>OU611832.1:7337500-8627500 GCA_914767695.1 Ptilodon capucinus
TATAAGATACCTATAACGAAAACGCAATTTAAATTTTTTTTGTCTGTCTGTCTGTCTGTTTGTTTGAGGTAAACTTCTAAACGGCTGAACCGATTTCAATGGGACTTTCACTGACAGATAGGTGACGTTCCAAGGCGTAACTTAGGCTACTTTAATTTTAGAAAAAGCATTAGGGTTCCGCGGGAAAAACATAATACCCATATTTCCGGGTAATCTCCCTAAAGTCCACGCGGGCGAAGTCGCGGGCACAGCTGGTACAAAATAAGTTTGTAATTGCAAGAAAACATTTTCTAACGATAAATTTACAGTTTTCGGATTTTTTCCTTTACTTGATTCTTAATCATGATTCCAGGTCAACGGGAAGTACCCTATAGGTTTTTGATTCCCTGCAAATGTACTGAAAATGCAACATAAACCGCCGTATCTTTTGATTGCGTTAACTGAGAAGTTTGATTTTTTTAGGGCACCAAGGGACCGCAGCCTAGTGTCTATGTTATAAATTTCATCTTAATACCTTCACGCGTTTCTAAAAACCTGGCCAAATGCGAGTCTGACTCGCGCACGAAGGGTTCCGTACCATTATCTATAAAAACGGGAAAAAAAATCACGTTTGTTGTATGGGAGCCCCCTTAAATATTTTATTTTATTCTGTTTTTAGTATTTGTTGTTATAGCGGCAACAGAAATGCATCATCTGTGAAAATTTCAACTCTCTAACTATGACGGTTCATGAGATACAGCTTGGTTACAAACGGACGGACGGACAGCGAAGTCTCAGTAATAGGGTTCCCGTTTTACCCTTTGGGTACGGAACACTAAAAAAGGGTATTGACAGACAGACAACAAAGTGATCCTATAAGGGTTCAGTTTTTTCCTTTTTATACACGGAACCCTAAAAAAGTCTAATTAATTCGCTCACCTCAGTGGATCCATGGCTTTACAAGTTAAGCCCCGGGCACAAAAGGCTTAAAAAGACGCGCGTAATTATTTTTACGAATACCAAAACAAACTTTGTGTCAATATGCATAAATATCGATTTGACGCGTCAAATTTAACTCGCGCTTTCAATGTCAATTCATTGAACTTTGAACCTTTTCTCTGAGTAAATACAGTTCATTTTGGTATCGGCAAACGTTGGTCTTAACGCCATTATGCGCGGGGCTTTATACATTATTTCAAAGTGCTGACGTAACTTCCATTCACACGTGGTTAAAATAAATAAATTAGTTATTATCGCGCGAGACCGCTCGCCCGACGTCTAGACATCCCGGAATGCTGTCACTTGGACTGCGGCCAGCTGTTTTAAAACACTTTTCAGCAGCTCTACCATGGGTTTCAATCAGCGTTCACGCACGCTTGCGTTTACGTGCAAAATTGTAAATCTCTAAAGCTGGCTTCCCACGGTGCGCGATTCTACGGATCATCACGCACAGCCGGACAACCACGGACGGCAACGCACACAGACAGGGCTCTTCCCACGGTGCGTGGCGGTCTGTGTAGATCTTTTGATAGCTTCATTTCAAAATTCAAAGTGAAAGAGAACGTGATACGCAATCTGTGCAATCAAAATAATGTTTACCGATCACAAAATTACGTAGACGTTAGCGAATAACGAACGTTTAACGATAAAATACGCATGAAACTGATGGTTGAGCTGTAGTTTTTTATTAGTTTACGGGTCGGTTCGCAAGTTTATGTAATTTTTTAACCGATGGCGGAAGAGACTAATGTGTGTTGCATAATTAAGCTCGAAGTCCCGGACAGACCGTGGCATCGAGGCTATGGATTTATATATCTTTAAATTTAATTAATAACAGTAGGATAATCCTTGTAGTCTATCTGCCCATTATAACGATTGTTTGAATATATGGGATTAACAATATCGTTAAAATAAACTGGCAGTTTATCTGGCTATTGTAATTCAGCTTTTACAAACAGGGTGTTTCAGAAGTCTGTCATAATACTTTACCGTTTGCAGTTATTGGGTATACAACTGAATAGTAAAGAAAATTTATCGAAATTTCACGTTAAATTTTGATGTTTTTACAGCTTTTTTTCCTCGTCCTGTGGAAAATTTGCATGTTCTGTATTGTGAATATTTGTAGTTGGTAGTAAATAAGTAAATATCGCCAAAAAGTGTCGCTTAATACAGATAACCTTGACCTTCACCCTCCCCCCCCTTTATATATACCATTCGAACGGCCACATTTTCGTTTGGCATATTTAACTCATTTTACGACTTTTTGTCTTTCAAGCATCGGTATTTAACTTGTGTCTTTCCTGAATAAATGTATTTTATTTCTTTCTTGCTATCGTGTCTCATAAAAATGCTGAAAGGTATACCGGATTCAGATATTTTAATATTTCACGGTAAGTACCTACCTAATTTAGATGTTGGGTTTTTTCTCGACTGTTGAATCCGTAGAACAGAATTATTCCATTAGTATTACGTCTGGGGCGTGCCTCTCGACTCCTCGCCCTAGTTCTCAATGCAAATTGTCATTTCTTAAACTTTATTGCCGATAAGACGAAGACATCGCCTCATTTGCCGAGAAATCAGATATTTTTAAGTTAAATTAAGGATAAGTAGGTGATTATGTTTCTGTTCTTTTCTACTATTACAGCCCTTTTTAACGTCCCACTGCTGGGCACGGGCCTCCCCTCAATGCGTCAGTAAGTTGTCAATCGATTCGTTATTATGGCTCAGGTAACCTATAACATGGCTACATTATAACCCACTTCAACTAAAGAAAGAGTTGATTTTACCTTGTAAACCCCGTTATTAACGTATTTCATCCCTTTTTTTGCAGTCGGGCTACAGTTATTAACCGACGAAGCTTCCAATTCGACGCGTATATTTTTTTTAACTAGCCAAGACCTTAGGATTCAATATATAAGAAGAATCGTAAGATATAAGAAGATATTATATTTTAAGTTGTTATGAAATATTTTATGTTGTTATAAATACATTTCAGGACTGACCACTGAACTTGGCACCCATTTAGATCTCACTTCTTTTGTCAACAACCGAGGCATATCATTATATTGAACTTGGCTCTCATTTCACATTTATGTTTTTGATGGGATTCTTATTTTACAACTACATACATTCATTGGGGAGGGGCTGGTGCCTATAAAAAGAATACCGTGGAACTCCTCTCGTAAAGTGGGAAATGAAGATGGTGGGACATTAGGCTGCGGCTCACGTCCATACTTTATCTGGGCAAGGCGAGATTTACAGGCGTCGATCGCAACTTAACGTTTGTGTGGAGGGCGCCTAACGGCTGGGTGGTGTAGTGCAGGTCATTTCAGTAGAACAAATTTATAATTTTAGACCAATGATATCAGAAATTATAGATACCGAAATGTGTCAACGCTCCCGCGGCAGATCACCAACAAGATGGACAAACCTCATCAGATCCCCTGCGAACTGTTCCCTTAATGAATATGCACGTCATGCTATTAACCCTAAGCCCTTTCATTTGATACCCATACTGTGGTAGCGCAGAAAAAATAACTATTCCGCCATCTTGGATGATCCGCCATATTGGAATTAGAATGACGACACATAGCTGAGCATGCATTGTCATCCAAAATAAGCGTGTATACCAAATTTCAGCTCAATCGGTTAAAGATAACTGATTTATAATTCAGTTGCAAGATTCCACCCATTGCAAGTTAATATAAAGCTTGTAAAAATTAAGTTGATTTTAGTTAAATAGATGTGTGTATCGTGTAAATTTAATAATAAAATGTCAACAAAATATTTTTCTTGTCAGATAATAAATTTTACGAAGTTAAACAAAAAGCATCCACTCCACATCAAGTCAGGTATGATATATGATATGAGTTGTGGAACATGTTTGATGGTAATGGAATGTTCGATGGGATCTTTTTTGTCCATTGAAAAACCTTCCTTTAAAAACGGTTTGGTATATTTAATTCATTTTCTTCAATTTTGTGAATTGGAACTACGTGCAGTTATATTTGAAAATTGTCTTGCTGTTCCCACCTGCACTGTGCCGCAGTATAACAGTTTTACTGGCTACTGTAACAGTGAATTAGCCGGACAAGTGAGAGATAAACCCGGATTATTGTTTGTCCGGATGTAACACAGTCCGGTGGCCGCTCACTTATAGCCACAAACAAAATGTAACAAAATAAGTACTTGTGTAGATACATTAAGTTTTTTTATTTCTACATCTACATCATACCGGATTATTATTCTCTTTGTTATATGATAAAATTATATACCGACACTTGAAAGGCAATCCTTACTAGGCGAAAAAAATCGTAAAATAAGTTATAAATATACCAAACGACGCAGAAAAATCTGGCCGTTCGAATCTATACATCTATACAAATAAATAAAATTGGAGTGTCTGTTTGTACTATCAAAATAACTCTTTTTTTCCAAATGCGTATGAAAGTATATACGATACCTATAACGAAAACGCAATTTTAATTTTTTTTGTCTGTCTGTCTGTTTGTTTGGGGTAAACTTCTAAACGGCTGAACCGATTTCAATGATGATAGATGTAAGTGATAAATAAATAAATACAATGTACAGATACAATAATACAAAACATCATCACGCCTGTATTCCCCGAAGGGGTAGGCAGAGGTGCACTGTAGTGCACCCACACTTCGCCGATGTATTTTGGTCCCAATGTAATAGGGGGCGAGCCTATTGCCATTATACCGGGCACATTTCCCCTCAATACGAGGGAGATTTGGTCCATAGTCCACCACGCTGGCCCAGTGCGGGTTGGTGAACTTCACACGCCTATCTACAGACGTGCAGGTTTCCTCACGATGTTTTCCTTCACCGTTCAGCAAGTGGTAATCGTTTTGTTGAAAATGACATTCGCACATGAAAATTATCTCAGAGGTGCGGGCCTGGGATTTGAACTTGCTGCACCCCTTACGTTCAAGGCGGGCGTTCTTGCCCGCGAGGGTACCACTGCGAGGCTATCAATACGCCCATTTAGGTACAGATACCTAAATGGACGTATTGATGGCCATGTAACTTAGACTGACGCCAAAGTCACACACAAAATGGGACGTATAAGACTGTCAAATGTTAGAAAAAGCTCCATCTTTGGTAAAATAATTCGTTGATTTTGGAATTTTATAAATTTGTATAGATCTTCGTCGTCGAATTACCAATAATTTATTTATTTGTTTATTTATTTAATGGAAGACCAACAGCTATGGTAACAGGTATAAATAGCAATAATAATAACCCTGTCTAAAGATTGTAAATAGTTGGAATGACGAAAATTAATATTATTAAAAAAAATGTTAAGTTACTTCACTCGCCTCAAAGGTTTTTCACATTCCTGTAAGGAATCCCAAACAGTCTGGCAGGAAGCCAACGCGTCCAAATGCAAAACGTGTATTTTTCCAAAAGATTTGCCGCGATCCTGTTTCCTTTAAACGTTGCGAGGAACAAACTTTCAAATGGTATCGCCTTTTTATGCCCCCTATAGATATTCACACGATAAGGCCTCCCCGCACACTTTCAACGTGCGTGCTTATTTTTACAAGCTTTATTGCAAGCTAAGCTTTAGCTTGCAACGTATGTATGTTTTTTTTTAAAGGACTACGCTGTTGGCCCCTAAGTGGCCTTTACAGCTTCGCCGGACGACTGGGGAGTGCAGAGTGCGACTCCAACCAAGGCCTTAAGGGCGGAAAAGGTGTGGCAACTAGCTCAAGGGCGCCACAGAGGGCACGACCTCGGCTTGGGCAGTTACCCGTGAAGGGAGAAAAAGTGAATACACTCGTAGGTGCAAAGATGCATCTACGAGTGGAAGAGGGGGTTCCTCGACCCCGCCGGCGAGGCCGTTGTCTGTATGTCCGGGTGGAATCTTGCAACTGAATTTTTAATTAGTTATCTTTAACCGATTGAGCTGAAATTTGGTAGTGTATACTTTGGATGACAATGCATGCTTAGCTATATAACGTCATTCTAATTCCAATATGGCGGATCATCCAAGATGGCGGAATAGTTATTTTTTATGCACTACCACATTATGGGTATTGAATGAAAGGGCTTGCTGAGGAGAATACGATTAATAACTGAAAGCTTGTTTTTAAAAAGGTTATTTACCATTAATTTATTGGTATAGCAAAAGGAACTGTATTGATACATAGAAAAAGTTAATTCTAAAACGAAATGACACGAACAGCGCGAGCGAATTTTGACGCCTGGATGCAAGGCTTTTGCGAGAGAAATTTAATCTTTATGTTTGTAGACACATAGTTCCATTTAACGAGATTCATACCCGGACTGACAAAGGCGTCGAGATGCGCGTTGCATTATGTTTGCCAAAACGAACTGTATTGGCTAATATTTAAAGCTCTTTATTCAACGAAATATCATTCATGGCGGGAGCTAGTTTTGCTGCGTTGCCGCGTGGATTTTAGCACAGAAATTCAATCTTTATAATATACATAAAGAATGAATTTCTGTGCTTCAGACTTCCATAGGTAATGGGTGGACGTAGCGTACTGCACCTCTTTCGGACTCTTCAATATATTTAAGTATTTCTTTAAATGTACTTAAATACCTCACGCCTTCATTATAACTTTGAAATGTAATAGCGCGTTTTCGTTAACAATCACGTATTTCTAGGACTAACAGGAAGGTTACAGAGTCATTTGTAAGTCGAATTCCATAAATTTACTTCGAAATTATTGCTCCCGCCACCAAAACTCATCATTTACATAATTAAAAACCTTTAAAAGAGCAATAAAACGCTAATTGTGACGTAATTTATAACAGTTGCCGCGTTTTGTGGAATCAAAATTACCCATTAACTGTACCATTAATGGATCATCTTTAGGTGGGCTTATAAAACAGCGGAAAAGTAACTTTAAGCATTTCATATAATAAAAAACTTGTGAACTTAAACCGGTGAAGGAAAACATCGTGAGGAAACCTGCACGTTAATAGAAAAGCGTGTGAAGTTCACCAACCCGCACTGGGCTAGTGTGGTGGACTATAGCCCAAAAAAATCTCCCTCTTATTGAGGGCGAGTGTGGCCGGTATAATGGCAATAGGCTCGCCTCCTATTAATTTGGGACCAAAATACATCGGTGAAGTGTGGGCGCACTACAGTGCACCTCTGCCTACCCCTTCGGAGAATACAGGCGTGATTTTGTATTTATTTATATAAAAACTTACTTTTCTGTTCATGAAATCCTTCAAATGAGTTTTAAATAGATAAATATTGCCAAACAACACATACTCATGGTATGATCTCAAACTAAGCAATTCTTGTACTATTGGTATCATACAATGGACTGGGGCGATCCCAGTTACAACCAGACCAGGGCAAAGTCTAAAAAAGCCATTTCCGAAATTTGCTACTGGTGGGAATCGAACCTGCACTCCCGACACGATCGCCGCCCTCCTCGACCCGGGCGTCGAGAGGGCCACCAACACACCTAAACCAGCCTCAGACACCGATCTCGCCGGCGAGGTCGAGGAACCCCCTCCTCCGCTCGTAGGTGCATCTTTGCACCTAGAAGCACAGTCACTACCTCTCCCCTCTTGTAACTGCCCAAGCCGAGGTCGTGCCCCCTGTGGCGCCCTTGAGCTATTTGCCACCCTTTCCCGCCCTTAAGGCCTTGGTTGGAGTGCACTCTGCGCTCGCCACTCCTCCGGTAAAGCTGTAAAGGCCACCTCATGACTAACAGCGTAGTTCTTAAAAAAAAAACCCAACCTGCAGCTGGTTTATTGAGTTCATTGTATTGAAGGGAGGCCCGTGCCCAGCAGTGCAACGTTAAGTAGTAGATCCTCTAGCAGTCCAATATTACAAAGAAGAAGAGTTATGGACTGTGAAGTTGGTTGGGTGATGTGTGCTAAACAATTTGGCAATAAACGATTTCTTGTCGCCTGTTTCGTAGCCGTACAAATCATACCTTTGCTCATTCACCGTTAACTCGCTTCGGGAATGGTAATATTGTTTGATGTCACCTAGAAAGGCGTATAAATTGTTTTGTTCCCCTATACATCAGCTTTGTAACTATCGTAAATATCGTAAATACATCTCTAAAAAACTTTTAGTAGGCGGTATTTTGTCACATTTAGGTATATATGAGCCCCCATACCAACATGTGTATTGCAGCGATGTTTTTAATATTACTTATTTTTTTTTTGTATTGCTGTTAAAATAAACTTTTTGGGTCTGTTATGAGGTGCTAATATATGCATATTTTTAATGATTGATGAATGACAAAAATCTTTAAAAAAAATTGACATCAAAACACATCTAATGCACTAAAAAGCTACAAATATCATAATAATTTATTACATGTGGTGTATCTGCCTAGTCTGACGTAGATTCGCACTCCAAATGTGATAAATTATAAGGTTATCTGTAGCTTTTTAGTGCACCTAGGGTTTTGGAGTCAGTTTTTGTATTTTTTTAATATGTTTTTTATAAATAATATCGCACCACCATGAATCCAATTCCAAAATAAAACAAATCAGGGATCGTATATAATGGCGTTGTTATCACTTCGCTTAAACCCCGCACGAGTGAAGTTAGGGGCAATTTGGGATACCGCTAATGTGGCTGTATTATCTGCGGGTGTGGGGTGCCAATCGCTCCGAGTATAATATATTTATTACAATATTACCTTTAGTATAGCTTGTAAACACTAAACTGTACATTCAAAGAAATATCAATCCATCTGAAAAACATTTAGATATTATTCAGTACAAACGTATTTGCAATTTTACTGTAAATAAATTAAAAAAAAGTTTTTCTAGGGGTCTTACCACCACTCCTTAAAGTATCATTGTTTCCATACTAACATGATTTTGTACTTATTTAACTGTCAAAAACTGATAGTAATATTAAAACATTGTTGTAATACTGGTGGTGGCAAGGGAGCTGAAGAAATAATTTTTTCGACACAAAAAATACCTTTCTTTAGCCGCGATCGGGTGGCAGTTGGCACGTACGACAAACGTCACACAAGTCTCCTATACCCATTACTGTATAAATAAAGATTATTTATCTATTTCCTCTTATATGGCCCTGGGGATGTTGAAAAAATAAGGGACGCAACCCCTTGGCTCTGAGAGGGATGGTGAAATCATAACCTTACTTTTATGTGTGGTTTTCTGTGCAAACGGCACTCTTGGGGCATAGAGTAGTGTGATTTCTGATTGTAACAGATCCAAAGAGAATACCTTTGTTTCTTTTTTGGGGGAACATCTAGGTGTTTATCTTGCAAATATTTTTTTATGAAAGGACCATAGGCGATTCTGTCCCCACCCATCAACAATTTTTTTATGAGATAGGGAGGCAGACGAGCAGACGTTTCACCTGATGGTAAGTGATCAACGCCGCCCATGGACACCTGCAACACCAGGGGCATCGCAAGTGCGTCGCCGGCCTTTAAGGAATGAGTAGGCTCGTTTCTTGAAGATGCTTGTAGCTCAATTGACATACCTTGGCCAGATGATATTTATACTATGGCGACATTGCCGAAATGCATGGGGTTCTCATGTTATTTAACGTTTATACAAATATTTCGTTTATGTATTGTTGACGAGTAATTGTGAGATTATTATATTCATCGGCGTGTGAAGTGGGGGGTTGAATTTTATGTTTTTTGTGTTTTTTATTGTTTATTTTTTTTATGTGTTTTTTTGTGTGTTTATTTCACGTGTTTTATTACTAAATATTTTGTACTGTAATATAACCCTAATGTTAAACTAACTTACAAGAGTAAAATGAAAATATACGTTAATTAATCATTACAAATTGTTCTTTTTGATAATATAATACCACTTATTTCTTCTTATGCGTTTATTGTGATGCGAATTATGTGACTTTTTCTCGTAGAAAATTTAATGATTGGTACAGAGTAACTTCACTCCAGAGACAACAAAAAAAAACATAGAGTAATGAACAAAAAAAAATGTTAACTTAAAAATAGAGGACGCCCACACACTTGACGCACAACACCACTGATTTATGTAAAAAAGGGATATTAATCAAATACTGGATATTCTTCCAGTAAATCGATGAAAATATTTTAACATGCCTATCACACGCCCCAAATCCCCACTTTAACTAACAATGCGCGGGTAACAGGAGGACCGGGAAAATAGAAATAGCGAATCGTGCGTAACATAAAAATCATATGACCCTGCACACACTGGGGCGAACGATTTACCTTTACTATTTTCGAAAATGCACTCTCTATCATATCCAGGATTGAAAGGCGATATTGACATATGTACATTTTTGGAATCAGCGATTTTTTCTGCATCGAACGAGCAATGACATCCTGTAAAGTTCAAAAAATCTCGTTTAAGTCAAATAGCCCCTCGATATCATCTTCATTTTCCTAACCTTGTCCCAATACTTGGGGTCGGCCCAGTATGTCCTTGTCTTCGTCATCTTGCTCTTCCGTCATACTGTCATCCACTCCGATCTCATTCATATCACTTTTTATACACTCCATCCATCTTTTCTTTGGTCTTCCTCTCGCCCTGTATCCATCCACATTCATACTCATAACTCTTTTAGTCACAAGCGTCTTATCTCTTCTCATCACATGCCCAAACCATTCTTATCTCTTACTTTTTACTTTCTCTGTTATGAGCGCTATTTTTTAGAGGTAGTGACCTCTGATATACACATTCCTCACTCTCATTTTCCATCTCAATATTTGCATCTCACTCTCTATCATGTGTGTAGAGTTTAAACTTCTGTGGTTAAATCCAATCAAACTAAGCATCAACATTTGTTGGAAAACGTGCTTTCTCTGTGTGTTCATATGGTTCTTTTTAGAAAAAGCAAAAAAAAATGTCACGCGTATACTGACGGGTCTGTGAGCACAGGCGATACGGTACCGTCTCGCTCCGGATATAACCGGTTAGAACCGGGTTTATCCTGTTTTATCCATGATAATCTTGAGAAATGCCGCGCGTTCGACGACGCGTCATGGCGGAGGTATCCGCGGGGACTGTTCGGCTGGGCTTTGCGAACGTATTGTTGACAGTTAACTATTGCTCGATGCTTCGTCAGATAGACATGTGAAGGCTTCAACGAAACGAGGAAAATCCAAACGAATATTATTATTATTCTACCCACACTGATCTGAGTAGTCATTCGAATATTTTGCTATTTATTTCGATTCGACTATAGTTTGGTTGCAGTTACGTTGAAAATAAAATGTAATAATTATGTGTTAATTTTGCATAAATGTTGAATTTTTGTAGTAAAAGTCACTTTGCAAAATGTCACGCTGGCAATTTCATTTCTTTGAAAAATTTACTTTTTCTATGAGTTATGCAGTTTATTTTAGAGTCATCCGTCATCTTTATTACGTTCATCATCCATTTTTTATTTATAATGTGTATTTATTGAGTTACATAGGACACCAGGCACAAAACTAAATTAACAGACATATTATCACGCATGGACCAACTTAAATGGCGATGGACTGCTCATATGCTCCGCTGCAAGAAGGTAAAGTGGAGCAAACGGGTGACAGTATGGTACCCAAGGGGCAACACAAGGAGCCGAGGCCGTAAAGTAATAAGATGGGAGGATGACCTAAAAATGACCTTAGGGCCACTTTGGATGAGAGTAGCGGCAGACAGGAAACAATGGAGACAGTAGGAGGAGGCCTTTGCCGCAAGGCAAACCGGAATAAGAGACATAATATAAGTGGAGTTTTAAGTCATTAATATGTAAAAAATTCTAAATTAGTTTTGAACAGCTACATTTATATCTAAAACAAATAATTTAAGACAAAGTGTAAAAATTATTATTTATTGAGTTTGCTCTTGGTATTAATTACTTCACACTAGCTGAAATAGCCAAATAGTTGTTTTGGTAGTGGCAAACATTTCAACGCGTCGTCTTGCTATGTGCCAGCTCGACTGATTTAAATTTAAATATTAATTACTTGAAATCGAGTTAAAACGACAGGTCAACTGTTGCGGTATTCAGAATTCAATTTATTTCGTTAATAAATTTTATTTAATGGTTAAGCAATCGTTAATGCCTACAGTTAATGCTGATTTATCGGATTTGACCACTACTGACATTGTTTAATTTTGTTTTCAATTGATTTCGCTTTATTAACATAAGATTATTAAAAAAACTAATAAGTAGCTTGCGTTTAAAATTGCAAGCGTTCATGCATTAGTTTTACGACTTTTTGCCGAAACGAAAATGAACTTTATTGAGTCAGAGAAAAAGTTTATTCATCAACGTAATTTCATTGACAGCGCGAGCAAATTTAGACGTCTGGGGCGTGGCTTTTAGCACACAAATTAAACCTTTATGTATATTGACTCAGAGTTCGTTTAGCTATTGGCAAGTATTTTAACGCACGGCTTTTATCACCACAGTGTGTTAAAGAATTTAGGAAAGCAGAAAATTTGATATTTAATAAAAACGTTGAACTTATGGAGTACAAGACTCATAGATACAACGAATGGCTGGGACAGCGATATATCAAGGTGCGGATGCGAGCGACGTCCATCTGTCAACAGATTAGACGAATTGCCCTGCCCGTAGCGAATGTATACATTCATTCGATGATATTCGTCGCGGCCATCTTGGAACTGCCGCCTTAAGACCAATTTTCTTAGAATAATGTTTTTAATATTACTTTCAGTTTGTGACTATAAACAAAATACATGTGAAAAATGAAAAATAATTCAATTAAAATAAAATTAATATTTAAGGGGGGCTCCCATACAACAGACATGATTCCCTTCGTGCGCGAGTCCGACTTGCATTTGGCCGGTTTTTGACAACCTCCTAATTATCTTATTCTTCTTCTTTTTTACAAAATAAAGAAGTTCAATGGAATTTCTTCAACTGCAATTAGCGGGTATTTCCGAAATGTTAGGGGTGTGAGCCGGGGTTTGCACCCCTGTATTCGTTTATTGAGTGCGTTTAACCACTGTGCTATCACTGTTTTTCAAATCAACAGCTTCTGAAAACTAAAAGTCAATACCGATTCTCCTGAAATTCACAACTATGTTATTGTTAAATTCTACCAAAGTTGGGGTCACGTAAAGTTTGGCCAGCTGTTTGTACGACAACAGTTTCAATCCTATTCCTATTGAGCAACGATCATTGTTTATACAGAATAATAAATTCGTGGGATTAGTTACTAATTAAAATAAAGCCTCGTGGGCAAGAACGCCCGTCTTGTACGTAAGGGATGCAAGTTCAAATCCCGGGCCCGCACCTATGAGATAATTTTCATGTGCGAATGTCATTTTCAACAATGATTACCACTTGCTGAACGGTGAAGGAAAACATCGTGAGGAAACCTGCATATCTATAGAAAGGCGTGTGAAGTTCACCAACCCGCACTGGGCCAGCGTGGTGGACTATGGCCCAAATCTTCCTCGTATTGATTGGGAATATGCCCGGTATAATGGCAATAGGCTCGCCCTCTATTACATAATAAATAAATACATCATCACGCCTGTATTCCCCGAAGGGGTAGGCAGAGGTGCACTGTAGTGCGCCCACACTTCGCCGATGTATTTTTGGTCCCAATGTAATAGGGGGCGAGCCTATTGCCATTATACCGGGCACATTCTCCCTCAATACGAGGGAGATTTTTGGGCTATAGTTCACGCTGGCCCAGTGCGGGTTGGTGAACTTCACACGCCTTTCTATAGACGTGCAGGTTTCCTCACGATGTTTTCCTTCACCGTTTCATAGCTAGTGGTAATCTTGGATGAAAATGAGATTCGCACATGAACCCAGAGGTGCGAGCCGGGGTTTGATCCTGCACATTTTGATTTGCAAGGCGTGCGTTCGACCACTCGGCTACCACTGCTTTTACATACCCTCTATTACATTGGGACCAAAATACATCGGCGAAGTGTGGGCGCACTACAGTGCACCTCTGCCTACCCCTTCGGGGAATACAGGCGTGATGATTTATTTTTATTTATTTATTTATTTTACAAACAGTTACTTATGTGTATATTTTTTTTAGGAAATGATGAAATTTAATGGAATGAGATGAGGAATGATTTATTTTAAAGAGGGAAAAATCGATTATTTAATAATCGATTTTTTCTCCTCCAAGTCACATCCCTACAGACAACCAGTTTGGACGAGAAAACTATAGGTGGTAGAGCGACTGATAATTGTATTAACGAGAGAATCAAAAAGACAGTCACGTACGGCTTCATAAAATGTGCCGCGACATGAATAATGTAGTAATTATACAAACAATGTGCGGAGAGAATCAAGTCAAGCGGAAAACAAAAGCTATCTTCAGGCCAGTTGCTTCTGTGAGGCGGCACAAGGCATGAGAATCAATCCTTCTTTACCTACGAAATTATCACAAAATACCAATGTTCGAATTTGGGAAGCTTTTTAATATTAACTTGCAATGTATGTCCGGGTGGAATCATGCAACTGAATTTCAAATCAGTAATCTTTAACCGATTGAGCTGATTTTGGTATACGCTCTTAATTTGGATGACAATGCATGCTTAGCTATGTGACTTCATTCTAATTCCAATATGGCGGATCATCCAAGATGGCGGAATAGTTATTTTTTCTGCACTGCCACAGTATGGCTATCAATTGAAAGGGCTTGCCGAGAAGAACTCGAAAACTAAAGGCAATTTAAAAAAAGCTTGTTTTTAAAAAACTATTATATTACTTTTTTATTGTGTATATTCTGTAAAAAAATATGTCCTACAATATAGAAAAAAGTTAGTCCTTAATGGGTTAAAATACAATGGTATAAGATGAGGCATGCCTGGAATATTTTTACTTATACCTACACGAACTCCGAGTAATACACAAAATATTGAATTACTGTGGTAAAACCACTAAGCCCACGCGACTAAATTCACTACCGTCTCAATGTCATTGCTTTTAAAATAAAACGAGCAAAAACATTTTTTATGCGTTTGAACTACAAATTAACTGTTTTAGAATTTGTTCCTTTATTTGTGGTATAAGACACCGCTTCCTTGATTTCCTTGCGAATGTACCAAATATGCAACATAAACAACGGTAGTCTTTGATTGCGTTAAGTTAGAAGTGTAATTTTTTACGGCTTCAACAGATTACAGACTTGAGTGAATTTCAACTGGATACCGTTCCTGAGAAAACGGGTCTTGACAGACAGATAGACAGACAGTCAGGCGGACAACGAAGTGATCCTTTAATGGTTCCTCTTTTCCTTTTGAGGTACGGACCCTAAAAATAGATTTATCGCAATATCTTGTCGTTTAGACCACACAAACAGCCTGGCATCCCGCTGGGTCGGTCTATTGGCCCTGTTTTCTGATTACACAAGTTGCTTTACTTACTGCTGCAGTTTTTAAACTCTAATGGCTCCTTCAGGAAACGGAGCTGCTCTCGCAATGTGAATACGAAAACTGTTTGTTTATACTTCGCGTGTGTGTTGGGTGGTAAATAATATACTTTATTGCTATATTCTTAAGGTTTCGGATCGCGAAATAACAAACGGATCGATTGTCTTTTTGAGGCGTGACAAAACACGCGCGATATTATTTTGCAAAAACGAACTCTATTAAGTTATTCAATTAATCTCATATTTCAACGAAAAGACATCGATGGCGATAGCTATAACTGCAGTGTGTTCGCGTGTCTTTTACCAAAGAAATTTAGTCTTTATTTCTACTGATATACAGTTCGTTTTGGTATTGGCAATCATTCTGCAGGGCCAGTTAGGACGCCCCTTCTGTGTTCAGGGTTTTATGAATCAGATTGTAGAAACACGATTCTTTCAAATTTTGCATATAGGGTACTTTAGAGTCTCCACGAGTATTTTCATTTCCAATACCGCAAGATGCAAGATGGCGGCGTTGGCTTTATGCCTCCCACAGGCTGTTCATTTTGGTCCCGGTTTATTAATAGCACACCCCGTTCCAACTAATTCGCTGCAAGCAATTTACGATGCTATATAATCTTAGTAATAGAGTGTGTTTTACTGTTACCTTAGTGTACCTTTAAATGAATGAAAATTTATAGTTTCTTCGCAAGGCCGTTAATTATTACGGCCTTACTAAAATGAACTCCGTGTCAATATACACAAAGATTGAATTTTTGTGGTAAAAGCCACGTGATCATTCGTCAAAATTTGCACGCGTTGCCGTTGTCATTCGTTGAAAAAACCGGCCAAGTGCGAGTCGGACTCGCGCACGAAGGGTTCCGTACCATTATCTATAAAAACGGCAAAAAAATCACGTTTGCTGTATGGGAGCCCCTTAAATATTTATTTTATTCTGTTTTTTTAGTATTTGTTGTTATAGCGGCAACAGAAATACATCATCTGTGAAAATTTCAACTCTCTAACTATCACGGTTCATGAGATACAGCCTGGTGGCAGACGGACAGACGGACGGATGGACACCGAAGTCTTAGAAATAGGGTTCCCGTTTTACCCTTTGGGTACGGAACCCTAAAAATATGCATGAGTTTATACAGTTCAGTTTCGGTATCTTATGGTGACATTAAAATTCCATTATCAAAATGAGTTCAGCTTTTCATTATACCAAAAACAAAAGTAGTTCCTATAAAAACGCCATCAAATAACATAGTTCGCTTCTTCGCGTAACATCCACATTTTTAAACCACTTCACAGTATCGCTCTGCGGGGTAATTACGTAGGTAGTTCTATTGCAAACGTATTTCAATCATCATCAAGATAGCTGTCTATATGGTTGGAAAATCCACCAAGTTTTGTGTGTATTCGTCCAAAATCTTTATCACATTCGTTACCAACTGTAGTATGTAGCATGTGCGCCAAGACGTATGTCACGCAATATCTTGATGTTGTCTCTTTCTCTCGTATGAAATTAGACAGAGAGTGAGCGAGCAAATCCGTGACAAAGGTTTTATTTACTACTGTGTACTATTAAATACTTGATATTGGATGCATACCCGCAAATCGCAGCCATTCCTCATCTTATTCCATAAAAATTTCATAATTACATTCTTTATTTCTTTTAGCGTTGGTTGGTTTGGTCTACCGAGTGGTTGTGGTTTCGATTCTCGCCAGCGTCAAATTTAGATAATGCCTTTTCGAAATTAGCTCTTGTTTGGGTGTAACTGGGATCACCCTCAGTCCAAAGTACGGTATCCATAGTACAAGCTTTGCAAAGTTGGAATCGTCCGATGAGTATGTGTTATCTGGCGATATCTGGGAATACGTTTTGTGGTTTCAAACGAAAAATGATAGCAATTGGTGTTACATAATCGGTTCAATGGTGTCGGTAACGTTTCGGAAACCGCGCCACTTTACAGCCAATCGTAAACCTCATCCGATGCATTTGCATCAGGTTTACGAGCCATCGCCGCTGGGGATCTGGGATGCTGCGCTATTACCAGCATTCTAGTATTTTTGGATAATAACACTAACAAGTTACTGTATGTAAGCATGGTAGAACGCACGCCTTGAACATAGGACGGGTGTTAATAATAATCTTACTTATCGAGAAACATCTGAAAAGGTTTGCGTTACACGGCTGGATCAAGGGACAGATTCAGAAGGCAGTACTTCTGAAAACGGTGCGCATAGTAAGGAAATCCCTCTCTCTGGAGCCCTAACCACTGGTAACTAGAACCTTGTTCCAGATGCCGATGGGGAACTGATTTTTATACATTTATAAATGTATTTTTATATTTATATTTAAAAATGTAATTTCCATGGAAAATTATAAATAAAAGGAGTAATAATCTTACTTATCTACTTTCATTCCATTACTAGCTGTGTCCGCGATTTCACTCACGTTTATGGTTACTGTGTCGTAGCGTGATGTTAAAAGTCTATAACCTACCTCAATAAATAGGCTATACAGAGCAAAAATAATTTTTGAAATCAGACTGGTGGTTCTAGAGCTTAATGTCTTCAACCAAACAAAGGCCGGCAACGCAATTGCGATGCCCCTGGTGTTGCAGGTGTTCATGGGTGGCGTTGATCACTTACCATCAGGTGAGACGTCTGCTCGTTTGCCTCCTTATCTCATAAAAAAAACCGGCCAAGTGCGAGTCGGACTCGCGCACAAAGGGTTTCGTACCATTATCTATAAAAACGGCGAAAAAATCACGTTTACTGTATGGGAGCCCCCTTAAATATTTATTTTATTCTGATTTTTAGTATTTGTTGTTATAGCGGCAACAGAAATACATCATCTGTGAACATTTCAACTCGCTAACTATCACGGTTCATGAGATACAGCTTGGTGACAGACGGACGGACAGCGAAGTCTCAGTAATAGGGTTCCCGTTTTACCCTTTGGGTACGGAACCCTAAAAACTAACAAACTCCTCATATTTATACCTAATATTATTTGAGTACAGTGTGCGAAGAACATTCTGCCAATGTCAAGTAAATAATATCAAGGACACTTTCAATAAATACACATAAATGAGAATCGCGTTCCTATTTTTGTGAAAACGTGAAATCGTCTGAAAAACAACTAAAATTTAGTCCATGGCTGTCTATTACCTTATAACTATCATTATTGCGTGTAAGCTTTATGTGTTGTTTATTGTTTTCTTACTTCTGCTACCACCAACTTGGGATCCAGTAATCAATATGATCAAATCCAAAACCAAGTGTACCATTGCAAGACCTCAGGACACCGTAAGCACTTTCTGCGTGGATCGGACCGCAAACAACAACTAAATATGAGGGTACCCAGTTATTAACTATGACATCAGGACGTCTAACACCTCAGTCCCCCCGTGACCATGGTTGCTGTAAAGCAGCCGAAACGTCGGGAAAATAAAATAGTAAATAAACGCGATAAAATCCGTAAAATAGTTTAATTTCAATTTATGTGTTGTTTTCTTTGAAATGAGAACGGTGCGTATCAAACGTTAATAGGGTCGCGTCTCGCGTGTCGTCGCGGCGTGTAGCGAGCGTCCGTGACACTGTTTCGAGCACCGGTCACATTCCCCACGAGCTAGTCGCGTTGTCGATCAATGTTACGTGAAAACGGTCCACACACTGCGGCGTCAACATTCGCGCGTCTAATTTTTGCCATACCAAAATGAACTGTATTGACTCATAGAAAACGTTCTTCTTCCTTTTTTTAGGAAATGAATGAAGTGATGATATTTAATGGATTAAGATGAGAAATGGCTCCACCTGCTATAGGGGGTATGTGTCAAGTAAATAATAGCAAGGCAATAGCTATGATCCGTCACCCAGTTTTAGGGTTCCGTACCCAAAGGGTAAAACGGGAACCTTATTACTGAGACTTCGCTGTCCATCCGTCCGTCTGTCCGTCTGTCACCAGGCTGTATCTCATGAACCGTGATAGTTAGACAGTTGAAATTTTCTCAGATTATGTATTTCTGTTGCCGCTATAACAACAAATAATAAAAAATAGAATAAATAAATATTTAAGGGGCTCCCGTACAACAAACGTGACTTTTTTTTGCCGTTTTTATAGATAATGGTACGGAACCCTTCGTGTGCGAGTCCGACTCGCACTTGGCCGGTTTTATAGATAATGGTACAGAACCCTTCGTGTGCGAGTCTGACTCGCACTTGGCTGGTTTTTATTGATAATGTGTATTTATTGAGTTTATTTATCTTATTCTATTAAAATTTCATCATTTCGTAAAATAATAATGTCTTATTCTAAGAGCTTTACAGTTGAAACATTCTTAGTTTAAAAATAAAAATAGGCATGGATATCAATTATTCGCCATTAAAAAACCGGTCAAGTGCGAGCTGGACTCGCGCACCGAGGCTTCCGTACCTAAGCTGTGAAAGCACCGGGCATTACTCTAACGAAAAGATAAACTGTATAGAGAGACAAATTTTACTTTGCCGTTGGTATACTGGTGTCCCCATACAAAGTAACTACAAAATAAGTTTGTAATCGCAAAAAACATTTTCTAAACATAAATAGTTATACACTTTTCGGAATATTTCCTTTATTTGTGCTATAAAACCTTGCTCCTTGCCAGATTTCATGATTCTAGGTCGGGAAGTACCCGTCTTTGGTATAAATTTCAACTTGATACCTTCACGCGTTTCTGATAAAAAGGGTCTTAACAGACAGACAAGAAAGTGATATTACAAGGGTTCCTTTTTAGGTACGGATACCTAAAAACCAAGAACATAGCTGAACATACAGAGGTGAACTTTGCCCGTTCAAAATGGTATTTGATTTTGATTGAATTAATAAAATTCCACAGAATATAACTAGAAGAAAACTTTATATAACGAAAGTTCGTGTTCTCATCGCTTAGCATCGTTCTCTACAGGGATTACCCTAAACACGAAACTGTTTGAATTCTATAGCAGAACAGTTTGAAACAGTGATCAGTGTAACACAGAACATTTAAACGATCCCGTGAAATAATTTCAGCTGCTGAAAGGATGTAACATGATAATAGTTTCAGGAGTTTAAGGAATGTTGCTGAAAATGTAATAATTAGTGTAAATGATGTGCCCTTTTCAGGCTGTGTCGATATTTTGAAACATGAATTCAGATAATTAAGTGTGATTTAGAATTAGACATTTATACTCATTTTTTTTATTCTCCTTGTATTTTTTGTAAATGTCTTTATTCTTTTACTATTATTTTTATTATTAATTATTATATTATATTTCAATGTGAGCTATTTCGAGATTTTATAATTTTAATAAATTTGTTTTATCTATATTTATTTTTTAGTTCCTTTTAATATTTTTAATTAGCTATTTTAAAAAAAAAACCTAATATTTGTACGCCATATATGTGGCAAACATGAAGAGAACATCTGTTTATACTTAACATCTTGCATGCACTCACTTGTTTGGATGTACACTCATGTTTGAACAAATAAATTTGATTTGATTTGATTTGATGTGATTTTCAAAGATAAAATGTTGGTAGACTGAACCCACATTTTGCTGATGTATTTATGGTCCCAATATAATAGACGGTGATATTGCTATTGTTCTAGGCACATTTCCCCTGAATGCAAGGGAGATTTGAGCCAAAGTCCATCACTTGGCCACTCACTTTCCGCCGTTAACTCTCTGCATAATTGCTTGTATCTAAAATGTATCGGCGCCGGAGGCGGCTGAGACTCTGAAACGGCGGAAGTACGAGGTTATCGGCTCCGAATATATTTTCATTCCTTTTGGAGTCAAAACCCTAGGTCCATGGGGTCCAAGCACCCAAAATTTAATGAACTTACTCGGCAAAAAATTGGTCGACACAACCGGCGACCCAAGAGCAGGCCATTTTCTCGCTCAACGAGTGGCTCTAGCCATTCAGCGAGGGAATGCAGCCAGCGTCTTGGGTACGCTTCCGCATGGGCCAAATTTTTTACATATTTTATAAATATAATATTTTCTTATTAGCTTGTATCTTAAAATTGAGTGTACTTACATAAATAGCTGCTTAGTAATCGGAAAACAACGTTTTATCTATGCGCCAGTCTTGGTTTTATTGTTGTAACATATATAGTTAGACAGACACATATATAGCAGTGGTAGCCGAGTGGTGGAACGCACGCCTTGCGATCAAAGTGTGCAGGTTCAAACCCCGGCTCGCACCTCTGGGATTTATGTGCGAATCTCATTTTCATCCGAGATTATCACTTGCTATGAAACGGTGAAGGAAAACATCGTGAGGAAACCTGCACGTCTGAGGTAACTTCACTAGTTCTCGATAGATGTGTGAAGTCTGCCAACCCGCACCGGGCCAGCGTGGTGGACTATGGCCCGAATCCCCCTCGCATTGAGGGGAGGCCCGTGCCCAGCAGTGGGAGGTTAAAAGGGCTGTAGTAGTAGTAGTAGTAGTAGTAGATACATATAAATAAATCTTTTTTTTTTAATGGACTACGCTGTTGGCCGTGAGTTGGCCTTCACAGCTTCACCGGAGGAGGGTAAATAAATCAGTGACTTCATAATTTGTAGGGAGATCAATTACCGCATTTATGCTTGTAGCTGAAAATTGGGTTTACCTAACGGCATTTTAGTCATCGTACTAAAATAAATGAAGGGAACAGGCAAATAACTGGGATTGTTACCATTTTTAGGGTTCCGCACCCAAAGGGTAAAACGGGAACCCTATTACTGAGACTTCGCTGTCCGTCCGTCCGTCTGTCACCAGGCTGTATCTCATGAACCATGATAGTTAGAGAGTTGAAATTTTCACAGATGATGTATTTCTGTTGCCGCTATAACAACAAATACTAAAAAACAGAATAAAATATATATTTAAGGGCACTCCCATACAACAAACGAGATTTTTTTGCCGTTTTTTATAGATAATGGTACGAAACCCTTCGTGCGCGAGTCCGACTCGCACTTGGCCGGTTTTTCTTCTTTTTTTATAGAATCATATTTTGTGTATGGTATGTTGAATTCTAATCATTAGAATTAAAAAACACAGATGTCGCCAAAAGTACAGTTTTGTTTATGGCCAAACTATAGAATTGTTAGAATAGTTGAACTTTCAAATTACTAACTAACTACAGCCCGTTTTAACGTCCCACTGCTGGGTACGGGCCTCCCCTCAATGCGAGGGGGATTCAGGCCATAGTCCACCACGCTGGCCCAGTGCGGGTTGGCAGACTTCACACATCTATGGAGAACTAGTCAAGTTCCCTCAGACGTGCAGGGTTCCTCACGATGTTTTCCTTCACCGTTTCATAGCAAGTGATAATCTCGGATGAAAATGAGATTCGCACTTAAACCCAGAGTTGCGAGCCGGGGTTTGAACTTGCACACTTTGATTGCAAGGCGTGCGTTCGACCACTCGGCTACCACTCGGCAAATTGCTTTTTCTCAAAATTTATTAATTAGGACATTCCCCGTTATTTGCCTGTACCCTTCAAACAGAATTTTACGAATGTCTGTCGCTGTATGCTAACATAATATATGTCGGTCTGGACGCGACCTCGCCCGCTTGGCAACTGCGCGCGCGCCGGTCAAGGCGCCCGCGCTACTAATGTGTCATACACTAAATATTCCTCTACAATGTCTGGTTGAAAGTAGAACTGAAGTATCAACGGTGGCTATGTGGGAATTGCCCCAGGCTTGTGACTTGAAGGATAAAGGGGTTTAAGTTCCGGTAGCTTGAGCTTTCTGAGGGTTATTTACTCATCATCATCATCATCACGCCTGTATTCCCCGAAGGGGTAGGCAGAGGTGCACTGTAGTGCACCCACACTTCGCCGATGTATTTTGGTCCCAATGTAATAGAGGGCGAGCCTATTGCCATTATACCGGGCACATTCCCCCTCCTTACGAGGGTGATTTTGGGCCATAGTCTACCACGCTAGCCCAGTGCGGGTTGGTGAACTTCACACGCCTTTCTATAGACGTGCAGGTTTCCTCACGATGTTTTCCTTCACCGTTCAGCAAGTGGTAATCATTGTTGAAAATGACATTCGCACATGAAAATTATCTCAGAGGTGCGGGCCTGGGATTTGAACTTGCACCCCTTACGTTCAAGGCGGGCGTTCTTGCCCACGAGGCTACCACTGCTGGGTTATTTACTCATAATCATATTTATGTACTTACCTATAAGGTAATTCTAGTTTCATACATACAGTAATTACGAAGTATTATTTATCAGTGAGCGCTTTAATATGATTAATAATGAAGAGGGTTTGGCTGAAAATCAGCGCTGGGGGAAGCTACGCCCCTCCAGCATGTACTGAGCGAATACCTTTTCGGCACAGTTCACACTAAGCTCTCTTTTGTTTTTTTGTATCTACTTTAAAGTTTTGTATTCTCTGTGTTCTTTGTATCTGTGCTGAATAAATGATTTTTCTTTCTTTAGTTCCTGCTTTGAATTATTCGTTGTATGTATGTATTGTCCTAACTATTATAGTCATTAGACCATGTCGGTAGTCTTTAGACAGTCCGAGAACTTAAATGCCACTATAAGTGCTAATTTTTGTTTTTTTTTTTTATTACGACACATAATTCATAATTCAATATTATAAAAATAAAATAAATGCCGGTCGTAAAAATCGGTTGCCTAATTTTGGTCATGCTGATCTCAGCATATAAGAAATTAGGAAACAAAATCATATTTGAATTCACTAATAGCCACATGAAATTTATGTTATTTTTAATAATTTTAAGTAACATCCTTTCAAATACTGTATTGAAAACATGCCTGAATCATTATCCGCCATTAGGCTTTTGTCCTTGCTATTATAATAATAATAATAATAATATGTAATTATAAAGTAATATTAAATTAACCTAAAAAGTGAGATCATTCCAGGGACTCCCAAACTAGGCACAGCCTGTATTTTGGGAAGCCAATTTTAAATTAAAACTAAGAAAATAGGTAATTAAAACAATATCAAAAACGTACTAATTTCTAAGACAATGGTAAAAAAATGAATATAAAATAGAGTAGATACATAATATGTAGGGAATGTGGTACCTAATTAAATATAACCATACAAGAAGAGTATAATATAAAGTCTGAAGTGAAGTGCGAATGAAAATGTGGGTGATTGAGTAAAATGTAAGTGTAACGCGAATTAGTGAGATGTAAATAAAATGAGTTCCGTTGTATCGTAGTCAAGATTTTGTAACCAAGATGTGATTTTTCTTTTTACTTCGACAGTAGAGCAACTCTTGATATCACAATGTTTTGTGGCTTTATTATAAATAAAAGGATGCGCGTAATATTCGAACTTTTTAGCAAAGCTAGACTTTATCGACGGTAATTCTAACCTAAAGACCCGTTTTTTGACTAAAGAGTTGTAATAGTCAGAGTTTAAAATATTTTTATGTGTCGCCAAACAAGCCTTGAGTATAAAAAGTTGGCGGACTCTAAGAACGCCGATTTCTTTGTATAAAGCATCCGTAGAGAACCGTCGCGGTTTCCCTAACATTACTTTAAGAACGGCCCGTTGCGCCCTTTCAAGAATAAGCATCAATGTTTTTGCAGCACCTCCCCAAACTCCAATGCAGTAGGTTAGCAGGGACTGGCAGATAGCAACATAAACGAGTTTGCGGATGTGGACAGTAGCGGAGTTGCGCAGAATTCTCATGATACCGATAATTTTTCTTGTTCTTTTGGCTAAATTGGTGATATGAGATTCAAAGTTTAATCGGTCGTCAACAATTAAGCCTAAGTATTTATTTTCTCGCGTTCGTGTTATAGCTTCACAGGCACATCTTAAAGAAAGTCCGGGGTCACACGTATGGATTTTAATATCGGGAGTAGATGTTGGTTGACTCGCTGCAGTCTTGTGAAAGCACATATATTTTGTTTTATTTATGTTTAATGTCAGGAGATTTTTCTGCAGCCATTTAGACACAAGGTTCATGCCCTCTTCTGCAGCGTTTCGAGCACTATCCCAGTTGTGACCATAGAACAGAATTGCGGTGTCGTCTGCGTAACATATTATTTCAGAAGATTCAATGCTAAGCTCATGGATGTCATTCATATATATAATAAATAATAACGGACCCAATATGCTGCCCTGAGGGACACCATAATCAATAGGTAGTGTGGCACTATTCAAAGAGTTGGTCTTAACAAGTTGCCGTCTATTTGTGAGGTAACTGTGAAACCAGTCCAGAGCAACACCACGAATTCCGATAACCTCAAGTTTTCGTAAAAGAATAGGGACCGAGACTGTATCAAAAGCCTTGGCAAGATCGAGAAAGACACCGACACATTTAAAACCACCATCTAGATAAGAAGCTACAAAATTAACGAGCTTTTGGGCAGCATCTTCAGTGGACTTGTGTTTTCTAAAGCCAAATTGTCTCTCTGAGAGTAATTTATTATTTTCTAGAAAAGTTCTCAGTCGTTTGTTTGTCAATTTTTCTAATAATTTTGAAAAAACGCTCAATAATGATATAGGTCTATAATTGGTGGGATCATCGCGCGGGCCGACTTTATGTATAGGAGACACTGCAGCAGTCTTCCAAGCTTCTGGGAAGACGCCCGAGCTGAAGCTGAGATTAAAAATGTGTGTTAAAGGCGAGATGATATAGGTTTTTATAGATTTTACGAGGTTATTAGTGAATCCGTCAAGACCTGGAGCACTGTTATTATTTAAGTTGGATATTAATCCACTTACTTCTGTCGTGTCAGTCGGAGAGAGAAAAAAAGAATCTTTAGGGCCATTTTTGCTACCTATTTTCGCTGCCAGACTTTTTTCAGTTTCGTTAGTCTCCGTCAGTATCTTATTGGCCAAGTTTTGTCCAACTGCTGTAAAAAAAGCATTGCAGTGATTAAGGGATTCCAAAGATTCCTTACAGCTTGATAACAGAGCATCTGATGAGTTATTGTTTTGCTTGAAATGACAGATTTTTTTTAAAGTGTTCCATAGTGCCTTTGTGTCCTTCTGATTCTTATCCAGTTCATTGTTGTCATATTCACATTTGACTTTCCGCAGCAAATTATTACAGAAATTTCTATATCTAATGTAAGAAGTTGATAGAATGTAATTGTTTGGATGTTTTCTGGTTAGTAAGTGAAGATGGTCTCTATGACGAATACATCGGAGCAAACCAGGTGTAATCCATGGTTCAATATTAGATTTAGTTCTGCTAATTTTTAGTTCTTGTGTATGTTTCTGTACGGTTGTGGATATTATTTCTAGGAACAACTTTGTAGCAACTTCTACTCTATTCTCGCATAAAACAGGTGACCAGTCCAATTCTTTTAGTTCATTTCCAACCTTTACAAGATCAGTTCTCTTTTTCAATCTTTGAGGCTTACTTTTCTTATTTTGACTTTTAAGACCCAATAGGACTATCTTATGATCGGTTATATCGGTATCGCATACTGTGGTAATTGCATGTAGTTTCGATTTAAGGAAAATGTGATCCAGACAGGTTTTCAGTCTAGTTGGAAGATTAATTGCCGGATGAAGACCGTGTTCAGCAGTCATACAAAGGTACTCAGATGGATCTTGTTTGCTTCTATCTGTTGACAATATATCTATGTTTATGTCCCCTGCTATAATTACAGTCGAATAATGTTTAAAGGATTTAAGAGTAACGTCAAGTGACATAATGAAAGTATTTGTATTTTTAAACGAGGGTGAACGATAGATTCCTAGTATAGTGATATTAGATTTCGGAAGGTTAATTGCTAGACAGCAGGCTTCGTCAAGGTAAGGTTCAGAGGTAGTTACGTTCCAGCAATTCCTAACATACGCTACAACACCTCCATTTTGGTTTAAATTACGTTGTGTGTGAAATGAAGTGTATCCCGGAATGTTGCCAATGACTGAGGAGGCGTCAAGCCAACACTCAGTGAGGATTATCACGTCACAATTTATGTTAAGTCGGTGAAGGGCTACTAGGAATGAGTTAAAGTTTTTGTTAATACTTCTGATATTAAAGGTGAGTACTTTAAAATTAAATTTGTTTGTTAAGATGTTTCCGCAGTTTTCAAGAATATTAACTTTGTGGCACTTAATATCGAAAGTTTTATCTAATTCAGCAGGTAGATCTAAATTAATCATAATGTTTCGCGGAGGCCATATATCTGCTTAGTTAATATATGAATTGGCGTAAAGAATATTAAAGCAGCATCTAAAGCGGAGTGAAGAATATAATAATTAAAGGGATTTATTCTTGTCTTTGCCCAAATGGGGTCTATATATGATGTGTAAGTGTTGTTTGGGTGGAGAGGTGTTGTGGTGTCTAAAATGTCATTACAAATTGATAAATCAATTAAGAGATAGATTGAAGTCTGAGAAGGTATAAGGTAACTTTTCTTTGTTATGCAGCAAAAAACATATATGTAATAAATGTAGTAAGGGAACAACATGTAACGTTGTTTGTAAAAATGTAATATATAATATACTAGAGCGGCACTAATAACAATCATATGAGTACTATTTCTTTTAAATAGTTTAAAATATATGTTTTGCGAGACAATTTCCTTATTGTTTAAATTTATAATTAGGTAATCAGACCTTCTGTTAAACAAGAATACAAGGAACAGGTGATCGATTTCAAATAAAATTATGTAAAGGTACACTTCAGCCGATATAATAAATTTAAAGTAATTTAACTTAATTAGAATTTGACTAACGTTGCAATATAGTTTTATAGTTGTCACAGCATCAAAATCGTGAAATCTTAGATAGTACTTGCAGCGATAAAAATAAAAACTTAAAAGATAAAAGCAAAATTTATAAAAGTAAAAATAGTTACGGAATTTAATAAAATAACAATAATTAGGAACATTGATTCTCTACCGGTGGGTTGATAAGAGGTGTATTCGTTGACGGAGGCTCGTGAATCATTCTTTCCAGGGTAGTTTCAGAGTTGACTCGCAAAACAGAGCTTGTTTCAGTTCTTCTCATGAAGATAGTTCCGTTTGATGTCCATACATACTTAAACTTTAATTGGGAGCCAACGGAACGGGCCTTGCTAAAAAGTACTCTGTTCGCTTTGGTAAGGTGTTCGTTGACGAAAATGCGCCGTGAATGGCCTGGCACTTCAATCATGTCCGTAGTGAGCCCACGGCGAACTCTAGCAGCGCGAATCAGCTGGTCCCGAGGGGCGCGACGTGTTAGTGTAAGAACAACCGGACGGGGTCTCTCTGAAGCACCCCCGCCACTTACACGCATGCCGACGCGTTTAATGTCGTCTATATCGCGTTGATCTAAGTTAACTCCTAGTTTCACCGTGAGATTCGAAATGATAAGCGGAAGATTTTCACCGTTGTGTTCGGTTATACCGGTAATTTCAATATCCTTGAGAAATTGGCGTTGTTGTCTGGAGTCAAGTTCCTGTCGCAGCTCCAGGACTTCGGCACGCAAGTCAGATACCTCCGCCTTGTAGCGGTCTAAATCCTTCAATTCTTTCTTTATGTCACTAATTTCCTTGCGGAACAAGTCAATGTCTTCCGAAGTAGAGTTGAGGGAAGATGTAAATGCGCACATTTCGCGCTTCATGGTATCGAAAGCTCCCTGAAGTTGAAACAAGGACTTGGTAAAAGAATCGATGATATCCGCAGGGAAGGTGGTCGGTGCCGGATTGTCAAATTGGCGTGGAGGCCCCATATTATATTGTCCTTCTGGCAGAGCAGCTACTTGTTCTTTGTTTCGCTTTCCTGATCGTATAGGAGTTGAGTCAGTAACTCGTTCTTTGCTTTTAGCCTTGCAGGCAGGGCAGCGGTAGTTATTATTCCCGCTAGTCCGGACCGTTCTTAGGTCTTCTCTCGAAAGATTAAGGCAGCCTAAGTGATACTTAATCGGACACGAAGAGCAGCTGATGATAGAAATTTCGTCCGAACTTGAGCTTCGGTCGGTACGTATTTCTTTATTGCAGGCTCCACAGTTCATTTTAAGATATTGCTTTTAAACGCCCTCTAGCGGTTGACTTAGCTATTACATGGGCAAGTTGTCTTTTCGGATTAGCGGACTGGATCGTAGGCGCTCGATTGTTGGCTTAGGTATTTTTAGAAATAACAGATGGCACTATTATCAAGTACACAATTTAAATGTTCATTTAAAGATGTATTATTTTCGGGGTTGTTAAGTTATTACGAGGAAACAATCACTTACATATTATCAAATATAGGCTAAAACACAAACACACCGGTTGTAACTATCGAAGTTGGTTGGTGCACAATTTAAAATTTTAACGGTCCAAGTTTGTAATTATTCAATTATTTCACTAAACTGACATTGTTATGAAAGGATAACGTTTGTATAGGCAAATAGTAGCACTGAATGACTAATTCACACTAAATTGAGATTAATTAACACGTTTTAACTATTATTTTTAATTAATAATGCAGAGCTCACTACAAGCAAGTGTTTACTTTATAGCGCCCTCTAGGGGAAAAAAAGACTTGACATTGGCATAAATAGGGACAGGGTAATCGCAGGTACAGCCATTTTTCATCTTATTCCATTGAATTTCATAATTTCGTAGAAAATAGAAGAACTTATTACCAAACCTATTAGACGTAACTTCGTATTTAGTCTATTCCAACCTGGAATAAACAAGATAAAAGTATTATTAAGTGTTACGAACAAGCTCGAGTGGGTCAGAAAGTCAATAATTTCTCTTCGGAGGGCAAAGAGAAAAACCGATAGGTTCGGGAAGTGAAATGTCAAGCGGAAAGACGGATCGCTGTTGGGGTGTATTACGTGTGAATTTGTTGATAGAAATTGATATAAATTATTTCAAACAATAATAAAAACGAGGGCAAAGTAAACTTTGTCGTAATGGGATTTGGATGAAATAGCAATTTTAAGAAAAAAAAAACCGGCCAATTGCGAGTCGGACTCGCGCACGGAGGGTTCCGTACCATTATCTATAAAAACAGCAAAAAAACACGTCTTTTGTATGGGAGCCCCCTTAAATATTCATTGTATTCTGTTTTTTAGTATTTGTTGTTATAGCGGCAACAGAAATACATCATCTGTGAAAATTTCAACTCTTTAGCTATCACGGTTCATGAGATACAGCCTGGTGACAGACGGACGGACGGACGGACAGCGAAGTCTCAGTAATAGGGTCCCCGTTTTACCCTTTGGGTACGGAACCCTAAAAATTCTTAAACTTGGACAGAATTACAAGAAAAAAAATCATTTATTAAGCACATACACAACAAGTTACATAGATAATGGAGGAAAACGGACAAGATATAAGATAGCAGAGATAGGCTGTGATGATGTTTACTACAGTGTACCTGCCGAAAGGCGCATGTCTCAGCATATGCTGGAGGGGAAGGTGACTCCACCAGCGCTGATTTTCAGCCAGGTACGCACGCGCGGTGTTAGGAACAAGGGTTCCTAACACCGCGCGTGCGTACCTGTATACCTGTAACCCTTATAATTCTCCCAAAATTGCAAAAAGTTACTCCTTGAATCATTAGTTATCTGTTAGTGAAAGTCCCGTCAAAATTTTAATTTAATTTTAATTTTAATTACTTTAATTTAATTTTCCGGCATAAAGATGATTAGTGCGGGTTGTCTAGTGATGTGACTTTAAGTATTAAATGCAATAAATTATTGGTAAAAATACACTTTAAAAACAAGCCCTAATTTAATTGCCCTTAGTTTTCGTGTATACCCATACTGTGGTAGTGCAGAAAAATAACTATTTCGCCATCTTGGATGATCCGCCATATTGGAATTAGAATGACGTCACATAGCTAAGCATGCATTGTCATCCAAAATAAGAGTGTATACCAAATTTCAGCTCATTCGGTTTATGATAATTGATTTAAAATTCAATTGCAAGATTCCACCCGGACATACATACATTGCAAGCTTGTAAAAAAAACATAAGAGTTGAATTGAGAACCTCCTCCTATTTGAAGTCGGTCAAAAATCGTTGCTTTAACGAAGCTTTAACGAAATGGACATTACAAATTGCCTTACCTCTCCCGTAGCGTAGTCTAATATCGAGTGCTTATCCATAAAAAACCTTCAGTCATATACATGAGAATTCATTTTTGTTTGATAACACAAACTAGCGGCAATGGGTTTGTGGTAAGGCAGTCGTGAACCGCAATGAAAAGGGTCCGGGTTCAACCGGGGACTCTAATTGAAAATGTATAAAAAATCTATTTGAGTTTGTTTGTACATACATATACAGGATGTATCAGAAGTCCGAAATAATATTTTGTTACATATACGGTAGCCAGCATATACGGTATGGATGCTTAGTGAAGACAGATGATAGTTTCCGAGTTATAGACCATTGAATATTTGTCACAAGTATTGTGTTCTGGCCTTTGGGTACATCCAAGATCCTGTCAAACAGTGTAAACTACATTTTTGATGGACGGCAACCAATATTTACCGAACAGATCATAAAAATAAAAAATTGTGAGTTAAGATACATTCTTAGGAGCAGCAACGCCATATGAGCAGGCAGCTCCTTGAACGCAATACTAGAAAAACATTATATATACTTAAGCAAACTAATACCGAGTTTGCTTGGATATGGGGTTGGGACATTATTGAATTGAGATCAAAAGTAATTTGGTGTCTCTCCGTTCTATAAATCAATTTGCCCCAGTCACCCGCCCGCCCCAGGGAGTATGGTGACCTCAATTAGTTTAAACAAAGGATTTCCTCAAAACCCTGATTTGATCAATTGGTCATCCTCTCGCCATGTAACAGAGTAATGGTGTTTGCGCTGGCCGATACAAGTCAGCATCGATAATGTCTAAATGAGCAGATTATTCAATAAAATATAGTAGAAATGATAAGTGCAGAAAAATAAAATATGACTACCATGCGGAATGCATAAACAATGTGCAAGAATTGGCAAAAAACTCTGGAGAAATGGTATTTTCTTCCAGTTTATCCTTAGAGTTTTTATTGGGGACATTTCAGGACGAAATTCAGGCTGGAGACGAATTGACAGATTAAAGGATAATGGTCCCAAAGTAATATTATTATAATAATGGGTCTGTCCCTTTTAGGACATGACTTTTTTTTTTTTACGTTATGTATAAACTAGTTTTGTTTTGTAATAAATTATCACGAGAGGTTTTTTAAACTTTACAGGAGAACATACTCAATCGACGCAGAATAATTAGCTGATTTCAAATATGTATATAAGTCAATATCGCCCAAAAGTGTCGCTTAAGACAAAAATAGCCACCAGCCTTTCACCCCTCGATACCTATATACTTTTAAAAACTGTCGAAACTTACAAATGTTAATAAAATCTCCCTCTTTGATATATCAACTTATTGGTCACCTGTCTTCAAGTAATATTACTTCAATGATATTCTAGTAAACATATATGTTATACACGCACAAAACAACCGAAAAAAGTGTTCCGCGTAACATCGGCAGCACACATACATACTTTTCATTAATTTCACAACACGTAGAAATGTGCAAAAGAGATGGCTTGATGAAACCAACGAGCAAAATAGAGATGGCTAGTGTTGTCACTTACGCTTCTGTGTGATGTAACATTCATCTGTCAACCAATCCCCATATTGGTATCAAATATACGTCCTAATTAGGATGTATTCGAGTCTTCACTAGTGCGCGCTTATAACATATCTGTTTACTAGAATATCATTGTATTACTTTCAGTTTTCGACAGTTAACTCATCACAAAATCTGCCAAAATTTACAGTTAGTACGGAAACAACAACAAGCTTATAAGGTTTTAAGGCCCCTGAAAATGAGCACCCCTACTACATTCCATTTTATAAAACAAAGCTGCGAAATTTCTGCGTTAAAAAAAACAATGTTGCTCCTTAAAAATATTATTATTCATTCAACGAGCCCATCAAACGATTCTTTGTTATCACTGTGAGGCTACACTCACACGGTATAGACTGCTGCCTGTTGATTTTGGGTTTAACGGGTACTGATGTTCAGTGCCCGAACTTTGGGTATGGTAGAGTTGATTACAAGCGTCCGAAATTCGAAGTATGTTATTGAACGTTTTCATTCAAAATGCACTATTACTGCACATCTGCTCTTATTAAACTCGTAACTTTCAGGCAGGCGGCGTTACCGTGTGAATAAAGCCTTCGCCTGTTTACATTTTTTGCCCATTTTTGCCTGTTTTCTCGCTTTGTTGCCATCATCTTTGTGTTTCTTTGGGTCAAATCACTTTAATGTTACTTCATTTTTTATAATGATCTGATGGAATTCATAATGTGAGAATTCTCATTTTAATGTTACGCTGTTTCAAAATAAGAACGCATTTATTTCATTAAGTCCCCGCACAGTGGGGCGTCTAAAAAATACTCGCCGCCCAACGCCTCAGTATGCGTGTTGCACAGACCATAGAGCTATAGACCAGAGCCAGGGACCATAGGTATCTGGTATGTGGCGTGTTGGCATAATGTTACAACACTTGTAATAGGCTATCTCTCTCTTTCAACACGCTCACCGAAAGGTTGAAGTGCGATATGTACTGTGCGCTTTAATTATTAAATTATAAGTAACAAATATATACATCATCATCATCATCACGCCTGTATTCCCTGAAGGGGTAGGCAGAGATGCACTGTAGTGCACCCACACTTCGCCGATGTATTTTGGCCCCAATGTAATAGGGGGCGAGCCTATTGCCATTATACCGGGCACATTCCCCCTCAATACGAGGGAGATTTGGGCCATAGTCCACCACGCTGGTCCAGTGCGGGTTGTTGAACTTCACACGCCTTTCTACAGACGTGCAGGTTTCCTCACGATGTTTTCCTTCACCGTTCAGAAAGTGGTAATCATTGTTGATAATGACATTCGCACATGAAAATTATCTCAGAGGTGCGGGCCTGGGATTTGAACTTGCACCCCTTACGTTCAAGGCGGGCGTTCTTGCCCGCGAGGCTACCACTGCATTAGCTAGCTATACGTAACAAAGTGATTCAAAAGCTGTTTAATTTGCACCCGAGAGCAACTACTGTGTCCCACAAACTATAGGGGCACACTATGCGGTGTGTCTCTTTTTACACGATTTAGTTTAGAACAATGAATACTTATATAGGTAGATTGTTTCTTGTTACAATTATTTAAGGGGGGGTTTGAAATTGGGCTATTGCTATAAAGTCCTGCGTCTACAGTCACTTCAAGAACTATACTATATGAAATCGGTATAAGGTATATTTTTCGACAAAATATCATCAACGACGCAAGCTAATTTAGGCGCGTGTTTGCGTAGCTTTTGTCACAGACATTTCATCTTTATGTATATTATCATAGGGTGCATGGTAAAACATCTCAGGTCAGTAAGCCGCTCTAGACATACTTAAGCTAAAAGGATGCAATCCATAAAATTTACAACAATGTCTTATGTACAACTAAAAGGTTGCTGTAAAAGAGGCCTTTTCGAACTAAGGTCTTTTAAAATGTACCCTATGGTAATCCATATAAAGATGGAATGTCTGTGGCAAAATCCACGCGAACACGCGTTTAATCAGAACAAAAGATTCCATTGAAAAATACAACCAAATAGCATTTTACCAGCTAGGTTACAATCCCACATGGAATACATATTCAAACATCAAGCTGCTATCACTTATTACGGACTTGATGTGGATTAGATCCTTTTTGTTTAACTTCGTCCTAATATAAATCACACTGGGGCGTCGTCAATCGCGCGTAAACTGTTTGCCAATATTAATCGAACTCTATGTAAATACGCATAAAGATTGAATTTCTGTGTTAAAAGTCACACCCCACGCGTCAAAATTCGCTTGCTCTGTCAGTGTCATTAGTTGAAAAATAAAGTTATTCTATAAGTGAATACAGTTTGTTTTGGTATGGCTGAAAAATTTACGCGCGGACGGTGCCACTAAGTGCTGGCTTGACTCTAAAATATCATGACCATCAATAAACTTTGGGATTGTATCATGTATTACTAAAACAATCCTTCATTGCTGTCTGAGGAGCTTACGACACCCACAACCGAACCCTATTTCCATTCAGAGGGCTTGCCTCCTCCCGCACACATTATCCTTAAGGGCAGCCAGGTCTGTGTTTACAAAGGGCCCATTCTAAATGGATTCTTTTTTTTCTAAGGCTTCTCTATGAATAAGTTAGTGTAGGTGTCTCGTAGGGCCGCGTCTTGGGCCCAATACATTGATTGAAGTACGGGATACCGAAAAAGTTTTACATTGAATTGATTTTGTAGCTAGATTTATAGAACGTTAGCCTTGAAGTTAAGGGGTGCAAGTTAAAATTCTGCTCGCGGACCTCTGAGATTTTGATGTCTGGCGAGGGTCCTCTATTGTTATATAGGTCGTCTTATGGGTCAGATGTGTCGATATTTTAAAATAAAAAGAAAAATTACTTTTAGAACGTCGTCCTCGTCGGAACATGCTTTATTGGTTATATCATAGACAATCAACAGACAATTCAATTACTAAAAGAGTGATGTACAGTATATAGTAGTGTTGCGCCAATCGGTAGACGGTCAATTATAAATAAAAAAATAAAATAAAAAAAAAAACATCATCACGCCTGTATTCCCCGAAGGGGTAGGCAGAGGTGCACTGTAGTGCGCCCACTCTTCGCCGATGTATTTTGGTCCCAATGTAATAGGGGGCGAGCCTATTGCCATTATACCGGGCACATTCCCCCTCAATACGAGGGAGATTTGGGCCATAGTCCACCACGCTGCCCCGGTGCGGGTTGATGAACTTCACACGCCTAGACGTGCAGGTTTCCTCACGATGTTTTCCTTCACCGTTCAGCAAGTGGTAATCATTGTTGAAAATGACATTCGCACATGAGAATTACCTCAGAGGTGCGGGCCCGGGATTTGAACTTGCACCCCTTACGTTCAAGGTCAATTATAACAAACGGAAAATAAAGTTTTACCAATGTCTATCAAGCGAAAATCGGGCTACAGGATATTTTCCTACAGTTTTACCAAACTACGATTAAACTAATTATTATTTCAATTAACATTTGTCTGTGGCTAATATTACGTAATTAAAGTTTGATAAAATAAGTTTGTTAGGTAGGAAAATAATTAAGTGTTCTACAGTGGGTGGATAATGAACAGGGATTAAGCACCCTTCGAATTGTTTATTGAAACTAGGCAGACAGGGCGTTGCTAATTAAATAATTAAATTTGTAATTAATTTATTCAACTTTTGAAGTGCTATAATTGATTCATCCGCCATATTCATAATTGTGATCACCCATTTTTATTTATAATGTGTATTTATTGAATTTGCCCTTGCTATTAATTACTTGACACTGGCTGAAATACCCCCTTAACGCAGGTGGAGCCATTCCTTAACTTATTCCATTAAAAATCATAATTTCATTAATTATGTAAAAAAAGAAGAACTCTCAATCAGCTTGACTGATTGTGACAAGACTTTCAATGACAGATAGCTGACGTTGCAAGGAGTAACTTAGGCTTTTTTTTTAAGGTAAATACCATAATTTATTGAACAACTATTTACAAAATATTTACAATGCAAAACAAAATAAGTTAAAACTAATAAGAAAATGTATATTTATAAAATATGTAAAAAATTTGGCCCAAGCGGAAGCGTACCCAAGACGCTGGCTGCATTCCCTCGCTGAATGGCTAGAGCCACTCGTTGAGCGAGAAAATGGCATGCTCTTGGGTCGCCGGTTGTGTTGACCAATTTTTTGCCTAATATGTTCATTAAATTTTGGGTGCTTGGACCCCATGGACCTAGGGTTTCGACTCCAAAAGGAATGACTTAGACTTTATCTATTTTAGAAAAAGAATTAAGGTTCCGCGGGATATAATTAAACCCTATTTATTTCGTGTAATTAGGGTTCCTAAATTCCGTGCATACGAAGTTATGGCTTCAGCTAGTAATAATAATTCAAGTCTTGCCATCTTGTTCATACATTACAGCTGTAATAAGGACGGCAACACGCTTGGTTTAGTTGAATTTAGTTTGTGCCAATAGAATCAACGCATATTTTATGTCCAACATGATAGTGCAATGATCATTTGAAACGCAATCAACGTCATCGTATCGTATGTTCACATAAATTCGAATTAGAAATGCAAACGCGTTAGCTGATTCGCACCAAATTACTGATTGATTTGATCTATTGATGGACAGACTGATCGTGGCGTCATTATTTATAGCTATACTAGCTTGAGCATGTGCCGTTAGCCGCATGAACTTCAGAACAATGATAATAAAATGTATAGATATCTAAATGTAAGACAGTTACGTCCAAAAAAAAAACTTAAATGTGTGAAACAATGCCGTGGCCATGTAGTCTTAAGCTGGCTTCCCACGGTGCGCGTTTCTACGGATCATCACGCACAGCCGACGACCACGGAGCGCAACGCATACAGACAGGGCTCTTCCCACGGTGTGTGTCGGTCTGTGTATATCTTTTGATAGCTTCATTTTAAAATGCAAATTGAAAGAGAACGTGATACGTTCTCTTTCACTTTTTCACCGCACCTTAGAAGTTACCGCCTCGCGACGGATACCGGCGCACCGCCTGTGCTAGCACGGATGAGACCCTTTCCACGGTGTGTCGTGCGAGCTGGTCCGCGTCCGTCCGCGATATCACGGACCGTGGGAAGCTAGTTTTATACGTCTTGACGTACCTACACAGACGTCAATGTCACTCATAAAACGTGTGGAACTGTTAACTGTTTGAAAAAACTAGCTCTTTGATATTATAGTTAACTCATTGTTAAGTAATTACAAATTAAATAAAATAGCCTAACTGATAAACAGTAATATATAGCTTTTTATTTTATTACTAAGGTACACTTTTACAGATCTTGTTTTGCAAAAAAATTACGTGTGTCAATAGCAGCATGTCGACAGGGACCTAACCCACAAGATCGACATCATCTCTAATTCGACATATGTCGGAACAATATGTCGAATTGATCGTGTTTTTTTGACAAATGTCAAATTAGAGGTCATGTTGATCTTGCGAGAATTGCCCCTAGCTTTTAAACTTTGTTGCTCTAAAACTTTGACTTTTTCTATAAAATCTATCGTAACTATATATATTTTAACGCTACGTAATACGTTAACGTAAACGAATCATAACGTAATTATTTTATACTCGAGCTAAAAACAGACATACTTAGACCTTGTCCAGAAGGGGCGAATTCGCCGCAAAACGGTTCGCGCGAATTCATACGCGCGTTGTCGAGGTACTAGACATCAATACATCGCGTCCACAAGCATCGCGCGAATTCAAAATACGCGCATAAATCGCGTGCACTACGCCAGACTCTGGACTCGCGTGAGTCAAGATACTAGGGACGCCTTGTTGCGTCCACTTTAACGCGCGAACTTTATTTAATTTTTCAAATTCGTCCGCTAATGCTCGCGCGTTGGTACGCTCCTTCTGGGCGCAACGGTCGCGCGTAATACGCGCGAGAGAATCGCGGCGAATTCGCCCTTTCTGGACAAGCTCTTACTTACCTCTACTACTTACTATAAATAATGCTAGCCACAAATATTTGACTAAAATAAAACCCAGAGATCGTTAATTAGAATAGAATACAAATAAACCAAAAATATTAGATCTTCAAAAGATGACGGGACTGTTCGTCTTTGCCAAAATAAACTGGGAATAATTGACGGCGGGAATACGTGGAAGGTCGACGAAGTACGTTACGAATGTTAGTTTTGGGTTAAGGACGCTAAACTAAGGCCTCCCATAAAGACGTCGCGCGTATTTTTTTTTGCCATACCAAAACAGACCGTATTAACTCATCGGAAAAAGTTCATTCTTCAACTGAATGGCACTGACAGCGCGAGTGAAATTGGACATAAAGACGTGGCTTTTACGACCGTTTGACGTTTATAATCTGCACATCTTGACGTTTAGCGACCGTTGACGCCCCGGTATGCAATTAGGGATGTAGAATATTGAGCTTCTTTAATTTGCGATGAATTATTAAAGATTTGTAGACAACTAACTTAAAAACCGGCTAAGTGCGAGCTGTACTCGCGCACCGAGGCTTCCGTACCTAAACTGTGAAAACGCCGAACGAAAAGATAAACTGGATAGAGAGACAAACTTAACTTTGCTGTTGGTATACTGGTGTCCCCATACAAAGTAACTACAAAATAAGTTTATAATCGCAAAAAAACATTTTCTAAGAATAAATTTACAGTTTTCGGATTTTTTCCTGTACTTGTGCTATAAGACCTTGCTTCTTGCCAAATTTTATGATTCTAGGTCAACGGGAAGTACCCTTAGGTTTTTGATTCCCGTGCAAATGTACTGAAAATGCAACATAAACCGCCGTATCTTTTGATTGCGTTAACTTAGAAGTTTGATTTTCTTTGGGGCACCAAGGAATAAGTCTGTAAGTCTCTGTTATAAATTTAAATTTTATACCTTCACGCGTTTCTGAGAAAAAGGGTCTTGACAGACAGACAGACCGTTTCCCGTATTTCCTTTTTAGGTACGGAATCCTAGAAATACTACTAAGATACCGCGCTCGCGTACAATCGCTCACAAAAGTGCTTATCGCAAAATAAATACGCCACTACTGCCAACAGTCGTTATACGGATGATAATAATGACCTTTAACAAAAGACGAGCGACAGTTAGAGGAGGCCTTAATCGGCCATATTTTCGTCGCGAGTGCCTCGTTAAGTCGTGTCTAAAGACACGAGGCTTAGGGCTTTTGTGCGCGATTGTACATGATTTCTTTTGCCCCTAATTTATTGGAGTATTGTTGTGGTATTTTATTACGGCTGTTGGGGTATTTTAATAAACCCATTTTGAAATTAGATAAAATCTTCAGTTTTAGATTACAATGTGCTATTTTAATTTTTTGAACCCTTTTACCACTGGCTGTCTTGCAGCGATGTTTCAAATATTTCTTTCAGTTTCTGACAGTTGAAAACAGTAACAAATCTGCCAAATATTGACAGTTACTATTGATAGGATTTCATCCGCCATCTTATTTATTTATTTATTTAAGAACGACACACCAACAGTATACCTATTAAACAATTGGGTAAATAAAATATTAAATAAAAACTGGTCTGATAGGTACACCAATGACAGGCGTGTACAACTTTCACCGACGTGAGACTTAAACATTTAAAAAAAAGAAACAAATAAAGTTGAAGTTTATCACTGTCATCATCCATTTTTATTTATAATGTGTATTTATTGAATTTATCCTTGCTATAATTACTCGACATTGCCATAAATACCGTATATCGCAGGTGCAGGCATTCCTCATCTTATTCCATCAAAATATCATCATTTCACTCATTTCGTAAAAAAAGAAAAGAAAAAATAAACAAAAATACTTTAAAAGGTGGTGGTAGTGTTTTTAAAGTCGCATAATAATATTGAGGGGTGAAAGACTATTTGGCTTAAGGGACACTTTTGGGCGATATTGACTAAGTGCTCTTACACACGAGCGGCATGTTACCAACGGCATAGTCGACACGCGTCGACGGCTGCCGTCGACATCTCAACTATAAGATCAGCGGCAGCCGTCGGCGGCTCTCTATAAGAGTCAGTTACAAAGTGGATTCCGAAGAAGAAACATTGTTATTTTTACTTCATCGGCGCCGACAGGAACGAAAAATAGAAACACGTTCTTTGTGGATTCAAGAGATATATGTATTATTAAAATCATTTACAACTTCTTCACATACCGACATCCATGCTCTGTTTTTTATTATTTTATTACTGTACTCTTTCAATTTATAATTTTAAATACACGTATTTTTCTTTACTGCCACAATTAGCAATTCAATATTAATTTCGTCACTGGGACTCATTTTACAAATTTGCAACGCATGTGCACTCTTAAACTATTTGCAGTCGAGTAACAAAATGGCGAGCGCGGCACGCTACAACTGTCAACGTCAACCGTCGACGGCTGCAGTCGACGCGTGTCGACGGCTGCAGTTGCCTATGCCGTTGGTAACATGCCGCTCGTCTGTAAGAGCACTAATATACATATTTGGAATCAATTTTTTTTTTTGCGTCGTAAGAGTATGCCCTCCTGTAAAGTTAAAAATATCGCTTAAGTCAAATAGCGCTTCATCCGCTAATGACCTACAGCGCATGATAGAAGAACTAGACATGGTGGGCCGCGGGATCGGACTGAGGATGAATATGTCAAAGACCAAACTTATGACGAACAACATCAAGCGTAGAATAGTGATTGAGGATGTGGAGATTGAATATGTTCATGAGTATATATATCTGGGCCAAATAGTCTCCTTCCAGGCCAGGCAAGACAAAGAGATAGCACGCCGCATAGAAAATGCCTGGAGGAGCTACTGGTCCATGAAAGAGCTTATGAAAGGAAGCCTCCCTCTCACATTGAAACGAAAACTCATGGACATGTGCATTCTCCCCATCCTCACCTACGGCGCACAGGTTTGGTCTTTGACAGCAGTCCAGAAGTCCGCGCTCGCGGTATGCCAGCGAGCAATGGAGCGCAGTATCCTCGGAGTCAAGATTACTGACCGAATCCGGAATACTGTACTGCGCTCCAAGACACAAATTAGTGACGTAGGTCAAAAAGCTGCCAAGCTAAAATGGAACTGGGCTGGACACATCTGCCGCATGTCAGAACAACAATGGGCCAAAATAACTACAGAGTGGATTCCCAGCAATGCAAGAAGACATCGCGGCAGGCCCAGAAGGAGATGGCGGGATGAACTAGACTCCCATCGAAAGGAGTGGCCTATTTTGGCTCAAAATAGAGATGAATGGAGGAAGGGGAGGGAGGTCTTTGCCCAGCAGTGGGACGTTATAGACTCATAATAATAATAATAGGGTTTGGCTTTCGGTTGCGACGAGGAGGTCAGGTAATATCTCACCTGCTTTACATGGATGACCTTAAACTGTTTGCCCCCACTGCACTCCAACTGTCGGGCTTACTGAAGGTTACAGAAACCTTTAGTAATTCTATCAGGATGGAGTTTGGTGTGGATAAATGTGCGGTCATGCATGCAAAGCAGGGGAGGATGGTGGAGTCTGAAGGCATCCAACTTTCAGATTCCATCCAACTGAGATCACTCGCCGCAACCGAGACCTACAAATACTTGGGTATGTCACAGGGGTTAGGCATTAGTGAGACTGACATGAAACAGCTCTTGCGGGATCGCTTCTTGGGGCGCCTGAAAAAAGTACTGAAAAGTCTTTTATCAGGCGGAAACAAGGTGCGAGCCTACAACGGCTGGGTCATGCCAGTCTTGTTGTACTCCTTTGGCATACTCAAGTGGACTCAGACCGAATTGGACGCCCTGGATAGAACAGTCCGTACTACGCTCACTGCATACCGCATGCATCACCCACGTTCATCGGTAATGAGACTATATATCCCTCGGAAATGTGGAGGTCGTGGCTTTTTAAACGTCAAGACTTTGCATAACCGAGAGATATGTAGTCTCAGAGAATATTTTCTCCGTACCGATGGGGAAATGCATGTGGATGTAGTGGCAGTAGATAATGGACTCACCCCTCTATCGTTGGCAAAAGAGAACTGGCGCAAACCTGTGGTACTGACAACGGATGATCGTAGGGTGGTATGGCAGGGTAAGGAGCTACACGGAAGGTACTATCGGGCCCTTCATGGGCCCGATGTAGATCTTGCGGCCTCCGTGGCCTGGCTACGATTCGGCGACCTCTTTGGGGAAACCGAAGGTTTTGTCTGTGCAATTATGGACGAAGTTGTGATGACGAACAACTACCGGAGATATATTCTTAGGGATGGCACCATTGACATTTGTCGGGCATGTCATCGCCCTGGTGAATCCCTGAGGCATATCATCTCCGGTTGTTCGCGTCTCGCAAATGGTCAATATTTACACAGACACAACCAAGTAGCCAGGATTGTCCACCAGCAACTTGCCCTTAAATATCGCCTTGTGACATCCGAGGTACCGTACTACAGGTATGAGCCACAACCAGTCCTCGAAGAGGGTCATATCACATTGTATTGGGACCGGTCTATCATCACAGACAGGACTATTGTAGCCAATAAGCCTGATATTGTGCTGATAGATCGCCAAGAGCGCCGTGCAATGATTATCGATATCACTGTCCCCCATGACGAGAATCTCGTGAAAGCAGAGAAAGATAAAGAAAGCAAGTATCTTGATCTGGCTCACGAGGTTGTCGACATGTGGGACATTGATGCGGCAATCATTGTACCGATAGTCGTTTCCGCCCATGGCTTATTAGCCAAGAGCCTCGACAAACACCTAAAGAGGCTCGCGTTAGGCAGCTGGATCAAGGGACAGATTCAGAAGGCGGTACTTCTGGAGGCGGCGCGCATTGTGAGGAAGTTCCTCTCTCTGGAGCCCTAACCACTGGTAACTAGGACCCTGTTCCAGATGCCGGTGGGGAACTGTTTTTTATATTTTTAAATGTATTTTTTATATATATATTTAAAAATGTAATTTATAAGAAAGATAAGAAATAAAAATACCATGGCAACCGCTGTCAAGAACATCAATAAAATTGGTGAAAATTTTTATTTTACTAAAATTATACTAATTACATCCGAAAACTGTGAATATACAATGAAATATACCGCAAAACATGCAATTAATACAAAAATGCAATAGTTTTCAAATATTTTCAAAAAGTGCTGACCAAATAAGATGACGGACGCTCCTCGGAGAAATCCGAGGAGACAATGTCGACAGCGGAGTGCCGTGCGACATTACGCACAATCAACACCCCCGGACCAGTCACCTCGCTCCGCCTCGCCATCGCCGGCATCCATCATCAGGACGTCGGTGACTGCAGTAGCGTCGAGCGAGAGCGACGAGTATTTTTCTCCGCCGACGTCGCCACCACCTGTACGTCGGCAGAGAGGCCGGCCACCGGGACACTTGGGGCTTTTGGGGCAACCGGCTCCGAACAGGGTCCTCGTTCCCAGTGGTGTAGTGCGGCGCATGCGATGGACGTCTTCCATGAATGAAAACGTCATGCGCGCCTACTATGAGGCTACAGAGGGGGGAACTAACCTCACTGCGTACCGTAACCGAATGCTGCCTCTGTTTCAGTCCCTGGAACCAGCAGTCAACGTGTCGGCGCAACGACTGTCGGATCAGATGCGGGTCATCCAGCGTGGAAACATGCTGGCTGATACCGTACTAGATCGGCTACGCTCGGAGGTGCAGAGTAGGCGGGTTGTTCCTGTCGCATCGTCGCAGCCGGCGGCCCAGCCTGTGGCAAGTGCCACGGTTACTTCACGGCTTGCCGCCGATAGCGACGTTGATAGGGATAACGCGCCTATTGATGTAAGTACCCAATACAATGACTTATTGAGGAGTACTTTGGAGGATGTAGTTCGGGAGTATCAATCCATGCCGAACCATCTTAGACCTCGTATACCTCGCCTACCCATGCATAATGGGAATAGAGCGCTAGTGGGTGCCTTAGACTTACTACTGTCAATTTACTTTGACAGTAGTGATGACCTTGTGGATACACACTCTATCCTGTATTGTGCTGCCATTACGGTATGTCGTGTAGCTCGTGTCAAGGTTTTTAACACTGACACAGCTACACGTCCAAAACCCGCCGTCCCGGCATGGCAATGCAGGATAGAGCGTCGTATTAGCGAGGCTAGGGCACTCATTGGCAAGCTCAGCTGCTTCAGGGAGGGTAATACACGCCCTAGAGTTATGCGCTTTGTGAAGCGGGCATTCGCAGGGACTGATGTCAGTCCCCGCGAATATATTTCCCGCGTCACAGAGCGCATTGACTTCCTGAAGCAGAAAATTTATGCATGGGCAAACCGTATACGTAGGTATAAGGCTCGCGTAGATCGATATTCCCAGAACTCCATGTTCCAAAGGGATCAAAGATGGGTTTATAGATCCTGGGAGCGACCCAATGAACCAGTGAGTGAATTGCAGCGACCAGATGATAACGCCATGACAACATTCTGGCGTGATATCTGGTCGGTGCCAGTCACTCACTACGAAGGCAATTGGATCGGTGATGTCGAGCGAATGTGCGAACCAATAAAAGAAATGGAAGCCATCTCCATCGGGCCCCTAGACGTAGCCAATGCAGTCCGTTCTCTACCTAATTGGAAGGCCCCAGGCCCGGACGGACTGCATAATTTTTGGCTCAAATGGCTACGTAGCTCGCACGTTCGCTTGGCATCCCAATTCCAATCCGCCTTACAATCTGGGTCGTTACCGGAATTTATAACTACAGGCGTAACCCATCTGCTCCATAAAACCGGAAGTACCACGGACCCTAAAAATTATAGACCGATCACCTGTCTACCTACAATTTACAAAACTCTTACATCCATCCTGAGAGTGAAAATCGCCAGACATGTTGAAGATAATTCAATAATGTCTGCCTCTCAGAATGGATGTAGGAGTGGGTCCCGTGGTACTAAGGAGCTACTCCTCATCGATATGACCATTTGTCAACAGGCTCGCCGAAACCGAAAGGATCTGTCGACATGCTGGATAGATTATAAGAAGGCCTATGATTCTGTGCCGCATACGTGGCTTGTGAGAGTGCTTGAGTTGTATAAAATAGATACAACTCTACGCACTTTCTTGGAGTCATGTATGAGGCAATGGAAAACGGTCCTTCTCTGTCCAGGCTCTCGACAGATCCTTGGGAATGGCGAGCCTATAAGGATAGAGCGAGGTATCTTCCAGGGTGATAGTCTGAGTCCATTATGGTTTTGCCTGGCCCTGAACCCTCTGAGCGCACTTTTGGAGGAGTCAGGGTTTGGCTTTCGGTTGCGACGAGGAGGTCAGGTAATATCTCACCTGCTTTACATGGATGACCTTAAACTGTTTGCCCCCACTGCACTCCAACTGTCGGGCTTACTGAAGGTTACAGAAACCTTTAGTAATTCTATCAGGATGGAGTTTGGTGTGGATAAATGTGCGGTCATGCATGCAAAGCAGGGGAGGATGGTGGAGTCTGAAGGCATCCAACTTTCAGATTCCATCCAACTGAGATCACTCGCCGCAACCGAGACCTACAAATACTTGGGTATGTCACAGGGGTTAGGCATTAGTGAGACTGACATGAAACAGCTGTTGCGGGATCGCTTCTTGGGGCGCCTGAAAAAAGTACTGAAAAGTCTTTTATCAGGCGGAAACAAGGTGCGAGCCTACAACGGCTGGGTCATGCCAGTCTTGATGTACTCCTTTGGCATACTCAAGTGGACTCAGACCGAATTGGATACCCTGGATAGAACAGTCCGTACTACGCTCACTGCATACCGCATGCATCACCCACGTTCATCGGTAATGAGACTATATATCCCTCGGAAATGTGGAGGTCGTGGCTTTTTAAACGTCAAGACTTTGCATAACCGAGAGATATGTAGTCTCAGAGAATATTTTCTCCGTGCCGATGGGGAAATGCATGTGGATGTAGTGGCAGTAGATAATGGACTCACCCCTCTATCGTTGGCAAAAGAGAACTGGCGCAAACCTGTGGTACTGACAACGGATGATCGTAGGGTGGTATGGCAGGGTAAGGAGCTACACGGAAGGTACTATCGGGCCCTTCATGGGCCCGATGTAGATCTTGCGGCCTCCGTGGCCTGGCTACGATTCGGCGACCTCTTTGGGGAAACCGAAGGTTTTGTCTGTGCAATTATGGACGAAGTTGTGATGACGAACAACTACCGGAGATATATTCTTAGGGATGGCACCATTGACATTTGTCGGGCATGTCATCGCCCTGGTGAATCCCTGAGGCATATCATCTCCGGTTGTTCGCGTCTCGCAAATGGTCAATATTTACACAGACACAACCAAGTAGCCAGGATTGTCCACCAGCAACTTGCCCTTAAATATCGCCTTGTGACATCCGAGGTACCGTACTACAGGTATGAGCCACAACCAGTTCTCGAAGAGGGTCATATCACATTGTATTGGGACCGGTCTATCATCACAGACAGGACTATTGTAGCCAATAAGCCTGATATTGTGCTGATAGATCGCCAAGAGCGCCGTGCAATGATTATCGATATCACTGTCCCCCATGACGAGAATCTCGTGAAAGCAGAGAAAGATAAAGAAAGCAAGTATCTTGATCTGGCTCACGAGGTTGTCGACATGTGGGACATTGATGCGGCAATCATTGTACCGATAGTCGTTTCCGCCCATGGCTTATTAGCCAAGAGCCTCGACAAACACCTAAAGAGGCTCGCGTTAGGCAGCTGGATCAAGGGACAGATTCAGAAGGCGGTACTTCTGGAGACGGCGCGCATTGTGAGGAAGTTCCTCTCTCTGGAGCCCTAACCACTGGTAACTAGGACCCTGTTCCAGATGCCGGTGGGGAACTGTTTTTTATATTTTTAAATGTATTTTTTATATTTATATTTAAAAATGTAATTTATAAGAAAGATAAGAAATGAAGGAAAAATAATAAGAAAAAGTAAAAGTAGTAATAAAAGTACTGAAAAGTCTTTTATCAGGCGGAAACAAGGTGCGAGCCTACAACGGCTGGGTCATGCCAGTCTTGATGTACTCCTTTGGCATACTCAAGTGGACTCAGACCGAATTGGACACCCTGGATAGAACAGTCCGTACTACGCTCACTGCATACCGCATGCATCACCCACGCTCATCGGTAATGAGACTCTATATCCCTCGGAAATGTGGAGGTCGTGGCTTTTTAAATGTCAAGACTTTGCATAACCGGGAGATATGTAGCCTCAGGGAATATTTTCTCCGTGCCGATGGGGAAATGCATGCGGATGTAGTGGCAGTAGATAATGGACTCACCCCTCTATCTTTGGCAAAAGAGAACTGGCGCAAACCTGTAGTGCTGACAACGGATGATCGTAGGTTGGTATGGCAGGGCAAGGAGCTACACGGAAGGTACTATCGGGCCCTTCATGGGCCCGATGTAGATCTTGCGGCCTCCGTGGCCTGGCTACGATTCGGCGACCTCTTTGGGGAAACCGAAGGTTTTGTCTGTGCAATTATGGACGAAGTTGTGATGACGAACAACTACCGGAAATATATTCTTCGGGATGGCACCATCGACATTTGTCGGGCATGTCATCGCCCTGGAGAATCCCTGAGGCATATCATCTCCGGTTGTTCGCGTCTCGCAAATGGTCAATATTTACACAGACACAACCAAGTAGCCAGGATTATCCACCAGCAACTTGCCCTGAAATATCGCCTTGTGACATCCGAGGTACCGTACTACAGGTATGAACCACAACCAGTTCTCGAAGAAGGTCATATCTCATTGTATTGGGACCGATCTATCATCACAGACAGGACTATTGTAGCCAATAAGCCTGATATTGTGCTGATAGATCGCCAAGAGCGCCGTGCAATGATTGTCGTTATCACTGTCCCCCATGACGAGAATCTCGTGAAGGCCGAAAAAGATAAAGAAAGCAAGTATCTTGATCTGGCTCACGAGGTTGTCGACATGTGGGACATTGATGCGGCAATCATTGTACCGATAGTCGTTTCCGCCCATGGCTTATTAGCCAAGAGCCTCGACAAACACCTAAAGAGGCTCGCGTTAGGCGGCTGGATCAAGGGACAGATTCAGAAGGCGGTACTTCTGGAGACGGCGCGCATTGTGAGGAAGTTCCTCTCTCTGGAGCCCTAACCACTGGTAACTAGGACCCTGTTCCAGATGCCGGTGGGGAACTGTTTTTTATATTTTTAAATGTATTTTTTATATATATATTTAAAAATGTAATTTATAAGAAAGATAAGAAATAAAAGATAATAATAAAGTCAAATAGGCTTTCACTCCTCGATATGTAATAATACTTAAGCCATTCACACTGGGCGTCAAAAGAAAACGTAATTATAAACTAATTAACGTGGTAGCAGTGGTAGCCTCGCGGGCAAGAACGCCCGCCTTGAACGTAAGGGGTGCAAGTTCAAATCCCAGGCCCGCACCTCTGAGATAATTTTCATGTGCGAATGTTGATTGATGAAAAATCAATGATTACCACTTGCTGAACGGTGAAGGAAAACATCGTGAGGAAACCTGCACGTCTATAAAAAAGCGTGTGAAGTTCACCAACCCGCACTGGGCCAGCGTGGTGGACTATGGCCCAAATCTCCTTCGTATTGAGGGGGAATGTGCCCGGTATAATGGCAATAGGCTCGCCCCCTATTACATTGGGACCGAAATACATCGGCGAAGTGTGGGCGCACTTCAGTGCACCTCTGCCTACCCCTCCGGGGAATACAGGCGTGATGATGATGTATGTATTAACGTATATAGAAATGACATTAAATAATGTTCCGTATACATTCAAAACGTTTATATAAAAAAAAAAACGTATTTATCTAAATTATAATGATGAATCTATGTAATGAGAAAAATACGGCAGCTACTACCTTAAATCTATACTTATATATATTATTATAATATTATAAAGCTAAAGAGTTTGTTTGTTTGGTTGGTTGAAAGCGCTAATCTCAGGAACTACTGGTCCGAATTGAATAATTATTTTTGTGTTAAATAGTTCATTTATCGAGGAAGATTATAAGCTATATATCATCACGCTACGACCAATAGGAGCGGAGCAGCAACGAATAATGTGGCAAAAACGGGAAAAAAATATTACTTTTGAAAGCTTCCGTTGCGTACGCTGCCTAAACGGTTAAAGTTTGCACTTATTGAGGAAGGTCATAGACTTTATAACATCACTCTACGCAAAAGTAACTATTAGCGCGGGTGAAACCGCGGGCACAGCTAGTCAATTATAAATACAAATAACTTTTTATTAATTCACGGGTAACAACATAAGTTACAATGAATTTTAATTGAATGCTTAGTGTTTTCTACTTATATAAAGTTTCAGAATATTCAGTTCACAAAATACGTCTTTTCGAAAGCTTAAAAAATAATTTAAAAGCTCGTTTACCTTTGAAAGCAACAGTAAACCGCGTTAAGCCCCACGAAATGGCGGCAATAAATAATTCGACAAGATGGCGGCGCAAGATGGCGCGTGATAATGGCGGGCAATTTGTCAGCAGCTGATGACGTTGAGGAGACATCGGCTGATCGTTTGGACTATATGCATTTTTATACCACCACGCTTATATTTAAGTTTGATGGAGTAAGCAGAGGTTAATCCACATAGTAAAAGTGATTTTATTTCTAGGAAGGAATACGAATAGATAACGAATCAAATGCAATTTATATGACACAAAATAACATTGATTTTTGAGTTACGCGGATTGACTTATAATTGTTTGTCAATTGCCTTTACAAAGCTTTTTAAAATACAAAAGCGTTTGTGATTGAACTGTTCATGGATTGTAAAATAATTCTAATATTGGGTTGTAGACTTTTAATTAGAGATGAAACGGATATCCGGTATCCGGCCTATCCGGCCTTGTTTTCACTATCCGGCTACCGGATAGTAATTCAGTATCCGGCCGGATACCGGATAGTAATTCAGTATCCCGCCGGATACCAATTCAGTATCCGGCCAGATACCAATCCAGTATCCGGCCGGATACTGGATGGTAAAATTAAAGCAATTCTCAATATTTTACATAAGGCAAATTTTTCAACATGTTAAAGTTAGGTAATTATAAAAAAAACTTATTGGGTAAAATTATTTGTTTATTTAGTAACAAATAAATAAGTAAAATGATTTAAGTGGCAAAATGCTGGTTAAGCTGACCCTCATTATTTTGAAATTAAACTATTTTACGGATTTTATCGCGTTTATTTACTATTTTAATTTCAATGTATAGTATTCGCGAAATATAAGAAAACAATATGTGACCCTCATTAGTTTAATAATACCTATATTATAATTTTCATTTATTAACTGACTTCTTTTAGTAGTACAGACATCTTATTTTTTATTTTATTTATGAAACAGAATAAATATGGTCCAACTTTGAATAAATATCGAATCACAACCAATTAGCGTTTCATAAAAACGGTTACAATTAACGGTTAAAATAACGATACCAAAGTAACCACAAAAGTTTGGGTAAACGCAAAAATCCCCCAACCTCAAAAACTAGAAAGCAGAAGCATGTAAATTAAACTTCCTTATATTCAAACCATGTATTTGTACGTACGGAGACGGGACCAGTTAATTGGCACGTTACATATCAAGGATAACCATGGAGACGGGTGGTAGTAATGCTTTTGTGGTACCAGTTGAAGCGGAAACCGCTTATCCCATCAAAAAAAAAAAAATGTAAATTGGAAGCCAAAGCTCAATAATATGTTAAATGCCTTGGTCGAAAAAATAAGTAAGATCTAAATGGGTGCCAAGTTCAGTGGTCAGTCCAGAAATTTATAACAACATAAAATATGTTATAGCAACTTAAGATATCATTTCTTCTTTTATCTTAGGAAAATATACTGAAACCTAAGGTCTGACTTAGCTATAGTTCTAATATACTAATTATTATTAAATACCTACTAAAACAGTCCTATATTCGATGGCTAGTTTCTACCAGCAAGCCAAATTTTCAGAAGAATAAAATAAGTACTTACAGCTTCAGAACTTGCGAAGACTATAATATAATTAGTATAGATATATATATTAGAACTAGCCAAGTCAGACCTTAGGCTTCAATATATTATCCTAAGTTATAGAATAAATTATATTTTATGTTGTTATAAATAAATTTCAGAACTGACCACTGAACTTGGCACCCATTTAGATCTCACTTTTTTTGTCGTTGAAGTCAACAACCAAGGCATATATCATAATATTGAACTTTGGCTCTCATTTCACATTTATGTTATTGACGGAATTAAATATTACACAATTTTTTAATCTTTTGACAGCGGCTTAACAAAACGATTGCTAAGGGAATCGACTCTGAAAATGGATTGATTTATTTTTGTTTTATTTTTTAATTTACAGCAATCAAGTAAATTTCGTGTAAATCAATCAGTCAATAAAAAATGCTGTTAATTAATAACAATTTTAAAAGAAAACTAATATAAAAACGTGTTTTATAAAGTTATTAAAAAAAAACAACTTAATAATGGCATAATAAAAAGATACCTACACACAGCACTATTTTTCGGAAACTTTTACTTCACTATCGTAACCGAACGGTCGCTGCGTAGGAGTGAAACGCGCGCTCTCGACAGTGTCTGGCGTAGACTGACCATCGCGACAACCAATAGACCTTATATGAACTTAACACAAGGCCATAAATACCTGCGCCCGCGTACGCGTCAAAAGTCGCGCGTCATAATTTTAGCAATACCAACACGAACTGTATCTATCCAAATAAATAAAATAGAAGTATCTGTTTGTAATGATTGACCTTTTTACTAAACCTGTTTGAGGTTAACTCCCAAACCGCGGGACCGATTTTAACGGAAGTTCAACTCACAATAGCTGATGTTACGAAGAGCTATAAGGGGGTCAAAAGTGGCTCCAAATTGTTCGTGTAATATTACACACGGTGATGCAAGCCAGCTTGAACTTTGGCTTGACACGCTACCGCGTGTCTAGATTACAATATAAGTCAAAAATATGTTTCTTTTTTCCTCCTTATACCTGCTTAACCTAAGATAGGTCCTGGGGTCTAATAGTCACTTGATAGACATTAATCTCTATTCGAGATATGTTGAAACAAAACGTCAAATTGGTCGTACTTTTTGGTTTTTTTTTCGACAAATCTCGAATAGAGCTGATGATGTAGCGACATCTATCTCGCCACATACGAACTAAATCCTGCATCGCGATATTAAAGCGATCCGAGCGATTGCACATATATACAAGAACCCGACAACAACCGTCGGGCAGCAGTCTACCAGACACAACACCCGTCTGGTCGGAGGATCCTCCCTTTACCTCCAAAATGTCTATCAAACGAAAATCAGGCCCCTGGGGCCTTACCACCACCTCTCAAAGTGTTGTTGTTTCAATAGTATTTGAAATTTTTTCTACTGAATAACTGTCCAAGCAGTGGTAGCCGAGTGGTCGAACGCACGCCTTGCAAATCAAAGTGTGCAGGTTCAAACGCCGGCTCGCACCTCTGGGTTTCATGTGCAAATCTCATTTCCATCCGAGATTACCTCTTGCTATGAAACGGTGAAGGAAAACATCGTGAGGAAACCTGCACGTCTGAGGGAGCTCGACTAGTTCTCGATAGATGTGTGACGTCTGCCAACCCGCCCCGGGCCGGCGTGGTGGACCAGCCTGAATCCCCCTCGCATTGAGGGGAGGCCCGTGCCCAGCAGTGGGACGTTCAATGGACTGTAGTAGTCATCATCATCAGCCGGTGTCAGTCCACTGCTGGACGTAGGCCTCTCCCAAGATGCGCCACTGAGCCCGATCTTCGGCTCTTCTTCTCCAACCACTGCCCACCGCTTTGCGTATATCGTCGCTCCACCTGGTCACAGGACGTCCTACGCTACGTTTGCCGATTCGCGGTCTTCACTCTAGGACAAGTCTACCACAACGGTTGTCAGTCCTGCGGCAGATATGACCGGCCCACTGCCACTTCAGTTTGCTAATCCGTTGAGCTATGTCGATAACTTTAGTTCTCTGGCGAATTACTTCGTTCCGGATTCGATCCCGCAGAGAAACACCGAGCATAGCTGTAGTAGTAAACTGTTCAAAACTAAAAGTAATAATAAAAACATTGCTTCAAGACAGGTGGTGGTAAGGGGGCTGATCTGTAGGCAATATTTAAAATGCGTTCAGTTAACCACACGTTTTCAAATAAAAATAAAACTTTACTTTTTAACACATTGGTATTAAAAGTATTGTTACAAGAAAAATAAAAAATAAATCGAATTATAAGAAAATCAATGATGTTAAATAACTTTGCAAAACTTTCTACAAATCTGGGAATCATGTTTACGTTAGTAAAACGCGTGTAAGTAATAATTTAAAATGACACACGAACAGTGCACCTCTGCCTACCCCTTCAGGGACTTCATCCGTAATAATCATTTTTACATTAAAAAAGATTCTATTTTCTTAAAAAACCGGCCAAGTGCGAGTCGGACTCGTGCACGAAGGGTTCCGTACCATTATCTATAAAAACGGAAAAAAATAATCAGGTTTGTTGTATGGGAGCCCCTTAAATATTTATTTTATTCTGTTTTTTACTATTTGTTGTTATAGCGGCAACACAAATACATCATCTGTGAAAATTTCAACTCTCTATCACGGTTCATGAGATACAGCCTGGTGACAGACGGACGGACGGACGGACGGACGGGCGGACAGTGAAGTCTCAGTAATAGGGTTCCCGTTTTACCCTTTGGGTACGGAACCCTAAAAAAATAATGGATATTCATTTTCATGTCACCAGCTTTCGCAGTGTTAACGACAGCCGAGCACTTAACACGGTTAAAATTACATTTATAAAAAAAAAATAACGATATGACATTTCATTTCCCCCATTCGTTTTTACAACTCGCGTAGGAAGAGTTGCTAAGAACCGTTAATTCAACGGTTAAAGAGCACTCGTTTTCAACCGTCTGAAGTGGCACCCCACTCACTTTTCTCTGCGTAAATACGCTATATTTTCAAGCGAGCATTGTTTTGCATAAACGACAATTTCGTTAAGGCTAAGGGCACGAACGTATTGAACGATTTTAAAATCGGCCGTTCATTAAAAATAGTTTGAAATATATATTTTTTTTATTATGATGATGATGATGTTAAAATTAAGTAAGTAACGCTTAACAGACCGATCGACAGACAGACATACGGACGACGACGTAATCCTATAAGTGTTCCTTTTTTTCCTTTTAAGTAAGGATCCTTAAAAATAGAAATAAATATTTGCAAAATATTTACAATGCAAAATGAAATAAGTTAAAACCTTTGACTATATAAAGTCTAGACAGACTATCAAATGCGCGCAAACGTGTCAAAAAATTGTGCCCAACTGTTAGCCTCTAAGGTCTTACCCGCCGATTAGTACCGATCTGGCCGCTTTAGTATCATGACGTATTACGCGCGCAAAGAAATAATTAATTATTAACAAATAACAGCGATAAAATGACGGTATGTGCCATTAAAGTGTGTCGGAATTATAAAGGAAGGGTAAAAGAAACCAAACACATCACCTATCATCGATAAGTAACCAAAAAACAACATATATAGTCAAAGGTTAAAACTAATAATAAAATATATATTTATAAATTAGTTAAAGAAAAATTGTTCAAAGTGATTACTTAAGATCTTCAGAGACCTCACTTTTGATACACTTCTTTCTTCAAATATTACTATATTACGACAAATTCCAGAATCGGTCCTTTAGTGAACGTTTGAGCGTAATCGCTCGCCCGATGAGAACGGGCCCTTACCGACAATTTCGTTAGGGTTAACTTGACTACTGTTTGCCTTTTGAATTAAAGATTTTTATCTAAAACCCTACAGTTTTCAGCACAATTTAATTTAACAAGTTCTTTTTATAAGCGAGACAACCCCCCCCCCCCCCCTCATTCTGTAATTTTAGTTTGAACGTTTATATTGTTTACCGAGGGGTAGAAACTGTATTGTATTTAAACATTCTTGTATGGTTCAAAAGTTTTAAATAATTTACTTATTCATATCTGTGAACGTTCTAAATTTGAAATATATATTTTTTTAATTAAAACTTTTTAAAATTAGTTGAAATTTACCCGAACGCGGTTTTAATATTTATATGTCAATCTTTTTTCAAACAACTACTTATTACGAATTCCATTTTTAAAAGATTTGTAAATAAAAAAGTCAAGTTTTGAAAATAGAACGTCATTCCATTTCAGTAATGGAATGTCTGAAATAAAACAGTGATACATTTAAAACGTAGTCTGGTTGTTTGCGCTGGCAACCCCAACGCATCTCTTGTCAACTGTCAACAGAGCCACTAGCCGCCATTACTTTACTTTTTTAACTTTACTTTTTTTTATATAAAACTTAATATTTGAACCAAGAACGCGCCGAAACATATGGTGACCACCGACGCGATATTTTCATCAAGAAAACAAGAGAATTAAAAATATCGAACGTACGAGGCACGAGGCACAATTGACGAACGAGCAGAAGAAAAGACGAAAAAAGGGCAAGAAGAAGAAACCTGCATCCATCCTTCACCCATCCAGGCTATTGCTATTTTATTTTTACTTTTCTTGTCCCCTTTTGGTCATTTTCACATCATACTTTAATATTTTTGCGCAAACGCATGGGTTTTAGGTTATCATGCACCCATCAAACATGAACATTATACGATGCCTAAACGTTATAGCCCAGCAATATTCATGGTGATCGGATTTCTTTTGTTTTCGTTGTGTTTTGCATACATTTTCAAGCATATTCCACACTTTTACCGTTAAATTGGGTGTCTGTGAACATCGCGTAGGTACTTTCGCACCTGCTGTTTTCAATACCGCCGCTAATTCGGTGACGCACTAATATATCACGCATAATTCACCCTTGCAAGGCCTATATCCCGCACTTACTTGCAAGCATTTCGTGTGCAGCTCTTAACATTTTTCCACGCTTTCAGCAGAAGTGCAAGTTTTGAATTCCCCGGTGTTAAGCACTACCACTGCAGACTACCCTATCCGGTGCAACGCTGCAGCGCCGCCTTCACGCCGGCTATCCTACAGGCTGCCCGTCACCGTGTGTGGAGCATAACGCTATTAAAGCTATGTACAACTTTCTTTAGTATACTATTTTCTATTTGCAAGTTCTAGTGTTAATTTATAATATCTACAATGACTAGTAGCAAGAAGTGTGACACTCTGAATCTTTTAACTGTTAAAAGAAGCTCTATCAAGGGACGAGTAACAACCTTCAAGAACTTTATTTGTCCGTTGAGCACCAGAGATAATGTTTCACCTCAAGAATTGACAGAGTTGTCACATAGGTTAGAGAAGTTTCAATTATTATTCAGCCAGTATGATGACTTGCAAACAGAAATAGAATCATTGTGTGTTGATTTGAACTCTGAGCTAGTGGTAAGAGAAGGAATGGAGTCAGATTTTTATTTGTTGACCGCTCAAGCTCAAACTATTATCAACAATAATAAACCTGCATCTGACAATAATTCAGGTGCAGGCTGTCATCATCAAAACAATTTTAAACTTCCACAAATTAAGATTAATAATTTTGATGGAACTACATTTAAATGGTTGGAATTTAGAGATACTTTTAACTCGCTCATTCATAATAATGAGTCGATAAAACCCATTCACAAGTTTCATTACTTGAATTCATATTTAGAAGGTGAAGCGGCCCAAGTTATTTGTAATTTAGAGGTTAGTGATGATAATTATGTGCAAGCATGGCAGCTTCTTTGTGAGAGGTACAATAATACTAAACAATTGATCAACAATCATATTAATTCCCTCCTGAACGTTGAACCTATTATGAGGGAATCGTCAAAATCATTAAGGCAAGTAATTGATCATATATCTAAAAACCTAAGAGCACTTACAACACTAGGCCTCAATGTTAATAATTGGGATCCACTTATCATTCATATGATAACGGTCAAATTGGACAATGCTACAACTATTAAATGGGAAGAATATAAGAACAATTTGAACAATAATGTCCCCACCCTTGATATATTTTATAAATTTATTAAAGACCGAGCTGACATTCTTGAAAGCATTCAGAGCAACAAATTAGATAAAGCAAAGGCTCAGAAGATACCCGTAAAATCTTATGTCATTTCAGCTGAGCCTGAGTCGTCTTCGGCCCCTACTAACGAACTCCCTTCAAATACTGCACTGCAAGGTCGATCGTGTGTCTTCTGTGGTGGCAACCACCGTGTCTTCGAGTGTGCCAGTTTCATTGCCAAGTCTCCGGAGGACAGAGTCACTGAAGCCATAAGGTTGAAGTTATGTCTTAATTGCCTCAGAAAGGGACATTATAATCGTCAATGTAGGCTAGGCCCATGCAGTACCTGCAAAAGGCGACACAATAAAATGTTGCATGTCGATCAGAATCGTCAGGCTGCTAGTGCATCAGTTAATTCAGCCACGGTTGAAACGAACAATAGTAATAGTGATGTCGACACAGTCTCAAACATGTCAGTCTCGGTTAAGAACCATATCTTGTTATCCACTGCGCTGGTAGAGTTGTATAATCCTATATCTAACAAGTATATAACAGTGCGTGCACTACTAGACAGTGGTAGTCAAACTTCAATTATTACCCATGATGTAAAGAATAAATTAAATCTAGCGCCTGAACCGTCGCGCACCAATGTAATAGGGGTAGGCAACGTTTCTTTTGCCACGGTATCGGAACGATGCTCTGTAAAATTAAAGTCTAAATTCAATAAGCAGTATTCGGTAAATATTACCTGTCTAGTACTGCAGCAAATATCTAGCCAATTACCACATGGATTCATAGATATTTCTCAGCTGAACATTCCGAAAAATATTAGATTAGCAGATCCAGGTTTCAACCAACCTGCTCATATAGACATGTTGGTAGGTGCAGATATTTTCTGGAACTTAATTGAAAATGAACAATTGTTGTTAGGCGATAATAAACCCATTGCTAGACTGTCCAAGTTAGGGTGGATATTAGCCGGCCCTGTACCAAGCTACACTTATAAAAAATCTAATGTTACAAATTCAGTACAGTGTAATCATTTGACCTTTGATGAGGAAAATTTAGATAATTTATTAACTAAGTTCTGGGCAATAGAGAAGGTCCCAGAGTTAGACAATAAGTTTACTGACCTTGAGTTAGAATGCGAACAACATTATGTTACTAATACAACTAGAAGTGAAGATGGTAGGTTCTGTGTACGACTCCCTCTATTAACTGAACCTGATTGTTTAGGGGATTCGTATCTGTTAGCTAAACGTAGATTTCATAGTTTAGAGAGGCGCTTAGATAAAAATCCGAATGTGAAACGTCAGTATGTAGACTTTATAAATGAATATGAGCGATTAGGCCACCTCTCTGAAACTACTGAACCTGTACCACTGTATTCTTATTTTGTCCCTCATCACGCTGTAGTAAAACCATCAAGTGAATCAACTAAGTTGCGTGTAGTTTTCAATGCTAGCGCGCCCACCACGTCTGGATACTCGGTAAATGATATACAGATGGTTGGTCCTACTATTCAGGATTCTTTATTTAATATAATTTTAAGATTTAGATTGTACAAATTTGTTCTGTCCGGTGACATAGAGAAAATGTACCGACAGACTCTAGTTCACGAAAATGATAGGAATTTGCAATTAATATTATGGAGAAATAACAAAGAGGATAATCTAAAGATTCTACGCCTTAACACGGTAACTTACGGATTCTCCAGTGCTAGTTTTTTAAGTACTAGGTGTTTGTGGCAGTTAGGTAGTGAGTGCGAGGATGAGAGGATTGCCACTGTTATACAAAATGATTTTTTGGTTGATGATATGCTTACTGGTACGGATACAGAAGAAGAATTATTTTATATTAAGAACTCTGTAGAGCAAGCCCTAGCTTCTGGATGTTTGAAGCTTAGAAAGTATCGCTCTAATTCAACTTCTATTTTATTAAATGAGGACATGTCACAAGATAATTTAATCATTAGTTCTTCTTCTCATATACTAGGTGTAGGTTGGAATCCAATAGAAGACTATATTAATTTTCCTACTAATTATAAGTCAGATAATAATTTCCCCACTAAACGTTCCATTTTATCTCAATCTTGTAAAATTTTTGATCCACTGGGTCTATTAAGTTTAGTTACAATTAAACCAAAAATTATAATTCAGAAGTTATGGATAGCTAAAGTTAAATGGGATGATCCTGTACCGAATGATATAAAGCGATTGTGGCAAACATTTGAAAATAATATTGATCATTTAACTTCACTTCGTATTCCCAGGAACGTGATGTGCGATTCTCCAATGTACACTGAACTACACTGCTTTTGTGATGCATCCCAAGCAGCGTATGCCGCTTGTCTCTATATTAGATCAGTGTCAAACAATGGTCAGGTAGCTGTCAGACTTCTGTGTGCCAAGGCTAGAGTGGCTCCGATCAAGCCCGTTACGATTCCTAGGCTTGAACTCTGTGCCGCGCTCCTAGGAGCACAACTATCAGCAGCGGCTTCTAGTGCCATGCGAAGGCCTATTGAACGAACATTTTATTGGACTGATTCAGCTATTGTTTTGGCCTGGCTTCGCATGGAATGTAATAAATTAAAAACCTTTGTTTCGAATAGAGTAGGTAGCATTCTTGAATTAACCAAGGATTCTGAGTGGAATCACGTTCCTAGCGCGCTCAACCCCGCTGATTTAGCTTCTCGGGGTGTAGAGGCTCATCAACTTAACAATTTAGATTTATGGTGGAACGGTCCACCCTTCCTGCTAGATTCTAGTTGGCCACAATTTCAATATAAGTGTGATGTAGATATACCTGAATTAAGAGTGAACACATTAATTAGTAATTGTAAGGAAAATGATAAACAAATATTAATAATTGACTTTGATAGATACTCAAGGCTGAATCACTTGCAACGATCATTTGCATATTTATTAAGATTTCTATACAACTGTCGCAATCCAAAAAATAAACTGACTGGTGCACTGCAGCCTGACGAACTAAAGTTGTCTCTTTTGAGTTTAGTCCGATTAGCTCAACAAGAAAGTTTCTCAGATGAGATTAAAGTAATTAACTCGGGTAAGAACTTAAATGCTAAAAATCATCTTATTTCTCTAAGTCCCTTTCTAGACAATAACATTCTGAGAGTAGGAGGTCGTTTGAGTTCTTCACCTTATTCGTTCGAAAAGCGCCATCCTATGATTTTATCATCTAAGCATAATCTAACTCGGTTAATATTTCAAAGGGAACACTTACGCCTTCTTCACGCCGGTCCGCAACTACTGCTTGCTACGATAAGAGAGACTATTTGGCCCGTCGCTGGACGTGATCTCGCTCGAAAGACCGTCCACAGTTGTGTAACCTGCCGTCGGTTTAGCGGCAAAGTTCTTACTCCGATAATGGGCTCGCTACCCGCGCAAAGAACTACTGCTAGTTTTCCCTTTAGTAGTACAGGTCTAGACTTCGCTGGGCCATTCTTTATAACGGATAGAAAGGGGAGAGGTTGTAAGATCACTAAGTGCTATTTGTGTTTATTTGTTTGTATGACGTACAAATGCCTACATTTAGAAGCAGTCAGTGACTTAAGCAAAGAAGCTTTCATACTTGCCATGCGACGTTTTATTTCTCGTAGAGGAAAACCATTCGACGTTTTTTGTGACAACGGTCGCAATTTTGTAGCTGCGGCCAAAGAGATAGGCGACTTTATTAGGACTGCGTCTGACTCCATTACTGATTTTGCCTCTGGTGAAGGAATAAAGTTTCATTTCTCACCAGCGTATGCTCCACACTTCGGTGGCCTGTGGGAAGCAGGCGTTAAATCCGCTAAGCACCACCTTAAAAGAGTTTTAGGCGACAGTCACCTCACCTTTGAGGAACTAAGCACCCTGTTTAATCAGATAGAAGCCATCCTTAACAGCAGACCTTTATATCCTATGTCCTCTTCTCCCAATGATCTACTTCCCTTAACCCCCGGTCATTTCCTCATCGGTCGACCCCTGACGTCTCTACCTTCGCCGTGCCTTTATGATTCGAATGTTAACAGATTGAACAGCTATCACAGACTAGAATATCTACGTCAACAATTTTGGAAGCGTTGGTCTCTCGAATACGTGGCCGAATTGCAACAACGCCAGAAGTGGCGTGTTCCTGACCGCGCGCTTCAATTAGACGACCTGGTCCTGATCAAGACGGAGAATGCTGCCCCACTTCATTGGCATCTCGGGCGGATCTCCAAGCTATTCCCCGGCTCCGATGGTGTCTGCAGAGTAGCTGAAGTCAGCACGTCCACGGGACTACACCGTCGCGCTGTCAAGTCGCTCTGTCCTCTACTGGAGAACGAAAGCTAGAGCTTTCATGGCCGGGAGGATGTTTGCGCTGGCAACCCCAACGCATCTCTTGTCAACTGTCAACAGAGCCACTAGCCGCCATTACTTTACTTTTTTAACTTTACTTTTTTTTATATAAAACTTAATATTTGAACCAAGAACGCGCCGAAACACTGGTTTTGTTTTGTGTGAAGCTTAAAATTTTAAACTCCGTGCAGAAGGGTCGGGTTTAAAAGCATAACAACTTGAAACGCAAAACCTCGGGACCGCGAGCGGAGGACAGACGCGGATTGTGGGCTTATCACTTTGAAAAATGTATTATTAGCTCTTGTTATGTCTACAGGCACCATATCTATGTCAATACTAAAACAAACTCTATTTATTCATAATAAAAGCAGAATATTTAACGGACTATTATCGATGACGCATGGTTGCGTGGCTTTTACCAAATAAATTCATTCTTTAAGTATATTATGAAAGAGTACATTTTCAAAAATCAAGCCACAGTGAGAGCAGTTAGGTAAGGTAAGTATCTATAATTTTCCCTATGAGCTAATATATACATATATATATATATATATATATATATACATCATACATCATCACGCCTTTATTCCCCGAAGGGGTAGGCAGAGGTGCACTGTAGTGCGCCCACACTTCGCCGATGTATTTTGGTCCCAATGTAATAGGGGGCGAGCCTATTGCCATTATACCGGGCACATTCCCCCTCAGAACGAGTGAGATTTGGGCCATAGTCCACCACGCTAGCCCAGTGCGGGTTGGTGAACTTCACACGCCTTTCTATAGAGGTGCAGGTTTCCTCACGGTGTTTTCCTTTACCGTTCAGCAAGTGGTAATCATTGTTGAAAATGACATTTGCACATGAAAATTATCTCAGAGGTGCGGGCCTGGGGTTTGAACTTGTACCCCTTACGTTCAAGGCGGGCGTTCTTGCCCGCGAGGCTACCACTGCATTATATTAATTTATTATATTATTGATACTTACCTAACGCACTGATTTATAGTGTTCTGTAGCTCATAGGGAAAACCGCAACACTTATCTGATCTCATTAAAATATTTATTTCACTGCCATAGTTATCTCAGTGGTGTTTATTACATACTTTTACTGCAAGACTAGCATGCGAGACATGACACGACATTCTGTCATGGACTATGTCAATGTTTTCTTTTTTTTTCAACTATGAATTGAGGTCATCTGCCAACTATATCACGTTCATCACCTAATTTTAGTTATTATGTGTATTTATTGAATTAGTTATTCCTCGACATTGCCATAAATATCCGCTAATCACAGGTGCAGCAAATTCTCATCTTATTCCATTAAAATTTCACTAATTTCGTAGAGAAGAAAAATAATTGATTTACAGAGTGTAGACTTTTAAACAAAGCATTTATTTATCAGAGTTACTACCATTTTAAAACACAAGTTCTGAAAGGCCACGTTGTTTTTGATAAGCGACATTGTTATTTCGTATAACGAGACGCTATTTAATTTTCCCATTCCATTTTGACGAACGTCGAAAACAATATCTTGTTTTTACGCAATTCCATTTTCGCAATGGAACATTTTTGAAGTTCCACGTTTCCAAAAGGAAAATGGAGCGCTTGTAATCACTGGTGTGTCTGTCACGACCATTTTTCTGAGAAACTGACGAGTGAACTTGACAGGCACACCCGCAAGCGATTACTTCCCACTTATTAATTTTTTAATGTGAATGTTACCATAACTGATCTCGCGAGTATTGGCCCGTAGGTTCAAACTACGGCTCACAATTCAGAAATTTTGTTTGCTAATCTCATTTTCATCCGAGATTATAATTTGATAAAGCGGTGAAGGAAGACACGAGGAAACATGCGATTGCATAGGAAGCCTTACTCGTTTTCATTGGATTGTGAAGTTTACCAATCAGAATCTGATCAGCGTGGGAGACTATATAGCATGATTGAAGTAAATATCTCCAGATAACACATACTTATGATCCCAAAATAAGCAAAGCTTGAACTATGGATACCATACAATGGATTGGGAGATCCAGTTACACCGAGACCAGGGCAAATTTCAAATAGGCCAGTTCCGCAATTTGTCAAAAATGGAATCGAACACGCAACCTCAGTGCAGTGGTCCAAGCTGCCTACGGTCGAACCACTGCACCAAGCAGTAGTCCATAGATCAATAGATTTAATTTCTAAAGCAGTGGTGTCAGCACGCATGTCAAGACAAGACTTCTGTCACGGATTGGCTCGGTCGCTCTCTGTCTAATTTCATACGGGTGAAAGAGACAACAACAAGATATTTCGTGACATACGTCTAATCTTCGCGCTCATACTACAAGTGCTGCTCAAGCTAAAAAAAAACCAGTCATGTCAAAGTTTTTTTTTTTATGAGATAAGGAGACAAACGAGCTGACGTTTCACCTGATGGTAATTGATCAACGCCGCCCATGGACACCTGCAACACCAGGGCGTAGCGTTTCTTGTCTTACTAACGTATTATTATTGAGATGCTTAATATTTCCTATCTTCCTGTATGGAGCTGAAACATGGAGGACGATCCATCAAAAATATCGTCATAAGATAGACGCCCTTGAGATGTGGTGCTGGAGGCGTTTACTACGAATAAAATGGACTGCTCACCGCACTAACGTTTCCATCCTGAAAGAGCTCCGCATCAAACAAAGACTTTCGTCGATTGTGCAAGCGCGAATCTTTAAGATGTTTGGTCATATCATTCGTAACGAAGACTCATTGGAACGACTAATGATTCAAGGAAGAGTAGAGGGTCAACGCTCCCGCGGCAGATCACCAACAAGATGGACAGACCTCATCAAGTCCTCGACGAAGTGTACCCTTAATGAATGTGCACGTAATGCTACTGACAGAGAGAGATGGAGAAGTCTCACAAAAACCGCAACCAACCAACTAGACAATCCATGACCACGACCACTCCACCAGGAGTGTACGACTAAGAAGAAGAATTATTAAAAGCAGCTAAAACCAACACACTGGAGCTACAACACCTGTGTATTTGAAGTAAGTTTTGGCGATTTAAAAAAATGGTCAGTCCACTGAGTTTCTTGCCGGATCTTCTCAGTTGAGGTCGCGTTTCGACCCGGTAGTAGCATATAAGAAAAATAAGATAACTTGACAATTTGTAAGTCCCCCCCCCCCCCCATAGTCTTATACAAAATCAATTATTTGAATTTGACTTTTAACGTGTTGGGTAAAATCTATTTCGAATTATAAGCGAATCAGAATCTTTTTTTTTATTCAACGAAACCAATACAGCCACGAATCGTCAATATACAAAAACTAATAATAGTGTCTCTACCTTTCGGAATGCATTTCTTGCAGAGAAGAATGGCCAAGAAACTCCATGGTTGGTCTTTTCAATGTTCATGGTAAATAAGTACATTTATTCACTTCAACAGTCGCTCACTCCCGAAAAGTCTTTGAATAATTTATAAACAGGGTTATTTCGCGGGAATCCAAGGATTTTTGAGCTCAGAATTTTGGAGCTTAATTTGTATTTCCCCTGGCGGCCGTGGAGTGCGGCGGCGAGGCGAGATAGTTGCAGATTGTATTTTCAAAGTCGTTACAGTAAGTATCTGTCCACGAGCTGTCAGTTTACGGGAGTCCAGGGACCCAATTCGCGCGAAATCGACATCATCTCTAATTCGATATAATATGTCGCATTGGTTGTATATTTGACTTAAGCGACACTTTTGGGCGATATTGACTTCTATACGCGAAAATTCACACATATTTTATGGTTTACTGTGTCAAACTAAATTTAAAACTTGCATTAGACATACACTATGCAGGCGCGCATACTACACAATAGATGATTATTTAGAGGATAAACACGCTTGGTCAGGCGCTGGTCCGGCTCCACAGGAACTCATTTAAGGGATTTTAGCTATTTGTCCCGTTTTCCTCCTCCTTCCTACCTTTAAATCTTGTTACGTACGAACGTAGTTTGTGTAGTGATTAAATGTGTTTTGAGAATGTATAGCCTCATTTACTTTATTTACTTTATGTTAATTAAGAAAAACACACAAATGTAAATCCTTATTTGAAAAAAGCAACCATTCTTGCCCATTCTTCTCCATAGGAAATGCATTCCGAATGGGTGGTAGAGCTACTATTGTTATCATTTACTGACGATTCCATAATAATACATCATCACGCCTGTATTCCCCGAAGGGGTAGGCAGAGGTGCACTGTAGTGCGCCCACACTTCGCCGATGTATTTTTGGTCCCAATGTAATAGGGGGCGAGCCTATTGCCATTATACCGGGCACATTCTCCCTCAATACGAGGGAGATTTTTGGGCTATAGTTCACCACGCTGGCCCAGTGCGGGTTGGTGGACTTCACACGCCTTTTTAGAGACGTGCAGGTTTCCCCACGATGTTTTCCTTCACCGTTTCATAGCTAGTGGTAATCTCGGATGAAAATGAGATTCGCACATAAACCCAGAGGTGCGAGCCGGGGTTTGAACCTGCACACGTTGATTTGCAAGGCGTGCGTTCGACCACTCGGCTACCACTGCTTGATATATTATTCTGGTTCTGATTGTCGTATGAGTATGCTCCCCTGTCGAGTTGAAAAAATGTCGTTAAAGTCAAATAGCCTTTCAAGCCTCGATATCTTACTTTTAAATTTATAGTTTGGTGCTGAAAAAATTAGAGCAGTGGTAGCCGAGTGGTCGAACGCACGTCTTGCAAATCAAAGTGTGCAAGTTCAAACCCCGGCTCGCACCTCTGGGTTTATGTGCGAATCTCATTTTCATCTGAGATTACCACTTGCTTTGAAACGGTGAAGGAAAACATCGTGAGGAAACCTGCACGTCTATAGAAAGGCGTGTGAAGTTCACCAACCCGCACTGGGCCAGCGTGGTGGACTATAGCCCAAAAATCTCCCTCGTAATGAGGGAGAATGTGCCCGGTATAATGGCAATAGGCTCGCTCCCTATTACATTGGGACCAAAAATACATCGGCGAAGTGTGGGCGCACTGCAGTGCACCTCTGCCTACCCCTTCGGGGAATACAGGCGTGATGATGTATATAAATAAAAAATTAACTGTAAATGGTTGGTAAATGGATTGTAATACTTATAGCACAAGTGTTTCTTACTTTAAGGTAAGGAATTTAAAGTCCCGAACACGCTGTGTAGGTATCCATAACAAAATGATTAAACAACAGAGTAATAAAGTTTTAGATATCCAATTATATTTATGTCATGACCACACTGGAATTCAAAATTACAAATTTTATTCTCAGATTATCTATATCTATACTATATATATATAATAATATTATAAAGCTAAAGAGTTTGTTTGTTTGTTTGGTTGAACGCGCTAATCTCAGAAACTACTGGTCCGAATTGAATAATTCTTTTTGTGTTAAATAGTTCATTTATCGAGGAAGGTTATAAGCTATATATCATCACGCTACAACCAATAGGAGTGGAGCAGCAACGAATAATGTGGCAAAAACGGGAAAATTCCCGAACATGAATCGGGTATTATAGACTTAATAATCATAGACTTTATAACATCACTCTACGCCAAAGTAACTATTAGCGCGGGTGAAACCGCGGGCACAGCTAGTTTTTTTAATATCATACACATAAACATTATTACCAAACGGCAGTTATGATGAGATAAGAGAGTCAATTTTGTTAGTAACAGGATTCACCCGCCATATTTATCACAAAACTTTAGTTTTAATGTGTATTTATTTAATTCGCCCTTGCTATTAATTACTTGACGCTGGCTGAAATGCCCGCTAATCGAAGCCGTTCCTCATCTTATTCCTTTAAATTTGAACATGTCACTTATTTCGTAAAAAAAGGAGAACATTGTTTTGTTTTATATTTGGAACGGCATTTTGACAAATTATGTATGTATGTTTTATGGAGGGTAGAATTAAAGGAGGACAATCTCCTATGAGATTTTTTGTGAAAAAGTGTGTTTTTTGAAAAGTAGTTTAAAAACTTTCCACAATGGCGCTGGTGTCGACACGGGTATATTTCGACGGACACTTTTTCCATACACATATTGCCCTCCTTTACTTCTACCCTCCATGTTTTTATTTAGGAAATGCTTTTACTAACTGAATTATTTATAGAACATTATTCTGCGGCCGCCTACCACGCATAGATCCGAGGATTTTCGCAGAGTCGTGAATTGTGAGTTTAATTTGTATTTCCCCTGACGGGTGTCGTTTCCCGTTGAAGCTCGGAACTGCTGTGAATTACTTCCTCAAATTATTTATGAATTTGCACAATTTATTTTATAGCTGTGACATTGGTTATATTAAAAAAAAATACCATTCCCTTGTGGACTTGTCGTCTTGTGATAAAAAAAGGTGAAAAAGAAAAGTTGGTGTTCAAACTTTTTTTTTCTTTATCTACAAAACCATAAAATCTTTGAGATTTGGCATATCCGTTAAGAATAAGCTACAGAGTATTTATATTTTACCAGCTGTGCCCACGGTTTTACCAGTTGGTGATGTTATAAAGTCTATAACCTTCCTCAATAACAAGGCTAGAGTGCAAAAATATTTTTTGAAATCGGACAGGTAGTTTCACAGCTTAATGCGTTGAACCAAACAAACAGCTTCTCTAGCTTCTCTAGCTTCTTTAGCTTTATAATATTAGTATAGATGTGATACTATACTCATTTTTTAGGGTTCCGTACCCAAAGGGTTAAACGGGAACCCTATTACTAAGACTTCGCTGTCCGTCCATCCGTCCGTCCGTCCGTCCGTCTGTCACCAGGTTGTATCTCATGAACCGTGATAGAGAGTTGAAATTTTCACAGATGATGTATTTCTGTTGCCGCTATAACAACAAATACTAAAAAACAGAATAAAATAAATATTTAAGGGGGCTCCCATACAACAAACGTGATTTTTTTGCCGTTTTTAAAGATAATGGTACGGAACCCTTTGTGCGCGAGTCCGACTCGCACTTGGCGGGTTTTAATTAGATTCATACATAATTGTATCCACGTGCGAGAAAGAAACCACTCAATCTATGTTAATACATACAACGTGTCAGAAAAGCTTATAACGTCCAACACGTTGATTGGTTTTAAAAAGTTTATAAAACTATAACCGAACTACGGAATAAAAGAAATCGGTTAAAATGTAACCAATGTAAACCGGATCATAATAACGAATCGTTTGACACCTTATTCATCGAAATCGGATGAATAGTTTAGGCGCTACGGAGGAATAGACGTAAATACAAACATACATATACATATACATATACGTAGCAGTGGTAGCCTCGCGGGCAAGAACGCCCGCCTTGAACGTAAGGGGTGCAAGTTCAAATCCCAGGCCCGCACCTCTGACATAATTTTCATGTGCGAATGTCATTTTCAACAATGATTACCACTTGCTGAACGGTGAAGGAAAACATCGTGAGGAAACCTGCACGTCTATAGAAAGGCGTGTGAAGTTCACCAACCCGCACTGGGCCAGCGTGGTGGACTATGGCCCAAATCTCCCTCGTATTGAGGGGGAATGTGCCCGGTATAATGGCAATAGGCTCGCCCCCTATTACATTGGGACCAAAATACATTGGCGAAGTGTGGGCGCAGTACAGTGCACCTCTGCCTACCCCTTCGGGGAATACAGGCGTGATGATGTATTTTTATATACTGCTAAAATTATAATTCTTCCTTTTGGCTACTCCGTAGTCGAGTAAAAACAACATGTGACATTTCTTTACAAAGTGACATTCCTCTGTTCTCAGAAATTCCGCTTCGGTATCATCACATCAAAATACTGAGATATTTCATTCCACAGTGTCTGCCAACAGGATATATGTTACGTGATTCACTTTCGATTGTCATTTCCCCAGAAAACAGTTGGGAACGGCTGCGCGAAGCCGAGTTGTTCAGATATAGCACTAGGTTTCAAGATGTGCGCTTTAAGATTTTTGACAATACCAAAACGAACTTTGGGCCAATGTGTAATAATTGTATATCAAAATAGTCTTTGGTTTAGTTAGTCGATTTGATTCATAGATAAATACTCTGTATTGTTTATGGCTAATGGTCTATTTGTGTTTATGGTATTAAAAAATATTTATTTATTTATTTATTTATTTGCACAATTATACATAAGTAAAAAATGTACAAGGTAAGCTTAATGCCTTAGGCATTTTCTACCAGCCAACCTTAGAGTGATGTAGAGAGAGAGAAAAAAAAATCAAACAAAGTGGGTGCAAGAAATAAAAAAACAGGTCGCGAATGCAAACAGAGAAAAGGAGTCGAGAAAAAAAAGATAAATCTCTTTGTTCGTGTGTCATGGCGCGTACATATTTTCTCAAACGTATTTTGTAGTTTTATTAACACAATGTACAGAAAGATTGAATTTAGCAAATATCAATGACATTTCGTTGAAGAATGAGCCTTTTGAATGAGTTAATAAAGTTCGTTTTGTTATTAGCAAACATTGGCAATACACTGGAGCTATATCTACTAAATCCCACCTCGGGGAAAGTAGCAGGGTTATGTGGGAGTCCCGGCAGAAGGCCGTATACCCACTAAAAACCGACGGTGTACCATCTTTCGCTTATATCGGGGCGCCACGGGATCGCTTTGGCATGCACCGCGACGCAAAAGCTATATCTACGTATGTATTTGAAGTAAGTTTTGGCGATTTAAAGAATGAAAAGTTTGTGTTTCTTGCCGGATCTTAGCATGTAAGGAAAAATAAATATCGAGGGGTGAAAGGCTATTTGACTTTGACTTAAGTATTTTTTACGGTTCCGTACCAAAAGGGTAAAACGGGAACCCTATTTCTGAGACTTCGCTGTCCGTCCGTCCGTCCGTCAGTCACCAGGCTGTATCTCATAAACCGTGATAGCTAGAGACTTGAAATTTTCACAGATGATGTACTTCTGTTGCCGCTATAACAACAAAACAGAATAAAATAAATATTTAAGGGGGCTCCCATACACCAAACGTGATTTTTTTGCCGTTTTTTGTAGATAATGGTACGGAACCCTTCGCGCGAGAGTCCGACTCGCACGTGGCCGGTTTTTTATCATCAGTTTTATAATACATTAAGAGGTGAAAAAATGAAGACTTGTCTGTATATTTATTGAGAACCTACTCCTATGCAAAAACGCACAAAAATTGCAAAACAATACGGCTGCCATTGCAAAGGGGTCAAAGTTTTCGTATAGGTGTCATTTTAAAAGAAAAAAAATTAACATCATAATAGGACTTGGCTCACTTTTCAGTTTCACGTATACTGTCGAGCCAGATACAGAGATCTGGAATGATAAACTAACGCCATCTACCGAGGCACGGGAAATGTTAGCATTTGTAACTGCGCCCGGTTAATTTCTTGACTGGAATTTATTGAAGCCATTTGAGAAGACACCGAGAGACATAAAGGACAAGGATAGCGGTCGTTAAGTCACGCATGGCTAGGCTCCCGATTGGATGGAGAATGTATTATACTTGATTATTGGGGGGAAACGTCCTTGGTATAAGTTTTCTAGTTTTTTTTTTGAGAAAGCACGTGCTCAATATGGTCCCAAACAACGAGTCAATATCAAAGAGGTAGCTTTTCCTTGGATTTTTCAGTTTTGCTTGTCCAATTTTATGTGTGACTTTGACGTCAAAGCAGTGGTAGCCCAGTGGTCGAACGCACGCTTTGCAAATCAAAGTGTGCAGGTTCGTGTGCGAATCTCATTTTCATCCAAGATTATCACTTGCTATGAAACGTTGAAGGAAAACATCGTGAGGAAACCTGCACGTCTGAGAGAACTTGTCTAGTTTTCGATAGGTGTGTGAAGTCTGCCAACCCGCACTGGGCCAGAGTGGTGGACTATGGCCTGAATCCCCCTCGCATTGAGGGGAGGCCCGTGCCCAGCAGTGAGACGTTAAAAAAGGGCTGTAGTAGTAGTAGTTGACGTCAAAATGTCCTTAACATGACTGCCGTATCATTAACGAGGCCAATTTCCATCCATTTTTTTTTTGGGGCATCTTTGTGACCCCTTTATGTACTTGTAGTTTCAAATAGAATTGGCCCCAAACTAAACAGCTTGTGTTCTTATTGTGTGCATAACTTATTAACTTTACTTTTTTTAAATTTGCTCTGTGCCAATAGAACAAATATTCTGTTGACTAAACACATTCGTATCGTCAATGACATTTCGTTGTAAAATGAGCTCATTCTTAGAGTTTACGTTTTGGTAAAAGCAAAATTTTTTCGCGCGCACCTATTCGCACAGAGCTTAAACGCGTATGGTACTTATCACCTCAAAATGTAATAAATTTCACACTAAATAATTAATGACTCGGCTGGTATTTTCCGAAGCAATTTTTATAATTTAAAAAAATAATTAATGTTCATAGTATACATCATCATCATCATCACGCCTGTATTCCCCGAAGGGGTAGGCAGAGGTGCACTGCAGTGCGCCCACACTTCGCCGATGTATTTTGGTCCCAATGTAATAGGGGGCGAGCCTATTGCCATTATACCGGGCACACAGGTTTCCTCTTGATGTTTTCCGTCACCGTTTCTTAGCAAGTGATAATCTCAGATGAAAATGAGATTCGCACATGGAACCCAGAGGTGCGAGCTGGGGATAGAACCTGCGCACTTTGAATGCAAAGCGTGCGTTCGACCACTCGGCTACCACTGCTTTTATATAGTGGTGTACTAAAAATTAATTTATCACCAATTAATACGTTAACGGATTAATTATGCTATTAAATCAATATGCAATAATTTTTGGTGTGATTGAACATGGCTGAAATTTCATATGAACTGAAGGAGGGATATCCAATTTCCGGTGTAGACATACGGTTGATAACCGTAATTTATAAACTATTCGTTTTAAAGGTTAACACTGGCGTCTGATGGTTGAAATGTCTTTAGGTGAGTAAAGCCCATTTTGAGCTATGAGCAAAATAAATAGAAATTCTGAAGACACACATTTTAAGTACCTTAAAACTATAAATGTCAGAAAAATAAGACCAAGATCCTATCTTATAGATCAAACGTTTCGTTTTCCGACTACTAGGAAGCTATCAGGGGCATCAAAGTCCTAGAGTGGCGGCCACGAACAGGGAAACAGAATGTGGGACGACCCCCGACCAGGTGGACGGACGACCTCATCAGGGTCGCCGGGAGTCGATGGGTGCGCAAAGCCTGAGACAGTAATTTGTGGCGATCTATGGGTGAGAGGCCTATGTCCAGCAGTGGACGTCTCTGGCTGATAGATAGAAGAAGCTATTTATCATCACACCCAATTTTAAAAGTGATGTCTTTAGAAATTTTTAAGTCTTAGAGAGTTGTCACCACGTAGGTATCATGATCAGATAGCTAATATTACAAGGAGTAACGTAGGCTACTTTTATTTTAGAAAAATAAATAGTGTAGCTCGGAAAACAATCCAATCCATTTATTCCGGATAACATCCTAAACGGCTGAACCGATTTTGGTGGGGCTTTCATTGGCAGACAGCTAATGTAATCTTAGGCTATGTTTATTTTTGATAAATAATTGGGTTCCGCGGGAAAAAAGTAAACTCATTTGTTAAGGGGAATTAGGGTTCCTGAATTCCGAGCGCATGAAGTCGCGGGTTCACCTAGTTACTTAATATGTATACGCACATCAAAGAAAACATGATTTTCTCCACGGGACAGAAGTTCAAACGCAGTTACTCATCGTTAAGACTTTAAAATATTTCAATTTGTCCTCATTAGTCTATATGACTACGTCCTTCACTTTGATGTGCATGATCGTATAACATCAAAGGATGGACGTGTCAAAAAGATCAGATGGAATCTCGCTAAATGAAAATTGAAGCACCGATAGTACGACTATCTTGCACGCACTTACATAGTAATGGGTAAAACCAATTAACCAGTTTTGGCGATTTAAAAAATGATCAGCCCACTGACTTTCTTGTCGGATCTTCTCAGTTGAGGTCGCGGTTCGATCCGGTAGTAGTATGTAAGAAAACAATGTAAACTTGACAATTTGTAAGGGCCCCCATAGGCCTATACAGAATAAATGATTTGACTTTGACCAAAAATAGGGAAGACAGACAATTTTATACTTAGTAAGGTAAATAAATCCATCGATAAGACAGAATATAGTATTCCATTGTTAGTCAATCGTTGCACGGTATGCATTGGTACGTCACAGTTCACGCATACAATATAATCCATGTGTCAATCGAAATATAGCTTCATTTTCGATGTAAGCGGTGTGGAGTCTGTCTTTATTATACGTCCATGAATCAAGGCATAAACTTACGGCATCATACTACAAGTAGGTATTTCCATACGTAGGTATCGTAGCTATAGAACATTCTTTAAACGGATAATGAGGATAGATATACGCATCTTCTTAGTTTAATGCCCATTTTCACTAACGCTAGGCAACTCCTTAGGTGGCGCCTAATTATTAAGCATATGCTAGTTGCAGTGGTATTAAGGCATCTCTTAGTTAACGGGCATTTACAAAGATTTCATAAATCTGTTTTTATTCATTTATCATTAACACCTGTGGGGTTAGCACAAGACAAAACCTTTGTCACGGAGTTGCTCACTCGCTCTCTGTCTAATTTCATACGAAAGAAAGAGACAACATCAAGATATTCCGTGACAGACGTCTAGTCTTGGCGCACATGCTACGACTACTGAGCTCATAGTTGCGTCAAAACACGCGCAGCTAATGACTTGTTAATACAAAATTGAACCGTATTAACTGACAGAGAAAGCTCATTTTGCAATGAATTTTCATGGATGCCGGGAGTGAATTTTGACAAATGGTCGCGTGGTTTTTGCCATCGATATTTAATCTTTATGTATAGTTCAACAGAGTACATTTTCAAACGAAGTCAAGTAAATTAGCTCGCTTTGGTTGTAGGGCTTTACGGTGTTATGCCCAATTACTAAAGGTTTTAATCCTCTTTACTTAAGATGGAAATTAATAATATTTATCAACGGGTTTAAGCATCTTAAGTTGCTTCTCTCTCCCTCCATCTACCTCTATCTCACTCCATCCCCTGCGGACTTATCATATCCCCGTAGACAAAAGTTTTATCCGTTCCAACTGTCAGATTTATTGAGCTAATGACGTCACATCGCACATTAGTCGCATCGATAAAATCTGTAGTCACAATTGTCCATAGACATATTGTTGATAGAGTGTCATGCTAAGCGTGCAGGGGGGCAATTCTCGCAAAAGCGGCATCATCTCTAATTCGACATTATGTCGAAACAAAATGGTCGTATTTTTCGTTATCGCTGTTTTGCCTCATAGCGAGGTGAACGAATTCGGTTGACATTTGAAAATGTACTCTATGCCAATATACATTATAATTGATTTTCTGTGGTCGTCATCGATAATTTTTCGTCTTAAAATGCGTTCCATCCGTGTTAAAAAGTTTGTTTCGATAATAGCAAAAAAATTGTCTAATTTAATCTAGAAGATAAAACTCTGGGTACGAGTAACATTTTTGCCATTACCAAAACGGACTCTGTATTAATACACATAAAGATTAAATTTCTGTGCTAAAAGGCACGTAACCACGCTTTAAAATTCGCTCGCGCTGTCAGTGACATTTCGTTGAAGAACGTGCTTTCTCTATGAGTGAATACAGTTTGATTAGTTATTGGTTTTTTTTTTTTTTTTTATGAGATAGGGAGGCAAACGAGCAGACGTTTCACCTGATGGTAAGTGATCAACGCCGCCCATGGACACTTGCAACACCAGGGGTATCGCAAGTGCGTTGCCGGCCTTTAAGGAATGAGTAGGCTCGTTTCTTGAAGATACCTTTGTCGCATCGGTCCGGGAACACCGCTGCAGGAAGTTCATTCCACAGTTTGGTGGTGCGAGGGAGAAAATTCCTGGTAAATCGCACTGTACTGGAACGCCATTCATCCAGATGGTGAGGATGGTAATGCAGTCTGTGGCGAGCCGTGCGATGGTGGAATTCAGCGGCAGGTATAATACCGAACAATTCCTCGGAACACTCTCCATGATAGAAGCGGTAGAAAATGCAGAGAGAGCCTACATCTCTACGCAACGCCATAGGGTCTAGCCGATCGGTAAGCTAAAATTAATGGTAAAAAAAACTTTTTAAAAACAAGCTTTTATTTAATTGCCCTTAGTTTTCTTGTTCTCAGCAAGCCCTTTAATTTGATACCCATAGGTACTATGGTAGTGCAGAATAAATAACTATTCCGCCATCTTGTATGATCCGCCATATTGGAATTAGAATGACGTCACATAGCTAAGCATGCATTGTCATCCAAAGTAAGCCTGTATACCAAATTTCTGCTGAATCGGTTAAAGATAACTGATTTAAAATTCAGTTGCAAGATTCCACCCGGACATATATACATACATATACATACATTGCAAGCTATAATAAAGCTTGTAAAAAGGTAGACGTACGAGTCTTGACTCTTCAATGTGGTCGGAGCTTAAACACGTAAATATCGTGCAACCAGCGGCTTTACCGTGCGAATAGAGCCCAGATAAAGGATGTTTCGCAAACAATCTGTGGAATTTTGCACCAAAACGTTGTAGCATATCCGGGTTTTCAATGTGACCGTTGGGGTCGAAGTGACCCCTGTGTTTTCCGTCCCAGGAAACGATGGACCCACATTTTTGTGTACCCACAATACTGACAGTGTGAGTCAAAAGAGATAAGGGGACTTGCCTTTATTTTTATTAATTTCCTTTATTTTCCATTTCTCTTACTAATTACATTTGTAAATATAAATATTAAAAAACCAGCCAAGTGCGAGTCGGACTCGCACACGAAGGGTTCCGTACGATTATCTATAAAAACAAGCATGAAAATCACTTTTGTTGTATGGAAGCCCCCTTAAATATTTATTTTATTCTGTTTTTTAGTATGTGTTGTTATAGCAGCAATAGAAATACACAATCTGTGAAAATGTCAACTGTTTAACTATCACCGTTCATGAGATACAGCCTGGTGACAGACGGACGGACGGACGGATGGACGGACGGACGGACAGCGGAGTCTCAGTACTAGGGTTCCCGTTTTGCCCTTTGGGTACGGAACGGTAAAAATATAAAAAACAGTTCCCCACCGGCATCTGGAACATGGTCCTAGTTACCAGTGGTTAGGGCTCCAGAGAGAGGAACTTCCACACAATGCTCGCCGTCTCCAGAAGTACCGCTTTCTGAATCTGTCCCTTGATCCAGCTGCCTAACGCGAGCCTCTTTAGGTGATTTTCGAAGCTCTTGGCTAATAAGCCATGGGCGGAAGCGACTATCGGTACAATGATTGCCGCATCAATGTCCCACATGTCGACAACCTCGTGAGCCAGATCAAGATACTTGCTTTCTTTATATTTCTCAGCTTTTATTAATTTTGTTATTATGAATTAAGTATAGGCGATAAAAAAAAACACTTCATCGATATCATTTCGTTGCAAAATATACTTTTTGCGTGTGTTAATACAGTCCATTTTGGTGTTAGCAAAATAGTAATCGCACACTACATACTCATTGTATGACCCCAAACCAAACAAAGATTGTACTATGTGTATTATACAATGGACAGGTGGCAATCCAAGTTGCGCCCAGACCAAGGCAAAATCCAAATAGGTAATTTGTAATATTTTTCCGCTGGCAGGAATAGAACCTGCAACCACTTCTTGCAGTGAGCCGAATCGGTTACACTCAAACCACTAGATCATCTTTTCTCAAAGTGGGCGATAACGCCCCCTTGTGGGCGCTGCAGGCCTAAAGGGGGGCGGTAAGAGACCCAGAAAAAAAAATATACAAAATAAGTTTGGGAAGCACTGCACTAGACGAAGCCGTCGACAATCCAAAAATAGATACCAGCATTTGAAGACCAAACCCCCCCCCCCCCCCTCCCATTTCCGTCCACAATACGACCAATAACGGTATGGTCTGATAACGTGCAAAACAGTCAACTGTTTTTGTTTTCAGGATACAAAAAAAAATATTGGCCGCACTTCCGGTCACCGGGGAATTCAGATACGCACTGTACATCCGGGTTCTTTTATGGCGGTGACGTCATATCCGGGTGTAATGGCAATAGCGCTGGTAAAACACAACGGGCTAGGCAGATGTGGATTTAAACACTGAAATTACAATAATGCAGTAAGCATCAAATTCACTTTTTACTTTTGTGAATTTAGTACTTACAAGTGATTTTGAATTAATTAATTTAGTTAGGTGATTTTATTTTTGTGAATTATGTAAGTGAACGTTTGGCGATTATTTAACATGTTCCAATTGACGAAAAGCAAGGCGAAAGAATGTAAATACCTACTATTCACTTACTTTTCAATTATGAGTGAGTAAGTTAGTGAATTATGTGCTCCAGTGATTTTATTTTTCTGAATTTACTGAGTTTATTATTTTAATTTACATAAAAAGTTAATACGAAAATTGTTAAGAACTTACCTGTATTTTAACTTAGACTAGACAAGTATTTTACTCTTAACTAATAGACAGATATTGATAAAACTAGGTATGGTGACAGCTTAAATCCCGGGGCAGTATTAAGGATGCTAAGTGATAGAAGACACCAATAAAAAAAACAAATCCGAGTCATAACTTTTCATTTCAACCAAACAATTCAATGTACGGAACCGTGCGAACTAAATTATAGAAGACCTTTGTTATTCGAACTGTACCCTAATAAATACAGACAGGCTCGGCCGGAGGGCGCGATATAAAACAAAATGTAGTCGTGCCCTTTCAAAGGGATCAAGGGACGTGTCCTAATCGTGTTGTCATGTTCACTTGATCCCGGAATTTGAATGAGATGCGGTATTAAAAAAATCCCGGGATTTCGTGTGCAAATAATTATGGATGTGAATCTTCATGAAGGCGTTTCAAATCCGGCACGTTTTTGACGCTAAAAATAAGGGTTTATAACCCAATTTTAAGTAAAACTGGGTAAAATTAAACTACTGCAGATGAAAGCTTTTTTCTGCGTACAGTAAATATAATAAATATCGTCCGACAGCAAATATTCATCGTAAATTACCAAACTAAGCAAAGCTTGTACAATGGGTACCTTATAATGGACTCGGGGCGATCCCAGTTACACCCAGACCAGGCCCAATTCCTAAAAGACCATTTCCAAAATTTGCAACTACCGGGAAACGAACTGCAAACTGCCTAGAGCATTGATTCAAGCGGCTTACGCTCAGACCACTATAGCTATCCGTAGAACTTATGATTACTCTATGCGATATAATACAAGGCTAAAAGTTGTTCCTAACCAATTATTTCTTATATCTGAAGTGAATGGCATATCTGAATTTATTCAAAATTGTTCGCTCAAAATCCCGGGACGTTCTTCGAGCACGGGATCCCTGACAAAACTACATCCCTATTTATTGCAAAGACTTGGTAGCTTCGAGTGTCGCTCCTAACGATTTTCATTTCTGCACCGAAGTTATTGAGCAGCATTTCGTTTAAATCTAAATGTCGAAAACATATGTAGGCAGTGGTAGCAGGGTAGCAATGTAATTTTTTATAGGGCCTAAAAATTTTCATTTTTTAGGTGGTTTAAAATGTTCTACTGCTGTCATACTAAGTGTTTAAGTCATCATTAGAAAAGTAGAATGAAAGTGCTAGTCTGAACACAGCCTAACGCTACGATGTGTCGCTCACGTGGACCCAGCCTACGGTACATTTCGGCACGCTCGTCGCCTCAGTCTGTTCCATTAACTTTTTAATCTCACACTGTACGATCGCTCTGTGGAATATTAAAAAATTCGCCGCAGGTGGGTACAGGTAGGTACTAGAGGGGGGCTAGGGGGGATGTAGGTAATTCAATAATTTCAACTCCAAAGTTGATGGGTTAAAAGCTTTTGTGAAATGGCAGACGTGAAGCGAAGGATTTTCAGTTTAAAATTAGATTTTTTTTCTACGTACACCAAAATAAATATCTAAATTAGGTTCATAATAAAACGAACCTCTGTCTATTCAACGTTATTATTATAGTGATTGTAAAACCTTTACAATTGGATTACTAAGCATTTTTGTCGCGCAAGATGTTAAAAGTAATTAACGAAGTCGTAATTCATTTCTATGAAGATATATTCAAAGAAGTACATTTTTCAACTTTATACAGGGTGTATCAGAAGTCCGAAATAATACTTTGGGTACAAATACTGTAGCACATATGTGGATGCTTAGTGAAGACAGTATACACCTAACTATCATACATTCTGAGTTATAGACCTTTGAATATTTGTTACAGGTATCGTGTTCTTGCCTTTGGGTACATCCAGTGTAAACTACACTTATGAGGGGCGACTAGCAATATTCACAAAACAGAACATGCAATTTTTACATAGGACTCGAGATACTACGAGCTAAAGAAATTGACGACGACAAAAAAAAGTTGGAAAAACATGGCCGAATTTCGATAAATTTTTTATACCATTCAGTTGTATACTCGATACTGATGCAAACGTCAAAGTATTATTTCGGACTTCTGAAACATCCTGTATACAGAGTAAATCTCTACACTCAAGATATTACAAGTTTTTATAATTAGCAAAACATAATATGTTATACATCCAATGATCTTGCAATCTGTAAAGTTATATTTCAGCCTTCTGATACATCCTGTATTGACATAAAGTACTACATTTCGAGAAAAAAAACAACGTGATGCGCTCGCCCCAGTAGATGCATAAGTTAAAGAAGAAGTATATTTTCTAACGCCCTGTCATCAACGGTGCAAGCGATTTTATTCGCGTGGTCACATGACTATTGCCACATTGATTTCATCCTTATGTGCGTAAGAATAGAGTACATTTTCAAAAAATGTACCTACTCGCTTGGATTAAGAAGCTACTTTATTTAAGGTGTGTATACCTAGGTAATGTTACTTAACTGTAAGGAAAGAACTTAAGCATATGGCTCCGTATCACTTCAATCTAAAATATATTTTTCTCGAAACAAAATAGACATTTAGAAGGGCGACATTACTAAGGGTTCGTGTAAAGGCGGCGCGGCTCGAGCACATAAAATCAGAAGCGCTGACCGGCTGACACTGCAGTGCGGCAGTTTTTAGGGTTCCGTATACGGAGGTTCAAAAATAAATAAATAAATATCGCTAGACAACACATACTCTTTTTTAGGGTTCCGTACCCTAAAGGTAAAACGGGAACCCATTGCTGAGACTTCGCTGTCCGTCCGTCCGTCCGTCTGTCACCAGGCTGTATCTCATGAACCGTGATAGTTATAGAGTTGAAATTTTCACAGATGATGTATTTCGGTTGCCGCTATAACAACACATACTAAAAAACAGAATTAAATAAATATTTAAGGGGCTCGCATACAACAAACGTGATTTTTTTGCCGTTTTAATAGATAATGGTACGGAACCCTTCGTGCGCGAGTCCGACTCGCACTTGTTAGATCCCCTATTGGTATCTAACAATGGACTGGGGGTGATCCTAGTTATAGCCAGACCAGGGCAAATTCCGAAAAGGCAATGTCCGAAATTTGACACTAGTCGGAATCCGTTCCCTACTGATTCATTGACCCGAGCGGCCTACACTCAAAATAATAGACCAAGCAAAATAGAAATAAAACTTGAGAGGTGTCAAGGGACACCCGGATGGAATGAAGTTCCTTTTGAAATAAAAAAAGCAAAAAAATTGTACATATACGTACACACACACATCTAAATCGAAATTGGAATCGCCATCAAAATCGAAATCGAATTTTATTATATACATAAATACATACAATAAAAATCACACACACATATTTAAAAGTGTCGTACAATAAAAATCACACACACATATGTAAAAGTGTCGTCCCAAAATTTCGTGCCTGTCTTAATTTTTTTCCGTCTAGCCCCCTTTCGCAACGCGCGATAAGGAACTACGTTCCAATAAAGTTGTACACGTTGCTATACGGAACCCATTGCGTAAACATTTTATTTCATACCTGACCGTTTTTTTATTGTTTTTTTTCTGATGCTCTAGATCGGTGCGAAATGTGAAATTGGAATCGTCCTTTATATCTCCAGGGGTGGGTAGAGTTAACATTGTCTTCATGTTCCCTTCTGAGGCCGTACCAACAGTATCGTTTTAATATTACTTTAAACGTTTGGTGAAGGAAAACATCGTGAGGAAACCTGCACGTCTATAGAAAGGCGTGTGAAGTTCACCAACCCGCACTGGGCCAGCGTGGTGGACTATAGCCCAAAAATCTCCCTCGTATTGAGGGAGAATGTGCCCGGTATAATGGCAATAGGCCCGCCCCCTATTACATTGGGCCAATATACATCGGCGAAATGTGGTCGCACTACAGTGCACCTCGTGAATACAGGCGTGATGATGTATTTTTATGATGTTTGGAGAAAGCCCTTACTATCCCCTCTTAAAGTTAACTGTAAATTTTTGACAGATTTTGTCCTGAGTTAACTGTCAATACTGAAAGTAATATAAAATACAATGCTGCAAGACTGGTAGTAGCTTATAAAAAATTATGACAGCGTTAGTCACTGCCCCCTTAGGGGCAGTTGTTGTATTTAAAACGCTGCTATATTCAAAGTGTAGCGATATCTATCTCGCCACATACGAACTAAATCCTGCATCGCGATATTAAAGCGATCCAAGCGATTGCACAAATATACAAGAACCAGACAACAACCTATGGGCAGTAGCCCACCAGACACAACACCCGTCTGGTCGCAGGATCCTCCCTTTTCAATGGTGGATGAGGAACTTTACACCCTGTTCCTCACACTCCCCAAAAAAGCTAAGATGGTAGTGGTAAGAAGGCTGATTTTTTTGTATTTTTTTTCAAATTTAAATATCACTTAAATGTACGTTTTTCTAAAGGCTATCTATTAATATAAGCTGATGTGTCTGGTCACTGCGTGCACTCAGAGTGAAATCCATGTTTAGCGGGCACTAAAGAGCCTTCCATACAAATTCACATTTTGAAAGTATTATTTCGAACGTCTAAAACATCCTGTATTGATCAAATTAAGTACTTAATTGAAGAATACGGCATACGCTACCTATACTGTTACCTATGTCACCTTAGAATAACCTGTATTTGCAATTAAATTACTTTGAATTGAATTGCAAGGCGTGCGTTCGACCACTTGGCTACCACTGCTACATAAAATAGTTAACAGTTATAAATCCCAAAAGCAATTATTTGGAACTGAAATTTGATTCCTTAAGTCAAATACGTCTTCCTATAGGGTCCCAAATAGTAGTCCAGCCTTCCGTTGCAACTTGATCTTGGATATCATACATTTGGTCCGCACCGGGGATCAACGTGACTGGTTGAATGAATGTCCGGATTTTACGAACCGGCTTAGATAAGCTACCCGGGTAGGGGTGTCACGCGACATACAACCAATTTTATATAAATTACAATCAGTTTACAATGGATATACAGGGTAGTATGCTAAACAAAAGTGTCGATGCAAAAATTATAGCGTCACGCTGCCAGCCAGTTGTGATAAGACAAAATATATCAAATATGTCTCTTTCTTTCGCATGCCTTACGAAAGAGGGGGAATGACTTAGTAGGACATGAACTTGATACGGGGTAACGGTGCTGGGGGCAATTCTTTTGAGCGACATCATCTGCAATTCGACATAACGTTACTTAAGTTCTAACACCGCGGATGTCAAAATACGCAACTTTTCAGGAGAGCAACAAGCTGAAATTTGATATACACGCTTATTTTGGATGACAATGCTTGCTTAGCTATGTGACGTCATTATAATTCCTCATCATCATCCAAGATGGCGGAATAGTTGTTTTTTCTGCACTACCACAGTATGGGTATCAAATGAAAAGGGCTTGCTGAGGAGAACACGAAAACTAAGGGCAATTAAATAAAAGCTTGTTTTTAAAAGTTTTTTTACCATTAATTTATTGAATAACGTCTCACCATTAATCAAAACTCTCATGTTGATTCGTCAAATGACGCGTCTTACGATTCCCTATTGAATGATTTACGAAACGTATTTTGGTCAAAATATGACTTCCGTGGTGTTAGAACTTAAGAGAATATATGTCGACACAAAGCGAAAAAACACGACCAATTTGACCTTTTGTTTCGACGTATGTCGAATTAGAGAGGATGAGAATTGGGCCCCTCTATACCCAATATAGTAGTTATATCGCGAATATGTACCCACATCAAGCAGACGTACTTACCTACGAATATTTGATTATAACTTCTTCGCTCCATCTGGAATTAACGATTGTGTTACCCTAAAAAGTATAAAATATTTTTTTTAATAACTAGCAAGTCTTGTTCTTTATACGGAATAAGTGATGATAATTATCCCTCTTAGTATGTAAGAGCTATTTATAAAGTTATTAATATAAATAGCTCCTATAATATTGTGAAAAATGTCAACCCTAACCGAAAATTATCTTTCCTTAGTATAGGTTCGAAGCCACCGATTTGAATTTTAATTTATACTATCTCATGAATTTCAGGCGCTTATGAAAATACGTGATTTATTTAAAGGGTGGATTACACTGCGAGACTCATGTTGAATCGATCATGCACTATAAGTGTGAACTAGGCTTAAAAGAGTCGCATAAAGGCGCAGTTACACGTGAGCATTACAGCAAGCGGAACCTTTAAGACTCCCGCACACTAAGGCGTCAAAGCCGCGGCTCAAAAATTAAGCCACTACCTACCAAAACTGTATTGATTCATTGAAAAAGTTCATTCATTAAAGCTCTATTTACATTGCGACACTAGTGGCGTGAAAGTAGTTACGCGACATTAGTTTCATCAACAGTTTCACAGTGTAAACGTCAAGAGTTTCACAATGCATGCATTGATGAATCCATGAAACTAATTAAGAGGGTTTGGCTGAAAATCAGCGCTGGGGGAAGCTATGCCCCTCCAACATGTGCTGAGCCACTACCTTTTCGGCGCAGTTCACACTGAGCTCTTTTCCTTTTTTGTATCTATTTTTAAGTTTTGTATTCTATGTGTTCTCTGTGTCTGTGCTGAATAAATGTCTTTTCTTTCTTTCTTTCTTTCTTTCAAACTTGACGTTTACCTACACTGTGAAACTATTGATGAAACTAATGTCACGAAACTACTTTCACGCCACTAGTGTCGCAATGTAAATAGGGCTTAACTAAATTACACTGACAGTGCGAGCGAATATTAACACGTGGGGGCGTGGCATCTATTACAGAAATTCAATCTTTATGTTTATAGACACAGAGTTCGTTTTGGTATTGTTGGCTACAGGAGGCCTTATCAAACTACGATCGGCACAGCACAGATTATGTTTGAGCCGCAAACTGCTGTTTTACCATCACACCCGGTTATTCACATCCGCCTCACCGGATATCCGCATATTTTGTCCGCAGTATAGTGTACACGTTGCCTTATTACTGTGATAGTACGTGCGTTCAGACAAGACAAAAGCCGCAGGCTGAAAAAAAATTGCCAACACCAAAACGAATTCTATATTTATATACATAAAGATTGAATTTGTTTGGCAAAAGCCATGCAACCACGCTGCATAATTATCGCGAACTGTCAATGACATTTCGTTGAAATTTGAGCTTTTTGTATGTGTCAATACAGTTCCTTTTAGTTATAAAAAAAAATGTAGGGATCATCCGCCATCTTTATCACTGTAATCTTCCATATTTATTTTTAATGTGTATTTATTACATTTGTCCTTGCTATTATTTACTCGACATTAGCTTAAATATCCACTAATCGCAGATGTTTAGTCAGATCAGCTCAGATTTATGTCAGATCGCAGCCATTCCTCATCATATTCCATTAAAATGTATCATTAATTAATTTGTAGTAGCAGTGGTAGCCGAGTGGTCGAACGCACGCTTTGCAATCAAAGTGCGCAGGTTCTATCCCCGGCTCGCACCTCTGGGTTCCATGTGCGAATCTCATTTTCATCTGAGATTATCACTTGCTAAGAAACGGTGACGGAAAACATCGTGAGGAAACCTGTGTGCCCGGTATAATGGCAATAGGCTCGCTCCCTATTACATTGGGACCAAAATACATCGGCGAAGTGTGGGCGCACTGCAGTGCACCTCTGCCTACCCCTTCGGGGAATACAGGCGTGATGATGTATGATGATGATGTATTAATTTTCATTTCTTTCGTAAAAATAGAAGAAAAATTGTGACGCGTTCGTCTCGACGCAGTCCCAATGTATCTCACGGAATATATCGCACTGAGTCATACTCTCAGGGACAAAATTTTCATGTCCCATATTTTGTCGTTTCATAAACGGGTGTGCTACCGACGTAGTCACGCCGGTGATTTACATCCCGCCGCCGGATATCCGCATATTTTGCTCGTAATATTGTGTGCATGTAGCCTTATTACTGGTGCGTTCTATTCATGTTACAAGCTTCAGGGTTCAGAATAGGTATGAGCCTATACATTGATTGCCGCTTACAAAGTAGATTAAAGTCCGTATTACAGAACGTAACTCAAATTCAGTTTGATCCTCAATCAGTCGACCCCTGTTTATGTATAGAATCAGTGCTTGAGCATCGTTCTTATTCCAGAACGGTAATCATTATTAAATCAGACGGATCGAGACTCAAATCGAGACAAAAAAAAATTACATGTCATACATACAATGATAATCTACGCTCAAGCGCGGTCTCGACCACACTTGGGTGATTACAGATCCAATCACTGCTTGAGTTCGTTTCAGTAACTCCTCACATTGAGGGGAGGCCCGTGCCCAGCAGTGGGACCTTAAAAGGGCTGTAGTAGTTAGTCATTAGACATTGTCACTTTAAAGCCACTAAACTAGTCATATTCTAGCTACCATTAAATTTATTTATTTATAAATAAATTTTTAAATAAATAATAATTTATAAATAAATAAATAAATATACCATTATACCATTGATAAAATATGTTGTTTTCATGCCTTAAAAATTAAGTAGTAGTAACTCCGCAATGATAGTATTAGGAGCTGTGGGCCCTGGTTTTATTTATGTGTTTTTATTAAATTTGTTATTGTTACTAATTACTTAACTCTGCCATAATACCCCCTAATTACGGGCGCAGCGATTCGACATCGAATTATATTATACTAGCGGTCCGGCCCGGCTTTGCACGGGTTTATAATATAGCCTATGTTACTCAGTGATAATGTAGCTTTCTAACGGAAAAAGATTTTTTTAAATCCGTCCAGTAGTTTTTAAGTGTATTCGTTGCATACAAAAATACAAATCTTTCCTCTTTATAATATTAGTATAGTATAGAAGTATAGATAGAATAGATATAGATTTAGTCAATTAGTCATTTAGTCAAAGAAGAAGACCATTTCGCTATCTGAAGATCTTGTAGTACAAAGCCAAAGATCTATTGCGCTTAATTATGATCAACTTCCTACCATCTCTACATCCCTTTCCAATTTATTATTGAACTCTACTATCCCGCCATTAGTCGGTTCATTACGTGCACATTCCCCGTATCCGGATAGGATATTACCCGGGTGATGTGCCAGCTATGTTCTACGTGATCTATTTGTCCGGATAAAATACTCAGACTTGTAATTACCTTTTTTAATTACAAAGAGGTAGCGGGATAATTTAAACACGTTTGCGGGGACATCGTGGCAGGAAATGGCCCAGGAAGTAAGAGGCAGGCTTTTGTCCAGGCATGGGACATCGGAAGGCTACAAAAACTACCTTAAACGTAAGGGGTGTAAGTTCTAATCACGACAACGCACCTTTGTGATTTTAGGATTCCGCCTTTCTATAGACGTGCAGGTTTCCTCGCGATGTTTTCTTTCAATGTGCAGCATGTGGTAATCTTTATTAAAAACGACCTTTGTACGTGAAATCCTAAATCCCAGAGGTTTGAACTTGCACCCCTGTTTATTGATAACTTAAAAAAAATGCTAGCTTACCAATATCAAACACTTCACAGTATCCAAAGGGTTCCGGCAAATACCCACCTGTGAACAAAAAGTTCATTTTTAATGAAACGCCAACTAAAATGAGGTTTCAGCTCTACAAAAAACTGTTCTCTACGTCCGTTGCCTATTTTCACGTTGCTACACAGAGTTTCAGAAGCGTAGTTTTAATACTGAAACTCTCTGGCGGAGTTAGGGCTTGTTCCGAGTTGAACATTTTTAAGGTTTCGCATGCTCTACCTTCACCTATTTATGCCCAGAAGTTTTTTGTTTCAATCGCAGGCTCACTACTTGTTGAAACGTTTTTGAATTTCGAAAAATTAAAATTGGTTGCGTGACATTTATTTTAAAAAAATGTTTTCTAATTCCGAACAATAAAAAATGGGGAGCACATAGATAAATAATTGGTCTCGCGCGCGGGGGAGCATTTACATTTAAAAAAACGTGTTTGAATTTCGAACACTTAAAATTGGTAGTATAGCAAGCGGTAACATTGTTCCCCGCACCCCCTCGCCTCAAGGCCTGAGCCGGCGCCGCTCTTCCCGCATTCGCTCCCGAGTTGAACAAAGCGCCCACCGCGGCCAGTAGTCCGTTTACCGTCTTACGGGATGCGCGTGTGTTTTGTTCGCCGCGCCGGTTCGGTCCATATCGCGATTTGTTGCTAAGTTTTATTATTTACTGTTTTTATTGTTTAGTGATTTGGGAAAATACATCTTTTTAGTGCACTTGTACGTTTTTATTTTAATGCCCTTAGTATTCCGCAGATAGGGACCTATAACTTGACGCCTAACGTGGGAGCAGAACAATATTGTGAACTTTTCAGTGGAACTTTATGTGCTAGTGCAGTAGATTTCGTCCCATAACAATAGTGCAATCATTATATATCATAGCAACAATATTTTAGACGCGAAATCATTTTGCGCTACGTTCAAGGCCGTGTTACTCTGTGGCTGACACGGGCGTTCGAGAACGTTCGACCCGCAGCGCTCTAGTGTCATCTCGCTTACTCGCACGTGCGTGAGCGAGAGGAGTGCGGCTTGTGTAGTGAGTGTCGTCGGTTGTGTGGCGCACGCGTAGTACTTACTAGGTTTTGTTCCGGGTTTTTTCAAAATACCTGAACCTAGTGTACGTACTAAAAGCTACGGACTATTTGGACTGATTGTGTGTTACTGTGGACTGCCTCCGTCGCGCATCGCGGTATCATACTGCGCGTAGGCACATCGTGTCTAGGTTTCATGTTAGGTATCCTCAATACCTAAACCTAGTTTACGATTAGTTACAGACTGCATAGACGTTTTGTGTTAGTGGACAGTTTCGTGCGTTAGTGCGTTGAATCGCGAATGTGTCGCGCGCACTGGATCTAGGTTTTTTTTGTAGGTAAGGAGTACGGACCTAGACCTAGATCTTACGTAACATAGACTGTCGTGTCTCCAGTGGAGTGTTTCGTGCGTTAGTGCGTTGAATCGCGAGTGTGTCGCGCGCACTGGATCTAGGTTTTGTTGTAGGTACGGACCTAGACCTAGATCTAACGTAAAATAGACTGTCGTGTCTTGAGTGGACTATTAATTAGTGTTTAATTCGCCGTTGCACGTCGCGATATAGGTATAAATTCGCGCGCAACTATTCAGGTATCCTGTACGGTAGATAGGTACCTAAATACGGACGCGAATACGGACTTATGGACCTAATTAATTGGACTTTGTGATAGTGATATATCTGCGTCGCGATATAAGTCGCGATTGTTTTCGCACGCCATTTTATTTTAAATAATTTAGTTCCAAACGGACTAATACGTAGGTAAGTGACGTTGTTAATAGGAACAGTGATTTGTAGGTACCTACGTCCGGTGTGCAAAGTGAACTCTAGTGTTTCGCGGTCGGTTAAAGATAACTATTTCGACTTTGTGTTGCGAGACTATTACGCTACTGATTGCGATCTTGTGTGCAATAGGTTAGTGGACATTTTCGTTGTACTATTGGTGAGACTATTTTGTGCTACGTGTGAGACCTTATCGTGTTAGTGTCCTGATTGTTTTGACAATGGTGTTAACGCGCTCCCGTACGCCGAGCCCGGCTGCCGCCCCGTCTCTCGACGTGGGCTCGTCGCATATTGATGGTGTGTCGCAAGCGACCGCGCCCGCGCCGGAGTCTGTTCAGCGCGGCGTCACCGCTGCCGGCGGCTCCGCACTAGTGGACCAGCCGCCCGCTGCGGGTTCGCCTGCACCCGCCTCGGTCATGCTGACGACCGACCAGCTGCTCTTACTCATCAATCAGTTAAGTCACCGAGAAACTGTAAGTGCACCAAGCCCATTATTTTCTGGTCATTTTGCTAAATGTACTACAAGATTCGACGGCGAAAAGTCGAGCGACGTGGAAGCCTTTATCGACGCAATCGAAACTTATAAGCAGTGTGTCATGGTTGATGACAACAATGCTCTTCGAGGCTTACCCATGCTTCTAACGGGACTTGCCGCTACATGGTGGCAAGGGGTCAAGGACTCAACGCCAACCTGGCAAGCCGCTGTCGACGCATTGAAGCAGACTTTTGGACCTCGGCTACCGCCGCATAAAATTTATAGAATTATTTTTGAAAGAGAGCAAAGAGCGAATGAAGCGACGGACCTCTTCGTCTGTCACTTAAGAGCACAGTTCGCCAAGCTGCCTCCATTATCGCTCACCGAACCAGTTCAGCTGGACATGGTTTATGGACTGTTGCACAAGAGGATCCGGGAGAAGTTGCCACGTACTGCTGTGAGTACCTTTGCGGAACTGTTAGAGCATGCGCGCCGCGTAGAAGACATCCTCGATGAGAATCGACCGCCCACCACTGTTGGTGATAAGGTTAAGGCGTCATCATCTACGGTGCCATCGTCTCGGCCACCGCCGACAGTGACTGCAGGCAAGACGCCTCGGCCTCGTTGCAATTACTGTAAACAGTTCGGTCATTTGAAGGACGCCTGCCCGCGCCTTACCAAACAAAAGGAGACTACCCAGACAGTGAACAGCCTCGCTGAGGGAGAACCGCGCCCGTCTTCAGTCACGTGTTTCGGGTGCGGTGCGCCCGGTTATATCCGGTCGAACTGTCCGACGTGTAGAAAAACGGTTGTGTCCTCAGTGTCTGCGAGTTCCATGGTTATTAATACGTGTGTTAGGCCAGTGTTACATGTGCAAATCCATGGCGTAGAAGCAGTGTTGTTAATTGATACGGGTGCCAAGCACTCGATAGGTAGTGTGAGCCTGCGTGCTCATTTAGTAAATAATGGTCATCAGTTTAAAAATGTTTTTGTTGAATTAAAATATGCCGATGGTCGGCGAGTTGCGCAAAATGTAGAAGTAGCTCATGTTAAGTTGACGGTGCGAGGGGTAACGTTATCGGCTAATTTTATTATGTTGCCGGAGGCTACTGAGAGCCTGTTAGGCATGGATTTTATAAGGGATGTTGGCTTAGTGTTAGATTTTGATAAGGGCACGTGGTATGTGAGACTCAATCGGGCTCTAGAACCGATTGTTTTCGAGGAAACTTCATCAACACCACTCACTTGTTCGTCTGTGGGCCTTCGTGAGGACGAGGGAACCCATCTTAGTCCGGATGAACAGGAGCGACTGTCTGAACTCTTGAGTGTCCATCAGGATATTTTTACTCCAGGGGGAGAACCAACCCAGTTTGCAGTGCACCGAATCGACACTGGCAATGCCGCGCCAATTGCTAGTCCACCGTACAGAGTTACCCCCGCCAAAAAAGAGATTATTAGAAAGGAGATAGAGAAGATGCTAGAGGACAACATTATCGAAGACGCGGAGTCGGAGTGGGCTTCGCCGGTAGTATTGGTACCGAAGAAAAACGGTGACGTTAGATTTTGCGTTGATTACCGCAAGCTTAACAGCGTGACCCGTACTGACAAGTACCCACTACCGTTGATCGACGAGTTGTTACAGAGTACCAAGCCTGGATGTGTGATGTCTACCATCGACCTGAAGAACGGGTACTGGCAGACGGTCGTAGCACCAGAGGACCGCCATAAAACTGCCTTCACTACCCCCTTCGGAACGTTCCAATTTCGACGTATGCCCTTCGGACTCAAAAACGCACCAGCGACGTTCCAGCGGATGATGGATCGGATGCGTTCTGGCCTCAAGGACGTCTGTGTTCTCGCATTTCTTGATGATCTTCTTGTTATTTCGCCGAACCTGGATCTGCATTTGAAGGATCTTCACCAGGTCTTCGAGCGCCTGAGTCTTTTCAACCTGAAAGCAAATAGAAATAAGTGTGTTTTCGCTAGAGAGAGAGTTACTTACCTGGGACACGTCGTATCGTCGCAGGGCATCGAGGCTGATCCCACCAAGGTCGAAGCAGTAATGAACATGAAGCCTCCGACGAACCTGAAAGAGCTAAGGACCTTCCTGCAGACTTGTTCCTGGTTTCGCAAGTTTATACCGCAGTTCTCCAATATAGCGCGGCCATTGACAGACCTGACCAAGAAGAACCGACGTTGGCAATGGGGGGAGGAAGAACGAAAAGCCTTTGAAGAGCTGAAGCTACGGCTGGCCTCGAGTCCCATTCTTCGCCAACCTAATTTTGATGAACCGTTCGTTTTGCGAACAGACGCCAGCGCCTATGCCCTAGGAGCAGTCCTGATGCAAGGTGAGACCCCTAAGGACGAAAGACCGATAGAGTATGCCAGCAGGTTGTTGTCGCCCGCCGAACGGAATTACCACACGACCGAGCGGGAAGCCTTGGCGGTTGTTTGGGCTTTAGACAAGTTTCGGGGGTATGTTGAGGGAGCACAGGTGCGTGTTGCTACTGACCACCAGCCCTTAAAATGGCTTTTGGCGTTGAAAACGCCTAGTGGTCGGTTAGCCCGTTGGGCGATGAAAATTCAGTCATATAATTTGGAAATTGAGTATACGCCTGGTAGGATCAATGTTGTCGCTGATACTCTCAGCCGCCCAGTGGGTGATAGTTTTGAAACGTCAGAATCCAGTCCTTGTAGCATCTGCCCAGTTGTCGTAGATCTGCCTCGCTGTGGGCCGGAAGACATACGCGTGGCCCAACTGGAGGATGCCGAGGTTAGTAAGATCATACGGGATTTCGAGGATTATGATAAGCCGGAAGCGGCTATCCGCTGGACTGACCGTGGCTACTATCTATCTCAAGGTGTATTATACCGTTGTGATCCAGATGGAGAGTCCGAGGAACCTCAGTTGGTGGTCCCAGAGTCGTTGCGAGAAGAGCTTATGAAGGAGCTACACGACGCCCCAACAGCTGGACACTTGGGTCTTGAACGGACTTTGAGGAAAATCAAGGAAAGATATTATTTTAAAGGTATGAGGACATACGTGGCCCAGTACTTGAAGTCTTGTGACTTATGTCAGAAGTACAAAGCCACTAACCTAAAGCCAGCGGGTCTACTTCAGACCCCTGTGCTGCAGCAAAGGTTCGAGGTTCTAGCGATGGACCTGTTTGGGCCACTACCGGAAGGAGACAATGGCGAAAAGTGGATATTTTTAATAGAGGATACAGCGAGTCGATGGGTTGAGCTGTTTGCGTTGCGTGATGCGACGGCAGAGACGTGTGCGAAAACGCTCATTGAAGAAGTTTTTCTTCGTTACGGTCTGCCCCGCCGTGTGATATCAGATAATGGGACCCAGTTTGTGTCGGCCGTAATGCAGAAAGTCATGCATGTGCTCGGAGTCCAGCAGTCTCTGATACCAGTGTACCATCCAGAGGCCAATCCTGCAGAACGCAAGAATCGCGAGTTGAAGCAGCTTCTGGCTATCCTAGTTGGTCCAGAACATCGCCGTTGGCCCACTGTCGTTCCTATGGTACGGTTTGCTTTAAATAGTGCTTATAATCAGGGCACAGGTCAAACGGCTGCATATTTAACTTTTGCCCGGGAGATGCGTTGTCCCCTGACCGTGCGTACTGACCTGCGTGCAATAGTGGCACAGCAAAACATTGTGCCGCAGATAACGCCCTACCTTAAAGACTTTGCCCGTATACTAACGGACGTCAAGCGACGAGTGGAGGAGCAGCAAGATGGTCGAAAGACCGCTGGGGACCAACATCGTCGTGATTTCTCTCCGTATAAAGTGGGTGACTTGGTTCTTGTGGAAGCCCACTTAGCGAGTAACGCAGCCAAAGGTTTCACCAGCAAGTTCGCTCCTAGACGAGAGGGCCCGTACCGTGTCTCACAGATCGTTAGCCCGACATCATTCGTAGTTGTCGATAGTAATGGGGTTATTAAAGGGAAGTACCATGCCAGCGCTTTGACACCATATGTAGGTTCATCTTCAACAGTTATACATCCGCGCCGCCGCGGACGACCAGCTGCAGCCAAGCCACAAACGGGACGTACTTGTGACTTGGAGGGGGAGGTTATAGCAAGCGGTAACATTGTTCCCCGCACCCCCTCGCCTCAAGGCCTGAGCCGGCGCCGCTCTTCCCGCATTCGCTCCCGAGTTGAACAAAGCGCCCACCGCGGCCAGTAGTCCGTTTACCGTCTTACGGGATGCGCGTGTGTTTTGTTCGCCGCGCCGGTTCGGTCCATATCGCGATTTGTTGCTAAGTTTTATTATTTACTGTTTTTATTGTTTAGTGATTTGGGAAAATACATCTTTTTAGTGCACTTGTACGTTTTTATTTTAATGCCCTTAGTATTCCGCAGATAGGGACCTATAGTAGCATGTCATTTATCAAAAAAAAACCGTGTCTTAATTTAGAACATTAAAAATTGTCAGCTTGACATTTATATTTAAAGAAAAAGTGTTTGAATTTCAAACAATTAAAATACTATGACAATTATTTAAAAATAAATAGTGTTCGAATTTCGAACAACTTTTAACTCACAAGATAAAAGTGTAGGTTCTCAATTCGAAATGTATGTTTTTTTTATAAAATTCATAATTCCAGCCCCTCTCCATGACTACATACTAGAAACTAACCCAGAAAATATCATAACGTTGTCCCGATCAGATTTTTCTATCAATAATAATCACGATCATCCCCGTCGGTTTTCCACGAGAGTTATCCCCGTTCATTATCATGATTGAAGAGCTATCGAGCAATATCGTTATTTTTCGTGAAAGATTCATAAATATGGAAGTGGATCCAAGAAAAAATGGTAAAAAATCTGTAATAAATATCGTAAGCAAAAATATATCGGTGTCAATTTTATTGGCGTCAAACTAAAGTAAGCGTATTGCTGTCTTTCTCATCGTCCTAATGTGCGAACAAGACGATAATAGTACTTTCAAATTTAGTATATATATTTGGAGTTTATGAACAACAATTTCTACATTTCTTTAATATATTTTTCGTAAGGAACCCCTATACTTCTTCGTGGTCTTTGATAAAATCGAACTTCTGTCATATATTTTTTTTAAATATTGTTTAATGTTAATGTCCCCTACTCTTGTAGCGACCTGTCCACCGTCTGTCTGACATACCTACGACTTCATACGCGTCGCTGAAGCCTGATAATCGTTAGTGGCGTAGACCCGTGAACTGTGTCATTAGGGAAAAATATATCCACCAGCCTTCTTAGCATGACTGCGTAGACATAAGTCTTATCTCTTTAAATTGACAGATTTATCGGGAAAATGACGTCACATTGAACTTTTGTACCGGACATGGCTCGGTGTGACGTAATTTTCTCGACGAATTTGACTCTTTAGGACCAAACGACGTCATTTTATCGACGAATTTGACCCTTTAGGACCGAAATTTCCCTTTAGGACTAAGCCCGCCACACATTCCCACCACTGCTACTCCTGTAAACCAGGATCTATAGCGGTATCTAATAAAAACTCCAAGGTTTGATCCTCAGCGAGTCCTTAAAAGCTAAATTGCCTTGGAACCTGCACACATTTCAGTGATCTTCAGACCAGTTGAGATGGTCCAGCTGCTGTGTGGATGAAAAGTTACCAGGTGAACAGAAATTGAAAGGTATCGCGTTAGCACCAATTAGTTGTTAATATTCTTGGAGTTATTAATGCGATCATAATAACACCTAATCAGACATGTTTCAGGATTAATAAATGATTACTTTATTCATAGACTGGTATTGTGTGGTAATTCACTCGCTCCAGTGAGTGCAGGGTATAAATCGGTTATACCCTGCACTCACTGGAGCGAGCGAATTCACTTGAAATTCTATTCTGTGCTAATATACTACTACAGCCCTTTTAACGTCCCACTGCTGGGCACGGGCCTCCCCTCAATGCGAGGGGGATTCAGGCCACAGTCCACCACGCTGGCCCAGTGCGGGTTGGCAGACTTCACACATCTATCGAGAACTAGACAAGTTCCCCCAGACATGCAGGTTTCCTCACGATGTTTTCCTTCACCGTTTCATAGCAAGTGATAATCTCGGATTAAAATGAGATTCGCACATAAATCCCAGAGGTGCGAGCCGGGGTTTGAACCTGCACACTTTGATTTGCAAGACGTGCGTTCGACCACTCTGCTACCACTGCTATTTTTACTGCTAATATACATAAAGATCAAATTTGTGTGGTAAAAGTCACGTGATCACGCTTCGAAATTCCCTCACGCAATAAAAAACTATGCTTCATTGATTAAAACAGTACGTTTTGATATTGGCGAGCTAATTAATTGAGTAGCTAAATAATAGATTAAGATCGTTAGTGACTGAATAAACACAATATCTTATATTTAATCGAATAACGGTACGAAATAGTAATAACAGCCCAATTATATAGACATGAATCGTCTGTATCTACTATTCAATTAATAATACTGCTAATACCCTGTACTACAGCCCTTTTAACGTCCCACTGCTGGGCACGGGCCTCCCCTCAATGCGAGGGATTCGGGCCATAGTCCGCCACGCTGGCCCAGTGCGGGCTGGCAGTCTTCACACATCTATCGAAAACTAGTCAAGTTCCCTCCGACGTGCAGTTTCCTCACGATGTTTTCCTTCACCGTTTCATAGCAAGTGATAATCTTGGATGAAATGAGATTCGCACGTATATCCCAGAGGTGCGAGCTGTGATTTGAACCTGCACACTTCGATTGCAAGGCGTGCGTTTGACCACTCGGCTGCCACAGCTACTGCTAATACACTGCCTTAAAATCTCGCCATAACACACCTAAGTGTACTGACTGTGACGAATTTTCACACTGGGGCATCAAGGCGAGCGCTGAAAATTGTTTGTCAAATACCAAAACGAACTGTATTGACTCGTATATAAAGCTCATTCTTCAATGAGATTTCACTGACAGCGCGCGAGAATTTTGCAGCGTGGTCGCGTGGCTTTTACTACAGAAATTCTAATCTTTATATATATGGATACAGAGTTCGTTTTGCCATTGGTGATTTATTTGCAGCGCGCCTCGAGAGGCACGCTAGGTCAAGACCTACCGCCAATAAGATAAGCGTAAGCTTGTTAGCTTAGCTTCAAACATATAAAGCACTGCTTTGGGTTGGCTGGAGATTGGGCCATTCTTATACATCATCACGCGTATATTCCCCGAAGGGGTAGGCGGAAGTGCACTGCAGTGCGCCCACACTTCGCCGATGTATTTTGGTCCCAATGTAATACGGGGCGAGCCTGTTGCCATTATACCGGGCACATTCTCCCTCAATACGAGGGAAATTTTTGGGCTATAGTCTACCACGCTGGCCCAGTGCGGGTTGATGTACTTCACACGACTTTTCTATAGACGTGCAGGTTTCCTCACGATGTTTTCCTTCACCGTTAATTATTCAGGCCATTCTTAATGCTATGCTAATCAAATAAATAAATATCGTCGTCGTATTAGCTATTAGATCTGCAGGATTAGCATGACCGTGTAGACATACGTTTTATCTTTTTGGACCTTCAAACTTGTTAATAAAATGGCGTCACAACAGGAACGCAAGAACTTACATCCATGCAACACAACGAGTTTGATAGAAACCACTGAATACAGTTGAAAGAGATACAAATGTATCTCTACGCTCATGCTCAGCCTGCTGGTGTCAGAGTTGGCAGACAGCATAACGTGTCTACCAAAGCATTCAGCTGTAAAAATGCGACTAGCTGTCATTTAGAACGAACAAACACTCCATACGAGCGTAGTTCACGCACAGATTGTTTCCAATTGAAAAAACCTACAGTACTATTCTATTTAAAGGCATTTGAATCTACTGGTGGCTAACCAACTGCTAAAGTATTAATAGTGACTGTAAATGTATGACAGATTTTGTATCAAATTTTGCTGTTATCAGATTTAACTGTATGTACCTGAAAGTAATATAATATTCAAACATTGCTGCAAGACAGGAGGTAGTAGCAGTGGTAGCCGAGTGGTCGAACGCACGCCTTGCAATAAAAGTGTTCAGGTTTTGGTATTTGACAAACAATTTTCAGCGCTCGCCTTGATGCCCCAGTGTGAAAATTTGTCACACTTAGGTGTGTTACGGCGTGATTTTAAGGCAGTGTATTAGCACAGCAGCGAGTGGTCGAACACACGCTTTGCAATCGAAGTGTGAGGTTCAAACACCGGCTCGCACCTCTGGGTTTCATGTGCTAAGCTCATTTTCATCCGAGATTACTTGCTATGAAACGGTGAAGGAAAACATTGTGTGGAAACCTGCACGTTTGAGGGAACTTGACCAGTTTTCGATAGATGTGTGAAGTCCGTCAACCTGCACTGGGCCTGCGTGGTGGACTATGGCCCGAATCCCCCTCGCATTGAAGGGAGGCCTGTGCCCAGCAGTGGGACGTTAAAACGGCTATAGTAGTAGGTGCTGTCTGCTCTCATGGCATTGCTGCTCCTGAAATTATCATTATCAATTATCATTTTGAAAAGAGTAACCATTAAGTTTCTTAACGGCTCTTCTCAGTGAAAGCAGCATTCCGAACCGGTGGTAGAATCTGACTATTTGTAGTGCTTTTTGGCCAACACGAATAAAAAAAATGATTTTGATTGATTTTAGATTTTTATGGTAAGGAGGCTGCTCTTGGTTTGCAAGGTGAGGCTATTAAACACGATTGCAAATGGCTTTTAGAATTTAATATGAATGCAACGAATCCGATCAACGGAAATGAATTAAATCTACTCTAATGACACCCGAGCCCATTGAGGTATTACACCCTGAACACACTGCGGCGAACGAATCCACTAGACTTATTCTGAAAATGTTGATAAACTGATAGTTATCTGTTTATTGCTTCACCTCTCAAAGTAATACAAACTACGTATCCTATCCTACTAATATTAAAAATGTGAAAGTTTGTGAGGATGGATGGATGTTTGTTCATTAAGGTTAAAATCAAAATCAAAAATCTAAATCAATTTTTTTTTTTTTGTAGGCCAAAAAGCACTTACAAATAGTCAGATTCTACCACTGGTTCGGAATGCTGCTTCCACTGAGAAGAGCCGGTAAGAAACTCAATGGTTACTCTTTTCAAAATGTTAATTGCGAGTAATACATTCTCAGGAGCAGCAATGCCTTGAGAGCAGACAGCACCTTTGCCACAATACTAGAGAAGAATTATACTCACGGCAGTCTAATATTAAATACACATATATAGTCTTTACGCTTAGGAAGCTAGTACAGTAAGGTGCGTCTACTCCGATTTACAATGAAGGGATTATTCTAAACCACAGATGGTTATAGAAATAATTGCTTTGGTATGATGCCTTCAACGCAGTGTGGGAGAGAAGATGGTAAGTCAAGTCAAGTAGCATCCGTACACGAGCATGACTTGAGGAGCAGTTAATGACGTTAGGGGGTACTTTATTATAAATTTTACGCTGTACCCCGTAAAAGTTGTGTGGATTATTGTGGCAATACCAAAGGAACTGTATTGACATATAGAATCATTATTGCATTGACACAGAGTAGTTAGTTTTGATAATGGCTGAAATTGTTGACGCGCGGGTTTTGACGCCCCAGTATGTGGGGGGGGGGGGGGGGGGCTTTATACTAGTTTTGTTTAAGGCCAAACTATAGAATTGTTGGAATAGCAGAACTTTCAAATTGTTTTTTTCTCAAAATTCATTAATTAGGACATTCCCTGTTATTTGCATGTACCATTCATTTAATCCTTTAACAGTTTGTTTCATGTACGTTTAGACGCTCCTATTTGCGAGTATCAAATTGTACTTATCCCTCGAACGGTCAAGATAATTTGCCGGCCTGCCCAACACGCCTTGCTTAATTGAATAGCTGTGATTGTGGTCGTACGGGTAATATAATGGTTGATAATGGGATTAGGTTTATAGGTAAACATTACGCATAAAATCCTCTTGTATTTCAAGCGGTTATACATACGCCTGTATTCCCCGAAGGGGTAGGCAGAAGTGCATTGCAGTGCACCCACACTTCACCGATGTGTTTTGGTTAGATGGGGCGAGCCTATTGCTATTTTACACGGCACATTCCTCTCAATGCCAGGGAGATTTTGGCCGTAGGCCACCACGCTGACGCAGTGCGAGTTGGTGAACTTCACACGCCTTTCTATAGACGTGCAGGTTTTACTCACGATGATTGCCTTCATCGTTCAGCAAGTGGTAATCATAAAATGATATTCACACATGAAAATCTGAGGGGTACCAACGACGCTACCACTGTTTCCATGCGGTTATATTTGTCTCTAGACAAAGTTCAGACGTCCAGACATTTTTATTGTGCTATAAATTTAAATTAATCACCATTTTAGCTGGGAAGTGTTAATTTAAGCAGTTGCCTTACAAATGTGTAAGGGGAACCATTAAAAATGTAATTATGACAGGGTTTATTTGAAGAAAAACGGTTTAGTAAAAACAAGACATGAACCGCCAACGTGGCAAGTCTACTTGAGCCGACTGGTATTGCAAGAGACGATGGCAAGAGACCGGTCGGTATGAGTTTGATTCCATGGAAGGTGGGCCGGGTGCTGGTTTGGGATGCAACCTGTTCAGACACGCTGGCCCCTTCCCATCTACATGGAACCAAAAACAGAGCTGGTGCGGCTTGTGAAGCGGCTCAAAAAGCTAAAGCACACGAATACAAGGGTCTGGGCTCCGAATATGATTGTGATTGTGACAGACGGACGGACGGACAGCGAAGTCTCAGTAATAGGGTTCCCGTTATACCCTTTGGGTACGGAACCCTAATTACTTACAATTTTTTACAGTTAACTCAGTACAAAATCTGTCAAAATTTTACAGTTATTACTGAACCAACAGTACTATAAGAGGTGGTGGTAAGTGCTCTGACATTTTGGTTTATCATTAGAAAAAAAAAGAAGAAATTGGTTTATCAGTTCGCTATCTATCATCATCCATTTTTAGGGTTCCGTACCCATAGGGTAAAACGGGAACCCTTTTACTGAGACTTCGCTATCCGTCCGTCCGTCTGTCACCAGGCTATGAACCGTGGCATGAACCGTGATAGTTAGAGAGTTGAAACAACAAATACTAAAAAAACAGAATAAAATAAATATTTAAGGGGCTCCCATACAACAAACGTGATTTTTTTGTCATTTTTCCCTTCGTGCGCGAGTCCGACTCGCACTTTATATATATTGATGTGTATTTATTAAATTTGTATTTGCTATAATTACTCGACATTGCCATAAATACCGTATATCGCAGGTGCAGGCATTCCTCATCTTATTCCATCAAAATATCATCATTTCACTCATTTCGTAAAAAAGGAAGAAGAAATACTACCAGTCCATAAAAAAGTGAAATTAAACATATTACTGTCACAATTTAATAATCTAGAGTACAAAAAAGAATCTAGGTATATGTACCCTACTCGTTTATCTAAAAAAAAGAATCTTGCTGTTCCAAAAGTAACCAACTACTTTGGTAAACGAACACGCAAATACATAGTACCGACCTTGATAAATGAATTGCCTCTAGACCTACTAACAAATATAAACACTAAATATCAACTGAAAAAAATATTAAAGAAACATTATTTGTCACTGTGTCCATAGTAATAGAGAAGATAGGCTATCTTAAGTTTAATGATATGTTTTAAGTAAATTTACAGCTATGGCTTGATATACCTTTTCATTGATCTGTATTGATATACCTTTAAGACCGTATATTTAGATTATTTATTAGCACTTAAGTAATCAAAAATGTATAATGGATACACGAGAACTGCTGCCGACAAACTGTTATGCAGTTTGGCAGACTTCTTTGATTTTTATAATTTTATTTTATTGAGAACAAATAAAAAATAAAAAAATAAAAAATATCGCTCATCTATGTCAAAACAAATGTTGGTTTTGTTGCTGTAAATCCCCCGGCAAACTGCGGCGTCAAAGCTCGCGTGTCATTATATTCGCCAATACAAAAACGAACTCTGTGTCAATATGCATAAAGATAAAATTACTATCGCAAAAGCTACGCCCCCACGCGTAAAACTTCGCCTGTCAGTGTCACTTCGTGGTAGAATGAACTTTTTGGATGTGTCATTACATTTCGTTTTGCTATGGCAAAAAAAATTACACGCGAGCGTTGACACAGCAGTATGCATGAGGCCTTAGGTAACAAAAACTCTACTGATGACTCATCTCATTACACATCCAATTTTCGGGCACAAAAAATTAATTAATCAATTGTGTTTACCTAATCCCATCTCCGTGTGTCCAAATAAGTCACGAAGACATGTCCAGAATTACTTGAGCCCCACTGAAATAGCCACTTTAATTAAAAAATATTGAATGAAAGCTATATTATAACAAGCTTTATATTAACTTGCAATGTATGTCCGGCTGGAATCTTTGAAACTGAATTTTAAATCAGTTATCTTTAACCGATTAGGCTGAAAATTGGTATACACGCTTATTTTGGATGATCCAGTACTTCCGCAAAGTTCTTATTATAATGGTCTCACAGTAAATTAGTGGATTTGTATAGGAGGATTGATTCTCTCCCCATGTATGTCAGTAATTTGGCTTAAGCTGATCCGCCGGTAGCGTAGCGTGTGAAAGAAAGATATAATTTATTTCCGGATTACGGTGAGCTCGTGAAAGATCAATGGTATTACAGGAGGGTGGTTTGGCACTCATTTTGTAGAAGATAGAAGCTTGATGAAGAAGATCGGTGTGTACATTCTATAAAATATATCATCAGATAACTTATTACTCATCGTATGATCCCAAACTAAGCAAAGCTTGTACTTTGAGTACCATACAATGGACTGGGAGCGATACCAGTTATACCTGGGTAATTTTTGAAAAGGTCATTTTCGTAATTATATACTCTAAGCTCTTTACTTTTTCATGTATGTACCCGTTTGTGTATCTTTGTGTCTGTGCTGAATAAACTTTTTCTTTCTTTCTTTCTTTAATTTGCCGTTAGCGGAATCAAACCCGCATCCATTCGGTTCGCTGAGCCGAGCCGCCTACGCTCACACCACTAGTGTCTTTGTATATTTGTTTGTTTGATCAAATAGATAGCCGTGGCAGTAGTAGTAGTAGCAGTGGTAGCCGAGTGGTCGAACGCACGCCTTGCAATCGAAGTGTGCAGGTTCAAACCCCGGCTCGCACCTTTGGGATTTATGTGCGAATCTCATTTTCATACGAGATTATCACTTGCTATGAAACGTATTTTTTAATTCGTATGGAGCAGTCCAAATATTCGACGATATGAAAATATTTACCAAACAGCGAGCCAACCTATCCAAATAGACAATAACAATCAATAGCAAATAATGGAGTTGACGGAATGTAGTTTGAACAAATAGTAGTGTTTGTCAAATATAGTGGAAGCTTTTATTAGCGAAATGTGGGTGCACTATAATGTACCTCTACTTGTCGCCTTGTGGAAATGGGCACGATTATGTTTTTAACCGACTTCCAGAAAGGAGTGGGTTCTATGTTCGTCTGTATGTATATTTTTTGTGTATTTATCGGATACCCGGCGTGTGCCACTACGCTCAAAGAGAAATACACTTTGTTTATTTTGTGGTTTAAAACTACTCCCACTGTTGACGGTAGTTATCGCAAATAAAGAACTGCTTGCTTTTCGTATTCGTGTTCGTATAATTTATAATTATAAAACGAATGTTGATGAAACTTTACAGTATTATTGTTTATAGATCAGAATTACTGAAGTGCCGCATCGTTAAAAATATCCACGGATAAGATTACGGAATAAAATATTAAGATAATAAAATAATTTTCTTTTTGCTGTAAATGTTTACTCTTTTAGGCCTAAGACTTTCTGACGTACATTGGCACCTACTCCAAATGTAATGAATTATGAGGTTATTTGTAGCTTATTATATTGTTTTCTTATATTTACGCGAATACTATACATTGAAATAAAACAATTTTACGGATTTTATCGCGTGTATTTACTATTTTATTTCGGATTCGGATTTCGGATCGGACCGCAAACAACAACTAAATATGAGGGTACCCAGTTATTAACTATGACATCAGGACGTCTATCACCTCAGTCCCCCCGTGACCATGGTTGCTGTAAAGCAGCCGAAACGAAAATAAAATAGTAAATACACGCGATAAAATCCGTAAACTAGTTTTATTTCAATGTTATTTGTAGCTTTTTAGTGCACCTAGCTTTATGAAGTCGGTTTTTGTGTTTTGTTAAAAATAATCTTTTCATAATATAGACAGATTATTTCCATAAGCACAAATAAGTTGTCCAACATGTGTAGAGATTTGTAGAGCAACAGAATATAGAGCCACAGTGATCATTCTCTAGTTTCCAGTTGCGCAGATCCTCCCTTCAACTCTACCGGTTCGACTTTAATTGATGTACGGTATAGCTTAGATGGGTATAACTCAGATCAGGTCCGTAATACAGGTGAGACAGAAGACCCACTCTGATTTTGAATTATAAAAATAAATCCGCTGTTAGCAGCTCTACCATTGGTTCATTGTCGCTAGTCGTTAACGTCTACGTAAAATATATCCCGATACTAGTTACAAGCAGCAGTGGTAGCCTCGCGGGCAAGAACGCCCGCCTTGAACGTAAGGGGTGCAAGTTCAAATCCCACCTCTGAGATAATTTTCATGTGCGAATGTCATTTTCAACAATGATAACCACTTGCTGAACGGTGAAGGAAAACATCGTGAGGAAACCTGCACGTCTATAGAAAGGCGTGTGAAGTTCACCAACCCGCACTGGGCCAGCGTGGTGGACTATGGTCCAAATCTCCCTCGTATTGAGGGGGAATGTGCCCGGTATAATGGCAATACCTGAATATTGAACCTGCACACTTTGATTTGCAAGGCGTGCGTTCGACCACTTGGATACCACTGTTTTCCTTACCACCGCTCTAAAATCAGCTGTTACTTTTGAACTTCCTTTGATGTCGAAACAAAACATCAAATTGTTCGTATTTCTTCGATGATGACGACCTTACAAGAATTGTGCCCCAAACTAACCCTGTGCCTAGCGTTTGCGTGTCAGAGCATAGCAATAAAATAATATTATAATTTTGTAATGGAAATGTGAGTTAACGTTATTCTGCTTTTATATACGGTACGTGACTTAGGGGTGCAGGCTTGTTATACCCATTCTTCCCGACACAATCATCGGCCTCCTCGACCCGGGCGTTGAGAGGGCCACAACACACCTACACCAGCCTCAAACAGACACCGATCTCGCCGGCGAGGTCGAGGAACCCCATCTTCCGCTCGTAAATGCATCTTTGCATCTAGGAGCGCAGTCACTACCAATGCCCTCACGGTAACTGCCCAAGCCGAGGTCGTGCCCTCTACGGCGCCCTTGAGCTAGTTGCCACCCTTTCCGCCCTTAAGGCCTTGGTTGGAGTGCACTCTGCGCTCGCCACTCCTCCGGTAAAGCTGTAAAGGCCACCTCACGGCCAACAGTGTAAGTCCTTCAAAAAAAAATAAGATACTTGCTTGAATAGCACAAGATTATAACAGTAATGTTAATTTTGGCAATATCTTTTGAAGATCGATTGTAGTTGCTAAAGACTATCCTACTAATCCTACTTAAATTATAAACGTGCAAGTTTCTGAGCATGGATGGATGGATGTTTCTCTTTCACGCAAAAACTACTGAACGGATTTTGATGTAACTTTACAGTATTATTGTATATACATCAGAATAACGTATAGGTTACAATTTACAATTATATTGAATAATCGAAGTCTGTTCGGACGAAGTCACGGTTAGAAGCTGGTAGTTTCATTACACATATTATATACTATGATTATTTGTGAAACTTCTGCGTTTTATCTGTTTTGTATATCACAGTTGCCAGCGTGTCGAACTACCCTATATACCTATCTATCTAACATTGGCTTTCAGTGTTATTTTAGTTACTATCCCGAACAAGAGTATCTGTAATTCACGTCCTGTTATAGTTCTGTAATTTTTAACAGTAAATTGTTTTAAAGTCACATTAGCATTACTTAATACTTTCGCTGCGTTGTGAGGTCATATTAGCTCATGATGAACTTTCATCCAGTGGGCAACACTCACAAACTTAGTACTTCTATGAATCTCATGACGCACCAGCTAAAAGTGCACTAAAATCTTTACGCAGAATTACGTATTCGTGATGTAACTGTATATGGTTTGTTGAAGGATTATAATGATTTGTAAGACTAGTACTAGAAAGTACTATAGCCTTTTTAACGTCCAACTGCTGGGCACGGGCCTCGCTTTAATGCGAGGGGAATTCAGGCCATAGTCCATCACGCTGACCCGGTGCGGGTTGGTGGAGTGGAGGGGAGTGGTCGAACGTACGCTTTGCAATCAAAGTGTTCGCGTTCCAACCCCGGCACACACCTCTGGGTTTTACGTGCGAATCTCATTTTCATTCGAGATTATCACTTGCTGATAGAAAACATGGTGAGAAAACCTGCACGTCTGACGGAACTTTACCAGTTCTTGACAGACGTGTGAAGTTTACCCGCACCGGGCCTTGACTATGGCCTGAATCCCCCTTGCATTGAAGGGGAAGGCCTGTGTCTAGTCGTTAATCGTAGTTATCGACATTATATTTAGAAGATACTCTACTGGCCAGAATAGAATTTATAGCTTCCTAATTTGGCTTCCTAACTGCTCTGGTGAAATATTATTATCCAAAAACTATTTCCATTGTTAGAGGAAATTGCCCCAAATGTTAGCTTCAGTTTCAGTAACTGGATCGCTGATTGGATAATTTATAACTTCATAATAGCTTGCAGATTTTCAGCCAAATACGTGAAATGGTAGGTAGAAATCCCTTAATTGGATAGATACGGGAATAGAACCTCATGAACCACATGTTTTTTTCAACATTACTAGTGACTATTAGGGGCTTCGTTGGCGTCTCTAACTAAGCGTCCGTTGGCGTATCTATGCTTGAGCTAGGAATGGGATTATGTCAATAGTTTAATGACTCGAGTGGGGATCAAACTCCGAACCTCTCAGCTCACTGCACCGCGTTGTGGGTTCGACTCCCATTAGCGTAAAATTTTGCTAATGGACTTTTCAGAATTCGATCTGGTCTGGGGGTAACTGGAATCGCCCCGAGTCACTGTACGGTATCCATAGTAAAGCCTTGCTTAGTTTGGGGTCATCCGATGAGTATGTGTTGTGTGCGATATTTATAATTTGTTCGCCCCTGTGTGTAAGGTGTTAATGTTTGCGTAAAAACAAAAAGGAGGACTAATGGTCGAAGCGAACGTTTCAATTGTCATCGGCCATATATCAATGTTATTTACTACCTCTGATAAACTCGCCCGAGGTGTATTAACCGGATTGGACAAAAAGAACCGGGTATCCATCACCAGTGACAGTTCGGTTCCGTACTCCAATGAAAAAAACGTAAATACGTAAATTCGATGTTCTATTTTTTAAATCTCGTATCTAAATTTTTGAAGGTTTTAATTGGAATTAAATACACGTTTGTATATAAACATAGTAGGTATTATAGATCAGCCTTACCATGTCCTGTCTTGCAGCAATATTTTCAATACTACTTTTAAGTAAGAAAAACACACAAAAATGAAAATCCTTATTGGAAAATCGGCCAAGTGCGAGTCGGACTCGCTCACGAAGGGTTCCGTACCATTCTCTATAAAAACGGCAAAAAAATCACGTTTGTTGTATGGGAGCCCCCTTAAATATTTATTTTATTCTGTTTTTTAGTTTTTGTTGTTATAGCGGCAACAGAAATAGATCATCTGTGAAAATTTCAACTCTCTATCACGGTTCACGAGATACAGCTTGGTGACAGACGGACGGACGGACGGACGGATGGACGGACAGCGAAGTCTTAGTAATAGGGTTCCCGTTTAACCCTTTGGGTACGGAACCCTAAAAAAGAAACCATGGAGATTTTAATTGGATTACGTGAATGCAAAAAAATCTAATTCTGATTCTGAAAATTGATCGTGGTTTTATTTTGCGGATCCCTAATAACAAAACCTTTTCGTTTTATTACTCCATTACTCGACTATTGAATAGGAGCTTATGTTTGGATGTTCACATAAAATATCAGCTTCTGACAAGTAATTCTCCTTCTGATCCGACCTTCGAGGTTTTGCTGTATCAGAGGTTAAAAGTTTCAAATAACAGCCTTTTCAACCTCTGAGTATATAAAATGGAGTCGGTAACGCGATCGATCCGTTAACATTTTTTAGGGTTCCGCACCTTAAAAGGAAAAAGAAATCCTAAAGCCTCCCTCTGGGGAGTCAACACACGCGTGTCCAACTGTTTGCCAATACCAAACCTACCTACCTACCTACTACAGCCCTTTTAATGTCCCACTGCTGGGTACGGGCCTCCCCTCAATGCGAGGGGGATTCGGGCCATAGTACACCAAGCTGGCCCGGTGCGGGTTGGCAGATTTCACATATCTATCGAGAACTAGACAAGTTCCCTCAGACGTGCAGGTTTCCTCACGATGTTTTCCTTCACCGTTTCATAGCAAGTGATAATCTCGGATGAAAATGAGATTCGCACATAAAATCCCAGAGGTGCGAGCCGGGGTTTGGACCTGCACACTTCGATTGCAAGGCGTGCATTCGACCACTCGGCTACCACTGCTTACCAAAACGAGATAAAAAAAAAACATAGAAAAAGTTGATTGTTTAGAGAAATTACATTGGCAGCGCGAGATAATTATGTCACGTTACGAAAGAAATTTGAACTTTATGTATATTAACACAATGTTCGATATGGTATCTACAAACATTTTGATGTGCGTCTTTTGACGCCTTTTTGTGCGGGACGGTAGTTAAGATCTTTTCGTTGTCCGTCTGTTAGTCTGACAAGACCACTTTTCTCAGAAACGTATGAAGGTATCAAGTTCAAATTAATATCAAATACTCAAATCTTACAATACCTTAAATATGTATATAAATGAAACTTGTAAGCAAACGCAATCAAAAGATACGGACGTTTATGTTGACTCTCAAGCTAAGCAATACTAAACTAGGCCATCGTCAATCTTTTAAAGGACTCTTTTGTAAAGGCGGTAACATAACAAGTCAGCGGGTAGGGTCTATTTTAGATTATGTAGAGTCATTCCCTGATCCTTTATCAATATGGTCCGTTTCGGTCTTTGAAATCGTAAGGGTAGGTATATAAGAGTCCGATTTAAAAGAGTAACGGAGTTTCAATGCGATCCAAGAGAGCACTCTCCTTAGACACATTTTAGGTTGGTTTTTAGAATATTTAAGTTTGTTTATATATCCATCTCGAGATGTGAGTGTTGAGATGGATGTGTGGAGTGACGCGAATAGATAAGGTGAGTAATGTGTTTATAAGACGTAGTATGAAAGTAGCGCCCATAACATAGAAAGTAAGGAGTAAGAGATTAGAATAGTTTGGGCATGTGATGAGAAGAGATGAGAAGCATGTGACTAAAATAGTGATGAATATGAAAGTGGACGGATACAGACCGAAATGAAGACTTAAGAACTGAAGGATGGAGGGTGTCAAAAGTGATATAAATGAGATCGGAGTGGATGTCAGTATGACGGAAAAGCGAGATGAATGGAAGACGGAACGGACGTACTGCGTTGACCCAAAATAATGGGAAAAGGTAAAAAGCAAATGATGCGATTTGGGCCAGAGTCCACCAAGCTGATCCAGTGTGCGTTGGTGAACTTCACGCACCTTTTTATAGGCTTGTAGGTTTCCGCACGAAGTTTTCTTTCACTGTTCGGCAAATGGTATACATTATTAGAAATTAAATTTGCATATAAACATCTAAGAGATGCTAGCGCGGGATTTGAAGTTGTACCCCTGACGTACAAGGCGGGCGTTTTTCAAACAGGTCTACCACTGCTTATCGTGTTAAATTTTCCTTAAAATATGGCCCTAAATTTATGTTAGGCCTCTCGTTATTTCCTGTGTGTTTATCTTCAAACATTAAATGGAGTCTTGAAGTAATAGCTGATTTTATCAAATATTAAAACACAAAATGTATTTCTGGCTGCTAATAATTTTAATTTATGTTTACCTGTCCGCACTACAATAGAGATAAAACATAATGTAAATATTTTAACTCCGTTATCGGATCTCCCGTTATTTCGGCCCTTAGGGCCATTGTAATATGGGAAGGGTGATACTGTACTAGTGACATACGGCATCAAAGATTGAAGGGCAAAATAATCATAGCAATATGTTGGTAATTAACGTCTTACTAATATTATAGAAGTGGTAGCCTCGCGGGCAAGAACGCCCGCCTTGAACGTAAGAGGTGCAAGTTCAAATCCCAGGCCCGCACCTCTGAGATATTTTTCTTGTGCGAATGTCATTTTCGACAATGATTACCACTTGCTGAACGGTGAAGGAAAACATCGTAAGGAAACCTGCACGTCTATAGAAAGGCGTGTGAAGTTCACCGACCCGCACTGGGCCAGCGTTGTGGACTATGGCCCAAATCTCCCTCGTATTGAGGGGGAATGTGCCCGGTATAATGGCAATAGGAGATCCATCTTTTCTTTGGTCTTCCTCTCGCTCTGTATCCATCCACGTTCATACTCATCACTCTTTTACTCTCACGCTTCTCATCTCTTCTCATCACATGCCCGAACCATTCTAGTCTCTTACTTCGCACTTTTTCCGTTATGGGCGCTACTTTTATACTACCTCTAATATAAACATTCCTTACCTTATCCATTCGCGTCACTCCACACATCCATCTCAACATTCGCATGTAAGATTATGTTTTTCAATTATTTAGTAATTTTATTATAACATTTGTAGAGGGCAACACACCGATTCATTACTAAGTACCTCACATAAAGAGGTAGCTTTTATGTATATCATAACTACCATATAGTAACATTTCCAGAAAGTTCCTTCAACAAATCACTCATATCTCGGAAATGCAGTCTGCAAGCACAGGGGGCCTAAAGTGGCCACTAAAGCGATTGAAATCACACAAATTTATTCAATAATATAATACAAATAATACATCATCACGCTTGTATTCCCCGAAGGGGTAGGCAGAGGTGCACTGTAGTGCGCCCACACTTCGCCGATGTATTAAGGTCCCAATGTAATAGGGGGTGAGCCTATTGCCATTATACCGGGCACATTCCCCTCAATACAAGGGAGATTTGGACCATAGTCCACCACGCTGGCCCAGTGCGGGTTGGTGAACTTCACACGCCTTTCTATAGACGTGCAGGTTTCCTCACGATGTTTTCCTTCACCGTTCAGCAAGTGGTAATCATTGATGAAAATGACATTCGCACATGAAAATTATCTCAGAGGTGCGGGCCCGGGATTTGAACTTGCACCCCTTACGTTCAAGGCGGGCGTTCTTGCCCACGAGGCTACCACTGCTTTTTATTTAATTTTTTTTTAAATGATGAAAAACCGAATAATGAATTCGCCGCTCGTTTCAGCCCCGCACACACTAATGGTCAACTAAAAGTCACGCGTAACATTTTTACCAACATCGAAAATGTACTCTGTGTACAATATACAGGGTGTTTCAGTATCGGTTATACAACGGAATGGTATAAAAATATGGTCAAAATTCGACCATGATTTTTCAACATGTTTTCGTCGTCAATTTCTATAACTCGTCATATCTCGAGTCCTATGTAAAATTTGCATGTTTTGTTTTGTTAATGTTGGTAGTTGCATCTCGTAAGTGTAGTTTACACTGCTGAAAAGGGTTATTGATGTACCTAAAGACCAGAACACGATACCTGTGAAAAATATTCAAAGGTCTATAACTCGGTAACTAAGATAGGTATAAACTGTCTTTCCTAAGGTTCTACATATGAGCTACCTTATATGTACCTAACATATTATTTCGGACTTCTGATGTATATTATGTGTATAAAGTATATGTATGTATATAATGATAACATTTCTGTGGTAAATGCCACGCAACCACGCGTCAAAATTCTCCGCAGTGTCAATGTGTTTTTGTTGAAGAATGAACTATGTTTATGCGTCAATACAGTTCATTTTGGTCTTGACAAAAAAGATGAAGCGTGTATTTCGACGCTCCAATAATAACTACAGCCCTTTTTAATGTCCCACTGCTGGGCATGGGCCTCCCCTCAATGCGAGGGGATTCAGGCCATCGTCCACCACGCTGGCCCCGTGACTTCACACATCTATCGAGAACTAGTCAAGTTCCCTCAGACGTGCAGGTTTCCTCACGATGTTTTCCTTCACTGTTTCATAGCAAGTGGTAATCTCGGATGTAAATGAGATTCGCACATGGACGCGACGCTCCAATGTGTGGCTTTAAAATAATTCAAAATCAAAATCATTTTTTTTTATTCGTGTAGGCCAAAAAGCACTTACAAATAGTCAGATTCTACTACCGGTTCGGAATGCTGCTTCCATTGAGAAGAGCCGGTAAGAAACTCTGCTGTTACTCTTCAAAATGATAATTGCAAGTAATACATTCTCAGGAGCAGCAATGCCATGAGAGCAGACCGCACCTTTGCCACAATACTAGAGAAGAATTATATTCACGGCAGTCTAATATTAAATACAAATATAGTCTTTACGCTTAGTACAGTAAGGTGCGTCTACTCCCATTTACATTGTAGGGATTATTCAAAACCACAGATGGTTATAGAAAAAATTGCTTTGGTATGATGCCTTCAACGCAGTATGGGAGGGAAGATAGTAAGTCATTAAGAGGAAAATGGTTGGACCAGTCCTTGCAAATTAACATAATTGCAATGGTTCGGAACATAATAAACGAACATAAAAAACAGAAAAACAAGGTATGAATTGCTTGGTGGCCATTTTAAACCGCCAGAGGATCCCTGAGAATCCCTGTGTATCTTAACTGTAGCCGTCGCTTACAAACTTTACACAAGCGACTACTGCACTTATTAAAAACTTCCAAAGTTATGTATTTAAAATAGCATTTTGTTATAACCTTGCAATGAGAAAAAAATCTCGACATATCTACTACTAATAGGTAATAAAGCCCTTTTAACGTCCCACTGCTGGGCACGGGCCTCGCCTCAATGCGAGGGGGATTCGGGCCATAGTCCACCACGCTGGCCCAGTGCAGGTTGGCAGACTTCACACATCTATCGGAAACTATTTCAGTTCCTATAGACGTACAGGTTTCCTCACGATGTTTTCCTTCACCGTTTCATAGCAAGTGATAATCTCGGATGAAAATTAGATCTATTTAAATAATTTAAAAAAAATGTACCTATGTATTTTTATAATCTTATAACAACAGCTTTTTATGAAAGTATATACGCTGCATATGACGAATACAATTTTTTTTTGTCTGTCTGTCTGTTTGTTTGATATAAACTATCGAACGCCTGGACCGATTTTGACGGGACAAGGGGTAACTTAGGCTACTCGTTATAGGTAGCGTATACACTTTCATATGAATTTCGGAATAAAACTGTTATTTTGACATTACAAACAGACATTTCAATGTTATTTATTTATATAGAAGATGATATGAATTTTCATAAGGTAAATGTTCAGTGAATGTAAGTTTCCATTCGTTCACTTAGAACTCGTTCATTCAGTAAAGTTTGAAGTATGTCGGCGTCTGGAAACTTTTGCGTACCAAAAGTGGAAGAAAGTTTTGCGACTAACTTCGCGTTGAACTGTCAGTTGGATATGATTTAATCAGTTCTTAGATTAATGTTAGCATTTTGGTATAATTGTATAGAATTGATGACGTACGGTCGACATTCGCTAACTTTTGAACGAGATATTATACAAAGGGTAAAACGGGAACCCTATTACTAAGACTTCGCTGTCCATCCGTCCGTCCGTCTGTCACCAGGCTGTATCTCATGAACCGTGATAGTTATACAGTTGAAATTTTCACAGATTATGTATTTCTGTTGCCGCTATAACAACAAATACAAAAAAAAAACAGTATGAAATAAATATTTAAGGGGGCTCGCATATTTTTTTGCTCGTTTTTATAGATAATGGTACGGAACCCTTCGTGCGCGAGTCCGACTCGCACTTGGTCGGTTTTTTTTAAATTGAATCTAATGATATGTGAACGTGAAGTTCAATATATCAAGAGGGAGCTTTTCCTAGCATTTGACAGTTTACATGTCTAATTTATATGTCAAAACATTTAAGATTATAACCATGGCAACAATGTGACCTCTTTGGAGTATTTTTTTTATTTTGTGGCATATTTAGATATCTATACTTGTTAATATCATTACGTGAACCATCTAATTTTGTCACGTCTTGTGCTTACCTATATATCAAAAGAGTTAGTCACTAAATACATATGTTCAATAAATTCGGTATGATATGAAAATTATCACAGAGGTGCGGGCTCGAGATTTGAACTTGCACCCTTTACGTTCAAGGCGGGTATTCTTGACCACGAGACTACCACTGCCACGAGGCTACCTCTTTAAAGATTGCTATACAAAGATTTAGATACAAAAAAATGTCTGTCATCTTTAAGGCCTGTGTGTCCCCAGTACGGCTGACAGGAAAATAAATAACTACTAGCTTGGGACCCGTGAAGGGTGTCGCCGACACATTCGAGATTTTTACTTACTTACTAGACACCATTAGTCACCAAGGTTCGGGTTAAAAACGACTGAAGACGTATTTTGTTAGGTGATATAAATGAAATAAGGGTTTATTTACCTTTTAGAGTTCCGTACCCAAGAATGAAAAAAGGAACCTCCGGCTCACTTCATTGTCCATTTCCAATTCTACCCATTTCTAATTTTCATTTAATCAACAATACATAGAAAATATTATATATTTCAAATAGCAATGCCTTCTTTATTTCTGTGGCAATTCAGGCAACACAGTTATCTTTGTCTCCCGTTTTACGGGAAGTGGATACACTTTTCTTCCAACTCCTCCTAACTTTTTTTTTATTAAATTGTTATGGGTTTTAAAACAAGTTAGCTTTGTCCCCGGGACTCTGCGAGGGTCAAACCTCGGTGTCTTCAATGGACACCGCTGTCGATCCTAGCTTACAGGAGTAACAGTGGTGGGAATGTGTGGCGGGCTTAATCCCAAAAAAATACGTACTCAATAACAAATACGAGATAAAGAAACACAAAAGGAATCATGAAAGATGACAAAGTTGCATTTACCAGAACACTCACTTAATAAAAGAGGGGAAAACAAAAGTAGGGGAAAGGACCTATTATTGCCGCCCAATGATCTAATGAAAAGACTTTGTGAAACTTATTATGTCATCATTTCCGTTGAAATACGAGTTGTTAAGTCACTTCTAGCTGCTTTGCAATGTGATTTATAATGGGTAGGTAGTAATAAAACATCACCGCGTCTTTATTCCTCGAAAGGGTGGGCAGTGTAAAATCCAAATTGTATCAAAGGGGCTATTACAAAATCTCGGATTATTTAGATGATAAATCAGCTAGGGATTGTACAGCTCAGGTTCAAAACAAAAATCTAAATATTGCCCGTCATGTCAAGGTGTAGCGTGTGTTGCCTTACTAACGTATTATTATTTTATCTTTATTATTAAAATCAGCTCTATAGGCAACACACTGGAGCTATATGTACCTGTGTACTTGTAATAAGTTTTGGCGATTTAAAAAAATGATCAGCCCACTGAGTTTCTTGCTGGATCTTCTCAGTTGAGGTCGCGTATCGATCCGGTGGTAGTATAGTAGGATATAAGAAAAAAAATGTAAACTTGATAATTTGTAAGTGCCCCCATAGGCCTAACAAAATAAATGATTTGACTTTGACTTAGTGATACACTACATTGCACTCAAACTTCGCCGATGTAATGTGGCACCAAAATGTAATAGGAGGTGAGCCTATTGCCATTATACCCGGCACATTTCCCCTCAATGCAAAGTCAATTTGGGCCGTAGTCCACCACGCTGGCCCAGTGCGAATTGAACTTGACACGCCTTTCTATCAACATGCAGGTTTCCTCACGGTGTTTTCATTCACCGTTCAGCAAGTGTTAATTTATTGAAAATTACATTCGCACATTAAAATCTCAGAGGTGCGAGCCGGGGTTTGAACTTGCACCCCTTACGGTTACAGCAGGCGTTTTACCAATTAGGCTACCACTGTATAACTTAGCAAACTAACGATAACGGCTTGGTCTTATCGCAATGTCAAAATAACAGTATATACGGTACCTATAATAAAAACACAATTTTAAAAATATTTGCCTGTTCGTTTGTTGTAGGTAAACTCCTAAACGGCTGAGCGGATTTTGAGAACTTTCACTGGCAGATAGCTGATGTTATATGGAGTAACTTAGGCTACTTTAATTTAGGGGAAAAAAGGCTTCCTAAATTCTACACGTACGAAGTCGCGGGCTTTGCTAGTTATTTTATAAAATTGCATTTTCAGCAAACATTATAATAAGGGAAAATGTTTATCCAAAACCATTGCCAATCTTGCCTTAAGTACCGTAATTACTACAGAGCGGTAAAATTACAATTGTCTTAATCACAAGATGTAAGCAGAAGGCTTGCGCGCGAATGGCGTCTAATTCGGTTATTATACTAATCTCGAAACGAGGTAACGACTCCCTTTAAACGTTCGATAAAAGATTATGATACTATGCCGCGATAATACTTTGGTACAATAAATCCCCGGCGCATTGGTATTTCAAAATTATTGCCAATAACAAAACGAACTGTATTAACTTGGACAAAAAGTTCATTCTTTAAAGAAAATTACTTTTAAACCTTCCCGCACACTGGTCGACCTTCATGCGTCTTCATTTTTGCCAAAAAACTAACTCTATTGTTTTGCATTGTAAATATTTTGTAAATAGTTGTTCAATAAATTATATTATTAGTCTATAGGGAATTATTTAAGATTGATGCCATTTTAAAAATTATTTCTAAATTCGATACCCTAAATGGGCAAATTCGGAAAATGCGAAAATGTCTTCCCATATAAGAACTTGTTTTTTTTTAGGCAAAGACCTCCCTTTCCTTCCTCCACTCCTCTCTATTCTTTCCCAGTGTGGACCAGTCTCTATTGTGCGAGTCCAACTCGTCTCGCGAACTTTTTAGAGTTCCGTACCCAAAGGGACAGGTAGAACAGGAACCCAATTACTAAGACTTCGCTGTCCGTCCGTCCGTCACCAGGCTGTAATTCATGAACCGTGATAGTTATAGAGTTGAAATTTTCACAGATTATATATTTCTGTTGCCCCTATAATAACAAATACAAAAAAACAGAATAACATAAATATATAAGGGGTCTCCCATACTACAAACGTGATTTTTTGCCGTTTTTAGAGATTAATGGTACGGAACCCTTCGTGCGCGGGTCCGACTCGCACTTGGCCGGTTTTTTTGTTTTTAATATTCTGTTAAAATTGTATGAATCAGAATCAGATTTTTTTTATTCATGTAAGGCACTTATGAATCGTGAATAAAAAAAATTAATAATAATAGTATCTCTACCTCTACCTCTAGTATCTCTATCTAAAAAATATATATTAATAGTGTTTTTTATTACTCTGTGAAAATGTTTGTTTTAATATCTACTCTGTGAAATTTTGAAATACCTAGGTAGGTTTTTTATTAAATATTGATAGCGAATTGTACCGAGCAGAATCCATCAGCTTGGTATTGAGGAACAAGTTGAGAGTCTTCTTTGATGTAGCAGTTCGGGGAAAGGGCACAATGGTTACAAAGAGTTTTATTTTGCGCTCCATTACACATCATAAAGTTTTTGATATCATCCAGTTACCATTTAGGGACGATATATCAAACTTTGGGCTGTCATAAAATGTTATATTTCATTAGAAATATTTAAAATATGACAATATTTAGTTTTTAAAAAACCGGCCAAGTGCGAGTCGGACTCGCGCACGAAGGGTTCCGTACCATTATCTATAAAAACGGCAAAAAAATCACGTTTGTTGTATGGGAGCCCCCTTAAATAATTATTTTATTCTTATTTTTAGTATTTGCTGTTATAGCGGCAACAGAAATACATCATCTGTGAGAATTCCAACTCTCTAACTATCACGGTTCATGAGATACAGCCTGGTGACAGACGGACGGACGGACGGACGGACGGACAGTGAAGTCTCAGTAATAGGGTTCCCGTTTTACCCTTTGGGTACGGAACCCTAAAAAGAACAAGAAATGTGTTTTTTTCTTCACAAAAAGTCTTTATAAATATGCAGATTCTACCACCAGTTCGGAATGCTACTTCCACTGAGAAGAGGCGGTAGGAAACTCAATGATTACTATGGCAGAATAAGAAGCTACCATCAATAAAATATGTTGATTTCATGCCTTAAAAACTGTCGTCATAGCAACTCCACAAGTGTTAGGGTTAGGGGCCTTGGGGCAAATGTCGAAAATGCCATTTCCAAAAATTTCACGCTGGCGGGAATCAAACCCGCAACCTCTCAACTCGGTGAGTCAAGCGGCATACGCTTAAATCACTAGACCAAACCTTCGTATATACATGGTGCATCAGAAGTCCGAAATAATACTTTGGGTACATATACGGTAGGTCATATGTGGATGCTTAGTGAATACAGATTATACCTAACTATTATGGTTTCCGAGTTGTAGACCTTTGAATATTTGTCACGAGTATCATGTTCTGGCCTTTGGGTACATCCATGATCCTATTAAGAAGTGTAAACTACATTTAAGAGGGGCGGCTGCAAATATCCACAAAACAGATCAATAAAATTTAACGCAGAACTCGAGATATTACAAATGATAGAAATCGGCGACTAAGAAAAGTTGAAAAAACATGTTCGAATTTCAATCAAATTAAAAATTTAGTTTAGTTAGCATTTAGTTGTATACCCGATACTGATGCGAACCCCAAAGTATTTTTTCTTATTTCTGAAATTATTGTATTTGTCGTTCGTCTTAATTTTCCTAGTTTCGTGAAAGGAAAAGACAGTTTGAAAATGTGTACGTTAATCTAACAGCCCTAAATCACTCCGTAATAACTTCATAATTACAATCGTTCCCGTTTCAGGCTTTCAAGCTGAAAATCGTCGCGGCACCGGAAGTAGATTTATCAAATTGTCTCCATAATTAACAAGAAATACCCGCGTTCATTTCTCTTTATTGTTTATTTATTGCAGCTATATATCTTGGCTGTTACGTTTATAATTTATATTAATTATTGTTTATTTTATATCATTACTAGCGGCCCGTCCCGACTTCGCACGGGTGGTCATTTTTTTAACAACAATTTGGGATAAATAAATATAGCCTGTGTTACTCAGTAATAATGAAGCTCACTAACGGATAAATAATTTTTGAAATCGGTTCAGTAGTTTTTAAATGTATACGTTACGTACAAAAATACAAATCTTTATGATTGATTACCACTTGCTGAGCGGCGAAGGAAATCATCGTGAGGAAACCTGCACGTTTATAGAAAGGCGTGTGAATTTAACCCCATCGGGGAATATAGACGTGATGATGATGTATAAATAATATTGAGGTAAGTCAAATAATGCCTTCTTCTTATATTAATCTCTTAAGCTCTTTTTGCCTATACCAAAATGAACTGTATCGACTCATACGAAAAGGTCATTCTTCAACGAAATGACATTTTGGCGTGGCTTTCAATATTTATGAACGCCCGAGGAGGACTTTCCACGACCAGATTAACGGTCTCTTCCAGAAAGGTCAAGTCCGTAGCACCCTAAACCGACGGAAGTGCATGAAAAGATGTATGACTGTGGATGAAGCGAAAGAGGTATGTCAGGATCGTAGCGTGTGGCAAACGGTAGTCTCTGCCTACCCCCATGGGATACAGGCGTGAGTATATGTAACCATGAAGTAACTAGGGAACTGCGGCAATTTTTTTAAGGTTTATCTTACTTCCGCCATTATAGTTTCCTGTAATATCCGGCAACTACACAGGGCAACTGCAATGGCGGATGTGAGATAAACGTCAAAAAAATTACCACAGGGTGGAGGCGATAGGGCATCTCCGTTATATATCTCGATGATATTGACACAGAATTCGTTTTAGCAAAAAATTGACGCGTCATCGTTGACGCCTCAGTGTGTGATACATGAGGGAGATGAGTCTTATGTAAAGTAACGTAGTCTAGACTTATATATAGTACATAATATTATATGTATAAGTATTTGACTATTTAGCCCGAGGGCTTCTTGTTAAAGCGATGAGCCTCAGCTGTGTACAACCGCCGAATACACAGGGTGTTTGCAAGTTCGACGACGAATAATGAATTTTAATAACTAATTTAATAAACACACAAATCGCAAACAAAAATAACTTAAAATTATTCAAATATTTTTTCGTAGTCAAATCAGCAACTTTTGAACTCGTTATATGAATTTTGATTTATATTTTGCAATGACATATTAGAAGTGACAATTGTTTTTTTTTTAATTATGTAACTACTGCGCGGCTCTTTCGTCTGTCAGGACAATACTTATGTCACGGATTGTGTCGCATTGAATTGCTTTACAACTTCCGGAATGCATAAAAGAGATGAAGAAAAAATTGACAAATCTTATATTTTGTCTTGTCACTTGTAAACAAACTACAACTTTTTATTTTACAGTACTAAAACACAGCCAATGTCATAGTACCCATTTGTTTAGTAGACCTCGTCCTTATCAGTACTTTAATTCCACTCCATCCAAAGGTTGGCTGGTAGAGATCACTTGTAGTGATAAGGCCGCCCATTGTTACCATATCATACTATATCAAGCCTTGACTGTCCCACTGCGGGCAAAGGCTTCCCCTCCCTTTTTCCACTTATTGCAGTCCATAGCCAACCGGGCCACTCCGGTAAGTGAGAGTCTAGCTCATCCTGCCATCTCTTTTTGGGCCTGCCGCGTTGTCGTTTCCCGTGGTTGGGGAGCCATTGCGTGGTTGATTTATTAACAGGAAACATCCTGTATATGGTTAATCTATTAGTCGCTTTCATCTTGCGACACCAATAGCCGCAGGGTGTTTGCACCCCTTGAGTCACGACGACATGTGTAATCAGCCTAATATATTCCCCATAGATCAAAACGAGAGAGAAACTTTATGACATCATCATTTGCCTTACCTTGTCCCATCATTTGGGGTCGGCGCAGTATGTCTTTTTCTTTCATTCATCTTGCTTTTCCGTCATACTGACATCCACTCCGATCTCATTCATATCACCCTTTATACAGTCCATCCATCTTTTCTTGGGTCTTCCTCTCGCTCTATATCCGTCCACATCTTTATGACATAACCTTTGAATTACCTTATTACTGGAATCAAGTATAATGCAGCTCACACTGTAAGATCCAACTAGTGTCAAATAACATTCGTGGTGCCTTCTTTATTTCTGTGGCATTTAAGCCAATACAGTTATTGTTGTCTCCCGCTTTGCAATTGAGGAAAGTGGATACATTTTTCTTCCAACACCATTTCGTGCGGGTTCCAAGACAATTTAGCGTTTTTCCCTGGACTCTGCGAGGGTCAAACCGAGACACCGATGTCTTCAATGGACACCGCTGTCGTTCCTGGCTTACAGGAGTAACAGTGGTGGGAATGTGTGGCGGGCTTAGTCCCAACCCTTGAATATTTATAATAGTTTTAAAAGGATCATTGCCATCTTTATTACGTTCAACACCCATTTTAGGGTTCCGTACCACAAGGGTAAAACGGGAAGTATTTTGTAACTTTATTTTAAGTGAAATATATATATTTTTTAATTAGACATGATCATCTTTCTTTATAGGTACTAGTAAAAAAAAAAACTTTTAAAAAACAAGCTTTTATTTAATTGCCCTTAGTTTTCGTGTTCTCCTCAGCAAGCCCTTTCATTTTATACCCATACTGTGGTAGTGCAGAAAAAATCACTATTCCGCCATCTTGGATGATCCGCCGTATTGAAATTAGAATGACGTCACATAGCTAAGCATGCATTGTCATCCAAAATAAGCGTGTATACCAAATTTCAAACTATAGTAATATAGTTAAAGATAACTGCTTTAAAATTCAGTTGCAAGATTCCACCCGGACATACATACGTTGCAAGTTAATATAAAGCTTGTAAAATAAAGTCGCGACTTTAGTCTAAGTACTTATGTGGAAATATTTATTTACCGTTCTCAATAAGTTACATAAATTAATCAATGTTGCAAACATTATTAACTGTAATATTTTTTTACATAAATCTTTCTTTGTTTAACTTGATCCTGGCTGGGCACAGAATAATGAAAAATTACAAAACTTTGTTTACTCTCAAATTCGTTAAGAATGGAGAATAAACTCGTTGTTGATTGGAAGGAATTTTTAAACCCACCTAAAAGGGAAGGGTTTTTGTACTGATTCAGGAATGTTAGTCCTTTTCATCCGTCTGACCAGTAACCAGCTGCGAATAATAGTTATGTTTTTACCAACTCAATTAGTTTTAACATACTAGCTTCTAACCGCGACTTCGTCCGCGCAGACTTGATCATTTAATATCGTTATAAATCAGAGCCTATATGTTAATCTGATGTATAAAAAATAATACTGAAAAGTTTGATGAGAATCCGTTCAGTAGTTTTTGTGTGAAAGCGTAACAAACATCCATCCATCCTCACAAACTTTCACATTTATTCATTACATTCATTTATAGTTAGATAATATGGTATAGTATATATTGTTATTTACTTGTACGTGACAAGTTTCGATGAAAGATATTTTTACTTGTAATTAACTAAATATCTTTTCGATTGGACATAATAAAATTGGATGTCTGGTAGAAATTGCTTTTAGCGATAAGCCCGCCCAATTGTACATAGCTACTAGTGATGTTCCGGATATCCATATCCGTATCTGTTACTTTTTCAGCGGATCTTTTGCCTTATTATTTTCAAGATATAGATGAATATCATCACGCCTGTATTCCCCGAAGGGGTAGGCAGCGGTGCACTGTAGTGCGCCCACACTTCGCCGATGTATTTTGGTCCCAATGTAATGGTCGAGCCTATTGCCATTATACCGGGCACATTCCCCCTCAATACGAGGGAGATTTGGGCCATAGTCCACCACGCCGGCCCAGTGCGGGTTGGTGAACTGCACACGCCTTTCTATAGACGTGCAGGTTTCCTCACGATGTTTTCCTTCACCGTTCAGCAAGTGGTAATCATTGTTGAAAATGACATTCGCACATGAAAATTATCTCAGAGTGCGGGCCTGGGATTTGAACTTGCACCCCTTACGTTCAAGGTGGGCGTTCTTGCCCGCGAAGCTACCACTGCTTTGATGAAATTCTATATAAATACTTATGATTAGCTACCAATGAAAAACTTAAACTCCATTCAGATTATTTTTAGTACGTAAAATCAAAGCACCTTTATATTGCAAAAATGTTACGCCATGACTTACCCTACCAATATTATATACGTAGATCAAATGACCTAATTCAAGTATCTTACTTTATAATGAGATCAATGACAAATCTTTGTGATAAGCTCATGAAACAATTATTATAGGAAGTTTTTATAAAATTGTTAAGATCTGTATCCGCGGATATACATTTTTAACGATCCGGCACATCACTAATAGCTACTGTACTTAGACCTAAGAGTGTTGTATTATTTTCTCATTGTTTGGTGTACAATGAAGAGTACTCTATCCATCTAATAAGATTAGATGAACTTGATGGAAAGTATTAACGGATTAACCTGACGTACCGACAGATTGCATTAATAGCTAGTAGAATTTCGGTACTTTCTAATACCAACATCTAAACAGTTAAAGGGTCGTAGAATTTCCGTACTTTCTAATACTAACATCTAAACAGTTAAAGGGCCCTTGATTGAATTTATCCAGCAGTTACCAACATGGCGGCGCCGGTATGTGAATGTGGGCCAGTTATTTCGGTACACACGCGGAACCGCTTCGCCGATAATCGTGTCATTGACAATTAATTGTTGCGTGTACGTCGACAAGTTGCCCGATATATTGCTCGAATAGTATACCGGATAACTGCTCCCTGACAACCACATGACTTGCAGTAATATTTTTAATATTACTTACAGTTTTAGACAGTTATACTAATAATACTACAGCCCTTTTAACGTCCCACTGCTGGGCACGGGACTCCCTTCAATGCGAGGGGGATTCGGGCCATAGTTCACCACGCTGCCCCAGTGCGGGTTGGCAGACTTCACACATCTATCGAGAACTAGACGATTTCCCTCAGACGTGCAGGTTTCCTCACGATGTTTTCCTTCACCGTTCCATACATCGCCTATTGTAATACTTATAAGTAATATAATAAATAACATTATATTATTACGTAGAAAAGATAATTTGTAAGTGCCCCCGTAGGCTTAGATAAATAAATGTAGAAAGTGCCGTGTTTTATTTTCTCTTATTGTTTCACTGCATCTGCCTCACATAACTGCATTATGAATTTAATTCTAAAATTAACTTGTCGAGCGCACAAAGTAACTAAAATACACTTATTAACACCAAACATGTGTTTTTTCATAATATTCCGGGTTTTTATAAAGCTATAGAGTCAGTGCGCTCCCGAGAGAGCTCTTTGTTTAACTCTACATTAACTAAAAAGCTTTATATTGTGAATTAATAGAGATTTTAATTCCAGAAGAGTTTATTCCAAAAGTGATTAATGTATATCTTGTTATTCAACTGCTCGGTTAGTCGAATAAAATAAACTCACACTTTTTAACCGACTTTAAACACAAGGAGGTTTTCAATTTGACTTACAAATATACATATCACCCGAATCAGAATCAGAATGAGATTTTTTTTATTCAAGTTAATCAATACAGGCACTTATGAATCTCTAATCTATACTAATATTAGAAAGAGGAAAGATTTGTATTTTTATATGTAAAGAATTTACATAAAAACGAATAGACCGATTTCCAAAATTCTTTTGCCGTTAGAAAGCTATATTATCACTGAGTACCATTGGCTATATTATAAACCCGTGCGAATCCGGGACGGGGCGCTTGTAAATAATTATAATAGTATCTCTACCACCCATTCGGAATGCATTTCCTATGGAGAAGAATGTGCAAGAAACTCCATGGTTGCTTTTTACTACAAGCTTTAAATTAACTTGCAATGTATGTCCGGGTGGAATTTTGCAACTGAATTTAAATCAGTTATCTTTAACCAATTGAGCTGAAATTTGGTATACACGCTTATTTTGGATGACAATGCGTGCTTAGCTATGTGACGTCATTCTAATTCCAATATGAAGGATCATCCAAGATGGCGGACTAGTGATTTTTTCTGCACTACCATAATATGGGTATCAAATGAAAGGGCTTGATGAGGAGAACACGAAAACTAAGGGCAATTAAATAAAAGCTTGTTTTTAAAAATATTTTTTTACCATTAACTTTTACAAGACAACTGACAACACATACTCATCGTATGATCCCAAACAATGCAACCCCAGTTACATCCCGACCAGAGAAAAGTCTGAAAAGGTCCTTTTGTAAATTTTTCGCTGACGGGAATCGAACCTGCAACCACCCAGTGCAGTGAGCCGAGAGCCCTTGTACACTTTTCCTTATATTATGTTCAACAACTGCTTACTCGAAACCAGGCAACCGGCTTTACCGTGTGATTGCAGTCTTAGAACAAGCTTCAAATGAATTGATATTCACACCAGTCATCGCAGGACCTAGTTAAGCCGCAGGCCGCGCAATTAATTTATTCTTTTACCAAACTTAATTAACACCACTGGAATATTTTTGACAAGGTGACGTGACAAATTTACTTAGGTTACGGAATATTTCGTCGCGGTGCATGCGAAAGCGATCCCGTGGCGCCCCGATATAAGCGGGTATACGGCCAAAGTCAATTACACAAGCACAAAATATAATTATCGCGGGCCATATATCGGTATAATGGCAATAGGCTCGCCCCCTATTACATTGGGACCAAAAATACATCGGCGAAGTGTGGGCGCACTGCAGTGCACCTCTGCCTACCCCTTCGGGGAATACAGGCGTGATGATGTATTTATTATTATTATTATATATCGGAAATCAGTTTACTTGACTTTTGTCATTTTTTGCAAACTGTCAGAATAAGCAGGAAATCCTACATAGCTTTGTTTTTAATCGCAAAATGACACGAATACTGATTAAAATCATTAACTTTGTATAGGCCTACGGAGTCACTTACAAATTGTAAAATTAACATCTCTTTATGCTTGACGGTGAGGCAATTCCCTAAACCTTGGAAAGAGGGACGCCTCTGCCTGCTGCAAAAGGTGGGACGCCCACCGGACTGCCCCTCAGCCTACAGGCCAATAGTGCTGTTGGACGACACGGGTAAGGCATTTGAGAGAATCGTGGCTGCTCGTGTCGTACAGCACATCACGCAGACTGGACCGGACCTGTCAGAGTGCCAGTTCGGCTTTAGGGCCGGGAGATCCACAGTGGACGCCCTCACTGCCCTGAAAGTGTGGTCGATGGAAGTGACTAACAAAGGCGAGAAGGTTCTAGCGATATCACTAGACATCGCTAACGCTTTCAACAGCCTGCCGTTTAGTGTAATAAAGGCGGCGCTCCAATTTCACCGGGTGCCCCTGTACCTGCGGCGGCTGTTGGAAGAGTACCTTCAAGATAGGCAGGTCTCCTTCATTAATGGACGAGGAGCCTTGGTGCGAAGACGGGTAACGTGTGGGGTTCCACAAGGGTCCGTTTTGGGACCGGTCTTGTGGAACCTAGGATATGACTGGGTGCTCCGCGGTGCGCTACTTCCGAAGATGCGCATCTTTTGCTACGCGGACGACACCCTAGTCCTGGCCAGAGGAAAAACGTGGAAGGAAGTGGAGAGACTGGCAATGGTGGGTACCACCTTGGTTGTCAGTCGCATTAGGGCTTTAGGCCTCCGAGTAGCGCTGGAGAAAACTGAGGCCCTACTATTCCATGGGCCTCGGTGTGGACCCCCGCCTGGGGCAACAATAGCAGTAGCCGGCGTCAGAGTCAGTGTGGGGTCCAAAATGAAGTATCTGGGCCTCACCCTTGATGGACGCTGGCGATTTGAAGACCACTTTCGTGGACTGGCACCGAGGTTGGTTAGCGCGGCAGCTGCGCTAGGACGGCTCTTGCCAAACTCGGGTGGGCCGGGGGCGAGTTGCCGCCGGCTATATGCGGGGGTGATAAGAAGCATGGCGCTATATGGAGCGCCAGTATGGGTAGACGCGCTCAACGCCCACAACCGGGCCCTCTTGCGTAAGGCACAGAGGACTGTGGTGCTACGAGTAGTCCGAGGATACCGTACAATATCCGGGGCGGCGGCTTGCGTGCTCGCTGGCACCCCTCCGTGGGAGCTGGAAGCGGAGATTCTCGCCAAAGTGTACAATTTCACGGCGGCGAGAAAAGCGGAAGGCGAACATCCTATGTTTGAGGAGGTTCGCCTTGTCAGGCGCCGGTCACAGCAGGAGTTGCTGAGGCGATGGGCGCATGATTTGACAAGCCAGACCTATGGCCAGTGGACCATAGAGGCAATTCGCCCGGTCCTCGAGGTGTGGGTGCGGAGACGACACGGATCTCTTACATTCCGGTTGGTGCAGGTGTTGTCTGGACACGGTTGTTTCGGTTGGTACCTGCACCGGATAGCCAGAAGAGAGCTGACGCCCGCTTGTCATGAGTGTGGCGCGGCTGAGGACACTGCACAGCACACGCTGGTCGAGTGTGGTGCCTGGAACCGGGAGCGCCACACTCTGACAGCGCTAGTCGGTAGGGACCTGTCACTGCCGGGTGTTATTCTATCTATGCTCGGCAGTGACACGGCCTGGGGGGCTATGGTCTCCTTCTGCGAGGACGTAATGTTTCAGAAGGAGACCGCGGAACGGGCCAGGGAGGTGGATCCCTTGGCTGACCCGCTTCGGCGCAGACGAATGGGAAGAAGAAGAGGACGCTACGCGCGTAATCTTCCCCCATAATTGAAGCCAGGATGATGGGTCCGGGGGCTCATCATCCATTGCACGGCTTCATCGGTCTGGGAGACGGTCGGAGTTGTACCAAGCCGTCTCTTCTCAGCGCCGGATACTCAACCATTGTTGAGTTATCCGCTGGTGCGTCGCGGTGCATGCGAAAGCGATCCCGTGGCGCCCCGATATAAGCGGAAGATGGTACACCGTCGGTTTTTAGTGGGTATACGGCCTTCTGCCTGGACTCCCACATAACCCTGTTACTTCCCCCGAGGTGGCAGGGTATCCATAAAGGATTTTCCGACGTTAAAAAAAAAAAAAAAAAAAAGGGCTCCGTACCCAAACGGTAAAACCCTATTACTGTGACTTCACTGTCCGTCCATCCGTCCGTCCATCCGTCCATCCGTCCGTCCATCCGTCCGTCCGTCCGGAAATTTTCACAGATGATGTATTTCTGTTGCCGCTATAACAACAAATACTAAAAAACAGAATACAATGAATATTTCAGGGGAGCCCCCTACAACAGACGTGATTTTTTTGCCGTTTTTATAGATAATGGTACGGAACCCTCCGTGCGCGAGTCCGACTCGCACTTGGCCGGTTTTTCTTATATGCTACTACCGAATCGAAACGCGACCTCAACTGCGAAGATCCGGCAAGAAACTCAGTGGGCTATTTTTTTTTTTTTTATATTCCTTTTTGCTAGTTACAAAATTGTTCAAGAGGCAATATTTGACTGTCAACCAATACATAAGGAAAGGTCTAATGATTAATGGCACATATTGACGTTCAATAGCGGAGTTAGGGGCAATGCGGTAACGTCTCAAGGGGACCACCATCTATTACTCGAATGTCAAGTTTCTATTCAATATAGCTAACACTTAATAAACTTAGTTATGTGACTTATGTTAGAAGCCGCCTTTGGACCTTGTGAAGTAGCCTCGAGCACATACCGTGCGTGTCAGTCTCAGTTTCAGTGAGCAGCTGAAGTTCAAACTTACCGCTGAAGTTTAAACTTACAAAAAAGTTTCATCATACGTTAAACGTTTCCAACTTCAACTAAAAATTCAACCTGCGTCTTCAATTTCAAGCTTCAACCTATGACTCAGGTTTCAACCATCTTGTAAATTACCAACCTAGTTTGAGAGCTGGAGTTTAACATGCAGCTGAAGTTTTAGTTGACATTTGAAGTTTAAACTTACAAATTAAGTTTGAAACTGCAGTTTGAAGCATTAATAACCTCATTAGTAGGTCTACCTTAGTTATTAAAAACCACGCCCTGACTTTTAAAAATGGTTAATTATTTTGCATTAAAAATATAGTTAAAAAAGGCTTTGTTACGTGTACCTATCTGCTCATGCTAATACAATAAATAAGCGTAAACATATAAAACAGATAACCGCCAGTCACATTCTATTTTGAGAAACTTTAGTAATTTAACTTTTAAAATTGCCTCCGATACGAAATTTGGCCGAATCAAAGTATAAATTGGTATAAATTCTTTTGGGAATACTCTTTTTTGAGGGCAAGCTGTAACCCCAAGAGTGTCGCTCTGTGTTTACTAGATAAGTAAGTTCTTATTTGTATTAAGGACTCATTTGTTTTTATTACAAGCCTTATATTAACTTGCAATGTGTGTCCGGGTGGAATCGTGCAACTGAATTTCAAATCAGTTATCTTATACCGATTGAGCTGAAATTTGGTATACACGCTTACTTTGGTTGAAAATGCATGCTTAGCTATGTGACGTCATTCTAATTCCAATATGGCGGATCATCACGAAAACACGAAAACTAAGGGCAATTAAATAAAAGCTTGTTTTAAAAATGTATTTTTACCATTAATTTATTTTTTATTTGAGTAGTTTCAATAGATTTTTTCTGGGACTAAGTCCACCACACGTTTTCACCACTGTTACTTTTTTTTTTTTTTTTTTTATGAGATAGGGAGACAAACGAGCAGACGTTTCACATGATGGTAAGTGAACAACGCTGCCCATGGACACCTGCAACACCAGGGGCATCGCAAGTGCGTTGCCGGCCTTTAAGGAATGAGTATGCTCGTTTCTTGAAGATACCTTTGTCGCATCGGTCCGGGAACACCGCTGCAGGAAGTTCTTTCCACAATTTGGTGGTGCGAGGGAGAAAATTCCTGGTAAATCGCACTGTACTGGAACGCCATTCATCCAGATGGTGAGGATGGTAATGCAGTCGGTGGCGAGCCGTGCTATGGTGGAATTCAGCGGCAGGTATAATACCGAACAATTCCTCGGAACACTCTCCATGATAGAAGCGGTAGAAAATGCAGAGGGAGCCTACATCATTACGCAACGCCAGAGGGTCTACTCCTATAAGCCAGGATCGACAGCGGTATCCAAAGCAGACACCGAGGTTTGACTCTCGGTGAGTCACGGGGAAAAGCTAAATTGTGATAGAACCCGCAAGAATTTGATCAAAAACAGATGTAGGAGGATTTGGAAGGTAAACAATTGGATAATTTGGGAGTGGATACCCCCCTCCATTGCAAAGCGGGAGCAGTACCTATGAATTATTGACTCTACAAAGTGTTTTTGAAGTCTAAAATAATATTGGCTTTACTGTATGATTGCTGAAAACTTGTCTACATAAATTATGAACAAGAAGCAGTGGTAGCATTGTTGGCAAGAACGCCCGCTTTGAACATAATGGGTGCAAGTTCAAATCCTAGGCCCGCACCTCTGAGATAATTTTCTCGTGCAAATGTCATTTTCAATTATGGTCCGGAACAAAAGCCGATAATTCCACTTTGTGCATTTTTATTTTTTTATATTTTACAAGCTTTATATTAACTTGCAATTTATGTCCGGGTGGAATCTTGCAACTGAATTTAAAATCAGTTATCTTTAACCGATCGAGCTGAAATTTGATATACACGATTACTTTGGATGACAATGCATGCTTAGCTATGTGACGTCATTCTAATTCCAATATGGCGGATCATCCAAGATGGCGGAATAGTTATTTATTCTGCACTACCACAGTATGGGTATCAAATGCAAGGTCTTGCTGAGGAGAACACGAAAACTAAGGGCAATTAAAAAAAAGCTTGTTTTTAAAAAGTTTTTTTTTACCTTTAATTTATTTTTCTATCAGTCGTAGTGCTCATACATACCATACATCACTCAGACCACAGCAAATTTCGTTAAAAACGTATTAAATAAGGCTCTAAAGCTGGGCAGCAGGACCAAAACCCGACAAATACTTGCGTTTTCTGTAAATATACGAAAAGCGGATTTATCGCTTTTTGTTCCGGACCTCCTCAAGTATCAAAAATATTATTATTTTGGATGTTTGATACAATAATGTTAGATTTAATAAAAAAAAACGGGTTGATACGGGTTACATTTCAATCCTGCAGTTGTAGCATGAGCGCCAAGACTAGACATAAGTCACGGAATATGTTGATATTGTCTCTTTCTCTTGTATGAACTAAGACAGAGAGCGAGCAAGCGAATCCGTGACAGAGGTCTTGTCTTGACATGCGTGCTAAACTCTCTGAACCTATATCAAAACCCTCATAAGTTACCATAAACTTACATATTCAAGCCATCTTTTTTGTTAGGGTTCCGTACCCAAAGGGTAAAACGGGAACCCTATTACTGAGACTTCGCTGTCCGTCCGTCTGTCACCAGGCTGTATCTCATGAACCGTAATAGTTAGAGAGTTGAAATTTTCACAGATGATGTATTTCTGTTGCCGCTATAACAACAAATACTAAAAAAACAGAATAACATAAATATTTAAGGGGGGCTTCCATACAACAAACGTGATTTTTTTGGCGTTTTTATAGATAATGGTACGAAACCCTTCGTGCGCGAGTCCGACTCGCACTTGGCCGGTTTTTTTTTTTAATCAACCTGTCACACGCGGAATGAAATCATAAATACTTGATCATGGGGTCAAAAATGCCCGCCCTTTTGTCGGTCTGGGGTCGAATCCGGAATTCTTTAGGGAACGAAGGTCAAATTATGAACTTTGGACACAAACATAGTTGTATATGTGTTTTTGTCAACAATAATGTGACATTGCGTCATAATGGCATTTTTGTCTGAAATACCAGCAGGCAATTAAAAAATATGTATTGATTACTTATTTACTCTGTAAATAATTATGTTGCAATAATATTATGATAGTATATAGCATATATATATATATATAAAAGTATATATATATATATATATATATATATATATTATGTAAGTATAAAGCGAATGAATTAACGAGTCAGACTCGCGCACGAAGGGTTTCATACCATTATCTATAAAAACGGTAAAAAAATCACGTTTGTTGAATGGAAGCCCCCTTAAATATTTATTTTATTCTGTTTTTTAGTATTTGTTGTTATAGCGGCAACAGAAATACATCATCTGTGAAAATTTCAACTCTCTAGCTGTCACGGTTCATGAGATACAGCCTGGTGACAGACGGACGGACGGATGGGCGGATGAACGGACGGACGGACGGACAGCGAAGTCTTAGTAATAGGGTTCCCGTTTTACCCTTTGGGTACGGAACCCTAAAAATTTAAAAAACACAATTACGTACAGATGATTTTAATCCATAAATATTATTTTATTAACCGACTTCAAAAACGAGGAGGTTCTCAATTCGACCCGTATGTTTTTTTTCTTATTTTTTTTTTATTTCAATGTGTATTATCACAAAATTACATTAGTGTTAATAAAAACAAATCGCCTAATATAATTACTTTAAAATTAAACTATTTTACGGATTTTATCGCGTTTATTTACTATTTTATTTTCCCGACGTTTAAATAAACGCGATAAAATCCGTAAAATAGTTTAATTTCAATGTATAGTATTCGCGTATAAGAAAATAATTACTTTAACTTTTAACCCCAATTTAAAAAAAGATGTCAATACTTCTACTAACCACTTACCTACAGTTAAATTCTTCAATACAAAAGGTTTCCAGTCCCACTGTGTCTATATCATAAATATCTACGAAGTTTCAGTTACCTAGATTTGAAACTTTAAACCTTTTTCCATTTCAGAAATAAAACTCTGACCTTAGAAAAAACGAATGAACAACTCTTAAAAATACATATCTAAAATAATACGTACATGAAAATCGAACCCCGATCCATATATTATCAAGAGGAGAACTGTCGTCGAACTAACACCACACTTTGGCGTCCTCGACGAAAATATTCCCGAGTTATTTTCATCTTAATACGCTGGCATCTGTGACAAAGTCACCATAATAATATTTTTTAATACACTCCTCAATCGAAAACTTTTTGCATAAACTTTAAACCGTATTAATTACCAGCACGGCGACAGCCATTAAAAGAAACGATTATAGAAAAAAGAAACAAAATGTCACTTTTAAATTTTCAAATTTCGAACACACGTGTTGTCAGTTTTCAACGAATGGACTGCGTATTGGCGAAACGACCGCTCCGAACTAAATTCGCGACGCGACTGAAGTAATAATGAAAAGGTATACGTTTCAGGAGTAGAGGGAGACGGGAGAGTATCTGTCTCGCTTCAACGCCTTCAGTTTTTAATTGAATGCAGCGTTTCTTGCGTTATAGTTTTCTTTAATTGGAAAATTAGGTAAATTAGAACGTTCCACGCGCTTAAATAATGTGCAAGCCTCATTTATATTGACTCGTCTGTTGTTATTACAAAAGCATTCTTATTAATACCATAATAATATCTAAAATGTAATGAATAAAGTCTATTTGAGGACAACTTGGTCAAATGCCTTGAATGCTGGCCGCTCGACTCCCACCAGGCGGATGCAGCTTCAAATCCCTCCAGTGGCAAAATATGAAAATGGCCTTTTCAGAATTTGCCCTGGACTGGGTGTTATTGGGACCGCCCCCAGTCCATTGTATGGTACTCATAGTATAGCTTCGCTTAGTTTGAGATGCAAAAAAAACAAAAGCAAACATTTAAATCATAGCATTGAATTGCATGGAAATAAATATACATACGTCATCATCATCACGCCTGTATTCCCCGAAGGTATAGACAAAGGTGCGCTGCAGTGCGCCCACACCTCGCCGATGTATTTTAGTACCGATGTAATAGGGGGCGAGCCCATTACCATTATACCGGGTAACTTCTCCCTCAATACGAGGGATTTTTTGGGCCATAGTTCATCACGCTGGCAAAGTGCGCGTTAGTGAACTTCACATGCCTTTCTGTAGACGTGCCGGTTTCCTCGCGATGTTTTCCTTCACCGTTTCTTAGCAAGTGATAATCTTGGATGAAATGAGATTCGCACATGAAACCCAGAGGTACGAGCCGGGGTTTGTACCTGCGCACTTTGATTGTAAAGCGTGCGTTAGACAACTGCTTTTTTCGTTAATAAATAAATACGTAAATATACATACCTTCCCCTCAATACGAGGGGGATATTCTTATTTAAATGAAAATCATGACTCACATCGATCGGTTTAGAAAATTTTAATTGACTTTGATTATTTCAAAGTGAACTTTCAGTCCATGTAATACGACTCCAAATGCGTTCAAATGGATTCCTTTACAATATAAAGTAAACAAGAAAATCAAAGGAGGATTTCCTGTATTACTGAAAATATCTTTGAGCGGCACTAAAACTACAAAATTCATTGTAACTCAAAAGCTTTTGATACGAGACACCTCGTTAAATCTGCTTCAGACTTGTTTAAATCCCTGCACCAACAAGTGCGTCAAGAAACACGCGACCAATACCAAAACAAACCTTATTAACCTGTACACAAAGCTCTTTTTTAAATAAAATGACGCATGTGAATTCAGACTGAATTTAGTTACTTGCGTGGTTTTTACCGCACAAATTCAATCTTTATGTTTATTAATACAGAGTACAATTTCAAGAGAAGGCGCCCCAGTGAGTGCAGGGCGTAGCGGCAAGATTATTTAAAATCAATGCCTTTGATCAGAATACACACTAAGTTATTTCTTCCAATGTTATGTTTCCCTGGTACTTCTTTAGACTAACTACCAAGTTATAAAAATTTAAATTCAATTATCGCAAATAGTTTTCTGCATATTTCGATGTAAATTCCCACAATCTATGGCACTGAGTACATAAAATGAGATACCTTTTGTTATTTTTTTAAATTTGTCGTTTAAAAACGAGTTTTCATTTAAAAATTTAACGAGTACGTCGACACATAATCAACGGTTGACTTAACTTGTTCGTTGTTTCAATGTTTATCGTTAATACCGGAACTACCCCGAGGCAATTTCGGTTGCTGTATGATGTATGAAAGCAATATTGCGCGGGGCATCAACTACAGGATGTATCAGAAGTCCGAAATCATACTTGAAAGTTTGCATGAGTATCAGTGGTTGCATGAGCGCCAAGACTAGACTTATGTCACAGAATATGTTGATTATATCTCTTTCTCTTGTATGAAATAAGATAGAGAGCGACCAAGCCAAACCGTGACAGAGGTCATGTCTTGCTAACATCACAGGTACACAACTGAATGGTAAGAGAATTGATGCAAAATTCGGACATGATTTTTTTTTTTTTGTCGCAAGCTATTTTGAAATCTTGCCATATTTCGAGACCTATGTGAATTTTTGAAATTCTGTTTAATGAAGGTTAATAGTCACTCCTTGTAGATGCAGCTTACTCTGTCAAATAGGGCTACTGGAATACTCTAAGGCCACAATACGATACCTGTGACGAATACTCAAAGGTCTGTAAAAAAATATTATCATCAAACATCACACAAACCGCAGAAACTATGATAGTTGGGTGTAGGCCTTCAACATATTAGCTACCGTATATACATACATATACTCACGCCTGTATCCCATGGGGGTAGGCAGAGACTACCGTTTGCCACACGCCACGATCCCGACATACCTCTTTCGCTTCATCCACAGTCATACATCTTTTCATGCACTTCCGTCGGTTTAGGGTGCTACGGACTTGACCATTCTGGAAGAGACCATTAATCTGGTCGTGAAAGGTCCTCCTCGGGCGCCTTCTTCCGACATTTCCACTCACGTTTGTCTGGTATATTTCTTTCGTCAGTCTACTTTCCTTCATCCTCTCTACATGGCCAAACCACCTCAACATACTTTTCTCAATCTTAGTCACCACGTCATCCTTCAGCTTACATTCATCTCGTATCTTGCTATTCCTCAACCGGTCTAAGAACGTATATGAACTTAAGATATTATTTCGGACTTCTGGTGTACCCTGTATATTAAATCTCTTGGACTGATATTACATCGGCCAAATGTAACCCTTCTTCTACCTAACTATATAATGTAATTCGGAATTATTTCAAGCTTGCCGCCCTACATTCTGTATGTAAGACCGTTTTATGATGACATTGCACATCCGTTTCAGTTAAACCCGTAATTATCGGGCAGCCGGCTTTCCCGTGTAAATGAAGCCTCACACTTTTAGTCTATATAATAAAATGAGGTATTCCAATTCTAGTATTTTTTAGGGTTCCATACCTAATGGGTAAAACGGGAACCCTATTACTAAGACTTCGCTGTCCGTCCATCTGTCCGTCTGTCACCAGGCTGTATCTCATGAACCGTGATAGTAAGAGAGTTGAATTTTTCACAGATGATGTATTTCTGTTGCCGCTATAACAACAAATACTAAAAAACAGAATAAAATAATTATTTAAGGGGCTCCCATACAACAAACGTGTTTTTTTTGACGTTTTTATAGATACCGGAACCCTTCGTGCGCGAGTCCGACTCGCTCTTGGCCGGTTTTATAGATAAACGGAATCATCCTTCGTGCGCGAGGCCGACTCGCACTTGGCCGGTTTTATAGATAAACGGAACCCTCCTTCGTGCGCGAGTCCGACTCGCACTTGGCCGGTTTTAGCTGAATGCAGTATAAAGCCACTGGGGCGTCGACCCTCGCGCGTCAAAATTGTTGCCAATACCAAACGAACTCTATGACGATATGAATAAAGATTGAATTTCTATGGCATATAAGCCAGAGTTAAAATTCGTTCGCGAGTCAGTGTCATTTAGTTGAAGAAAGAACTTTTTCTATGATTCAACACGGTTTGTTTTGGTGTGGCAAAAATTCTCATATGGTAGCGTCGACGCGACTTATAACCATACGACGCGAATAACACCAAACAATTGGTAAGAATGTTTTTTTATTCATTGCTGAATACCTCATCGCCAATTGGCGAAGCCACTTCTCGACAGGAAGTGAAAACATAGGGGATCATATTACTACAGGATTAGCAACGATTTAATCAAAAATAGCTTGGTATATTTTGTTGTCGTTTCTATGTACACTTATTATTATTATCTATCTGCCAATAAGCCACAGTCAAAAAATAATAAAATGTCAAAGACAATAGAGGCTATCGTGACGAATGCAGATCACAAAAAATTAAATGAAGGGATAACACTTTCATTTAATTTTGTATGCCAATTAATATAATGACGATATCAGTAATTAATTTTTAATAGAAAGACGATATTTAAAAAAAAAGTCAGACTCGCGCACGAAGGGTTCCATACCATTGTCTCCAAAAACGGCAAAAAAATCACGTTTGTTGTATGGGAGCCCCCTTAAATATTTATTTATTCAGATTTTTAGTATTTGTTGTTATAGCGGCAACAGAAATACATCATCTGTGATCAAATTTCAACTCTCTAACTATCACGGTTCATGAGATACAGCCTGGTGACAGACGGACGGACGGACGGACGGACGGACAGCGAAGTCTCAGTAATAGGGTTCCCGTTTTCCCTATGGGTACGGAACCCTAAAAAGGCAGTAGACAGGATTTTTTTTTTTAAACCAACCATTTAAAACCAACGGTATGCGATCAAAAACAAGACAAGTGTTTTTCACGCCATCATACAAAATATCATTGGAAATGTATCAGGGCCTCAAAAGTACTAACGTGGAGTTGCTATGACTTCATTTTTAAGGCGTTACTACATATTTTATCAATGGTAGCTAAAATATAACCAGTGTAGACATAAGACATTGTAACCTTGAAGTCATTAGACTAGTCATATTCTTGCTATCATGAGTAATCATTTATTAACAACAACATTTAACATATTAAGCAGTGGTAGCCTCGTGGGCAAGAACGCCCGCCTTGAACGTAAGGGGTGCAAGTTCAAATCCCGGGCCCGCACCTCTGAGATAATTTTCATGTGCGAATGTCATTTTCAACAATGATTACCACTTGCTTAACGGTGAAAGAAAACATCGTGAGGAAACCTGCACGTCTAGGCGTGTGAAGTTCACCAACCCGCACTGGGCCAGCGTGGTTGACTATGGCCCAAATCTCTCTCGTATTGAGGGGGAATGTGCCCGGTATAATGGCAATAGGCTCGCCCCCTATTACATTGGCACCAAAATACATCGGCGAAGTGTGGGCGCACTACAGTGCACCTCTGCCTACCCCTTCGGGGAATACAGGCGTGATGATGAATTTATTTATTTATGATGTTCAATTAACATAATATTTAAAATGCAAAATAAAATAAGTTAAAACTAATAAGAAAATATATATTTATAAAATATAATATAAGTAAAAAAATTGGACCATGCGAAAGCGTACCCAAGACGCTGGCTGCATTCCCTCGCTGAATGGATAGAGCTATTGCTATCATTGATAAAATATGATGTTTTCATGCCTAAAGAATGGAGTCATAGCCACTCCACAAGGGTAGATTTAGGGGATATGGGACCCAGGTCACATGATCTACTTATGCTCAGCTAAAGTAGTTTCCATAACGACTGATGTGACGTTTCGTAAAAACGCTTGTAGATAGGAGGTCAGATATACTTCCGTATGTTGTCATTATAAATCCATTGAATCGGAGTGAAATTTAATTTGCGATGCATTTAGCAGAGTCTGCGCCGTGATAATTGAGTGAAATACACTTTTACCAGCTTTAACATTCAACGGAAGCGGAAATAAGAATGTATTAATCTGAAAGCACCGATAGACAAGATGGTAGAGCTTCCCGGCTAATATTTCTACATCATTCATAATTTTTTTTTCATTATTAACGATTAATTTTGGTATACAATTTCGATTTTATTTACATAAAAAAACAAAATATTTACATAGTCAACAATTTACTAATAATAATAAAAAATAAAAGTAAAAAAAATATATACCCCGCAGTCCACCATCATTGTCGGACCGTAGGGTACCCAGAACGCTGGCAGCATTAACACGTTGAATGGCAATGCTGATGTGCTGTGCGAAATAGTTTCCAGCGTTCTGATCACCGGATGTTTCGATCAGACGTTTCGCAATGACTTGAAACATCAGGTGGGCACCCGGCCCCTATGGACCTAAGGTTTCTACCCCAAACGCCTCAAATATATACCCTACACCCAGGGAACTATATTTGCGGCGTTTGAGGCATTCTGCGGATTGAGCAGCGCCACCAGCCTCAACGGATGTTTGTGGAAGATGAGACGGGGCAAGAGTATCGACGCAAGTAGCGTCCCATAACATTATAAATATACATCATCATCATCACGCCTGTATTCCCCGAAGGGGTAGGCAGAGGTGCACTGCAGTGCGCCCACACTTCGCCGATGTATTTTGGTCCCAATGTAATAGGGGGCGAGCCTATTGCCATTATACCGGGCACACAGGTTTCCTCACGATGTTTTCCGTCACCGTTTCTTAGCAAGTGATAATCAAAGATGAAAATGAGATTCGCACATGGAACCCAGAGGTGCGAGCCGGGGATAGAACCTGCGCACTTTGATTGCAAAGCGTGCGTTCGACCACTCGGCTACCACTGCTGTTTCACATAACATTCACATTCATAATTAAAAATGTGAAGGTTTGTGAGGATGGGATATATGGATGTTTGTTACTCTATCACGCAAAAATTACTGAAGGGATTTTGATGAAATTTCACAGTATTATTGTTCATACATTGAAATAACATACAAGTTGTAACTTATAGCGATATAGAATAATAGCCTTGAAAGGTCTGCGCGGACGAAGTCGCTAGTCATTTAAAATTACGCCTGTATTCCCAAAGGGATAGATAGAGTGCGGGTAGGTGAACTTCACAACAGCCTTACAGTTGCCTTTACGATGTCTACCTTCACCGTGCCAAATCATCGTTGAAAGTTACTAACTGACGCCGATAATTTGTCATTTAATGTCAAAATGTCATTTTAATTCATTACCATAATTTGCTCTTTAGTTTTTCATCCGCCATCTTTATCATTGTCATCATACATTTTATTTATAACTAGCTGTGCCCGCGACTTCGCCCGCGTGGACTTTAGGGAGATAACCCGGAAATATGGGTATTATATTTTTTCCGCGGAACCCTAATGCTTTTTCTAAAATTAAAGTAGCCTAAGTTACGCCTTGGAACGTCAGCTATCTGTCAGTGAAAGTCCCATTGAAATCGGTTCAGCCGTTTAGAAGTTTACCTCAAACAAACAGACAGACAGACAGACAGACAAAAAAAAAATTGCGTTTTCGTTATAGGTATAGGTATCGTATATAATTTCATACGCATTTGGTAAAAAAGTGTTATTTTGATATTACAAACAGACACTCCAATTTTATTTATTGTATGTATATAATATAATAATATAATAATATAATAATATATAATATATAAAGATGTGTATTTATTGAATTTGCCCTTGCTATTAATTACTTGACACTGGCTGAAATACCCACTAAACGCAGGTAGAGCCATTCCTCATCTTATTCCATTAAATTTCATCATTTCAATCATTTCGTAAAAAAGTAACATAATTGCTCTTTAGTTTTTCATCCGCCATCTTTATCATTGTCATCATGCATTTTTATATATAATGTGTATTTATTGAATTTGCCATTGCTATTAATTACTTGACACTGGCTGTAATACCCGCTTAACGCGGTGGAGTCATTCCTCATCTTATTAAATATCATCATTTCGTTCATTCCGTAAAAAAGAAGAATTGTTCTTTACAAATATGCATTTAAATACTGGGAATGACATATCAACCCTACAGCCCTTGTGGCCTTACGACCACCACTTAAAGTATTCTTGTTTCAATATTAAGTGTACATTTTTGACAGATTTCGTACTGAGTTAACTGTCTGAAACTGAAAGTACCTAATATTAAAAACTTTTCTGCAATACAGGTGGTGGTAAAGGGGATTATCATATTACCGTAATTTAAAATGAAATAAAAAATAAAAAGTGAACAACCAAATGAGTTTTTAATGAAAAGGAAATTCAATAACACGTGCCAGAGATAAATACAGGGCAAATGTAACTCCGGGAAATCGGAAAGTAATATTTTGTCATAGAGTAGCATCGTGTAGATGAGACACAAACGAATCGTGTGCTTATAGCAATAATTTTGTACCCAAATACATATATGGAATTTTCATTCAAAATCAAAATAAAAAAAAAACCGTGTAGGCCAAAAAGCACTTACAAATAGTCAGATTCTACCACCGGTTCGGAATGCTGCTTCCACTGAGAAGGGCCGGTAAGAAACTCAATGGTTACTCTTTTCAAAATGATAATTGCGAGTAATACATTCTCAGGAGCAGCAACGCCATGAGAGCAGACCGCACCTTTGCCACAATACTAGAGAAGAATTATACTCACGGCAGTCTAATATTAGATACAAATATAGTCTTTACGCTTAGGAAGCTAGTACAGTAAGGTGCGTCTACTCCCATTTACAATGAAGGGATTATTCTAAACCACAGATGGTTTTAGGAATAATTGCTTTGGTATGATGCCTTCCATATTAAGATAGCTTTTTAATCGGTTTTATGGCCCATACAGAGGCGTCGCGCACGTTAAATTTTTGCTATTATCATAACGAACTTTATTGCCACATAGAAATAGTTAATTTTTCAATAAAATGAAAGAGACAGTGCAAGTAAATTTTGACACGTCTATGCGTGAACTTTGACTACAGAAATTTGGTTTTGATTCGCCATCTTTATCACTGTCATCATCCATTTTTATTTATAATGTATATTTATCGAATTTGCCCTCGCTATTAATTACTTGACACTGGCTGAAATACCCGCTAAACGCAGGTGGAGCCATTCCCCATATTATTCCATTAAATATCATCATTTCATTCATTTCATAAAAAAATAAGAGAGAAGAAGAAATCTTCATGCATATTGACATGAGAATTAGTTTTGGCGACGCGTGTCCAATGTGCGCAAGCCTTAACTCTTAACTCACGTGGGATTAAGAATCAAGACGTTAGTATTGTCTTGACGTTTGCTAATCCCACTGTGCCTTTACTTACACCATCACGCTCTACAGTCAGTCTTGGATTAGCCCATAAGCTATTTAAGCAATTGTTTAGGGCACCCCGTCTAGGGACCCGCCCACCAGAGACGACCGAGAAAAAAAAACCAAAAACGAGTACACGAAAGTTAATGCAATTTCAATAACGTACCTACGATTCGTATTCACTTTTTTTTCAATTAATTCTTTGTAGTTCATTTAAGGATAGGAGGGCCCACAGGGGAAGATTACTTAGGGCATCAAGTTACCCTAATCCGGCACTGTCTACAGTTATGTTTTAATATTACTTTTAGTGTGGAGGCTATAGAGAGCGAGCACGACAGTTACATACTCGAATTATGTCACGTCTTGTCATGCGTGCTAACGTTGCAGTTCAAATCAATAGTCGTATCTACAGAATACATAAGAATACTGTAGATAATCTTTGTATTACACCGCGCAGGTAACGAGGATGATAGAATAAATATTTTTCACCAAAAAAATATATTTAATTACCTTTACAAAATGTTTGTATTATAAAGATAGACTTTTAAGCTCTGCGCAAACAGGGGCGTCAAAATGTGATCGATTAGTACCAAAACCAACTTATACTTCTTACTTTTTATACGAAATGAATGCAACTTTTAAAATTAATGGAATAAGATCAGGAATGGCTGCATCTGCAGTTAGCGGTCATTTCAGCCAGGATAAAGTAATTAATAGCGAGGGCAAATTCAATAAATACACATTATAAATTAAAATGGATGATCATTTCATTCATTGCGTAAAAAAAGAGTTGCAGTCTGGCTCAGAAAAATCCTTGACGCAAGTTTTGTCGTGGCAGTCGTGCTTGTCCTGCAGCTCAAATTATTTCGTGCATCTCTACGAGTAATAGGATACAATACTACTACTACTGTTTTTGCAGCCCTTTTAACGTCCCACTGCTGGGCACGGGCCTCCGGGATTCAGACCATAGTCCACAACGCTGGCCCATTGCGGGTTGACAGACTTCACACATCTATCGAGAACTATTCAAGTTCCCTCATACGTGCAGGTTTCCTCACGATGTTTTCCTTCACCGTTTCATAGCAAGTGATAATCTCAGATGAAAATGAGATTCGCACATAAATCCCGGAGGTGCGAGCCGGGGTTTAAACCTGCACACTTTGATTGCAAGGCGTGCGTTCGACCTCTCGGCTACCATTGCTACTGGATACAATACATTACCATGTATTTGTTCCATCGCTCCAGTTTGTTCAGAGCTCCTTATATCTTTTTAATTTACCAAATACGTACATTATGTATAGACATAATTTATAATAATAAGCCTACACAAGGAATAATTTAAAGAGACGATCAAAAATGAATAGTTCCCCGACGTTTGACAAGTGTTCGAGTAATTGAATGAACGAATGAACTAATTGAGTGAATGATAACAGCGGAAAAGCGAGCTACTCATTTCCACACTTTCCTACAGGCATGTGCGTTCATTTATGGATACAGGCGTTCAATAACGCCTGTATCAATTATAGCTCTTATATGTATGTAGATTAGAGGCTATGACGGTTTTCTTTCATGCCGTTGCGTTTCTTGACGTATTGTACGACAGTTCGCGTAAAAAGTAAGAGTATTAGTCTATGGTCTGCACCAGCCCGGCCAAAGAACTTGGATGTTACAGTAGAAGTAGCGTATAACAAAAACGTTACTGTATGACGTACACTTAACAAGATGTCATTGTTGGCTATACATCTCTTGGTACCATCAAATTGCTACAAAGGCTACACCGTTGTCAGCCTGCTATACCAAAATTTCTTCGAAGATTCTCAATCTGCATGCCCACCCACCCATTTCCTAACCTCCACAAGTTCCGCTTAAATTAGTTTGAACAATCGAATTACATCATTAACCCTACCTTCATTATAAGTAATTAACCACATAATGTAACCTAAATGTTATAATTTTCGTTATGACCGGTCATTTTGCATATTTTCCGGGTATTGTGGGTAATGATTGATGTTCAGTAATTAGTACATTTATGAATTAGCTCCATTTAGACATAGGAAAGATTCATTGCGCTTCTGATCGTCCTCCAAACTACTGACTGTCTGGCGTCGTTTACATGCTAACATTTTGTTAGTGACGACTAAATTCCATTTAAATTCCCGCTTAAACAGTTTTTTAAATCGACAAGATCAAAGGCCCGATTTTCGCTTGATAGACATCATCGCTATTCGAAATATGCCGAAAGAGTGAATGATTCTCGCACGATCGACATTATCTCTAATGAAACCAAACGCTTATTTGGTCGTATTTTTCCTTTTTTTATTTGTACAAACAATAATAATGTAAAGTTTTATCAATATCCGTTCAGTAGTTTTTGCGTGAAAGAGTTACAAACATCCTCCATCCATCCATCGTCACGAACTTTCACATTTATATTATTAGTATGTTTATGTTGACAGGAGTGACAGTTAGCAGATTCCACTTATGTCTGAACGTACCTTTGATAAAAACTAACGACGGTCGCGTATAGTTTGTGGTATAAAAGCTCTCTCTGCACTGGACAAAGACCTCTTTGACAAGGGGGATGGTTTAGAATAGATTCACTAAGCTGCGAAGCATTATGAATACTTTCTTTATAAACGCGTAGTTATTTTAGTTTATTTTCTATATGCAAAGAGTTGTATCAACCCTCTGCACGGATACTACGTGCACCAAGACAAGACTTATGTCACTTATTATGTCACAACGAGTCATTTTCGTAAAACCCTTCGACCACTCGGTGAAACGCACTGTTGTTGAATCCTCAAATTGCAGAAATTATACTTAAAATAAAGTGTGAAGTTCACCAACTCTAGGCTAGTGTGACTATGGATGAGACTATGGACCACACTCGCATTAGCAAGAGACCGAAATACTCCTACGACTAGCGTTTCGGGGAACACAGGCGTGATGATGTATTTCATGTACCTAAGAACACACTTTGGAAGTAGGAAAAACAAAAGCACATGAAAGAGAATACATACTTAAACACAATAACCTAGTTTTCCCAAACAAATGTAATAAAGACAGCTCAGTAAAGCCCTGCCGTAACAGGGGCGTCGAAATGCGCTCAACCCATATTTTGCTAATACAAAAATGAACTGTATTAACTCATAGTAAGAGATCATTATTCCACGAAATGACGTTGACAGCAAAAAACATCCTAATTTCAATAGGCAAGATGGCTGGGTGCTACCACCGACTTGGGATCCAGTAATTAATATGATTAAATCCAAAACCAAGCGTACCATTGCAAGACCTCAAGATACTATGAGCACTTTCTGCGTTGATCGGACCGCAAACAACAACTAAATATGAGGGTACCCACTTATTAACTATGACATCAGGACGTCTAACACCTCAGTCCCCCCGTGACCATGGTTGCTGTAAAGCAGCCGAAACGTCGGGAAAATGAAATAGTAAATAAACGCGATAAAATCCGTAAAATAGTTTTATTTCAAAGCGCAAGCGACGGTTGGGTTTTACCATCGACCTGGTATATACTAAGGAGCGGCCCTAAGGAGCCTGAACTGCAGTAAATTTTCGCCATATCAGAATTTGATTGTTTATATTGTTTGACACTTACGAACTTACTACTACAGCCCTTTTAACGTCCCACTGCTGGGCCTCCCCTCAATGAGAGGGGGATTTGGGACATAGTCCACCACACTGGCCCAGTGCGGGTTGGCAGACTTCACACATCTATCGAAAACTAGTCAAGTTCCCTCAGACGTGCAGGTTTCCTCACGATGTTTTCCTTCACCGTTTCTTAGCAAGTGATAATCTCGGATGAAAATGAGATTCGCACATGAAACCCAGAGGTGCGAGCCGGGTTTCGAACCTGCGCACTTTGATTGCAAAGCGTGCGTTCGACCACTCGGCTACCACGGCTTACGTACTTACTTGATCTTAATTCTAAGATGGCGGATCTCATATAAACCATTATTGCCAACCTTCAAAAAAATCGCCGCAGAGCATTACGGAGAGTTAAGTTCTTATGTCAACATACAGTACCCATTGAGTATCTAGAGTACCCATAACGACTCCGCTCTTCGTATAGCTCTGCGGCGATTTTTCCGCCATTATTGTTATCTCATGTACCTGTAGTATACGGCAACTATATGGGAAAACAACAATGGCGCAGTCAGATAAATCAAAACAATTTACCGCAGCGTGGGTTCGAAATGTTCTCCGTTATAATATCTCCATGGTTAATGCGTGCGACTATTATGTTCACAATACAAACACGACCTGTGTCAACTTGAAGGGGAACAGGAACAGAACAGGGAATGGCACATTTTTAGGGTTCCGTACCCAAAGTGTAAAAACGGGAACCCTATTACTGAGACTTCGCTGTCCGTCCATCCGTCTGTCATCAGGCTGTATCTCATAAACCGTGATAGTTAGACAGTTGAAATTTTCACCGATTATGTATTTCTGTTGCTGCTATAACAACAAATACGAAAAAAACAGAATAAAATAATTATTTAAGGGGGCTCCCATACAACAAACGTGATTATTTTGCCGTTTTTATAGATAATGGTACGGAACCCTTCGTGCGCGAGTCCGACTCGCACTTGGCCGGTTTTTTTTTATATAGAATCATATTTTGTGTATGGTATGGAATTATATTCTAATCATCAGAAATTTTAAAAAAAATAACAGTTGGCGCCAAAAATGCAGTTTTGTTTATGGCCGAACTATAGAATTGTTAGAATTGTTGAACTTTCAAACTGCTTTTTTTCAAAATTCATTAAATAAGGACATTTCCTGTTATGTTCCTGTACCCTTTACTTACAGAAAAACCTTAATTTCAACGAAATATCATTAGATGAAGCATGGGAATTTGGAATCGTGTGTCACATGCACCGTACAATGTAGTATAGTAAGCACGTACTGCGATAACTGCGAACATGGTAAATTGGGAATACCAAAGCAGTTATAGAAAGTACATATTAGCACGTAATAAGATAAGTAATTATATGGGGGAACTAGTATATAAGATAGCCACTCCAGCATGGAGTTAGATTATTGGATAGCTAGGCATAAGAAGTTATAATGTTAGTTAATGTACTACGTTACTAATAAATAATATGTAACAAAGAAGACACGTGACTTTGCCTACACCACCAGACAAATACCCCGAACGACATGTTTATATTGCAACAAATTTAATCTTTATGTATATTAATACAGAGTGTAGTTTCAATAAAAGTTAATTTAACTCGCTCGTCCCAGTGTATGCAGGCCGTAACACCACAAAGTCAAGATGACATACGTACCTTCTCTAAGCCCAATAGTATACTTTAACTTTCATCCGAGTGCCTGAAACTTTCTGGAATCTTCCAGCTTTAACAATCCGAATTACTACCAACATTTGAAATAACCATCTGTGTTCAGATAAGGAATTCTGAACCTTATTTTTAAATACAAAAGGTTGGAAATTGATAAGTGTAAGAGGTAGAGTCGTGTTTAAAACTGGGTAGTAGATGTTCTTTGGTTGTATATACTCGTAGAAGGTAACGTGATCAGGTGAAGGTGAACAACTATTTTACAATATCAGTGTTCTGATCACACGGTAATGCCGTCTGCCGAATAATGACGAGTTTAACGGAAACTGATGGGCAGTGGAAGAACAATATCTATGGAAGCGTTAAGACAAGTTGACAGTTTAAGTTTTCTTTTCTCCAGACAACACATACTCATCGTATGATCCCAAACTAAGCAAAGCAACTACTACATACAATGGACTAGGAGCGATGCCAGTTACGTATCTGCCAGTGAAAGTCCCATCGAAATCGGTTCAGCCGTTTAGGAGTTTGCCTCAAACAAACAGACAGACATTTTTTTTTATTTGATTTTTCGTTATTGGTAGCGTGTATATAATTCCATATCCATTTAGGTGTTATTTTGACATAACAAACAAACACTTGAAATTGTTTTATTTGTATTTATATATATATATATATATATATATGACTGTACGTGTGTATGTCATTGAACTCCTCCTAAACGGCTGGACCGATTTGAATGATTTTTTTTGTATACGTTTGGGTGGTGCCCTGGAGGGTTTAGATTCACAATTGGACCCTGTAGGTGGCGCTGCTTTCGTTTGTCACTAATTCTAAGGCGGTACAAAGTTCGCCCGGTCAGCTAGTACATGTAGAGATTGTTAGATAGGTAGATTCCGAATGTTTTACAAAGAGTGAAATATCACTCTTTCAGAACTCTACCTTTGTACCAAACTCTCCGTCAGTTAACATAGTTTCTTACAGACTTTATGTTTTTAATCATAATGTTCTCTACTTTACTGTTATTTTTACAGCTAGTGCTCAGGTTTTACAATGCATTTTGCCTGGTTACAATTCAATTTTAAAATTTTACAATCACGTTTACACCCTCATACTGTGGTGAGTGAATTGTGAGTGTAACCTGGTGGTTTATGGTTAGATTACTGTCAGGGGCTAATATCAGAAAATGCCTTTTCGGAATTTGCCCTGGGTGTAACTGGGTCCGTCCCCAGTTCATTGTACTGTACACATAGTTAAAGTTTTGCTTAGCTTAGTGCGATGATTATGTGTTGTCTGGCGATATGAAAGGCGTGTAAAGTTCACCAACCCGCACAGGGCCAGTAGTGGACCATAGCCCAAAATTCTCCCCCCTATTAAGGGAGAATGTGCCCAGTATACTGGCAATTAGCTCCAAACTTGGGACCAAAATACATCGGCGAAGTGTAGGCGCGCCACAGTGCACCCCTGCCTACCCCTTCTGATTCTATTGATATATGAAATCTATTGATTTTAAAGAAGTTAATTATCATAGCCCACTCTCCGCCCGCTCTACCTAGCTCGGACTTTAAACTGCCTTCAGTATCGGATAAAGCATCCCACACACTGGGGCGACATAAATCGCGCGACAAAATTGTTACCAATACCAAAATGAACTCTGTGTCAATAAGCATAAAGATTGAATTTCTGTCGTAAACGTATGGAGTGTAGATATAAGGAGAAATCTGTGTATTGAAAAAGTTTTCGTCGAAATGCATTAAGGGCGCCACATTCGCATCAGGTGGCATTATTTTGTCAATTTTGACAGTGATTTTTTTTTAACTCGGCATACTTCAGGTCGTACCCTTTGTCTACACCAGCGCCATTGTGAAAGGTTTCTGAACTATTATTCATAGCATACAGCTGGACACTTTTTCAACTTTTCTCCCAAATGAGATTGTTCACCTTGTATCTACACTCCATAGGTAAACGCCCCCACGCGTCAGAATTCGCTCCCGTTTTTAAGAAGAAGTTGAAGAATGAACTTTTTCTATGAGTCAATACAGTTTGTTTTGGTATGGCAAAACAATTGACGCGCGAAAGTTGACGCTTAAGTGTGCCTCCCGGCTTAAATTATCATCCCCCTTATAAACGCAACCGCTGTGGCTTTCTTTTATAATATTCATTCCCTCCACAAAAATTAATTAGTACAAGATTAAGAGTAATAACCTCCCTGATTTATAGGGGTAGGGTCTAAAGGATACCCGAAACCCTTTTAGGGTACCGTAGATGAAAAACCATCATTAAAATCGCTTTGTGATTGGTCACTAATAAATAATAAATAAAATAAATAAAAGTGACAGAAAAATAAAAATATAGAAGTAATATAAATAAAATACATAATCACGCCTGTATTCCCTGAAGGGGTAGGCAGAGGTCACTACAGTGCGCCTACCCTTTACGATTTATTTTGGTCCCAGTTTAATAGGGAATGAGCGTATTGCCATTATATCGGGCACATTCTCTCTCAATACGAGGGAGATTTTGGGCCATAGTCCACACCACGCTGGCCCAGTACAGCTTGGTGAACATCATACGCCTTTCTATAGACGTGCAGGTTTCCTTAAGATGTTTTCCTTTTCCGATCTGCAAGTGATTATAATAATAGAAAATAACATTTGCACATGAATATCTCAGAGGTTCGGGCCCGGGATTTGAACTTGCATCCCACACGTTCAAGGCGGGTGTTCTACAGACGAGGCTACCACTGCTAGAGAAAGCTAATCTATGCAAAATAAAATTAAAATGTCTGTTTGTGTTTTTCTGTTTTAATATGTTTAGATGTGGCGTAGAGATCCCGTCTGAATCACAGTCAATTCCCAGTCTAAAGTACCCCGTGAAACACAGAGCAAATAACCCTATTTATATTCTGGCTTAACAGAAATTCTAATAATACTCGGAACCATCGCGATAAACATAGTTGCGCGCTTGGTCGTTTTATATTTGACTTTAATTAAAAACAGTGTCTTTGTTTCATAATAGAAAGGTGTTTTTTGCAAGGCTTTTGTATGTAGGACGCGTTGTTTTAAAAATATATATTAAAATAACTTTGTCCATCTGAGCAACAAAATACAAGCTACAACGAATTATTATAGCAAAGATTGTCTAAGTCGGCCTTTCCAAAAGTGGGCGATAACGCCCCCTTGTGGGCGCTGCAGGCCTAAAAGGGGGCGGTAAGAGACCCAGAAAAAAAATGGGGGCGTTGTGTAGAGGTTTGTATCAATTAATTTAATTTGACGTTATAGTGGTTTTTAAGTAGGTGAAAAGAGGGGGGCGTTAAAAAATTATTTATTGTCAAAGTATGGGAACCACTGGTCTAAGTCGAGACCATGGAGTAAACAGAGAAGCCATATCGACTCCGCCCTGCGTATGGCACTGCGGCAATTTTTTGACGTTTACTGACATCTGCCATTTTAGTTGCCGGATCAAGTAATTACCTAAGGTGTCAAAAAATATAAACAAGCTGCGTATTTATTAGAGTACATACGTTTTATAGCGTTTTGATACCATTTTTACTGTTAAACTTTAATAAATACGCAGCTTGATTATATTCTTTGACTTACTTGATCCCGCAACTACAATGGCGGATATGTCAGATAAACGTCGAAAAATTTGCCGCAGGGCGGAGTCGATACAGCTTTTCCTTTTACTCTATGGTCAAGACGTATCGGACTTGATGACCGAGCATCAGTTCATAAAAAACATACGGGTCGAATTGAGAACCTCCTCCTTTATTAAGTCGGTTAAAAAAAAATACCTCTTCATACCACATTTATATATCTGTACTTTTTAATATCATTGTTTAATACAATACAAACTTGACCTACAATTACACAATTTAGATACTTGACCTACAATTTAGATATAGAGTTGTTTTTGGTATTGGCAAAAAATTCGACGTAGGCGTCATGACGCCTTTGTGTGTCTTTTTTTTAACGTCGGAAAATCCTTTATGGATACCCTACCACCTCGGGGGAAGTAACAGGGTTATGTGGGAGTCCCGGCAGAAGGCCGTATACCCACTAAAAACCGACCACACCATCTTATATCGAAGCGCCACGGGATCGCTTTGGCATGCACCGTGCTTAGCATTAGAAATATTAAACTAAAGTTAATTTTAAACTGATTTTAATTCAAAAATTAGCTTAACAATCTCTTAATTAATAGCCATTCAGCATTTTTACGCTCGCCCGCAGGCCAGACTGAATTACATAAATTTAAAGTCATTAAAATTGCATTAGGGCGGTCGCACACTGTAAATCGTTTAGAGATGCAAATTTTATAAGTTATGCACCTACTATTACATGCTCTGCGGTCCGGTGTAGGGTGACCATTATGAGAATTCGATAGTTTTTGCTGAGATACAAAAATCCTACTACTAAACTAACTACAGCCCTTTTAACGTCCCACTGCTGGGCACGGGCCTCCCCTTAATACGAGGGGGATTCAGGCCATAGTCCACCACGCTGGCCCAGTGCGGATTGGCAGACTTCACACAACTATAAAGAACTAGTCAAGTTCCCTCAGACGTGCAGGTTTCCTCACGATGTTTTCCTTCACCGTTTCATAGCAAGTGATAATCTCGGATGAAAATGAGATTCGCACATAAACCTAGAGGTGCGAGCCTGGGTTTGAACTTGCACACTTTGATTGCAAGGCGTGCGTTCGACCACTCGGCTACCACTGCTACCCACTCGGCTACCACTGCTACCCACTCGGCTACCACTGCTCCCACTCGGCTACCACTGCTCCCACTCGGCTACCACTGCTCCCACTCGGCTACCACTGCTACAAAAATCCGTTAACTATCATTTGATAGTAAAAACGATATATCATTTAGTTGCACACCAATATGTGTTTACTTTTCATCAGTATCGGGTATACAACTAAATGATATTTATTTTTTATCGAAATTGACTAAAAAACTACAAATAACCTCAAATTCATTACATTTGGAGTAGGTGCCAATCTACGTCAGACTAAGCAAATACACACATGAATTGCCACCGACTCCAAATGTAATGAATTATAAGGTTATTTGTAGCTTTTTAGTGCACCTAGATTTTTAAAGTAGGTTTTGGTTAAAAAAAAATTTTTGTGTAAATAATTGTTGTAACGATGTAAGTACTAGCACCTCAGAACAGCCCTAAAAAGAAAATATTTACAGCATAAAAAAACCACCAAAAATCCCTAGCAAACATCACAAAATAATCTCCTCTTTTTGAAGTATGTTCAAAATAATTTCTTTATTATCCTGATTATTTTTAACAATTCATGGTGTTGCTCTATGCTTGTACAGTCACGTAAGAAATCATTTTAAATGAGTATTAGTAGGTACAATAAATACACGAGTGATTTATGTAAAACTAGCTGACCGGGCGAACTTCGTACCGCCTTAGAATGAGTGACATACGAAAGCAGCGCCACCTATCGGGTCCAATTGTGAATCTAAACCATCCAGGGTGCCACCCAAACGCATACAAAAAAAATAAACATTCAAATCGGTCCAGCCGTTTAGGAGTTAGCTTACAACGAAAAGTGGCATAGATTTTTATATATATTGATGATTAGTTCTGTTAAACAATGCGCAAATGGTCAAAGTTTTTCTAAAACCAAAACGAACAAATTCCAATTTAGCTTAAGTCAAGCCTTTCACCCCTTGATATGGTGAGTACGATTATTTAAAAAAATGTTCGCGTGCATTTCACGCGTTTGTTAGCACAAGGATGGACAGAACGTGTAGACCGCAACAGAGAAAAAATCATTTTCACTATTTCCGCTACCGAGACAAATGTAATTCAATGTACATATCTCATTTGATACAAAAAAGCTCATGTAGTAACGGAATAACTACATTATCATAATGTCACACGTTGATGTGACGCTATGACAACTCAGGGAGATATTTCAGTGCCTCCCTTGTATATATCATCACCCCGCCTGTATTCCCCGAAAGGGTAGGCAGAGGTGCACTGCAGTGAGCCCACACTCAGGGCCGTCTTAAACTAGGCTGGGGCCCTTGGGAACACAAGAAAATAAAAAAAGCGAATTATAATAACATTTTTTTACTACTCTCCGATTTCGACCTTCTGATAAGATTACTGATTTTTGAAAAAAGTGTAATATGCCCGACAAAATGTTTTGAGAATGAACGTGTGACAGAAATTTTCGGTCCTTCGGGAGCCCCTGAGAATGGGGGCCCTGGGCACGGGCCCCGTGTGCCCTTATGGTAAAGACGGTATTGCCCACACCCGATGTATTTTGGTCCCAATGTAATAGGGGACGAGCCTATTGCCATACCGGGCACATTTTCCTTCCTTACGAGGGAGATTTTGGGCCATAGTCCACCACGCTGGTCCAGTCCGGGTTAGTGAACTACACGCCTTTCCATAGACGTGCAGGATTCGTCACGATGTTTTCCTACACCGTTCAGCAAGTGGGAATCTTTATTGAAAATGACTTTCGCACATGAAGATCATCTCAGAGGTGCCTGGGATTTGAACTTGCACCCCTTAAGTTCAAGGCGGGTGTGCTACCGACGACGCTACCACTTTACATATTCGTTGAGAATAGGCTAAATAATCTATATTTTAAGGTTTAGTATACATATATTGAATCACATTGCTTGTCAGAGATTTGCCCATTAATAAATTTAAAACTGCAATAAAATGTAAATTGTATCCAAAAGGGCTATTACAAAATCTCAGATTATTTGGAAGAGAAATCAGCTTGGGATTGTAGATACAGATTCAAATCAAAAGTAAAAATATTGCCCGTCATGTCAAAGTATAGCGTGTGTTGCCTTACTAACGTATTATTATCTTATCTTTATTACTAAAAGCAGCTCTAAGGCAACACACTGGAGCTATATGTACCTATGTATTTATAATAAGTTTTGGCTATTTAAAAAATTATCAGCCCACTGGGTTTCTTGCCGGATCTTCTCAGTTGAGGTTGCGTTTCGATCCGTTGGTGGTATAGGAGAATATAAGAAAAAAAAGTGTAAACTTGACAATTTTTAAGTGGCCTATACAGAATAAATCATTTGACTTTGACTTCGAACAAAAGATACTAATGCCGAATAGAGATCCTCTTGTTTTGAAGTCGGTTAGAAATAAAATTGCAAGCCGGGAATCAAATGACATATCTTACGAAGACACATTTCAGACTATTACTGCTCAGCTAAAAGGTATAAAAACACGTCTCATCCATCATTTCGGTCACGATCTAAGTCAGCCGAATGAAATATTTGTACGAGAAGCTTCGAAGACAATATGACAGGAATTTATAATGGCCGGGCTCGGGTTGATGACCCCAAGACTTCAATGTTGATACTTGATACAATTTATACACACGTCAAGTCTAGATCAAATCATTTATACATATATACAGGATGTTTCAGAAGTCCGAAATAATACTTTGTCGTTTGCATCAGTATCGGGTATACAACTGAATGGTATAAAAATTTCATCGCAATTCGACCATGTTTTTCCAACTTTTTTTTCGACGTTAATTTCTATAACCCGTAATATCTCGAGTCATATGTAAAACATGCATGTTCTGTTTTGTAAATATTGGTAGTCGGCCCTCATAAATGTAGTTTACACTGCTGAGTAGGGTTATGGATGTACCCAAAGGCCAGAACACGATACCTGTGACAAATATTCAAAGGTCTATAACTCAGAAACTATGATAGTTAGATATAAACTGTCTTCACTAAGCATCCACATATGAGCTACCGTATATGTGCCCAAAGTATTATTTCGGACTTCTGATCCACCCTGTATAATTATCACCAGACAACACATACTCATCGTATGATCCCAAACGGCCCAAAGGCCGAATGCGGGTTGGTGAACTTCACACGCCTTCTATAGATTTGCAGATTTCATCACGATGTTTTCCTTTACCGTTCAGCAAGTGATAATCATTATTTAAAATGACATTCGCTTATGAAAATCATCTGATAGGTGCGGGCCCGGGATTTGAACTTGCACCCTTGCGTTCAAGGCGGACGTTCTACCGACGAGGCTATCACTGCTTCTAACCATTTGTCTTGCCTTATTTACATACGTAGCCATCTACACTGTTTGCTGGTAAGTGAAGCTCGCTCAGCTTATCAAATTACCTACTCCTATGCAAATGTCAGTTGACACAGCCCTTTCGATCCACGCCGCAATATTAGAAACATTTTACCTGGACTCAGGGTTGTCACGAAAAATATAAAAATTATTAATACATAACTACGTCGCAATTTAAGTAACAATAGCCTAATAGTTACGCCGCTCTCGTAACTGAGTGCTTCCGAGTTCTATCCTTACTTTGGCCACTAAACTATAGTGAATATTTCGCAAAGCTGTCAAATGTGTCAAAATCAATTAGAGGTATCAATTTGAAATAAATAACAAAGACTCAACTCTACAATTCCTTGGGGCTGTAGAAGTCACAGTCACAGTCAGAAGAAACACAGTGTCAAACAATCAAAAGATACAGTGGTTTATGTTGCATATTTAGACCATTTTTATGGGAATCAAAAACCGTTCCCGTACTTCCCGTAGAAGCACAAAATTTGGTAAGAAGCAATGTCTTTTTTTTTAAATTTCATTTCTGTTTTTTTTTTTATCCGTGGCAACCCTATTATAATAAAGGCCATTCAACACGGGCGAGCCTTATGACTAATGTACGAGTGCTCAGACGACATTGTCGCATGGAGACCGACATTTGCAAATGAACACGAAACAAAATGTAGTGGCGTTTGCTACGAAGTACGTTTTGTTATTTATAGAATTTAAACGTGGACGTTGGGATTTGAGGAAAATAAGGTACTTACCAGTGTAGCAGCGGTAGCCGAGTGGTCGAACGCACGCCTTGCAAATCAAAGTGTGCAGGTTCAAACCCCGGCTTGCACCTCTGGGTTTCATGTGCGAATCTCATTTACATCCGAGATTACCACTTGCTATAAAACGGTGAAGGAAAACATCGTGAGGATACCTGCACGTCTGAGGGAACTTGACTAGTTCTCGATAGATGTGTGAAGTCTGCCAACCCGCACTGGGCCAGCGTGGTGGACTATGGCCTGAATCCCCCTCGCATTGAGGGGAGGCCCGTGCTCAGCAGTGGGACATTAAAAGGGCTATAGTAGTAAGGTACTTACAACCCACGCTTTCATTCTGTATGTTAAACATCAAGAGAACGGCAGAGATGCACTGCAGTGCACCTACTCCTCGCGGATGTATTATAGTCCCAATGTAATAGGGGCGGGTCTATTGCCCTAAAGAAGATTTCGGCCATAGTCATATTTCAGACTTCTGATACTCCCTGTATTAAGATTTGGACATTTGGACATTCGGCTCATTAGAACGCTCGCACTTTATGTCAACTTGGTATGTGTATAAAAAATCTGTTATTTCATTTACAATAGTCAAAGTCAAAGTAATTTATTTGAGAATAAGGCTAGGCGTGCACTAGGCAGCCATGGCACAGCCAGGCTGCGGCAGCCAGTATAGCAGCCAATCCACGACTATTCAAGATTTTTTAAAGTTTGAACCCAAAATACCTCTGGCTGCTACAACTAGTGCGCGGAGACTGATGGCAGCCACATACAATCACCTAAACACGCTATGGATCCGGCCGTTTACTGAATTACTATCCGGAATCCGGCCGGATACTAAATTACTATCCGGTATCTGGCCGGATACTGAATTACTATCCGGTATCCGGCCGGATACTGAATTACTATCCAGCCAGATACTGAATAACTATCCGGTATCCAGCCGGATACTGAATTACTATCCGGTATCCGGCCGGATACTGAATTACTATCCCGCCGTATAGTGAAAAAAAAGGCCGGATAGGCCGGATAGTTACCGGATATCTGTTTCATCTTTAGTTCCAAGTATCAGCTCGCTCGCCCTGGGTGGGGGGGGGGGGGGGGGGGGGGTCATAAAAAAAAACTCCATGGTTGCTTTATTCCAATAAGGATTTACATTTTTGTGATTAATATAAAGTTAATGAGGCTATACATTCTCAAAACACAATTAACTAGCTACACAAACTACGTGTTGTACAAGAATTAAAGGTAGGAAGGAGGAGGGAAACGGGACCAATAGCTAAATTCCCTCAAATGAGTTCCTGTGGAGCCAGACCAGCGACTGAGCGTGTTTATCCTCTAAATAATCACCTATTGTGTAGTATGCTCGCCTGCATAGTGTTTGTCTAATGCAAGTTTTACATTTAGTTGAAAAAAATGCTGTAGACATCTTGACGCCCCAGTGTTAATAAAAATGGTTTGTAAGGCTATTGTAAATAGCCCTGCAAAATACCTGCCCCCTTCCCTGCCCTGCCTTACCCTGCAAAGTACCTGCCCCCTTCCCTACCCTGCCTTGCCCTGCAAAGTACCTGCACCCTTCCCTGCCCTGCGTTGCCCTGCAAAGTACCTGCCCCCTTCCCTGCCCTGCCTTGCCCTGCAAAGTACCTGCACTCTTCCCTGCCCTGCGTTGCCCTGCAAAGGACCTGCCCCCTTCCCAGCCCTGCCTTGCCCTGCAAAGTACCTGCCCCTTTCCCTGCCCTGGCTTGCCCTGCAAAGTACCTTCCCCCTTTTCCACCATCTGTGTTGCAGCGATGTTTTTAATATTACTTTCAGTTTTCGATAGTTTTTTTTTTATTAATCCGGACCTCTATCGGCCCGGCCCGCGTGCTCACCTCTGATGTGGGGGTTAGAGATCTTAAAATTAGCCTTAGCCTTAGTTTAATAATTTTTCCAGCCTGGATTATTTTATTGAAAACATAAAAAATCTATTGTGAATGTGGGCTCTCTTACATAGGACAAACTAAAAGATCAATAAAAACCCGCGTAAAAGAACACATAGCTGACGTGAAACACCGACGCTCCACGAAGTCTGCAATCTGTGAACATGCACAGGACCGCACTCGCCATTATATCAGATTTGTTAACCACATATCCTCGCAAAAAAACACCGACTCCGACCAAGGATGATACGTGAGGCCATTGAAATTAAAAAACATCCTAATTTCAATAGGGAAGATGGCTGGTTGCTACCACCAACTTGGGATCCAGTAATTAATGTGATTAAAACCAAAACCAAGCGTACCATTGCAAGACCTCAAGACACTGTGAGCACTTTCTGCGTGGATCGGACCGCAAACAACAACTAAATATGAGGGTACCCAGTTATTAACTATGACATCAGGACGTCTAACACCTCAGTCCCCCGGTGACCATGGTTGCTGTAAAGCAGCCGAAACGTCGGGAAAATAAAATAGTAAATAAACGTGATAAAATCCGTAAAATAGTTTTATTTCAACATAAAAAAAGTCCGAAATTTTGTTTTAATCAAAAATTGTAAAAGTCAACGTAAAATACATACAACATCATCGCCACCAATGCAACTAAAATTTGTATTTGATGTAACAACACTTGTAATAGCTATCTCTCTCTCTCTGTCTCTCTCCCTATTTCTCACCGCGCTCACCGAGATAGGATGACGTGCAACTGTCCTAATATGCGCTTTAAAAATTAAATATACGGTCGGATTGAGAAACCTCCTTTTGGAAGTCGGTTAAAAATTTAAGTGAAAAGTGAATTGGAAGTTGTTTAATTAACACCGAGACCAACTACTGTGTCCCAAACACTATAGGGTCACACGAAGGCTTAATCTGAAATTCCTAGTTAAGGGGCCTTAAAATACGAGGGTATGATTGCGTCCAAAAAGTTGGGCCCTTTGTAGGTACATACTAGTTACGCAAACGAGATAACTTTAATGTAAGGGCTAACAAGTAACGTTACAGCATCTCGTAAATACTGATCCTTAAATGGGTATTGAACCTAATTAAGTATAGCTGAGCCTGCGACTTCGCCCGCATGGATTTTTAACCGACTTCAAAAAGGAAGAGGTTCTTAATTCTCTTGGTTTTTTTATGTATGTACACCGATTACGCTGAGATATATGATCCGATTTACGATATGATACGATTTACTTTAGTATGATGCGGAATAGTTGTCATTTGGTTTGGCCCAGTAGTTTTCATTTTTTTTTTATATGAGTTAAAAGTAGCGTCTTAACATTAGCAATCTGCCAGTATAAGTCCCGCCGAAATCGATCCAGCCGTTTGGGAGATTGACTGTTTTTTTTCTGGGGCATATACCCTCGAGCGTCGAAAAGGTGTAAATATCGAAATGAACTGTATTGATTCTACAACGAAATGGCAATTAGATCGCGAACGAATTTCGAAGGGGGCGTGTGTTGATACCACAGTATTTCAATCTTTAAGCACATTAATACAGAGTTTGTTTTGGTATTGGCAAGCATTTGACGCGTGACTTTGACGCCTGAGTGTGACAGGGGTTTAATGACAAAGTGTATTAATAGATTTACTTGAAAAAAGAATGTCTCTGAAAGAAAGATTCAAAGAAAACGTTAACAGTGGCTTTATACTAGTGTTTATGAAATATTTAACAATTATTGTTGAGGTGTCATGGCGCCATTAGATACAGATTATAATAAATGCTGCTTATTATTCGTTATTTTGCTTATGATTTTGTAGTGTGACCATTATATACGTGACAATCTGAGACAGTCCTATTTCACAGGGTACGCTCTAAACATATAGGGGTGAGCGAAGTTAATTGATTTTTTTTTAATTTATCTACTCTGCGCTTGCTCTACATTCATAAAGACTGAATATTGATCACCTCATTGATGATATTTCGTTGAGAAATGTGCTTACTTAGAAATTTCATTTTTACAATATTTAAGATTATATCATCCGTAAACCGTAATACAACACTGTTCACATTTGAATAATTTAATCGGCCCTAAATCAAAAGAAAGTTATCAACTATTTACAGTAGTATTATCGAAATCTATTTATTTATTTATTTATTTATATTTAGTTTGGAAAAACAACAGCTTTTAGGTACATCGGTGGTTACAATTGTGATATGCAACATAAGCCTACTGTTACTATTCTTTTCTTGGTTTTAACGATTTGGAAACAGTGATTTCTGTTTCAATTTTTTTTATTTTATTTATTTTAAAATGCCATTTTAGATGGTATCGAAATCTTTTTATGGTTCCGTTCCCAAAGGGTAAAAGGGGACCCTATGACTAAGGCTCCGCTGTCCGTCTGACTGTCTGTCTGTCCGCCTGTCACCAGACTGTATCTCATATGATGTATTTCTTTTGCCGCTATAACAACAAATACTAAAAAACTGAATAAAATAAATATTTAAAGGGGCTCCCATACAAAAAACGTGATTTTTTGCCGTTTTTATACATAATTGTACGGAACCCGTCGTGCGCGCGTCCGAATTGCACTTGGCCGGTTTTTTTGTCTAAATTTCGTGGTTTATTTTTTATTTCAAAATCCATCAAAATTAATAAAATGCGTACACACTACGGGAATAAATCACCATTAGTGGGCCAGTCCTAATTTCCTTGGCCATTAGAGACGCATTATTGCCTTGTTTATGAACTGAATATTTTGCGCGTCATCACTCTCCCCCCAGTCGGGGGTAGGGGCCATTATTTTCAATTTTAAAACCTGAGCTTTGATGAGAATCCCCAAAATATATGTAATATTATGTCGAATTTTAACACCTTAAAATATCAAACTATTTTACGGATTTTTTCGCGTTTATTTACTATTTTATTTTCCCGACGTTTCGGCTGCTTTACAGCAACCATGGTCACGGGGGGACTGAGGTGTTAGACGTCCTGATGTCATAGTTAATAACTGGGTACCCTCATATTTAGTTGTTGTTTGCGGTCCGATCCACGCAGAAAGTACTTACGGTGTCCTGAGGTCTTGCAATGGTACACTTGGTTTTGGATTTAATCATATTAATTACTGGATCCCAAGTTGGTGGTAGCACCCAGCCATCTTCCCTATTGAAATTAGGATGTTTTTTAATTTCAATGGCCTCACGTATCATCCTTGGTCGGAGTCGGTGTTCTTTTGCGAGGATATGCGGTTTATCAAATCTGATATAATGGCGGGTGCGGTCCTGTACATGTTCACAGATTGCAGACTTCGTGGAGCGTCGGTGTTTCACGTCAGCTATATGTTCTTTTACGCGGGTTTTTACTGATCTTTTAGTTTGTCCCATGTAAGAGAGCCCACATTCACAATCGAGTTTGTATACCGAGTTTATATCCGTAAAATAGTTTAATTTCAATGTATTGTATTCGCGTAAATATAAGAAAACAATACCTTAAAATATCATTTTCTTATATTTACGCGAATACTATACATTGAAATGAACGCGATAAAACCCGTAAAATAGTTTTATTTCAACCTTAAAATATCTCTAATCCTAAGCGAAATTTTCAAGTTCTGTTTCATGAATATTAGTATTCGTCTCTCGTTAATAAATTTTGTTAAATAGGCTACAGCACGCTAAATGTCACAAATATTCAAAGGTCTGTAACTCAAAAACTATGATAGTTAGACATGATCTACCTTCACCATACATCTACGTATGAGCTACCTTATATGAACCCAAAGTATTATTTCGGACTTCTGATACACCCTGTATATTATTACCAAGATCTTGTTGGCCGCTCGGACCATATTTATAGCATTGCCTAAATTTAGGATCACACTTTTGTTAAGTACTTGCAATGTCAAAGTCAAGTGAAATAATTTATACAGGGTGTATCAGGAGTCCGAAATAATACTTTGGGTACATATACGGTAGCTCATATGTGGATGCTTAGTGAAGACAGATTATACGTAACTATCATAGTTTCTGAGTTATAGACCTTTTAATATTTTTCACAGGTATAGTGTTCTGGCCTTTGAGCACGTCCATAACCCTGTTTAGCAGTGTAAACTAGACTTATGAGGGGTGACTACCAATATTCACAAAACCGAACATGCAAATTTTACATAGTACTCGAGTTATAGAAATTGACGACGAAAAAAAAGTTGAAAAAACATGGTTAAATTTAAGTAAAAAAAAAATATTTTTTCGGGAATACAACTGAATAGTATACTATTCAGTTGTATTACCGATACTGATGCAAACGTCAAAGTATTATTTCGGACTTCTGAAACACCCTGTATTGTGTAGGCCTACTTTGGCACTTACAAATTATTAAGTTTACGTATAGTTTTCTTATACGCTGGTCTCACGTCAATAGAATCATGTCTAGAAATCGAACCCGGACCTTTACAGTTGTCCTTTTAACCATAAGTCTATTGGTATATGTATCCGTCAGATTTAAAATCAATAAAATACACGTACAAATTTACATATTCGTGAAAGTGGCGTAGTACGTAGTACTGACATGCCCCTGAAAAGGTAGGTACATACATTATAGTTTCAATTACCATAAAAGCGAGTGAAGGAACCCACTCATTACAGTACAGTATACTCAGCACCTTTTTAATAGGGACACCAAGTATTTATCAATTAGAAGGATATGGTTGTCAAAAAAAGAAGAACACACATTTTTTTTTTGTTTTCTCACCTTGAGACTAATTTTTTGAAATGGCCAGTTAGAATTTCGTCTCGGTTGTGTTTAACTGGAATCGCCTCCAGTCCATTGTATGAAACTCAAAGTACATGCGTTGCTTAGTTTGGAAATAACGAAATTAGACTAAATTTAAGTGAAAACTAAATTTATATACAGGGTGATTGGTAATTCGACGTATTCCCGTTAGGAGGTGATAGGGGTAACTATTTGCGATAATTTTAATTCCCATATGCATTATGCAAAAGTGAACCATTTTCGAGTTATCATGTTTTTTAGGTTTTTTCAAAATAAGTCAAAAATCCAACTTAAAATAATTAATAAAAAAAAAAGTATCAATCTAAATCTTATTTTTTCTTCTGATTTATAAAAACGATTAAACACTGGTTATTTATCAATATTAAAACAACCATAATCGGTCCAATTTAAAAAATGCGAGATGAAGAACGATATTAATTATACGTCTAATTACCAATCACCCTGTATAATACAGGTTGAATCAGAAGTCCGAAATAATACTTTGGGTACATATACGGTAGCTCATATGTGGATGCTTAGTGAAGACAGATTATACCGAACTATCATACTTTCTGTCTTTTAGACCTTTGAATATCTGTCACAGGTATCGTGTTCTGGCCTTTGGGTACATCCATAACCCTATTCAGCAGTGTAAACTGAAACACATATGAGAGGTAACACCAATATTCACAAGACAGAACATGCAAGTTTTACATAGGGCTCGAGATATTACGAGTTCTAGAAATTGACGACGAAAAAAATTGAATAAATATGGTTAACCATAAATTTATACCATTCGCTTAAATACCTGATACTCGTGCAAACGGTCAAGTAGTATTTCGGACTTCTGAAACACCCTGTAGAAACATCGAGTGTATTTTCACACCTATGAAAAAATGAGAGTTAATTGGCTATAGTATTTTCAAACATCGTGATAAAATCTACACGTCTATTATATAGAAAGGCGTGTGAAGTTCACCAACTCGCACTGGGCCAGTGTGGTGAACTATGACCCAAAATCTTCTTCATATTGAGGGAGAACGTGCCCGGTATAATGGCAATAGGCTCGCTATATAATGGCAATAATGCATTGGGACCAAATTACACCGGCGAAATGATGGCGTACTGCAGTACACCTCAGCCTACCCATTCGGAGAATCCAAGCGTGATGATGTATTAGTATTTGCAATCAGTATATTACCTACTTGTAAACAGTTAATAGTCCGAAAAATAAATTATACTCTGTCACCCTACTGTCTACCTCTTTAAGCAAAAACTTTTGTTTTCGTATGCAAATAGCATGAAGATATGTAACTACTTAAATACTTGTATAAAGTTAAATGGAATCGGACTGTCTCATTTGTGTTAATACTAACTTTTAGTTTACATACGTTAGATGTTAGGATTTACACTACTTACAGTACCAAAACGAACTGTATTAATTCATAGAAAGAGCTCATTTTACAACGATATGTCATCGCCGCGAGTGAATTTTCAGGATGTTAGCGTGTCTTCTACCACAAAAATTTAATCTTTATGTGTAGCGACACATAAGCTAGGTATAAATTAAGCTATGTCAGCGAAATAATGTAAGCGCCCGACTGGCCAGTATGTTACGCCAGTCGTCGCCCACCATCTGCGTTGATCAGTCGAATTACAATGGTAGCTACCAGTAACACATTGAAATTGAAGTATTACTTATACCACCAAGAACAACAATAATTTATACCCCCCAAACTGTGACATTATTATAGAGTTCGTTTTGGTATCGCAAATTTTTTGCAGTACCGTTGCAAATATGAAGCGGAAAGAAAAAAATAATTTGCGTTACAAATGTTATAAACAATACTATTCCAGCCCCCTTAGCCTGTCTGGCAGCAATTTTATAATATTACTTCGAGTTATTGTCAGTAATTAAATACAGTACAAATTCTGACAAAAGTTTACAGTTACTATATTCATATTCATATTCATTTATTTTGGTAAATATTTATTTACATGTCAATTATATTAAATAGGAATACAGTTAAAGTTCAGTTTGTGGTTACATAATGAGTACAAGAAAATTAATGATGTCAAACTAGAATAATAGAATTAAAACTATTAAAACAACAATACCTGCTTGAAGTAGGAATTAAAATCGGATCCCCTCCCTTTGATTTTCCTCCCATCAAGGGCCCAGCACATTCTCAATACCTATTTTGGTATATAAAATAAATGACTGTTCGTTATTGTCGCTAATTCTCAATTATGTTTAACAAAAACAAAAACTGACTTATAAAACCTTGGTGCACTATAAAGCTACAAATAACCTTCATTTATTACATTTGGAGTAGGTGCCAATCTACGTCAGACTAGACAAATACACACATCAGCGTTGTATTCAGCGTCGTTGCATTGTACAGCTCAGGTTCAAATCAAAAATAAAAATATTGCCCGTCATGTCAAAGTGTAGCGTGTGTTGCCTTACTAACGTATTATTATCTTATCTTTATTAATAAAAGCAACTCTAAGGCAACACACTGGAGCTATATGTAGCTATTTATTTGTAATAAGTTTTAGCGATTTAAAAAATGCTGAGCCCACTGAGTTTCTTGCCGGATCTTCTCAGTTGAGGTCGTGTATCGATCCGGTGGTAGTATAGTAGAATATAAGAAAAAAAATTTAAACTTGACAATTTGTAAGTGCCCCCATAGGCCTATACAGAATAAATAATTTGACTTTGACTTTGACATGAATTGGCAACGACTTCGAATGCAATGAATTATAAATAAGGTTATTTGTAGCTTTTCCCATTAGATGGTCTGACCAGATCCGCAAATCTCTGGACACTAATCACCACGAAGCTCTCCACGTTGCCAAAGACAGGCACGGGTGGCGCAAGATAGTCAAGGAGAAAATAATTCTATGGGAGAATCACGACCCTCAGTAATGAGGATCACGACGCGAGGAGGAGGAGTTCACCTAGGTTTTTGAAGTCGGTTCTGTGTTTTGTTAAAAATATTTTGTTTCTCGTTTTTTTGTGTCAATAAACGTTGAAAATATGCATGTATTATCACCTCATATCACCCAAAAAAATGAATATTTCAAGCTAAAAAAATAACAAATAGCTGCAAGTTTTGTTAGTACTCACTCATATTTAATACATAGCCAATATGGTTGACATCAACAACTAATACGAAAATCACTGAGTGTGGAATAATTTTGTCTAACACAGAAAGTTTTTATTTTAAATAAAGTCTAACCACATTTTTGTCTCCGCCCCGGCCATAAACTGCGCTCACTATAAACGTTGAATATTCCGGGACATAACGTTTTACGCGCCCGAGAGTGCATCATAAAAAGAACCACCGAAGGAAATTGCGTATTTTCTTATAAATAAATTGATTTGTTAATATTTTAAGGCGACCGTAGTAAGTGGGGAGTTGAGAACACTATCACCGTATGCTGTAATCAATTTTCACACATTTTTGGGGTTCCGTACCTAAAAAGGAAAAAAAGGAATCCTTGTAGGATCTCTTTGCTGTCCGTCTGATTTTCTGTCAAGACCCTTTTTCTCTGCAACACGTGGAGGTACCAAGTAGAAAATAATACCAAAGACTAGTACTAAAGTCTGCGGTCCCGTGAAGTTGTAAAAAAATCAAACGTTAACGCAATCAAAAGATACGGCGGCTTAAGTTGCATATTTAGTACATTTCTAAGGGCACCAAAAACCTGTAGGGTACTTCCCGTTGAACTAATATAATGAAATTTGGCAAGAAGCAATGTCTAATACCACAAGAGAAAAACAGTAATAACAGAAAAACAGTAGTAATAATGAATCCCCCTCGCATTGAGGGGAGGCCCGTGCCCAGCAGTGGGACGTTAAAAGGGCTGTAGTTAGTAGTTTAATGTAACGCATAAAAATGTGTTACAAACTTATTTGCAGTTAGTTTGTATGGGAGAAACAGTTTACCAACGGCAAAGTTAGGTTTGTCCCTCAATCCAATTTTCGTTACAGCACTGATCGCTGCTTCCATAATGTATGTACAGAACCATCGGTGCGCTAGTCCAACTCGCATTTGGCCGGTTTTTTTTTTTCGTAAGAACCTTGTACAAAGTACCTATTAGAAAACTTAAAAAAAGATGAATGAACTCAGCAAAGTCTTTCTCAAATGATGGCGTGACCAAGATCAAAAGGGATTATTTTTTTTACATGGAGCTTGTACCAGAAAGCCCAAAATAAATAAATCTCTCTTAATTAGTGCCTTTTAAAAACTTGTTTTATTTTGTCTAATTAAAATTTATGGAACATCAATTAGCTGGACGTTTATTGTCTTTTATCGGATAATTAAACGTTCTTTGTTTCGATTTCTTTTGAGTTATTCAGCTAATTAATACATTATTGAAACTGTCCGCCTATAGAACTCACTTCCAGTATTGATCAGACAATCTACCTCCTCTCATATTTTCAAGGATCGGGTAAAGAAGTGTTTCAATCTTGTTCATCACGTTCGCTGCGTGATTTTTAGTGTACTTTGAGCTGGTGCTTCATGAGGTCATATTGACTCATAAAGGTACTAACTGCGCACTAGAAAAAAGTTCACCATGAGCCAATATGACCTCATAACGCAGCAAACGTGTTAACTGCACTTTGTATTTATTTACTTTTAACTGTAAGTACTAAATCTGCTTTGTTTACACAGAATATTATATTGTATGTATGTATTTATATGTTTGTGTGCATTTTGAAACTACTATTAGTATCTATTATTAAACACACCCTAAAGCCCTTAGTATTTTTTTGGTGTAAGCTTATTCCTCGTCATCCCCAGTCTGTTGTGTTATATAACGTTATGTAATAAATAACATTGCTCGTATGTTATATTACGTGATTCCGTGTGAGGCGTGCAGTGAAACCTAAGTGATCAGCGTCACGTGCATCGCCGACTCACGGCGCGTCATTCCCATTTGTTACCAGAATTGTTATATTTTGTTACTTATATAAAACTAGCTGTGCCCGCGACTTCGCCCGCGTGGACTTTAGGGAGATTACCCGGAAATATGGGTATTATGTTTTTCCCGCGGAACCCTAATGCTTTTTCTAAAATTAAAGTAGCCTAAGTTACGCCTTGGAACGTCAGCTATCTGTCAGTGAAAGTCCCATTGAAATCGGTTCAGCCGTTTAGAAGTTTACCTCAAACAAACAGACAGACAGACAGACAGACAAAAAAATTCAAAATTGCGTTTTCGTTATAGGTATCGTATATACTTTCATACGCATTTGGTAAAAAAGTGTTATTTTGATATTACAAACGGACAATCCATTTTTTTTTTTTTTTTTATGAGATAGGGACCCAAACGAGCAGACGTTTCACCTGATGGTAAGTGATCAACGCCGCCCATGGACACCTGCAACACCAGGGGCATTGTCGTGGCACGCGTGCTTGTCCTGTAGCTGGAATTATTACGTGCTTCTCTACGAGTAATAGGATACGATACATTACCGTGTATTTGTTCATCAAACAACGTGTCATGGAGCTGAGACAGTTATGTAGATATATTATAATTTATGTATCTGATCTATACCACCCACAATACCACTATTGCACTACTACTATAGCCCTTTTAACGACCCACTGCTGGGCACGGGTCTCCCCTCAATGCGAGGGGGATTCAGGCCATTGTCCACCACGCTGGCCCAGTGCGCGTTGGCAGACTTCACACATCTATCGAGAATTAATCAAGTGCCCTCAGACGTGCAGGTTTTCTCAGGATATTTTCCTTCACCGTTTCATAGCAAGTGATAATCTCGGATGAAAATGAGATTCGCACATAAATCCCAGTAGTGCGAGTCGGGGTTTGAACCTGCACACTTAGATTGCAAGGCGTACGTTCGTCCACTCGGCTACCACTACAAATAAATTAATTTATAATGTCTGTTTATTGTTTTTTTTTTTTTTATGGGACTAAGCCCACCACACATTCCCACCACTGTTACTCCTGTAAGCCAGGATCGACAGCGGTGTCCATTGAAAACACCGAGGTTTGACCCTCGGCTAGTCCCGGGGAAAAGCTAAATTGTCTTGGAACCCGCACGGATTTAATCGAAAAAAGGTGTCTGTTTGTTGTGTTAAAACAACTTTTTTTTTGCTAAATTCATGTGCATTTGACAGTATACACGCTACCTATAAAAAAAACGCAATTTTAAAATTGTTTTGTGTCTGCCTATGCATCTGTCTGTATGTTTATTTGAGGCAAACTACCAAACGGCTGAACCGATTTTGACGGAACTTTCACTGACAGGGCTAACTTCTAACGTGCTCGTTTCATCTTCAAAAAATCAGGTTGTCACTGTCATTTATATCTATGAAATCTGTGGTGTAAGCGGAACAGGACAAGTAGTATTACGTTACCTTAAAAACCGTGATCAACGCTCTGATTTTTGCTACTATTCATTCATTTACGCAGACGCTAACGACTCACGATACTCAATTTAAAAACAACGGTAGAGCTATCTCCTCGTTATTTGATATCGCTGACAGTAGCCACACATACAAAAGGTCGCGAGGAGACCGAAGCATAATCGCGAGACATGCTTGCGAGGTCAATATTTGCTGTATGTTGGCAGCTTGACGCGACTGACGTGAGACAGGCATACGCGATATGAATCTAGACCAGGGATTCCCAAACTATTTTAAAAGACCCCTCTACCAAATTATCAAAAACCCCAGACCCCCATAGCAAAATTACGTGAAAATCCTATTCCTTGTCTATTTTTTTATTAATACAAAATACTTAAAAAACAAACTTTGCGGTTGGTTTAGTGCAAAGTGGTCGATATCGACCTCAAGGGATCGACAAGATATCCATATCGATCCTTTTGGGATGGTACGGTGCCTAGCTTATTAAATAAATAAGCATTTTCATGAAATGTAGGATTTACGGGCTTATTTTTTTTTATTATATAAGTAAATTTTTATTATGATATTAATTTTACATCAACAAATAAATACATCATCAGGCCTGTATTCCCCTAAGGGGTAGGTAGAGGTACGCTGCAAAGCATCAACACCTTGTCAATATATTTAGTTCCCAATATAATGGAGGGTGCGTAATAAAATAAGCAATAGCTTATTTAATTCCACTTAAATCAGAATTATGATTGGACAATTTAAAATAAACCAACATAGAAAATTACTAGCCCGTTGAGTTGAGACCTTTATTATGCTACCTTAACTGAGGTAATCCTAATTCTCTAATTAGGATTACCTCAGTTAATACTAGGATTATCTCAGTCGGGGTAATCAAGGTAATAAAATATAATTTGTAAGTGATCCCGTAGCTTTCTACGGGATCACAATTAAGTTATTAAGCAAACATTAAAATTATTTTGTTATAATAATTTATAATCTCAAACATGATATAGTTTAATTTAAAAAAAAAAAAATTAATTCACCCAAGTACGCTACGTATTTCCCGGGTCGTAGCGCATTTGACTACGAATGCCATTATGAACGGAACGCTACGGGCTACGAGCGCTACGGTTGGCGCGTTTGTACCATTATTCAAATGCGTAGCGTATTACTACGCCGATGATGCGTAACGATGCGTTCACAGATATTTCGGCATGTAATGTTGTTATACCATAGATAAAATCACATACAAGTTGCATTATACATACGTAAATAAACTTAAAGTGTTTGTGTGTATTATCAAAATTACACCTTTTTACCAAACGCATATGAATATAGCTTTCGCATTTGAAAATATATACGATACCAATAACGAAAATGCAATTTTTAGATTTTTTGTCTGTCTGTCTGTTTGTTCCGGGTAAACTTTCAAACAGCTGAACCGATTTTGACGGGTTTTCCACTGGCAGATAGCTGATCATGTGTGTATTTGCCTAGTCTGTCGTAGATTGGCACCGACACAAAAAGTAATGAATTATAAGGTTATTTGTAGCTTTTTAGTTCACCTAGGTTTTTGAAGTCTTTTTTTTTTACGAAATGTTCAATGGCATAAGATGAGGAATGGCTCCACCTGCGATTACCGGGTATTTCTGTCAGTATCAAGTAATTAATAGAAAGAGCGATGTTAAAATCTAAACAATTCAGATTTGACTAAAAGATTTTCAGAGGACCATTAAACCATATATAGAATAATAAAACAAAAAAATCATTGCCTAATTTCTCGTAGAAAGTTTTATCATCTTAAGAGTCTCCGCCCACTACCCCGTTCCATACCATCACCGAATAAATAAATAAAAATCTCCAGACAACACATACTCATCGTATGATCCCAAACTAAGCAAAGCTTGTACTATGGACACCATACAATGGAACGTGGGTGATCCCAGTTACACGTAGACCAGGTCAATTTCCGAAAAGGTAATTTCTGAAATTTAAATTTGACGCAGGCGGGAGACGAACCCAGATTCACTTATTGCATTGAGCCAAGCGGCCTACGCTCAGACCATTACACTAATTTGTTGTTAAAAATGTTTGTTACTCTTTCAAGCAACAACTACTAAACAGATTTTGATGAAACTTTACAGACTAATATTATAAATGTGAAAGTTTGTGAGGATGGATGGATGTTTGTTACTTGTTCACGCAAAAACTACTGAACGGATTTTAATGAAACTTTACAGTTGTCGTTTATACATCAGAACAACATATATGACAAAAATTTATAACGATTTTGAATAATCAAAGTCTTCGCGGACGAAGTTACGGATAGAAGCTAGTATTGCTATAAGGTTTTGATACGTTTTAGTGAGTATAGCAGGGATACATTCTAGTTAGGTCGTAATATGGTACGGATTTGTGGGTAAAGGTTTAAATCATGCTCGAATCTTGTCTGCTCTCATAAATAAAGAATAAAGCAGCGAAGAAATACATCATCTCGATGCGAATGTCGGAGTAACCGGAGAGAGTCTGAATAATTTCAGTGCATCTAAGATACAGAGCAATCAACAACGTCTGGGGGACCGACGAGAGAGTCCTTGAACATACCAAGCAGACGCGAATTCATTTGCCTTTTTACAAAAAATTACTCTATGCTAGTGTACAGACACTTTAATTTTATTTATTTTAATTATATATGACGTGTGTAACGAAATGTACTTTTTTTCGATGTTCATCTGTCTGTTTATTTGAGGTAATCTCCCAAACGGTTGTACCGTTTTCGACGGGACTTTCACTGGCAGAAAGCTGATGTTACAAAGAGTTACTTGAGCTCAATGATCTTCTAGAAAACAGATATGTTATGAGCGCGCACTAGTAAACACTCGAATATATCCTAATTAGGATGTATATTTGATACCAACATGCGGATTGGTTGACAGATGAATGTTACATCTCAACACTAGACTAGCTATCTCTTTTTTCTCGTTGGTTTTATCAAGCCATCTCTTTTGCACATTTCTACGTGTTGTGAAATGTAAAATGAATGAAATGTCTGTATGTGTGCTGCCGCTGTTACGCGGAACACTTTTTTCGGTTGTTTTGTGCGTGTATAACATATCTGTTGAGCTACTTTAATTTTGGGAAAACAATAAGGTGTCTAAATTTCGCGCGGATGAAGTCGCGCGCTCAGCTAGTATGTTTTATATATATCATGGGGTGAAAGGCTTTTTGACTTAAGCGACACTTTGGGTGATATTTACATATTATGTGCATTCAGCGATTTTTTTTGCGTCAAATGATTATGATCTCCTGTAAGATTAACAAAATTAGGTTAAATAGCCTTTCACCTCTCGATATAAACGCGACCACTCGAGTAAATTCAGTCGCGTCATTGATAACGTTTTGTTGAAAAATGTGGTTTATTACCAGTTAATACGGTTCGTTTTGGTATTGGCAAAAAAAAAAAATTCGCGCGCATTTTGTAGCCCCTATTTGCGCAGGGCTCCTTTTTTATTTTAAATCTAACAAAACATTTGCAGCTTGCAGCTATCTCTGTTATAAATGCTTAGTATTTTTTTTTCTTTACAATGTTTAGTTAAAAATATACACATTTGCAAAGTGGTTAGAAGGGGAATACGCCGGACGGGTAGGCAGGGGTACACTACAATGCGCCCACACTCCGCCGATGCATTCTGGTCGAGGCGAATCTATTGCCATTATATCTAGCGCATACTCTGCTACCAATTTGGACCATAGTCCACCACTGACTCAGTGCGGGTTGGTGAGCTTCACACGGCGATTTATAGACATCCAAATTTCCTCACAATGTGTATGATTTAGCAGCGGTAGCCGAGTGGTCGAACGCACGCCTTGCAAGCAAAGTGTGCAGGTTCAAACTCCAGCTCGCACCTCTGGGATTTATGTGCGAATCTCATTTTCATCCGAGATTATCACTTGCTATGAAACGGTGAAGGAAAACAGCGTGAGGAAACCTGCACGTCTGAGGGAACTTGACTAGTTCTCGATAGATGTATGAAGTCTGCCAACCCGCACTGGGCCAGCGTGGTGGACTATGGCCTGTATCCCCCTAGCATTAAAGGGAGGCCCGTGTCCAGCAGTGGGTCGTTAAAAGGGCTGTAGTATTAGTGTATTCTATTTAATGTGTTCTATTTAACCGACTTCCAAAAAGGAGGAGGTTCTATGTTCGTCTGTATGTTTATGATTCGAATATTAATAATATTAGCCCGTAGATGTAGTTAACAATATTAAATATGTGCCCTAAGGCCCGAAAACAATATATGTGACAAATATTCAAAGGTCTGTAACTCAGAAACTATGTTAGTTAGATATAGTCTGCTTCCACTAATCAGCTACGTCAGGGCTGTCCAAACTTCATACCTTCACGGGCTAATTAATTTTACTACAAAAGCTGGAGGACCGCAGAAAAAAATATTTTCTGTTTTCAAGTAAAAAAAATACAGGGTAATCATTTCTTTATACATTTATTGGTTCTTCGTTAATTTATCTTTAGCAATCATATTGATATCAACGTCAATATTCGTTGTTGCCAGCCGCATTGCATGAAGAAGTGACTTAACTGACAGTGAAGATCTTTTTTTTTTATGAGATAGGGAGGCAAACGAGCAGACGTTTCACCTGATGGAAAGTGATCAACGCCGCCCATGGACACCTGCAACACCAGATCTATACTTAGATTTTATAAAGTTCATTGTTGAATACGCACTTTCACATAAATAAGTGCTGCCCATCATCGATCCCATTTTCAAGCCAAAATTTGTTAGTTTGGGGAAACGATTGCCAAGGATCTTAAAAAATGCATTCCAGTTTCTGTCAAAAACTATTTTCTGATTAAAACATGCGTCGCGGGCCGTTGTTTGGACAGCCCTGATCTACGTATTAACTACTGTATATGTAGGTACCTTAACTATTATTTCAGACTTCTGATAAACATCGTATATGTGTTGCGCGGTATTTATTTATTGTGCTAGTTACTCTAACACAGGTTGCAGAAGTTCAAAACACTACATCAGCTTGGATCCCCTCCAGCGATAGTATCTTGTACGAAAGAATAAAACTTTGTAATGGAGTCCGCCTAACTTTAGTTTTAGAAGCGAAGCCGATAGCGAATATCAGGAGGTATTTCTTTTTTACTGTAAAATGGTTGCACAACGTGTTATTATATTAAAGAGAGAGCTTGTCCTAACATTTGGCACGTATAAGTAGAAAAGTACAGATATCCAAATATTCTAAAATGACGTCCTAAAAATATTTGACGTAAATTAGTGAATTGACGCCATAGCATGGAGATATTATAACGGAGATGGCATTTCGAGCCCGCGCTGTGGTAAATTTCTCTTGCTTAACTGACTCCGCCATCTTTTTTTTCCCATATAGTTGCCGTATACTACAGGATGGCGGGAAAATCGCCGCAGAGCTATGCGAGGAGTGGAGTCGTACTCTAGATACTCTATGACCCATAGCCATATGGTCATATACATCTTGACATAGACAATGTGACGTACGTAGACGTCAAAGTCACACACAAAATTGGATGTGTCAAACTGTCAAATGTTATGATTGTGTTTCTTGGGAGGTCATCCGCCATCTTTATTATATCAGTCATCAACCATTTTTATTTATAATGTATTTTCATTGAATTTATTCTTGGTTAGACGCTGGCTGAAATACCCGCCAACCGCTGGTGGAGCCATTCCTCATATTATTCCATTAAATATCATAATTTCATTCATTTCGTAACAAAAGAAGTAGGTAAGTAAATTTTTGGACGTTTTATCATATATTTAGGCATCTACACTTTACATTATCTTTTAAAACCAAGTTTCAGAACATTTGTAGAACACATAAATACCCACAAACGCGACATAACGTGGCCTTATTAAACTCCCCCGTCGGTCTGTTACGCCTCGGTTCAGAGCCAGGATAACTTGCGGAGAAGTTTTCTCATCAATGTTTACCGTCAGTCGGGATCAAACACAATTCGCGGAATGGTATCATTGATAAGAAGAATCCCGAACGATGACTCGTTAAGCGCCCCAACCCTGGGCGTCAAACGCCGCGCGTCAAAATGTTTGCAAATACCAAAAGGAATTTTTAGTATATTTTTTAATACATCATCACGCCTGTATTCCCCGAAGGGGTAGGCAGAGGTGCACTGTAGTGCACCCACATTTCGCCGATGTATTTTGGTCCCAATGTAATAGGGGGCGAGCCTATTGCCATTATACCGGACACATTCCCCCTCAATACGAGGGAGATTTGGGCCATAGTCCACCACGCAAGTAATAATCGATGTTTATCAGCGCTCTCTATGTAAGTCATCTATGTTTTATCTATGTTGTTGTCTATGACAGTTCCCAAATACAGTTGATTCCAAAAAAAAAGGTTGGCCTCGTGGGCAAGAACGCCCGCCTTGAACGTAAGGAGTGCAAGTTCAAATCCCGGGCCCGCACCTCTGAGATTAATTTCATGAGCGAATGTCATTTTCAATAGTGATTACCACTTGCCGAACGGCGAAGGAAAACATCGTGAGGAAACCTGTACGTCTATAGAAGGGCGTATGAAGTTCACCAACCTGCATTGGGCCAGCGTGGTGGATTACGGTCCAAAATCTCCCTCGTATTGAGGAAGAATGTGCCCGGTATAATGGCAATAGGCTCGCCCCTTATTACATTGGGACCAAAATACATCGGCGAAGTGTGGGCGCACTGCAGTGCATCTCTGCCTACCCCTTCGGGGAATACAGGCGTGATGATGTATTTTGATGATGATGTATTTTTTTACAGAGTAGTATAACAATCAAAGTGACAAGTGTGAGAAGTTTCATAGTTCACATGATTAGAGAGAGATGGCGTATTGAGTTCAGTGTTCCAATTAATTCATTTCAACACAACTGACACCCAAATCAAATGGTCGTAAATTTAATCCGCCGTATTATCACCAATTTTTATTTACACTACAGCCCTTTTAACGTCCCACTGCTGGGCAATGGCCTCCCCTCAATGCGAGGGGGATTCGGGCCAATTTTTATTTATAATACATACATCATCATACATCATCACGCCTGTATTCCCCGAAGGGGTAGGCAGAGGTGCACTGCAGTGCGCCCACACTTCGCCGATGTATTTTTGGTCCCAATGTAATAGGGGGCGAGCCTATTGCCATTATACCGGGCACATTCTCCCTCACTACGAGGGAGATTTTTGGGCTATAGTCCACCACGCTGGCCCAGTGCGGGTTGGTGAACTTCACACGCCTTTCTATAGACGTGCAGGTTTCCTCACGATGTTTTCCTTCACCGTTTCATAGCAAGTGGTAATCTCGGATGAAAATGAGATTCGCACATAAACCCAGAGGTGCGAGCCGGGGTTTGAACCTGCACACTTTGATTTGCAAGGCGTGCGTTCGACCACTCGGCTACCACTGCTTATTTATAATGTGTATCCTATTTAGTACCTATGCTCTTACTATTGATTTTTTTGACACTGACTGAGATACCCGCTAATCGCAGGTAGAGCCATTCCTCATCTTATTCCAATACATTTCACCATATCATTGATTTTGTAAAAAATTATAAAGAAGATAATGTTTATAAGTCAATATCGCCCAAAAGTAGTCCCCTCGATATCGTTGATGATCTTCGAACTTGCCCAAGCTGGGTGTACCTGAGATCACCCGAAGCCTTTTGTATGATGCCCAGAGTACGAGTTCTGCTTAGTTTGGGACTCTATCCGTTGAGTCAAGCCCGAAGCGTTAAAGAAGTTAAAACACTGATACAGTGTAGATACAATCGAGAACAATAACAGATCCCAAGTGCAGTTAGCGATCGCTGTGGGCTATGTCGTTCGGTCAACCCCCACTGTCAATGAAAGAGGCATATTTACGTTAAGGTCACTGGATTATATACCGAATATGTTTGTTTATTTAAATCATATTCAATTTCTGTAATAGGTCGTTAACGGGTGTGAGTCAATCCAGGAAAAGTAAACTGTAGTTATTTAATAAATATCTAAAATTCAGGAAACATGTCTTACTTTGGCTTGAGTCTGTTACTACTAAAAATCGTCGCAGAAAATGTAAACGAACATTTAAAAAAAATTATTGAGTAAGCCCCGTAAGACAGTATAAGTAAGCAAAACTCTTTTTACTAATACCCCGAAGTATTGGAACGTAGTTTTGGAACTTAGTTCCTTATGGCGCGTTGCAAAAGGGGGCTAGACGGAAAAAATTAAGACTAAAAGTGTCGACCGACACTTTTGTAAGTGTGTGTGTGAGAGTAAAAGTTGTAACGACACTTTTGTAAATGTGTGTGATTTCGATTTTGAATTCGATTTCGATTTCAATTCCGATTCCGACTCCGATTCCGATTCCGATTCCGATTCCGATTCCGATTCCGATTCCGATTCCGATTCCGATTCCGATTCCGATTCCGATTCCGATTCCGATTCCAATTCCGATTCCGATTCCGATTCCGATTCCGATTCCGATTCCGATTCCGATTCCGATTCCGATTCCGATTCCGATTCCGATTCCGATTCCGATTCCGATTCCGATTCCGATTCCGATTCCGATTCCGATTCCGATTCCAATTCCGATTTCAATGTGTGTGTGTATATGTACAATTTTTTTATTTCAAAAGGAACTTCGTTCCATCCGGGTGTCCCTTGACACCTCTCAAGTTTTTTTTCATGACTTTGTATTTTTATTAACAAATTTTTTACTATAAAAATATGTAAAAACATTAACTTATATTAAAGCAATACTACTAAAGCGGTGGTATGACGACCTTTCACGTGACACCAAATTTTTAGGGTTCCGTACCAAAAAAGCAACCCTTATAGCATCGCTTTGTTGGCAGACTTCACACATCTATCGAAAACTAGTCAAGTTCCCTCAGACGTGCAGGTTTCCTCACGATTTCATAGCAAGTGATAATCTTGGATGGAAAAGAGATTCGCATATAAATCCCAGAGGTGCGAGCCGGGGTTTGAACCTACACACATTATGTTACGCGGGATCTTGAATATTACTTAACGCGCCGTGTGCATGGAGGAATTCCGATTTTCGACTTAATAAAAGCTTACTACTTATTACCTAAAAATAAAGTCAAATCATTTATTGTGTACAGGTTCTACAAGGGCACTAACAAGTTTTCAAGACTAATCATACTTCGAGGTTGTATACTCAGTCACTAGAAATACAATGCGTGTTTTATTATATTCCCATTGAAACAAAGAGGATAATATTTTTTGTTAAAAAGCACCGAATTCCATTACGTTAACGAGATTCACAATCGAGATATCGAATTATGTCTCACTCGATTATCGCTAGGGACGCTGAATCAGCACTTTTCCCAAAGTAATAACATTGAAAATTGTACTTTAACGGAATTCCTTTGCGCAAACCTATTTATAGGTTTGCTTGTTGGAATATAAGATTATAGGTTACAGCCCCTTTTACCAGACTACGGTGAAGCCAAAAGGAAAAGTTATGATTTTAGCAGTCTATGTATGTATGGTTGTATTTAGGTATGTTCCTCCGTAGCGCTTAAACTATTCATCCGATTTTGATGAATAAGGTGTCAATCGATTCTTTATTATGACCCTAGTAACATAGGCTACATTTTACCCGACTTCAATAATACGAGGAGTCGATTTGACCTTCTAAAAACCGTTTTCATTCCTTTCTTTTTACCTGACTACGGTTGGAGGGTTATGATTTAGACTGGTATGTTTGTATGTTCATCTCTTCCAAATTTTTATACCATTCAGTTGTATACTCGATACTGATGCAAACGTCAAAGTATTATTTCGGACTTCTGAAACAGCCTGTATAATACAATAATTGAATACCTACATATGAAAAGCACCAGTGTTCAAGCTCCAATCAAAGTAGTACTACTACAGCCCTTTTAACGTCCCACTGCTGGGCACGGGCCTCCCCTCAATGCGAGGGGGATTCGGGCTATATTCCACCACGCAGGCCCAGTGCGGGTTGGCAGACTTCACACGTCTATCGAAAACAAGTCAAGTTTCTTCAGACGTGCATGTTTCCTTACGATGTTTTCCTTCACCGTTTTATAGCAAGTGATAATCTCGGATGAAAATGAGATTCGCACCTAAATCCCAGAGGTGCGAGCCGGGGTTCAAACTCGGCTACCATTGCAAAGTAGTATTAAAAATATTAAAATACAGTATTATTTTACTGAGGTTATATCGGTATGGAGGCAGTTGGAGCTAATAAAAGTCCAAACTCCAGGTGTTCATAATTCAATCTTTCATTAAGTTGGTTCTTGCAATTTTTCGCGCTCCAGTCTCGCATGTTTACGACGTTCAGCGTATTGCCCGGCCATGGGGAACAGTAAACATTTTATGATGGGTTTGGACTACGTGTCGTGATAGGAATTGATCCTACTAATGATGATGTGGATGTTTGTTCCTTTTTCACGCAAAAACTACTGAACGGATTTTGATGAAACTTGACAGTATCTTCATCATCACGCCTGTATTCTATGTGTACTGTATTCTATGTGTATAGGCAGATGTGCACTGCAGAGCAACCACACTTCGCCGGTGTATTTTGGTATCAATGTAATGGGGGCGACCCTATTGCCATTATACCGGGCACATTCCACCTCAATACGAGGGAGATTTGGGCCATAGTCCAGCACGTTGGCCCAGTGCGGGTTGGTGAACTTCAGACGCCTTTCTATAGACGTGCTGGTTTCCACACGACGTTTTCCTTCACCGTTCAGCAAGTGGTAATCATTGTTAAAAATGATAGTCACACATGAACATTATCTCAAAGGTGCAGGCCTGGGATTTAAACTTAATGATTTTTCTACTGGATATGGCTCGGAGTGACGTCATTTTCTCGACAAATTTGACAGTTGAAAGAGATAAAACTTATATCTATGCCGTCATGCTAATCCTACTTCATTCCGACTTTGGCCTCTTCTCAATTCGTAAACACTTAAAAATAGCGTCCGAACGCTATTTTAAAAAAGCCACGTCGCATTTAAATCCTCTAATTGTCGCCGCCGGCAATTACGAGCCAGACCCCGCGCACACATCATCAACTCGTCGCCGCCGTCCGCGGCACGTGTTGATTGATCCTCCCGACACGATCACCGCCCTCCTCGACCCGGGCGTTGAGAGGGCCACCAACACACCTACACCAGCCTCAAACAGACACCGATCTCGCTGGCGAGGTCGAGGAACCCCCTCTTCCGCTCGTAGGTGCATCTTTGCACCTAGGAGCGCAGTCACTACCTCTCCCCTCACGGTAACTGCCCAAGCCGAGGTCGTGCCCTCTGTGGCGCCCTTGAGCTAGTTGCCACCCCTTTCCGCCCTTCAGGGCTTGGTTGGAGTGCACTCTGCGCTCGCCACTCCTCCGGTAAAGCTGAAAAGGCCACCTCACGGCCAACAGTGTAAGTCCTTTAAAAAAAAAAAAAAGCTAAACCTACTGGTTCGCTGTTGTATTTTATCCCTTGCGTTTCTTTACGTATAAATTACTTAATACAAAACGAAACATCGATTGCTATCAATACACGTAATATCTCCTGAAATCCGTTTTACAGACATTTGAACTGTAAAATTATTTTTTACAACGACATTTGAATAATACAACTTGTTTACAATGGCGACAGTGAAATCAAACTTTACAACTCGCAACGTTCCGCCCTTACAATTGTACATTCGAAATTTATTTTGTTTCGCTTTTCATAATTTATTAGCTTGGTTATATTGCATTATTTTTTATTTAAATAATAAATAAATACACCACGCCTCTATTCACCGAAGTGGTAGGTAGAAGTGCTCTGCAGTGCATCCATACTTCACAGATGTATTTTAAATTAAATTATTTATTAGAGACAACAAACAACAGTACATAAAAATTAACAAATAGTATTACAAAAAGTTATCCAAACACAGTACAGTCCACGGCGTTGTCCACGGATTAATTACATAAAGTTGCCGCAATATAGACTAATATTATACAAATAAGTAAACATAACATTATATTGTAACAAATTATAACAAAAAAAACATAGAAAGAAAGAAAGAAAGAAAGAAAGAGAGAAAGAAAGAACATAAAATAGAAAGAGGAGTAGATAAGAAACTTATAAATCATTATGGTAAAAAAATTTTGGAGCATAATTTAGCTTTTATGGCTTTTTTGAAATTAAATCTATAACTTATATTATCTTATCTATAATTTTGGTCCCAATGTAATAGGGATGAGTCTATACGAAGAGTGGAGTCGTTATAGGTACTCTAGATACTCTATGATTGACATAGAGTTATTTTTAGTATTGGCAAACATTTTAACGCACGCGTCTTGACGTCATAGTGTGCCGGGAGCTTTAATGATGCAAAGAAAAGTATTTTATATGCACAGATAACAAAAAAAGCAGTTGATCTGTGTGCCCGTAAATCAAATTGGTAAAAACATTTCGAATTCATTAAGTGGGACGTGTTTTAATTTATACGTCGATCTCCTGAGCCCGCCTCTTGCTGGCTGGATTACGGGCCAAATTGGATTATTTATTATTTATTTCAAGCGGGTTCTGTACGCTAAGTATTGATTCTACGTGGTTTGTGATTTTCTTTACGTGTATTTAACAAACTCAACCACAACTCTCAACTTCGTTTTGTAGTAATACACGAAACATAAAACAAACCATACCTTTTTTTTTTAAGGTCGGAAAATCCTTTATGGAGACCTTGCCACCTCGGGGGAAGTAACAGGGTTATGTGGGAGTCCCGGCAGAAGGCCGTATACCCACTAAAAACCAATGGTGTACCATCTTCCACTTATATCGGGGCGCCACGGGATCGCTTGCGCATGCACCGCGAAAACAAACCATACCTGTACAATCATCGCTATTGTCGTAACTACCCCTAAGTGCGAAGTCAATCTACCATAGCGCAGTGTTCTCGCAATGCTACCAACTGCCAGGAGTGGAGAAGCATAGCCAGAGCGATAACCAAGGAGAACGACGACACGGAAGATCCACCACTCACACCATCTCAACCACCACGACCACTCTGACAAGAGTGCCCGACTAAGAAGTGAAACCCCTAAGTGCATTATTCGTTCGATTTCTCATTGTTTTAATTCCATGTGCGGAAGCTTGTAATTGGCATGTAATTAATTACATTAAATTTCATTTTATAAAATTAGCCGCAAGCTCCCCAAATATAATAAAATAATTCCTGTTTTTTTTCTTCGTAATTTTATTGCCAAAAAGTATTTTTTCTACATAAATTTAATGGATAGATGACAGTTTGGTTTATTGGTTTTAGCGTAAGCCGCTTGGTTCACTGAATCAGGTGGTTGGGGGTACAATTCCCGCAGTGGCAAATTTCGGATTCAGCCTATTTGTAATTTGCCCTGGGCTAAGTGCAACTGGGATCGCCCCCAGTCCATTATATGTTACCCATAGTACATACTTTGCTTTGTTTCGATTATATGATGAGTATATGTCGTCTGGCGATATTTTTTCTATGCATTATGTTCACGCACAACGTGACAACACTAGTGCTCCGCCAGCGCATCACTAGTGCGCTCGGCGGCCATTACCCAACAAACTTGAATGGCGAGACGTACCGTATAATTTTATATTTTGTTAAAAGTAAATTAAAAGTTAATAAAAAACCTGAAGAGTACTAATTTACCACCCTGTACCACACCTAAACACATTACTAAACCATTCATCAGAGTTTGTTAAAACTTTGGTGGGGTCTTCTGTGAATGCCCCCGAGAGTTTCTTGCCCAATAAACTATATAAATTAAATGAATTCCTACCAAGATATAGTTAAAGTGTAGATAGCAAGTTATAATACTTTATTTTTTTAATAATATATCGGCTTGTTTTCATATACATTTATATAAATTTATTTTCAATTTCACTACATGTCAGAACAAACATTTATCACCGATGATCCTTTTTTGTCACTCAAATATCCCAACGTATCCCTAAAAAATAGGACATGTCAAACAAATTGGTTTTACGTAGACACGTTACACAACAGACAGTGTTGATTATTCCCAGAAATTTCGCGAAATGAAAAACCACTGTCCAGGATAATTTACACAACGAACTGATGAAGCAATAATGTTTCAATCATAGACATTTTTTTTTTTTTTTATGTGATAGGGAGGCAAACGAGCAGACGTTTCACCTGATGGTAAGTGATCAACGCCGCCCATGGACACGTGCAACACCAGGGGCATCGCAAGTGCGTTGCCGGCCTTTAAGGAATGAGTATGCTCGTTTCTTGAAGGTACCTTTGTCGTATCGGTCCGGGAACACCGCTGCAGGAAGTTCATTCCACAGTTTGGTGGTGCGAGGAAGAAAATTCCTGGTAAATCGCACTGTACTGGAACGCCATTCATCCAGATGGTGAGGATGGTAATGCAGTCTGTGGCGAGCCGTGCGATGGTGGAATTCAGCGGCAGGTATAATACCGAACAATTCCTCGGAACACTCTCCATGATAGAGGCGATAGAAAATGCAGAGAGAGCCTACATCTCTACGCAACGCCAGAGGGTCTAGCCGATCGGTAAGCTTTTTGTCATCGACAATTCGAACTGCCCTTCGTTGCAGGCGGTCAAAAGGAAGAAGTTGGTACTGTGGTGCACCGGCCCAAAGGTGAGAGCAGTATTCCATGTGCGGACGGACTTGCGCCTTGTAAAGTTGCAGGCGATGAGCCGCAGTGAAATACCGTCTCGCCCTACCGAGCACACCCAGCTTTTTGGAGGCCAACTTGGCCTTACTTTCCAGATGACCGCGGAATTGCACGTCGTTCGATATGTCCACTCCAAGGATCCCAATACTTGGCTTGGCATTAAGGGGAGTGTCTTCGAAGCGAGGAGATGCGACAAATGGGTTCTTTTTGGCGGTGAACGCACAAATTTGTGTCTTATTGGGATTGAATTGCACTAAGTTCAGTTTGCCCCAGTTCGAGACTAGATGTAGAGAAGCCTCGACTTCAGACACAAGTTTGTTCCGACACTCATCGACGTTTGCCCGAGAAATATTAGCACGACTGGTGTAAAGAGCATCTCCTGTACTGTCATCCGCATAACAACGGAAGTTGCTGATATTAAGCAACATATCGTTGATATGCAGCAGGAACAGGGTAGGGGATAGGACACAGCCTTGCGGGACGCCAGCATTTACGGACTTGCAATCCGAGCATGATCCGTCGACTACGACCACGGACGGCAACGCACACAGACAGGGCTCTTCCCACAGTGCGTGTTGGTCTGTGTAGATCTTTTGATAGCTTCATTTCAAAATGCAAAGTGAAAGAGAACATGATATTATGTTCTCTTTCACTTTTTCACTGCAGCTTTGAAGTTACCGCCTCGGGACGGATACCGGCGCACCGCCTGTGCTACCACGGACGAGACCCTTCCCACGGTGTGTCGTGCGAGCTGGTCCGCGTCCGTCCGCGATATCACGGACCGTGGGAAGCTAGCTTAAGGGGGCACCAGAGACGACCGAGAAAAAAAAACATGCACACGAAAGATAAATCAATTTCAAACTCTTAGGACAACATGTGGTGGTGCCGACACCACCTAGCATGGGATAAGAGCAGAAGGAACAACACACTCTACTTACGATACGTATTCACTTTTTTTTTCAATTAATTCTTTGTAGTTTGCTTAAGGATAGGGGGGCCCACAGGGGAAGATTGCTTAAGGCTTTAAGTTACCTTAATCCGGTACTGATGTTTTGTCGTATCGTAGGCCGCTCGGCTCACTGCTCCAGGTCAATGGATGGTTTCAGCAATGGCCGTTTCGGAATTTGTTCGTCTCGATGTAACTGGGATCGCCCCCAGTCCATTGTATGGTACCCATAGTACAAGCTTTGCTTAGTTTGGAATCATACGATGTGTATGTGTTGTCTGGCGATAATTATAACATCATCATCACTGTCCCCAAAAGGAAGGCAGAGGCGGTCTGTAAAACACCTGAATTTCATCGTAGTATTTTGGTCACAGTGTTATGTAATGCGAGCCTATTGTCATTATACCGAGCACATTCCTGCTCAATGGGAGGAAGATTCGGGTCATAGTCCACCACGCTGGCCGAGTGCAAGCTGGTGGACTTCGCACATTATTGAAGGAAGGTACCTATATTAAATGAGAAATAAAAAAACAATACAAAATGCAATAATTAAAACGAAATTATTAATTTTTTATTATATTTAATTATGTATTTTGGACATTCTATTAAAACTAAGATCACAGAAGACATATTTTATTTACTGACATACTTAATTATTATTAAAAGATGGCTACCTAATTTATGAAAATATTTTAGTAGGCAAGGTAGGTAAAAACTAAAATACTAGATACTGAACTCTATGATCTAGTTAAACTTAATTGTAACACGGTTTTACATCTACAATTTATTTAAATTCCTAGTTAATTATAACAACAAAACAATAGTTATATAATTAACATTCATTATTAACCGGCACGGGCCTCCGCTCAATGTGAGGTAGATTTAAACCATAGGTCAACAAGCTGGCCCAGCGCGGGTTGGCAGACTTCACACCTCTAAAGAGAACTACTTAGGTTCCCTCCGACGTACAGGTTTCCTCACGATGTTTTCGCAAGTGATAATCTCGGTTAAAAATGAACGAGACAAAAGAGAAATTCGCACATAAAACCCAGAAGTACGAGCCGGGATTTGAACCTGCACAGTTTTATTGCAAGGCGTACGTTTGATGACTCTGATACTTAAATACGACAATTATCAAATTATAAGCACATCATCTGAATTAGAAATTCTAATAATCTTAGTGAAAATATTATCATCGCCTTCCAATTCATTTTTAGTCAAATAATAAGGAAACTCATTACTAGTAGGCAAATAATATATGCCGGGCCGATCGAATTTAGCTTCTAAACCCAGATAGTTTCTAGTTTCATGATCGCGTGTACAGTTTCCAAAACGCGCGTCCTGTACGGAATCACATTTATGTCCTATAAACTTTTTTGGGTGTTCCAGTGCTTGCCACCAAAATATCATTGATCGAACATGGCTACATACTATTAAGCAAGGTACATAAGATATATCATTTGGCTGATACTCTCCCCCGTTCATATAGATATCAATATGGCCTAGAGTTTCGGCGGTCCCAAAACCATCAATATTCGTATGAATAACATCAACCCTCTCCGCATCTGTACGCCATAGCTTATGTTCCGAATTCAAGGCTCTGAAACAAGGTCCGGCTGGGTCTAACCCTGTTAGTCTTGAGGGTTTTTGACCTGTTACCGAGTAGAAATACTTAGCGGCGTAAGCTATCACGTGAGCGCCAAGGCTGGCTCCAACGAGCTCCAAGTTCTTTGGGGATAATCCCTGATGTGTCAGCTTGACGAGGAACTCTCCGATTTTGAGGCCGATGTATTGGGCGATGCGGACTGATCTGTGGAAAAGCCGATTTAAATCTGTTACATTATTTAAACAGTGGTTATGATGTCGTGTGGTGACTAAGGTGTTTCAGAAGTCCGAAATAATAGTCAGCCGCTTGCATAAGTATCGGGTATACAAGAAGATCTACGTCCTTTTTGAAGTCGGTTAAAAATAAATTAAAATTATCAATAAGTTATTATAATAACTAAAATTACTTATACATAATGGGTTTTAATTTCCGCTTTCATAGATTACACAGGCAATTTAGATAAAACTCATTTTGTTGCAATAACACGTACCTAATATCAGACAATAATCCTACTATTGAGCAAACTGAATCTGGGCATACACTAGTGATGTGCCTAAGAGCTATATTTCACCGGGACACCATGGCGGCGCAACCAGTCGCCGCTACCAACAAAATATATACAGCTCTGTAGAGGGCTAGTATACTACAAGTATACTACTAGTATACATATAAAGTAACTCTTTACTCACCTGGTGTACGCTTAGTTACGCAACCAATTTGGCGGCGCGACCAGCTCGGACGGCAGCACAGAATGTTACTGGTCGCGCATCCACGCTGGTTGCACCACTAATTACTATAGTGCTGTATGGTGGCGCACTCACACAGCCGCCAGTGACACCACCACCGACACCACGGTGGCGCGACTGGTTGCGCCGCCATAGTGTCCCGGTGAAATATAGCCCTAAGACGTATATCTGAATATCTATGCAATATCCGATTGAATAGTTCTGTTAATACGTGTTTTAAATATTTGACTTAATATTGTTTTAAACATATTTTTAATATGTTGTGATGATAAAACAGAAAAATTAATTAGTTTTTTATAAAATTACATAAGCGACGTTCATAGATAAAATTGAGTATTTCAATCAAGTTTTTCTTGTTGTAGCAAAGCTTGAGACTCTATTGACACAGTAAAGCTAGCTGCCTGATTTAAATTGAATTCCAATATAAAACAATGTACCTAATATTTTAGTTATTTTTATTTGAAAATATCTATCTGCATTGTAAGAACGCGAAAATAACTTTCAATTTCAGCTTATAATAATGTAGCAGGATTTTATTTCTGGATATTTAATTAAAATATCTGCATTGTTAACATCACTATAGTATTGTTGGAAGCCACTAAGCTGGTTAATATCTGCACTAGTACAGGCTCAGGATCCAATTCTGTCAAAGCGATAGGCCGACCTATATTGCGGTTATTGACAAATTATTAATTTCCATAAAGGTATATGTCGATTGATAAATTAATATCGACAGACAACACATAGCGTATGATCCCAAACTAAGCAAAGCTGGTACAATGGACTAGGACGACCCTAGTCACACCCAGATCACCCAGACCAGGCCCTGTTGATGATAATCATTTAATACAGTGTCGTCTATTTGCAAAATTGATAATCAATATATCGTAACGATTGTCGTGAAGAAACTCGTTTGCCGTACGTACTATTATCGTACTCTTCGATATTAATATAAATGACAGTAAAGCGGGTTTCAGACTACGCTATAATATAATAGCATATAGTATATTTTTTTCATCCGAGATTATCACTTGCTATGAAACGGTGAAGGAAAACATCGTCAGGGAACCTGTACGTCTGAGGGAACTTGGCTAGTTTTCGATAGCTGTGTGAAGTCAGCTAACTCGCACTGGGCCAGCGTGGTGGACTATGGCCCGAATCCCCCTCGCATTGAGGGGATGCCCGTGCTCAGCAGTAGGACGTTAAAAGGGCTGTAGTAGTAGTAGTATATAGTATAAAGCTCATAGCACAACAATATCGCGCACCATACATTGTTATGGACACGTTCACACTGTACTGTACTATATATTATTGGCTTTGTATGGTGCGCGATATTGTTGTGCTATATATTATAGCCTAGTCTGAAACCCTTTAGGTTAGGAGCTCTATTTCCGCGGAATGTCATAACTAGAACCAATAGCCTTAGTATGACCACGTAGACATTTCATGTCTTTCAACTGTCAGTTTATTATAATTACTACTAGCTGTGCCCGCGACTTCGCCCGCGTGGACTTTAGGGAGATTACCCGGAAATATGGGTATTATGTTTTTCCCGCGGAACCCTAATGCTTTTTCTAAAATTAAAGTAGCCTAAGTTACGCCTTGGAACGTCAGCTATCTGTCAGTGAAAGTCCCATTGAAATCGGTTCAGCCGTTTAGAAGTTTACCTCAAACAGACAGACAGACAAAAAAAAAAAAATTGCGTTTTCGTTATAGGTATCGTATATACTTTCATACGCATTTGGTAAAAAAGTGTTATTTTGATATTACAAACAGACACTCCAATTTTATTTATTTGTATGTATAGATCAATAAATGTTTTGTCCACCCTAATTAGTATTCTTAGTAGAAATCATCATTCCCTAGATTCACTCCATCCTAAGGTTGCCTGGTAGAGATCGCTTTTAGTGATAAGGCCGCCAATTGTGACACTGTGTGTAAACTGTGTGTAATATGAATACTTTTTACGGTGGAACAATAAAGAGTTATCTATCTATCTATATACTAACAACTTATGGTAAGTACCAATTCGGAATAGTTAGTATCCGGTATTTTATGACCGATAGGTCGCAGATTCGGGTGCCGGCATCGTAAATCCCGAACCCCTTTGGAAGATAGCACCAAGATTCATATCTAATATTAAGACAATAGGACCCAGTAGGTCCTAAAGGCATTATGTCAAATGATATATACGAATCGACGCTTGAAAGGCCATCTTTACTAAGCAACAAAAAATCGTAAAATAAGTTATGTATACCAAACGAAGCAGTAAAATCTGGCCGTTCGAATGGTATATACCGGGTGTTTCAGAAGACCGAAATAATACTTTGACGTTTGCATTAGTATCTGGTATACAACCAAATGGTATAAAAATTTGATCTAAATTCGACCATGTTCTTCCAACTTTTTTTTCGTCGTCAATTTCTATAACTCGTAATATCTCGAGTCCTATGCAAAATTTTCGTGTTCTGTTTTGTGAATATTGCTAGTCGCCCCTCATAAGTGTAGTTTACACTGCTGAATAGCGTTATGGATGTACCCAAAGGCCAGAACACGGTAACTGTGACGAATATTCAAAGGTCCATAACTTAGAAACTATGATAGATATGTAAAAACCGTATTTAAAACATCCAAATATGAGTTGCCGTATATGTGCCCATAATATTATTTCGGACTTCTGATACACCCTGTATAGGGGGGTTTCGGAAATCCGAAATAATACTTAAATGTAAGCATAAATATCGGGTGTACAATATACATATGATAATACAAAAAAAAATATCTAAATTCCAACATAACCTTTACCACTAATTTTAAAAACGTCATAATATCTCGAGTCAGTTAGTCAGTATCAGTCATAATATCTCGAGTCATATGCAACATTTCAAGGTTTTTATTTGTGAACTAGCTGTGCCCGCGACTTCGCCCGCGTGGACTTGAGGGAGATTACACGGAAATATGGATTATGTATTTCCTGCGGAACCCTAATTCTTTTTTCTAAAATTAAAGAAGCCTAAGTTACGCCACGTCAGCTATCTGTCAGTGAAAGTCCCATTGAAATCGGTTCAGCCGTTTAGAAGTTTACCTCAAACAAACAGACAGACAGAAAGACAGACAAAAATTTTTAAAATTGCATTTTCGTTATAGGTATCGTGTATACTATCATACGCATTTGGTAAAAAAGTGTTATTTTGATATTACAAACAGACACTCCAATTTTATTTATTTGTATGTATAGATGTATAGATATTTGTAGCTACTATATAAACTATGATAGTTAGGTACAGTTCGCTTTCACTAAGAATTTACATAACAGTAGTTGTAGCATGAGCGCCAAGACTAGACTTATATCACAGAATATGTTGATTTTATCTCTTTCTCTCGTATGAAATAAGACAGAGAGCGAGCGGGCCAATCCGTGACAGGCGTCTTGTCTTGACATGCGTGCTAACACCACAGCTTTACCTAAAATCCATCAAACTGCCGATATAGGATGTACAGGTATTGTACAAATAATGTACCAATAGATTTTGTACTTACTTAGGATAGAAATAAGTGAAAAAGTCCAGTGTCTCTGTTATGAGGACGTTGTATCCTCGCTTGGAGTAGGAGGTGCCGATGGCCTGGGTCCACGGGGTCACAGAGCTGTCAAAGAACCCTACTGCGTAGACCACAGTCTTCTTGTTCTTCAGATCTGAATGGACAAAGAATTTGTCTTAATATCGAGTTATCTCTTGCCGTCTCACTCCCACCTCTCTTGGAGTACTATTTCAATATTACTCTAAATATTTTTACAGTTTCATCATCATCACCACGCCTGTATTGCCCGAAGGGGTAAAGTATTTTGCCAAAGTATTTTGTTCCCAATGTAATAGATGCCGAGCCTATTGCCATTACACGGGCCACATTCTTCCTCAATACCAGGGAGAATTTCGGGATATAGTCCACCACGCTGGCCCATTGCGGGTTAGTAAACTTCACACGACTTTCTATAGACGTGCACGTTTCCTCAGGATGTTTTCCTTCATTTCATAGCAAGTGGTTAAATCGGATGAAAAAAATGAGATTCGCACATAAACCCAGAGGTGTGAACCGGGGTTTAAACCTGCACACTTTGATTGCAAGGCGTGCGTTTGACCACTCGGCAACCATACTTTACTGCTAAAATGTCAAGGTAATATCAAACAATACCTACTGCTTACAGAGATGGCTCTAGAGGACAGATTGATGATGATGAGATGAGAAATAGAAGAATAACTCCATTTTATTATAACGAATTTAGGTGGGTACGTAAATCATTCCTTTCATTTTGATACCGTCACCGCCGCGGTATATCTGATGCTCACTCATTTGAAATTACGATCCTAATGGTCGGTTTCACTAACTAGGAGAAGCCTAAACGTGTTGACTAAATATTAAGCAATTGCCAGTATCAGTAGTATTACAGACATATACAGCCTACTATCACCTGTGATGCAGCAATGTTTTACAAGCTTTAAATTAGCTTGCAATGTATGTCCGGGTGGAATCTTGCAACTGAATTTTAAATCAGTTATCTTTAACCGATTGAGCTGAAATTTGGTATACACGCTTACTTTGGATGACAATGCATGCTTAGCTATGTGACGTCATTCTAAATCCAATATGGCGGATCATCCAAGATGGAATAGTTATTTTTTCTGCACTACCAGTATGGGTATCAAATGAAGGGGCTTGCTGAGGAGAACACGAAAACTAAGAGCAAAAAATAAAACCTTGTTTTGAAAAAGTTTTTTTTTATCATTAAATTTAATATTATTTTCAGTTTTTCACAATAAACTCAGAACAAAATCTTTAAGGTGGTGCTAAGGCCCATGATGTTTATGGGCATCAAAGAACTCGGTGTTCAAGGCGGGAGTTCTACGGACGAAGCTATCACTTCTCAAATTTTAATGAAATAATATATCTAAAAAACCGGCCAAGTGCGAATCGGACTCGCGCACGAAGGGTCCCGTACCATTATCTATAAAAACGGCAAAAAAATTACATTTGTTGTTTTGAAGCCCCTTAAATATTTATTATTTATATAAAATATTATGTGTAAAATATTTATTTTAAATGGGCTGTAGTAGTAGTAAATATTTATTTTATTCTGTGTTTTAGTATTTCTTGTTATACAACAACAATACATAACAATACATTTGTGAACATTTCAACTCTCTAAATATCATGGTTCATGAGATACAGCCTGGTGACAGACGGACGGACGGACGGACCGATATACGGACGGACGGACAGAGAAGTCTTAGTAATAGGGTTCCCGTTTTACCCTTTGGGTACGGAACTAAGGTTCCGGTTCCGGTTCCGGTTCATTAAGATGAATGAATACAGTTACAGTGAGACAGCTGGTATATATATGCATTATAATAAATTCGGCGTCAATTGTAACTGTTATATGTTAGTTGTATGTTAAAAAGTGTATATTAATAAAACCTTTTCTAATCTCTCTTATGCCATAACAAATGGAGGTTTCTTTACTTTCTTATATCATTAGGCGTGTGTTAGTGTTCATGATAACACTTTCCAAAAGAGATGAAGTAGGTATAGGGCCCGATTTTATAGTGAATTACCATCCTTATCTTTACAACCCTTGGAGGAGATAAAACGGAATTGCTTGTGAGATCAATTGGCAACATATTATTATTCCGCCATCTGTCACTTTACCATGACCTCTTTAGTAATATATACGTGTAATTGTACTCTGCAATTGTATACGTGTTGTGGTCCATGAAGTTTCCTTCTTCTTCATAGGAAATGCATGCTGAATGAGTAGTCTTATAAGTGTTATAAGTAACGTTGATCTATAAGTGACGGTACTTATGTATATTGTAATGATTTAATCCCCACGCACACTGGGGCGTTAAAACTGATTTTTGCCAACACAAAAACGAACTACTTTGACAAAATTCCATTCTCCAACGAAATGTCATGTAAAATGAAATGAAATGTCGGAGAGAATTTTGACGTACGGGGACTTGGCTTTTACCACACAAACTCAATCTTTATGCATATTGAAACAGATTGCATTTTGCATTGGAAAAATATATCCTCCAAAAACCTATTAAGTTAAACACTGTTTACATATCTTACCGATCATCGTATCTCTGGCCATCATTTTGTGAGCGACTTCGATTGGCATCATCTTCCTGGCGATTCCCGTGCTAGTTACTCTATGCGTCACTATCTGGAGGTTCTTCATCATTTTGGGACTGATGCTGACGTTCTTTAGGACACCAGGACCTTGGAAGAAACAAGTGGATCTCGTTATAATGTTGAAGTGTGAGACTGTTGTCTGATTTTAATAACCCTAAGAAATGCCTTATGGTGATGACTTATTATTAATCAGTTGCAGCTATTTTTTTTTTAAATATTACTTCCAGTTTTTGATCATTTTCAATGGTGATTACCACTTGCTGAACGGTGAAGGAAAACATCGCGAGGAAACCGGTATACTTAGCATGACCGTTTAACTCTTTCAACTGTCAGATTTGTCGTCAAATCTGACAGTTGAAAGAGATAAAACTTATGTCTACGCGGTCATGCAGAACCTACTGCACCTGTATAGAAAGGCGTGTGAAGTTCATCAACTAGCAATGAGCGAGCGTGGTAGACTATGGCTCAAGTCCACCTCGTATTCAGGGGAAATGTGCCCGGCACTAGGCTTGCTCCCTATTAAACTGGGACCAAAATATATTCGGATAACACAGGCGTGATGATGGCGTGATGTAATAAAATATAAGCTTTATATTAACTTGCAATGTTTGTATGTCCGGGTGGATCCTTGCAACTGAATTTTAAATCAGTTATCTTTAACCGATTGAGCAGAAATTTGGTATACACGCTTATTTTGGATGACAATGCATGCTCAGCTTTGTGACATCATTCTAATTCCAATATGGTAGATCATCCAAGATGGCGGAATAGTTATTTTTTCTGCACTACCACAGTATGGGTATCAAATTAAAAGGCTTGTGTAGGAGAACACGAAAACTAAGGGCAATTAAATAAAAGCTTGTTTTTAAAAGTTGCTTATTAATTGTTGTTTATTAATTTATTTAACTCATTACAATGTATAATACGATAATGTATAATATATGCATAATATCATCATCTTTATGTGTAGTACACAGAGTTCGTTTCGGTATGGGAAATTGTTACGGCGCCATCTAATGATCAACATGAGCAGCCCGTGTTAATCAGTGTCACTGGATGGCGCCACTGCAGTCTACCGTCCGTGGATGGCGAGCTTTATCGTGAATGGGAGCGAGCGCTCCCATAGACACTAGCAACTGTCAATGTCAACTTGTCAATAAGATATCTATCTCTCTCTCTCTTGCTTGCTAGCCATCAACGACGGCACACATTATTCTGTTTAAATTTAATCTTTTTATAAATACATATATTGTGGACGAAATAGTTTTCCTATCCCAACACAATACCATCGGCAAGGCGGCTACCACGTACGCGAGCGTACAGAAATAATTATGTCGCTTATCTTTTGACGCCCAGTGTACAAGTGTAAGAGAGCTTTCAGACATTATACAGGATGTTTACATTATCAGAAGTCAGAAATAATACTTTGACGTTTGCATCAGTATCGGGTATACAAATGAATGGTATAAAAATTCGATCGAAATTCGACGCATGTTTTTTTCAACTTTGTTGTCCTCATCAATTTCTATAACTCGTAATATCTCGAGTTCTATGTAAAATTTGCATGTTCTGTTTTGTGAATATTGGTGTTGCCTCTCATATGTGTTTCAGTTTACACTACTGAATAGGGTTATGGACGTACCCAAAGGTGAGAACACGATACCTGTGACAGATATTCAAAGGTCTATAACTCAGAAACTAAGAGTGTTAGGTATAATCAGTCTTCACTAAGCATCCACATATGCGCTTCCGTATTATACCCATAGTATTATTTCGGACTTCTGATACATCCTGTAGAGTCTCAGTACTATCAGTAGTTTGTCTGAACATATTTCTAACATGTAAGGACTTGTTATAAAATATCGTTTATGACGGCCTTGGTGGCCATTAAAGAGACATATATGTTGGTATGTGATCACGTTTTCCTGTGTTATGTACACGGAATTAAATAAATAGCCCTTTGTTTGGTAAATAAATTACCATCGAGACACTGAATATGACACTAGAAACAAGAAACATCCATTTAATTTACATTATCATCACGCGTGTATTTCCCAAAGGGGTAAGCAGAGGAGAACTGCAGTGCGCCCACATTTCGCCGATGTATATTTGGTACCATTGTAATAGGGGGCGAGCCTATTGCCATTATACCGGGCACATTCTCCCTTAATACGAGGGAGATTTTTGGACTATAGTCCACCACGCTAACCCGGTGCGCCTTTTTATAGACGTGTAGGTTTCCTCACGATGTTTTCCTTCACCGTTTCATAGCAAGTGGTAGTCTCGAATGAAAATGAGAACTCAGAGGTGCAAGCCGGGGTTTGAACCTGCATACTTTGATTGCAAGGCGTGCGGTCGACCACTCGGCTACTACTGCTTTAGTTAGTAGTATATGTGTATTGTATCATACTTACAACTACTACTGCCCTTTTAACGTCCCACTGCTGGGCACGGGCCTCCCCTCAATGCGAGGGGATTCGGGCCGTAGTCCACCACACTGGCCCAGTGCGGGTTGGCAGACTTCACACATCTATCGAAAACTAGTCAAGTTCCCTCAGACGTGCAGGTTTCCTCACGATGTTTTCGTATCATACTTATCTACCTATTGGGTATCTTAAAGATTGACCACGCACGGCTAGGTCTAGTGGTGATTGCGGGTTCGATTCCATTCAGTGGTAAATTTCGGAAATTACCTTTTCCGAATTTGCCCTGGTCTGGTTGTAACTGAAATAGTCCCCATAGGTATCCGTACCCAAAGGGTAAAACGGGACTCTGTTACTAACTGTCCATCCGTCTGTCTGTCTGTCTGTCCTTCTGTGACTAGGCTGTATCCCATGAACCGTGATAGTTAGACAGTTGAAATTTTCACAGATGATGTATTTCTGTTGCCACTATAACAACAAATACTTAAAAACAGAATAAAATAAATATTTAAGGGGGCTCCCATACAAGAAACGTGATTATATTGCTCGTTTTTGCTCGATATTGATAAAGGCAACAGGTAGACACTTGAAATATTCACAGAATATTTAGTTACATGTTTACTTTAAAAATAAAATTTGTTTGTTGTTGTATAGATAATGGTACGGAACCCTTCGTGCGCGAGTCCGACTCGAACTTGGCCGGTTTTTAAGGCACGAATACAAAATCTAATGGCTTCAAGATGACAATGGCTAAAGTCTACCCTGGTCATATTCGAGTTACCATTGATAATAGATGTTGTTTTCATGCCTTACAAAATCAAGGCACCGTCCATCTACAGCCATTCTGTTCACAGACTTGGGGCCCTGTATAAGGATACGCTCAGATTAGCCTTGGAAATATATTATAATTCAACATTATTAAATACATCATGCTTGTTGAAATTTAATTGTTAAACAGATAAATAGATCAGGAAGTAAAAAAAATATTTATAGTTCTACAATACGTCTTAACCCCAAATTTAATTCAGAATAATTAATTCAGAGTAAGCAGTAGTAGCCGAGTGGTCGAAGGCACGCCTTGCAAATCAAAGTGTGCAGGTTCAAACCCCGGCTCGCACCTCTGGGATTTATGTGCGAATCTCATATTCATCCGAGATTGTCACTTGCTATGAAACGGTGAAGGAAAACATCGTGAGGAAACCTGCACGTCTGAGGGAACTTTTCTAGTTCTGGGTCTGGCTCGTAATTGCAGGCGGCGACAATTAGAGGATGTTTAGTTCTGTGTTGATGGCCGTGGTATAAAAATATAGTTATCATAATATTATATCATATTGGTATATAATGGATATAGTAAAACTAATTGACACGATCTGTTAAATGTAATAATGATACAATAACATGCAAACAATTTACAAGACAGATATAAAGCAGAAGTATTAGGAATTATAATATATCTTCACGCCTGTATTCCTCGAAGGGTAAGGCATAGGTGCACTACAGTGCACCCACACTACGTGGATGTATTTGGTAAAATGAATGAAAGGATGGAATGTATTGGAATAAGATGAGGAATGGCTCCACCTGCGATTTTAGCCAGTGGCAAGTAATTAAAAGTAACATTAAATTTAAAAAATATACAAATAAATAAAACTGTAGTGTCTGTTTTAATGTCAAAATAACAGCTTTTTAAGAAATGTATATATGAAAGTGTATAAGCTGACTTTAACGACGACGGAATTTTTATTTTTGTTTAACTGTCGTTTAGTTTGAGGTAAGCTCCTAAACGGCTAGATCGATTATAACGAGACTTTTACTGACAGATAGCTGATGTTACAAGGGGTGGCAAACCACTACTTATATTTTAGAAAAAAAAAAAAATTCTTCTTTAAAAAAACCATGCGTACGAAATCGCGAACTCAGCTGGTCATCAATAAAAATGGGTGATGAAGTTGAAAAAGATGGCGGATGAGTTTTTCGTAGACATACTTAGTTATACTTCGGTAGTTTTCCTGTGTTGTGTCACCTGTCGACACTGACATAGAAGTCTCGCCCGCGAGCCGTGACTAGCCTTATATAACGCAATACCACAATCTATATAGCCCTATTACATGTCTGTTTACTTAGAATTGCAAGGTTTTAGGGTCTAGGGCGTTTGATAGACCGTACAGGTGTGCTACAATCTATAAAATGAGTTGAATTTTACAAGCCAGTTCAGGGCCCCAAGTCTACTAACACTATTAAACGTCTAATAACACATTTGTCTTCCGACTCCTCCTACACCTTTTTCGATTAAATTCGTTCGGGTTCCAAGACAATTTAGCTTTTCCCCGGGACTCGCCGAGGGTCAAAACTCGGTGTTTTCAATTGACACCGCTGTCGATCCTGGCTAACAGGAGTAACAGTGGTGGGAATGTGTGGCGGGCTTAGTCCCATAAAAAAAAATTAAAAAAATACTAACACTATCGACTAGCTATGACTCCATTTTTAAGGCATACAAATTACATCTTGTATCAATATAACTAGAATATGACTAGTTATATTGAATCAATCATATTCTAGGTACCATTGAAAAAAGATGTTGTTCTCATGTACAAGCTAACTGTCTTTTGGTGATCTGTCTGTCTGTCTTTGGGTTTTCGGTTCCAAATAATAACCACAGCAGCTACACTGTCCATCCCTGGGCTATTCGAAGTATATAAGTACCTAAATCAATGTTCCAATTTATTTTTTTATGTCTTTATCATAAGATTTCAAATATTATACATGAGGAACGGTTGCAGCACCCTTAGCATGACTTCAACTGTCAGATTTGTTGTAGAAAATGACGTCACTTCGAGTTTTTTGTACTGCCCCCTGTAGCATGACCGCTTAGACATAAGTTTTATCTCTTTCAACTGTCAGATTTGTCGAGAAAATGACGTCATATTGAACTTTTTGTACTGGACATGGCTGGTGTGGCGTCATTTTCTCGACAAATCTGACCGTTGAAAGCGATGAAACTTATGTCTACACGGTCATGCTAAGGATGCAAGGCTGTTATAACTATTCTGAATCCATAGATAGGTACCTAATCATTATACTACTAGCTTCTAACCGCGACTTCGCCCGCGCAGACATCGATTAAACAATATCTTTATAAATCACAGCATATATATATGTTATTCTGATGTCTATACAATAATATTGTAAAGTTTCATCAAAATCCGTTCAGTAGTTTTTGCGTGAAAGAGTAACAAACATCCAGCCATCCTCACATTTATAATATTAGTAGGAAGGATTTTTTTTTTATGAGATAGGGAGACAAACGAGCAGACGTTTCACCTGATGGTAAGTGATCAACGCCGCCCATGGACACCTGCAACACCAGGGGCATCGCAAGTGCGTTGCCGGCATAGGATAAGCATAGATAGGCATAAGGATAGGTACTTACATTCAGGAATCAGCCCGGCTGGGTATCCATAATCAGGCTTAGGTGCAAATGTCCCAGTCGTCAATTGAACTGCCATCGTAAGCGATAGTACCAGTGGTACTGCTATTTTTAGAGTAACCGACATAGTTCTGTTGAGTCTGTAAAAAATAATAAATCAAAAGGTACCACTAGGGTAGATATAGTGTTAAAACCCAATAACCTAAGTGTCAAAAAATAAATAATCTTGTTATTGGTGCATCTTATATATGATGGTCTGTTCAGTGGTATAATCCCACATATGTATTATAACCATATTAATTGAATAACACAGATATTTGGTAATTCAAACTAAAAAAAAAAATCGCCCAAGTGCGAGTCGGACTCGCGCACGAAGGATTCCGTATTATCTATAAAAACAGCAAAAAAATCACGTTTGTTGTATTGGAGCCCCCTTAAATATTTATTTTGTTCTGTTTTTAAGTATTTGTTGTTAAAGCGGCAACAGAAATACATCATCTGTGAAAATTTCAACTCTCTAACTATCACGGTTCATGAGATACAGCCTGGTGACAGACGGACGGACGGACAGCGAAATCTTAGTAATAGGGTTCCGATTTTACCCTTTGGGTACGAAACCCTAAAAATGGATAAATATACATCATCATCACGCTTGTATTCCCCGAAGGGGTAGACAGAGGTGCATTGCAGTGCGCCCACACTTCGTCGATATTATATTTTGGTCCCAATGTAATAGGGGGCGAGCCTATTGCCATTATACCGGGCACATTCTCCCTCAATACGAGGGAGATTTGGGCCATAGTCCACCACACTGGCCCAGTGCGGGTTGGTAAACTTCACACGCCTTTCTATAGACGTGCAAGTTTTCTCACAATGTTTTCCTTCAACGTTCAGGAAGCAGTAAGTAATCCTTGTTGAAAATGACATTCGCACATGAAAAATATCTCAGAGGTGCGGGCCCGGGATTTGAACTTGCACCTTAAGTTCAAGGCGGGCGTTCTTGCCCACGAGGCTACCACTGCAGAGTTGTTTTTTTAATCTTTTTTTTTATTATGAGCGATTATAAGAATACAAGTAGGTACGACTATTAAGACTGACATTGAACAAAAGCGATACAGACTGACATTGCGCCGGCGCATATAACTAAATCAATTTAATTCACGGCGCTTAGTAATAACCATTTTATAGTTACGTCGCGGGTAGAAGCTAGTTATAAATAAATAATAAATATCCCCAGACAACACATACTGATCGTAGATACCAAACTAAGCAAAGCCTGTATTATGTGTATTATACAATGGGCTGGGGGCGATCCTAGTTAGGTACATCGAGCGATCATAGAATAGAGTAGGTAAATTCCAAAAATACAATTCCCCAAATTTGCCTCCGGCGGGAATCGAACCCTCAACCAGCAGGCGCAGTGGGTCAAGCGGCCTACGCTCGAAGACTAAGCTGTCGTCGATATACTGTATACGAGTATATTCACAGAATCAAAAAAACCGGTCAAGTGTGAGTCGGACTCGCGCGCGAAGGGTTCCGTACATTATCTATAAAAAAAACGGCAAAAAAATCACGTTGTATGGGAGCCCCCTTAAACAATTATTTTCTTCTGTTTTTTTAGTATTTGTTGTTATAGCGGCAACAGAAATACATCATCTGAAAATTTCAACTCACCAACTATCACGGTTCATGAGATATAGCCTGGTGACAGACGGACGGACATTGAAGTCTAAGTAATAGGGTTCCCGTTTTGGGTACGGAACCCTAAAAAGATTCAACTGAGATATTAGAATAATCGATTTTTTTACAAATGTTAATTATGTTTTTAGTAAGTAGGCACCTTGGTAATCTTGAACAAACAAATTTAAAAAAATATCTACTAGTCAAGGTGTTTCTCAGGTTGGGACCTCGCTAAGAATTCTGACGGATTATTAATTTGCGGAAGTACATAATCTACATTTTAAATTAATTCATTTGTATCTCTATTGTATCTAATATAACACACCATTACACCTGTACGCCCTTAAGGGTAGGCTGTGGTATACTATAGTAAATCTAGGCCATTTTTTGCTCTAATAATAGGAGGTAATCCTTTTTTTTTGCTGACGGGGAGTAAATCCTCAACAAATTTCCAGTCTTCTGTGCGGGAGAATACTGGGATATGTGGGATTCTTACCCACTAAAACCTCCCCGGTGGCCGATATCGACACGTTAGAGGAACTTCGGGATTTCCTACCGGAACGAACCGGTGTCCCTCTGTGCCTCGCTCCCGAGCTTGTGCCCAGGAGCTCGTCTCGCGGGGAGCAGATGTTCGCTCCCCCTGCACCCTCGCAGTGCATACGGCGGTGAGAGACCACCTCTCGCCGCACTCCTCCTGAGGGTCGTCGTCTACTTAAGAGCGTCCGGGGCCCACACCCCAGACGCTCACGACCCCAAGGGAGGAGGTAAGCCATTAATGTGAGAAAAATTCTGACAAATAAGACTCAGTTTGGGGCTTTACACGTATTTAGAAAACTGGTTAGTTTCTCTTGACCGTGTAGATTTCTTCACAATATGTTTCTTCACCCTTTAAAGATCGGTGCCGGCTGGGATTTGAACCTGCATGCCTTGATAGGCAAGCGACCACTGAGCTTGTACTGCTAGTTGTTATAATAGAAATTGTAAGCTAATAGATGTAACGGTGGTTACCCGGTAGGCGACCTTCTCTCCGTTACTCCAAAATAACTGTTAAACAAATACCAATAAAAACACGAATTATCCGGATTTTTAGGGTTCCGTACCCAAAGGGTAAAACGGGAACCCTATTACTAAGACTTCGCTGTCCGTTCACCCGTCCGTATGTCACCAGGCTGTATCTCATAAACCGTGATATTAAGAGAGTAGACATTTTCACAGATGATATATTTATATTACCGCTATAACAACAAATACTAAAAACAGAATAAAATAAATATTTAAGGGGGTTCCCATACAACAAATGTGATTTTTTGCTGTTTTTATAGATAATGGTACGGAGCCCTCCGTGCGCGAGTCCGACTCGCACTTGGCCGGTTTTATTTGAAAATATACTCTATGTACATATACATATACATATAAAGATTGAATTTCTGTGGTGAAGGCCACGAGACTGCACGAGCAAGTTAGCGATCTCATCATCGATGACATTTCATTGAAAAATGTGCTTCTTTGAATATTTAATACAGTTCGTTTTGGTATCGGCTATAACATATATCACACGCGATTTAGCTATTACTATTTACGCAGACCTAAACGGTATATTATACGTCACTTGTTAAGTTGATTCATTGGTGCTCTGACCTTTGATTTTTAGCGTGAATTCACTGACCTCGCCACAAGCGATAGGTTTATTTTTTATGTGGTAACTTAGCCTGCGACTTCGTACGCGCGGAATTTAGAAACCCTAATATTTTCCAAGACTAAAGTACCCGAAGTTACTTCTTGTAACATCAGCTATCTGCCAGTGAAGGTCCCGTCAAAATCGGTCAATCCGTTTGTGAGTATATCCGGAAAAAATGTGTTTACAATCTTCAGACGGAATCTTAATTTTTTTTTCTAAAATAACAGTTATCCAAGTTACTTTTTGCAACAATAGCTATCTGCCAGTGAAGGTCTTGCTAAAAATCTCTTCAGCCGTTTGGGAATTCACCCAAAACGAACAGACAAACATTTCTAAAATTTTGTTTTCTTAATAAGTAGCGTATATATATACTTTCAAATGCTAAAAAGTTATCATTATAACATCACAAACAGACACTTTGATTTAATTAATTGTAAATAGATATAGATTTGAGTTTATGACAGTATTATAGTAAATAATAATCTGCCAAAAATCTTTGTTATATGAGACGCGCGTCAAAATATTCGCCAATACCAAACGAACTCTGTGTCAATATGCATAAAGATTAAATTTCTGTCGTAAGCGCCACGCCCCCACGCGTTAAAATTCGCTGTCATTTCGTTTGTAGAATTAACTTTTTCAATGTGTCAATTATTTACAAACACTATGACAGAAAAAGAAACAATGAAATTTAAATTATGTAGGTACCCCACAGTCCCCCACCACTGTCGGTCGGTAGGGTGCCCAGAACGCTGGCAGCATTGCCACGTTGAACGGCAATGCTGATGTGCTGTGCGAAATAGTTTCCAGCGTTCTGGTCACCGGATGTTTCGACCAGACGTTTCGCAATTTCTTGAAACATCCGGTGGGCACCCCATGGACCAAAGGTTTCTACCCCAAACGCCTCAAATATATACCCTACACATAGGGAACTATATTTACATATGTGTCAATACAGTTCGTTTTGCTATGCCTAAAAGTTTGACACACGAGGGTTGACGCCGCAGTGTGTTGGAGACATAATACCGCTTCAAGATGATGGCACATCCATTCAATCATTTGCCCAAATGTTTACACTGACCTCGTAATTGTAATTTAATTTCATTAGATCTGCGCATGCCCTTGACCTTGATATTTGATTTGCGTTATATACAATTTAACCTTCGTCTGCATCAAAATATTACCTAATCCCTATTTCCTATATAATAAATTCCTAAGCGTGATTTATTAATTGATGGCAAGTTTGTGTGGTGTTTTGCGTTATCCAATATGGTTTTTAAAGTTCCTTGTTCTATAAATTATAATAAATTAATAAACTAATCATCATATAACTTGCAAAATATATAATTTATATGGGAAAATTAAATCAACGATCCAATGCGGAAGTTGGATCCAAAACTAAATTAAAATAATTTTAATAGGTACTTAACAGCGAGTGATCATGGTCACTCGATGTTAAGTACTTCTTGCTTCTTAATTAAATTAGGTACTAATTTTATCTGATTAGTTGAGTCAGTGGTAGCCTAGTGGTCGAATGCACGCCTTGCAAATCAAAGTGCGCAGGTTCAAACCCCGGCTCGCACCTCTTGAATTTGTGTGCGAAGCTCATTTTCATCCGAGATTATCACTTGCTATGAAACGGTGTAGGAAAACATCGTGAGGAAACCTGCATGTCTGAGGAAGCTTGTCTAGTTCTCGATAGATGTTTGAAGTCTGCGAACCCGCACTGGGCCAGCGTGGTGGATGGCCTGAATCCCCCTCGCATTGAGGGGAGGCCCGTGCCCAGCAGTGGGACGTTAAAAAGGGCTGTATTAGTAGTAGTAGTTAAAAAGATAATGAATAAATAAATCCCATCAAAAACATAAATGTGAAATGAGAGCCAAGTTCAATATAATGATATATGCCTTGGTTGTTGACTACAACGACAAAAGAAGTGAGATCTAAATGGGTGCCAAGTTCAGTGGTCGGTCCTGAAATTTATTTATAACAATATAAAATATCATTTCTTCTTAAAACTTAGGATAACATACTGAGGCCTAAGGTTTGACTTAGCTAGTTCTAATATACGATTTATAGCCTTCCCAATTTCTAAAGCTGTAAGTTCTTATTTTATTCTTTCGAAAAATCGGCTTGCTGGTAGAAAATAGTTATCGAACATAGGGCTCTTCCAGCACTGTTTTAGTAGGTATTTAACAATAATTCGCGGTGGTAGCCGAGTGGTCGAACGCATGCTTTGCAATCAAAGTGCGCAGGTTCAAACCCCGGCGACATTCTTTTAACTATACAGGAGAGCATACTCATTCGACGTAGAAAAATTTGATTCCAAAATTTATGTATATAAGTAAATATCGCCCAAAAGTGTCGCTTAAGACAAATAGCCTTTCACCCCTCGATATAGAAATTACAAACCACAACAGCTGTACAGTGCAAAAGTGTCTTGTACCTAATAGATAGATTCTCAATTCTCATTCTAATGTCAAGCGAACCGACAGAGTTAAAAATACCATCTTGCGCTCCAAAACTCAAATAACAGATGTAGGAGGCGAGGCTGAAGGCTGAAGTGGAAGTGGGCCGGCCATGTAGCCCGCATGGGCCCGCAAAGGTGGGCAAACATCTCTACCAATTGGATACCTGACGACGGTCGCCGACGAAGAGGTCGACCGAGGAAGAGGTGGCGAGATGATTTGAACACCTTTGCGGGGACATCGTGGGAGGAAATAGCCCAGGACCGAGATGTGTGGAGAAGTATATATATATATATAATCCATCTATATATATATAAAGCTATGTGCATTGAAGGTATAGTATTTATAAGAAGATTGACATACCTTAATATTATGATTGAAGTACAGTCCAAAAATAGTTTATTTCGTGAACAAACGACTCACAGACTCAAAGTTTAATTAACCAATAACTGGTAATTATTTTAAATACGAAACTACAATAAATACTAAAGATTTCCACATACAATAATCATATCACATTATTTATTTTTATTATTTATTTTAATAAAAACTAAATCAATTAATAAATAACATAATATTTATTTCGTTAAAGTAACGATCGTTTTAACACGTTAAAAATGAAAACTTTTGTTATTTTCGCAAAATACTAACTTTTTAAATTAAATCACGTTTAATTTATTTCGATCGCGATTTGAAATAAGAACGGACAATAGGAGTTGACGTGTGCTGTACGCGGCCCGCATGCGCGAGACTAGATAACAAGTTTAAGGACAAGGTGCAACTTAATATCGACGTTTGCGCAGGTCGGCATTATGCAACATGTAGCCAAACATTAAAATTATTTATTTTTTAATGTTTGGCTTACGTAGCAGTGGTAGCCAAGCGGTCGAACGCACGCCTTGAACTCGAAGTGTGCAGGTTCAAACCCTGGCTCGCACCTCTGAGATTTATGTGCGAATCTCATTTTCATCCGAGTTTATCACTTGCTATGAAACGGTGAAGGAAAACATCGTGAGGAAACCTACGCGTCTGAGGGAACTTAACTAGTTCTCGATAGATGTGTGAAGTCTGCCAACCCACACCGGGTCAGGGTGGTGGACTATGCCCTGAATCCCCCTCGCATCGAGGGGAGGTCCGTACCCAGCAGTGGGACGCTAGAAAGGTTGTAATAGTAGTATCAACATCTAAAATTCAAAACAAATTAATTAGTTTCATGACTTGTCTTGGCTACCTCTTAACTTGCGCGAACCGTTTTAATGTTTTTCTTTATTCAAATATTATTGCTTCATTATTATTTTTTAACAATCTTAATTAGTAATAAATATTTGATGTTAGGACTCAGACTAATTACGATCAATCCTACCACAAAAAAGGTTACCTACCTACTCAAGCAGGTAGCTTATTTTAAAACTGAACAGGATGTTTTTAAATTCGGCAGGCTATTAAGTTCATTTTGAATTTATTTTTTACTTGCTGTTACCTGCGATAACAAAAAAAAAGTAGTCTAAGATACTCCTTATAAATTCAACCGTCTGCCATTTAAAGTCCCGCCGAAATTGGTATGTACGTTTTGTAAATTACAACAAACACACAGGCAGACAGTGAAAAGTGTATAAAAAGATTTTTGTTATTAGTAGGGTTTTTCCTTTTAGGAAAAAGATGTTATTTTGCCATTATAACAGACACGTTATTATTATTTATTTGTATATATATATAAGATTCCAATTAATGCAGCATACAGTGTTAGGGTATCATAAGTTTTAATATCGAGAGATAAAATGCTATTTGTATTAAACGACAATTTTCTGACTTTACAGGAGAGCATAGGTATTTATTCGACGCAAACAAATTCGCTGATTCCAAATAAGTATGTACATAAGTCAATATCGTCCTAAAGTGTCGCTTAAGTCAAATGGCCTTTCACCCCTCGATATGATTATAATGATTGCGAGCAGGTACCTAAAAAAAACCCACACTATACTAAAATATTATCCTCAGTATTGAAATGATTGCAGTGTCATGTTGTTTAAAGGTTATACTTCCTTATTTAGTACAGCACCTAAATACCCTGTATTAATATTATAAAAAGTAGATTTCTTTGGATTTTTTTATAATACAGGGCGTATCAGAAGTCCGAAGTAATACTTTGGGCACATATGTAGATACTTAGTGAAAACAGTTTATACCTAACTATCATAGTTTCTGAGTTATAGACCTATGAATCCTTATCACAGGTATCGTGTTCTGGCCTTTGGGTACATCCATAACCCTATTCCGCTGTGTAAACTACATTTATGAGGGGCGACTACCAATATTCACAAAACAGAACATGCAAATTTCACATAGGACTCGAGATATTACGAGTTATAAAAAAATGGAAAAACATGGTCATATTTCGATCAAATGTTTATACCATTCAGTTGTATACCCGATACTGATGCAAACGTCAAAGTATTATTTCGGACTTCTGAAACACCCTGTATATGGGAAGTAGGTACTTAAGCTGTTCACGACAGAGGCATTTATTAGCATTGCGGTTATTCGTGAGTAAGCTTACACGTCTATGGAAAGGCGTGTGAAGTTCATTAACCCGCACTGGGCTAGCGTGGTGATTTATGGCCCAAATCTCTCTCGCATTGAGGGGGAATGTGCCCGGTATAATGGCAATAGGCTCGCCCCCTATTACATTGGTACTTAAATGCATACGCGAAGTGAGAGCGCAGTGCAGTGCACCTCTGCATACTCTTTCGGGGAATATAGGTATGGTGATTTATTAATGTGCAATAAACTAAAACCGGCCAAGTGCGAGCTGGACTCGCGCACCGAGGCTTCCGTACCTAAACTATGAAAGCACAGAATATTGGTCTAACGAAAAGATAAACTGGATAGAGAGACTTAATTTTGCCGTTTGTGTACTGTTGTCCTCATACAAACTAACCGCAAATAATGTAATCGCAAAAAAAAAAAATGTTGTATGTATAAATTTACTGTTTTCAGATTTTTCCCTTTGTTTGTGCTATAAGACATTGCTTCTTGCCAAATTTCATGATTCTAAGTAAACGGGAAGTACCCTATAGATTTTTGATTGAAAATGTAATAGGTACGCAACTTAAACCGCCATATATTTTGATTGCGATAACTTAATAGTTTCATTTTTTACAGCTTTAAGGGACTGCAGACTTAAAGTCTTTGTTATTAATTTCAATTTGATACCTCCACCCGTTCATGAGAAAAAGGGTCTTGACAGACAGACAGACGGACAACAAAGTGATCTTATAAGGATTCATATTTCTTTTATAGGTACGAAACCCTAAAAAGTGATCTTATAAGGAATCAATTTTTTAATTTTTGTAACGGAACCCTAAATATAGTGACCAAACATTTAGCTTGGTAAAGAATAACAATTCCGTAATATTAGTTTGCCCTTTTATACATTTGGACCTAAATCCATTTTCACTAGGCATACCTGTGCCTGCTATTGCCATATCCGAGGTAGCCATTACCTCGTTAGCATTATCTTTTTAATGTTACTTTAAGTATATATTTTTACTACGTTTGTACTAGGTCTCGTAAATCGTGCAAAAGTGGTACCGGCTTATTGTATTGATCTTCAACTATTAGGTCGTTAAATCCAATAAACTAATTTGGTGTCATTTATTACCTACTCACTAATAAATGACTAATGCGTATATCATTTATGATAATTAGTCAGTAATCGTTTATATATAATTTATTGTGTCATTATATAATTATAATATATTGCATAAACCTGTCCATATTGTATTTTTATGCAATATAAATAATGTATGGGAATATCCTGGCTTTGTTTATTCGTTACCATACGGATCTATAGGTTGTATCAGAAGTCCGAAATAATACTTTGGGTACATATACTGTAGCTCTGTACTGTATACGTGGATGCTTAGTGAAGACTGATTATACCTAACTATCATCGTTTCCGAGTTATAGACCTTTGAATATTTGTCACAGGTATCGTGTTCTGGCCTTTGGGTACATCCATAACCTTATTCCGCAGTGTGAACTACACTTATGAGGGGCGACTATTAATATTCACAAAACAGTGCAAATTTTACATAGGACTCGAGATATTACGAGTTATAGAAATTGACGACGTAAAATAAGTTGGAAAAGCATGGTCGAATTTCGATCAAATTTTTATACCATTCAGTTGTATACCCGATACTGCTGCATACGTCAAAGTATCATTTCGTACTTCTGAAACACTCTGTATAAACATAAATAAAATTGAAGAGTCCTTTTGTAAAGTCAAAATAACAACTTTTCAAAGTATTATACGCTAACTATAACAAAAACGCAATTTTATAGTGTTTTGTCTTTTTCTGTATGAGGCGATCCCCCAAACGGCTGTACCGATTTCGACGGGATTTTCGCTGGCAGGTAGCTAATGTTACAAGAAGTTACTTAGGCTAGTTTTATACGTATTTTGTATTACTTTCAGAGATGAAAAAATTTCAAACATATTGCGTAATGTTGGTACAACTGTATGACATCATATTCGCTCATGCATTCCGCATTATAAAGCCTCCTACACACTGGGGCGTCGAGTCTCACGTGTCAAAATTATATCCAACTAACTGATGCCCGCTGCTTCACCTACGTGGATGTCGGTTATCGCGACCAAAAGTAATCATGAAATTTTGATCCCGTTCCCGCAACCCATGGGAACCTATTCCAGTGGCGTCAGCACGCATGTCAAGACAAGACCTCTGTCACGGATTAGCTCGGTCGCTCTCTGTCTTATTTCATACGAGAGAAAGAGACAACAATCTTGGCGCTCATGCAACAAGTGCAGGGATAGATTTATAATAGCTTTCCAATGACCGCTTTAAGCCCAGTTTTGAAAGTATTAAAATGGATATAGTATATTATCCATATGAGATAGACATATGCCATCGCGGACTTTTTTGTAGACCTATATAAGATACACGATTCCACCATACAACATTATGTTATATCTCAAAAGGTTTATGCAGCGTTTTCGTTGAAGACCGGCTTATTTACTTTACAAATATATACAAAAATCTTTCTCTTGAATCAATCTATTAAAATAAAAAACGCATACATAGGGACGGACAGACAGCGCGAAGCGACTTTGTTTTGTACTACCTATGTCGTGATACCAAAACGAACTCTGTGTCGATATGCATAAAGATTGAATTTCTTTGGTACAAGCCACGCGCCCACGCGTTGAAATTCGGTCGCACTGTCGACGTTATTTAGTTGAAGAATGAACTTTTTCAGTAAGTTAATACAGTTTGTTTTGGTATGGCAATAATTTCACGCGCAAGCGTTGCCGCGACACTGTGTTTTATTGTTCGATCATCTGTGCTGACGGAATATTGTCCTTTACGTAGGAAGGAGTAATTGAGAATTTACCTAAAGGTTACTACAGGTAACAGCTCGACACGTCGTCCATTAAGGTTCCTTTTTTTTTAAACAGGACTACGCTGTTGGCCGTGAGGTGGCCTTTACAGCTTTAACGGTGGAGAGGCGAGCGTAGAGTACACTCCAACCAAGGCCTTAAGGACGGAAGAAGGGTGGCAACTAGCTAAAGGGCGCCACAGGGAGCACGACCATGGCTTGGGCAGTTACCGTGAGGGGAGAGATAGTGACTACGCTCGTGGGTCCAAAGATGCACCTACGAGCGGAAGAGGGGGTTCCTCGACCTCGCCGGCGAGATCGGTGTCTCTTTGAGGCAGGTGTAGGTGTGTTAGTGGCCCTCTCGACGCCCGGGTCGAGGAGGTCCTGATATCCATTAGGTGCCAGGTATCTTTACAAATAAATAAAAGGGCATTCGCAATCTTTATCACGTTCCTCATATTAATAATAAGCCTTCTATTTTCTCATTTCTACGTTTACAATATATGTAATTACTTACGAGTACTACATGAGATAATTTAGATATCCATCTGTCACCAGGCTTGTCTCATGAACCGTGATAGTTAGACAGTCAAAATTTTCACAGATGATGTATTTCTGTTGCCGCTATAGCAAAACAAATACTAAACAAACAGAATAAAATAAATATTTAAGGGGGCTCTCATACAACAAACGTGATTTTTGCCGTTTTTATAAATAATGGTAAGGAAACATTCGTGCGCGAGTCCGACTCGCACTTGGCCGGTTTTTATTTATGTATTTACTGAATTTGCCCTTGCTGTTATTTACTTGACACTGGCTGAAATACCCGCTGACCGCAGGTGGAGGTTCCTCAACGTACTCCATTAAATTTCATTCAATTCTTAAAAAAGAAATAAAACTGTGAAGTATCTTTTTGAAATGTCTAGTTTTCTACCAAAAGCAGTAGTAGCCTTGTGGGCAAGAACGCCCGCCTTGAACGTAAGGGGTGCAAGTTCAAACCCGCACCTCTGAGATAATTTTCATGTGCGAATGTAATAATACGAGGGACTATGGCCCAAATGTCCCTTGTATTGAGGGGGAATGTGCCCAGTATAATTGCAATAGGCTCGCCCCCTATTACATTGGGTCCAAAATACACCGGCGAAGTGTGGGCGCACTGCAGTGCACCTCTGCCTACCCCTTCGGGGAATACAGGCGTGATGATGTATTTATTTATTATAGTCTACTACTAAATTAACATAAAAGTGTATACGGTAGATACATAATGTTTTTTTTTAAATGTTGTCTGTCTGAAACTTTTTGTTTCGGATTATCTCCGGATTTTCCCCACGCGAATGATGGCAAAGGTGTCAGCTGGTTACCTAAAAATATTTAATTAATAATTCGGTTGTGTCATCGTGTGCTTTGACGCTCCTGTTTGTGCAAAGCATCAATACCGTGGTTGAGCTGGGCACTAATAAAAAAAAACCTCGGCTATTTCGTTCCAGTTACGGAAAACATTAAAATCCGTTATTGAGGATGTTATTCCGTCAAAATCTTAACTAACAACACATGCGGAATGTTAATTTTATTACTGAAAGGACAATTTGGGATCTTGCACGTAACGTACCTACTGAATGAATCATAAACGATCTTGGACAACGTGACTTGAAATGATAAAATGTGGAATGTGGATTACAATTAAATCACTTTACCTGTAATATATACCTACCTTGTAAAATACATCGTTACGCCTGTATTCTCCGAATAGGTAGTCAGAGGTGCACTGCAGAGCACCAACACTTCGCCGAGTTATTTTGATCACAATGTAATAGGGGGCAGGCTTATTGACATTACGCCGCCCGGGCACATTTTTAGGGTTCTGTACCTAAAAAGGAAAAAGGAACCCGTAAAGGATCACTTTGTTGTCTGTATGTCAAGACCGTTTTTCTCAGGAACGCGTAGAGGTATGAAGTTGAAATTTATGACAAAAACTTAAGTCTGCGATCCCTTGGGACTCAAAAAAAAATCAAACTTGTAAGTTATCGCAATTTTTTGTAAGCTGATACGGCGGTTTATGTTGCATTTTCAGTACATTTGCACGGGAATCAAAAACCTATACCTACTTCCCGATGACCTAGAATCATGAAATTGGGCAAAAAGCAAGGTCTTATAGCACAAGTAAAGGGAAAAATCTGAAAACAGTAAAACAACGCATAAATAAATGTTTCTTTTAAACTTACCTATTTGCGGTTACTTTGTATGGGGTCAACAGTATACCAACGGCAAAGTTAAGTTTGTCTCTCAATCCAGTTTATCCTTTCGTTAGAACAATGTACGGTGCTTTCATAGTTTAGGTACGGAAGCCTCGGTGCGCGAGTCCAGCTCGCACTTGGCCGGATTTTTTTTCGTTTCAGATATTTACTCTCTTATGTGTTTACTGAGATCACTACTAGTCTCATACCTAAGTAGTTACATAAGTAGCTACAAAAAAGTGGATACTTTTTAGAAATTTGGTAATAAAGGGAATCCAACCCGCAACCCCCAGGTTAACTGAGCCGAGCGGCCTACGCTCGAACTACTGAACCAAACCGTCGTCCATACTTACTTTTATCAAAATAAGTGAATAACTTACCTAAGTGAATATAAAAACAAATACTCCTATGCCCTCTAAATGCTTTGATTATGAATACATAAATAACTTGATAAGAATAACTTTATTTTTAGGGTTCCGTACCCAAAGGGTAAAACAGGACCTTATTACTAAGACTCCGCTGTCCGTCCGTCTGTCTGTCTGTCCGTCTGCGTCGGCTATATTTCATGAACCATGATACCTAGTTAGACAGTTGAAATTTTCTCAGATAATGTATTTCTTTTAAGTAGATAAATAGTAAGAAACAGAATAAAATAAACATTTATGTGGGCTCCCATACAACAAACGTGATTTATTTGCTCGATATTGATAACGGCAATAGGTAGACGCCTGAAATATTCACCTAATATTGAGTTAGGTATATTATTCACTTTTAAAATATATATAAAAAATTAAAATAAAATTAATATTCCCCATACAACCGACATGATTTCTTTTTTCATTTTTATAGCTACCCACCCTTCGTGCGCGAGTCCGACTCGCACTTGACCGGTTTTTATTTATTTTAGGTACGTTTACCTCCCTAAGTTAGGTACAAAGTAGATAACAATAAGGTTTATTTTTCTGTGAAAAAACAGTATTGATCAATAATACAACAAGTAAATAACAGTGATAGTTCCGTCGGTTGTCTATAGCATGACATTACATCACACAAATAACATTCCTCGCTCTCAGCTCGTCCAGTGAACATCTTTCAATAATTATGACGAAAATCGCTGTTGTAACCGGTGCAAATAAAGGTTTAGGATTCGCTATCGTAAAAGGTCTTTGTCAAAAATACGACGGAATCGTCTATTTAACAGCAAGAGACGAAAACAAAGGGATTGCAGCAGTGAAAAAACTAAACGAAATCGGGCTAAAACCTCTTTTCCATCAACTAGATGTGAGTGACAATGGCAGTGTTGAAAAATTCGCCGATTACATCAAAATCACCCACGGCGGTTTTGATTGTTTGGTAAATAATGCCGCGATTTTAGAATGGGATCAGATTTATCCAACGTATGAAGCGGCTAAAAGAAACATTGATGTTAATTATGGAAGCTTACTGACCATTGAGAAGTATTTGTATCCGCTGCTAAGAGATGGCGCTAGAGTCGTTAATGTGTCGAGCGCGTGTGGCCATTTGTCAAATTTAAAAAACAAAACATGGATTGCCACTTTAACCGATCCGGATTTAACCGAGACGCAAATTAATAATTTTGTCAACGTATATTTGGAGAGCGTAAAAAATGGGACGTTTGATAAAAATGATTTCGCCGATGATGGTAAACACGCTGAGCATAGAGTTTCTAAGATAGCTTTGACGGCTCTAACGAAGGTTCAACAAAGAAAGTATGATGACAGGAATATATCCATAAACGCTGTTCATCCTGGACATGTTAAGACCGACATGGCTAATGGCGGAGGTGAAATGGATGCTGATGAAGCTGCTAAAGTGGTTTTGTACCTAATTTTGGACGCTTCTCCGAAGTTAAGAGGGACGTTTATGTGGTATAACAAGAAATTGATCGATTGGCTTGACGCTGAAAGTGATTTCGCGTGTAAAGGTCTTTGGTAAAAATTATGTGAATGATTTGGAAAAAAAATATTTCAATTGTTTTTATTTTCTGATACTGTTATTTACCTACCGGCAAACTACATATGTAATAAACTGTACTTCTAATGTAATTAACTGAAATAATCAGAATAAATTATTAATGAACTATTCTTGGAAAATTTACAAAAGCCTTATGTTTTTAACTGTACCTATCCCATTGTGTATAGTGTCATCTATGAGTAGCAAAAGATATTAACTTATAATCTTGCTGGGTCGCTGAGGTATCTCTATGAAAATAATAAACATTGAGTATAATTTACATTAAAATTTATTTAGTTGACAATGTGAAAAAAAATATAATTCTCTATAAATTATTGTATTTACATTTTACTTACATTTATTAAAACAAAAATATATTGTAGGGTTATGCAGTAACAGATAATAATGCTTGGAACGGAATGCAAGTGACATGCTCAGCCAGCTGAGTCGATCGAATTTGACAGATGTCAGTCTGACAGTCGCGTTTCGACCGCGGAATCGAGTTCCGTTGGTGGGTGTGAAATTATTGAATATTCATTACAGTTCATATAAATCGGAATAAACTTTATCTTTAGCGCACGTTTCCATAACTCGTGAATTAAAACATATATTTCGTATCAAATAAACCTCAACTTCCATTCACGGGCACGTAATTCTGTTGGGTAAGTTATTACTGAAATTGCATTTTAAATGTATTATTTTATTTTAAACTTGTTGCAGTACGATGAATGGAATATACATTCTGACATAATTCTACGTCAGTTTAAAAATAAATCTTGTTAGCATTTGGTGTTTACTAGTTATTATTTCCGACTTGAAAAGGCCGATGGTGAACTAAAATAGATATTTTCGATGCCTTGACCTAGCTAAATATCATGACCATTCCTAGTGCAGTCGGGCACCCAGTTTGATAGTTTTGTCGAGTGAATAAGGACATGTATTTGAAATAAGAATGTTAATTTACTAACTAAACCATAGACTTGCATTTTTTACCCATCTATTAACCGAAACATATGAGTGCTAAAGAACTCCTTGTGTGTTTAAATTCAAAAATGGAATGAGACCTTGATGCTAGTGCTGTGCTGTGTTTAAAAAATGTCAGGATTTTAAAAACAACTATGCCTTAAGTAATGTTATTATTAGCCTTGAAATTTGAGATAATGTCTTCTAATCATAGGGGAAGGTAAACAAGTATTACTCAACTGACATAAAAATTAGGCATACATAATTTAATATCAGGAAATAAACGGATTTTGTTTTTTTTTGTGACAAGAATTTCATTTAATTAGTGATTACTGGCCAATTATAATACAAATACACTGATAATTATTCACGTTAAAAAAAATAGCTGTATTAGAAAAAAATATAATTTTTATTTCATTTGTAATAAACAAGAACCATCAATTACACACTCAAAACAAAACTGTACTTATGTGCCTGATTACCAATCTAGGTCATAGAAACTTGCTAAGCACTTAGTCTGTGCAGACTGTAATATAAACTCTATTGAAAATCTTTAAAGTTGTAATTTGATTGTGGCCTGTCACACAATTAGTCTTAGGTATAAAATTATTGTTATAGAGACTGCACTGCTGAAAAATATATGTAAATGTCGTTACATACTGCATTGCAGATAATTATTTAATTATTTTTATGTAAATTAATATCCTACATGCATAGGTGTTTGGCAATGCAATTAATTTGATTTATCCATTTCATCCCGTCTATGTCATGTCGGACAATTATTCTTAGGTATATAGTTATTGTTATAGAGGGTACATTGCTGAAACAAGAAATAAAAGCTGTTACCTTCTGAATTGCAGATTATTTTTAACAATACAATAAATTTGACTTAACTTTTTTATGTCATTAAAATAATTGTTTAAATAAATCATAAAATGTACTATATCTAGGGTTGACATACATCCAGTATATATGGGACTGTTACATTATTTGACCGTCCAATCCCTTCAGAATCAGAATTTTTTTATTCATGTAAACCAATACAGGCACTTATGAATCGTCAGTAAAAAATAAATAATATTAATAGTATCTCTACCACCCATTCGGAATGCATTTCCAATGGAGAAGAATGGGCAAGAAACTCCATGGTTGCTTTTTTCCAATAAGGATTTACATGTTATTTGCATTACAATGTGTTTTTCTTAATTAACAATTATATAATATAAAGTTAATGAGGCTATACAATCTCAAAACACAAAATTAATCAGCAATACAAATTACAAGCTGTTTACTACATGTCCCATATTTGTCCCGTATTTCCACAAAATTCTGAAATAGGAAATTTAATGTTATCTTATTTTTACGCGAATACCATACATTGAAATAAAACTATTTTACGGATTCTATCGCGTTTATTTACTATTTTATTTTCCCGACGTTTCGGCTGCTTTACAGCAAGCATGATCACGGGGGGACTGAGGTGTTAGACTTCCTGATGTCATAGTTAATAGTAAATAAACGCGATAAAATCCGTAAAATAGTTTTATTTAAGTAGGAAAATTAAGTTAAAAATGTTATATGTACATCTAACATTTTTAATAATGACTTTGATATTATGATGTATGATAAATTTAATTTCTTTTATACTCTTGATAGCCAGGTTGAGATCAGAGGGTATCTGAAAACATGTAGTTTGTCTCTCACTATGTACACATGCGTGCTATGTATGATGTAGTACAGAAGCCGCGTGTCGACATTGAATGTGTTATGAACTTTGGGCATCGGAAGAGAAAACGTCTCATATTGGTTCCTCGAAGTTATGGCAACCCTAACTATATCTAAAAAAAAAACAACTGACAGCACTAGCAAAATAAAATCGAAATAAAATAGATTTATAAAATCCATTTTAAATTACTGTAAAAAAAAATGGTTCGTCTTCTAAATTTAAATCTGACAATTGAAATGGCCAGCACTAGCTAAATATTTATGGACTGTTAAACCTTATGTGGTACAAAAGACCCCGGAAATGGTTCTAGTGAGAACTGCGAAGGCGATGGCGTCGTTTGCGGCGCAGGCCGCCCTCAGGTCCAAATGGAGCTCCCTCATTGAGTCCACCAGTGTGGACGTCCCAGGAGAGGTCTCCGATGGAGTCAGATCCGTCGTCGGATGGTTGAAGCAGGCACGATTTTTTTTCTGGCATTACTGGAGTTATCTTTGATGTGTTTAAAAAAAAAAACTGACAATTGATAAACAGGGGGCTTACTCTTAAAGTATTGTTGTTTCAATAGTAGGTACCTAACTGTCAATTTTTGACAGATTTTGTTCTAAGTCAATTGTCAAAAAAAGAAAGTAATATAACATTGCTACAAGGTAGGTGGTAAAGGGGCAGATTGCGATTCCTCTTATAAAAAAAATACTTTTTCATACTTTTGCTAGTGAACACGTAAATAATTCCTCCTGCACGCTGGGGCGTCGACCCTCGCGCATTTTTTTCCAATACCTAAAAAAACAGTATTGACACTAAGAAATAGAAAAAGCGAGCGAATTCTGACGCGCGGTGGCGTGGAATTTACAACAGAAATTCAATGTATCAACTAGTGATGTGCCGGATATCCGTATCCGCGGATATCCGAGGGAAAAGAAAGATCCGTATCCGTTACTTTTTCGGCGGATCTTTTACCTCATTAATTTTCAAGACACAGACGAAATTCTTATACTTATAGGTGATTAGGTATTTAGCCATGAAAAACTTAAACTCCATTCAGATATTTTTCTAATTCTTAAAATCAAATATGTATTTGGCACCTTTAAAATGCAAACATTTATCGTAGTGAGTTACCATACCAACATTACGTAACTGAAAGGTACTTAATCAACTATCTTTATAATGAGATCAATGACAAATCTTTGTGATAAGCTTATTAAACATTTACTATAGGAAGTTTTTATAAAATTGTCAATAGCCGCGGATCTTGACACTAAATATCCGTATCCACGGATATACGTTTTAAACGATCCGGCACATCACTAACATCACCACAGAGTTCGTTTTTGTATTGACAAAAAAAAATACGCGCGAGTGTCGACGCCCCTGTGTGCTTGGTTTAAGTCTGTGAGTCACTCCATATCGTCATAGCAGACGACACGCTCTGGTTTTTATAATTCGTTCATTTAAATAAGTGAGCAGTCTCTCCTATAATGGAATAAACAAAAAACCGGTCAAGTGCTAGTCGAAATCGCGCACAAAGGGTTCCGTTCCATTATATATAAAAAAGGCAAAAGAATCACGTTTGTTGTATGGGAGCCCCCTTAAATATTTATTTTATTCAGATGTTTATTTGTTGTTATAGCGGCAATAGAAATACATCATCTGTGAAAATTTCAACTATCACGGTTCATGAGACATACAGCTTGGTGATAGACGGACGGACGGACAGCGAAGTCTTAGTAATAGGGTTCCTGTTTTACCCTTTGGGTACGGAACCCTAAAACTAAGCAGTACTCAACACTTTATCTGACGACCACCTACTTAAATACATCGTACGATTTGCGACATGCAAACTCGACGCGTAAATTAATTTTGAAAGACATGTTAAAGGTTTTTGATCATTTTGTAAGTAACTACTAACGCACATTCGCCTTGAATGCAAGGCGTGCTGGTTCAAACCCCAGGCTCGAACATACGGAATTTCTTGATTTCATATACGAGTATCATTTGCAATAATGATTGGCACTTGCTGAACGATGAAGGCAAAGATTGGAAACTGCACGTCTATGGAAGCGTGTGAAGTTCACCAACCCGCACTGCGCCAGCGTTGCGAACTATGGCCCAATTCTCAGCCGTATTGAGGGGGAACGTGCGGGATATTGCAATAGGTTCACCCCATATTACATTGGCAGATTATTGCGTCATTGCAATTAGGTATGCTAATTACCAACGCGCACGCGAGAACTATAAAATAAATCACAATCACAAATGCCTTAGAATGTAAACTCGTCAAAGAAACTCCTTTTATGCCAATCTATGCAAATAGAATTGAAATATCTGTTTGTGTCAAACAACAGCTTTTTACTTAATATGAGAGTTTAGGTAAATTGTCCTGGGCCCCAAGTGTCTTAAAACTATGATTGAATTGCTAAGATTTCATTTTTGAAGGCATGATTATAACATCTTTTGTCATTGGTAGCTAATAGCTTCAAGAAGACATTGTCTAATGTGTAGATGCTAGTCTTATTTTAGCGGCCATTGACACATGCTGTATTTTTATCCCTTAAATACTGAATCCATAGCACACGTCGATAATGTTAGGGACTTGGGACCCTACCTGTCTGAAGCATGTTTTAATGTCTATGGATGTTTGTTTTTTTGTAATTAGTGTATGTTTATGTGTGTGATAAGCAGGGTTCGAGGATATATATCATGATATATATCCGGTATATATCAAATGTATTTTTATGCAAAAATGGTTTAACAAAATTATATTATTAAGTAATTTTTGGCGTTTGTTGCTGTATTTCTACTTCCCAAATGTAGATGGCGTTGGAGTAGAGTTAAAAATACTCCCTAATAGCGTAGTAGTAAGTTCTCATCCAAAAAATATTTTTAACAAAAAACTAACACCGACTTCAAAAAACCTAGGTTTTTGTTTTAAAAATTTTTTTTTTCACGATTTTTAGTGTCAATAATCGTTGAAAATGTGCAAGTATTAGCACCTCATTACAGCTTTAAAAAAGTAAAAATGTACAGTTAATAAAAATGCCTTTCATACAAAATGGATATATATCAAACTTTTAATATATTTCGCGGATATATATCATAAATATCCGATATTTGTATTTTTTTAATAATTATCGGATATTTTCGAACCCTGGGAATTAGCAAAGATGTCAAGACTAGACCTCTGTCTCGTTTTCGCTCGCTCGATCTCTGTCTTATTCATAAAGTAACTACAGTACCCATAACGAGTCTACTCTTCGTATGGCTCTGCGGTAATTATTCCGCCATTGTTGTTATCTCATGTACCTGTAGTATACGGCAACTATATGGGAAAACAACAATGGCGGAGTCAGATACACCAGAAAAAATTACCCCAGCGCAAGTTCGATATGCCATCTTCGTTATAATATCTCCATGGTCTTATTTCATACGATAGAAAGTGACATAATGAAGATAATCCGTGACATAAGTCTAGTCTTGTCGCACATGCTACACTTCTAGTAGGTACTGTAGCACTACCATGAGTTAACTATCTATGTTCGTCGTATCATACGTTACGATTTAGGAGTCGGTAGTAGTCTCCGTGAAATATAAAGCCTCGCGCACGCTGGGGCGTCAAGATGAGTGCGTCAATTTTATTACCGCTACTAATACGAACAGGGGCTCGATTTAAAATCGATAAACATTAAAAAAAAATCCCATCTTATTGAGAACCACCTCCTTTATGAAGTCAGTTAAAAATACGACCAATTTGTCTATTAAGTCTATGCAGTCTGTCTATTAAGGAGTGGTAGCCGAGTGGTCGAACGCACGCTTTGCATTCAAAGTGCGTAGGTTCAAACCCTGGCTCGCATCTCTGGGTTTTCATGTGCCTATCTCATTCTCATCCGAGATTATCACTTGCTAATAAACGGTGAAGGAAAACATCGTGAGGAAACCTGCACGTCTATAGAAAGGCGTGTAAATTACAATACTTATTAGCAACAGCTTAATGAGAAACTGAACCTATTAACAACAAAAAACAATAGAATTACAAACAAAATGAATAAAACACACATTCAAACCAGTAGAGACACCAAAAATAATAAATAAAAACACATACATAAAAACACAAACAGAAAATAAAACAAGAAACACAAAACATTTGGAGCTATGACAGCGGACATCAGCTATGACAGCGAACACTAGCCCTTAAACTATACTAATATCAAGTAGTTTAAACCCCAAGTACAAAACACTTCACAGTAAAGTAACTAAATTAAAGAAACCAAAAACTTAGCTATTTACTTAATCACCAATAACCTAGATATCAACATAAAATATTTTTCTATGGTTTGGTACAAACATCCGCAATCATCTCCTCCGTAGAAACATAAGTTATATCCACAACTTTCTTATTAACCAATTCTCTAATACAATGATGACGAATATCAATGTGTTTTGTGCGCTTGTGCGGAAAGCAGAATTGCTACTAATTTTCTGCGCCGACTCGTTATCATTACTCAAATTAATTTTACAGATAACACCAGTACATTCTTTGAGAAAACACTGTATAAATATAGCCTCCCTACAGGAGTCAGAAATGGCCATGTACTCAGCCTCCGTACTACATAGATCCACAGTATGTTGTCTGCGACTCACCCACGACACTAATGAATTACCGAGCCAAAAACATACCGAGTATATGACCTCCGTTCAGCGTGGTCCCCGCCCTAATCTGCATCCGTAAATCGTGTTATACTCATATCACCCTTTGTAAAAGTGGGATAGTAATCTGAGTTACATTTCAAGTACCGCAGTACTCTTTTAGCTGCCTTCCAATGAGACTCTGAGTAGCAGGTATTGAAACGACTGAGATAGCTCACTGTGTAAGCAATATCTGGCGTAGAACATACTGATTAATACATGAGTCCTATAAGAGTTCGATAATCATATCTATAGTCTTCATTTTCACTTTTCTGCAGTTTTAACCCAACTTCCATTGGTGTCTTCATGGGTTTGGAATCCGGCATATTAAATTTATCTAAAATTCTACTTAAAATATATCTCAATTGATTTAATATGAATATTCCATCTTCTGCTTTTATAACTTTCATTCTTAAAATATGATCTATTTCTCCTAAATCTTTCATTTCGAATCTACTCATTAGCTGCTTCTTAATATCAGTTTTCTTATCCGAATCTTTTTTCAAGAATAACATGATATCATCAACGTATAGTGTAATAACAATGATTTCTTCATTACTATTACAAATGTAAACACATGGCTCTGAAGATAACCTCTGGAATTTAATTTTTTTATCAATACATGACATATTTTTTCATACCAAGCTTTTCCTGCTTGCTTCAAACCATAAGAGCAATAATAATTATCTCCTCATTACTATTAAAAATGTAAAGACATGGCTCTAAGATAACCTCTGGAATTTCAATTGACTTATCAATACATGAAATATTTTTCAAGACCAAGCTTTTCCTGCTTGATTCAAACCATAAAGTGCCTGATGTAATTTATATACCCTGTTCTCATTATTTTTATCTATAAAAGCCTCCGGTTGTTCCATATAGACAGATTCTTCCAAATTACCATTTAAGAAAGCTGTTTAGACATCTAAGTGCTCGACAACCATGTCATGTCGAGCGGTATTCTGATCGAAGAATATCTAACAACTGGTGCAAAGGTTTCCTGGTAGTCTATTCCGTATTCTTGGGTAAAACCTTTCGCAACTATGCTAGCTTTATCTCTATAGATATAAAAATCAATTGCTGTTCGTTTGTCTCGCTAAAACTCGAGAACGGCTGGGCCGATTTGGCTGATTTTGGTTTTGAAATGTTTGTCGTAGTCCAGGGAAGGTTTAAACGGTGAGAAAATAGGGATTAATTATTATTTATTAATATCTAATCATTGACATTAGAGAAAAAAAAATAGAAAATGACATTATTTTGAGGGGTAGTTTTTATTGCCTAGCTAGAAATAATAGAAAATTATAAGTTAGAGCAAAACAGCCATTTTAGAGACGGTAGAGCTTAAATGTCGTTAGGATAGGTGATACTAAGTACACCGGGTCATCGCACATTTAACGTATTAATTCTAAGGCGGTACGAAGTTCGCCGGGTCAGCTAGTATTTTAATCATTTTCTTTTAATCCTCTCTTTTTACAAAATACCCACTTACACTTTACGGACTTATGCCCCATGGGTGAATCCACCAGTGTCCAGCATTTATTAATAAACAGGATTAATAATTAAGTTTTATTCTATATACAAGCACTACATAGATGGCCTATTATCTACGTTGACATTGGCAGAATCTCATTGGGCTCAATGGAAAGAGGCCATTAAAAAAAAAGTTTATACAAAGATAGCAAAAATATTGTTGTTAAATAGGAACATAAGCTAAATATAAGTTTTCACATAATAGATATAAGATAAAAATGAAAATTTAACAATTAGTAAATAACAGTAGTAAATATAAACAAAGTCGTGCTTAAGCATAAATAAAACATAGCACATAAAAATAATTAGGCGAAAAACAAAGAAATTCCCCTCTCAGCCTTTTAATATCCCAAGTACTAATAAAGACTTTGATCCCTATACCGGAGGAGTTAGGTCGCGGGCCGGACCAGACAAAAAAACATCGTTACCTATCGCTGATATTCATAACTGACGAAATATCATTGATAGCGCGAGCGAATTTAGACGCAAGGTCACATTGACATAGAGTACATTTTCATATGATCGAGTCTGTCAAATCGCTGTCCTCGGTTTGTTCAGAGGCTTCAGGGTGTTAGTGAACTCGCACAGCGCCTCTTGCGGCGGTATAACGAGATACGCTTCAGATAACTCAGCGTAGGCGGTTCTTATCTTTTTAGTCGTTCCACGTGTTACGTGGTCAGTCACCTCTTAATTTCCTGTTATCTATTAGCATAGACATTGATTTTAATTACCTCGTAATCAATTAGCTACTGCCTGCAAGGTTAGAACGAGAATTTTTAAGGTTTCCCCCAGAGCCCCAAATCCCTTACACTCCCGTCGTGAAATTGCTATAATTTATTTTTTTAAGGCATGAAAACAACTACTTTTATCAAAGTTAGCTAGAATATGACCAGTGTAGACCTTAGACATTGTCACCTTGAAGCTATTAGACTAGTCATATTCCAGCAACCACTGATAAAAGATGTTGTTTTCATGGCTTAAAAAATGAGGCCATAGCAAGTCCACATCGACATTACACCTCGTCCAGGTTTTATAATTAAAACAACCATATTCTAAAGCTAATTCAAAGATAAATTTTATGTTTTTTAAAGCCTCGACCTTTAGGCCTCTCGGCTCAATGCACCGAGTTTCTGCGGGTTCTATTCCCGTCAGTGGCAAGGGGGGAATTGTGGGGCAATGTCCTACCTTGAAATCACAATGCTCTACCTTAATAATACCAAAACTAAGATGAATTATTAAAATTAAATAGTTTGTTCATAGTTTGATATCAAAAAATGTAGTTTTTACTTCCGCCTTACCTAAAACCAATGCTGCCCTACCTCAAATATGACTCTAGCTACAGCCCTGGGCAAGTTTCTGAAATGACCTTCTTGCAATTTCCCGTGGTCTGGGTATAACTGGGATCGTCCCCAGTCTATTGTACCATAGTACAAGCTTTGCTTAGTTTTGGATCATATATTATCTGGAGTTTCTTCGTCGTTCCGTATTTGAATAATTTCAAAACTCATACTATGGGCCCTGATCGGTAAACAAGGAAATAATATAAGTGGATGCCCCCCTACTGTGTATCGCATATCAGCTCGCTTTGACGCCGGGGGCCGCAATGATTGACCTTAACCTTGCAAACTCTGACCGCATTGTAACGTGATTACAATCCTGATTGGCGTTTGGGTACTGTGGTACATTAAGTGCCACTGAAACATGAACTTTTGGGAAAAGAACGAAGGTCATTTTAGGGATGTTATAGATATGAAATTTCGGATCTGGATACGGATATAAGAAAAATATTATACCGGTTACGGATATTAAATTATATCGGGTTATCCGCTAGTTTCGGATAGTTTCAGAAACGGATATTAGATTTTCAAATAATTATAAAAGTGAAATACTGACTTTATTTCTAGATTATCATTTGGTTTTACAATCGGTCGAATAATTATAACATATATTACTTAAGGCAGGCATTCTGTAGTAGTCTGTAGTGTCTGTAGCAGTATATCACTTAAGCTGGCTTCCCACGGTTCGCGATTCTACGAATCATCACGCACAGCCGACGACCACGGACGGCAACGCACACAGACAGGACTCTTCCAATGCTGCGTGTCGGTCTGTGTAGATCTTTTGATAGCTTCATTTCAAAATGCAAAGTGAAAGAGAACGTGATACGATATCTTTCACCTTTTCACCGCACCTTTGAAGTTACCGCCTCGAAACTGATACCGGCGCACCGCCTGTGCTACCACAGACGAGACTCTTCCCACGGTGTGTCGTGCGAGCTGGTCCGCGATATCATGGACCATGGGAAGCTAGATTTAGACTCCACTTCTATCTGAAATTATTCGAAACTTTTATATTCTTTTCGGTTACGGTTACGGAGCTCCATAACATCCCTGAGTCAAACCACGAGTAAAATGAAAAACCGGGCGATCTGTGTCAAGCTTTTTGTCAACACCAAAACAAACTGTATTGACACAACAAAAGCGCGAGCGAATTTTGACGTGTGAGGCGTGTACCAAAGGAATTCCATCTTTATGCACATTGACACAGAGTTAGATTTGGTATTGGCAAACATTTTGCTAGCACAGGCATTACGCGGCTAATCTTGACTTTACTTTGACTCAATCAAGTTGCATGCTGTAGCTCTACCACGGGTTTCTCACTCGCTATCGATTGCGTAACTTTTTTGCACAATTTACAGCACATTTATGTACTACTTATAATAATGATACTTCTACATTGGGGCCGACCATTAATCACGTAATCTAGTGATACGTGGTGTGTGGTGCTTTAAGACTAACCTCCCCCCCTCCCCCACCCAAAATCACCTTGTGTTTGTTAGTACCTACAGAGAATATTGTTTTCTTATATTTACGCGAATACTATACATTGAAATAAAACTATTTTACGGATTTTATCGCGTTTATTTACTATTTTATTTTCCCGACGTTTCGGCTGCTTTACAGCAACCATGGTCACGGGGGTTGCTGTTTTATTTCAACCTACAGAGAATCTCATTCTTTTTTTAATAATTCTTTAAACTATAATCTAATTTTGTTCTGAAATTAAGGACGTTGCCTGGCAACGGCTTGTCAAGGTCTGCACGCTGCTATTCAGTTAAAAAAATAAATACACGTGCTATCTTACTACCCCCCTCCCCCTTGATATTTCGTGACTTTTGCCAAACCCCCTGCCCCCCTTTCGAGCCACACGTGATTAATGGACGGCCCCATGCCCAGTACTAAAAAAAATCTAATTTATAATACAATATGTGTTCCAGGCGTCCCTTGAAGTTCGTCAGGTGGGAAGGCGCGCAGTGAACCAGTTGGCCGGCCGCGGGATGGGCGACGACGTGCTCATTATACATTATAACGATGTGTACAACATTGAACAGACCACGAGTAAGTATCACCCCCACAGATAATATCAATGTAACAGTATCTGTAGATATATCAGTAACAGGAACAGTCACTGTACCTTATTCTCTTTTACTATCTATCTATCAGCCAGGGACGTCCACTGCTGGACATAGGCCTCCCCCATAGATCGCCACAAATTACGTTCTAGGGCTTTATGCGCCCATCGACTCCCGGCGACACTGGTGAGGTCGTCCGTCCATCTGGTCGGGGGTCGTCCCACATTCCGCTTACCTGTTCGTGGCCGCCACTCTAGGACTTTGATGCCCCAACGGCCATCTGTTCTCCGGGCAATGTGTCCGGCCCATTGTCACTTCAAACGTGCAACCCTTCGAGCTATGTCTGTAACCTTGGTTCTTCTGCGGACGTCCTCATTCTCTTTTACGAAATGGTGATATTCAATGGAATAAAGTGTGGAATGGCTTTATCTGCGGTTAGCTGGTATTTCAGCCAGTGTCAAGAATTCAATAGCCACCGTGTATCTGGGACAAAAACAGTCCTTGTATTTATATCTGTGACAGCAGTCAATAACTGGCACTACTAAGTAACAGTTACCTATTTAAAGGTAATAATGGGATTCACCCGCCATCTTTATCACTGTCATCATCCATTTTTATTTATAATGTGTATTTATTGAATTTGCCCTCGCTATTAATTACTCGACACTGGCTGAAATACCCGTTAAACGCAGGTAGAGCCATTCCTCATCTTATTCCATTAAATATCATCATTTCGTAAAAAAGAAGAAGAATCATTTTTTAATTAAAATATTGGATTCATCCGCCGTCTTTATCACAGTCATCATCCATTTTAATTTATAATGTGTATTTAATGAATTCGACCATACTATTAATTACTCAACATTGCCATAAATACCGCTAATCGCAGGAACAGGCACTCCTCATGTTATTCCATGAAAATATCATCATTTCACTAATTTGGAAAAAAAGGAGGGTAATAATTTATTGTACCTCAATTGTTTTTTTTCTATATTTTCCGCGTTGCTTGTTTAAAACCTAGCCGAAAGGGCGACAAAAGCAAGAAATTCGCTTGCCGAGGAATGGTTCAAATGTTCAAATGTTGTATAGTGAACTGATTATCTAACATTACTTCACGCACCGCCTAATATCAACACCTTATCTAATCAAATGAACTGGGGTTACTAGTGCCAGGGCTGTCGGAGTTAACCTTGAATTTTGTTCTAAGACTCATTTAATAGCCTCGCCCCTTATTACATTTTTTTTTCCGGGGCTCCATTCGGCCCGGCCCGGGTGGGTGCTCACCTCTGATGTAGAGTTTCAGAGTTCTTAAAATTAGCTTTAAGTTGAATGTGTAAAATATGTTTTCCAGCCTGATTGATTTTATCTATACATCTATACAAATAAATAAAATTGGAGTGTCTGTTCGTAATATCAAAATAACATCTATTTACCAAATGCATATGAGAGTATATGTATACGATACCTATAAAGAAAATGCAATTTTTAAAATTTTTGTCTGTCTGTCTGTTTGTTTGGGGTAAACTTCTAAACAGCTGAACCGATTTCGATGGGACTTTCACTGGTAGATAGCTAATGTTCCAAGGCGTAACTTAGGCTACTTTAATTTTAGAAAAAGCATTATGTTTCCGCGGAATGAACATAAAACCATTTTTTCCGGGTAATCTACCTAAAGTCCACGCGGGCGAAGTCGCGGGCACAGCTAGTTGAAAATAAAAGTAAAAGTAATTTTTTTTTATTAAAAATTGTAAAGGTCAAAAAATACACAATAAAATAATAATTAAAAAAACCGGCCAAGTGCGAGTCAGACTCGCGCACTAAGGGTTCCATACCATTATCTATAAAAACGGCAAAAAAATCATGTTTGTTGTATGGGAGCCCCCTCAAATATTTATTTCATTCTGTTTTTTAGTATTTGTTGTTATAGCGGCAACAAAAATACATCATCTGTGAAAATTTCAACTCTCTAGCTATCACGGTTCATGAGATACAGCCTGGTGACAGACGGACGGACGCACAGCGAAGTCTCAGTAATTGGGTTCCCGTTTTAGCCTTTGGGTACGGAACCCTAAAAAGTAAACCCATCTAAAAAGTATCAATACAAAACGACTATAAAATACAGCATATAAAACATGATAAAAGAAAAATAACAGAGTTTCCCTACTACCCATTGAGCGGATCCGGCAACCAGAGCCACTGAAGCGCAGTGTGGTGTAGGCGGCTGTTGGTCGCTTATTACCAAATAAGTTGGCAGCTGGCCCCTATTACTACTACTACTACTACAGCCCTTTTAACGTCCCACTGCTGGGCACGGGCCTCCCCTCAATGCGAGGGGGATTCAGGCCATAGTCCACCACGCTGGCCCAGTGCGGGTTGGCAGACTTCACACATCTATCGACAACTAGACAAGTTCCCTCAGACGTGCAGGTTTCCTCACGATGTTTTCCTTCACCGTTTCATAGCAAATGATAATCTCGGATGTAAATGAGATTCGCACATAAATCCCAGAGGTGCGAGCCGGGGTTTGAACCTGCACACTTTGATTTGCAAGGCGTGCGTTCGACCACTCGGCTACCACATTACATTGGGACCAAAAATACATCGGCGAAGTGTGGACGCACTGCAGTGCACCTATGCCTACATCTTCGGGGAATATAGGCGTGATGATGTATATATATATATTAATACATGGATTTAAAATTAAATATCTGTTGAACAGTATCTTCAAATTTCAACTCATCTACCAAAACCATCTACAGTGCAAGTCAAAGTCAAATCATTTATTCTGTACTAGCTGTGCCCGCGACTTCGCCCGCGTGGACTTTAGGGAGATTACCCGGAAATATGGGTATTATGTTTTTCCCGCGGAACCCTAATGCTTTTTCTAAAATTAAAGTAGCCTAAGTTACGCCTTGAAACGTCAGCTATCTGTCAGTGAAAGTCCCATTGAAATCGGTTCAGCCGTTTAGAAGTTTACCTCAAACAAACAGACAGACAGACAAAAAAAATTTAAATTGCGTTTTCGTTATAGGTATTGTATATACTTTCATACGCATTTGGTAAAGAAATGTTATTTTGATATTACAAACAGACACTCCAATTTTATTTATTTGTATGTATGTATAGAGTACGCCTACGGGGTCACTTACAAATCGCCAAAGCTTATCTACATTTTTTTATATAATACTATACTACTAACGGATCGATACGCGACCTCAACTGAGAAGATCCGGCAAGAAACTCAGTGGGCTGATCATTTTTTTAAATCGCCAAAACTTATTACAAGTACACAGGTACATACAGCTCCAGTGTGTTGCCTTTAGAGCTGCTTATAATAATAATGATAAGATAATAATACGTTAGTAAGGCAACACACGCTACACTTTGACATGACGGGCAATATTTCGATAATAGTTAGGTATAAACTGTCTTTACTAAGCATCCACTATTACATCATCATCATCATCAGCCGGTGTCAGTCCACTGCTGGACGTACGCCTCTCCCAAGATGCGCCACTGAGCCCGATCTTCGGCTCTTCTTCTCCAACCACTGCCCACCGCTTTGCGTATGTCCTCGCTCCACCTGGGGGTGGAAGTCTGTAAACACTATCGTTGTGGTTTTGCTATGACTTCATATTTTAAGGCACGAAAACGACATCTTTTATCAAGGGTAGCTAGAATATAACTAGTCCAATGGCTTCAAGGAGACAATGTCTAATGTCTCCATCGGTAGTATTTTATCTATCTGCTAGAGAGTTGAAATTTTCACAAATGATGTATTTCTGTTGCCGCTATAACAAAAAAACAGAATAAAATAAATATTTAAAGGGGGCTCCCTTACAACAAACAACAGTGATTTATTTGCCGTTTTTATAGATAATGGTACGGAACCCTTCGTGCGCGAGACCGACTCGCACTTGGCTGGTTTTTTCAAACGTAACGTCTTCGAATACGCGAGCTAATTATGCAGCTATGTCGCGTAGCTTTTGCCATGGAATTTGAAGCCTTATGTATATTGACACAGAGTTCTAATATTGGTTAACAAATGCACCGGTGGGCAAATAAAGGATAGTCTTATAATTGTAGTATATTTCAGATACGGAGCCGGTGGGTGGTGCGTTGAGGTTCAGCACGGCCGTGAAAGGACTCCAGCATCTCAATCCATTGGTACTCTTCAGTGGGGACGTGTTCTCTCCTAGCATGTGTTAGTATTCACCCATAGAGCAAAAGAAAAACATTAAAACGGCTTTAACGATATTTTTGTATGAAAACCAAATATATAGTCAATCCAATAACTATATAATATATAATACCACTTAGAATTGAATTTTTCAGTAAAAACTTTTCAACAATCTGTACTATAATATTATACAAAAGGAAGATTTGTATTTTTAACGAATAAACTTAAAAACTATTGGACCAATTTAAAATTATTTTCCCGTTAAAGCTACATTATCACTAACATCTATATTTATTTATCCCAAAATGTTAAAAAAATAGCAACCTTGCGAAGCCGGGCGGGCTACTAGGGTATCATAAATTTGAGGATGTATTTAAACGGTTTTGTTACAGTGAGCACGTTTACTAAGGGCGAGCAAATGGTCCCGGTGCTCAACGAAGTAGGCACACACTGCGCTGTCTTCGGCAACCACGACTTCGGTAAGAGAAAGCGGTTGCCTTATCTACTAAGCAATGACTATACCGTACATCAGTGGTTCCCAAACTAATTTTGTATACTGCCCACTTTGAAAATAAATTATTAGAAGAGTCCTCCTAGCTAGATGAAATTACATATCGCCCCCCAAGCCTCTACACAACGCCCCATTTTTATTTCTTGGTCTCTTACCGCCTCCTTTAGGCCTGCAGCGCCCACAAGGGGGCGTTATCGCCCACTTTGGGAAAGGATGCATACATTAACATAAAGTTTTGTAATACTGTTAGTTAACATAAATATCAGGGCCCCAAGTCTGCTAACACCATCGTCATGGAGTTGCTATGACATCTTAGCTATTTGTCCCGTTTTCCTCCTCCTTCCTCCATTAAATCTTGTACAACACGTAGTTTGTGTGGTTAATTAATTGTGTTTTGAGAATGTATAGCCTCATTCACTTTATATGGTATAGTTGTTAATTAACAAAAACACAAAAGTGTAAATCCTTATTGGAAAAAAGCAACCATGGAGTTTCTTGCCCATTCTTCTGCATAGGAAATGCATTCTGAATGTGTAGTAGAGATATTATCATTATTTATTGACGATTCATAAGTGCCTGTATTGGTTTACATGAATAAAAAATATTCTGATTCTGATTCATCTTGTATCAATGGTAACTAGAATATGACTAGTTAAATTGTATCAAGATGACACTGTGCAAGGAAACTGCAGTGCGCCTCTGCCTACCCCTTCGGGGAATACAGGCGTGATGATGTATTTTTTATTGTTTCTAACCGTGTATGTCCACAGAATAAATTTATTTGTGTGTGAAAATGGATACGTCAAATTTAAGTTTTTATTTTATATTGCTGTCTCTGTAATTATTTTTTTTCCTATAGATTTCGGTCTAGATGTGTTATCTGGTCTGGTGGCGCAATGCAACTTCCCCTGGCTAATGTCAAACGTGATTGACAATGAGACGGGCCGGCCGCTTGGTGACGGCAAGATCACACACGCACTCATGTGCAACGGACACAAGATCGGACTAATCGGACTCGTGGAACAGGTTCATATCCTAGTCTAGACACTTAGCAGTTATAATTGCAATGTAACGAATATAAAATAACGAACATTTGTAACAGAATAACGAATATTCGTGACAAAAAACTATTTTTTTTAATTTACTAAAATAATATACACATAATTTTGTGATTGTGTGTAGGCATCTATGTAGATAAAATAAGCAAAAGTAAAAAAAAAAAACATTCGGAATGTTAGCTAAGAAACTGTTAGAACAAAGGTACGAACGTTGAGTAGACAAATTTAATGGGTTTTGTATTGTCTGAATTATCTTAGTTAAACTGTTTTGGTTTTTTAATAATACTAACATTTTATTGCGAAAGCAAATAAATAAGTAACTATTTCAAAACTTGCGAATGCAAATTTATATTCGTCACATCACTAGCGCTCAAGGGCATTACCACCACCTCCTGAAGTCTTCCCTTCTATTTTTACGAAATGATGATATTTAATGGAATAAGATGAGGAACAGCTCCACCTGCGTTTAGCGGGTATTTCAGCCAGTATCAAGTAATTGATAGCAAGGGCAAATTCAATACACTTTCTTGGTAAAGGCCAACTCACGGCCAACAGCGTAGTCCACTAAAAAAAAAACAATAAATACACAGTATAAATAAAAATGGCTGATGACAGTGATAAAGATGGCGGATGCCTTCCAGCTCCTAAAGTATTGTTGACTCAATAGTAACTGTCGATTTTTGACAGATTTTGTACTGAGTTAACTGTCAAAAACTTAAAGTTAAACTTAAAGTTGTATTAAAAACATTGCTTTAAAACCGGTGGTGGTAAGGTTTAAATTGCAACGCGCTTCTGGAATTTACGAGTTTTGAAATATAACTATTTTATGGATTTTATCGCGTATATTTACTATTTTATTTTTCCGACGTTTCGGCTGCTTTACAGCAACCATGGTCACGGGGGGACTGAGGTGTTAGACGTCCTGATGTCATAGTTAACAACTGGGTACCCTCATATTTAGTTGTTGTTTGCGGTCCGATCCACGCAGAAAGTGCTCACAGTGTCTTGAGGTCTTGCAATGGTACGCTTGGTTTTGGATTTAATCATATTAATTACTGGATCCCAAGTTGGTGGTAGCACCCAGTCATCTTCCCTATTGAAATTAGGATGTTTTTAAATTTCAATGGCCTCACGTATCATCCTTGGTCACGTATCATTCTTTTGCGAGGATATGCGGTTTATCAAATCTGATATAATGGCGGGTGCGGTCCTGTACATGTTCACAGATTGCAGACTTCGTGGAGCGCCAGTGTTTCACGAGGGTAGGGATATGAGGGTACCCAGTTCTTAACTATGACATCAGGACGTCTAACACCTCAGTCCCCCCGTGACCATGGTTGCTGTAAAGCAGCCGAAACGTCGGGAAAATAAAATAGTAAATAAACGCGATAAAATCCGTAAAATAGTTTTATTTCAATGTATAGTAGGTATTCGCGTAAATATGAGAAAACAATTTACGGGTTTTGTTTAATAAATATGATTACTACTCTCTGCAGGAATGGTTGGAAACGTTGGCGACAATAAATCCAGAAGAAGTCACCTTCATAGACTTCGTACAGGCTGGCACCAAGCTGGCCTCACAACTCAAACAGGAAGTGAGCATACAAAACAATTTCTCTACACAAATGCCATCAATAATATATTGTTAAGATTATGCATATGAAGCAAGATCTTTGATACAATTGTGCAAACTACTACCACAGCCCTATTAACGTCCCACTGCTGGGCACGGGCCTCCCCTCAATGCGAGGGGGATTCAGGCCATAGTCCACCGCTGGCCCAGTGCAGACTTCACACATCTAGCAAGAACTAGTCAAGTTTCCTCAGACGTGCAGGTTTCCTCACGATGTTTTTCTGCACCGTGTCATAGCAAGTGATAATCTCGGATGAAAATGAGAGAATGAAATCTTTTTGTGCAAACTAACGTTATATATTGTTTACATAAGTTTAACAAATAGTCTATACATCATACTTATTTAGCATAAGAATATCTCAAACTTTATTTTAAGTTACAATCCATTGATAATGGTTTTATAAATTATGTTTCTCTGAAACAAACCTCTGTGGATAACTTATCACCAAACTTAAAGAGTGTAAATTACTATGGCCTATGTAATCATCATTTAATTCAAAGTTTAATGCAGCTATTTAAACTTTGTACAATACAAATTTGCATTGAAAACTGTTATGGAATCGGACAACGGATTTTAAAACTGTTTTCACCAGTAGTAGCCGAGTTGTCGAACGCACGCTTTGCAATCAAAGTGCGGCTCAAACCCCGGCTCGCACCTCTGGGATTCATGCGCAAATCTCATTTCTCCGAGATTATCACTAACTAAGAAACAATGAAGGAAAACATCGTAAGAAAACCTGCACGTCTTGGAACGTAGGGAACTTGAGGGAACACGTGTAGGGAACTTGAATTGTTCTCGATAGATGTGTGAAGTTTAACCAACCCTTACCGGACCAGCGTGGTGGATTATGGCCTGAATCCCCCTCGCATTAAAGGGAGGCTCGTGCTTAAGAGTGGGAACTTAAAAAGGGTTATAAATGCAGCAGTGTTGATCTATTTCAAGGATATATATGCCATTAGGTAAAAGTTGTTTATGGTGTTTCACAGGGATGTGAGTATGTGATAGCATTAACTCATATGCGGACACCGAATGACATCAAACTGGCTGAAGGATGCACCGACATAGATCTTATACTTGGAGGACATGACCACGACTACGAGGTCTTAGAGGTAAATTATAGTATTTACTATCACCGATATAGGTACAGTGACTGCTACTGATACTGTGACATAGATACAGTAACTGATACAGCGGTTGTAGTACATATTGTTACAGTAACAGATACTGTGACTGATACTCTGACAGTAACATCTGTGGTTTAGAATAATCCCTTCATTGTAAATGGGAGTAGACGCACCTTACTGTACTAGCTTCCTAAGCGTAAAGACTATATTTGTATTTAATATTAGAGTGCCGTGAGTATAATTCTTCTCTAGTATTGTGGCAAAGGTGCGGTCTGCTCTCATGGCGTTGCTGCTCCTGAGAATGTATTACTCGCAATTATCATTTAGAAAAGAGTAACCATTGAGTTTCTTACCGGCTCTTCTCAGTGGAAGCAGCATTCCGAACCGGTGGTAGAATCTGACTATTTGTAAGTGCTTTTTGGCCAACACGAATTTTTGATTTTAACAGATACTGTGACGGTTACTATCACTGATACAGAAAAAGTATCTGACATCTGAAGTACGTAGATATTCCTTCTTCTTTGTTAACGAAATGAGTGAAATGATAATTGAATAAGATGAGGAATGGCTCCACCTGCATTCAGCGGGTATTTCAGCCAGTGTCAAGTAATTACTTGACACTGGCCCTTGCTGGCCCTTGCTGGCCCTGTCCTTGCTATAAATGGCGGATGAATCCAAGTAGATAAATTTTTATCTACGTACTTGGATTCAACATAATATATATAATATAATATTCAACATATTTCAATTAAAGTATTTACTTTAATACGGGATTTGACGTATTGAAACTAATGTTATCAGACAATCGTGTCTGGCGGCGCGGCGGTACCACTTATTTCGCCACTCTAATGTTTCCCCTTGCTCTATGCGCAAGCCGAATACTCACTAAACTGTATCTTTTTCAATAGGTAAACAATAAGCATATAGTGAAGAGTGGCACCGACTTTCGCCAGTTCAGCAAGATCAACATCAACTTCGCCGGTGAGAGTACGCGTGTGGAGATCACCGAGGTGGCCGTCTCCAGCTCCTACCCTGAAGACCAGGTCCTCAAGGCCAAGGTCGAGAAGTATTCATGTAAGTTATAGAAGAAAGGGTTAAAGGCATTTTGACTTAAACGACATTTTTGCGTGCTATTGACTTATGTACATATTTGGAATCAGCTAATTATTCTGCGTCGAATGAGCATGCTCTGTTGTAAAGTTAAAACGAGTCGAACTCGCGCACAAAGGGTTCCGTACCATTATTTATACAAACGAGCAAAAAAATCACGTTTGTTGTTTGCCCCTTAAGTATTTATTTTTTTCTGATTTTTAGTATTTATTATTATAGCAGCAACTAAAATACATAATCTGTGAAAATTTCAACTGTCTAACTAACACGGTTCATGAGATACAGCCTGGTGACAGACGGACGGACGGACGGACGGACAGCGAAGTCTTAGTAATAGGGTTCCCGTTTTACCCTTTGGGTACGGAACCCTAAAAATTATGCTTAAGTCAAATAGCATTTCACCCCTCGATGTACAGCTTTAGAGTTGTAAATCCACTGACATCTGTAAATGGGAATAAAATAATTCCTAGGTCGTATAGCTCAGTGGACTTAGCACTCATGTCATGGGTAGATCTCTGGCATGCTCTCTGTCTTATTACATACGAGAGAAAGAGACACAATATAATCCGTGACATTAATCTAGTCTTGGCGTACATGCTACAAGTACCGGTGCAGTTAGTTGCACCCATATTAAATTTCGTGTTTTCCGTGTTACGTTAGTTTTATTTGTAGCAATTTGGATTTTTTTCATAAAATAGTCATTCATTTGCGCGAATCACGCGCTTGTTTATTGAAATAGGCTCATACTTCATTTTCTTTGATGGAATAACTCGTTTATGCCATATCAGCTTGTAATAAATGTTTTACTTTATGTAAGTGTAATAACCACCTATATATGTGCAACAGCGACGTTGCATACAAAACCATCATTACCGTCGTTCTGACCATATTTTCATGAACAATTTTTGGTTTGCATACGAAAATATCGTTACTGCCGTTCTGATGTTATTCATTTGTTCTATGATAGCGATGATAGAGGGCAAGATGGACGAGGTGTTGGGCAAGTTCTGCGTGCCGCTGGAAGGCAGGTTTTCCTGCATCAGGCGGCAGGAGACCAACCTTGGGAACTGGCTGTGCGATGTGCTGCTCGCAGCCACTGGAGCAGATCTCGTGTTGCTCAACTCCGGGACCTTCAGGTCTGATCAGGTATGGAAAGTAAGCCAGGCACAATGCGATCCAAATAAGAATAGGAATGTCAATAACCTCTATCTGTCAAATGTCACTTGTAAAGTATGGTTTGCAAAAAAAACTTATTGGCATATCAATAATAATAGTCTTACATCAAATTTAAATAAAAAGGTTAAATTTGTAGTAAATTGTCTTAAAATAAAAATCGATTTTTAATTTATAGATAATCGATTTTTACAAAAAATATTTGATTAATATACAAATCGATTATTTTTACATCCCTACTTTGTACTGTTGTACGCCGTGGATCGCCCAATAACAGTAAGGGATATGACTTGGACAGGAAAAAATCGATTACAAAATAATCGATTTCTCTCACTTTAAAATAAATCGATTTAAAAACATCGATTATTTTGTTGACATCCCTAATACAGGTGTGATGATGTATTGGGCAGGTGAATTATGTATGGACGCAGCAGAAGGTGCAAAAGAAAGATTTTACTTAAAATAAAATTATAATATATTGAAATTACATGGCTATAATAATGGCTAACCTACGAGTACTGATTCCTGCCCGAAGTGCGGAACAAGAATGCCGTCAATCCGTCGAAAATCGTCGTCGGCCACCTAAAAGCGCGCTGCGTCAGCATTCGCGACCAGCGCTGTCATTAGGCACCATCCATATAGTCTGTATGAACGGCTGCGGCGTCCATATACCACGCTATCGTAACAGGTGCACCCGGCGGGCGAGTTCAGCCTGCGCGAGCTGTCGAGCATCATCCCGATGCGCGAGCCGCTGCTGGTGCTGCAGGCGTCGGGCGCGCAGCTGCTGCAGGTGCTGGAGAACGCCGTCAGCAAGTACCCCAGCCTCGAGGGCCGCTTCCCGCAGGTGCCGGCACTTCACTCGAACTTGGTTGCGCCTTGAATGAAACTTGGTTGCAACCTAAATAAAACTTAGTTGCGACTTGATAAAACTTGGTTGCGACTGGAATGAAAGTTGGTTGCAAGCTAAATAAAACTTAGTTGCGACTCGAATGGAACTCGGTTGCGACTTGAATGAAACTCGGTTGCGACTGGAATGAAACCTGTTTGCAACTTAACTGAAACTTATTCGCTTACTTGATCGAACTTTAGTCGCAATTTGACTGAAACTTGGTTACGACTAGGTTATGCCTCATTTAGGGGACAATTCTCGCATGATCGACATTATCTCTCATTTGATATACGCCACCATCTATCATAACATAACATATTTCAATATTACCAAGGCAGTGCTACAATCTTGAATCTTGTAGTTAGGAATTGAACAGTCGCAATTTTTGTCTAGGTGGCCGGCATATCGTTCGCCTTTGACCCGTCCAAGCCGAGTGGTGAACGCGTGGCCGAACAAGTGGTGAAGATCGGTGATGAATACCTGCAGCGCGGGCAGCTTTACCGGCTCGCGGTGAAGCAGTACCTGCACGGCGGTAACGACGGCTTCACCGTTCTCAAGCAATGCAATGTACTGGTGAGTTGCACATACCTCTACCACACTACAGGTGTTTCAGAAGTCCGAAATGATACTTTGACGTTTGCATCAGTATCGTAATGCAGGTGTAATGATATATTCACTGTCCAGATGCCAGAGGATATGTGTCCAGAGATAGGCATGGCTGTTCAGAATCACTTCGCGGCGATCAACGTCCGCACCGGCCGCGCGCGCCCCAGCAAGCACCGCCAGTCGCTCGTCACGCTCAGCAGACGGTACCTACCCTACACATACTAGACATGGCTGTAGACAGCGTCATGACGCCTTTTCAGAAAGCGCCGCGACGCCAGATTATAAGCGTCGCGACGCTCACTGTCTGGCGTCGCGAGACTCACTGTCCGGCGTCGTGACGCCTATTATCTGGCATCGTGACGCTTATTATCTGGCGTCGCGACGCTCACTGTCTGGCGTCGTGATGCTGACTGTCCGGCGTCGCGACGCTTATAATCAGGCTTCACGACGCTTATTATCTGGCGTCGCGACGCTCACTGTCTGGCGTCGTCACTGTCCGGCGTCGCGACGCTTATAATCAGGCTTCACGACGCTTATTATCTGGCGTCGCGACGCTCACTGTCTGGCGTCGTGACGCTCACTGTCCGGCGTCGCGACGCTTATAATCAGGCTTCACGACGCTTATTATCTGGCGTCGCGACGCTCACTGTCTGGCGTCGTCACTGTCCGGCGTCGCGACGCTTATAATCAGGCTTCACGACGCTTATTATCTGGCGTCGCGACGCTCACTGTCTGGCGTCGTGACGCTCACTGTCCGGCGTCGCGACGCTTATAATCAGGCTTCACGACGCTTATTATCTGGCGTCGCGACGCTCACTGTCTGGCGTCGTCACTGTCCGGCGTCGCGACGCTTATAATCAGGCTTCACGACGCTTATTATCTGGCGTCGCGACGCTCACTGTCTGGCGTCGTGACGCTCACTGTCCGGCGTCGCGACGCTTATAATCAGGCTTCACGACGCTTATTATCTGGCGTCGCGACGCTCACTGTCTGGCGTCGTCACTGTCCGGCGTCGCGACGCTTATAATCAGGCTTCACGACGCTTATTATCTGGCGTCGCGACGCTCACTGTTTGGCGTCGTGACGCTCACTGTCCGGTGTCATGACGTTTATAATCAGGCATCGGGACGCTTATAATCTGTCGTCGCGACGCTCACTGTTTTGCGTCTCGACGCTGATAATCCGACATCGCGACGCGTACAATCTGGCGTCGCGACGCTCAAACGATATGCAAGAACGGCTAGGTGCGCGGTATGTAGTGCGGCGTGGTGATGTGTGGCGGTTGCAGGCACAGCCTGGTGAAGATGCTGGACGGCAGCGGCGAGCTGGACGGGCCGCCGCCGCTGCGCCGCGCCTCCGCCGCCGCCGAGCCCGCCGCGCACCACGCGCACCACGCGCACCACGCGCAGCACAGGTACCGGCACACTACTTCACACTACCAACTCTCTTTTTTCTTTCTCTTTTTAGGGTTCCGTACCTAAAAAGGAAAAAAAACGGAACTCTTGTAGCATCATCTATCTCGCCACATACGAACTAATCCTGCATCGCGATATTAAAGCGATCCGAGCGATTGCACATACAGAGTGTTTCGGAAGTCCGAAATAATACTTTGACGTTTGCATCAGTAATCGGGTATACAACTGAATGGTATAAAAATTTGATCGAAATTCGAACATGTTTTTTCAACTTTTTTTTCGGCGTCAATTTCTACAACTCGTAATATCTCGAGCCCTATGTAAAATTATCATGTTCTGCTTCGTGAATAGTAGCTGCCCCTTATTCGTGTAGTTTACAATGCTCAATAGGGTAATGGATCCACCCAAAGGTCGGAAAACGAACTGTGACAAATATTCAAAGGTCTATAAGTCAGAAACTATATATATATATACATCATCACGCCTGTATTCCCCGAAGGGGTAGGCAGAGGTGCACTGTAGTGCGCCCACACTTCGCCGATGTATTTTGGTCCCAATGTAATAGGGGGCGAGCCTATTGCCATTATACCGGGCACATTCCCCCTCAATACGAGGGAGATTTGGGCCATAGTCCACCACGCTGGCCCAGTGCGGGTTGGTGAACTTCACACGCTATTGAAAGCTATAGACGTGCAGGTTTCCTCACGATGTTTACCTTCACCGTTCAGCAAGTGGTAATCATTGTTGAAAATTACATTCGCACATGAAAATTATCTCAGAGGTGCGGGCCCGGGATTTGAACTTGCACCCCTTACGTTCAAGGCGGGCGTTCTTGCCCGCGAAGTTACCACTGCTTTGCAAGTCAGAAACTATGATAGGTATAAACTGTCTTCACTAAGCATCCACATATGAGCTACCGTATATGTACCTAAACTATTATTTCGGACTTTTGATACACCCTGTATACACAAGAACCCGACAACAACCTATGGGCAGCAGCCCACCAGACACAACACCCGTCTGGTCGGAGGATCCTCCCGACTCAATGGTGGATGAGGAACTTTACACCCTGTTCCTCACGCTCGCCCAAACCCTTATAAGATCACTTTGTTGTCCGTCCGTCTGTCTGTCTGTCTGTCTATCAAGACCAGAGGTATCAGTTGAAATTTGTAACACAGACTTATGTCTGCGGTCCCTTGGTGCCCCAAAAATTCTATGTTAACGCAATCAGAAGATACGGCCGTTTATGTTGCATTTTCAATACATTTGCACGGGAATCAAAAACCTATAGGGTACTTCACGTTGACCTAGAATCATGAAATTTGGCAAGAAGCAAGGTCTTAAAGCACAAGTAAAGAAAAAAAACTGAAAACTGTAAATTTGTAATTAGAATTTTTTTTTTTGCTATTACAAACTTATTTTGTAGTTACTTTGTATAGGGACACCAGTATACCAACCGCAAAGTTAAGTTTGTCTTTCTATTCAGTTTATCTTTTCGTTAGAACAATATTCGGTGCTTTCATCGTTAAGGTACGGAAGCCTCGGTGCGCGAGTCCAGCTCGCACTTGGCCGGTTTTTTCATTTATATACCCTTGAGTTGATATTGTTACCCTTTCACGCAAAAACTAGTGAACATATTTTGATGAAACTTTACATTATTATTGTTTGTACATCAGAATAATATTTTTTTTTATTTATAACGATATTGAAACACCGACGTTTACGCGGACGAAGTCGCTGGTAGAAGCTAGTTTATATTACACTGCTTGAGCTATTTATTTTTGTCTGTCTGCAAGTCATTTTTTCCTCTAATCTCCGCAACAGCTGCATCTATTTTGACGGGACTTTCACGGACAGATAGTTGATGTTCTAATCAGTAACAAAACAATATTGAATAGTTATTAAACATGCTTATTGCAGGCTTACTAGGCGGGCGTCTCTGGACGACTTGGAACAACAGTCCTGTGAACTCGCTCCTAAGGTAGAAAATAGGATCATCGTACTCGATAAACCTGAGGTAAGGATATAAACTAAACTTAACTAAACTTCACTACTACTACTACTATTACTACAGCCCTTTTAACGTCCCACTGCTGGGCACGGGCCTCCCCTCAATGCGAGAGGGATTCAGGCCATAGTCCACCACGCTGGCCCAGTGCGGGTTGGCAGACTTCACACATCTATCGAGAACTAGACAAGTTCCCTCAGACGTGCAAGTTTCCTCACGATGTTTTCCTTCACCGTTCCATAGCAAGTGATAATGTCGGATGAAAATGAGATTCGCACATAAATCCCAGAGGTGCGAGCCGGGGTTTGAACCTGCACACGTTGATTTGCAAGACGTGCGTTCGACCACTCGGCTACCACTGCTCTTATATTAATACTATTATAATAATACTATTGTTTTTTTCGTAGAAACTACAGGCGCTGTTAGCCGAGAGGGCTCGTTGGGAGTCCGATGCCGTTATCAAGGAGGTCGACGACGAGAACTCCCCCTAAGATCAGGTCACACCATTCTACGGCTGTTTCACGTGGTACCATCACCTCAAAAGACGACTGGAATAACTGTAAAAATAACATTTTAATATCCTCATATCTAAATCTAACAATAATCCCAATTTTTGGATTTATAATATATTGGAGCCAAATATGGAGGGTAGAATGGAAAGAGTGCAATCTCCTGTGGGAAAAATTTGAAAAAGTGTCAGTCGAAAAGTAACTTGTAAAATTCAAAAAACTTCGCTGGTGTCGACAAAGTGTATGGTATGAATATAGCAATTGTATACTCGGCTATATTGACATCATACACCCTGTCGACACCAGCGCCATTGTGGAAGTTTTTTGAACTATCAACCATTTCATTTCGACGGACACTTTCAAGATGTCCCCCCTTCCAGTCTACCCTCCATAGATCCGACGTAGAACCCAAGTATAGAGGGTAGAGTTAAGGAGAGTCATATCATATGGGATTGGGAAGTTTAAAAAGTGTGCAGCTGTATGCTATAAATAACAGTTCAAAAACCTTCCGCAGTCGCGCTGGTGTCGACAAATGATAAGAGTCAAGATAATGCCACCTGATGCGAACGTGGCGCCACCCATATTTAATGTATTTCGACGGACACTTTTTCAATACACAGATGACTCTCCTTTACTTCTACACTCCGTAAACCCAAGAATGGATTCGAAATTGGAACGTACTATGATCCAACATAGGATTAAAATTAAATTAATGGTAAAAAAAAACTTTTAAAAGCAAGCTTTAATTTAATTGTCCTAAAAAGGAGAAAATAAACTTTAAATTAGAGTCAAAGTCAAATCATTTATTTTGTATAGGCCTATGGGGGCACTTACAAATTGTCAAGTTTACATTTTTTATATACTACTATACTATATATATTAAATCAATTTAGTACGTGTATTACACAAAATAAATTGTGTGAAAATGACTAGCGGCCCGTCCCGGCTTCGCACGGGTGGACATTTTTTTTTCAACATTTTGGGATAAATAAACAAACATTTTGAGATAAATAAACATAGCCTATGCTACTCAGTGATAATGTAGCTTTCTAACGGCAAATAGGTTTTGAAAATCCACTATATCGTTTTTAAGTTTATTCGTTACATACAAAAATACAAATCTTTCCTGTTTAAAATATTAGTATAGATATAAAAGGTCAGAAATCACCGTTTTGCCGGCGATAACGTAAACCAGGGCTGTCCAAACAGTCATGCGGCCCGCGACACATGTTTTAATCAGAAGGTAATTAATAACGAATGTTGACGTTGATATCGATATTATTCTTAAAGGTAAATTAACGAAGAACCAATGAACGTATCAACAAAATAACATAAAAATAAAAAGCTTTTTAAAAACAAGCTTTATTTAATTACCATTAATTTTTTTTTTATTTTTTAGTTATTTGGATTTCAAATGATATTGTATTAGTTTTCGTGTTCTCCTCAGCAAGCCCTTTCATTTGATACCCATACTGTGGTAGTGCAGAAAAATATAACTAGTCCGCCATCTTGGATGATCCGCCATATTGGAATAAGAATGACGTCACATAGCTAAGCATGCATTGTCGTCCAAAATAAGCGTGTATACCAAATTTCAGTTCAATCGGTTAAAGATAACTGATCTAAAATTCAGTCGCAATATTCCACCCGGACATACATACCTTGCAAGCTAATATAAAGCTTGTGATAATTACCCTTTTTTACTTGAAAACCAAAAATATTTTTTAGCTTTTGTTGTAAAACTATTAAGCCCACGAAGGTATGTAGTTTGGACAGCCCTGGTAAACGATAGTAATAACTAAGCCTCGCCTTTATCTTAATTGCGACGGCGCGACACTTCAAACAAAGGTTCTTGGAACGAAATTGTTTATGTAACACTATCAAGTGTTATGTACTTTATGTTTACTACGAGAGCTATACAATGTTATATTTTGTTTGTCAGATAACGACCTTGGTGTAGAGTTATGTACGCTCGTGTCCCGTAGTTCAGCCGCCTTGCCGATGGTATTGGGATAGGAAAAACTTACTTCGCAAAATGTGTATTTTAAGGTATATCAAATATATTTACAAAATGTGCCGTCGTTGATGGCAAGCAAAAGGGCAAGAGCCAGTATCATAGAGTATAGATGTTGACAATGACATTTGCTGTTGTCTATGGTAGTGTAGCCTGTGTCTATGGCCTACCATAGACACAGGACACCATAGACGCAGCCTACTGCCATCCATAGACGGTGTGCTGTAGTGGCGCCATTCAGTGACAAGTGGCTAACTTAGACAATTCATTTTGATCACTAGATGGCGCCGTAACAAGTTATGTTGGTTATGTTGCGCTGAACTTTGAGATAGCGAGCGGGATTTTGAAACACGTCTTGTATTTAAAGGGTCATACATACCCAATGATATTCTCGTAAACAGATATGTTATACACGCACAGAACAACAGAAAAAAGCGTTCCGCGTAACATCGGCAGCACACATACACACTTTTCATTCGTTTAACATTTCACAACACGTAGAAATGTGCAAAAGAGATGGCTTGATAAAACCAACGAGAAAAAAAGAGATGGCTAGTGTTGTCATTTGCGCTACTATGTGATTTAACACGTCACATACAAGGATACGTCCTAATTAGGATGTTTTCGAGTCTTCATTAGTGCGCGCTCATAACAAATCATCATCGGGCATACCTCGAAAATTTAAGCAACAACATAGCGTTTTCAATTTAAATTTACTTTACTTATAGAATAGAAAATAAGATAAGAAATAAAAACATACACTTGTCCAAACAAAAATATCTGTTTACAGCCCTTTGTTGTAAACAAAACAAATAAAAAGTTTATTTTCTTCTTTTTAGGACAATTAACTAAAAGCTTGTTTTTCAAAAGTTTTTTTTTTAACATTAATTCATTTTTAGTTATTTGGTTTAATGTGACGTTGTATTACTTTTCATGTTCACAGCAAGCCCTTTCATTTGCTACCCATACTGTGGTAGTGCAGAAAAAATAACTATTCCGCCATCTTGGATGATCTGCCATATTGGTATTAGATGACGACACACAGCTAAGCATGCATTGTCATCCAAAATAAGCGTGTATACCAAATTTCAGCTCAATAGGTTAAAGATAACTGATTTAAAATTCAGTTGCAAGGTTCCACCCGGACATACATTGCAAGTTAATATAAAGCTTGTAATAAAATATAATGTACTAAGTAGGTATATAACATTGAATTCAAGATTAGAATGAAACTCCATTGTATAAGCTTTGCATAGTTTGGTATCATACGATGAGTATGTGTTGTCTGGCGTATTTATTTATTTATTATTTACTATTCATTGTAATAAAATCATCTACCTCACGAATAGTATTCGGCTTCTAAGGTCATAGTTGTATTAGAATGTTTACAACACTATCTTCATATAACTATAGAATATACCAGGGCTTCCCAAACTTTTTAAACTTGCCCTTTTGAAGTTGGCAAATTTTTGCGACGGCCTACCTTCTTACCTACTAGTTGTAGCCTAATAACAAATTTGTTACTACTACTACTACAGCCCTTTTAACGGTCCCACTGCTGGGCACGGGCCTCCCCTCAATGCGAGGGGGATTCAGGCCATAGTCCACCACGCTGGCCCAGTGCGGGTTGGCAGACTTCACACACCTATCGAAAACTTGTCAAGTTCCCTCAGACGTGCAGGTTTCCTCACGATGTTTTCCTTCACCGTTTCATAGCAAGTGATAAATCTCGGATGAAAATGAGATTCGCACATAAATTACAGAGGTGCGTGCAGGGGTTTGAACCTGCACACTTTGATTTGCAAGGCGTGCGTTCGACCACTCGTCTACCACTGCTAAGTTACAAATTTGTTAGAAAAACTCCAAATAGCATCTAATTTTTTTACTAGAAAATAAAGAGCAAAAGGAAAACGAAACAAAATAAAAAAGATAAAATGCAACCACACTCTTATATCTCTTTTCGATTGGTATTAATGAGAAGGATGTGCATGCTTTTCTGAGCATAGTTTCTCGACTCGGTCGCATCGACCCAGGCAGCCAACCTATTTGGATCGCCTCACGACGCCCCTGGGATAATACCACGGCGCCCCAGGGCGTCGCGACGCACAGTTAGGGAATCCCTGGAATATACTGAAGAATAGTGATGTAACGAATATCGATATGAAGCTATTACGAAGATTGACATGATAAGTCAATCTTCTCTCTTCTATGGAGTGTAGAAGTAAAGGAGAGTCAGACGAATCTCAAAAATCATGCGAATATTCGTTACATCGATATAAAAGCCACACCTCACATATCGAGGGGTGAAAGGCTATTCGACCTAAGCGACACTTTTGGGCGATATTGACTTGTATACAGGGTGTATCAGAAGTCCGAAATAATACTTGGACGCTAGCATCAGTATCGTGTATACAACTGAATGGTATAAAAATTTGATTGAAATTCGACCATGTTTTTCCAACTTTTTTTTCGTCGTCAATTTCTTTAACTCGTAATATCTCGAGTCCTATGTAAAATTTGCATGTTCTGTTTTGTGAATATTGGTAGCCGCCCCTCATAAGTGTAGTTTACACTGCTGAATAGGGTTATGGATGTACCCAAAGGCCAGAACACGATACCTGTAACAAATGTTCAAAGGTCTGTAACTCAGATACTATGATAGTTAGGTAGTAACTGTCTTCACTAGGCATCCACATATGAGCTGCCGTATATGTACCCAAAGTATTATTTCGGACTGAAACAACCTGTACGTATTTGGAATCAGCAAATTTTTCTGCGTCGCATCAGTACCTATGCTGTCCTATGATGTTCAAAAAATGCCGCTCAAGTGAAATAGCCCCCCTCGATATATCTTACAAAACATTTACACAACGGTAACAGTTCGACGTCAAAAGTGTCTACGTCAATAGTTGACGACAGCTCGGTCTGGTGGTAGAACGTAGGCCGCTTGGCTCACTGAAGCAGTAGACTTATCATTACCGCATAGACATAAATTATATCTCTGTCATCTGTCAGATTTGTCGAGAAAATGACGTCACACCGAGCTATGCCCAGTACAAAAAGTTCGGTGTGACGTCATGTTCTCGACAAATCTGACAGTTGAAAGAGATAAAACTTATGTCTACGCGGTCATGCTGAGCCTACAGGTGGTTGCGGGCTCGACTCCCTCCAGCGGTAAGTTTCGGAATTTGCCCTGTTACGGTTGTATCTGGGATCGGCCCCAGTCTACTGTATGGTATCCATACTGCAAGCTTTGCTTGGTTTGGGATCATACGATGCGTATGTGTTATCTGTGGATAGTTACCATAGTAAGTAATAAGTTAATTAATAAAAAAATAAGATGGAAAATTTACGGAGGTAGGACAGTCATCTTCCATTTGGATACAGTAGATATATTTGACATTGATATTTTGGTCTTTTTAATTTGCATATTTTAAACTAAGTATAGTCTTCCATTTACGCATGGACGTATAAAAAGGTCGCTGTGCCGCTCACGTCAAAAGTGAAGCAACGTATTTGTCTGCCTGGTGGCGATTGTTGCCCGTTGCCTAAATATGAAGTAATTGTCAGTGTAGGTATATATTTAGGTATCGCGTTTAGGCGTCGCCTAGTCTTACAGATTATTAATGACTCTACTTCTACGAATGACATAAATCTTATGTTTCGTCAATACAAGTTACATTTTATTTATAAATTTAGATGGCCACATCAAATCGCACACCAAATAACTTGCTAAACTCTAATTATTTGCAGAATAACTATCACATATCATTTTAATATTTTTTATAGTTAACAAACATAATTTATTTATTTACTAAAACTAATAAATATTTATAAGTAATTTATAATGTTACGTATAATAATGATATATAAGTGAATTTGGTCACAAAGGCTTTAGCTAAAGGTTATTTAAACGTTACATAAGAGCTAATATAATTAGTGTACGTCGCGGAGATATAAAACAGCTTTACAACGTGTTTGTAAGTCTACCAACATTTAAAAATTTTGAAACATAAATTCTAAGTTTGTACAGTACAGTGGGGTTAACAGGCATGTCAAGACTAGTATTGACATGCCTTGACTTGACATAGGTCTAGACCTCTGTCACGGATTGGCTCGCTCGTTGTCTGTCTTATTCCGTACGAGAGAAAGAGACAAAATCAACATATTCTGTGACTTCGTTCTAGTCTTACATGGTACAACTACTTTGTACTACTGTACTGATTATATCTCTTTCTCTCGTATGAAATAAGACAGGGAGCGAGCGAGCCAATCCGTGACAGAGGTCTTGTCTTGCCATGCGTGCTAACACCTCAGATGACTCCAAGATCAAAATTTAACTATGTGAGATTAGTACCAACTAAAATGCTTTGCGCTATTATTTATCAAAGACCTAATCCCTGCAAACCCGTGACTTGTCGGGTACGAGGGACTATGACTACACTCGTGGTTAGACGGGCCACTCTGGCATCCGAGAGGTTCCGCGTTCGAGTCCCAACCTAGCCATTGACCTATTGTCGTTACCCAACTCCTAGTACGAGGAGATTATGGGCCATAGTCCACCATGCTGGCTGACTACAGTGCGGGTTGGTGAACTTCACACGCCTTTCTATTCTATAAACATGCAGGTTTCCTCACGATGTTTTCCTTCACCATTCAGCAAGTGGTTGAAAATTAAATTCGCACATGAAAATTATCTCAGAGGTGCGGGCCCAGGAATTGAACTTGCACCTCTTACGTTCAAGGCGAACGTTTCACCGACGAGGCTACCACTGCTTACCAAAGATAGTCCAAAATATACATTTCTCTTTTTTAAAAACACTAAAAAATATTTATAGTACAATTTTGAAAACGCCAATTAGTAGTACAATATTATAATAATCTTGCTTTTTGGAATAATATTATGACGTATTTTCCAGTGCCTTTTCAATTTTAAAACACTTTGTAACTCTATTGTGTTATGTATGTATAAGTATCTAAGCCTTATTTCGTGAGCAATACGATTGCTTTTTCTATGTTGCTTTATTGTTGTATATTTGAAAGAATATTATTATTTTGTTGATTATCATAAAGTTATCATTTAAGTATTACATAATGTTTAAAGTTTAAAATAGTTTATGAAAGACATTTTTTTTAATGAATGCTTATTTTAAAAAATAAATCTAATATTAAGTGAGTCTTATAATATTTTTTATGCTATTCTTTGTGAATTTATATCGTATATAACACACTAAAATGTAGATATTAAATGTCAAAGTCACACAGTGTCGCGTCAATATTTTTGCCAATAACAAAACAAACTCTGATTCATCCGCCATCTTTATCACTGTCATCATTCATTTTTATTTATTACGTGTATTTATTGAATTTGTCCTCGCTATTAATTACTTGACATTGGCGAAATACCCGCGCTAGTCGCAGGTGAAGCCATTCCTCATCTTATTCCATTAAATATCATCATTGCGCTCATTTCGTAAAAATAATAAAACAAACTCTGTGTCAATGTATATAAAGATTAAATCTCTGTGGTTAAGAGTCACGCGACCACGCTTCAAAAATCAATGACATTTCATTGAACTCCTGCGGTGAAGCTGTAAAGGCCAACTAACGGCCAACAGCGTAGTCCATTAAAATAAAAATTCATTGAAGAATGATTTTTTTGTGTATAACAATACAGTTCGTTTTAGTACTGGCAAACATTTTGAAACGCGCATCTTGAGCACTAGCGTGTGGCTTAATTATGAACCTTATTCCGTTAGCAATAAGATAAATACTCGTAAAATAGTAATTTTAAGACATTTTTAGAACGAAATTATTCGTCCACATAAGCTTAACAAATGCATAAATCAGTGTTGTGATTATAAATAGAAGAACCACTTAATTTATTGATTATTTTAGTATACTAACAATGACATTGCAAAACCGAATCATTATAGTGGTAAAACCCAATAAGTATATGGAGGGGCTATTCGACTTAAACGACACTTTTGGGCAATATTGACATATATGTCGCAGGTTTTTCATATAATTAGGTTTTTGATCAAAAACCTAGATGTTTGATGAAAAACCGGAAGATGACACATTTAAACTGAATTTCATTATAAACCTGAACTAGTTTGGGTTTATGATAAAGTTTGATGGTTAGGTTAGGTTATGATTTTTATCATAAACCCAAACTAGTTCAAGTTTACATATTGTTTTCTCATATCTTCGCGAATACAATACATTGACATAAAACTATTTTACGGATTTTTATGAGTATTTTAAAATCCGTAAAATAGTTTTATTTCAATGTAGTTCAGGTTTTTGATCAAAATTCTGGATTATGTCAAAATGTGCCATCTTCCGGTTTTTCATCAAACATCTAGGTTTTTGATAAAAATTCTGGCTTATGTCAAAATGTGTCATCTTCCGGTTTTTCATAAAAAAACTTAGTTTTTTGATCAAAAACCAAATTTTATGAAAAACCTGCGACATATACATATTTAGAATCAGCAATTTTTTCTGCGTCCAATGAGTATGCTTTCCCAAAAGTTAAAAAAATGTCACTTAAGTCAAAAAGCTTTCCATCCCTCGATATACGTATTGGGTTTTACAACTATACCCTCGAAATATTATTTTTAAGACCATTGTAAGTTAGATAAAATTTCAATAAATGTATGTGGACATAGTATAAAAAGACACTCCGTTGTATTAGTGCTATAGCTCTTAGACGTTATTATGAGATGTTATGGCGGACACAATTAATTGGACACTCTGATTTAGGTATTGTCTTGTTGCGCGTGCTATTCCCGCCCCACTGATAAGATCTTAATACATGTATGAAAACTGTTAAAAAAATTAACAAAACTGAAAGAAAGCCACTGAAAGGGATGATGGGATGGAAAAAATGCATAGAAATAATTATAACTACCATATTTATTTTTACGCCGCAAAGGAGGATGAGCAAAATGTCCCCAACGACCAGACGTATATCGTTGGAAAGCTCTTTTTGTGACTATTAATTGTTACAATGTGGGGTGAATCTCAAATCGTTGTCTGAAAAAAGTTATAGCTAAAATAAATCTTTAAAAAATATAAAAATTAATGTTAAAAAATACTTTTTAAAAACAAGCTTTTATTTAAATGCCCTTAGTTTTCGTGTTCTCCTCAGCAAGCCCTTTCATTTGATACCCATATTATGGTAGTGCAGAAAAAATAACTATTCCGCCATCTTGGATGCTCCGCCATATTGGAATTAGAATGACGTCACATAGCTAAGCATGCATTGTCATCCAAAGTAAGCGTGTATACCAAATTTCAGCTCAATCGGCTTAAGATAACTGATTTAAAATTCAGTTGCAAGATTCCACCCGGACATAAATACGTGGCAAGCCCTTTTAACGTCCCACTGCTGGGCACGGGCCTCCCCTCAATGCGAGGGGGATTCAGGCCATAGTCCACCACCCTGGCCCAGTGCGGGTTGGCAGACTTCACACATCTATCGAGAACCAGTCAAGTTTCCTCAGACGACGTGTAAGGTTTCCTCACGATGTTTTCCTTCACCGTTTCATAGCAAGTGATAATCTCGGATGAAAATGAAAAGGTGCGAGCCGGGATTTCAACTTGCACACTTTGATTGCAAGGCGTGCGTTCGACCACTCGGCTACCACAGAAAAAAATGTACAAAGTAAAATTGTTTTTTTTTGCAAAATAATTTTTGAAAATGATTTCAGTCCAATAGTTTTTAAGTTTATTCGTTACATACAAAAATACAAATCTTTCCTCTTTGTAATATTAACATGTTATTAGATTATTAGTGTCCGTCATAGCACTCGGTGTGCAGTAGGCACACGCTGTACACACGCACGCCATTATAAGTGATTACTCAGTGAATCTACGCTAGTTGCTATGAAAATAATGTGATATATTTATGATGTTCTCTTATACTGTTTTTGATTACCATATTACAAATTTTAGCGTGACTTTTGATGTTTTATTTTCCCAATATCCAATACACTGGGGCGTTAAAGCGGGCGCAATGTTTTGCTAATAACAAAATGAACTGTATTGCCTCGTATATAAAGTTCATACTTAACGGAATGTCATTGATAGCGCGAGCGAATGTTGTCCAGTGTCCGCTTGCCTCATGGAGATATTCGGAGATGGCATTTCGAGCCCGCGCTGCGGTAAATTATTCTAGTTTATCTGACTCCGCCATCTTTGTTTTCCCATATAGTTGCCGACTGCCGTATACTACAGGTACATGAGATAACAACAATGGCGGAAAAATCTCCGCAGAGCTATACGAAGAGTGGAGTCGTATTAGATACTCAATGGCCTGGCTTCACAGGGTGTTTCAAAAGTCCGAAAGAATACTTAGCCATTTACATGAGTATCGGTTATACATATATAAATACATCATCACGCCTGTATTCACCGAAGGGGTAGGCAGAGGTGCACTGCAGTGCGCCCACACTTCGCCTAATAGGGGGCTAGCCTATTGCCATTATACCGGGCACATTCCCCCTCAATACGAGGAAGATTTGGGCCATAGTCCACCACGCTGTCCCAGTGCGGGTTGGTGAACTTCACACGCTATAGAAAGCTATAGACGTGCAGGTTTCCTCACGATGTTTACCTTCACCGTTCAGCAAGTGGTAATCATTGTTGAAAATGATATTCGCACATGAATATTATGTCAGAGGTGCGGGCCTGGGATTTGAACTTGCACCCCTTACGTTCAAGGCGGGCGTTCTTGCCCGCGAGGCTACCACTGCTGTTCGAAATATAATCGGTTATACAATCGAACGATATAAAAATGTGATCGAAATTCGATCATGATTTTTAAATATTTTTTCCTCCGCGAATTTAAAAAACTTAAAATATCTCTAGCCCTAAGCGAAATTTTCAAGATCAGCTATTTCCTGAATTATAGTAGTCGCCTCTCGTTGATGTAGTTAAATAGGGCTATGAATGTACCCTTAGGCCACAACTTGCCAACTACGTCCAATTTTAGGTCTGCAATTCAGAAAAAATGAAAAGTAAATGATATAAGATATAATTTATTTACATTAATTACAAGTTATTTAATTAATTAAACATATCCAACAGTTATTTACAAATTCACATTGTGCCGATTCTCTTGGCTTAACACCAAAAGCTGACTAAATTAAATGTGTCAGTACTAAAAATATTTCCGTCTCGCTAACACATTACGGCGGTGAGGCGGCGAGAATACAAGAAGTAAACACAATTAAGTTTTAATTAAAATTTACATTTTAGCTTAAGCTTCCTAATAACTAACCTAATTCTTGTCCAAAATAAAAGAAGCTAAAGTTACTCTTTGCTACATCAGCTATCTCCCAGTGAAATCATCTTCAAAATCGGCCCAGCCGTTTGGGCCAAATGACCCAAAACAATCAGACAAAAATTTTAAAAGTTGTGTTCGTTTTAGTTATCTTGTTTCCTTATATAATGCATTTTGTATAAAACTGTTATTGTTAATTACATTACAAACACACCTCAATTTTATTTATTTACTAGCTGTGCCCGCGACTTCGCCCGCGTGGACTTTAGGGAGATTACCCGGAAATATGGGTAATATGTTTTTCCCGCGGAAACCTAATGCTTTTTCTAAAATCAAAGTAGCCTAAGTTACGCCTTGGAACGTCAGCTATCTGTCAGTGAAAGTCCCATTGAAATCGGTTCAGCCATTTAGAAGTTTACCCCAAACAAACAGACAGACAGACAGACAAAAAATTTTAAAATTGCGTTTTCGTTATAGGTATCGTATATACTTTCATACGCATTTGGTAAAAAAGTGTTATTTTGATATTACAAACAGACACTCCAATTTTATTTATTTGTTTTGATATAGATACAAAGATAATTTTCAATTCATAAAATTTTAGGCGCAAAACAAAACAACTTCTAACAATATTTTGAACTAATGTATTCGTTCGCTCTTAATTATAAGGTACCATTTAGCAACTGTGTTTCAATATCATCATCATCACGACTGTATTCCCTGAAGGGGTAGACAGAGGTGCACAGCAGTACGCCCACATTTCGCCGACGTATTTTGGTCACAATGTAATAGGGGGCGAGCCTATTGCCATTATACCGGGCACATTCCCCATCAATACAAGGGAGATTTGGGTCTTAGTCCACCACGCTGGCCCAGTGCGGGTTGGTGAATTTCACACGATTTTCTCTAGACGTGCAGGTTTCCTCACAATGTTTTCCCTTCACCGTTCAGCAAGTGGTAATCATTGTTGAAAATGTCATTCGCACATGAAAATTATCTCAGAGGTGCGGGCCCGGGATTTGAACTTGCTCCCCTTACGTTCAAGGCTTCTTGCCCACGAGGCTACTACTGCTTTTGGTAGCAAAAATGTGTCAAAATTTAGAATTGGCTACGTTTACTCATTCTCGGACCGTTAGGCATCGACTAACGTTCTGTGAAAAGATATTCTTCGCTAAACAATCGCTTAATATTTAGGGATCACATAACTAGCATCTCTTGGTATTAGTAATAACGAAAATTAATTCCCGAGCACAATAGGGCGTCATGACGCACGCGTCTAGATCTTTGCCAAAACGAAAACTGACTCTGTGTCATTATACATAAAGATTGAATTTCAGTGGTAAAATCCATGCTCCCACATTTCAAGAATAACTTTTTCTATGATTCAATGCGAACTGCATTTAATCATTTTTAGGGTTCCGTACCCAAAGGGTCCGTCCGTCCGTCCGTCTGCCACCAGGCTGTATCTCATGAACCGTGATAGTAAGAGAGTTGAAATTTTCACAGATTATGTATTTCTGTTGCCGCTATAACAACAAATACTAAAAAACATAATAAAATAAATATTTAAGGGCGCCCACATACAACAAACGTGATTTTTTTGCTCGTTTTAATAAATAATTGTACGGAACCCTTCGTGCGCGAGTCCGACTAGCACTTGGCCGGTTTTAGTATTGCCAAAAATTCTGACGCGCTAATGTGCCTGGCTTAAAATGAATTATTTTATATAAATTATTAGGTACATATCGAGGGGTGAAAGGCTTTATCACTTAAGCGACACTTATGAGCGATATTGACTCATATACTTATTTGGAATCAGCAAATTGTTCAGTGTCGAACGAGTATGCTCTCTTGTAAAGTTCAAAAAATGTCACTTGAGCCAAATAGCATTTCTACTACAGCCCTTTTAACGTCCCACTGCTGGGCACGGGCCTCCCCTCAATGCGAGGGGGATTCAGGCCATGGTCCACCACGCCGGCCCAGTGCGGGTTGGCAGACTTCACACATCTATCGAGAACTAGACAAGTTCCCTCAGACATGCAGGTTTCCTCACGATGTTTTCCTTCACCGTTTCATAGCAAGTAATAATCTCGGATGAAAATGAGATTCGCACATAAATCCCAGAGGTGCGAGCCGGGGTTTGAACCTGCACACTTTGATTTGCAAGGCGTGCGTTCCACCACTCGACTACCACTGCTACTTAGCATTTCACCCCTCGATATTCTTTATTGACCTACATTAAGTTAGACACAGCCAACAACAGTCCGTCTCACCCTATCACACAATTTTATCAAAACTCTCCATAGGGTTGAGACAACTCACTGTATCCATCCACGAAGGAGTTAAGTCTCATAAGTCCACTTTGGCACCGATATTACTGAGGGGTATCGCCTGGAGTTCAGTGCGGAGGCAGAGGAACTCGCCGGAGACGCAGGTGATGGCTGCGCAGGCCACGTTTAGTGTCCACCAGGAGAAAGTGGTGGGGAAGGTTCCGTTGTAGAACCAACAAGCGATCAGGTGGATACCATGAAAAGTGCAACTGGAAATAAATAAAAAAAATTATAGACAATGGCTAGGTCAGGTGGTCTGAGCGTGGTCTAACCAGAACTTTCAGCATGACCGCGTACACATAAGTTTTACCTCTTTCAAATGTCAGATTTGTCGAGCAAATGACGTCAATTCGAGCTTTTTGTACTGCCCCCTTAGCATGATCGCGTATACATAAGTTTTATCTTTTTCAACTGTCAGATTTGTCGAGAAAATGACGTCACTTCGAGCTTTTTGTACTGCCCCCTTATCATGATCGCGTATACATAAGTTTTATCTCTTTCAACTGTCAGATTTGTCGAGAAAATGACGTCACGTGGCTAAGTGTGACGTCATTTTCTTGACGAATTTGACAGGTCATGCTACAGGGCCTGGTGGTTGCAGGTTCGATTCCGGCCAACGGCAAATTGCTGAATTACCTCTGTAGTTGTAGCATGTGTGCCAATATTAGACGTATGTCACGGAATATCTTGATGTTATCTCCTTTTCTCGTATTAAATTAGACAGACAGCGAGCGAGCATATCCGTGACAAAGGTCTTGACACGCGTGTTAACACCAATGGTCTAGGTTTTACTGGGATCGGCCCCCAGTCCATTGTACCGTACCCATAGTAAAATCTTTGCTTAGTCTGGGATCATACGATGAGTATGTGTTGTCTGGCGATTGCATGAGTTTCAGGTATACAACTGAATGGTATTTTTTTTCAGTCACCAATTCTAAAATCTTGTAATATCTCGAGTCCCTAAGCGAGATTCGCTCATAAAACCCAGAGGTGCGAGCCGGGGTTTGAACCTGAACACTTTGATCGCAAGGCGTGCGTTCGGTCACTCGGCTACCACTGCTTCGAATCGAATACGTATTTTAAGGTTATGGATGGTTAAGGCCAGAACAAGATACTCAGAGTTCTGTAACTCAAAAACTATGATAGTCAGGAGAAATCTAATTTCACTAAGCATCTACTTATCAGCTACCGCATGTGTACCTAAACTTTATTTCGGTCTTCTGGTATACCGTGTGTATACTGTTTAGGGGTAATTTTTTTGTTAAAAAGTCATGGTTATGCGCCATGGCCCGGGTGGGTGCAGCATGTACTTGTTACCTGAAGTCCAAGCACAGTTTAGTCCTCCCGACGATTGTCCACAGAATAAACGCTCCGATGACAGCATTCAGTACAAATGCCAAAATCACAGACTGCCCTTCACTGTCCCTTACATGGATTTCCTGTAATTGAAAATATAGAATTTGTTGAAAAGAGTATCTGCTAAAGGGAAATAAAAAAAAATTAACAGGTATTGATTCTGTCATTGCTTTAATTCTTACATTGTATTTAAGGATAACAAAATAAACATCATTGTCTATGAATTATTAAATATAGAATTTAAAAAATATACAGAATAAAAAATGGCCTTTCACCTATTGATATGAATTATGCAAATAATAATATGATTGACAATTTCATCATCTTCTTTATTCAAATTTTTGCGTATGACCTTGGTTAAGGTTGCCTGGTAGAGATCGCTATTAGTGATAAGGCCACCTAATGTGACACTCTGTATAAATTGTGTGTAATATTTTAATACTTTTTGTAGTGGAACAAAAGTTATCTATCTATTATTATATAATATACCAGCCGTCCGTCCCGGGTTCACACAGGTTTCTAATATAGCCTATGTTAGGTACTCAGTTATGAATTATCACTGAGTACGTAACACAGGCTATAATAAGGCATAGCTTTCTGAGGGAAAAAATATTTTTTGAAATCGGTCCAGTAGTTTTAAAGTTAATTGTTTACATACAAAAATACAATATTGCCTCTTTATAATATTAGTATAGACAGTATAGATATCTGTTATTATGTTGTAGTCCCATACTCCTGCAATAGTAGATAGGAAGATGTATATATACACTGAAGCAGACACCCGTCCTACGAGGTGGTAAACACTTGCGTGCTAGCGAATTATGGCCTCCGTTAAAGGATGTACGTTTGTTCTAATTTTTTACATCCCACTCAGGGCCGTCTTAAACTAGGCTGGGGCCATTGGGCACACAAGAATTTGGGGCCCTTTTGGAAAGTAAAAAAGCGAATTACAATAACATTTCTTTACTAAGTTGTTGTAAATACCTTAGTAAAGAAATGTTTGTAAATACCTTCTGATAAGATTACTGATTTGTGAAAAAAGTGCAATGTGCCCGACAAAATTTTTGAGAATAAATGTGTGAGAGAAATTGTCGGTCCTTCGGGGCACCCTGAGGATGGGGGCCCTGGGCATGGGCCCCATGTGCCCTTATGGTGAAGATGGTATTGATTCCACTATTCATATGAGTTTACCAAAGATAGGTATGACAGAGCAATCATCCTGATATTATTTTGATAATATCAGTTATCTATAGAAACTTGTAGGTACTGTTGTATTGTTTGTTTATTCCTCTTCACCCAAAGGTTAGCTGGTAGTGATTACTTTAAGTGATTAGCCCATTGTTGCACTTAATTTTTTTTTTATTGTATGTGTTTAGTTTGTATTTCAGAAAAGGTGGAACAATAAAGAGTTATGTATCTATCAAGGGGAGTGAAGAAAAAGTCATACTGTACCAACTCCAAATAATAGGAAAAGGTACAGCAAATGATGAATGAACCTATCTATTTGGTAGATAAATAGATAAATAAAATAGTTTAAGACTCCGGTTCGGAGGCCCAAAGATTCAACCAAGGAAAAGGAAACCAAGAAAAGATCATTTAATACCATAGATTTAGGATGCGAGCGAATTTTAAGTATATGTTATGTACTTACGTGATACTCAAACAGATGGTCCAACGTTCGCGTTGATCCGGTTAAATCTTGCATCACAGCCACAATCAGACACAATGTCAGGTACAATAAGGACTGCATGGCCACTATTTGCGAGACAATTAAACACGGATCCCATTGTGTATAGCGGAATGAGCCCGATAACTTTTTTATTTTCGACATATTGTTTCACCGAATCATCTAATGTGGCAAAACTTCGATTGGACTCGGTGGATACGTGGAAGGTAATTTTACATATGGTTTAAATGTAAACATACGGAATTATTTCGTTAATGATCTTCTTCTTCTTTTTTTACGAAATGAATGAAATGATGATATTTTGATGGAATAAGATGAGGAATGCCTGCACCTGCGATATGCGGTATTTATGACAATGTCGAGTAATTATAGCAAGGACAAATTCAATAAATACACATTATAAATAAAAATGGATGATGACAGCGATAAAGATGGCGGATGAATCCCTATAAAAATATTAAATTAACAAAACAAGCTGCTACACTTTCGTTGTGACAACTTTTTTAATGATAAATATTGATAAAAAAATATATTTTTGCTAGCTGGCTGGCTGACGTAAGTAGGTTCCATGTTATCTTTGTCAGTCAAGTAACTGTCAGATGTCAGTGAAGTGACGTGTATTTTTTTTCTGTTTGTTTGACCGACGAATATAATATGCCAGTGTCAGGTAAAAAGTTTATGAAATGAAGATAGATCTGCCATGTTTATCGCCTTCACATAATAGTTCAAAAACCTTCCACAATGCCACTGGTGTCGGCAAAGGTATAGGTTTACCTATAGTATTAAGAGTACTTTCCCTTGAGGTGGCATTACAAAATTCCGACGGACACTTTTTCAATACACAGATGACACTCCTTTAATTCTATCCTCCGTAGTTCAAGGTATTTGTTGTTGCATGTTAATTGTTTGACAAAGTAGGTACCTATAGGCAATGATATTCTAAGTAAAATATCATTGGGTATAGGAATAGTACGGGTGTGCTACTCCTGGTTTCATATAATTTATAAAAGTGGATGAAATGAGATGAAATAAATATTTCCTTAGATTTTTTTTAACTATCCGTAATTGTTTTCATATTATAATTTTCCGGTTATTAATTATTTATAATTTAATAAATAATGTAGTTACATATGTAGTGTATCTACAAAGGTACTTCCTTATACGTAAAATCAATATCAAGGTAAGTAAGTAGGTATCTACATTATCTGTGACCTTTTCGTAGTAGAACGTCTTCTGATTGTGACGCAGCCATTCCTCATCTAATTCAAATATACTTCATCATTACGTAACAAAACAAAATGCCCCTCACCACCATCTGTCTCACCTATTCCTATTATTGATATGAAACATCCATAGGCGAGGGATAAACCTGATTTTTGGCGTGGCGAGATTTGCCGACGCTTCGCCACAACAAAATGAAATCAACCTTATTACTTAATGCATGTAGTATATAAATGCGGCCACGCTTTGTACTCCTCGGCTCCTCGGTTCTTTCCGCCGCTTGGACTCCGCTCACTCGCCGCTACGTCGTTTATGTTTTATGTTTCACATCTGCCAGGCGTCCCGCGACGGCTCAGTATTTTGGGGTAGGCGCAGTGTCTTTCTTTCACTTGTCTCGCTTTTCCGTCATACTGACATTCATTCCGACCTCATTCTTAACACCCTTTTCCATAGAGTATCTAGAGTACCCATAACGACACCACTCTTCGTATAGCTCTGCGGCCATTTTTCCGCCATTGTTGTTTTCTCATGTAGGTACCTGTAGTATACGCCAACTATATGGGAAAACAACAATGGCGGAGTCAGATAAACCAGAGAAATTTACCGCAGCGCGGACTCGAAATGCTATCTCCGTTATAATATCTCCATACCCTTTTCCAATTCCTACTAAGTCATACATCAAGATATAAGACATATAACAAGGATTTCGATTTTTTTTTTCTTATTAAATGGAGGGGCATTGGTAGCCGAGTGGTCGAACGCACGCCTTGCAATCAAAGTGTGCAAGTTCAAAACCCGGCTCGCACCTCTGGGCATAAGTGCGAATCTCATTTTCATCCGAGATTGTCACTGGCTATGAAACGGTGAAGGAAAACATCGTGAGGAAACCTGCACGTCTGTGGGAACTTGACTAGTTCTCGATAGATGTGTGAAGTCTGCCAACCCGCACTGGGCCAGCGTGGTGGACTATGGCTTGAATCCCCCTCGCATTGAGGAGAGGCCCGTGTCCAGCAATGGGACGTTAAAAGGGCTGTAGTTATTTTATTTAGATGCGAGTATTGGAATAGAATTACTTCTAGGTAGGTCATATAATTGAATCATCAACTACTTCGTAAATTATTGGCATCCAAACGCTTTTTATTTGAGGCGTCTCGTAGCTGTTTATACTAAGATGCCTCCCCGGTGCTTACTAACTATCTAATTATCAAATAGGTACAAAATCATTCTTTTTTTAATCGTGTAGGCCAAAATGCCGCCGCCGCCGCGCCGCTTCCATTGAGAAGGCCGCAATGGTTAATCTTTTCATAGTAATATAAATGCAAGTTTGTGAGCAATACATTCTCAGGAGCAGCAACGCCATGTGAGCAGGCAGCACCTTAGCCTCAATACTACGTATACTCACGCAGTGTAATATTTGGCACAAATTTTGCAATTACTAATAGGAAGCTAGTATAGTATTTTAAAACACATAAGTGGGTATAGAAATACTTAATTGATTAAGGTCCGTATTACAGAACGTAACTCAAGTTCAGTTTGATCCTCAATCAGTCGATCCCTGTTTATTTATAGAATCAGTGCCTGAGCATCGTTCTTATTTCGGAACGGTAATCAATATTAAATCAGAGGGATCGAGACTCAAATCGAGACAAAAAAAAATTGACATGTCATACATGCAATGACAATCTACGCTCAAGCGCGGTCTCGACCACACTTGGGTGATTACAGATCCAATTACTGCTTGAGTTCGTTTCAGTAACTAAGCTGAACTGTGTTCGTTAACTGTATGCTTGGGGGAGTTTCTAAAATTAAAACTTGACTCAAAACTAGTTTTAAACAAAGTGTGATTACGTGATATGTAAGTACTAAGTAGGTACGTCGCGGTGCGACCATGATTACGTCACGAGGCTTATACCTAAATAGACAGAATACCTTTATAATTGGCGTCCCGCTGCTGATGTTATCATGATGGGAGCCGCGATGGCTAATAATAATTACATCAGCTAGGCTATTATGTAACTCTTAAGTGGTATTAATTTTTGTTAGAAACCAAACAACATGGCGGGCTTCCTGCACCCTTAGTATGATCGTGTAGACATAAGTTTTATCTCTTTTAACTGTCCGATTTGTCGAGAAAATGACGTCACTTCGAGCTTTTTGTACTGGGCCCTATTTTTGTGCGATCGAGATTCATCTCTATTCGAGATACCACGAAACGAAACGTCAAATCATATGTATTTTTTTCATTTATTTCGAGATATCTCGAATAGAGATGAATCTTGATCGCACGAAAATCCCTATTTTCGTGCGATCAGCCCTGCCCCCTTAGCATGACCGCGTAGACATAAGTTTTATCTCTTTCAACTGTCAGATTTGTCGAGAAAATGACGTCACTTCGAGCTTTTTGTACTGGACATGGCTCGGTGTGACGTCATTTTCTCGACGCATTGGACAGTTGAAAGAGATATAATTTATGTCTACGCGGTCATACTACAGGGCCTGGACAGAATATGATTGAAACTTGTTTGCAACTTGATTAGGTAATTATCCTGCAAAGAGTTGCGACACCTGATTATTAATTAATAATGTTGTGAAATTTTCATAACCGGTATAGCGATGATAGCGTCTAATAATAGTATTACTACTATTCAAATTCAAATAGCCTTTATTTCGGATAATAAATTAATTTCATTACAATGATTTCTGATCGCACTATTATTATATATAGTTCTTCAATATTATTGACATTAAATTTACATGCATTATTGGTAAATCGATTAGTTACAATAATACTTGATTTTATAGTTTAAATATAAATAATATTAATAATAGTTCTATTCCCCGACATCGGTAACCTTATCCGCTTGCCCTTGGGCATAGGCCTCCCCTAGGGCTTTCCAAGATTTTCTGTTTCTGGCGTGTCTTTGCCATGTTGCTCCAGCTACTTTCTTGACATCGTCTTCCCATCTAGTTATTTGACGCCCTTTCTTTCTGATCCCATCTCGAGGGCACCATTCCGTAACATCTTTCGTCCATTTTTTCTTCCTGTTTCTGATCATATGGCCTGCCCAGTTCCATTTGAGTTTTCTCACTGTCAATGTGACATCTGCAACTTTTGTCATGTTTCTTATGTTTGTGAGTTTGATTTTGTGCCTTAGTTTAATGTTTATGATGCTTCTCTCCATTTTGTTTTGACACACTCTGAGTGCTCTACTCTGTTTGTTAGTAAGGGCCCAGGTTTCCGCTCCATAGGTTAGACATGGTTAGTGTGCATGAGTTGAATATTGTAGTTTTATCTTTCAGGGGTATGTGAGGGTTTTTCATTACCTCTTTTAGGGACCAGAACCTTTTCCAAGCTTTACTTATTCTGATGTTTATTTCTTTCTGCATCTGGTTTTCCGGTGCGATAATTTGTCCTAAGTATGTGTATTCATCGACATAATCTATTTGGTTGGAACTTAGTAATATAGGTTTTTTACTTGGTTTGTCATTAATTTCGTTTTATCTAGGTTCATGGTCAGACCCACGTTTTTGCTTTCACTTTCTAGTTGTGATAACATTACTTTTAAGCCATGTTGGTTTTCGTTAAGTAGAATTAGGTCATCTGCGAATCTTAGATGGTTAAGCTTTTCGCCATTTATATTTATTCCAAATGCATCCCAATGAATTTTCCTGAATATATGTTCCAGTACCGCTGAGAATAATTTTGGCGAGAGGGGGTCTCCTTGTCGTACTCCTTTTTTTATTTAAAATGCTGGGACTTTTTTTCAGTCTGGATTGATGCTGTTGAATCTTTGTATATATTTTTTTATTATTCTTATACTTAGGATGTACTTCTTGTGAATTTAAAGCTTCCCAGATGTGTGAGTGTTTCAGAGAATCAAATGCCTTGCTGTAGTCTACGAATGCCAAGTAGAACGTTTTTCCGTACTCTCTTTTCTGAATAACTTGCTTTACGACATGGATATGGTCTATTGTCGAAAAGTCGCTTCGGAATCCCGCCTGTTCTCTCGGCTGATTTTCGTCCAGCACTGAACCAATTCTTTTTAATGAACCTTTGAGAATACCTTGTATAGATTGGAAATGAGGCTGATCGGTCTGTAGTTATTAATTTCTGTTTTGTCGCCTTTCTTATGGAGCAGTATAATGGTTGAAGCGGTCCATTGTTGTGGTATTATTTTTTTAGTTAGAATATTGTTGTAAAGGTTTGTAACAGCCTCTATTATGTAATCTAGGCATCCTTTCATAATTTCGTTGGTTATTCCATCATCTTCGGGAGCTTTGTAGTTTTTTTGAGACATTATTGCATGTCTTATTTCGTCTTCTAGTATTGGAAGGATAGGTTCTGTATCCTCCTCTTGCAGGCGTTGAGTGTTTGTGTCATCTTAGTCATCATATAATTTGCTATAAAATGTTGTTGCTATTTCCATAATCTTAGGCCTTTTAGTTTCTTTCATTCCAGTTGTTTTGTTTTTAATAGATGGAATCCAGTCGGTTTTCTCTTTTAGTTCTTTTAAAGCTTTCTTTATGCCTGCTGACTTTTCAATGTGGTATTGGATAGTCCTATTTTTTATTTGTTTTCTGTGTTTCCTTATTTTTTCGTTAATTTGTTTACTTAAGTCCTTTATTTGTTTTCTATTTTGTTTTTATGTTCCAAAAGAATTTTCCTAGCCTTAATTAAGTGTCTGGCTTCATCTCCAATTTTGTCTTTTTTGTTTCTTGAGGTATACAGTTTTCTAGATACTTCTTGAAGTGTTTCCTCCAGTAGGTTATATTTTTCCTGTGTCTCGTCCCTTGTATTGATAGGCAGTAAGTTATTCTTCAACGTGACCAGCAAGTTTTCTGTGACGGGGAGTGGGATGTGATTTGAAGGAGTTACATTCTTGGTGTACTGTCGCTTTTTCTTTATCTCATTGAGATAATTTGTTCCTCTTACCATTCGGTGATTTGTGTTGAAGTTGAACTCATTGATTATGCCTACATCTTTAAAGAATTGGGGTTTATTTGAGAGCATGAAATCTATCTCATTCTTCATATTCCCGTCGGGGGATATCCAGGTCCACTTTCTATTTCGGTTTTTCCTAAATTAACTATTTAGGATCTTGAGATTGTGTCCTTGTGCCAAACCTACTAGTCTTTGTCCATTATCATTTCTTTTTCCCGTACTAAAGTGACCAAGTACACCATCTTCACTTGGTAGCCTTTCATCAATCTGGCCATTGAAATCCCCCATCAGAATAACTTTTTTGTGTGCACTTGCTAGGGTTTTGTCCAGGTCTTCATAGAATGTATCTTTTATGTCTTTGGATGCCATCTCCGTGGGTGCGTATAGTTGAATTATAGATAAAGTTTCATATCCTGGCAGGTTGATAATCAGCTGTGCAATTCTCTCTGAGATTCCAACAAAGGACTGTATGTATTCACTGTAGCATTCTTTGATAAGGAATCCAACGCCATATAGGCCGGGTGTGTTTCCTATATGATAGAAAATGTAGTTTTCGTGTTGTTCAATTTTTTCGCCCATTCTCCTCACTTCACTTAGGCCAATACTGTCCCAGTTTATAGCATTTGAAGCATGTTCTAGTTCTTGTAGGGTTTCATCTGTTCTTAGGGTTCGTGTGTTGAGTGTTGATATGTAAATACTATTTCTTTTATCTTTTTTAGTTACTATTCTTCTTCCGTTATTTCTATTTATTAAAATGTCTTTCTTCAGCTTCAAGCCTAGGGGGTTTTGGTCTCTAATCCCACGGTGACCAGCCGGGTTGGGGTGATTTTCCTTATCGGGGTATTCTTTGCTTATGGTTGTTGTTATCTTCCAGTTACCGATGTCTCGGGATTCCTATGCTTTTGGTGTAGTTATTGATGTCAGAGAGTGGGATCTAGACTTCATGTACGCGAATGGGTCAGTTCTGTGTAGTTTTGCTGGGGCTACTATTATTTTGTTGTTATCGCTAAGCCCTTGCTGATTATGCGCTACTGGTGAAATTGAGGTCTCTCTGTTTCCTTTCAGTTTTGTGACAACTTTTTTATTCTTAATGTACACATTGTTTCCCTTTTCTCTCTCTCATTGTAATTACTACTATTACCAAGGTATATAAGCAGTGTTGTTCCATAAAAGTGTTGGGCTTCCGTAACTGTAGTCCAAAATTACCCTATTATCAGGTACAATAAACTCCGAGGAATTTTCAAAAATTACAAAATAATAAAATTAAACTAGCCAATCACTTATAAAGCGGTTCCGTAAACTGTAAAGCTACATTAGAATTTATTATCCTATCCTACTAATATGCACCTACTAAAAATGTGAATGTTTCATAGGATGAATGGATGGATGGATGTTTGTTACTTCTTCATGCAAAAACTATTGAAAAGATTTTAATGAAATTTTACAGTATTATTGTTTGTACTCGCCACCTCTACCTCGGTCGACCTCTTCGTCGGCGGCTGTCGTCAGGTATCCAATTGGTAGCGATCTTTGCCCACCTTTGCGGGCTCATGCAGGCCACCCCCACTTCAGCCTCGCAGTCTTTTCTCTTACATCTGCTATTTAAGTTATGGAGCGCAAGATAGTATTTTTAACTCTGTCGGTTCGCTTGAGATTAAGAATGCTGCGCTCCATTGCTCTTTGGGAAACCTTGAGCTTGAACCTCTGTTGCTCAGTCAATGACCATGTTTGTGCACCGTAAGTTAGGACGGGCAAGATACACATGGTTATGGAGCGCAAGATAGTATTTTTAACTCTGTCGGTTCGTTGACATTAAGAATGCTGCGCTCCATTGCTCTTTGGGAAACCTTGAGCTTGCACCTCTGTTGCTCAGTCAATGACCATGTTTGTGCACCGTAAGTTAGGACGGGCAAGATACACATGGTTATGGAGCGCAAGATAGTATTTTTAACTCTGTCGGTTCGCTTGACATTAAGAATGCTGCGCTCCATTGCTCTTTGGGAAACCTTGAGCTTGAGCCTCTGTTGCTCAGTCAATGACCATGTTTGTGCACCGTAAGTTAGGACGGGCAAGATACACATGGTTATGGAGCGCAAGATAGTATTTTTAACTCTGTTGGTTCGCTTGAGATTAAGAATGTTGCGCTCCATTGCTCTTTGGGAAACCTTGAGCTTGAACCTCTGTTGCTCAGTCAATGACCATGTTTGTGCACCGTAAATTAGGACGGGCAAGATACACATGTCGACGAGTTTACGCTTTAAGGATATCGGAAGGTTACCCTTCATAAGATTCGCCACAGATGCCACAGTAGTTTAAATAAATATTGCAAGACAACATAGTCATGCTATAATGCGAAAAAGATGTGCATCCCTGGTGCGCAAAGTGCGGGCCAGCTCGAATAGCATCCTGGCTATGATTGCTGGCAGAATGGATTGCTGCATTGTGAATCGTTGCTCCAAAATTTCTGCTGGAATTCTGAAGCAATGATTTGCAAATTATTTGTAATGTTACCTACCTACCTACTAACATAGTCATAAACTAAAATTGTTACTAACCATAATATGAGTCATGTAGATACTCGAAATAAATAAATTATTATTATATTATTATCCTAAGCTAAGCAAAACTTGTACTATAGGACCATACTAACAATGGTCTGGGGGCGATCGCAGATACACACAGACTAGCCCAAATACCTAAAGGTTTGACCCGAAATTTGCCACTGACGGAAATCGAACCCACGACCACCTAGTGCTAAGAGCTGAGCGGCCTTCGCCCAAACCATAAGACGTCAAGGTCATGGTCAAGGTTCATGTCGATCAAAAAATATTTTAATACCGTATAGAATACGGCGTACGCTAACTATTACCTACCTAGTTCACCTTAAAATAACCTGTATTCGAAAATAAATTACGTAGACTGACTTCACTTTTGTTTACAAAGTAACTTTTTAATTTTCATTTCAGAAAGCCGCGAATATCTTATTGAGCCTTGGGTCAATCATAATTCGAAACATTCACACTCTATCTCTTTCCCGCCATTAGAAAGAGAGAGAGACAAAGATAAGGCCTTTCGAAGTTCCGATTTTGAATTCGACCTCAAAGACAAACACGTTCGAAATTTCGTACTAACTAAAGAAATTTTGCAAAAAGATTATTAGGTATGTCTTTTAATGTAATTTATTGAATTTTTAACTTACCTATTGTTGTATTTAAACGAAAATAAGTATTTACTGCAAATAAAACTTAACTCCTAAAGTGTTCTCGCTGCTGAAGTGAAAAGTTATGTGTGTTACACGAGAGCAAAGTTTTTTGCATATCGTGCCTTTGAATCCCTCGCCACACTCAGTATTCAACTTTAGAATCACTCGTTACGCTCGTGTTCGGCAGAATTTGTTTCCATCAATTGTAGCATGTGCGCCAAGACTATACGTATGGAACGAAATATCTTATGTTGTCTCATTATTGAAATTAGACAGAGAGAGAGCGAGCATCTGGGTCGTTTTCAAATTTGGGGCCAAAAGCGAAATATTTTATTTAATTCTTATAACCTTAATGTTACCGTAATTACTATTCATTCTGAATACACCTAAATACAAAAAAAATATGGAAAATTTGAAAAAAAAAATATCGTGAAATCGTTACTTGTTGGCCCCAAATTTGAAAACGACCCATCTCCGTGACAAAGGTCTTGTCTTGACTTGCGTGCTAGCCCCACAGCTTAAACGCTCGGGCTGAGCCGTTTGCCGCGCCCGGAACGCAAACGTATGCGTCGACCTTTAAAGTTAATGAAATAGTGATAACATGTAGTCAGTTCATGTGTCGGTGTCTGCCTCCATCAGTCCTTACCATGGTTTGCGCCCGCGCGATCGTATTCTGGTTAGTAATTCTTATATTTATATTAATACTAGCGGTCCGGCCGGGCTTCGCACGGGTTTATAATATAGCCTATGTTACTCTGTGATAATGTAGCTTTCTAACGGCAGAAGATTTTTTGTAATCGGTCCAGTAGTTTTTAAGTTAATTCGTTACATACAAAAAAAACTTTCCTCTTCATAATATTTGTATAGATAAATAATAAAGTGTCTCTTTGCAAAGTCGAAATAACAGCACCTTAAACACCTGTCTTGCAGCAATGCTTTAAATATTACTCTCAGTTTTCCAGTTAACTCAGTTACAAGTCAAAAATTTACAGTAACTACTGAATTATCGATACTTTTAGAGTTAGTGACGAGGCCCCTGCTTTTTACTATATGAAAGTAACGCTACTCGTAACGGAAAGTTTTTTCTTTTTCTCTTACCGTCTGTTTGTTCTCCCAAACGGCTATTTTGACGGGACCTTCAGTGGCAGATTGCTTATGTTACACGGAGTAACTCAGGCTACGTTTATTTGGAAAAATAATTAAGAGCTCCGCGAGACAAAAATAAAACCCATTTGTATCTTATTTATTTATTTATTGTTAGGAAGATTTACAGACAAATAGTATTTATATATTAAGATACAAGTATGTAGTCCCGTGCTATTAACAAATCTTCACAGATTAAATATTAAAAATTTTAGCTAAAAATAAAAGTAATAAACAGTAATTATATTCAAATCCGTAAAATGCGAACGAAGTGTGACATGTATCGGGTAATTAGGGTTCCTTAATTTCGCGCGTATGAGGACGCGGCCTGAGCTAGTTTATAATAAGTATTTCATTGTTTTATTCACAAAAAAAACTTGAAGTATTTCAGTAAAATATATATTATTATTGCATTAATAATATCGACTTATAAGCTTATTAGCCAAGAGCCTCGATAAACACCTCAAGAGGCTCGCGGTAGGCAGCTAAATCTAAGGACAGATTCAGAAGGCAGTACTACTGGAGACGCCACGCATTTGGAAAAATTAAAAAACAGTCGTTTTCTGAAGTTCACCTTTACTTGAGATATGAGACATTGCTTCTTGCCAAATTACATTATTATTGACAGACAGACACGGATAGATAACGATGTGATCCCATAAAGGTTTTCTCTATTGAGGTACGGAACCCTAAAAATATAATACGTTACGTGTAAATGAACCGTAAACGAGCAGAAGATAGTGGATTTTTTTTGGAATTTGTTTGTTTGTTTATGTATTGCATGAAAACCACTGATTAGATTCGTGAACCACTGATGAAAACCGTCACTGTGATAGCTAGTCAGACGGAGTTTGAGTAGGTACCTAATCTGTCATGATCACACATCTAAATGCAATAATAAGGAATTTAAGTATCTAGGTACTCATTATACATATTTGGCGGTTTCATTTATTATATGCTAATATGTAATAGATGGCAGATAATAGCAGTGGTAGCCGAGTGGTCGAACGCACGCCTTGCAAATCAAAGTGTGCAGGTTCAAACCCCGGCTCGCACCTCTGGGTTTCATGTGCGAATCTCATTTAAATCCGAGATTACCACTTGCTATGAAACGGTGAAGGAAAACATCGTGAGGAAACCTGCACGTCGGAGGGAACTTGACTAGTTCTCGATAGATGTGTGAAGTCTGCCAACCCGCACCGGGCCAGCGTGGTGGACTATGGCCTGAATCCCCTCGCATTGAGGGGAAGCCCGTGCCCAGCAGTGGGACATTAAAAAGGGCTGTAGTAGTTTATGTAATAGATACTGGTTTTCATAAAATAAGTCGTTAGTATGAGTGTTTTTGCCTACTCTACTAATCAGTGTAGGGAGGTACTTACTATTTGTAAACCGGTGTAAAAAACGTTCACGTGTTACAGAGGTTTGTAAAATTTATCACATATTTGTACAATGTGTTTGTACCGGATATTACATAACATGTTTACTTAATTAAAAGTACAAGCAGAGGCTTAAATATTAAGCCAATCTTAATCTAATCAGAAATAATCAGAAAATATCTATAGCAGTGGTAGCCCAGTGGTCGAACGCACGCCTTGCAATCAAAGTGTGCAGGTCCAAACCCCGGCTCGCACCTCTGGAATTTATATGCGAATCTCATTTTCATCCGTGATCATCACTTGCTATAAAACGGGGAAGGAAAACTTCGTGAGGAAACCTGCACGTCTGAGGGAACTTGAATAGTTCTCGATGGCTGTGTGAAGTCTGCCAACCCGCACTGGGCCAGCGTGGTGGACTATGGCCTGAATCCCCCTCTCAATGAGGGGAGGCCCGTGCCCAGCAGTGGGACGTTAAAAGGGCTGTAGTAGTAGTAGTATCTAAGTAGTCAACGAGTTTTTTTTTATGGCCTCTTTCTATTGAGTCTGTGCCAATGAGATTCTGTCAATGCCATCGTAGTGGCATAGAAACGATAGATTAATCGGTTAAATTACTATTATATCAAATATGGGAGCTTTTGACAGTTTCACAGACTTTGACGTCTATAATACTTACGTCAGATTGTCAATGCCAAGACGTATAAAAATAATAATATAATATAATATAATATCGCCAGACAACACATACTCATCGTATGATCCCAAACTAAGCATAGCTTGTACTATGGATACCATACAATGGACTGGGGGCGATCCCAGTTACACCCAGACCAGGGCAAATTTCGAAAAGGCCATTTCCGAAATTTGACGCTGGCGGGAATCGAACCCGCAACCACTCGGTTCAGTGAGTCAAGTGGCCTACGCTTAAACCACTGGACCAAGCCGTCGTCAAATAAACGGTCCTAGGATAGTGTCTGGATCATAGAGTATCTAGAGTACCCATACCGACTCCACTCTTCGTATAGATTGGTGGCGATTTTTCCGCCATTGTTGTTACCTATCTCACGAACTTACCTGTAGTATACGGCAACTAACATCATCATCATCAGCCGGTGTCCGTCCACTGCTGGACGTAGGCCTCTCCCAAGATGCGCCACTGAGACCGATCTTCGGGTCTTCTTCTCTAACCACTGCCCACCGCTTTGCGTATGTCGTCGCTCGACCTAGTCACAGGACGTCCTACACTACGTTTGCCGATTCGCGGTCTCCACTCTAGGACAATAAAGCCTGGTGACAGACGGCAACTATATGGAAAAAAACAAAGATGGTGGAGTCAGATAAACCAGAAAAAATTACCGCAGCTAGGTCTCGAAATATCATATCCGTTATAATATCTCCATGGTCTGGATTTATCGTCGCATCTGTACGTGCAGGGTTTTTAGGGTTCCGTACCTAAAGGGTAAAACGGGAACCCTATTACTAAGACTTCACTGTCCGTCCGTCCGTCCGTCTGTCCATCTGTCTGTCACCAGGCTGTATCTCAGAAACCGTGATAGTTAGACAGTTGAAATTTTAACAGATGATGTATTTCAATTGCCGCTATAACAACAAATACTAAAAAACAGGATAAAATAAATATTTAAGGGGGTTCTTATACAACAAACGTGATTTTTTGGTACGGAACCCTTCGTGCGCGAGTCCGACTCGCACTTGGCCGGTTTTTGGTTTTAGATTCATTCAGATAAACTATTGCAGACATTTTTACAATACCTATTTACTTCATTGCGTGAATCTAATAATGTTTAATAGACCGCCAGACAATACCTGACTCCTCATCGTATGATCCTAAACTAAGCAACGCTTGTACTATGGGTAAGTACGGACTGGGGGCAATCCCAGTTGCACATAGACCAAGGCAAATTCCGAATAGGCCGTTTCCGAAGTTTATCACTGACTCACGATTCTAACCAGTGAGGCAAAAGGCCTACGCTCGAAACATTAAACAAGGTCGTTAACTATACATCTATACAAATAAATAAAATTGAAGAGTCTGTTTTTAATATCAAAAAAGCACCTTTTTACAAATTGCATATGAAAGTATACACGATACCTATAACGAAAATGCAATTTTAAAAATTTTTGTCTGTCTGTATGTTTCTTTGAGGTAAACTTCCAAACGGCTGAACAGATTTCGACGGGACTTTCACTGGAATATAGCTAATATTCCAAGGCGTGACTTAGGCTACTTTAATTTTAGAAAAAAGCATTAGGGTTCCGCGGGAAATACATAATATCCATATTTCCGTGTAATCTCCCTGAAGTCCACGCGGGCGAAGTCGCGGGCACAGCTAGTATATAGCTAAATTAGGCAGTTTTTGTGTAAATAAAAACATAAATCATACGTCAGAACAAGGTCAAGCTGACACACTACAAAAAGTTTACCAACAAGACAACCATTAATAATAATATGATTGGTAGGTGTACATATGTGAAAACAGTTAAAAAAACCTGCCAAGTGCGAGTCGGACTCGCGCACGCAGGGTTCCGTACCATTATCTATAGAAACGGCAAAAAAATCACGTTTGTTGTATGGCAGTCCCCCTTAAATAATTATATTATTCTATTTTTTAGTATTTGTTGTTATAGCGGCAACAGAAATACATCATCTGTGAAAATTTCAACTCTCTAACTATCACGGTTCATGAGATACAGCCTGGTGACAGACGGACGGACGGACGGAAGGACGGACAGCGTAGTATCAGTAATAGGGTTCCCGTTTTACCCTTTGGGTACGGAACCCTAAAAAGTGCACCAATAGTCTCAGATGAAGCCATCCCTCGTCTTATTCCATATAATTTCATCATTTCACCCATTTCGTAAAAGACGAAGAAATGTTAGTTTTTTTTTTAAACCATTAAATTGTAGTTATTGAAATTGATTTAATTGTACAAAACTACGTACACATACACACCTGTCTTTCCCAGAGGGGTACCTAGAGGTGCACTGCAGTTAGGGCTGGGCAAAATACATGCTTTGCTTTAATTGAAATGCAAATTAAAAAATACTGCATCGCAAGTAATTAAATATAATACAAAATACATTTAAGTGCGGTATTTGAAATATAAAATACAAAATACGGTATTAAGCTATTTTAATTGTAATACAAATTACAAAATACTTCGGCGTCAGGTATTTGAAATACGAATTACAAATTACATTTTAAGGAAATAATTGAAATACAAATACCAAATACGTATTTGTATTGCAATTACGTATTTTAATTACAAGTAATTCAAATACTGCCCAACCCTGACTGCAGTATACCAACGCATACCCGATGTATTTGATCCAAAATATTAGGAGACGACCCTATTGCCATTATTCAGGTCACATTCTCCCTCAATACACACACACACGCCCTTCTACAGACGTGCAGGTTTCCTCACGTTGTTTTCCTTCACCGTTCAGCATGTGGTAATGCCGGGTATGCCCGGGATTTGAACTTGTACCCGTGCGTTCAAGGCGGGCTTCCTACCGACATTGCAACAATGGTCGACTTTTGTTTTTGAGCTAAGAAATGATACCTATACCTTTCAGTATCTTCATCGCTGAATCATGGAGTACGAGAAACCTGACATTTCCACCGTCTTTCAAATTCGGAGCGGCGACGGCGTCATACCAGATTGAAGGCGGATGGAATGCCGGCGGTAAGTGGTTGTAAGACTTGCGTACTTGCACTCTGCAAAAAGGAAACTCATGTAAGTAATAATAATAATAATACTACATCATCACGCCTGTATTCCCCGGAGGGGTAGGCAGAGGTGCACTGTAGTGCGCCCACACTTCGCCGATGTATTTTGGTCCCAATGTAATAGGGGGCGAGCCTATTGCCATTATACCGGGCACATTCCCCCTCAATACGAGGGAGATTTGGGCCATAGTCCACCACGCTAGCCCAGTGCGGGTAGGTGAACTTCACACGCCTTTCTATAGACGTGCAGGTTTCCTCACGATGTTTTTCCTTCACCGTTCAGCAAGTGGTCATCATTATTGAAAATGACATTCGCACATGAAAATTAACTCAGAGGTGCGAGCCTGGGATTTGAACTTGCACACCTTACGTTCACACCGGGCGTTCTTGCCCGCGAGGCTACCATGGATATGTGCTTTCTCCATACCCTAACAAGACGACAGATCGAACAATGAGCACCTCGTAAGTAAACGCTTTTACTATGGGTACCATACCATGAACTGGGGGCCATCCCAGTTACACTCAGATGGGGACAAATTTCGAAAAGGTTATTCACGAAATTTGCCACTGGTGCGAATCGAACTCGCTACCACCCGGTTCAGTGAATCAAGCGGCCTACGCTTACAAGCCGTATTTTTATATTATGTAATTTCCAAGAGCAGTGGTAGCCGAGTGGTCGAACGCACGTTTTGCAATCTAAGTTTGCAGGTTCAAACGCCGGCTCGCATCTCTGGGATTTGTGTGCGAATCTCATTTTCATCCGAGATTATCACTTGCTATGAAACGGTGAAGGAAAACATCGTGATGAAACCTGCACGTCTAAGGGAACTTTACTAGTTCTTGATAGATGTGTGAAGTCTGCCAACCCGCACCGGCCCAGCGTGGTGGACTATGGCCTGAATCCCTCTCGCATTGAGGGGAGGCCCGTGCCCAGCAGTGGGACGTTAAAAGGGCTAGTAGTAGTAGTAGAATTTTCAATTATGATCACAACTTGCTGAACGGTGAAGAAAAATATCGTGAGGAAACCTGCACGTCTATAGAAAGTGAAGTCACCAACCCGCACTGGGCCAGCGTGGTGACTATGGCCCAAATCTCCCTCGTATTGAGGAGGAATGTGCCCGGTATAACGGCAATAGGCTCTCCCCTATTACATTGGGACCAAAATACTACAGCAAAGTGTTGGTTCACCTGCCTACCCTTTGGGGAATACAGGCGTGATGATGTGAAACATTAAATTTTATCACAGATAACACATACTCATCGTATGATCCCAAACTAAGCATAACTGACACTGTTGCGCCATAACATGGCAATCTTAGAACTTATGGTATTTTTGCTCGTCTTGTGATTACGCTTATCATGATTTTATGGTTGTGTTTACAAGTTTAATGACGATATAACGTTGAAACCTGATCTATGTAGGTAAGTACCTACTATATCCATATTAATGATTCTGTAATTATCTTAGAGTAAGGAAGGATTCTCTTGCCTTAATAACGTATTATAATCTTATAATGAAAAGCAGCTCTAAAGGAAACACACCTTTAGGTACCTGTGTATTTGAAGTAAGCTTTGGTGATTTAAAAATCTGCCCACTGAGTTTCTAGCCGGGTCTTCTCAGTTGAGGTCGCGATTCGATATACTTGACTATTTGTAAGTGCCCCCATGGGCCTATACAGAATAAATGATTTGACTATGACTTTGCCTCTGAGGTATTTATTATTGCTCTTAGGTGTGGTAGCCTAGTCGGTAGATCGCGTACCTTGAACGTAAGGGCTGTGAGTTCAAATCCCGAACCCGCACCTTTGAGATTTACTTGTGTGAATGTCATTTGCAAATTTGCAATAATGATTACCACTTGCTAAACGGCGAAGGCTTCAAAAGCGGCGCGTACGAATATCCGCCAATACCAAACGAACTCTGTGTCAACGCGCATAAAGTTTAAATTTCTTTGGTAAAACTCACGCCTCCACGTGTCAAAATTCGTACGCGCTGAACGAAATGACACTCGTTGAAGAATTAACTTTTTCTAGGTGTCAATACAGTTCGTTTTGGTATGGCTAGGGTTGCCAACTTTTTTGACCAAAAAAACGTATAAAATGGTTGGGATAGGAATAAAATAAAGTACCTATTTAGAAGAAAAAAAAAAGTATTTTTCAAATTTTATGTTTTGATTTCCTTAAATACGTAATTTTGAGTGCTTTTAGCACATACTTACAATTTTTTGCTAAGTTTAAATGTTTTTTTGTTTGACAATCAAATCACCACCACACACCACACCACATCTGAGTGTGTGTGTGTTTAGTAATCCTATCCTATCCTACTTCCTTCCTACTAATATTCTATATGTGAAAGTTTGTGAGGATGGATGGATGTTTGTTACTCTTTCACGCAAAAACTGCTGAACGGATTTTGATGAAACTTTACGGTATTATTGGTTATACATCAGAATGACACATAGGCTATAGTTTATAATGATATTGAATAATTGAGTCTGCGCGGACGAAGTCACGGGTTATATTTATAACCAGCTTCTAGTTTAGTAGTTTCCATCATCCGTTTTAACTTATGTGTACCGTTAAATACTTAGGTACCAATTATTAGTGTTTTGTTTTACGCATCACAGTAAAGGTTGGAAATAAAGTATTTTCACATACTTAATTGGTATGCAAAAGTATAAAGTATAATGACCAAAAATAAGGTAGGATACTTTATTACAAAGTATGGTTGGCAACCCTAGGTATGGCAAATAATCTGACGCGCGAGAGTTTGTGCCCCAGTGCAGTTTGTGCACTTTATTTGCGTTTCAACGTTCGTGAGAGTTTACCTTATACCAACGACGGGACTGACAGAGCAATCGTTTTAATACTATTTCGATGACAACTGACATTTTGGTTGTCCATAAATACTTCCAACATAAACTACCGGTTCGCTAACAGTCGCAATTACCTTCCTTAAAGAATCAGATCAAAATATTTTTTATTCATATAAATCAACACAGGCACTTATGAATCGTCAATAATAGTATTTCTACATACATACATACATATACTCACGCCTGTATCCCATGGGGGTAGGCAGAGACTACCGTTTGCCACACGCTACGATCCCGACATACCTCTTTCGCTTCATCCACAGTCATACATCTTTTCATGCACTTCCGTCGGTTTAGGGTGCTACGGACTTTACCTTTCTGGAAAAGACCGTTAATCTGGCCGTGAAAGTTCCTCCTCGGGCGCCCTCTTACGACATTTCCACTCACGTTTGCCTCGTATATTTCTTTCGTCAGTCTACTTTCATTCATCCTCTCTACATGGCCAAACCACATCAACATACTTTTCTCAATCTTAGTCACCACATCATCCTTCAGCTTACATTCCTCTCGTATCTTGCTATTCCTCAACCGGTCAGCAATGGTGACACCACACATACTCCGTAAGGAACGCATTTCCACCGCATTCACCCTACTCTCATGCTTCTTTTGCCAAACCCAACATTCACTGCCATACATAAGAGTAGGTACCAAAACACCACTGTGAATCGCCAGACGAGCCTTTTTGGAGACAGCCTGGCTACTCACAACGGCATGCAAAGCACCATTTACTCTATTCCTTAGTATTTCTAATGGGCGAGAAACTCCATGGTTGCTTTTTTTCACTACGGATTTACATTTTTGTGTTTTTCTTAATTAACAATTATACAATGTAAAGTTAATGAGGCTATACATTCATTTAAAGATAAAGAATTTGCCCATTTGTGATTTTATGTAGGAGGTATCTCATTACTCTGTGCCGAATTTAATTACTAACCAGGTAATTAATTAATCACTTTAGTCCTTAATTATTTTGCAATTAATTATTACGTTGTTTGTAAATAATTAAAACAAAAGAAATACACCGCCTTGCACGTAAGGGGTGCAAGAGCAAATCCTGGGCCCCGCACCTCTGGGATAATTTTCATGTGCGAATGTCATTCTCAACAATGATGACCACTTGCTGAACGGTGAAGTAAAACATCGTGAAGAAACCTGCACGTCTTTAAAAAGGCGTGTGAAGTTCACCAATCCAGTGGTGGACTATGGTCCCAAATCTCCTTTGTGTTGAGGGAGAATGTGCCCGGTATAATGGCAATAGACTCGCCCACTATTACAATGGGACCAAAAATACATCGGCGAAGTAAAAGCACACTGCAGTGCACCTCTGCCTATCCCTTCGGGGAATACAGGCGTGATGATGTATTTATTTATAGTTACCCGTTCCTAGGTGGTTATAAAATATGATTTTTTAACAATTGTATCCACAGACAAAGGTGAGAACATATGGGATCATCTTGTCCACACGCGTCCGGAGCTGATGCACAACGGAAGTGACCCTGATGTGGCCTGCGACTCCTATCATCTGTGGAAGCGTGATATCGAGATGATTGAGGAGTTGGGACTGGACATGTACAGGTAAATACAGCTGAGAAGGTTCTCGAACAGTCCCTTAGTACGAGGTATAAATACAACACAAAAATTTCATATCCTTTATGTAAGAATATTATGGAATGCAATTTCGTTGACAATAATTCCACGCTACGAAGGTATTTCTATAAATAGCATGGTCATACTTGCTTGTTAGTCTGTCCTGTTCCCTCACCACCACCTGTCTTGCGGCATTTTTTAATGTTACTTATTTTTAGGGTTCCGTACCTAAAAAGGAAAAAAACGGAACCCTTATAGGATCACTTTGTTTGGTCTGTGAAGGCCCTTTTTCTCAGAAATGCGTGAAGGTATCAAGTTGAAAATTGAAATTTATAAAAGAGACTTATATCTGCGGTTCCTTGGTGCTCTAAAAAAAACAAACTTCTAGCTTAACGCAATCAAAAGATACGGCGGTTTATGTTGCATTTTCAGTACATCCACATTTGCTTTATCTTGTCCCATTATTTGGGGTCGGCGCAGTATGTCTTTTTCTTCCATTCATCTCACTTTTCCGTCATACTGACATCCACTCCGATCTCATTCATATCACCCTTTATACAGTCCATCCATCTTTTCTTGGGTCTTTCAGTACATTTACACGGGAATCAAAAACCTAAAGGATGCGACCTAGAATCGTGAAGTTTGGCAAGAAGCAAGTTCTTTTAACAAAAGTAAAGGAAAAAATCCGAAAACTGTGTATTTATTGTAAGAAAATGTTTTTTGCGATTACAAACTTATTCAGTAGTTACTTTGTATGGGGACACCTGTACACCAACGGCCAAGTTAAGCTTGTCACTCCATTTAGTTTATCTTTTCGTTAGAGTAATGATCGGTGCTCAGGGCTGTAGCCATTGTGGGGCAATGCCCTACCTTGAAATAACAATGCCCTATCTTAAAAGTACCAAAAACTAAGATACATTAATTTATTTAAATTGTTTGTTCATAGTTTGAGTGAAATGTAGTTTTTACTTTCGCCCTACCTGTAACCAATGCTGCCCTACCTCAAGTTCGACTCTAGGTACAGCCCTGTCGGTACTTTTACAGTTTAGGTACGGAAGCCTCGGTGCGCGAGTCCCGCTCGCACTTGGCCGGTTTTTTTTAAGTCGGTTGAAAAATAAAAACTTGTTCCTACTGTCGACGGCTTAGTCTGAGCGTTGACCGCTCGCCTGCACAGGGTCGTTGCGGTTGCACACGGTCGTTGCGGCTGCACAGGGTCGTTGCGGTTGCACAGGGTCGTTGCGGTTGCACAGGTTCATTGCGGGTGCGATTGTCGTCACCGAAAAATTTCGGAAATGACTTTTTCCGAATTGACCCTGCCTGTTTGTAATTAGGATCACCCCTAGTTTATTTTACAAGCTTTGCTTGGTTTGGAATCATACGATAAGTATGTGTTGTCTGGCGATACTTATTTATTTATAAACATAGATTAGTTATTTTATTTAATTTATTCGTTCGGTTCAATGTGAGCGGAAAGTTTATGTTATATCGACAACGAGACGGTTACGTCACGTTATACCTTATATAAGTATTTTCCCTTCTTTCTACCAGGTTTTCGCTATCTTGGGCGCGGTTACTTCCATCAGGTTACCCAAACTATATCAGCAAGGTCGGGAAGAACTACTACAACAACCTGATCGATGGTCTTCTGGAGAAGGGCATCGAGCCAGTCGTAACTATTTATCACTACGATCTGCCACAGTCATTACAGGATCTTGGTGAGTTTTTTGCCATTCAGATTACTTCCTCCAAATGTCCTTCGCTTGACTTAAGTTAAAATTTAGGAACATAATTATATCGACGGGTGAAACACTAGGCAGATCACCTGCCTGTATTGCAGATCTTTTCTCTTACACTAGATTTTATTTGATCTTTCAATAATATTAACTTTATTAATAATAAGTAATGTGGAGACGAGAATCTCGTGAAAGCAGAGAAAGATAAAGAAAGCAAGTATCTTGATCTGGTTCACGAGGTTGTCGACATGTGGGACATTGATGCGGCAATCATTGTACCGATAGTCGTTTCCGCCCATGGCTTATTAGCCAAGAGCCTCGATAAACACCTAAAGAGGCTCGCGTTAGGCAGCTGGATCAAGGGACAGATTCAGAAGGCAGTACTTCTGGAGACGGCGCGCATTGTGAGGAAGTTCCTCTCTCTGGAGCCCTAAGCACTGGGAACTAGGACCCTGTTCCAGATGCCGGTGGGGAACTGTTTTTTATATTTTTAAATGTTTTTTTTTATATATATATTTAAAAATGTAATTTATAAGAAAGATAAGAAATAAAGGAGTAATGTGGTAGATCTATAGTGCTCACAGAGCTAGGATTAGCTCGATTAGTGCTTAAGTTATTGTGCAAATTGTGCTCATACTCAGATTCTTCCAGGCGGGTGGGCGAATCCTCTCATCGCGGACTGGTTTGCGGACTACGCCAGGGTAGTTTACTCCCTCTATGCTGATCGCGTGAAGATCTGGATAACCATCAATGAGCCTGTAGCTGTCTGTGACAATGGCTACAATCTGAAAGCAGCTCCGTACTTCGATGATATAAACGTAGGACGGAACTTGTGCAATAAGCATGTGATGATCGCTCACGCCAAAGCGTGGAGGATTTATGATGAGGAATACAAGCCCAAATATCACGGTAAGTACTAATATCTTCTTCAAAGTCTACTACTACTACAGCCATTTTATCGTCCCACTGCTGGGCACGGGCCTCCCTCAATGCGAGGGGGATTCAGGCCATAGTCCACCACGCTGGCCCAGTGCGGATTGGCAGACTTCACACATCTATCGAGAACTAGACAAGTTCCCTCAGACGTGCAGGTTTCCTCACGATGTTTTCCTTCTTTCATAGCCAGTGATAATCTCGGATGTAAATGAGATTCGCACATAAATCCCAGAGGTGCGAGCCGGGGTTTGAACCTGCACACTTCGATTGCTAGGCGTGCGTTCGATCACTCGGCTACCACTACTATTAAAAAAACTTGAGAGGTGTCAAGGGACACCCGGATGGAACGAAGTTCCTTTTGAAATAAAAAAAGCAATAAAATTGTACATACACATACACACACACATCGAAATCGGAATCGGAATCGGAATCGGAATAGGAATCGGAATCGGAATCGGAATCGGAATCGGAATCGGAATCGGAATCGGAATCGGAATCGGAATCGGAATCGGAATCGGAATCGGAATCGGAATCGGAATCGGAATCGGAATCGGAATCGGAATCGGAATCGGAATAGGAATCGGAATCGGAATCGGAATCGGAATCGGAATCGGAATCGGAATCGGAATCGGAATCGGAATCGGAATCGGAATCGGAATCGGAATCGGAATCGGAATCGGAATCGGAATCGGAATCGGAATCGGAATTTGGAATCGGAATCGGAATCGAAACCGAAATCCAAATCACACACACATTTACAAAAGTGTCGTTACAACTTTTACTCTCACACACTCATTTACAAAAGTGTCGGTCGACACTTTTACTCTTAATTTTTTCCGTCTAGCCCCCTTTCGCAACGCGACATAAGGATCTACGTTCCAAAAGAATATAAAATCACATATAATCGTGACATAAAGGGAAGGAATTTAAAGTATCGTCATATTAACGAGGGAGCTTTTCCCTGTATTTCAAAGATTCATACGTCCAATAATTCGACTTGTATGGACGACGTAAGATTTTCTATGCTAAGACACCTACCCTTATTAATAAATAAAATTGAAGTAGGCATCTGTAGTTGTAGCATGGCGCCAAGACTAGACTTATGTCACAGAATATGTTGATTGTATCTCTTTCTCTCGTATGAAATAAGACAGAGAGCAATCGAGCCAATCCGTGACAGAGGTCTTGCCTTGGCATTGGCATGCGTGCTAACACCACTGTTTGTAATGTTAAAAATATAAACCTTGAAAATAAGATCTTTATAATGTATGTGTAGTAACTAAACGTATTGACAGATGTTGAATTGAGGACTCTGTGGTGATTGATGATCTATGGTTTTGTATTGATTGTGATAATTATTAAAGCTCTGAATTAATTAATTTTGGTGGCGTTTTTATTAGGATAATAAACCTAACAGTGGCGACGAGGACGGTTACAATCGACGCGTAGTGAAAAAAGTAAAACAATAAATATAAATTTTCAAAATTTTCTTTTAAATGGATGAGTGGATAGCAAAGATACAAAGTGGAAAAACCGCGTGGATACAGGAAATATCAAATGAAACGTTGGTATATGTAGTAGAAGAACTCAATCTATCAAAAACTTCAAGTTTAAATGTTGAAGATTTGCGAAAATTACTGCGCGAATACGTAAAGTCTCAAGGAAAGAAGATGGCGTCTAATCAACAAACTATAATAATGCCATCAAGTTTGGAAAATTTTGGCGGAGGCAATTGGCATAGTTATGTGGAACAACTGGATTGTTTTATGTTATTACATGACATCCCGGAAGAAAAAAAAGTGCCATTATTATTAACTAAGCTAAGCAGCAATGTTTATGACAATCTGTCGGGATTATGTTCCCCCGATTCACCAGTAAAATGCGACTATGAGCAATTATGCCAAAAGTTAGAAGATTATTACCACCCAAGAACAAATATAGCAATGCATAGAGCTAAATTTAAAGATAGGAATCAGGGTGAAACTGAGTCTATAAAGGAATATTTGTTGGTACTTCGCAAGATGACAAAGGATTGTCAGTTCAAAGAAATAGATGAACATTTGAAGGAGAGATTGCTGAATGGAGTGCATAGCGAAACTATCAGATATGAACTGTTAAAAATTGCAGATAAACCTCTTAAAGATCTGTCAGCTGTCGCTGAAACAGCAGAAATGGCGTTTAGGCTGGCTCACAAGGGAGACAACAAAGCTGTGGAAATGTTTATGTTAAAATCGCAAAGTTCACAAAGGGATAACATGCAGTTTAAGAAAACAAACATAAAATATGATAATAATCAGCCAAGTGGAAGACAAGTAAACAAATGTTTTTGCTGTGGAAAAATTGGTCATCTACGGGATCAGTGTACTCTTAAAAGTAAATATTGTAGTGAATGTGGAAGACAAGGACACATATTCAGAGTATGTAACAAAAGGAATGCCCAAGTGAAAACTGTAGCTGTAGAACAGGAAACAAATAACCCACCGGAGTTTACCAGTGACAACAACTACGCTGACTGTGACCCTTACCAAGTGTTAAATATTGAATGTAAGTCATTTAAAAAAATACCATCAATGTTTTTAAGATTAGAAGTAGAGGGATTACAATTGGATTTTGAAGTAGACACAGGATCCGATATAACAACATTAAATGAATCAGATAAAGATAAATATTTTTCAAATTTGAACATGGCACAATCAAGTTTAGCCATGATTAATTTTAACCAGTCTATTTCAAAACCAATTGGTCTCCTACAAAATTTACATGTAAATTATGGTAAATTATATATTAACAACCTAACATTAGTAGTAGTACCGGATGGGCATCCACGAGTTGTGGGTAAAGATTGGTTGATGCAGTTGAAATTATGGCCTTTAGATTTAAAACAAAATATAAATTCATTATGTGCATCAGTACAATTCAAAGAGGATTGTATAGAACAAATTAAGAAAGATTTTCCTATTGTGTTTCAACCAGGTTGGGGTAATTTCAAGGAAGCGCAGGTGATTTTAAAATTGAAACCAAACTCAAATCCGAAATTTTTACCACCTAGAAGTGTGCCTTTTTCACTAAAATCTAAAGTTGAATCAGAAATTAATAGATTATTGGAAAATAAACGTATAGTGCCCATAGAGTTTAGTGATTGGGGTACACCCGTAGTTCCAGTTTTAAAAGGTGATGGCTCTGTAAGGCTTTGCGGTGATTACAAGGTGACTTTGAACCCAAATTTAGAAGTTGATCATTTTCCTCTTCCAACTATTAATCAAATATTAGCTAACTTCGAAGGGAATAAATTCTTTTGTGAGTTAGATTTAAAAGAAGCGTACCTACAAGCACCTTTAGATGAAGAGTCACAAAAGCTAACAACTATTGTTACTGAAAAGGGTATCTACAAGTATCTGTACCTACCATATGGGGTTAGTACAGGACCTGGTTCATTCCAACGTTTAATTGTACAGTTACTTGCTGGGCTAGAGGGTGTAAAAGTGTACATAGATAATGTTTTTATTTCAGGAAAAACTATAGAAGAGGCAAATATAAGATTAAGATCAGTTTTGGAGCGTTTCACGAAGGCAGAGTTAAAATTGAAAATATCTAAGTGTAAATTTTTCGTGGAACAATTGACTGTGTTTGGATATCATGTGTCCAGTGAAGGAATTACAGTAATTAAGGAAAATATTGAACCGCTTTTGAAAGCACCCCAACCAGAAAATCTAAAAATGTTGCGTTCTTTCCTTGGTAAAATTAATTACTATAATAGATTTTTAAAAGATATGGCTACAATTTTAGTGCCCTTATACAATTGTCTCAAAAATAATTGTTTTCTTTGGACATCACAGTGTGATGTAGCTTTTAAAAAAATTAAAGAAGCTTTGTCTAAAACAAGTATGTTATCACATTATAATAATAATTTACCAGTCATATTAAGTTGTGATGCATCGGATTATGGAGTTGCAGCGGTGTTATCTGTTAAAACTGAGGATGGTGTAGTAAAACCTGTAGCTTATGCCAGTAAAAAGTTATCAGAGACCCAAATGAAGTACCCAACAATTGAAAAGGAAGCATACGCAATAATTTTTGGAATTACAAAATTTTATGAATATCTATTTGGTCGACCATTTGAATTAGAAACTGATAATTCGGCATTGGTTAGTATTTTTGGACCAAAGAAGGGCATTCCTAAAATGGCCTGTAAAAGATTACAACATTGGGCAATATTTCTATCAGGATTTAACTACACTATTCGACATATAAATACAGACAAGAATCCAGCTGATTATTTGTCACGTAATCCTATAGATAACCTACACAGTTTTAGTCATCCTCTATTAGATGACAATAGTGAGCTAAGTGTAATAAATTTCTTATCATTGTCAAATTTTGAAACGATTAATTGGAAAGATGTAGAAAAGGAAACCAAAAATAATGTGACATTAGCTACTGTAATAAGATACTGTGTGGATGGGTGGCCCGATAAAGAATTACTAAATGACTGTTTGAAACCATTTAATGATAGGAAAAATGAATTGAGTATGGATCAAGGGTGTTTATTGTGGGGACAAAGAGTGGTGATTCCAGATACTTTACAAAATTTAGTGATGAATGAGTTACATGCGAGTCATTTGGGTATAAACAGAATGAAACAAATAGCAAGATCATACTTTTGGTGGCCATCCATCGACAAGGATATCACAAATATAACAAATGCATGTGGAGTTTGTTTAGCAAACAGAAATGACCCACAAAAGATGCCTCTAACGCCATGGCCACCAGCTCGAGGTGTATGGGAGCGCATACATGCAGATTTTTTGGGTCCTTTCTGTGGAAAAATGTTTTTAGTTATTGTAGATAGCTTCTCAAAATGGCCCGAAGCTTATGTAATGCCAAATATAACGGCACAAAGGACCATCTCTATTTTTAAAAATTTGTACGCCCGATTCGGATTTCCGCTCCAACTGGTGGTAGATAATGGAACTACTTGGACTAGTTTTGATTTTAAGGAATTTTGTAAAGTAACAGGCGTAAAAATAAGCTATACGCCACCATACCATCCAGCCACAAATGGAGCCGCCGAACGTTTTGTGCAAACATTTAAAAGTCACATAAAAAAAATAATGGATAGTGGCCACACTTTAGAATATGCTATGAATTTGTTTTTATTAGATTACCGCACTAGTATTAATCAGACCACTGGTGTCAGTCCGGCTAAACTTATCTATCAAAGGGAGCTGCGAACTAGGTTTTCACTGTTAAGACCTCAGCCAGTCACTACACGGTTGCAAATTAATAATGAAAAAATGGCAGAATATAGCAGTGGAAATAGAAAGATTGATTTTGATGTTGGGGAAAAAGTAATGATTAGAGACTATAAGAATAGGAAAACAAAATGGGTTCTAGGGTTGATAGTAGACTGTCTGACACCAGGGGTCACATATAATGTCAATGTGGACGGGAGGATCATTAAACGCCATGTTAACCAAATGATTAAGTGTAGACTATAAGGAATCTAAATGTATTTTATTTTTTGTTTTTGTGGTAGGGATGAGTGTAGTAACTAAACGTCCCTACTAGGTATTAAGCTATTTTGGTTCTTTCTTTTTAATGTAGGGAAGAGTGTAGTAACTAAACGTATTGACAGATGTTGAATTGAGGACTCTGTGGTGATTGATGATCTATGGTTTTGTATTGATTGTGATAATTATTAAAGCTCTGAATTAATTAATTTTGGTGGCGTTTTTATTAGGATAATAAACCTAACAGTATGCAAATGGATTCATCTGCCATCTTTATCACTGTCATAGGACTATGTTTATTTATAATTTCTACATTAATATATTTAATTTGTCCTTGCTATTAATTACTTGACATTGACATAAATACGGCCAATCGCAGGTGCAGCCGTTCCTCATCTTATTCCATGCAATTTCATGATTTCATAAATAAAGAAGGAAAAATGCATACGAAAGTATTTCCGGTAATTAAAACAATAGACAATTATTGAAACTTTTTACCTGTCTGCCTGTCTGTTTGTTCCGTGTGATCACCGAAACGTGTGCGTCGATTATGATGGGAGTTTCACTGGCAGATAGCTGTTATTACAAGTAGTAACTGAAGCTACCGAAGCTTTAAGGGATTTAAATCTAGACAGTAAAAAAGTTTCTTTTATAACGCTACCGACGCTTGCTAAGGCTTGTTGCTCATACCGATAACGATTCGTTTTTAGGGTTCCATACCTAAAAAGGAAAAAACTGAACCCTTATATAATCACATTGTTGTCCGTCTGTCTGTCGGGCTTTTCAAGACCCTTTTTCTCATAAACGCGTGAAGGTATCAAGTTGAAATTTATTTATAGAAACCCAGCTTAATTACAATTGATTATAAGGATACAAATAAGGATACAATTGATCATAAACCAATCCGATTAATCAATTATCTTGCTTGAGAACGCGAGACAACAATCGATTGTTAGAGTAATTAACAGGCTTGGAGTTAAATTGGACATACATACTCACGCCTGTATCCCACGGGGTCGGCAGAGACTACCGTTGGCCACATGCTACAATAAAAAAACTTGAGAGGTGTCAAGGGACACCCGGATGGAACGAAATTCCTTTTGAAATAAAAAAAAGCAAAAAAATTGTACACAAACATACACACACACACACACACACATATATATAAATCGAAATCGAAATCACACACACATTTACAAAAGTATCGTTACAACTTTTACTCTCACACACACATTTACAAAAGTGTCTGTCGACACTTTTTAGTCTTATTTTTTTCCGTCTAGCCCCCTTTCTCAACGCGCCATAAGGAACTACGTTCCAATAAAAATGGTAAAAGTGTCAATCTATTTTATTTACAGGTAAAATGTCGATAGCTACCATGTTTTTCTGGTTTGAACCAGCTACGAGCAAGCCAGAGGATATAGAAGCGACTGATCTCACTCTAGCGTATTGGGTAAGTAGAAGTATGTGCTACAAGAAATAATTTTCCACTGAGGCGTCAAAATCGCACGTCGAAATTTGCGTCAATATACGTAAAGATTGAATTTATTGGTAAAAGCCATGTTCTCGCCCTGTCAATGTCATTTCATTAAAGAACCATAGAGTATCTTCGTATAGTTCTGAGGCGATTTTTCCGCCATTTTTGCTATCAAATGTACCTGTACTCAACAACATATTTTCAATATATTTTGTGGCATACCTAAGTCTAGTCTTGGCGCTCATGCAGTGGCGTAGCGTGAGTCACTGGCGCCCGGGCGGAGTCATAATTTGCCGCCTTTTTGATGTTTTTTTTTAATGGACTACGCTGTTGACCGTGAGGTGGCCTTTACAGTTTTACCGGAGTAGTGGCGAGCGCAGAGTGCATTCCAACCAAGGCCTTAAGGGCGGAAAAGGGTGGCAACTAGCTCAAGGGCGCCACAGACGGCGACGTGGACGGCGGCGACGAGTTGATGATGTGTGCGCGGGGTCTGGCTCGTAATTGCCGGCGGCGACAATTAGAGGATTTAAATGCGACGCGGCTTTTTAAAATAGCGCTCGGACTTAAAATAGCGTTCGGACGCCCTTTTAACGTCATAAAAATAACGTATAATAAAGTCTAATCAGTCTAAAATTCTAATTTTCGGGACTTACGCGCACCGAAATATTTTTTTTGCAATTTTGCCGCCCTTCTAATGGTGGCGCCCGGGGCGGTCCGCACCTCCCCCCCCCCCCCCCTCGCTACGCCACTGCGCTCATGCTACAACTACTAAATAAGGTCCATAACAATTTGACAGAATTTGGTGCCACAGCCTTCTAGTCTTTTACGTCTTGACAAAGATAATTTAAGGTACATAGACGTGCGTAACTGTCAAATGTTAGGAAAAGCTCCCTCTTTGATTTATTAACTCGTTGGTGCAATCGCTGCTCAGTTTGAATTTACACGATGAGTATGTGTTGTATGCCGATATTTGTCCATGTTCCCAGTGCCGTAAATAGGGCGGTGCCACCGGTGCCCAGGCACAGGGTGTGGACACTGGGGGGCGCAAGAATGGCCAGACCAGACAGGACTATTATTTTTTTGGTTTGCTCCTGATAAGTTCTCGCTACGCCCATAATCTTTTTTTTAATATACATAATATCTCCATATTTGGGACAGTTGTTGAAAAAAAAAACTCCACTGACAAGGGCCTAGCTCTTAAGAATAAGAAGAAGAAGACATAATATCTAAAAAAAAACAAGGGCGCAGTAATAGAAGCTCGCACAGGGCGCAGAAAAGGCTATTTGCGGCACTGCATGTTCCTAGCAATTTGGCAAGGATTTAATGTTCCAGGAAGGTCGCTACGCTTACCCCATCTTCTCCAAGGAGGGTGGCTGGCCGCCGTCAGTGGAGAAAGCTCTAGCTGAATACAGCAAGACGGAAGGTTACAAATCGTCAACACTCCCGCCGTTCACACAGGAAGAAATCGAACTGATTAGAGGTATAAATACAACACAGAAATATCGTAAGTAACATCCTAAGTATAATATCGCTCGCCCCAATAGATACCAGGGTATTACAATAACTGTTACAATCATAGTAAACTAATAAATAGCAAAGCAAAATGAAGGCAATTAGGAAGGAGTTTTGACAACATTTGAACCTATATATAAGGGTAGGATTAATTTTGCTTTCGTTCGCGTTTTATTCATGACTAGCTGTGCCCGCGACTTCGCCCGCGTGGACTTCAGGGAGATTACACGGAAATATGGGTATTATGTTTTTCCCGCGGAACCCTAATGCTTTTTCTAAGATTAAAGTAGCCTAAGTTACGCCTTGGAACGCCAGCTATCTGTCTGTGAAAGTCCCATTAAAATCGGTTCAGCCGTTTAGAAGTTTACCTCAAACAAACAGACAGACAGACAAAAAAATTTAAAATTGCATTTTCGTTATAGGTATCGTATATACTTTCATACGCATTTGGTAAAAAAGTGTTATTTTGATATTACAAACAGACACTCAAATTTTATTTATTTGTATATATATAGATATAGCCCCAAATTACAATACTGTTCTACAATGCCGCTGTAAATGGATTGTAGAATTTGGGCGATGATCGGTGGATGGCTTGATAAATACTAAAATGCTAATATATGAACAGGTACCTATGACTTTTATGGATTAAACCACTATTCGACTAACCTGATTCGCAAGGCGAAGCCTGGTGAAGGCCTGGGCCCCTGGCCCTTCTGCGGACCCAAGGAGCTGGGCATCATCATGGAAATGGACCCTACGTGGGACATGACAGATATAGATTGGTTTGCGGTACACATTAAATACATACATTTATTAAATAAATAAATATCGTCAGAAAACACATGCTGGTATAGTCCCAGACTAAGAAAAGCTTGTAGGGTGCCATACTATGGACTGGGGGCGATTTCAGTTACATCCAGGCCAGTACGCTTAGCACGACGGCGTAGACATACGTTTTATCTCTTTCAACTGTCAGATTTGTCGAGAAAATGACGTCACTTCAAGCTTTTTGTACTGGGCATGGCTCGGTGGGACGTCATTTTCTCGACGAATATGACAGTTGAAAGAGATAAAACTTATGTCTACGCGGTCATGAAACAGGGCCAGGTACTAAGAGTAAAAAACCGGCCAAGTGCGAGTTGGACTCGCGCACGAAGGGTTCCGTACCATTATCTATAAAAACGGCAAAAAAACACGTTTGTTGTATGGGAGCCCCCTTAAATATTTACTTTATTCTGTTTTTTTAGTATTTGTTGTTATAGCGGCAACAGAAATACATCATCTGTGAAAATTTCAACTGTCTAACTATCACGGTTCACGAGATACAGCCTGGTGACAGACGGACGGATGGACGGACAGCGAAGTCTTAATAATAGGGTTCCCGTTTCAACCTTTGGGTACGGAACCGGGGAGCCGGGGTTTGAACCTGCACACTTTGATTGCAAGGCGTGCGTTCGACCACTCGGCTACCACTGTAAGAGATAAATCGTATATCTACGCGGTCATGTTAAGGGGGCAGGAGGTACAAGTGACTTAACTAGGCTAGTCAGAGCATAGAAATAAATCTTAGTTTTAATTTCATGGAAGAAAGACGAAGGGTTTTAGGCTTGTTAAACCAATTCTCGTCACATTGTTTATTGTTTTGTTGTTCCAGGTGTACCCTCAAGGTCTGTACCACCAGCTGCACTGGCTGAAAAACACGTACAATATCAGCGAGATTATCATAACGGAGAACGGAGTCCTCAGCTTCAGTGACAAACTCGACGATTATGACCGTCTGAGCTACATACGGCAATATTTGTATTCGGTGAGTTCCTATGTTCCTACAACCATATGACCAGTGGCGTAACTATAGGGTGGTAGGGCTGGCAAAATGCACCGCGACCCTGCCCCGGTCCAAGTGTGCCTATCCCTCCGGGGAATACTGGCGTGATGGAGTAACCTTTAGAAAAAGAAGTTTATTGGATATTTAATTAAAATACACCCAATATTAGTAATACTCTTGGGTATTGTTATATCTTAATAAATCACTAAATTAACTAATTAGCCATTTAATAAGAGTATTAAAACACTGAGACATACGAGAGCAGAGCACAGATAAAATATACAAAATGACAACTAGTGTTGTGGCAACGTTCAGTATCCCACACTCTCCCCTTCTATTTAAACAGAACATATTGAACTTAAATAACTTATATACCTATTGATTTAACCTTAGGTATTACCGGTTACACCTTAACTTATTTCTTAAATTATTTCTAACGACTGTGAACAAGATAACATTTTTAGATATTGCCACCTTGATGCAATTTAACTAGTCATATTCTAATTACCTAGTCTAGTTATACAAGGTGTAATTTTTATGTAAAATGGAGTCATAGAAACTCGACGACGACAGTGTCACCAGACTTGGGGCTCTGCCCGATTTTGGGTTCAACGTATACCAATTTTATAGACATTTGATTGCGTTCTAAGGGTAAAACCGAATAGTTATGGTACTTTCGGATATTTCAGACTACTGAAACACGATTTAATTGTCTTTCAGGTATTGCTAGCTTTACAAGACGGTATAAACGTGTCTGGCTACATTGTGTGGAGTTTGATGGACAATATGGAGTGGTTAGGAGGCAACAGGTAACAAAACAAATAATAAAACAATTTGACGACTGCTTGGTCTAGTCCAGGCAGGGCTTCCCTAACTTATTTTATCTGTGACGCCCTTGTGAAGTTACCAAATTTTTACGACGCCCTGGCCTTCTTACCTACTAGTTGTAGTTCTAGCCTAATAACAATTTGTCACCTAACAAAAATTAGACAAAAACTCCAAATGGCATCCAATTTTTTTTACTAGAAAATAAATAACGTAACATAAAAACAAAAATTAAAGCAAACAAAAAAAATAAAAAGCAACCACACTCTTATATCTCTTTTCGATTGGTATTAATGAGAAGGATGTGCTTGCTTTTCTGAGCATAGTTTCCCGACTCGGTCGCATCGACACAGACAGTCAACTTACTTGGATCGCCTCACGACGCCCCTGGGATAATACCACGGCACTCCAGGGCGTCGCGACGCACAGTTAGGGAAGCCCTGGTCTAGTGCATCCTTTCGCAAAGTGGGCGATAACGCCCCCTTGTGGGCGTTGCAGGCCTAAAGGGGGCGGTAAGAAACCCAGAAAAACAATGGGGGCGTTGTGTAGGCTTGGGGGGCGATTTGTAATTTCATCTAGCTAAGAGGACTCTTAGACTAATAATTTATTCTCAAAGTGGGCAGTATACAAAATTAGTTTGGAAACCACTGGTCTAGTGGTTTGAGCGTAGGCCGCTTGGCTAACAGAACAAGGTGGTAGCGGGTTCGAATTCCGCCAGCGACAAATTTCAGAATTTGCTGTGGGGGGCAATTCTCGCATGATAGACATTATCTCTATTTCCACATATGTCGAAACAAAACGACAAAATTTGTCGTATTTTATCGTAGAGATAATGTCGATCGAGAATTGCCCCGCTGGTCTGGGTGTAGCTGGGATCGCTCTCAGTACATTATATTTTACCCATAGTACAAGATTTGCTTAGTTTGGGATCATACGATCATTATGTGTTGTCTGGCGATATTTACTAAGTCACCGTTTCTTTACAAGTAAATTCAGTCCATTACAATTTTGTTTCAGCATCAGATTTGGTTTATACGAAGTGAACTTCACGAGTCCGGTGCGCACGCGCACGCCTCGCGTCTCCGCCAAGTACTACGCTGACGTCATCAAGACTAGAAGTATAAATCACGGATAGTTTTTTTTTTTTTGATATGACTACGCTGTTGGCCGTGGGTTGGCCTTTACGGATAGTGTTAAATAGTTAATATACGTGTCAATTTTGTTGCTACCGAACTAATTGGACTAAAATAAGCGTATCAACGTCCTTACGCCCGTAATGCATGAGCAAGATGTCAATATTTTTACTGCTGTCAAATGTGAGATGAGTGATATTTCCACGTTCCATAGTTCTTAGTTTTTTTATAATCGGTAGTCCAGGTTGGTTAACATCATTTGCGCTTGTTAGACTGCGTCAGGAATCGTTATTTGCAATAATAAATAAATACCTATTATGGAACTTCATCCGCCATCTTTATCACTGTCATCATCCATTTTTATTAGGGTTCCGTACCCAAAGGGTAAAACAGGAACCCTATTACTGAGACTTCGCTGTCCGTCCGTCCGTCCGTATGTCACCAGGCTGTATCTCATGAACCGTGATAGTTAGAGAGTTGAAATTTTCACAGATGATGTATTTCTGTTGTCGCTATAACAACAAATACTAAAAAGCATAGTATTATAAATATTTAAGGGGGCTCCCATACAACAAACGTGATTTTTTTGCCGTTTTTATAGATAATGGTACGGAACTCTTCGCGCGCGAGTCGGACTCGCACATGGCCGGTTTTTTTATGACTACCTGTGCCCGCGGTTTTACCTGTGTTACCCGGTTACATTGATGTTATAAAATCTTTAACCTTCCTCAATAAATACAGTGCAAAAAAAATTTTTTTTTATTGGACTGGTTAGTCCAGAGTTGAATTCGTTGAAACAAACCCTTAAGTTTTAGAAATATGCTGTAGATAACTGTACGATGAGATATCGCAACAGCATATAATAAAAAGTAGGACACAACCGTTCCGGAGGGTGTCTAGGGAGCCGACCACGCGTCCGAGTCGCGCGGCATGGTGCCTCGCAGAGCTACTAGCGGCGCCGGCCAGCGCGTGGTTGGCGTTTATTAAAACTATACAGGGTGTTTTAGAAGTCCGACATAATTACGGTTTGCATGAGTATCAGGTATACAACTCAATGGTATGAAAATTTGATTGAAATTCGACCATGTTTTACCAACTTTTTTTCGTCGTCTATTTCTATAACTCGTAAAGCTGGGAACTCACTTAGCATGTAACATATCAGATACTGTATCAAGTGAATACGTAGGCACGAGCCCGCTGCGAGCTGTAAGCTCGCAGTGACCCGCCGAGTGGCGGTATCACTGCGAACACAAAGGCGGCTCGCAGTGTGCTCGTGGACGGCGACACGACCGCTCGTGTAGTGAGTACGTAGGCGCGAGCTTTAAATGAAGAAAAAATATTAAATGTAATTGAGGTTTACCAAAATAATCCAGTATTGCAGGACCCTAAAGATAAAAATTATTTAATTATATTATTAAATTTAATTTAATTTAATTACGGCGTGACGTCGTCGCGAGCACTGCGGATCCGGCAGCTCGTAGCTAGATACGCGTTGGACCGTGGACGAGCCGTACCCATTTGCAGTTTGATACAGTATCTGATACATTACTTGCTACACTGCTAAGTGAATACCCAGCTTAATATCTCGAGTCCTATGTAAAATTTGCATGTTCTGTTTTGTGAATATTGGTAGTTGCCCTTCATTAGTGTAGTTTACACTGCTGAATAGGGTTACGGATGTACCCAAAGGCCAGAACACAATACCTATGACAAATATTCAAAGGTCTATAACTCGGAAACTATGATAGTTAGATATAAACTGTCTTCACTAAGCATTCACATATGAGCTACCGTATATGTACCCAAAGTATTATTTCGGACTTCTGATACACCCTGTATACCTTCTAAAATATTTATTATATAGTATAGATAATATTAGTATAGATGTGTATTTATTCAATTTGTCCTCGCTATTAATTAATCGCGGTGGCATAAATACCGCTAATCGCAGGCGCAGCAATTTCTAATCCTATTCCATTAAATTTCATTATTTCACTCATTTTTGGTCTTGAAGTAAGGTTGGTTCTTTATTAACCGGCTTCCAAAAAGGAGGAGGCTCTCAATTCTCTCAATTCGGAGAACTATAGTGTGGTGGTTGTAAACTGTGAACTGTCATCCAACCAAACTATCAAAATCGAATTTCCGTTGGATTCATCCGCCATCTTTATCACTGTCATCATCTATTTTTATTTAAAATGGGTATTTAATGAATTTGCCCTTGCTATTATAATTACTTGACATTGGCGAAATACCCGCGCTAGTCGCAGGTGAAGCCATTCCTCATCTTATTCCATTAAATTTCATCATTTCGTAAAAAAGGAAATACCTAGATGTGGAAATACTTTTTCGTGGTTTTTTAACACAGACTTGGCTTATTTACTTGACTTCGATTGTAACTACATTTTTTGACCCGGTAACGCATTCCGGCGGCTACATTGTATATCATCAACCCTTGCAAATTCATTTGGACTCTGATTTTGTGCCTAGTGAATTGGATTGTTATCATATCAGTGGAACTATCTGCTAAGAAATGTTGCGTTACGAACTGCAACAAGACCCGTAAGTAAAGTGATAAAATACAAAAGCTCGCATTTAATTACTATTGTATAAAGCGAATAAAATGAGTAATTTAACTATGCGTTTTTATTTTTTCCTTTTCCCATACAATAATGTTAAAATTGAGGCCTGTGACTACAGGTCAAACTTGATGCGTGATAAAATGTATTGATACAAATAAAAACGCATTAAACACGGGCCTTAAATTAGTAACGTAAACATTTTTTTTTTTTAATAGCCTATTGTATGTCCCACTGCTGGGCAAAGGCCTCCCCCTCTCGTCTCCACATGTCCCTATCCTGGGCTTGTTGTGGCCACGTAACGTATGTAATGTACATAACTCAAACGTAGGCATACCAAATAATATAAATCGACAATGAGTATATTCCGACCTTGGCCTCTTCTCAATTCTAAAACACTTCAAAATAGCGTCCGAACGCTATTTTAAAAAATCCGCGTCGCATATAAATCCTCTAATTGTCGCCGCCGGCAATTACGAGCCAGACCCTGCGCACTCATCATCAACTCGTCGCCGCCGTCCGCGGCACGTGTTGATTGATCGTCCCGACACGATCACCGCCCTCCTCGACACGGGCGTCGAGAGGGCCACCAACACACCTACAGACACCGATCACGCCGGCGAGGTCGAGGAACCCCCTCTTCCGCTCGTAGGTGCATCTTTGCACTTATATGAGTGTAGGTGACGCACACACAATATAAAACCCACACATAATTAGTTAAGGTACTTACCAGTAAGGCCTAATTATTTGCCATATATTTGTTTTATGTCTGTTTATATTATAGTTTACGCCTGCGACTATGTAACTACAATTAACGTTTTCAGTAATTGAATAAATTGCCGAGCGTTCGCATATTCATCCTAGTAAATTTAGTTTACATTTTGGCCACCAGGCGGCGATACCGCTCGGGCAGTCACTTGCTGGTTGAGTCCGCGATCGTTCGTTTTTACACTATCATTGGCGAGTTTTATTTCCCTATCGGCTACAATAGTTTCTGATCCATCGAGCCAAATCCATACTAGTGCCAATGTTTAATTCGCCACCGTTTGATAAACACTTATACCTAAAAGACCGTGCAAAACTTAGAAATAGGTTAGAATGTGCATCTGAACATGTGCTCGCGGACCGCGACAAAGTGTCCGTACCTGGGGTGCTACTCTTGAAAACGATAATCGATATATCGTGACATTTGTCGTGTCGAATCCTACTCTAAGTTCCATCGTTTTTAATGTTGTATCGATGACTGAACGAACGATACATAATCCGATATATCGAGCTTTACCCTACTCTTAGGTTTAAATGTCAGAAACGAATATTCGAATTTGACAACGAACAACATGTGATTTTTGCGATAATCTCAACGACACCTCTTAGGACGTCGTCGGCATTATCGTGTAGTGAATTTCGTATCCTATCAATATAAAATATTATTCAAATTCATCAAAATATTATAAAAGTAAGTGATATACGGAATAAAACAGTTTATTTATTTAAAAACGACACACCAACGGTGTAAGTACCTATTAACAATTGGGTAAGTAAAATATTAAATAAAAACTGTTGCACGATGTGATTATTTATAATTTTTATATCAAGTGTAGCCATGAGCTCTCCTGCTAATTTCTGTTAACGTTTTCAGAAGTTTACAATGTCAAGACTTTTACTATCTTTGGAAGCCGTCAGGGAGGGAAATATTGAACGAAGAAGGAGGAGGCAGCAAATCCACACCTGAAATTAAATAAATTATTATTACATCTTAAAGCAAAAGAATACCGTACAATGGACAGGGGGTCATCCCATAATGTTTTAATTATAGGACTATGAAATAAAATATCCATTACCTTTTGCCATTGTTGCACCAAAGAATTGAGCAGCTGGGTTATGTCCTCCCACAACCGCTTAGCCCGGGCCCTGCCATCAGCTGTTCTTAGCAGTCCCCTTGCTAAGTCTTTATGTTCGCACAGAAAATCTAACAGGGCGTTAATTTGTTGTGAGCTGCAGGTATGAGAAATATTCTGAAAAATTAATAAATATTTATACACTAAGCTATGGCTTCACTTAAGATTGGTTGGTAATTTCTTCGTGTAAATTATGAATAGCAATAACAAAAATATATATTTAAAAACTTTCTTACCAACAAATTTAAATATTTTTCTCGCTCCAACTTTTGTTTGAGTTTGACACTTAATTATGACCACAGATTTAACTCAATATCCTTATGATCGTAGATAGAGTAGACTGTAGTTAAAGCGAAACGGCGCTATACAAAAAACAGCGAGCGTGAAAGAGCTAGCGAGTCTTATGTATCTTAGATTCTCAATCTATTTTTGTTACAGAGAGGCCCTACAGATTAAAAAATGAGGCCATAGAGAATATTCAGGTTTTCAACAAACTTTGCATTTATTATTCGTATCATTCACTCCGAACATAGTCTATGGATACGATAAACGACAAGGAATTCGAACATTTGTTAGAGTAGGGTAAGGTCGATATATTCGAAGTAATGTCGTGTCGTTTCGAATGTATCGTTGTCGATTTCAAGAGTAGCACCCCTGCACGAAGTGTATATATAGCTTGGATATGCAGTGTACGAAACAAGAACTCAAAAGAACTCTATCTCCTCATCGATCAGTAACATCCAAAAAGTCAACCTCGTCCCATGCTCGACGCGCGCAGCTAAAACTCGAAGCCGCGCGAGCGAAGGCTAAGATTCAGCTGGAATTTATAGACAAGCAGCTGGAAGCAGACTTGGCTATTGTGGATGAAGACGATGGACAATCGAGATGTCACTCCAGGAGCGATAGAAACCGATCACAGGAAGTTGTAGAAGACTGGATGAACAGAAGCAGCCAGGTGCCTTTGGATACCCTTGATCCATTAGCAGCGACGACCCCGGACCCAGCGATGGCAGCTAATGTACAAACACCGAGCCACGCACCGATTCCCGGCCAGCCTGTCGACAATATATTGCATTTGACGCAAGCTTTGAAAGATATTATGATAACATCCACTTCTCAGCGCACGCAATTATATGCTGTACGTAGCTAACAGATTAGGAGAAATAGACGAATTGCCTAAATCTTGCGAGTGGCGCCATTTACCGTCCTTGGTTGGTGACTACGTTATATTAGTGGAACCTAATCTCGATCGTAGTTGTTGGCGTCACGGTGTAGTGAGTGCGACCAAAGCGGGCTCAGACAGACGGGTTCGCGTTGTAGATGTGCGCACACGCACCGGTGTTCTACGTAGACCTGTCACACACGTCGCTCTACTATCACCACGGGATGATAGTGCTAAATAAATAATTATTTATCACTAAGGAGGCAGAATGTAGGCGACGCACACACATGCAATATAATACCCACACATAATTAGTAAAGGTACTTACCAGTAAGGCATATTTATTATAATATATATTTGTTTTATGTCTGCTTATATTATAGTTTAAGCCTGCGACTATGTACATACAATTAACGTTTTCAGTAATTGAATAAATTGCCGAGCGTTCGCATATTCATCCTAGTAAATTTAGTTTACATTTTGGCCGCCAGGCGGCGATACCGCTCGGGCAGTCACTTGCTGGTTGAGTCCGCGATCGTTCGTTTTTACACTATCATTGGCGAGTTTTATTTCCCTATCGGCTACAATGCGTATATCTATATGTAGGTAGGTATTGACGCCAAAGTTTGTGTAACAAAGTACCAGATGTTGCTACTTAAGCAAATCTTTGAATGATGCCTCTATTTACATAAAGTTACTCTGTGGTTATCATGTGTTACGCTTCATGAGATACAGCCTGGTGACAGACGGACGGATGGACGGACGGACGGAAGGACGGACGCACGGACGGACGGACAGCGAAGTCTCAGTAATAGGGTTCCTGTTTTACCCTTTGGGTTCGGAACCCTAAAAATGGGTTCAATTGTATCAAACAGCTTTTGAATCGATGCTTCTATAATTGTAACTATACATTATTTAGTTTTTAATCCGAATATTTTAAAAAACTAAAAAAAATACCATATTTCGTTATTGGTAAAAAAATTGTAACGCGCTCTTGACGCCCAAGTCTGCCCCGGGCGTTAGTAAAACCTAAACGCAATATAAATCCGTACGCAAACAGGCATTCCAAAACGAAGTCTTATAACTCATAAACCGAAACTTCTTTCAACGAAATGTCAACGATGACATTATTTGTCATAGCGATTCTATCTTTATGTGTATTAAAACAAGGTTCATTCTTCAAAAAATGAGATGTGAGTTAGCTTGCTCTATACAGAGCAAGCTAATTCACTATTATACAATAAAACCGGCCAAGTGCGAGTCTGACTCGCGCATGAAGGGTTCCGTACCATTATTTATGAAAACGGAAAAAAATCTCGTTTGTTGTATGGGAGCCCCCTAAAATATGTAATTTTATTCTGTTTTTAGTATTTGTTGCTATAGCGGCAACATAAATACATCATCTGTGAAAATGTCAACTCTCTAACTATTACAGTTCATGAGATACAGCCTGGTGACAGACGGACGGACGGACGGACAGCGAATTCTCAGTAATAGGGTTCCTGTTTTACCCTTTGGGTACGGAACCCTAATAAGAGCAATCTTCGTTCGTAAGATTGTTGGCGATCACTACGCAGCGGCCTAGCGACGATGGATGACATCATCGCGGCGGCGCTGTACGAATCGGACCATTTATCCTAAACACTTGAAAGGCGTGTTTGGCCGGAGTTGAAAAGAAAACAAAAGAGCGTTGCGCTAAGCAGTCGCATTTTGAACGTTGACAAATGTACTGGTTAAAATAGTAAACTTAATTAAAATAGTATTTGAAACAGCATACGCGTGTTTTAGTCAAGTATTCCATTAAATTAGTTAATTTAGGCCTCGTCTAACACGATTTTCGTACATATCTGTTGGTTCAGTTGTTACTATGGATTGTTGCCGCATCATCGTGTTCTGGTTAGTAATACTGTTTCATAGATGATATTTTTTTTATCTGTTCATTCATATCATTGTTTAGAAATATAAGAAAAAAAACCGGCAAAGTACCATTATCTATAAAAACGGCAAAAAAATCACGTTTGTTGTATGGGAGCCCCCTTAAATATTTATTTTATTCTGTTTTTTAGTATTTGTTGTTATAGCGGCAACAGAAATACATCATCTGTGAAAATTTCAACTCTCTGGCTATCACGGTTCATGAGATACAGTCTGGTGACAGACGGACGGACGGACGGACAGCGGAGTCTCAGTAATAGGGTTCCCGTTTTACCCTTTGGGTACGGAACCCTAAAAATCATATACTTAGGAATTATTTACAATTATTAGGAACAAAAACTAGACTTTTTTTATAATTGTTATACGGAGTGTATTAGAAATCTGAAAAAATACTTTGTTTCATGGGTATATGGTACACTCTTTCTCTCGTATAGAATTAGACAGAGAGCAAGCAAGTGAATTCGTGACAAAGGTCTAATCGTGTCATGCGCGCTAATCCCACAGCCGGGCGGAATACGATCAAGCCACTACAACAAGTCTTTTTCTGAATATGATTGTTACTACTACTACAGCCCTTTTAACGTCCCACTGCTGGGCACGGGCCTCCCCTCAATGCGAGGAGGATTCAGGCCATAGTCCACCACGCTGGCTCAGTGCGGGTTGGCAGACTTCACACATCTATCGAGAACTAGTCAAGTTCCCTCAGACGTGCAGGTTTCCTCACGATGTTTTCCTTCACCATTTCATAGCAAGTGATAATCTCTGATGAAAATGAGATTCGCACATAAATCCCAGAGGTGCGAGCCGGGGTTTGAACCTGCACACTTTGATTTTGCAAAGCGTGCGACCACTCGGCTACCACTGTTTCTATCTACTCTGCAATATGATTGTTAAATATATATAAATGCTTAAAAGGCAAATTAACTCAAACGCCATTTTGGTAACATTACACGAAATTTTTCTGAAAAGACGGAGAACAATTCGCAGATTCCAAGGATATAATTATGCGTACCTACCTATAATTCAATATTACACAACTTGGCGCTTGAGTAGGGTTGCCAACCATACTTTATAATAAAGTATCCGACTATATTTTTGGTAATTATACTTTATACTTTTGCATATCAATAAAGTAAGTATGTGAAAATACTTTATTTTCAACCTTTACTGTGATGCGTAAAAAAATACAAATTATGGGTACTTAACTATTTATAATAATAATAATAATTTATTCATTACCATATCAAGTAAGTTACTTTTAATAACGGTACACATAAGTGAAAACTATTTTTACTAATAACACACCCACACATACTCAGATGAGGTGTGGTGGTGATTTTGAATGTCAAACAAGCTTCGAAACATTTAAAGATAGCAAACAATTGTTAGCATGTGCTAAAAACACACAAAAATAAACGTTTTTAAGGTAATAAAACATAACATTTGATAAACTTTTTTTTCATCTAAATACTTAATTTTTTTCCTATCCAAACCAATTTATACGTTTTTTTTTTTAAGTACGTAAAAAAAAGTTGGCAACCCTACGTTTGAGTCACTTTGCCTCTCACTCATTGATATAGTGTTGTTAAGTTTTTTCATAACTGGATCCTGGTGCATGAGTGATTTGACGTTTCCGCCATCTTTCAAATTCGGAGCAGCTTCAGCGGCCTACCAGGTCGAAGGGGGATGGAACGCAAGTGGTAAGAGATAATTGCATATATCATCACCCCTGTATTCCCCGAACGGTTTAGGCAGAGGTAAACTGCAATGCTGAGTGCACTTCACCGATTAATTTGGTCATAATGTAATAGGGGCAAGCCTATTGCCCATTATACCGGGCACATTACCCCTCAATACGAGGAAGATTCGGGCCATTGTCTAGCCCAGTGCGCGTTGGTGAACTTCACACGCCTTTCTATAGTCATGCAGGTTTTCTCTCTATATATATAAGTGGTAATTATTATTAATATTCACAAAACAAAACTCGAAATTTTCGCGTACAAGCAATATTTTTAAATTGACGGCGAAAACATTATTGGAAAATCACGTCCGAATTTTGATCAAATTTTTATTCCAATAAGTTTTAAAACCGATACTATTTCGGACTTTTGATATATCATGTTAATGTCCAAATCAGCAAAAACTAAAAACTGTGTTCTTGGAATTTTCCATTACAGATAAAGGAGAAAATATATGGGACCGTCTACTCCACACGCGTCCAGAACTTGTATATGATGGTACCAATGGCGATGTGGCGTGTGACTCCTACCATCTGTGGAGAAGAGACATTGAGATGCTGGAAGAGCTCAATCTGGACATGTACCGGTAAGAACATACGAATTAGCTTTGAATAATAAAGTATAAATAAAACTTCAAGCTCCAAAACTAACTCTATGAAAAAAAAAACATAAAGTATACATTTCTGTGGTTAAATCCACGCAAACACGCTGGAAAATTTGCTCGCGATGTCAAAGACTATTCATCGGAGAATAAGCTTTTTTTATGAGTGTATACAGTTCATTTTGGTACTGGCAAAAAAATCTATTTGCGTGTTATAGCATACGCGCCGGTCCTAGAAGCTACTAACTTCTAGAAAGAGCAGCCACTAGGCTTGATCTCAAATACTTATTGAACCTAACAGTAGACTGCTAGAGTATAATTAATTTATCATTAAGTTGTTGCTCCTGAGCATATATTACTCACAAACTTCCATATTATTGATCTTTTAAAGAGTAACCATAGAATTTCTTATCGGCTCTTCTCAGTGGAAGCAGCTTTCCGAACCGGTGGTAGAATCTGATTATTTGTAAGTGCTTTTTGGCCTACTCGAATAAAAAAAAAAATATCTTTTTGCAATCGTCATCAGGTTCTCTATATCCTGGTCGCGACTCCTGCCATCTGGCTTTGCCAATCATATCAGCGAAGATGGAAAGAACTACTATAGCAACCTGATTGACGGTCTTCTGGAGAAAGGCATCGAGCCTCTGGTTACGCTGTACCATTTTGACTTGCCACAGTCTTTACAGGATCTTGGTGAGGAGAGTTAACTTGTAAATTTTTGAAAATATACTCTCGGCTCACATATACAGGGTGTATCAGAAGTCCGAAATAATGCTTTAAATACGTCTACGGTAGCTTATTTGTGGATTCTTAGTGAAGAACAGTTTACATCTAACTATCATAGTTTCTGAGTTATAGACCTTTGAATATTTGTCACAGGTATCGTGTTCTGGTCTTTGGGTACATCCATGACCCTATTCAGCAGTGTAAACTACACTTATGAGGGGCGAATAACAATATTCACAAAACAGAACCTGCAAATTTTACTTAGGACTCGAGATATTACGAATTGTAGAAATTGACGACGAAAATAATCATTTATAAACATGGTCGAATTTCGATCAAATTATTATACCATTCAGTTGCATACTCGATACTGATGCAAACGTCAAAGTATTATTTCGGACTTCTGAAACAGCCTGTATAAATATTGAATTTGTGTGGTAAAAGCCATGAGATCACGCTTCAAAAGTCGCGCGAGTCGACGATGACATTTCGTTGCAATATGCACTTATTTTGTATGTTAATATAGTTTATTTTGGTATGAGCAAAGGCGATTACATGACACCTTAAGCATCATGAGCAGCTGATCCAAGGATTGCACCGTTCTGGTAAGCCATTAGAAGTTACAGTTCGGAAAACTCTGCCACCAGAGTTATATTAATATAACTTAAAAAAAGTAACTAACCTAGCAGAACAGGTTCTGCGTTGACGCGGTTCTTTTCTGGACTGTCTACAAGTGTGTAACCTTTATTGTTAGCTAGTTGGATTGTAGACGCACAGCTATCCTTATTTTGTTCCCCTTTTCAGGCGGTTGGGCGAACCCTCTCATTTCTGACTGGTTCGCGGACTACGCCAGGGTGGTATACTCCCTCTACGCTGACCGTGTGAAGATCTGGCTGACCCTTAACGAGCCAATAGGAATCTGCGACAATGGCTATAGCCAGAAAGCTGCTCCGTACATCGATGATGACCTGATAGGGCGGAGTTTGTGCAATAAGCACGCAATGATCGCTCACGCTAAAGCTTGGAGGATTTATGATGAGGAGTATAAGCCTAAATATCATGGTTAGCTGTGATAGTCAAGTCAAACTGTGTCCGTTGAATTGTACTTTATAAATCTTACTTTCTTTTACAGGGAAAATGTCGTTGGCCACTATGTTTTTCTGGTTTGAGCCGGCCACGCCTGAGGACGTTGAAATCACTGATCTTACTATTGCATATTGGGTAAATTCTTTTTAGCAAATGAAAGTATTTTCTTCGCGTTATGATCAAAGCATTTATATTGTTCCATCAGTTCTATTTATCAGAATGGCACTTCAATTTCCCGTATCAATATCATTCACGGTTATGTTTACAGCCATCAGGATTAAGTAATAATTATTTTAAACATATTTACCCTTAGCTATTCACATGTTTCTATCTTGAACTAATAATGATGCCTCGGCAAGAGATTAAAAATGATGTAACTATAGATAAATTTAATATTTTTAGAATATTAATGTAATACAACTCTTGCAATCTTATATGACTTACATTAGTATTTTACTTGGTAGAGGGAATAAAGGCTTTTTATTTTATTTTATAATGTAATACAAACCTTGAATTTCCTAAACGTTGATTTGTCCAAACTCTTAAACTTTTCAGGAGGGTCGCTACGCTTACCCAATCTTCTCCAAGGAGGGAGGCTGGCCGCCGACAGTTGAGAGGGTTCTAGCTGAAAACAGCAAACGAGATGGTTACTCCAGATCGACACTCCCGCCTTTCACTCAGGAGGAAATTGAACTGGTTAGAGGTATAACATTACAATTACAAGCCTTAGGTCTTAGTACTAAGGTTTAAAATTGAAAACGCACGTGAAGCTAGAGACTAGACTTATGTCATGGAACATGTTGATTTTGTCTCTTTCTCTCGCATTAAATTAAGAGAGAGCGCGAGCGAACAAGTCCGTGACAGAGGCATGCGTGCTAATGCTAACGCCACTGCAAAGCTTATGATAATCTTAGTTATTTGTGGTTTTCCACTGATAAGTAGCAATCTACCTTAAATGTCAAAACACATGCGAACATGACTTTGGTGGAATCGTAGAGTAGCTGATAAGAAACGCAGATCACATGATTATAATTCTAGAATAAATGAAATCATTCATTGGTAACTCATAACTTACTTCCTTTGTGTTTTTTATATAAATATTTATATTATTTACTGCGTTGTTTATTATTTGAGTTATCATGTGTGTAGCTTAACACCGTAGCTGCTACACTGGGTTTTAAAAGCCGTACGAGCCTTTTAGCGGGCGCCGAAATCGTGCTATTTCACTCGGTACGCACCATAAAAAACACTAATCAATCTGACTGCACACATTTTGAAAGTACATGTAAATTTGCCTGGCTGCCCAGCCAACGTGTTATTAAAAATCAGGTTATATACATGGTATGTTATAGGTTATTTATATAAAATTAACATAATTTGTAGTCAAGGTAACGATTCCGTCCGTTTTATAATAGATTTGCCATTGACCTGACAGGCATGTTATAAATAGATGCTAACTTATCTACATCTATACCTAATATTATTATAAAACTACTGGACCTATTTCATAAATTATTTTGCCGTTAGAAACGTTATTGAGTAACATAGGCTGTATTTATTTATCTCTAAATGTTTGAAAAATCATGACCACCCCGTACGAAGCCGGGACGGGCCGCTAGTACGTAATAAAGACAGATAGTTAAATTAAAATTAAAATTTAGTTCAAAGTAACTGTAATTGAAAGCGATTACGAAAAATATCTTCATAGATTCACGAAGCGTCAGTTAAGCAGTCGCCAGATAGGTCGCCCAGGCTCTAGATTCGATCTCTGCCATGGTTAGTAATCTATTGATGTGAGTCCACACTTTTTTTTCTTTGGAAAATGCGTTACGCATCCCTTTCCGACACGGGGAGGTGAAAGGGGTATGTCGGCCACCCAGCAGAGTGCCGTGGTCCAAACACCCGCTTTGTCGGAAGAGCCACTGGCACGCAAAGCACACATCCGTGACTCTTCCAGAGGCTGTTCGCGCGAGTCGATACCTCCCCGCGGCGGCACGTGAGCGCACTTCTAGCACAACCTTTAGGGCTATATTTCACCAGGACACCATGGCAGAGCAACCAGTTGCGCCACCGTGGTGTCCGTAAGCTACCAAACTGGACACCATACAGACACCAGAATCGCCACATCACACTGCGACAGTATCCAAATGGACCTCGAAGAGACAGCACTACTGCTGTATGTACGTAGGAAAAGAGATAGAGAGCGTCACTGGCGGCCGTACTGGCCTTGCTTGAGTGAGTGAGACACCATACAGCGCTATAGTAATTAGTTGTGGCGCGACCAGCGTGGATGCGCGACCAGTAACATTCTGTGCTGCCGTCCGAGCTGGTAGCGCCGCTAAATTGGTTGCGCAACCAAGCGGACACCAGTTGAGTAACTCTTTACAGAGCTGTATTCGTTGTTAGTAGCGGCGACTGGTTGCGCCGCCATGGTGTCCCGGTGAAATATAGCCCTTAAGCCCCGGACATAGTGGGGCGTCATAACGCGCGCGTTTATATGTTTGCCAATACCAACACGAACTGTATTGACACACAGAAACAGCTGATGCTTCAACCAAGTGTCATTGATGACGAGAGAGAATTTTGCAGCGTGTTCACGTAGTTTAAACCACTGAAATTCTATCTTTGTACATATTAATGTAGAGTTCGTTTTCGTATTATCAAAAAATTTCACATTTTCATAGAAAATTATATATATATATATATATATATAATAAGCAGTGGTAGCCGAGTGGTCGAACGCATGCGTGTTTGAAATCGAAGTGTGCAGGTTCAAACCCCGGCTCGCACCTCTGGGATTTATGTGCGAATCTCATTTTCATCCGAGACTCACTTGCTATAAAACGGTGAAGGAAAACATCGTGACGAAACCTGCACGTCTGAGGGAACTTGACTAGTTTTCGATATATGTGTGAAGTCTGCCAACCCGCACTGGGCCAGCGTGGTGGACTATGGCCCGAATCCCCCTCGTATTGAGGGGAGGCCCGTGCCCAGCAGTGGGACGTTAAAAGAGCTGTAGTAGCATAGAAAATTATTACGTTTTTGCTATTAGATTTTGGATCCCTAAAGACATTGTTAACAGGCACGTATGACTTCTACGGATTGAACCACTACTCGACCAGCCTGATTCGAAAGGCGAGACCTGGTGAGGGGCCGGGATCCTGGCCCTTCTGCGGTCCTCAAGAGCTGGGCATCGTGATGGAGAGTGACCCTACTTGGGTCACCACAGAACTGGACTGGTTTGCGGTAGGTTACCCCTTCAGTTCACAAAGATACCCCATGCCTTTTACGGGAGTCCAGAGTCTACTAAGATTACTATGGCTTAATTTTTTGAGGCATGAAAAGAACATGTTTTATTTATGGTAGCTAGAATATGATCAGGCTTCAAGGTGACAATCTAGAACCTGAAGCCAGATATACCGGTCATGTTCTATCTATCAATCTTATTTAGGTATGCAGGGTGTATGAGAAGTTGGATATAATACTTACGTTTGCATGCGCATCAGGTATACAACTGAATGGTATAATTTTTTATCGAAATTCTAACATGATATTTCAATATTTTTTTCGCTGCTATTTTTTAAATCTTGTTATATCTCTAGTCCTATGCGACATTGTCACGTTTTGTTTGGTGAATGTAAAGCGGGTTTCAGACTACGCTATAATATAATAGCAAATAGTATATAGCTCATAGCACAACAATATCGCGCACCATACATTGCTATGGACACGTTCACACTGTACTGTACTATATATTATTGGCTTACTATACGCTATAAATTGGTGCGATGCGCTGATCTCTGCATGAACATGCTATGCTATATCACGCGCCGCCATTTTCCTCCTCCCTCACCCCCGGCCGTCCCGTCAACTGAGCTTGCTATATACTATAAATGCTTGCGATAATATCGCATAATGTGAACGCCATGCTATGCTGTCCTCTATAGCATCCTTCTTTGCTATACCTACTATATAGCACAATAGTATAGCGTAGTTCGAAACCCACTTAAATGTAGTTTACATTGAAGATGTAGTTAACATTGTTTAATAGGGCTATGGGTGTACCCTAAAGCCACAATACGATACCTGTGACAAATAATCAATGGTCTGTATCTCAGAAACTATGATAGTTAGGGATTGTCAGTTTTTACTAATTATGGTACGTATGGTTACCATATATGTAGCTAAAATATTATTTCGGACTTCTGATACACCCCGTATAAATTAATTGCTGTTCGTTAGTCTCTCTAAAATGGCTCGACCGATTTTATTATTTCTTGTTTTGTTCGCTGTAATAAAGCAGTACATATCGCTTAAACAACTCAGACAACTAGTCCTATTCTAGGGAAGTATTTACCTACGTTTTGTTGTTACAGGTGTACCCTAAAGGTCTGTACCGTCAGCTGCACTGGCTGAAGAACACGTACAATATCAGTGAGGTCATTATCACTGAGAACGGAGTCCTCAGCTTTGATGACAAACTCGACGATTATTACCGACTAACCTATGTTAAGGAACACTTGAATTCGGTAAGCCTTTGCAAGCAGCCGTAGGTCTATAAGGAATAAATATTTCATGTTTTACATTGACATTGCGACGGGCACAGTTACTTAGATTTGTGCCATTATCCACCAAGCCAGCCGAGTTGGTGAAATTCACGTAGAGATATATGTGTAGGTTTCCTCATGATGTTTGCCTCCACCGTACAGTACCGTAATGATAATTGAAAATTATATTTTCATGTGAAATCCGAAAATCTCAGGTGTTTGGACCTGCACCCCAAACATCTAACTTGTACTATACCGGTTCGGTAACTACCGCTTATCTCTGTCAAAAGAATATCGGTTTCGGGTTAACTAATCATAAGTTTTCTTTTGTTTGGTGCCATAAATTAGGTCCTAATACTTTTTTAACGTGTTTTACGGCTTTGAATATCCCTTTGATACCTGTAGTTAAATATATATTGAGGAGGTGAAGGAAAAAACCCCACTTTTCCTTTATTTTATTTTTTTAGTCTTTGTGCAAAAAAAATGTTAAATGGATTGAAACAAATAAGTAAAACCTTATCAAAAACACCACTTTTCTTGTACAAATAGGAAGCTCCGAACAAAACCACACTTTAGACTCTAACTAAACAAATCAGTCTCAATTTACATTGTACCGTTTTCTCCAAAATTTGAAAAAATGGGAAAGTGAGGTTTTGTTCCACCTCCTTATTTTATATTGTCAAGGTTTTGGACCCATTATTTTTTTAGGGTTCCGTACCCAATGGGTAAAACGGGAACCCTATTACTAAGACTTCGCTGTCCGTCCGTCCGTCCGTCTGTCACCAGGCTGTATCTCATGAACCGTGATAGTTAGAGAGTTGAAATTTTCACAGATTATGTATTTCTGTGGCCGCTATAACAACAAATACTAAAAAACAGAATAAAATAAACATTTAAGGGGGCCACCTAGCGCCAAATAGCTGGACTATTTAGTCACGCAGAGGATCGCCACTTGTAGGACTGAAATATTGTTATTTCATTGTTTTTATTTTAATTTTAAGATACTTATTAGGGCTTTAGCCGATTATTATAGATAATGGTACGGAACCCTTCGTGCGCGAGTCCGACTCGCACTTGGCCGGTTTTTCAGGTGTTGCTAGCGTTGCAGGACGGGATAAACGTATCCGGGTACATCGCGTGGACCCTCATGGATAACTTCGAATGGACGAGTGGATTTAGGTGAGCTTGGTGAAAAGGTGTCGAAAGGGACTTTGACATTTGACTCATTTGTAAAATGCACTTAGTGGTAATATACATAAAGATTCAATATGCATGACAAAAGCTACGTGACCACGCGCAATTATACTCGGGTCATTCATGACATTTCGTTGAAAAACGAGCTTTTTGTCTCAGGTAATACGGTACCTTTTGATATTGGCGAAAAATTTTCGCGCACATTTTAAAGACTCAAGACCACAAGGCTCATAAAAAATCGTGTCTTTCATGTTTGGCTATACCAAAACGAACTGTATTAACCCATTGGCAAAGCTCTTTTTCCAACGAAATGCCATCGATGACGCTGGCCAGTTATAATGCGTGTAACTTTTACCACAGAAATTCAAACTTTATACGCATTATTATAGAGTTCGTTTTGGTAGGCACATGCAAAAACAATACGCGTGAATGTGGGGGCAGGGACTTTCGTTTACTTATTTCATTGATATACATAGTTTAATTTGTTTCAGTGTAAAATTCGGGCTATACGCAGTGAACTTCACGTGTCCGGTGCGCACACGCACCCCTCGCGCGTCCGCCAAGTACTACGCTGACGTCATCAAGACTAGAACTATTAAATCAAATTAGTAAAATCTCTTCTAATCTAATTATTTCCCAAAATTATTTCTTTAAATATAAGTGAGGACGGGGGTAGTAAAACTACCCTTCCCGATTTATAATGGTGTTACAGATTTTTTTTTCTAAATAAATTCCTATAATTTTTTTTTATAAAAAAAGATGCAATTTAGTTATTTAGTACATTTACTTTGATTAATTATTATTTTTTAGTTTTTTTTTTCATAAACTATTTTTTTTGTAAATTCATAACAACCCATTTTTAAGACTCTTTGATGAGATGTTAACATAATTATGTAGGTACCTACACAAAGTACTTCTATAATTGACAGCATTATAAATGTTTTATTTTATTTTTAAAAATACTATCTTGCTTTAATGAATATGCGTAAGATGGACGGCATTACGCTTAGTGTAGTGTTTTTAGTAAGTACCAACAGAATTGACACCATTTCACCCCCAACATATATTTGAAATATCAAAAGCCATTTTTTTACATTATTGTAACAATTTTTATATTAGTGACACCTATTGGCATATTCTGTAACTATCAAGTTATTTGGAAGATCACTTCTTTGCATTTATCGGCAACCATAAGATAATATCCAGATTTGGACACAATGATTACGACATTCATTATCTCTGTGAGTCTATTTATGTAAATAAATAGTATGTTTTATTATTCGCTAACTAGTATTATTTTTAAGTCTCCAACGCCATCTATTGCCTTTTCCTGAAGCTATTCTATACAAATAAACAAGAATGCAAAATGTAGAAAGGAAAGTAATGAATAAAGAAAGTTAGGAAGCATTATAATGATTATATCTATTACTAGCTGTGCCCGCGGTTTCACCCGCGCTAATAGTTACTTTGGCGTAGAGTGATGTTATAAAGTCTATGATTATAAGTCTATAATACCCGATTCATGTTCGGGAATATTCCCGTTTTTGCCACATTATTCATTGCTGCTCCGCTCCTATTGGTCGTAGCGTGATGATATATAGCTTATAACCTTCCTCGATAAATGAACTATTTAACACAAAAAGAATTATTCAATTCGGACCAGTAGTTTCTGAGATTAGCGCGTTCAACCAAACAAACAAACAAACTCTTTAGCTTTATAATATTATATTAATATATTAATTAATATTATAATTATATATTATATAGTATAGATGCAATATTGATTAACACAATCTACAGGTTGTTTCAGAAGTCCGAAATAATACTTGACCGTTTGCATGAGTATCGGGTATACAGCCGAATGGTATACAAATTTGACCGAAATTCGATCATGATTTTTAAATTTTTTCTCCGCGAATTTTAAAAACTTAAAATGTCCGAAGTCCTAAGCGATCTTTTCAAGTTCTGTTTTCTGAACACCAGTAGTCGCCTCTCGTTAGTGTACTTTGCACTGATAAACAGGATTAGGATGTACCCCAAGCCCACAACACGATACCTGTGACCAATATCCAAAGGTCTGTAAAATTTTTGATTATCTATACTATATTAAAGCCAAAGAGTTTGTTTGTTTGGTTGAACGCGCTAATCTCAGGAACTACTGGTCCGAATTGAATAATTATTTTTGTGTTAAATTGTTCATTTATCGAGGAAGGTTATAAGCTATATATCATCACGCTACGACCAATAGGAGCGGAGCAGCAACGAATAATGTGGCAAAAACGGGAAAAAAAATATTCCTTTTGAAAGCTTCCGTTGCGTACGCTGCCTTATCGGTTAAAGTTTGCACTTATTGAGGAAGGTCATAGACTCTATAACATCACTCTACGCCAAAGTAACTATTAGCGCGGGTGAAACCGCGGGCTCAGCTAGTATAATATATAGGTAATCAAAGACTTCAGTATATCTCCAGCGTTAGTGAGCCGATGTCGAAAAATATTTTTTTGTTTAATGCAGGTTGTTAACTATTACTTTTTAGACTCAACCACGATTTTATTTTTTTTGTAATGAACTACGCTGTTGGCCGTGAGTTGGCCTTTACAGCTTCACCGGAGGAGTGGCGAGTGCAGAGTGCGACTCCAGCCAAAGCCTTAAGGGCGGAAGAGGAGGGCAACTAGCTCAAGGGCGCCACATGGGGCACGACCTCGGCTTGGGCGACTCAACCACGACTCAACATTACTTAGGTATACTTACATTACTTTAAGAACTTAGTTATTAAGGTTAAATCACAAAGGTTTATTATTTTTAGCATTGTAGTTTTTTTTGGCGGTTTAATTTTTTTTGTTAAAAAGTTTTTATAACATTTGTTTTTTATAAGCCAGCAACTGTAAAAAAACCGGCCAAGTGCGAGTCGGACTCGCGCACGAAGGGTTCCGTACCATTATTTATAAAAACGGCAAAAAAAAATACGTTTGTTGTATGGGAGCCCCCTTAAATATTTATTTTATTCTGTTTTTCAGTATTTGTTGTTATAGTGGCAACAGAAATATGTCATCTGTGAAAATTTCAACTCCCTAACTATCACGGTTCATGAGATACAGCCTGGTGACAGACGGACGGACGGACGGACGGACAGCGAAGTCTCAGTAATAGGGTTCCCGTTTTACCCTTTGGGTACGGAACCCTAAAAATGAAAGTTATATTAAAACAATACTGATAAATAGGTGGTAAGACATGCGATGGGTGCACCTACCCAATCGGAGATAATAGTGGTGGTTTTGATCTATAATATTGTTTTTAACCGACTTCACTCAAGGGAGGAGGTTCTCAATTCGATACGTATGTTTTTACCCGACTACGGCCAAGCCAAAAGGAAGGTTATGATTTACGCAATAAGTATGTATGTTTGTATTTACGTATGTTCCTCCGTAGCGCTTAAACAATTCAGCCGATATTGATGAATAAGGTGTCAATCGATTCGCTATTATAGCCCGGATAACTTATGCTACATTTTAACCGACTTCAACAATAGGAGGAGTCTATTTTACCCTGTAAGCACAGATTTTAACCGATTTCATTCCTTCTTACCGTAGGCGGGTTACAGTTTTTTAAACATTTTTCTTGTTAGGGTTCCGTACCCAAAGGGTAAAACGGGAACCCTATTACTGAGACTTCGCTGTCCGTCCGTCCGTCCGTCTGTCACCAGGCTGTATCTCATGAACCGTGATAGTTAGAGAGTTAAGTTTACAACTAACGTGATTTTTTTGCCGTTTTAATACCATTATCTATATAGGAACCCTTCGTGCGCGAGTCCGAGTCGCACTTGGCCGGTTTTTTTTTTGTTTATTGACGACTAGCTTCTACCCGCGACTTCGTCCGCGCAGACTACGAGTATTCAATATCGTTATAAATTATAGTTACTCTACGGGGTATATCAGAAGTCCGAAATAATACTTTAGGTACATATATGATAGCTCAAGTGTGGATGCTTAGTGAAGACAGTTTATATTGAAAATTTATATTTAAAATTTGTATACCATTCGGTTGGATACCCCATACTCATTTAAAAGGTCAAGTATTATTTCGGACTTCTGAAAAATATGTTATTGTGATGTATAAACGATACTACTGTGGAGTTTCGTCAAAATCCGTTCAGTAGTTATTGCGTGAAAGAGTAACAAACATCCATTCTCACAAACTTGCACGTTAAAATTTTAGTAGGATTTGTAACTGCCTGTATTGGTTTACAATTAACTGTATATTGTATACTTGTTAATTACAAAAACACATTGTAATGCAAATAACATGTAAATCCTTATTGAAAAAAAGCAACCATGGAGTTTCTTGCCCATTCTTCTCCATAGGAAATGCATTCCGAATGGGTGGTAGAGATACTATTAATGTTATTAATTTTTTACTGCCTTGTCTACTGATTTATAAGTGCCTGTATTGGTTTACATGAATAAAAAACATCTGATTCTGATTCGTGAAAATAAAATCGTTTTTCCATTTTCTTTTCAGTTCATCCCTCGTCCCAGGCCAGTCGGGGAGAGGGGTAGCCGGGGCCCTCAGACCGCGTTGAGCTCGCGCGCCGTACGCTCGTGTCCCGTTGCGAAATTATGTCACAATAAAATAAAACGGGTAAAACTAGTGTTCCTTCAACAATGGTGAAGTTCAAAGTATTATTCGCGGTGTTCTTCGCTGTAACACTGGCTGTCGGTAAGTGGTTATTTCTTTTTGTATGGTTGACTTACCTTCAAAAAATATATTAATTTACAGTAAGTACATAATTAAGTTCCAATTTATACTATATAGCGGCCCGTCCTGGCTTCGCGGGGGTGGACATTTTTTTTTAATATTTCGGAATACATAAATATAGCCTATGTTACTCAGTGATAATGTAGCTTTCTAACGGGAAAATAATTTTTGAAATGGTCCGGTATGGTCTGGTAGTTTTTACGTTTATTCGTTACATAGATAAATACAAATCTTTCCTGTTCATCTATACTGATATTATAAAGCTAAAGAGTTTGTTTGTTTGGTTGAACGCGCCAATCTCAGAAACTACTGGTCCGAATTGAATAATTATTTTTGTGTTAAATAGTTCATTTATCGAGGAAGGTTATAAGCTATGTATCATCACGCTACGACCAATAGGAGCAACGAATAATGTGGCAAAAACGGGAATATTCCCGAACATGAATCGGGTATTATAGACTTATAATCATAGACTTTATAACATCACTCTACGCCAAAGTAACTATTAGCGCGGGTGAAACCGCGGGCACAGCTAGTAAATAATATTAGTATAGAAAAGCGGTCTGTAAAGTATTTGTATCAATGTTTCTATAAATTTGGGGGTAGATTTTTTTTTTAAGTAATTGCTATCTTGTTTTGTTTTTTCAAAGCACACGATCGGTTAGATATTTTGTTGATATCCAAAATTTAATAGAGTTATTAAATTTAGACAAACGTATGTAGGCCCTAATTAGGTACATTTACTTAACTACATCGAGGCGTAAAAGCTTTAAGCGACACTTTTGGGCAATACCTATTGACTTAAATACATTTTTGAAATCAGCGACTCTTTCTGCGTCGAATAAGTACCTATACATCATCACGCCTGTATTCCCCGAAGGGGTAGGTAGAGGTGCACTGTAGTGCGCCCACACTTCGCCGATGTATTTTGGTCCCAATGTAATAGGGGGCGAGCCTATTGCCATTATACCGGGCACATTCCCCCTCAATACGAGGGAGATTTAGGCCAGAGTCCACCACGCTGGCCCAGTGCGGGTTGGTGAACTTCACACGCCTTTCTATAGACGTGCAGGTTTCCTCACGATGTTTTCCTTCACCGTTCAGCAAGTGGTAATCATTGTTGAAAATGACATTCGCACATGAAAATTATCTCAGAGGTGCGGGCCTGGGATTTGAACTTGCACCCCTTACGTTCAAGGCGGGCGTTCTTTCCCGCGAGGCTAAAGTTACAGAAATGTCGCTTAAGTCACATCACCCCTCGATGTCTTAGCGTAATATTATTATATTTGTCATTATGATATAATTTAAATGGTTCTTATTTTCAATCTTAATAGCTAGGCTCTGTGATTTTTCCCGCCATCTTCACTTTATACTTGCTTTTTTTATCTCCCAGTACGTTTTGGCATTTATTTTTTCTTTTATTCGGTAAAAAGCTTTTCCTTGGTCTTCCTCTTCCTCCCTTGCCTTCTTTGCCTCTATTATCGTCCTTTTTATAAATGCAAATACATACAGATTGACAAGTTCAAATTTATTAGAGGAAGCTTATATTTTTAAGAATAAAACTAAGAAAATATAATTTTATAATTATGTACTTAATATCTGTTTAAATATAAATACATACTATTTATACGCGTTTTGCTATGAAACGGTGAAGGAAAACATCGTGAGGAAACCTGCACGTCTGATGGAACATGACAAGTTTTCGATAGATGTGTGAAGTCTGCCAACCCGCACTGGGCCAGCGTGGTGGATTATGGCCCGAATCCCCCTCGCATTGAGGGGAGGCCTGTGCCCAGCAGTGGGACGTTAAAAGGGCTGTAGTAGTATACGCGTTTTTGACCGTGAATACCTATTTATTTACTTAATCTAAATCTAAGTCTAAAAATCATTTCTAAATGCAAGACTTAGTCATCAAATTTAATATCTTACTTAAAGTTACAAAAACAAATCCTTTAATTAAGAAGAAAACATCAATTGTAATGAGTTATGAGATATATAGGTACGTAATTCAGCAACACAAGTGCTCGGCCCTAATACCCTTCTCTCCTTTCATAATTAAGTCTTATTAACGCAATTAATTATATCCAAGTACGTATAAGCAATTATCAAGATTCGCGGGCTAGAAATAAACTATAGTACATTATAGACATTTGCCAATATTCATACATCATCACGCCTGTATTCCCCGAAGGGGTAGGCAGAGGTGCACTGTGCGCCTATACTTCGCCAATGTATTTTGGTCCCAGAGTAATAGGGGTTGAGCCTGTTGCCACTAACCGGGCACGTTCTTTCTCAATACAAGGGAGATTTTTGGGCTATAGTCCACGACGCTGCCCAGTGTGGGTTGGTGAACTTCACACGCCTTTCTATAGACGTGCAGGTTTCCTCGCGATGTTTTCCTTCACCGTTTCATGGCAAGTGGTAATCTCGGATGAAAATGAGATTCGCACATAAACTCAAAGGTGCGAAGCCGTTGTTTGAACCTGCACAGTTTAATTGTAGGACGTGCGTTCGACCACTCGGCAGCCACTGCTAGGTAAAACGAACTTTATTGACTAACAGAGAAAGCTTAATCTTCAACGAATTGTCATTGACAGTGCTACCGAGTCTTGACGTGTGGTCTTGTGGATTCAATTTCTGTGGTTTAAGCCACGCGCCTCAAAATCTCTGAAAATACTAAAACGAACTCTATGCCAATAAGGATAAATATTGTATTTCAGTGGTAGGGTAAAAGCCTTGCCCCCACGCGTCAACGTTCGCTCGCTCTGCCAGTTTCAGTTCGTTGTAGAATGAACTTTTTCGATGTGTTAATATGGTCGTTTTTGTATTGGCAAAATTTTATACGTGCTCTTATATGCCATAGTGTGCTCTGGACTTTCGATAACGGTAAAGTTTTTGATCCTAAATCTAACAAGGATTGTATCAATAGTAACTGAATATCTTACTACTACTACAGCCCTTTTAACGCCCCATTGCTGGGCACGGGCATCCCCTCAATGCGAGGGGGATTCGGGCCACAGTCCACCACGCTGACCCAGTGCGGGTTGGCAGACTTCACACATCTATCGAAAACTAGCCAAGTTCCCTTAGACGTGCATGTTTCCTCACGATGTTTTCCTTCACCGTTTCATAGCAAGTGATAATCTCGGATGAAGATAAGATTCGCACATAAATCCCAGAAGTGCGAGCCGGGGTTTGAACCTGCACACTTCGATTGCAAGGCGTGCGTTCGACCACTCGGCTACCACTGCTTCTGTCTGAATGTCTACATGTAACGAAAATTTATTTATCATTTTTCGATATGGATTTCGTACGTCAAAGTATTAAACCCTCAAGATGATGTTATAAAGTCCAGTCGGATCCCGATCCGGCGCGGTGCGGTCATGTCGACATAACGGTCAATCTATAAAGATCCCTCGGCCCGGATATAATCCACTGCCGCCCTATCCGGAATAGCACAATCACTACATTGTGCGATGTCGTTTATTTTTACTGTCCACTTACCACATAAGCTGCAATGCTACTTAAATATTACTTTCAGTTCGACAGTTAACTCAATACAAAATCTCCCTCGTATTGAGGGGCAATGTGCCCGTTATAATGGCAATAGACTCGCCCCCTATTGCATTGGGACCAAAATACATCGGCGAAGTGTGGACGCACTGCAGTGCACCTCTGCCTATCCCTCTGCACATCTATCTCGCCACATACGAACTAAATCCTGCATCGCGATATTAAAGTGATCCGAGCGATTGAACATATATATGTTACGGCTAAAACCCGAAGTGCGGCTACACCTAGTTTTAACCGGTTAGAACTAGGTGTAGTCACTTACTCTTGGTTAAATCTAGTACGAGCCGATTGATTTCGGGTAAAACTAGGTCTATCCTTCATCATGCCGGCTACTACTAGGTCCAGCCATTCCCTGTTGGATAAAACTAGGTCTATCCGATATCATTCCGGCTAGAACTAGGTCCAGACAATCCCTGTTGGATAAAACTAGGTCTATCCGATATCATTCCGGCTAGAACTAGGTCCAGACAATCCCTGTTGGATAAAACTAGGTCTATCCGATATCATGCCGGCTAGAACTAGGTCCAGACAATCCCTGTTGGATAAAACTAGATGCAAACAAGTTCATACAAGTAACAGGCGCCTTCGTCACTCTCATCATCAACTAACTCTCTAAGAATTTTCTCAAGATCTTCCTCACTTTCTATATTTGCAAGGACTTCAGGTGGCAAATCAGATGATTTCAGCCCGACCTTTACATCAGAACCGAACATTGCCTGGTACGGCGATCTTTTAATTCCGTGATGGTAAGCTCTATTTTTCATTTGCTGAATAAATCGTAAGCCTTCTGACCATTTTTGGCTGTTCTCGTCAACCATCCAAGTCATAAGCATTTTTTCTATGTCTTGATTGGCTCGTTCAACACTACCTTGTGACTGGCTGTGTCGTGGTTTCCCATGTACAATCTTCAAACCTGGCCACATCTGAGTCAAACTTTCCACAACTCGATTAGCGAACTCTCTGCCATTGTCGGATTGAAGTATTGAGGGTGATCCAAAGATACAAAATATATCAAGTAATTTCTTTGATACTTCTTCCGCAGTCTTCCTTTGTAACGGATGAAGTTGTACGAATTTCGTGAGGTGGTCCTGATAAACTAGTATGAACTTGTAGTCACCATCTGGGTTTGTCTGCATGTCTATTAAATCTACTTGGCAACGGCTGTTTAGCTCGCTGGATAATATAGGCTTTACAACAAGGCCTTTTTTGGTAGATTTTTGTTTCATTTGACATGGCTTACATAAACGAAGATACAAAAGAATCGCCTCCTGAGTAATATTTGCATACTTCTTTTTAGCTTCAGCAACCATTCTGTTTCTTCCGCCGTGCCCATCGCACAGATGTATTTCATGAAGAACATCAAACAAGTCTTCATTCTTGACGTAATATTTGATATTTTCGGAATTTTCGGTGCTCGACACAGGAGAAATCAACTTTTCGATGTCGCCAATACAACAAACATCGAAGCGCTTCAAACGGTGATATTGTAACGTAGAACGTTTCGTGGATATTTTGGCAGCTTTAACGTCTTCTATAAACGATTTATTTAACGATTTATTCAGCAAATGAAAAATAGAGCTTACCATCACGGAATTAAAAGATCGCCGTACCAGGCAATGTTCGGTTCTGATGTAAAGGTCGGGCTGAAATCATCTGATTTGCCACCTGAAGTCCTTGCAAATATAGAAAGTGAGGAAGATCTTGAGAAAATTCTTAGAGAGTTAGTTGATGATGAGAGTGACGAAGGCGCCTGTTACTTGTATGAACTTGTTTGCATCTAGTTTTATCCAACAGGGATTGTCTGGACCTAGTTCTAGCCGGAATGATATCGGATAGACCTAGTTTTATCCAACAGGGATTGCCTGGACCTAGTTCTAGCCGGAATGATATCGGATAGACCTAGTTTTATCCAACAGGGAATGGCTGGACCTAGTTGTAGCCGGCATGATGAAGGATAGACCTAGTTTTACCCGAAATCTATCGGCTCGTACTAGATTTAACCAAGAGTAAGTGACTACACCTAGTTCTAACCGGTTAAAACTAGGTGTAGCCGCACTTCGGGTTTTAGCCGTAACATATACAAGAACCCGACAACAACCGTCGGGCAGTAGCCCACCAGACACATCACCCGTCTGTTCGGAGGATCCTCCATTTTCAATGAGGGCTGAGGAACTTTACACACTGTTCCTCACACTCTCCAAATGTATATTAATACAGAGCTCTTTTTGGCATTCGCAAAAACAAATACTTTTGTAAGACTAATTATGAATGAACGAAACATTTTCTTCAATGAAATCATTGTTTAGAAAGATGGGAGGTAAGAACAACTTTACTCATGATTTACTTATCTATAAGTTAGGTATACACCATCGATACTTCAAGACATACCTCACCCCAGGAGTAGGTAGTAAAGCAGGCAGGGACGGATTCGCGCCTCGAATAAGTACCATAAAAAGTTATAGCCGATCCTTCAGTATAATATTTATGCGTCGAGAATCGAGACGGTTGTAAGGTTACTTTCGTGGTTGGTTTATGTTATCAGTATTTATATTTTATTCTTCTTTTTTACGAAATTTCATGGAATAAGACTAAGATGCGACCTTGCGATTATCGGGTATTTATGCTAAATGATGATGATGATTGATTGATGATGGTGATGACAGTTATAAAGATGGCGGATGAATCTCTCATCCTGCATCTATATCACTGTCATCATTCATTTTTATTTATAATGTGTAATTATTGAATTTGCCCTTGCTTGCTATTAATTACTTGACACTGGCTGAAATAACCGCTAAACGTAGGTGGAGCCAGTCCTCATCTTATTCCATTAAATATCATCATTTCGTAAATAAAGAAAAGAAGAAAAGAAAGAACCCAACTTCTTCTTTCTTTACAAAATGATGAAACTTAGAATCAGAATCAGATTTTTTTATTCAAGTAAGTAAACCAATACAGGCACTTATGAATCGACAATACACAAAAGGTAATAATAGTATCTCTACCACCCATTCGGAATGCATTTCCTATGCAGAAGAATTGGCAAAAAACTCCATGGTTGCTCTTTTCCAATAAAGATTTACATTTTTATGTATTTTTCTTAATACACGAAGTTGAGAAATGGATTAACCATAAAAGTATTTTCATCATCATCATTTGCCTTACCTTATCCCATTATTTGGGGTCGGTGCAGTATGTATTTTTCTTCCATTCATCTCGCTTTTTCTTCATACTCCGATCTCATTCATATCACTTTTTACACAATCCATCCATCTTTCCTCTCGCCTTTTATCCATCCACATTCATACTCATCACTCTTTTAGTCACATGCTTCTCGTCTCTTCTCATCACATGCCCAAACCATTCTAGTCTCTTACTTCTCACTTTTTCTTTTATGGGCGCTACTTTTATTTAAAATAAGTATATTATTCGTTGAAATGGGATCAATGCCGCGAGCAAATTTTGGCCACAGATATTCAGACTTTATCTATATTAGCAAAGTGTACATTTTCAAAATGAAGGTTTAAATATTTTTACTCGCCTCAATAAGTTCAGGACCTAAATTCTCGCATAACTATCATCTCTATTCGAGATATGTCAAAAACATATGACCAATTTGACGTTTTGTTACGAGATATCTCGAATAGCAGTGGTAGCCTCGTGGGCAAGAACGCCCGCCGTGAACGTAAGGGGTGCAAGTTCAATTCCCGGGCCCGCACCTCTGAGATAATTTTCATGTGCGAATTTCATTTTCAACAATGATTACCATTTGCTGAACGGTGAAGGAAAACATCGTGATGAAACCTGCACGTCTATAGTAAGGCGTGTGAAGTTCACCAACCTGCACTGGGCCAGCGTGGTGGACTATGGCCCAAATCTCTCTCGTATTGAGGGGGATTGTGCCCGGTATAATGGCAATAGGCTCGCCCCCTATTACATTGGGACCAAAATACAGCGGTGAAGGGTGGGCGCACTGTAGTGCACCTCTGCGTACCCCTTCGGGGAATACAGGCATGATGATGCATTATTATATCTCGAATACAGATAATGTTGATCTCACGAGTATTGCACCGCAGAGCATAAACAACTTGACAACTTTTAACTCTACTTAACATTTAGTACATCGCCGTGTAAGGCAAGGGGATTTTAGGTTGACAGAGGGTGTGAGGGGGATGGCAATTAATTGTTTTATCTCTCGTTCTCGCCTCGTATTAGCTGTTTAGCATTATAAGCCTGAGACAAGGGCGAAATATTCTGTTAGAGCCTTACCACAACCTCTTAAAATTGTTTGTTTCAATAGTAACTAGATATTTACAGATATTGTGCTTAGTTAACTGTTGAAAACTTACCACCACCTGTCTTGCAGCAATGTTTTCAATATTACTTTTAGTTTTCAACAGTGAACTCAGTACAAAATCTGTGAAAAATGTACAGTCACGTAACACGTCAAAATTTACTCGCTGACAGTATACTTACTTTGTAGAATGCACGTTTCTGTGTCAACTATGGTGCGTTTTGGTATTGGAAAAAATCTTACACGCGAGTGTCGACGCCTCTGGTGCAGAGTGGGTCTTCAATGTGATCCCGCTGAAGGTGATAACGGTCGTCTGGTGGGTGATAATAATAGAGTATACGAGTGTGGTATGAGAGTGGTTCTATGTCTTGAGGCGTTTACTCTCATTAAACTTTTGGTTATCAACTGCGTGACGAAGTTGTCCAGGTTCTTTTGAAGAAAGCGTAGGTAACATGTTTTCGAAGACGCAAAGTTGTGGATGCTATGCCCTTATTTCCATTGGCATTGAGCAAAGAATTATTGTCCCCTGGAGGGGTTTTACAGGGGTCACCTACTTATAACAATTTTATCCGGGTTCCTTACTTATCGACGTAAGTGCTTATTCAAGTAATCCAGTTTCCGATGTGGCGGTACCGAAGCGAGGTCTTGATAAATGATGCTGCCACTGGCAAAAGTAATGAAAATTCCATCTCCAGTTTTCTCAATATTAATGGTGCGAAATTTTTGAAAGAATGTCCGTGTTTTGATAAATAGACACTGTGATTTGATTTGCTGCACCCTACTCGGCTATATTTTTTTTTATGAAGATTGTCGGAAAATTTGATTTTGGTATTTGTATCGGGCACAGTTTATTGCGAAATTTGAATTTATATTTACACTAGCTGTGCCCGCGACTTTGCCCGCGTGGACTTTAGGGAGATTACCCGGAAATATGGGTATTATGTTTTTCCCGCGGAACCCTAATGCTTTTTCTAAAATTAAAGTAGCCTAAGTTACGCCTTAGAACGTCAGCTATCTGTCAGTGAAAGTCCCATTGAAATCGGTTCAGCCGTTTAGAAGTTTACCTCAAACAAACAGACAGACAGACAAAAAAAAAAAATTGCGTTTTCGTTATAGGTATCGTATATACTTTCATACGCATTTGGTAAAAAAGTGTTATTTTGATATTACAAACAGACACTCCAATTTTATTTATTTGCATAGAATAGAATTACAAACAGACACTCCAATTTTATTTATTTGTATAGAATAGAATATAGAATGTTAAGAAAGTTGTTAAAGTACCGTACTGAGACCCGCCAATGGTATTCATAATATCTTGTATAGAAAATGTGCCAGAGTTTCATCTACACGTTCCACCGTGGCTCGCACTTATGGCACCCCGGAGGTTATTACAAGCAGGTGCAGTACAGTTAATAGTGTTATTTATTATTATTATGTTGGACGTACAAAGCTGTTTTCGCAACAATATAACAATATATACCAGTTGGGTAGGTGCTTAGAATTACCCTTGAGAACTATATAGATGAAGGAAAACCTCCAGGGCTAGCATGCATGCCAAGACTGGATGGACATGGATTTTGTTGGATCTAGTCGCTCGTTCTCTGTCTTATTTCAAAATCGACGTATGTCGAGACAGTGGTCTAGTCTTAGAAGTCTTGTCTTATAAGACTATTTTGGAAATCCAGTCTTAGAAGTTTAGAGTTAGACTTAGAAGTTTAGATTTAGAAGTTTAGACTTGGAAGTCTAGACTTAGAAGTCTAGTCTTAGCGCGCATGCTTGCCATGCTGTATGTCTTATGAAAGACTTGTAAGCCTAACTGACCTTTACTAAGTATGGTGGAGTGTGGCTCCTCGCATTAAAAGTCTGCAATGGTAATAAGGTCTTATTAAATGCAGTACACTGCAATGTACCTCTTATTGATGGAATAAGTTGCGGTAGTAGCCAGTCATAATAAAATATGCCAGATTTCCATCATATAAACACGATTTGGACGCTGTTTAGGTGTCTTACTGGGTGTTCAAATTATACGTCTTCGGGTCGCATATTAACCTTTAATTACTATTAACAATTATATAAACTTTACACAGTACGGTCGCCATCAGTTTCAAATCGGTAATGGCCGCCAAACGCGCACTAGTGCTGCGCCGGCGACGTGCTAGTCTTTGGTATGTTGTGCGTGAACAGACACCATTTTTAAAATGGTTGAATCCAGATATCCGGTATCAGCAATTTTAAAAATGGCGTCCACATATCAATTAAAAATAATTAATGAAATCTGAACACGGATATTTGAGTGAGGTGGCTTAATAAATCCGGGTATAATATCTACCTGCGTTGCGTATTTTTTTTTTGTACCGGTTTTTTACACATTTGTGTTTTCATTTTGTTTTTATACGTCCTCGGAGTATTTTACTCCTAAAGTTTTTTATGTCGTCTGTTATAGTTTCTGACAGGGTCGCCATAAAACATAGAAGGTTTTGGGGTTACTTAAACACCTTGTTAGGTTAATTACTGTTTAATGTCAAGTCAAAGTCAAATCATTTATTCTGTATAGGCCTATGGGGGCACTTACAAATTGTCAAGTTTACATTTTTTTTTCTTATATGCATATATACTCACGATGATTTCCTACACCGTTTCGTAGCAAGTGGTAATCTCGGATGAATATGAGAAACCTAACCAAATAGCTATTTAATAGTATAAATTATTTTTTAACAGAAATACGTATTTTTATGCTATAGTTTAAGAAACTTTTTCTCGCTAGCGCAGCTATAGGCTGTATTCACACGGCCAAGCCGACTTCCTGATAATAACGGGGTTAACGAGAATGGATGTGCAGCAACGGAATATTTTTATTGGAGCGTTTCCGCGAGTTGTTGGATCTGTTGATGCTGTTTACGACATGGCGACAGTCAGTTATTATCGGGTAGCTAGCTTGACCGTGTCAATAATGCCTTAGTAGGTGCCTGATTGATGTAGTTGGATCGGAGCCAAGGCATCAATATTTAAGGCAGATCAATATGCCAGTGACAGATTTTCAAACGAATCGATGTCTGCGCTGAATATTTAGTGAAATTAATTTCAACAAATTGAGATGAAAATTAAGAGTCAACTCTAAAGGTACTAAGTTTGGTCACAAAATCGCTTTGATAATTATGTACACAATGCTTTGAGAATAAAACGAATTTGTTATGTGGCCGTAGTCTAGCCAATAAATGGCATATCATTTTTTATATGTGAAAATGTTTCTTTACACATTTTAAAATGTTTTTTACTTTTAGTTTGTTTAACTACCCAGTTTTAACAACCCAGAGTTGAATTTTGCATTCACACTTCACCGATGTTTGGTCCAAATGTAACAGTGGGCGAATCTAGTGCCATTTATTAAACTAGTCAAATTAAAATTGCGTTTGTGCCATTAAACGTTGATCGCGTGTATTCCCCGGCTGTCGGTATTAACCCTCAGCTGATTTCCACAGTTTCTACACATGTTACCTATCATTATGGTAGGTATATCAAACATAAACATAAACGTACAGAAAGTTAAAACCTCTGTCCCAATTCTCCGCTCGGCTGACTCTCATGCGTAATGAAACGATAAAACGCGGAAATGGGATTTTATTCAGTGACCGATTCATTTGCCGACCCGCTGCGCCCCTACCGTCCCACCGTCCGACCGTCCCACCGTCCGACCGTCCCACCGTCCAATCATCCTGCCGTCCTACCGTCCTACCATGCGACCATCCTTCTATAAAACCGTCCATATAGTGATGTCTGATATTCTAATTACAAATGAAGATGGAAGGTCTGAAAACGGTATCGGTACACTGGGCATCAAAACTCACTCTGCAAAAACGCACTCTGTGTCTATGTACATAATAATGGAATTGCTGTGATAAAAGCGACGCCGCCACGCGTCAAAATTCGCCCGCACTGTCGATTTCTTTTCGTTGAACATTTAACTTTAAGAGTCAATACAATCACTTTGGTATTGGCAAATACTTCGACATGCGGCTTCTGACGCTCCAGTGAGTGGGGGGGGGGGGGGGCTTGGGGGGGACTTTATCCGTGTCTTATCGGTCCGGATATTAGATACGACAATGTATTATCAATCATGTGTTCCTAAATCACCTGAAATACTAAGAATTTAAAAGCGGTGGTAGCCTACTTGGTAGAACGATCGCATTGAACTCAAAAATACACATAAAAAAGCATAGAGATTTGAACCGTCGCTTAGACGCGTCGTTTTAGACGCCTCAGTGTACGGGGGACTAAATTTCCTAGCCCCAATGAGTGCTGGACGTAAACGGTCCAAATAAACCGGTAGTATTATTTGATAGGTACGTCTATCACGGCTGAGGAAACTAGATACGGGCGATATATCCGGTCCAATTCATCCATATACAGGTCTTGGAATACTGCCAAAGATTTGACCGGCGTCGTCCGGTAATCCGATGCACTACGGAGAATAAGCTCCGGGTCACCGCACCCGGATATCCACCTACATAAGTCCGTGTAACCGGATATTATTTTAAAAATTGAACTTACAATTTCAGTTAGCAGTTTACATTTTTCTTTTGTTGGCAGTTCGTTTTGTTGTTATTATCATTTCCTTGGCTGAATTCCAGATTCGATTTGCTTAAGGGATGTAAATGTGGTTAGTCTATTCAGTCTAGAATCTTTTGGGACAGACATCGACCCCAACTTAGTTTGACTACTTATAAAATATTGTTATCTTGCTTATTTATAACGGTTATGAGAAGGAGGATAAAGACGCGCACTGGTTTTTTTTGCCAATGCTAAAACAAACTCTATGTTGGTATACATAAGATTGAATTTCTGTGGTAAAAGCCACGCACGCGTCCACGCTGCAATATTCGCTCGCTTCACCGTTGACAATTTGTTGGAGAATGGACTTTTTGTATGAGTTAATACAGTCCGTTTTTCAGTATTGGCAAAAATTCTACAGCGCGACTTTACGCCCCCGGGAACTTGGGGAGTAATTCTGGCATGATCAACACCATCTCTATTTCGACATTATGTCGAAACAAAACGACAAAATGTTGTTTAGATTTATGTCGAACTAGAGATATTCCATTATAGATTCGAGAGATAGTCGATTATACAATCGCCCTGTATGCACCATGCTGTGACAAGACACAGCATGGTGCATACGCAAGTCGATCGTAATGTATACCTTTTTTTTTATCGTTGGAAAACGCTTTATGCATCTCCCTACTATCCTCGGGGGGGATAGTAGGGAGTATGTGGGACTCACAGCACGAGACCGCATACCCACTAAAAACCAACGTTGCACCACGAGTCACAAGGAGTCGGGGCTATGGGAACGCGAAACGCAATCTTCCACGGCCCCGACGCAACAGTCGATCGTATACCTATGTAAAACAAATTCTATCAAAACAGTTGGAAAAATGCATGTAAAAGCCGCCATGTTCCCCGAAACCAGCCCCCTTAACACCACCAGTCTCACAGCAATATTACTTTTAGTATTTGACAGTAATCTCAGTACAAAATATGTCAAAAAATTACAGTTATTATAGTAATAACAATATTTAAGAAGTAGTAGAAAGGCTCCTGATGGCGATATTCGCAACAAATCTACTTCAAAAAACAAATTTCCCAATCAGACAAATCGTAGAGACTCGCATTCAATTTGCATTTCCATTTTGCGAATCGCAATTTCCATTACCCAACCCGTTTGCAGACGACCAGGGGCGCGTTACCGGTCGAGTTGACCCTAAAAACGGCGTGATTCGCTGAACAATTCGCAAATTGAATTGCGAACTCTCAGCTATTTGCGCCTGCATTGCGACTTTGCGAATGATTGCCGTTAAACTTTGACCTATTATATTCATTAACACGCTTATTTTCCCCGAAGGGGTAGGCAGAGGTGCACTGCAGTACGCCCACACTTCGCCGATGTCTTTTGGTCCAAATGTAATAGGTTATGCTCGCCCCTAACTTTGACCTGTTTCGATTTGAAATGAGTACACGGGAACTGGGCCCAAGGTCCCTAAACACTATCGTTGTGAAGTTGCTATGACTTCATGTTTTAAGGCATGATAACAACATCTTCTATCAATGGTATCTAAAATATGACCAGTGTAGACATTAGACATTGTCACCTTGAAGCTATTAGACATATTCTAGCAACCATTGATAAAAGATGTTGTATTTATGATAAATAGCAGTGGAAGCCGAGTGGTCGGACGCACGCCTTGTGTGCACGTTCAAACCTCGGCTCGCACCTCTGGGATTTATGTGCGAATCTCATTTACATCCGAGATTATCACTTGCTATGAAACGGTGAAGGAAAACATCGTGTGGAAACCTGCACGACTGAGGGAACTTGACTAGTTCTCGATAGATGTGTAAAGTCTGCCAGCCCGCACTGGGCCAGCGTGGTGGACTATGGTCCGAATGACCCTTGCATTGAGGGGAGGCCCGTGCCCAGCAGTGGGACGTTAAAAGGGCTGTAGTAGTAGTAGTTCATGACTTTAAACATGGAGACATAGCAACTTAACAATGAAATTTATAGGACTTGGGGTCCAGATAAGCTATTTAATCACACGAAATTGTAATAATCCATAGAAAGTACAGAGTAAAGACGCTAGGAGGTGCCAAAGTGCCTAAAATCTTACAGAAAAAAAAATCCTAAAATAAATTGCCTCCACAAGTTAACTAGCTTAAGTTACCCCTTGTAACCTCAGCTATCTGCACAGTGAAAGTCCTTTTAAAATCGGCCCAGTCGTATGGGTGTTTATCTAACACAAACTGACAGACAAAAAAATATATAAAATTGCGTTTTCGTTATAGATAACGTACATACTTTAATATACATTTAATGAAAAGCTGTTATTTTGACAATACAAACACACACTTCAATTATATTTAATCGTATACTACTACTACAGCCCTTTTAACGTCCCACTGCTGGGCACGGGCCTCCCCTCAATGCGAGGGGGATTCCACCTCGCTGGCCCAGTGCGGGTTGGCAGACAGTGCGGGTTGGCAGACGATCGTAAAGATTTAACCAAATTTTACTTGCTACTAACTATTAATGTATGGAATCGAAAAGGCCCCTTAACTACAGTTTGATGTTAGTTTGGGACTTCAAACAACGCCACCCCTCCCTGAACAATTATTGAAAGCCTTCTCCGTTAACTAATAGTTAACTTAAATGTGATTTTGAAAACTTTGTGAATGCATGTGGGACTTTGTTATGTATCTTACAAGTAGAGACGCCCCATTATATAATTAACCCATTGAACTTCAAGTTTATAGACATTAAAATCATTCTATAAACCATTTGTAACTTCATATTACAGTAGATAGGTAAATACGGAAACGTTATTATCAATATACCTTCATAAATATTGTTTTTTTTTTATTGGTTTATATCAGTTATTTTTTTACCTCATAAAATAATCTTATTCAGAATCAGATTTTTTTTGGTTCATGTAAACCAATACAGGCACTCATGAATCGTCAATAAATAGTAATAGTATCTCTCCCACCCGTTCGGCATGCGTTTCCTATGAAGAAAAATCGGCAAAAATCCATGGTTGCTTTTTACAAGCTTAACAATATTAACTTGCAATGTGTGTATGTGTCCGGGTGGAATCTTGCTACTGAATTTTAAATCAGTTTTATATAACCGATTTAGCTGATTTATTTGGTATGGGTACACGCTTATTTTGGATGACAATGCATGCTTAGCTATGTGACGTCATTCTTATTCCAATATGGCGGATCATCCAAGATGGCGGAATAGTTATTATTTCTGTACTACCACAGTATGGGTATCAAATAAAAGGTCTTGCTAAGGAGAACACGAAAACTAAGGGCGATTACATAAAAGCTTGTTCTTAAAAAGATTTTTTACCATTATTTTCCCTTTTTGTCAGTTCGTTTATGTATTGGAAAACAATTGATGGGTTTTGACGCAGGGATCTAAGCTACGCGCGCGCTGGGGCGTTAAAACAAGTGCTGCAAAATTATTTGCATAACCAAAACGAACTTTGTGTAAATGTACATAAAGATTGAAGTTCTGTGGTAAAAGCCACAAGACGTTACAAATTTCACTTGCACCGTCATTGTATTCCGTTGAAGAATGGACTTTTGGTATGAGTCAATACAGTTCATTTTGGTACGAACAAAATGCAGCACGCGGGCAGTCAAGCCGCTCCAGTATGCACGAGGTTTTGTATCTTTTCTACTAACGTTTAGAACACACGAACCATAATCAATATTGACCTAACCCAAATAGACTGCTAACAATGAAATAGTTTCATGTACAGGCGAGTTGTTCCCGATCCGCCCACACCCCACGCCCACGGCTGGGCTGACACGTAAACACATTACCTATCTGCCCGCCACATTGCTATTACCATGGAAATGACCGGACCGACCCGGTTGCATTTACACTGTACTGTAATTTATAAAACTTTAACAATATAAATAAATATCGCCAGACTACACATAGGTACTCGTCGTATGATCCCAAACTAAACAAAGCGTGTACTACTTTACGCCAACTTCGTCTGTAAGTCCGCTGTCAAGAAAATGCTTTTTAGTATTAGATAAGATGACACGGAAAATCTAGTATAAAATTATTCCTGCAAAACACACACCTCACACACACGCACCCACACACACACATACATACAAATAATTAAAAATAATTAATATTTTATTCTATTTTTTTGCTTTCTTTTATGATTATATTAATTTCACTCTTAATTTTTTATTTTTTTTATTTCTAGATTCACTTATGCAATAAGTGTGTCATATGAACACCAAGATACAGACCCCGACTCTAGTTTGGTCCGCTCACGAATTTAAAACGCTGCAGGCTTATTGTATAATAATCCTGGAAGCAACCTTCAGCATAGGTATGCTTTTTTTTTTAATGGACTACTTTGTTGGGCGTGAGGTGGCCTTTACAGCTTTGCCGGAGTAGTGGCAAGCGCAGAGTGCACTCCAACCAAGGCCTTAAGGGCGGAAAAGGGTGGCAACTAGCTCAAGGGCGCCACAGAGGGCACGACCTCGGCTTAGGCAGTTACCGTGAGGGGAGAGGTAGTGACTGTGCTCCTAGGTGCAAAGATGCACCTACGAGCGGAAGAGGGGGTTCCTCGACCTCGCCGGCGAGATCGGTGTCTGTTTAAAGCTGGTGTAGGTGTGTTGGTGGCCCTCTCGACGCCCGGGTCGATGTCCCTCGACGTATGCATTTTGAATCACGTTATTTATACAATGTTTTTTTTTTCAAAGTTATTACGCAACGGTGTAAGCAGGGCTCTGTATATCCAACTTGGCTAACTCCCTAACGACGCACCGCCGATCGACCCACCTATTCACTGCCCGGTTATGTACTAGTCTAGACCCAAATTCAGACTTTTATTATCTAACTGAAAATATACTTTCAATTTAGATCATTTCTCAATGTATTCTGATAGTATGGCGATTTAAAAAAAAACTGGCCAAGTGCGAGTCATACTCGCGCACAAAGGGTTCCGTACCATTGCCTATAAAAACGGCAAAAAAAGCACGTTTGTTGTATGGGTGCCCCCTTAAATATTTATTTTATTCTGTATTTTAGTATTTGTTGTTATAGCCGAAATACATCATCTATGAAAATTTCAACTCTCTAGCTATCACGGTTCATGAGATACAGCCTGGTGACAGACGGACGGACGGACGGACGGACAGCGAAGTCTCAATAATATGGTTCCCGTTTTACTATTTGGGTCATTTTTAGGGTTCCGTACCCTAAAAATGATCAGCCCACTGAGTTTCTTGCCGGATCTTCTCAGTTGAAGTCGCGTTTCGATCCGGTGGTAGTATAGTAGTATATAAGAAAAAAAATGTAACCTTGTCAATTTGTAAGTGCCCCCATAGGCCTATACAAAATAAATGATCTGACTTTGACTATGGTAGCGTAATTTATATTTGATTTTAAACATGAAATATTATTTACAAATTACATTATACAATGTAATTCACAATGGGTATACAAGTCTGCATCCCGTTGACGTTTACACTGTATGAGATATTTTTATAAAGACACAATATCAATAATATATCATCAGGTGAAACGTCTGCTCGTTTGTCTCCCTATCTCATAAAAAAAAAACTATCAGTCAAAAAAAAATGTTTCCGATGAATCTCTAAAATGTGCGAAGTTGCCTGTAGAATAAAGGGACTACTTGGTAAATTATATCTGAAGAATGAAGCGACTCAAATAATAATGATCGAACTTCACTTGAAGTTCGTTTGATCATCTATAAACTTAAAAACAACTGGACTGATTTCAAAAAATAATTTGCCGTTAGAAAGCTTTTTTTTTTTTTGTTGACGGGGAGGAAATCTTCACGAAGATTCCCAGTCTTCTGTGTGGGAGAAGACTGGTATATGTGGGATTCTTACCCACTAAAACCTCCTCGGTGGCCGTCTTCGACACGTTAGAGGGACTCCGGGATCTCCTATCGGAATGCACCGGTGTCCCTCTGTGCCTCGCTCCCGAGCTTTAATGCCCAGGAGCTCGTCTCGCGGGGAGCAGATGTTTGTTCCCCCTGCACCCTCGCAGTGCATACGGCGGTGAGAGACCACCTCTCATCGCCGTCCTCCTCAGGGTCGACTTCTACTTAAGAGCGTCCGGGGGCCACACCCCAGACGCTCACGACCCCAAGGGTGCCGTTAGAAAGCTACATTAACATAAGCTATATTTATTTATCCCAAAATGTTTAAAAAGTGGACACTCACAGTTAAGACTAGTCCACCAATTTAAAGTCGCCCAGCGAGCTATGGAGAGAGCTATGCTCGGTGTTTCTCTGCGGGATCGAATCCGGAACGAAGTAATTCGCCAGAGAACTAAAGTTATCGACATAGCTCAACGGATTAGCAAACTGAAGTGGCAGTGGGCCGGTCATATCTGCCGCAGGACTGACAACCGTTGGGGTAGACTTGTCCTAGAGTGGAGACCCCGAATCGGCGAACGTAGTGTAGGACGTCCTGTGACTAGGAGCGACGACATACGCAAAGCGGTGGGCAGTGACTGGAAAAGAATAGCCGAAGATCGGGCTCAGTGGCGCATCTTGGGAGAGGCCTACGTCCAGCAGTGGACTGACACCGGCTGATGATGATGATGCCGTGCGAAGCCGGGACGGGCCGCTAGTTTAATGTATGTCGCATCATTTTCTTTACAAATGATCAACAATGTAAGGAAGGTAATGTATGTGGGTACTTAGTATGTGAAACGTAAAAAGTAATTATCAGTAGCTCGTCGCCCGGAAAATGTAGTGAGTAATTGTGAGTGAAAGTTGTATCTTAGTTTATCGAATGACAATCGTTTTATCGATTAGTAATTCATACTAGCATACCATAGACATTTCTCTAGTCATGCCTTGAACATCTTGGGGCGAACGTACACTAAACGTTTTTCACCGGACTACGGCGAAACATAACTTCTTCTTTTTAGCAGTCTATGTAAATACATCATCATCACGCCTGTGTTCCCCGAAGGGGTAGGCAGAGGTGAACTGTAGTGCGCCCACACTTCGCCGATGTATTTTGGTCCCAATGTAATAGGGGGCGAGCCTATTGCCATTATACCGGGCACATTCCCCCTCAATACGAGGGAGATTTGGGCCATAGTCCACCACGCTGACCCAGTGCGGGTTGGTGAACTTCACACGCCTTTCTATAGACGTGCAGGTTTCCTCAAGATGTTTTCCTTCACCGTTCAGCAAATGGTAATCATTGTTGAAAATGACATTCGCACATGAAAATTATCTCAGAGGTGCGGGCCTGGGATTTGAACTTGCACCCCTTACGTTCAAGGCGGGCGTTCTTGCCCGCAAGGCTACCAAGCAGTCTATGTATGTATGAATATTTGTGTTTACGTATGTTCCTCCGTAGCGCCTAAACTATTCATCCGATTTTGATGAAAAAGATGTCAATCGGTTCGTTATTATGGCCTTAGTAACATAGGTTACATTTTAACCAACTTCAACAATAGGAGTAGTCGATTTTACCTTGTTCCGTAGGCTAGCTTCATCAATGTACTTCAATAAGTTTTACATTATATTGGGACCAAAATACATCGGGGAAGCGTGGGCGCACTGCAGTGCACCTCTGCCTACCCCTTTGGGTAATCCAGGGGTATACCTAAATTCTGGCAAGACAATGCTTTCACGAAGTAAAACATATAAATTTGCATCTTCAAACTAATGTAGGTACAAGTCGTATCAGGAGTCCGAAATATTTAAGGTAACGTTCGGTAACTGCTTAAACTATCGTCATGGAGTTGCTATGATTTTGCGTTTTTAACCGACTTCCAAAAAGGAGGAGGTTCTCAATTCGATCGGTTTTTTTTATGTATGTACACCGATTACGCTGCGAGTTATGATCCGATTTACGTGATTATTTTTTTGTTTGATGCGGAATAGATAATTATTACTCCAAATGTAATTAATTATAAGGTTATTTCTAGCTTTTAAGTGCACCTAGGTTTTTGAAGTCGGTTTTTGTTTTTTGTTCAAAAATTATTTTTTTAAGGCATTAAAGACATTGTCATTTTAGGGGTTTCGAGATCGTTTGTAGGTTAATTAAATAATAAGTCATTTTTAGGGTTCCGTACCCAAAGGGTAAAACGGGAACCCTATTACTAATACTTCGCTGTCCGTCCGTCCGCCCGTCCGTCTGTCACCAGGCTGTATCTCATGAACCGTGATAGTTAGAGAGTTGAAATTTTTACAGATGGTGTATTTATGTTGCCGCTATAACAACAAATAATAAAAAAACAGAATAAAATAAATAATTAAGGACGTGATTTTTTTGCCGTTTTTATAGATAATGGTACGGAACCCTTCGTGTGCGCGTCCGACTCGCACATGGCCGGTTTTTCATTGGTGCTGGTAGCTACCATTGTAATTCGACTGATCAACGCAGATGGTGGGCGACGACTGGTGTAACATACTGGCCAGTCGGGCGCTTACATTATTTCGCTGACATAGGTTTATTCATACTTAGCTTATGTGTCCCTACAGACATCTTGAAGCTATTACACTAGTCATATACTAGCTATCATAGATAAAAGATATTGCTTTCATAAAAAAAAAAAAGTCATAGCAACACCACAACCATTTTGTTAGCAGACTTGGGACCCTGATGTGTATTCTATAGAAGAAATAAAAATCCAAATTCCTTGAATAATTGTTGTTATATGTTTTTTTAAAAAAAAATCAAAGTAATAAATATCAATAATAAGACTACTAAATCATAATTTACAAATAAAAATTAATAAATAATCTTTAAAATGTATAATAATAATGCATGATGAATTTTCATTTCCACATTTAGGTATATTAATAAATTAAAATAATATTTGTATACTATAACTACAACAAAATTAGAATATGTAAAATGTATTGTATCATTATTAGGTGTGAAATAAAAGGCTTTTTTATTTATTTATTTTATTATATGTTTTTAAATATGTATTTGCATCTACAGGTCCAAACTACGTTTATAAGACGTATTGAGGGTCGCTAATATTATCAATACAGTAACTACTGTACATAGTACAAGAGATAATGTTTAAAAAGGAGTGGCGAAAACAAAAACTTGAATGAAATACGCATGACGTTAAATAACTATTTCGGACTTCTAATACACATTGTACGTACCCATTCTGAAAGCAGCGGATGTGGCGACGCTACGTTGGATATGAAAACGTGGCGCTGTTAGTTATTTATCAAAGCGCGTGTTCTGTGTTGTGGTTACTCTGGGACACACGGCAGGTTACATCCAGAAGTACTGGTTGTCTGGAAGAAATTGATTTTAGCGATAAGTTTGCCCAATTGTACATAGCTACTGTGTTTAGACTACTACTCTATCTCTATCTACAATTTGGAGTCTTTTCAAACTAGTGTTTTATACGTGTAAGCTCACTTTTGGAAGTGCGTGTGGGCGTTCCCTTGCCACACGCGCAATCGTACAAGCGTTGACGCGCTTATAATCTAATTAAAATGTATTTTTATTTCCTTTTATTTTAAACCTTGCCTGCAAGCGAAAAAAAAAATCAAATCGGTCAAGATTTTTTTATGTTTTAGCAAAACAATTAGTTTGTTTTAGAAGTGCGTGTGGGCGCCTTTTGGAAGTGCGTGTGGGCGTTTCTTTTGCCACACGTGCAATCGTACAAGCGTTGACGCGCTTATAATCTCATTAAAATGTATTTTTATTTCCCTATATTTTAAACCTTGCCTGCAAGCGAAAAAAAAAATCAAATCGGTCAAGATTTTTTTATGTTTTAGCAAAACAATTAGTTTGTTTTAGAAGTGCGTGTGGGCGCCTTTTGGAAGTGCGTGTGGGCGTTTCTTTTGCCACACGTGCAATCGTACAAGCGTTGACGCGCTTATAATCTCATTAAAATGTATTTTTATTTCCCTATATTTTAAACCTTCCCTGCAAGCGAAAAAAAAATTCAAATCGGTCAAGATTTTTTTATGTTTTAGCAAAACAATTAGTTTGTTTTAGAAGTGCGTGTGGGCGCCTTTTGGAAGTGCGTGTGGGCGTTTCTTTTGCCACACGTGCAATCGTACAAGCGTTGACGCGCTTATAATCTCATTATAATGTATTTTTATTTCCCTATATTTTAAACCTTCCCTGCAAGCGAAAAAAAAATTCAAATCGGTCAAGATTTTTTTATGTTTTAGCAAAACAATTAGTTTGTTTTAGAAGTGCGTGTGGGCGCCTTTTGGAAGTGCGTGTGGGCGTTTCTTTTGCCACACGTGCAATCGTACAAGCGTTGACGCGCTTATAATCTCATTATAATGTATTTTTATTTCCCTATATTTTAAACCTTGCCTGCAAGCGAAAAAAAAATTCAAATCGGTCAAGATTTTTTTATGTTTTAGCAAAACAATTAGTTTGTTTTAGAAGTGCGTGTGGGCGCCTTTTGGAAGTGCGTGTGGGCGTTTCTTTTGCCACACGTGCAATCGTACAAGCGTTGACGCGCTTATAATCTCATTAAAATGTATTTTCATTTCCTTATTTTTTTAAACCTCGCCTGTATAAGAGCAAGCAAAAAAATAATAATATTCAAATTGGTCAATATTTTTTTAAGTTTTAGCAAAATAAACGAACAGCAATAGTAAAATGTGTAGGTATTTATTGATTTTGTTAATAATTACCGTAACGTTAGCAGAATACCAGCTAAACACAGGTGCAGCCACTGCTCATCTTATTATTTTAAATTTTATCATTTTATTCATTTCGTAATAGAATAAGACCAGGGGCCTGATTTTCGTTTGATAGACATCAATCTCTATTAGAGTTTATTTTATTATTATTATTTTTATTATTTGTTTCAACAAAAGAAAAAAATACGAAAAATTTGACGTTCCGATTCGATATATCTCTAATATGATGGATGTCTATCAAACGAAAATCGGGCCCCTGGACTTCTGCACATGTGTCTGTCTGATATCATTATATAACTCCATTTCTGCGGCGACGAGCGGCTTCATCGGATGGATTTTGCTAATGTAATCATTCCAGTTTGTATTATAAGGCCCTGTGCTTACACGCACATCAAAAGGCGCGAGACCAACTATTTCCGACGCTCACTGCACTGGATGGTTGCAGGTTTGATTCCCCGCAGCGACTAATTTCGGTAATGGCGATTTCGCAATTTTAACCGACTTCAAAAAGGAGGTTCGCAATTCGACCCGTATGTTTTTTTTATCTAGCCTGGTTGTAACTGGTATCGCCGCCATCCATTTCATGTTACCCATAAAACTTTGCTTAGTTTGTGTTCATACGTAGAATATGTGTTGTCTGGCAATATTTATTTATTCACTAGCGACTTGCGACTTCTTCAATGTCTTCTTCAATGTGAATGCCACAATGAAGAAGTCGCAGGCAGAAGAAAATCAAAAAAAAAGTAGCTTTAGTTACTCCTTATAACACCAGTTATTTGCTACTGAAAGTTTCCTTAAAATCAGTCCAGCCATTCCAAAGGTTATCCAGAACAAGTAGGCAGGCAGACATTCTGTTTATATAAACGTTATAAGTACCGTATATACTTTCATATGTATGATACAATTACATTATTCTGACATTACAACTAGACTACTACAGCCGTTTTAACGTCTCACTGCTGGGCACGGGCCTCTCCTCAATGCGAGGGGGATTCGGGCCATAGTCTACCACACTGGCCCGGTGCGGGTTGGCAGACTTCACACATCTATCGAGAACTAGTCAAGTTCCCTCAGACGTGCAGGTTTCCTCACGATGTTTTCCTTCACCGTTTCATAGCAAATGAAAATCTTGGATGAAAATGAGATTCGCACATAAATCCCAAAGGTGCGAGCCAGGGTTTGAACCTGTACAATTTGATTGCAAGGCGTGCGTTCGACCACTCGGCTACCACTGCTATATTATTTATTTGTATAGATAGATTATGTTTGTTGTAGTTTTTTAGTAAACAACTTATCCAACGAGGAACAAAGGTAATGCCTGTCGACATTTGAGATCTGATATCAGTTTTTCTAGTTCCCAGCTTGCCGTGCAGTCGTTTATATACTATGAACAATACATATCCTGGTATTGAATGCTATCTGTTTCGCAACGCTTAGGAAGTGCTTGAAAAACTTAACAATATGAGGGTATTACGAACGCTTTTACTAAGGTTGGTAGCATTGATAATATGGAGCAAACTTTGCTGGAGTTTTGCGAGGAATCATAAGAGTGGCAAATCTAACGCATAAACGGTTTGGTGTTGGTTTGAGCATTGGTTTGGCTCAATTTACCATGCGGTTGCAGGTTTGATTCCCGCTAGCGGCAAATTTCGGACTATAACCTCAGTCCATTGTATGGTACCCATAGTACAGCCTTGCTTAGTTTGGTATCATACGATGAGTATGGGATGGCTGGAGACGTACAAAAAAATGGCATGGCATGTGGGGTGAATTCTTGTGGAAATACTAGAAGAGAAGTGACCTTAGTCACTACAATAGTGAAAAAAAACTGTAACAAAAAAAAACCGACTTCAAAAACCTAGGTGCACTTTAAAGCAACAAATAACCTAACAACTCATTACATTTGATGTAGGTGCCAATAAACGTCATAATAAGCAAATACACATATGAATTGGCACCTACTCCTTTTTGAAGTCGTTTAAAATCTTACAATTTCGTAGCAAAGAAGATGTATCATTGTCGTTTTGAAAGTTGCTGAAATGTATCAAAACTGGCATTTAATATTTAAATAATACTAGCAGACCCGGCCACGCGTTGCTGTGATCTAAGCTATCCTATCTCTCAAGTTGGACCAGACTGCTCACGGTGTGCCAATTTAATTTAAAATCGGTTAAGTAGTTTAGTAATCCATCGCGGACAAACATCGTGACAGGAGATTTATATATATAAAGATTACTATCATAGGTATTAAGGCTCCTAGTGATTTATCCAGTTCATATATTAATAGCTGTAATAAACAAAGTTCTCGCTAACATTGTCACAGCAAAAAAAATGTCTATACATACTACTTTAGAAGATAATTGTTGACTTCACCATCCAATATGAAGATTATTCTCCTCCGGTGAAGCTGCAAAGGCCAACTCACGACCAACAGCGTAGTCCATTCATAAAAAAAATTAAGATTATTGACTCTATTTTTATACAGAGAACAAGTGGCGACCCTACGTAACTCTATATACCGTGGGAGAGTCTATTGTACCTTCAAGCTGTAACACGGGGGAATGACGTAACTACTATGGATTCCCACTTTGACAAGTGTTCTTATTTACAAACGGTGACGTCATCTATATCTCTATTAGTATTATTTATAGAGGGACTCTACCATGAGTTTCACAAGTGCTTTGCCCTCGATAGTCGCTATAGTTCACGTTAAAAAATTGCAGCTGAATTTCAAATCACTTTTTGTCAACCTAAATGTTTTAAAGGCGGAATTAATTTTGGGAGAGTAACCAATTGCTTCACAAATATTTTTTACGTTGTCGCTAGCGTATATCGTTTAAACTACGATAGAGTCACAATGACCAATAGTATTGCGAACGTAATGATTCAGTTTTAACGTCAAAACTATAATTACAATTTCAGCTGCTATCAAACAAACTTTTTTGCGTTGAAACTTGTGCATCTCTTTCAAAACTACCATAGCTAGAAGGCATAGTGACGCGGGCCAAAAACAAAACGAACCGTATTAAGTAAAAAAAACCCTGCCATGAAAAAAAATACGTTTGTTATATGGGCGCCCCCTTAAATATATATTTAAGAGGGCTCCCATACAACAAACGTAATTTTTTTGCAGTTTTTATAGACAATGGTACGGAACCCTTCGTGCGCGAGTCCGACTCTTACTTAACCGGTTTTTTAAATATAATAGAATTCCAATAAAAATTTCATACCTCCTTAGGGCTGATCTTCTAATAAAATGAAGCACCTAACCTCGAGCTTATCTCAAGAAAAAGTGACGGAGCGATATGGACCTCCGAATTATGCCCTTCGAGTGATAAATTACAAGACCAACGTTTTAAAATACGAAAACGAACTCTAATTCATCGTGTAAAGGTCCAATTTGGTTGAGACTGCGTAGATTAAATCGTTTATTGGATATTATGCGGTAGGTATCTCAATTTCTTTTCTAATGGATAGCAATTTTAAAAGATAAGTTATAAATGCCGAGGAAACTGCCATCTTTTTAATGTTCGGATGATGTCAACTCTGAAATCTTCTTATTTTTTTACGAAATGCTGAAATTTTAATGAAATAAGATGAATGCCTGCACGTGGGAATAACGATATTTATGGCAATACCGAGTAACTAATAGCAAGGACAAATTTAATAAATAAATTACAAATTAATACATGCAAAATCTCTTTTATAAAGTATTCGTATATTTCTCATAAAAATTAATGGTGAAAAAACTTTTTAAAAACAAGTTTTATTAAATTGCCCTTACTTTTCGTGTTCTCGTCAGCAAACCCTTTCATTTGATACCCATACTGTGTAGTGCAAAATAAATAACTATTCCGCCATCTTGGATGATCCGCCATATTAGAATTAGAATGACGTCACATAGCTAAGCATGCATTGTCATCCAAAGTAAGCGTGTATAGCAATTTCAGCTCAATCGGTTAAAGATGACTGATTTAAAATTCAGATGCAAGATTCCATACTACTAATTACAGCCCTTTTAACGTCCCACTGCTGGGCACGGGCCTCCCCTCAGTGCGAGGGGGATTGAGGCCATAGTCTATCACGCTGGCCCAGTGCGGGTTGGCAGACTTCACACATCTAACGAGAACTAGTCAGGTTCCCTAGGACGTGCAGGTTTCCTCACGATGTTTTCCTTCACCGGTTCATAGCAAGTGATAATCTCGGATGAAAATGAGATTCGCACATAAATCCTAGAGGTGCGAGCCGAGGTTTGAACCTGCACACTTGGATTGCAAGGCGTGCCTTCGGCCACTTGGCTACCACTGCTATCCACTCGGCTACCACTGCTATTTTTTTATTCCCTAGCTGGTATTTCACATTCCTCGCATATTTCTTTCAAAAGGATAGAGCGCTACGAATTTTTCACATGCAACCGAGCGGCAAAGAGAAAATCACATAGAGTAGGCATGTGGAGTGTAAACTCGTTGATTATAAAATTATTTTTCACTGCTCGCCGTATATGACATTGAAAATGTTCATAGTTTTTTTTATTGGAGGAGTCATCACAATAATTCATACGCAGGAGAATATTATCAGAAGGGATATTTATATCAATTTTCGCACGACAATCGATAATAAAATCCGGGTCGTAAAAGCCGGATAAAAACGCTTAATACCCGGGATAATGTTAGCCGGGGGAATAATTTGTTGTATCCCGTGAGATATGCTGTTATGGGTGTTCCTGATGCTTGTTACCCGGGTTTTATAGTTCCAATAATGGCCCGGATATATCAACATACGTAGCCGACGACAATTATTTAATGTTTATGTTTCCATTACTTTGTAGGGCTTCATCTATACAAGTAAATAAAATTGGAGCGTCTGTTTTTAACATCAAAATAACAGCGTTTTACTAAATACATATGAAAGTATATAAGATACTAATAACGCCAAATGCAATTTTTAAAATGTTTGCCTGTCTGTTCGTGTCCTGCGACATTGTGAGATGTCCCATACACTATTGAATTGGCCCTTTTATGTCGTACGACAGGATCAAAAGTGGTGATCCTTCACTCGGATACATAATTTGTCCAGTTTTCTGATTTATCACCACAGATAATGCAATACAAAAGGTTCGCATGAAAAGACTCGCGTGAAAAAGCGTCATTTCTCATGAAACACTCAAGTAGCGCTTATATCGCGGGCAGCCTGGAACCCGGGTAAATACAACCACACACTTCAGCTTTAACCCTGTTTAGACTGTTGCGAAATCTAAGTCTGAATAAGCTTTTATAACTAAGAGAGATATAAAATTGAAAAGTGCAAATTAATATAGAATTACACTTGGTATTAATAAAAATGACTTATATTCTCTATAGACAATTTATATATGTATATAATTTTAAGATTAAGTAAGTTTATTGCTACAGTCATGTTTTTTTGAGACCATTTTTTATTTATAATGTGTATTTTTAGAATTTTCTCTCGCTATTAATTACTCGACATTGGCAAAAATACCCGCTTATCGCAGGTGCAGCCATTCCTCATTATATTCCGTTAAAATTTCCTTGTTTCAATAATTTCGTAAAAGAACAAGCTATTCTTAACTGCTGTCAAAATCAAAGTCAAATCATTTATTCTGTATAGGCCTATTGGGGCACTTACAAATTGTCAAGTTTTCATTTTTTTTCTTTTATACTACTACCGGATCCAAACGCAACCTCAACTGAGAAGATCCGGCAAGAAACTCAGTCGGCTGATCATTTTTTTTTTACATCGCCAAAACTTATTTCAAATACACAGGTCTGTAACAGCTGATACGAATATGAAACCAATAAAAACTCGGAAAATAAGTAAGAATTTGCGAGCTTGCCGACTGGGTTATACCCGAAGCTATCCGGATAACGAAAATGTCTGAATACACCTAACTCCAGTTTCTCTTGTGTGAATGCGACCCTTAACCCGAATACTGTAAACCTTGGCCTGAATAACCCGGGTATTGCCGACAATCGCGGCCCGGGTATGTAAGGTTAAAGATTTTGACTGATAAATATTGTTTATTTTCGGAATTTGCCACGGTATGGATACCCTAATATACAATAGACTGATTATACAATTGGGATCACAATCAGTCTATTGTATAGTACAAGCTTTGCTTAGTTTGGAATAGCAACGAAAGAGGGATCTTCTGTTAAGTTATTCAAACCAATAATAGACAGGATTGATAGTTTAGTTTTATTCCCGTGAACTATCCGTGAAACGTAAAAACAGTACGACCGCTCTGACAGACATCGTCAAGATCTGCACAGAGATAAATCTATACTAAATATTTTGTAAATAGTTGTCCAATTATATAATAAATACTTACCAAAGGAGTATAATAAAAAAAAAAAAAAAAAAAAATCTATACTATATATATTATATATTATAATATTATAATAATATTATAAAGCTAAAGAGTTTGTTTGTTTGTTTGTTTGGTTGAACGCGCTAATCTCAGGAACTACTGGTCCGAATTGAATAATTATTTTTGTGTTAAATATATTATATTATATAGTATATTAGTTCATATAAAGCTAAAGAGTTTGTTTGTTTGGTTGAACGCACTAATCTCAGGAACTACTGGTCCGAATTGAATAATTATTTTTGTGTTAAATAGTTCATTTATCGAGAAAGGTTATAAGCTATATATCATCACGCTACGACCAATAGGAGCGGAGCAGCAACGAATAATGTGGCAAAAACGGGAAAATTCCCGAACATGATTCGAGTATTATAGACTTATAATCATAGACTTTATAACATCACTCTACACCAAAGTAACTATTAGCGCGGGTGAAACCGCGGGCACAGCTAGTAATACATATATGGCCTTCTTATATGTATATAAAGACAACATCTTCATCATAATAAATTGTTGATTGTTTATGTATTCTTGTTAAAGCCTCCCAAACAACCTGTTTTGACTCATAGGAAAAGTTCATTAGTCAACTAAACGACACTGACAGTGCGAGCGAATTTTGACACGTGGCTTTTACCGTAGGAATTCAATCTTTATGCATATTTACACAGAGTTCAATTTGATATAGGCAAACATTTTGACAGGCGAGGTTCGACGCCCAGTGCGATGAAAATTTATTTAAGTTCCTGACTCTGATTTCGGGCACTAGACCGTAGTCTTCAGATCATCTGGTTTTCATTGAACTTGGTGATACGCACATCCATGTGCCGATATTCTGATTTATAGGAAACAAAACGTTGGTGGGTAATTAATCACGGGAACGATTTGTACGATTTGTATTGGGAACGTTCACGCTTGCCTGAGCTTTGCTGGGGATGGAGCGAGTAACAAATTGGATTTTACAAATACTTCAACAAATAGACGCGTCAAGACGCGCGCTGCCAAATATTTGTCAATACCAAAAGGAACTGTATTACTACAGCCCTTTTTAACGTCCCACTGCTGGGCACGGGCCTCCCCTCAATGCGAGGGGGATTCAGGGCTTTGTCCACCACGCTGGCCCAGTGCGGGTTGGCAGACTTCACACATCAAGTTCCCTCAAACGTGCAGGTTTCCTCACGATGTTTTCCTTCACCGTTTCATAGCAAGTGATAATCTCGGATGTAAATGAGATTCGCACATAAACCCAGAGGTGCGAGCCGGGGTTTGAACCTGCACACTTTGTTTTGCAAGGCATGCGTTCTACCACTCGGCTGTCACTGCACACGAATAGGTTCAATCGCCTCATCGAAAGCATTTCGTTGAAAAATGTGCTTTTTCTATGAATTAATACATGAAGCAGTGGTAGCCGAGTGGTCGAACGCACGCCTTGCAAAACAAAGTGTGCAGGTTCAAACCCCGGCTCGCACCTCTGTGATTTATGTGCGAATCTCATTTTCATCCGAGATTATCATTAGCTATGAAACGGTGAAGGAAAACATCGTGAGGAAACCTGCACGTCTGAGGGAACCAGACTAGTTTTCGATAGATATGTGAAGTCTGCCAACCCGCAATAGGCCAGCGAAAGGGCTTGCTGAGGAGAAGACGAAAACTAAGGGCAATTAAATAAAAGCTTGTTTTTAAAAATATTTTTCTTTTATAATTTATTATTTATAATGTGTATTGAATTTGCCCTTGGTAATAATTACTTGACACTGACTGAAATATCCACTAAACGCAGGTGGAGCCATTCCTCATCTTATTCCATTAAATATCATCATTTTGTAAAAAAGAAGAAGAAGGGACTTACATAAGTAAATAATGTACATGATAATTATGTACAGCGCGAGTAATTAGTGCATGTAGTGTGATGTTTGTACAACACGCTTGACCGCGTGTAAGGCTGCGACTATATTGAAACGAAGTTATCTGTAATATCAATCACACAATACCCACAAGCGGTCCATTGCATTATCACCAAATAGTCACGGGCTGTGCTAGACGAGTGGTAGTCACCAAATAGCAGTGGTAGCCGAGTGGTCGAACGCACGCCTTACAAATCAAAGTGTACAGGTTCAAACCCCGGCTCGCACTTCTGGGATTTATGTGCGAATCTCATTAACATCCGAGATTATCACTTGCTATGAAACGGTGAAGGAAAACATCGTGAGGAAACCTGCACGTCTGAGGGAACTTGACTAGTTCTCGATAGATGTGTGAAGTTTGTCAACCCGCACCGGGCCAGCGTGGTGGACTATGACCTGAATCCCCCTCGCATTTAGGGGAGGCCCGTGCCCAGCAGTGGACAGTTAAAATGGCTGTAGTAGTAGTCACGGGCCGGATAATTATCAGTGGAAATGCGCCAGATCTGCTCAGTATTTTCTGTCGCCTGAACGCCCCAAATAATTACTCTCGCGGCAGAAAATACCTTGTTATTATCTGTCCCCGCTTGCCGAACGGTTGCGCGAGCTATGTCGCCGGTATCACGCACCCTCACCGCGCTCAACGACCTCCTGGATTCTCATCCTGGGTTGGATTTGTTTGCGGATGAGTGGGTGAAGATTTTGTTAGTATGTATGAGATTCTGCGAACAAGATGCATGAATATTTTATAGATACCTACTTAACTAGTGTAATTGTAATATCGGTCTAGTAAAATAATAATAAATAAATCACCTTATCGAGCGTGTACAGTCAAAAAAGAATAACGCTTTTAAAATCCACGCTAGAAAAAAAATATTTTCTTTTCAACACGGTCATATAAAGGTACTTGTGATAAATACTCAAAGGTCTGTAACTCAGAAGCTATTAGGTATAGTCTGAGATATAGTCTGCCTTCACAAAGTATATATATATATATATATTAGCTACTATATTTATAACAATATATTATTTCGTTCGACTGACAGATTTGAAATTCTGACAAATAAAAAAAACAATTGCTGTTCGTTAGTCTCACTTAAACTCGAAAATGGTTCGACCGATTTAAATAACATTTTTTTGTTTTTTTTTGTTTGTTTGTTTTTTCAAAAAAAAATTGTTGTAGAAAATATATTATATTTGTTGATTAGTATTTTCTTTTTGCGTCAGTTAAACCTCGCTCCGCTCATCTCAGCCCGCATCCTAACTCTTACATCGGCTCGCTACATTGCACACTTTTACCGGAAACAGACGTGACACGAACCGCGTTGGCAAAGCAGGAAGGTTTAAAGTCTTAACTTACTTGGACAGGAAAAACTAGCCATCTTGTATTTCCTACATAAAGGATTGCAATCTGGGGCAGTAAAATTTTTAAGAATTTTAATAATTTTTGTTGACTTTTTATTTATTTTCAATAAAAATAATCCAGGCTGGAAAAAATATTTTAGACACATTAAACTTAAGGCTAATTTTAAGAACTCTGACCCCCACATCAGAAGTGAGCACGCGGGCCGGGCCGATAGAGATTCTGATATTAAAAAAAAAACTGTGGCAGTTGGTACGGGGACAAATGAAACTGGGGGAAATTGAGACATGAACAAATTACACTGGGGCAGTTGACACGGGGCCTAATGATGCCGGGGGCAATTGATACGGGGACAACTGACTCTAGGGTAATTGGAATCGGGGGCAATTAAGACAGTGACAAATGATATGGGGGCAAATACTACAAACAGTCTGCCCCGAAAAAACAAATCTATTTAACAACCGGTAACCTAGTGTTAATTTGTTTAGGATTCTGGTTGAAAAACTTTTAGTAAAGATAGAGACAGTCTGACTTGACATTTGCGTTTAAAATAAGTTAGGGAACTGATATTTGAAGTAACTGTATTCGAACCTATACTCGTGTAGTACGATTCCCAAACTATTTTGGGAAAGTGACCCCTTTTCCAAAATGAACTAATACCCCCATAGCCAAATTACTTTAAAAATCCTTTCTTTCCTTTTTTTTCCTATTGATACAAAATTTCCTCTTGTGCACGCTTATCAACTTGTTGAGTTATTTAATAGTACAACAATGATACTTCCTACTAAAATATTAGTCATTCTTATAACAAACTAGTCTCTTACCGCGACTCTGTCCGCTTCGATTATTCAATATAATTATTTATTTATTTAAGAACGACACACCAACAGTATACCTATTAACAATTGGGTAAATAAAATATTAAATAAAAACTGGTCTGATAGGTACACCAATGACAGGTGTGTACAACTTTCACCGACGTGAGACTTGAACATTTAAAAAAGAAACAAATAAAGTAAAAAGTTATAAATCATAGTCTATATATTCTTCTGATGTACAAAAAATACTGCTGTAAAGTTTCATCAAAATCCATTCTGTAGTTCTTCGTGAAAGATTAGCAAACATCCATCCATCCTCACAAACTTTCGCATTTAGAATATTATCAAGATAAGATTGCTACACGTAACATAACTTGTACACAGAATCTCGAACATCCAAATAAGAACTTGTGTTAGTTAATAAGGGTCGATTTTTAGAACTCGTCGACCCACAAAATCAGTTTTCGTTTATGTCGACCCCTGGGCAACTCGATCACTTTGAGAATCCCTGGTTTAGTATGTAACATGCAAACTGTATGTATTACGCCTCCAGCACACTGCGGCGTTCACGCTCGCGCGTATTTTTAGGGTTCCGCACTCAAAGGGTAAAACGGGAACCCTATTGCTGAGACTTCGCTGTCCGTCCGTCCGTCCGTCTGTCACCAGGCTGTATCTCATGAACCGTGATTGTTAGAAAGTTGAAATTTTCACAGATGATGTATTTATATTGCTGCTATAACAACAAATACTAAAAAACAGATTGAAATAATTATTTAAGGGGGTGCCCATACAATAAACGTGATTTTTTTACCGTTTTTATAGATAATGTTACGGAACCCTTCGTGCGCGAGTCCGTCTCGCACTTGGCCGGTTTTTTGCGTTAGCAAAACGAATTGTATTGACACATAAAAAAAGTTCACTCTACAACGAAATTACACTGACAGTGCGACAGAAATTTAATCTTTATGCATATTGACACAGAGTTTGATTGGTTTTGGCAAATATTTAGACGCGCGAGCGGTGACGCCGCAGTGTGCTTTAGAGTCCTCTGGGATGGGACTCAATTGGGAAGTCGAGTTGACCGCTAAATAAATAATTACCCGGGACCCGGGCGAGCGCCGCCGGGACCGCGACACGGGTACGAATTACAACCGGATTAATATGTTACACGTTACATTACTTCTTCTTTCTTCTTTTTTTTACGAAATGAAAGAAAAGATGATATTTAATGGAATAAGATAAGGAAGGGCTCTACCTGCGTTTAGTGGGTATTTCAGCCAGTGTCAAGTAATAGATAGCAAGGGCAAATTCAATAAATACACATTATAAATAAAAATGGATGGATGTGATAAAGATGGCGGATGACCCCGCCAAGACTAGGTTATGTCACAGAATATGTGGATTATATCTCTTTCTCTCGTATGAAATAAGACAGAGAGCGACCGAGCCAATCCGTGACAGAGGTCTTGTCTTGGCATGCGTGCTGACACCACAGGGCAAATTAAAGGAGCATTTCCCGAAATTTTCTCCAAGGAGGAATCGAACCAGCAAACACCTAGTTTAGTGAGTCGAGCGGCCCTACGCTCAAACCACTAGACAAGTAAGAAAGTAATTATCGGGCCCTTTCATCTACCTCCTGCCTCATTATCTAATTAATGTTCCTTTGTCATTAGTTAGCGTCGAGCCCGGGTTAGGAAATTAGATTTACTACACAGACTCACCACCTGGCTTAGGCTCCAATTAATTAGGGAGTTATACAATCGAATTAGGACAAGAATATTAGATACTAGCTTCTACCTCGGTGTACATACATAAAAAAACATACCGATCGAATTGAGAACGTCCTCCTTTTCGAAGTCGGTTAAAAAAGAAGAAACCTTTTATCCCAAATAGTAATTACGTCAGTTCTTCGAAGTCTAATTAAGTCTTCTTGTTCCAGTGTCATCACTCCCGAGCCCGACAGCGGTGGATGACGATGATGACGATGATGACACCACCCAGAAGAGTCGCGCAGACGCCGACGACGACGGCAGAGTGTACAAGAACCCTCGCAACTCGCCGTCCGCCGACTGTCCCAGAGATGAGGAGCAGGCCACCATGCTGGTGATTTCCTTTTATATTTTTCAGTCTTTGTTTATTTTGTAATTGTAACATAGCCAGGACTTCGAGTCCCCTAGGAAATGCATTCCGAATGGGTGGTAGAGATACCATTAATATTATTTATTTTTTACTGACGATTCATAAGTGTCTGTATTGGTTTACACGAATAAAAAAAATCTGATTCTGATTCTGATGGAGTTCCTATTACTTGATTTTTTAAGGCATGAAAACATCTTTTGTTTATGGTGGCTAAAATATGACTAGTCTAAAGGCTTCAAGGTTACAATGCCTAATGTCTACACTGGTCATATTTTAGCTACTATTGATAAAATATGTTGTTTTCATGCCTTAAAAAACGAAGTCAAAGTAACTATGCAATGATAGTTTTAAGGAACTTGTGGTCCAGATTTTTAGATAGTGGGTCGGCCAATATAGCCCAGGTGGTTGAAGGTCCACCTTGAACGCAAGAGGTGCAGAATTAAACCTCGGGCTCTCGGGATCTCTGAGAGTTTCGGATTTTATACGCGACTGTAATATTTAAAAAAATATTACCACTCGCTAAACTGATATTCATTTAGTTTTATTTTACTTTTTGGATAGTAAAATTCGAAAAATGTTGCCTTCAGGGTCAAAAGTGTCTTCGGAAGTGTTCATCAGATGAGGATTGCAAGAGCAAGAAGAAGAAATGCCTCTGCGACGGTGCCTGCGGCATGTCCTGCATCAAACCTGGTGAGTTTAGTTTAGTGTAGTCTGATCCTGTCTCGTCTGATCTGGTCTGGTCTAGTCTGGTCTGGTTTAGTCTGGTCTAGTCTAGTCTTGTATATCGTGTAAATAAACCTTTACTTTGCATACGTACCTATGTAATAGTTTATTTTCTTTAAAACAACCTCCTTCTGGGTCATTCGGGTAAATATACAGTCAGTATTCGCCTACATAGCATTCTACAAATTGCATACTTCCCCGGTAATGTCGCCTCTCTGTGCCATCCAGCGTTTTATTTAATTCAACATTCAGTAGGAAAATATCAAAGGAAAATGTTCTGGGAAAATTGCGACATTTTTATATTATTTTACAATTAGGTACTACGAGTATGTGATAGAGGAGTCATTACGGCTGGAGTTCATAAGAAGTTTCATTAGCTGTTTTTCAGAAGTAGGTAGGTACATAAGGTTTTAAAGTCCCGTGGGTCGAAGGAATTAAAATCAGAGCCGTCGTGTTATATGTTCATTCTCAATTTGAATTTTAAATTTAGAACACAAACTACTTGTGTTGCCATAGACAATTTTATTTTTATTTTATTCGTTAGATATTGGCTGGTATTCCAGTAGAACGATTCGTTGCAAGCGAGAATATCTTATGCTATAACTGACGCCTTACCGCCACCTCTCTTGTATTCATGTTTTAATATCACTACACTTTTTGGTCAGTTAAGTCAGTACAGAATCTATAAAAAAATTGTCAGTGAATATTAAAACCATATATAAGAGGGAAGGACGCGCAGAGTCAGATCTCTGATAATCAGGCTTAAAATCCAATATGCCATTGAACTGGGGTCGTCTCCAGTCCATTGTCTGGTAGTTTGGTAGTTAGTTTGGCATCATACGATGAGCCTGTGTTTTCTGGCGGTATTTATTTATATTGAAAGTGACCACATTAATCCGTATTTATTAAAGTGGTTAACACGGACAACACTATTTATATTTATTTAGCGCTGATTCATAAGTGTCACTTTATTCCTACGATATGTAACCCTGACAACAAAATATTTCAAAGCAAGAAAGCATCTTTCAGCTTTGTGAAAACAAATCCTTTGAAACGTCTGAGCGTTGTAGTGTGGTTTATTGTACTGCAAAAATAAATTGGGTCTCTGTAAAACCAGTTATTATAGTAGCAATACACTGTTTATTTGTCCAATTAACTAATAGGAAGAATAACGGTTATTTATAGAACCAAATATTTCATTGAAAATGATTTTCACGTGCGAATGTCATTTTCAATAATAATTACCACTTGTAGAACGGTCGAGGAAAACATCCTGATGGAACCTGCACGTCTATATAAGGGCGTGTGAAGTTTACCAATCTGCACTGGGCCAGCGTGGTGAACTATGGGCCAAATGTCCCTCGTATTGAGGGTGAATGTGCCCGGTATAATGGCAATAAGCTCGCTCCCTATTACATTGGAACGAAAAATACATCGGCGATGGTGCGCTGTAGTGCGCCTGTGCCTACCCCTCCGGGGAATACATGCCTGATGTTATACTCTCCTAGTTAATGTAGCGGATTTAAAAACTCGGCGACTAAAATCGGACTCATTAATTCGTGCCTCACGCTTTTTAACCCTCAAAAAGGTTAAGCCGCACTCTTAATGAGGAGAGGTGGGCTTATATTTTTTATTACTTAACACTTTACCAAGGATTTTCCTGCTATGGTTAAAATTGAAAAAACTTGCCAAGAGCGAGTTGTACTCGCGCTCCGAGGGTTCAATACTAACTTCCAGATAATATATTAATAGATCGTCCATTACTAAGAATTTTTAGCATTACAATTTAAGGTGATTTAATTAAAAATTTACAGTTTTCGGATAATTCCCTTTACTCGTGCTATGCTATAAGACATTGCTTCTTGCCAAATTTCAAATCTCTTGGTCAACGAGAAGTACCCTTGCGAGTCAAAATATGCTGCATAAACCGCCGTATCTTTTGATTGCGTTGACTTAGAAAATTGATATTCATACATCGTCCAGAGATTACAGATTTGTTTATTTAATATTTCAACTCGATACCTCGTTCTTAGGTAAAGGGTCTTGCCAGGGAAAAGATGGACAACGAAGTGATCGTATAAGGGTTATATTTTTTTTTTAGAGGTACGAATCCCTTAAACAAATCCCGCAATGCATGATAACCTCAGTAGTTAGGACTGTGCGGATAAGTGGTTTGATGAGTGATGAGAAGCATATAATATGAAATGAAAACAAAAGTATAATATTTTTTATTCGTATTCATTAAAAAAATCCGCTGTACCGCTCCGCTGTAGTAGACGGCATTAATTTAAAGCGCTGCATAGCGCTTGTGATTTATTCCAGCAATAAGCGTGGACCGTTTGTTCTATCACGGCGGGTTCATACATGCGACTTTTTGCGTTCCGTTTTTTTTTGTGTGGAAATTTATTGTGCGTTTTTGTGTCCTGTAATATATGTAAGCGACATAATTGTTAGGGAGATATAGAGTGTGCATATTTTTTTTTCATTCTGAATCCTACTAACCTCCTACTTCCTCCTACATCCTACTTCCTACTAATCCTATCCTACTAATATTATAAATGTGAAAGTTTGTGAGGATGGATGTTTGTTACTCTTTCACGCATAAACTTCATAACTGATTCTGATGAAACTTTACAGTACTATTGTTGATGCATCATAGTAACTATGTATTAAGTATATTGGAATAGAACGTTCGGTATTAATTTGTTTTAAGACAGTTACAGTACTATTCTGTGAGGAAAAAGTCTCCGTAAACATCGTAACCATGGCAAAATGTGATATATTTAGCGTATTTCGCCGCTATCGCATCCAACCCCGGCTCGCTCTGGGTTTCATGTGCAAATCTCATTTTCATCCGAGATTACCTTCACCGTTTCACTTGCTGTGAAACGGTGAAGGAAAATATTGCGAAGAAATCTGCACGTCTATACAAAGGCGGGTAACGTTCACCAACCCGTACTGGGCCAGCGTGGTGGACTATAGCGCAAAAATCTCCTTCGTATTGAGGGAGAATGTGCCGCGTAATGTTGATGAAGAGTTAGTTATCCTTGGATTATCTTCCGAGTATTGACTCCGCAACTTGGTTTTACAAGTTCCACACATTGCTGATCTAATCTGGTCTGCCGATCTAATCTGGTCGTCTGTACCCACCGTTAACGGTAGACCAGATATATCTGGGCACGTCGCATGCAAATACAAAACATTAAGCTCATGTAATTAAAGTTATTTATCTAATTAGGTATCCCTGATGCGGGTATTCTAATGAACATTTTATGCTTCCAATTTTGGCGAACAAATGAAAAGGGTTTTAAGGGTTTAGGGTTAAACTCTACCGGAGTGAAGTTGGCGGCCAAAAGTTGGCGGCCTTTTATAACCCGACCAAATTAAAATGTTCATAAAAATTATTTGAAATTATGCCCAGAAAATGCTTTTTATGCTTAGAAAATGGTTAAATAAGAATGCTGCGACGGCCAAGGTCACATAAATTCTTGCAAAAATATTTTTCAAACAAGTTTTGGTACGGAAAATTATATCTCACCTCTTGAAATGGTCCAGATGAACATGAAGGACGGATTCCAAGGAAGTTGGCTATAGCTCATTTTATAGGTCTTGGGACAGGCTATGCACTGTCAAAAGTCTACATTGATACCCGACCTAGATCAAGAGTAATACTTCCAGACATATCCAGTGGCCGATTTTTTTCATACAAAATGGTCCAGATGAACATGAAGGACGGCTTCCAAGGAAGTATGCTATAGCTCATTTTATAGGTCTTAGGACAGGCTATGTGCTGTCAAAAGTCTAGATTGATACCCGACCTAGGTTAAGAGTAATTCATCCAGACATATCCAGCGGCCGATTTTTTCGATATAAAATGGTCCAGATGTATATGAAGGACGGCTTCCAAGGAAGTTGGCTATAGCTCATTTTATAGGTCTTGGGACAGGCTATGCGCTGTCAAAAGTCTAGATTGATACCCGACCTAGGTTAAGAGTAATTCATCCAGACATAGCCAGCGGCCGATTTTTTTGATATAAAATGGTCCAGATGAACATGAAAGACGGCTTCCAAGGAAGTTGGCTATAGCTCATTTTATAGGTCTTGGGACAGGCTAAGCGCTGTCAAAAGTCTAGATTGATACGCGACCTAGATTAGGAGTACTTCATCCAGACATATCCAGCGGCCGATTTTTTCGATATAAAATGTTCCAGATGCATATGAAGGACGGCTTCCAAGGAAGTTTTCAATAGCTCATTTTATAGGTCTTAGGACAAACTATGCGCTGTCAAAAGTCTAGATTGATACCCGACCTAGGTTAAGAGTAATTCATCCAGACATATCCAGCGGCCGATTTTTTCGAAATAAAATGGTCCAGATGAACATGAAGGACGGCTTCCAAGGAAGTTTTCTATAGCTCATTTTATAGGTCTTGGGACAGGCTATGCGCTGTCAAAAGTCTAGATTGATACCCGACCTAGGTTAAGAGTAATTCATCCAGACATAGCCAGCGGCCGATTTTTTTGATACAAAATAGTCCAGATGAACATGAAGGACGGCTTCCAAGGAAGAATGCTATGGCTCATTTCATAGGTCTTAGGACAGGCTATGCGCTGTCAAAAGTCTAGATTGATACCCGACCTAGGTTAAGAGTAATTCATCCAGACATATCCAGCGGCTGATTTTTTTCGATATAAAATGGTCCAGATGAACATGAAGGACGGCTTCCAAGGAAGTTGGCTATAGCTCATTTTATAGGTCTTGGGACAGGCTATGCGCTGTCAAAAGTCTAGATTGATACCCGACCTAGGTTAAGAGTAATTCATCCAGACATATCCAGCGGCCGATTTTTTTCGATATAAAATGGTCCAGATGAACATGAAGGACGGCTTCCAAGGAAGTTTTTTATAGCTCATTTTATAGGTCTTGGGACAGGCTATGCGCTGTCAAAAGTCTAGATTGATACGCGACATAGATTAGGAGTTATTCATCCAGACATATCCAGCGGCCGATTTTTTCGATATAAAATGGTCCAGATGTATATGAAGGACGGCTTCCAAGGAAGTTCTCTATAGCTCATTTTATAGGTCTTGGGACAGGCTATGCGCTGTCAAAAGTCTAGATTGATACCCGACCTAGGTTAAGAGTAATTCATCCAGACATAGCCAGCGGCCGATTTTTTTGATATAAAATGGTCCAGATGAACATGAAGGACGGCTTCCAAGGAAGTTGGCTATAGCTCATTTTATAGGTCTTGGGACAGGCTATGCGCTGTCAAAAGTCTAGATTGATACGCGACCTAGATTAGGAGTACTTCATCCAGACATATCCAGTGGCCGATTTTTTTGATACAAAATGGTCCAGATGAACATGAAGGACGGCTTCCAAGGAAGTATGCTATAGCTCATTTCATAGGTCTTAGGACAGGCTATGCGCTGTCAAAAGTCTAGATTGATACCCGACCTAGGTTAAGAGTAATTCATCCAGACATATCCAGCGGCCGATTTTTTTCGATATAAAATGGTCCAGATGAACATGAAGGACGGCTTCCAAGAAAGTTTTCTATAGCTCATTTTATAGGTCTTAGGACAGGCTATGCGCTGTCAAAAGTCTAGATTGATACCCGACCTAGGTTAAGAGTAATTCATCCAGACATATCCAGCGGCCGATTTTTTTCGATATAAAATGGTCCAGATGAACATGAAGGACGGCTTCCAAGGAAGTTGGCTATAGCTCATTTTATAGGTCTTGAGACAGGCTATGCGCTGTCAAAAGTGTAGATTGATACCCGACCTAGGTTAAGAGTAATTCATCCAGACATATCCAGCGGCCGATTTTTTCGATATAAAATGGTCCAGATGTATATGAAGGACGGCTTCCAAGGAAGTTTTCTATAGCTCATTTTATAGGTCTTGGGACAGGTTATGCGCTGTCAAAAGTCTAGATTGATACCCAACCTAGGTTAAGAGTAATTCATCCAGACATATCCAGCGGCCGATTTTTTCGAAATAAAATGGTCCAGATGAACATGAAGGACGGCTTCCAAGGAAGTTTTCTATAGCTCATTTTATAGGTCTTGGGACAGGCTATGCGCTGTCAAAAGTCTAGATTGATACGCGACCTAGATTAGGAGTAATTCATCCAGACATAGCCAGCGGCCGATTTTTTTGATATAAAATGGTCCAGATGAACATGAAGGACGGCTTCCAAGGAAGTTTTTTATAGCTCATTTTATAGGTCTTGGGACAGGCTATGCGCTGTCAAAAGTCTAGATTGATACGCGACATAGATTAGGAGTTATTCATCCAGACATATCCAGCGGCCGATTTTTTCGATATAAAATGGTCCAGATGTATATGAAGGACGGCTTCCAAGAAAGTTTTCTATAGCTCATTTTATAGGTCTTAGGACAGGCTATGCGCTGTCAAAAGTCTAGATTGATACCCGACCTAGGTTAAGAGTAATTCATCCAGACATATCCAGCGGCCGATTTTTTCGAAATAAAATGGTCCAGATGAACATGAAGGACGGCTTCCAAGGAAGTTTTCTATAGCTCATTTTATAGGTCTTAGGACAGGCTATGCGCTGTCAAAAGTCTAGATTGATACCCGACCTAGGTTAAGAGTAATTCATCCAGACATAGCCAGCGGCCGATTTTTTTGATATAAAATGGTCCAGATGAACATGAAGGACGGCTTCCAAGGAAGTTGGCTATAGCTCATTTTATAGGTCTTGGGACAGGCTATGCGCTGTCAAAAGTCTAGATTGATACGCGACCTAGATTAGGAGCACTTCATCCAGACATATCCAGCGACCGATTTTTTCGATATAAAATGGTCCAGATGAACATGAAGGACGGCTTCCAAGAAAGTTTTCTATAGCTCATTTTATAGGTCTTAGGACAGGCTATGCGCTGTCAAAAGTCTAGATTGATACCCAACCTAGGTTAAGAGTAATTCATCCAGACATATCCAGCGGCCGATTTTTTTCGATATAAAATGGTCCAGATGAACATGAAGGACGGCTTCCAAGGAAGTTGGCTATAGCTCATTTTATAGGTCTTGGGACAGGCTATGCGCTGTCAAAAGTCTAGATTGATACCCGACCTAGATTAAGAGTAATTCTTCCAGACATATCCAGTGGCCGATTTTTTTGATACAAAATGGTCCAGATGAACATGAAGGACGGCTTCCAAGGAAGTATGCTATAACTCATTTCATAGGTCTTAGGACAGGCTATGCGCTGTCAAAAGTCTAGATTGATACCCGACCTAGGTTAAGAGTAATTCATCCAGACATATCCAGCGACCGATTTTTTTCGATATAAAATGGTCCAGATGAACATGAAGGACGGCTTCCAAGAAAGTTTTCTATAGCTCATTTTATAGGTCTTAGGACAGGCTATGCGCTGTCAAAAGTCTAGATTGATACCCGACCTAGGTTAAGCGTAATTCATCCAGACATATCCAGCGGCCGATTTTTTTCGATATAAAATGGTCCAGATGAACATGAAGGACGGCTTCCAAGGAAGTTGGCTATAGCTCATTTTATAGGTCTTGGGACAGGCTATGCGCTGTCAAAAGTCTAGATTGATACCCGACCTAGGTTAAGAGTAATTCATCCAGACATATCCAGCGGCCGATTTTTTTTGATATAAAATGGGCCAGATGAACATGAAGGACGGCTTCCAAGGAAGTTTTTTATGGCTCATTTTATAGGTCTTAGGACAGGCTATGCGCTGTACATTGAAGGAATACTTGATTCGTTCGTACGAAAAATTGACTGATAGCAAACCATATCAAGTAACACCAATATTCTTATGCTGTGCCCATTTGGTTAAATGTACCTATATGTTAAGATGTTAATAAGAGCAATACATATAATAAAAATATGTTTAAAAATGTGTTCGTAAAAATTATCATGCTTTCCGACTTAGAACAAATAGATATTTATATCGAAAACTTGTTTATATTGATGACTTCCCGTAAAAACACTGACAGCGTCCTAAGTGCACGACAAAAACTATTAGCTATGTGTGAGTAGTGAAGACGCAATATACAAATCAAGCCCTTTTTATAAAAGACTAGCGGCCCGTCGGCTTCGCACAGGTGGAAATTTTTAATTTGTCATATTTTTACCTGAAAGTTTCACTTTACACTTTGTTGGCAGTTGTATTTGTAGGTGGCAGCAAAACTATATTGATTTTCAGCAGGGTGATTTTAAAACACTCGGAATCGAATTCGGAAACGGAATCGGATCTTTCCGTCACGGATTCCAGCCATCGCTATTTTGATTTCCGTACCCGACGATTTTTGACATTTCTCGTCGGATAAACCCATCCGAATCGACGGAAAGTTTCCGACACCTTTTTCCTCGCGGAAAGCTTCCGAAATTGAACAAAAACATAAATAAAATACCAAATTTAAGTGTTATCTAAATACTTACATAATATTTAGGGTAAGTCAGTACTAAAGAGTGTTTAAAATAAACCCATTTACGTTGTTTTATGGCCCTTTACATTATTGTGAAAATTATTCCCTTCAACCTTCGATAGGATGGAATATTATCTTATAGGAGACAGCATAGGGCGGCTGCTGTGCAGCGCCGGCAAACAATCGTGCTGCATTATTCACTTCGTGGTTGTGTTTTTATTTACCGAAATACAGCGCCATGCGCCATCTATGACGTAGCTCTGAAACTTCGTCGTTTCAAAGTCGTGATGTTACCCTTCACTTTCACTTTGACGTATCGGTAAAAATTTTCGAGGTTCGTTATAACCAAAAATAATAAAGGAGAGTAAGTTTTAAATCGATAATTTAAATAAGTAATCAATTTCCATTTGTATAATTATGATAAGTGTGTTTATTTAAGACTTTTTGGCCCAAAAAATTCGTATTAATAACTGTTTTGTAATCGAATTTTATTTCTACCATTTCTACCATTTTTAAACGTTCTTTGTAAACGCACACAATCTTTCCGACGTCGGAACTTTCCAATTGGCCCTTCCGTCCGCTATTCAAAATCGCGTTTTGTCATGCCGTCGGAAACGGAATCGATAACTCGAAGTTTTCGATTCCGTTTCCGAATTCGATTCCGAGTGTTTTAAAATCACCCTACAGGAGATCCTACTCGAGAAAGAGCAACATAAAATTGCCCATGAGAAACCAAAAAAAAATACATCCCGTGTTTGCCTTTGTTGTCTAATTTATTATAAAAAATACACGGACAAGTAATATATAGCACCAGTTGACATTTATCCAGACATAGCTGGCAGCCGTTTTATTCACCAAGATTGCGCCGGAAGTGAAAAAGATTTTTCAGAAATTGACTTTGTTGCCAGAATAAATTTGGCCGCCAGGTATGTCTGAAATTACTCCTAAACTAGGTCGCGTATCAATCTAGACTTTTGACAGCGCATAGCCTGTCCCAAGACCTATAAAATGAGCTATAGCCAACTTCCTTGGAAGCCGTCCTTCATGTTCATCTGGACCATTTTGTATCAACAAAATCGGCCACTTGATATGTCTGGAAGAATTACTCTTAATCTAGGTCGGGTATCAATCTAGACTTTTGACAGCGCATAGCCTGTCCCAAGACCTATAAAATGAGCTATAGCCAACTTCCTTGGAAGCCGTCCTTCATGTTCATCTGGACCATTTTATATCGAAAAAAATCGGCCGCTGGATATGTCTGGATGAATTACTCTTAACCTAGGTCTGGTATCAATCTAGACTTTTGACAGCGCATAGCCTGTCCCAAGACCTATAAAATGAGCTATAGCCAACTTCCTTGGAAGCCGTCCTTCATGTTCATCTGGACCATTTTATATCGAAAAAATCGGCCGCTGGATATGTCTGGATGAAATACTCTTAACCTAGGTTGGGTATCAATCTAGACTTTTGACAGCGCATAACCTGTCCCAAGACCTATAAAATGAGCTATAGAAAACTTTCTTGGAAGCCGTCCTTCATATACATCTGGACCATTTTATATCGAAAAAATCGGCCGCTGGATATGTCTGGATGAATAACTCCTAATATATGTCGCGTATCAATCTAGACTTTTGACAGCGCATAGCTTGTCCTAAGACCTATAAAATTTGCTATAGAAATCTATCTTGGAAGCCGTCCTTCATATACATCTGGACCATTTTATATCGAAAAAATCGGCCGCTGGATATGTCTGGATGAATTACTCCTAATCTAGGTCGCGTATCAATCTAGACTTTTGACAGCGCATAGCCTGTCCCAAGAACTATAAAATGAGCTATAAAAAACTTCCTTGGAAGCCGTCCTTCATGTTCATCTGGACCATTTTATGTCGAAAAAAATCGGCCGCTGGATATGTCTGGATGAATTACTCTTAACCTAGGTCGGGTATCAATCTAGACTTTTGACAGCGCATAGCCTGTCCCAAGACCTATAAAATGAGCTATAGCATACTTTCTTGGAAACCGTCCTTCATGTTCATCTGGACCATTTTATTTCGAAAAAATCGGCCGCTGGATATGTCTGGATGAATTACTCTTAACCTAGGTTGGGTATCAATCTAGACTTTTGACAGCGCATAACCTGTCCCAAGACCTATAAAATGAGCTATAGCCAACTTCCTTGGAAGCCGTCCTTCATGTTCATCTGGACCATTTTATATCGAAAAAAATCGGCCGCTGGATATGTCTGGATGAATTACTCTTAACCTAGGTCTGGTATCAATCTAGACTTTTGACAGCGCATAGCCTGTCCCAAGACCTATAAAATGAGCTATAGCCAACTTCCTTGGAAGCCGTCCTTCATGTTCATCTGGACCATTTTATATCGAAAAAAATCGGCCGCTGGATGTGTCTGGATGAATTACTCTTAACCTAGGTCTGGTATCAATCTAGAGTTTTGACAGCGCATAGCCTGTCCCAAGACCTATAAAATGAGCTATAGCCAACTTCCTTGGAAGCCGTCCTTCATGTTCATCTGGACCATTTTATATCGAAAAAAATCGGCCGCTGGATATGTCTGGATGAAATACTCTTAACCTAGGTCGGGTATCAATCTAGACCTTTGACAGCGCATAGTTTGTCCTAAGACCTATAAAATGAGCTATTGAAAACTTCCTTGGAAGCCGTCCTTCATATACATCTGGACCATTTTATATCGAAAAAATCGGCCGCTGGATACGTCTGGATGAAGTACTCCTAACCTAGGTCGCGTATCAATCTAGACTTTTGACAGCGCATATCCTGTCCCAAGACCTATAAAATGAGCTATAGCCAACTTCCTTGGAAGACGTCCTTCATGTTCATCTGGACCATTTTGTATCAAAAAAATCGGCCACTTGATATGTCTGGAAGAATTACTCTTAATCTATGTCGCGTATCAATCTAGACTTTTGACAGCGCATAGCCTGTCCTAAGACCTATAAAATTTGCTATAGAAATCTTTCTTGGAAGCCGTCCTTCATATACATCTGGACCATTTTATATCGATAATATCTGCCGCTGGATATGTCTGGATGAATTACTCTTAACCTAGGTTGGGTATCAATCTAGACTTTTGACAGCGCATAGCCTGTCCCAAGACCTATAAAATGAGCTATAGCCAACTTCCTTGGAAGCCGTCCTTCATGTTCATCTGGACCATTTTATATCGAAAAAAATCGGCCGCTGGATATGTCTGGATGAATTACTCTTAACCTAGGTCGGGTATCAATCTAGACTTTTGACAGCGCATAGCCTGTCCTAAGACCTATAAAATGAGCTATAGCATACTTCCTTGGAACCCGTCCTTCATGTTCATCTGGACCATTTTGTATGAAAAAAATCGGCCACTGGATATGTCTGGAAGAATTACTCTTAATCTAGGTCGGGTATCAATGTAGACTTTTGACAGCGCATAGCCTGTCCCAAGACCTATAAAATGAGCTATAGCCAACTTCCTTGGAATCCGTCCTTCATGTTCATCTGGACCATTTCAAGAGGTGAGATATAATTTTCCGTACCAAAACTTGTTTGAAAAATATTTTTGCAAGAATTTATGTGACCTTGGCCGTCGCAGTATTCTTATTTAACCATTTTCTAAGCATAAAAAGCATTTTCTGGGCATAATTTCAAATAATTTTTATGAACATTTTAATTTGGTCGGGTTATAAAAGGCCGCCAACTTTTGGCCGCCAACTTCACTCCGGTTTAAACTCTGCGCTAATAGGCGTGATAAGACGCGCTCAGCCAATTGTATGTCGAACCAAAATGAACTGTATTGACTTCTCCTTAGTTTTATCCGCCATCTTTATCACTGTCATCACCCATTTTTTTTATAATGTGTATTTACTGAATATGCCCTTGCTATTAATGACTGGACACTGGCTGAAATACCAGGGAATTGAGAACTTCCTCCTTTTTAAAGTCGGTTAATAAAATGGGTCCTCATACTGTACTCGACAAAGGGTTACATGCTTGTTATACCCATTAATCAAATTGTATAAGTAGCTACTTACTTATGAAAGCATAAAAAGAGCAACGATATTAAGTAAATATATACTTTTATATTTAAGAAACATTGTCAGACGAAAAATATAAGGCAATTTTAGTTAAATCCTTTAGATATTTTAGTTAGAGACTGGAGCCAATATTATAAAGAATATTCTGAATTATTCATACGCCGCTTATCCCTGGTTTATGCTAACTACCCGACGACCGCACACGACAGCGGGACGACGCCGAGACGACGCGGACGGAGCGCACTCCCTGAATATTTATACGACATGAATATTCTGAAAAATTAATATTTATACAGCTAATAATGATTTAGTGAGAATTTTGAGGGATGGACTTTTATATACTGATCTTTGGACGCCTGTATTCCTCGAAGGTTAAGGCAGAGGTACACTGCAGCAGTGGTAGCCGAGTGGTCGAACGCACGCTTTGCAAATCAAAGTGTGTTGTTTCAAACCCCGGCTCGCACCTCTGGGATTTATGTGCGAATCTCATTTTCATCCGAGATTATCACTTGCTATGAAACGGTGAAGGAAAACATCGTGAGGAAACCTGCACGTCTAAGGGAACTTATCTAGTTCTTGATAGATGTGTGAAGTCTGCCAACCCGCACTAGGCCAGCGTGGTGGACTATGGCCTAAAATCCTCCTCTCATTGAGGGGAGGTCCGTGCTCGTGAGTAGTAGTAGTAGTAGTAGCCCGGGCCCGCACCTCTGAGACAATTTTCATGTGCGAATGTAATTTTCAACAATGATTACCACTTGCTGAACAGTGAAGGAAAACATCGTGAGGAAACCTGCACGTCTATAGAAAGGCGTGTGAAGTTCACCAACCCGCACTGGGCCAGCGTGGTGGACTATGGCCTAAATCTCTCTCGTATTGAGGGGGAATGTGCCCGGTATAATGGCAATAGGTTCGCCCACTAATACATTGGGACCAAAATACATCGGCGAAGTGTGGGGGCACTACAGTGCACCTCTGCCTACCCCTTCGGGGAATACAGGCGTGATGATGTATTATTATTATTAGGACGCGTGACGCCTTAGTGAGGCTTTATAAATGTACCTACATCTATTCTATACAAATAAATAAAATTGGAGTGTCTGTTTGTAATATCAAAATAACATCTTTTTACCAAATTCATATGAGAGTATATACGATACCTATAAAGAAAATGCAATTTTTAAAATGTTTGTCTGTCTGTCAGTCTGTTTGTTTGGGGTAAACTTCTAAACGGCTGAACCGATTTCGACGGGACTTTCACTGGTAGATAGCTAATGTTCCAAGGCGTAACTTAGGCTACTTTAATTTTAGAAAAAGCATTAGTTTTCCGCGGGATGAACATAAAACCTTTTTTTCCGGGTAATCTACCTAAAGTCCACGCGGGCGTAGTCGCGGGCACAGCTAGTTACTACAGCCCTTTTTAACGTCCCACTGCTGGGCACGGGCCTCCCCTCAATGCGAGGGGGATTCAGGCCATAGTCCACCACGCTGGCCCGGTGTGGGTTGGCAGACTTCACACATCTATCGAGAACTAGTCAAGTTCCCTCAGACGTGCAGGTTTCCTCACGATGTTTTCCTTCACCATTTCATAGCAAATGGTAATCTCGGATGTAAATGAGATTCGCACATGAAACCCAGAGGTGCGAGCCGGGGTTTTGAACCTGGACACTTTGATTTGCAAGACGTGCGTTCGACAACTCGGCTACCACTGCTACCACAGCTAGTTATAATAAAAAAACTCTATTTCAAACTTAAAACCTACAAAAACTCTACACAGCCTACGGGTGAATATTCAAAATATTCCGGTACACAGCCGGCCTGAAAGCCGAGGTATGTAGGTTATCCGTTATAATACACCCGGGTGAGTGTAAATCCGTGTGAAAAGATGTGTTTTTAACCACTGTAAGGGCTCACACACACGCTCCAGGTATAAAGAATGCAAGAGGTCGCGGTTGCTGGCTTCCGGTTTAATTCATCCGGATATAATTTTGATACTCGTTTTAAAGAGACATACAAAATGTTGAATTTAAACCAGGGTAACGGACCGTTTTGAAATGATACCCTGTTTTGACCAGAGAGTTAATTATTAATGAGCTTACCAGGATTATAAATAAATAAAACCATTTTGATACTTGTAATTGAGTTACACCATGTTTTATTATTGCCTAACTTCTATCTGTGATTGTTTTCTTATATTTACGCGAATACTATACATTGAAATTAAACTATTTTACGGATTTTATCGCGTTTATTTACTATTTTATTTTCCCGACGTTTCGGCTGCTTTACAGCAACCATGGTCACGGGGGGACTGAGGTGTTAGACGTCCTGATGTCATAGTTAATAACTGGGTACCCTCATATTTAGTTGTTGTTTGAAAAAATTTTAGAACTTCTATCGGATGAAACGACATACAAAAAGGTCAAAACAGACCCAACTACAAACGTGTTAAAAACAACTACCGATCTAATAAAGAAACACTCCGACGCATTGAATCTAGACGTCAAATCATTGATACCTTCGTGCGCAAAACCACCTAAGTTGTATGGGTTACCTAAAATACACAAGCCCGAGGCCCCGCTGCGCCCCATTGTAAGCCAGATTGACACACCAACATACAGTCTGGCTCAGCACGTAGCGAAGGTGCTCTCACTACTAAGAGGACACACAAGAGCACATACAAAGGATTCATACCATTTTGTCAGTGAGATTAAACATCTACATCTTGCGGACAATGAAACTATGGTCAGTTTTGATGTTCAGTCCTTGTTTACCTGTCTACCTGTAGTAGACTGCATCGAAATAGTATCAAAGAAGCTAGCAGAGAATAACATGCCTGAGGAATATGCTGAACTCTTAAGACATTGCCTCACATCCGGGTATCTGTTGTGGAATGAACAGTTCTACAAGCAAGTAGATGGTGTAGCGATGGGCTCTCCTGTTTCTCCCGTTGTCGCCGATATATTCATGGAAGACTTCGAGGAGACAGCCCTTCGCACTTCACCTGTGACCCCAAGATTCTACAAGCGGTACGTAGACGATACTTTCACAATATTACCATCTGACAAAATAACAGCATTTCTAAACCATCTTAACTCCATACACTCTAAAATCAAATTTACAATGGAGTTAGAGGCCAACAATACTCTAGCTTTCTTAGATGTTTTAGTGATCCGTAATCCTGATAACACCTTAGGCCACACCGTGTATAGGAAAAAGACCCATACCGATAGGTACTTAAACGGTGAATCTCACCACCATCCAACACAGTTAGCTACCGTGGGTAAATCTTTGTTTCAGAGAGCACAAGGGATCTGTGATGAGCAACACCTGGCTGCCGAGATCCACCACGTCAAGCAAGTATTGCATGACAACAAGCTTCGGGTCCCACGCCGCCATCACAGTGACCGAGTGAAACCAGCCACAGTTGAGCGTCTACCTGCTGTACTACCATACATAAGAGGTGTCACAGACAAGATTGGCTACATCTTGAAACGGGCTTCAATTAAAACTTACTTCAAGCCACCGAAGAAGATTAGTCAGTTTTTACCACCTGTCAAGTGTCACATTCCTCTACAAGATGCAGGGGTATACAAACTCGATTGTGAATGTGGGCTCTCTTACATAGGACAAACTAAAAGATCAATTAAAACCCGCGTAAAAGAACATATAGCTGACGTGAAACACCGACGCTCCACGAAGTCTGCAATCTGTGAACATGTACAGGACCGCACCCGCCATTATATCAGATTTGATAAACCGCATATCCTCGCAAAAGAACACCGACTCCGACCAAGGATGATACGTGAGGCCATTGAAATTAAAAAACATCCTAATTTCAATAGGGAAGATGGCTGGGTGCTACCACCAACTTGGGATCCAGTAATCAATATGATTAAATCCAAAACCAAGTGTACCATTGCAAGACCTCAGGACACCGTAAGCACTTTCTGCGTGGATCGGACCGCAAACAACAACTAAATATGAGGGTACCCAGTTATTAACTATGACATCAGGACGTCTAACACCTCAGTCCCCCCGTGACCATGGTTGCTGTAAAGCAGCCGAAACGTCGGGAAAATAAAATAGTAAATAAACGCGATAAAATCCGTAAAATAGTTTAATTTCAATTCTATCTGTGACTTCGACTGCGCTTAATTCTATTAGGTATTTACTTCGGTTATAAATTATAGCCTGATAAATTATTATTCTGATGTATAAACCATAATACTGTAAAGTTTCATCAAAATCCGTTCAGTAGTTTTTGCGTGGAAGAGTAACAAACATCCATCCTACAAACTTTCACATTGATAATATTAGTAGGATATACGATACCTTCGATTTTTAGTGTTCCGTACCTACGATTTTTAGTGTTCCGTACTTCACTGTCCGTCCGTCCGTCTGTCACCAGGCTGTATCCCATGAACCGTGATAGTTAGACAGTTAAAATTTTCACAGATTATGTATTTCTGTTGCCGCTATAACAACAAATACTAAAAAACAGAATAAAATGAATATTTAAGGGCCTCCCATACAACAAACGTGATTTTTTTGCTCGTTTTTATACATAATGGTATGGAACCCTTCATGCGCGAGTCCGACTCGCACTTGGCCGGTTTTTTAAGGGCACCAAGGGACCGCAGACATAAGTCTCTGCTATAAATTTCAGCTTGATACCTTCACGCGTTTCTGAGAAAAAGGTTCTGGACAGACAGACAGACGGACAACAAAGTGATCCTATAAGGGTTCCATTTTTTCCTTTTTAGGTACGGAACCCTAAAAATCTCAACTATTAATTTAAAGTAACAGGATTAAAAAAAGATACAACGGATTTTTTTTACTAGAAAGTTTTTGCAGAACAGTGACTAGGTCGCGTAATAAATTTCTTCGGCGGCAGGAAGGAAACAGCCGGAAGCGGAAGCGAGTCGCCGTGAATTATTATTATGACTTACACACTCATTTTGCGAGACTAGTTAAGAACTGCGGTTGCGGTCGCGTTGTAAACCTATTGTACAAGTATATATACAAATATATAAAACGGAAGTGTCTGTTTGTAATATCGAAATAACATATTTTTACCAAATGCATATGAAAGTATATACGATACCTATTTTTTTAAATTCGTCGCCTGCAATTACGAGCCAGACCCCGCGCACGCATCATCAACTCATCGCCACCGTCCGCGGCACGTGTTAATTGATCCTCCCGTCACGATCACCGCCCTCCTCAACCCGGGAGTCGAGAGGGCCACAAATACACCTACACCAGACTTAAACAGACACCGATCTCGCCGGCGAGGTCGAGGAACCCCCTTTTCCGCTCGTAGGTGCATCTTTGCACCTAGGAGCACAGTCACTACCTCTCCCCTCACGGTAACTGCCCAAGCCTAGGTCGTGCCCTCTGTGGCGCCCTTGAGCTAGTTGCCACCGTTTTCCGCCCTTAGGGCCTTGGTTGGAGTGCACTCTGCGCTCGCCACTCCTTCGGTAGAGCTTTAAAGGCTACCTCACGGCCAACAGCGTAGTCCTTTAAAAAAAAACCTATTTTTAAATGTAATTTTGTCAATATCAATATTTCTACAGTAAACGCCATGCGACCACGCATCTAAATTGATGGCGTTATCAACGTCATTTCATTGAAAAAAACCGCCCAATTGAGAGTCGGACTCGCACACGAAGGGTTCCGTACCATTATCTATAATCCCGGCAAAAAAATCATGTCTATTGTATGGGAGCCCCCCTTAAATATTTATTTTATTCTGTTTTTTAGTATTTGTTGTAATAGCGGCAACAGAAATACATCTGTGAAAATTTCAACTCTCTAACTATCACGGTTCATAAGATACAGCCTGGTGACAGACAGACGGACAAACAGCGCAGTCTTATTATTAGAGTGCTTCTTGTTTGAGTTAACACATTAAATTTTAGTATTTGTATAAAATTGTTCGCCTGAGCTATGACCCGTCCGTGAGCACAGGGCGTCGCAGTAAATCGTGCCCGCAGTTTTAATAGTTTATCTTGAATCCGAAAACCCATAACTAATCTAACTTTACAAGGGTTTAGCGCAAACAAATTAGTTAACCGATAAACAGCCAGATTATAATTTGTTGGAGATTCAATGACCTTCCAGCAGTTTGAGTAGTTCTAAATTGGTAGTTACTATACATCACTAAAGCGACAATATCCTTGAGGCTATACGGGCCGCCCTCTTACCGAGAGGGCCGGGATTCCTTCCGCACATACAAAAATGTATAATATAATCCTTGTTTACGCCGCGCCGTTTTGGCTATTTTTACTGTTCGCACCATTTGTATGGAAGCGCCATCTGGGAATTTGTATCCATTTACATTAGTTCGACACGTGACCCAAGTTGGCCGCATCGCGCGCCAAACAGTCGCGTCGAATTCTGATGAAGAGCGGATCGCTCTGCTGACCACTCCCGCAAGACCGCGTCTCTCGCGTCTTTTTCGCTATATCACGTCTCTCGTGCATCAGACAAACTCTTATATAACTCCCGCTCATATGGATTAGTGAATGTGACCTAACGAGACTGAATATATACCCAATGCAGTGCCGTGAACACAAGTTTATGCCAGACGCCGCGCCGCCATTACGACCTTCCAATGAGGGAAACGAGTCGGCCGATTTGGTGAGTGCATTTTCTTGGATTAAGTCCTTCTAAATGGTGTGAACAGTCTCTCATATATACCCGCTAACCTGATCTGGGTCTACCAGTCAGGCGATCCACACTCTTGTGCCTTTAATCGCATTCGCATCACCAATCCTTTTGCAAAAGAGTAACTACAGTATTGAGTGTCTTGAACCATTCTTTGTTGAATGGGCAAATTTAACCAAATATTTACCTAGCGATTGATTAGATAACATCGTGAAGAAACCTGCACGTCTATAGAAAGGCGTGTGAAGTTCTCTAACCCACACTCAGCAAGCCTGGTTGACTATGGCCCAAAATCTCCTTAAATATACGGTATAATGGCATTAGGCTCGCCCCATATTACATATGGAACAAAATACATCGGCGAAGTGTTGGCGCACTATAGTGCACCTCTGTGTACCACTCCGGGGAATACAGGCGTGATTATGTATGAAATAAGATGTGTTTGTGTGATTTCTCTTTGCATATTTTCGATTAAATCAAAATCAAGCGAATAGCAAACCCTAATCAGAGCATAAATTAGGATCAGTCGGGATAATCCGTTCGTTGGAGACATAAATTAACTCGTCATTAACATAGATAGCCGATCTTTAGTCTCGATGTCAGGGTTAATCCAGGATCAGAGGGCTGACGGCTTGGAATATATGAGACAGATCACTCTCATGTATTTGTCAAATATTTTAAAATACTTTTCTTTTACAAAATGAATAAAACTTGAGATGTGTCAAGGGACACCCGGATGGAACGAAGTTCCTTTTGAACCCGAAACAGATGTCAAAATCGAAATCACACACACATTTACAGGTGTCGTTACAACTTTTACTCTCACACACATTTACAAAAGTGTCGGTCGACACTTTTAGTCTTAATTTTTTCCGTCTAGCCCCCTTTCGCGCCATGAGCAACTACGTTCCAATACTGATATTTGAATGGAATAACATGAGGAATGCCTCCACATGCGACTAGAGCGGGTGTTTCGCCAATGTCAAGTAATTAATAGCATGGACGAACGTAATACATACACATCGAGTGTCGAAAGCCTATTTGTCTTAAGCGACACTATTGGGTGATATTGACTTATATACAAATTTGGAATCAGCTAATTTTTCTGCGTCGAATGAGTATGCTATGTTGTGTATTTAAAAAAATGTCGCTTATAGCCTTTCTCCCCTCGAAATTATAAATAACAATGGATGATGACAGTGTTAAAGTATGATCAAAAGAGCTGTCGTTAGACTTTAATGTTGAAAGTGATGATTGACTTAGTTTCTATTCACATGGCAAAGCCGGCTGCTCGGTAGTAACGGGATTATCGGAAACGGAAGTGCAGTGGTAGAGCATTAAACGATTCGTTTCGGAAATGTATGTACAGAATACGAATCCGCAGATGAATTGAATCTGAGCGTGAATTGCGCATGTTATAAGTAAATCATTTTACCAAAGTTAGCGTATTTGAGAGTATATTCATGAAATGAAATTGAGTTACCAAATGTGATAGACTTCAAACTTCTTGTTTAACAAAAAACCGGCCAAGTGCGAGTCGGACTCGCGCACGAAGCGTTCCGTACCATTATCTATAAAAACGGCAAAAAAATCACGTTTGTTGTATGGGAGCCCCCTTAAATATTTATTTTATTCTGTGTTTTAGTATTTGTTGCCATAGCGGCAACAGAAATACATCATCTGTGAAAATTTCAACTCCCTAACTATCACGGTTCATGAGATACAGCCTGGTGACAGACGGACGGACGGACAGCGAAGTCTCAGTAATAGGGTTTCCGTTTTACCCTTTGGGTACGGTACCCTCATCATAGCGTATGGCAATCCCTGCTTGGATCAGATGTCTATGTCCAGATTTTTTAGCCAGCTTTCTGCGTTAGCGGTGAAGTTGTGCAGCTCGGCGATGCCACCGGGAAAACAGCGAAGTGGGCATTCATTCACAACGTGGGAAAGAGTTTGGTCAGGTGCTCCACAGTCGCAATTCGGTGACTCCCTTAGACCCCATTTGTGAAGGTGGTGATTTGTTCTCCCGTGGTTGGTTCTGAACCGGTTTAACCGGGTCCACGCTTTTCTGTTGGCATTAAAGCCGGGTTGCTTTTTTGCAGGGTCAGTGACTAGACCTGCATTTGTACCCTCGAATAAGCCCCATTCCGATTGCCACGCCTCATTTACAGAGCTCTTGTGTTTGGTGCACTCATCAGTCCAAATAGGTGACCTTGAACGCAGTCGATCAGGAGGCAAATCGTCCAATGTGTTTCTAATGGGCATGGCACCGGAACGGTTTTGCTGAGAGCAATTCTCCCATTCTCTAGCAGTTGCCTGGTTTCTACGTAGCGCGGGCGGAGGTATGTGAGCCAAGACGGGGAGCCATGGAAGGGGTGTCGACTTTATCACTCCCGTGATCAAACGCATGGCCTCGTGCAGCTGGGTATCAACCTTGTGCACGTGTGCGCTGCGACTCCATACAGGCGCACAATACTCAGCTGTTGAGTACACGAGTGCCAAGGCGGATGTCCGGAGTACCGTTGCGGAAGCTCCCCAACTTGTGCCAGCCAGCCTTCGGATGATGTTTATCCTCGATGTTAACTTCTGCTTCACGTTTTCCAGATGGTGTTTAAATGTCAGAGAACGGTCCAGTGTTACACCGAGATATTTGGGTGTAAAATTATGTTTCAGTTGTTCACCGCGGAAGGTAACATTTAGCTTCTTGTTGGCAAGGCAGTTGGTGAGGTGAAAGGATGATATTTCAGTTTTGCTTGGGTTTGGTTGCAGGCGCCACTGGGTGTAATAGTCTCCTGTTACGTTGAGGTCTTCAGTCAGCGCCAATTCTCCTTCTTCGAAATTCCGCGACTGATAGGCCAGTGCCAGGTCGTCAGCATACGCAAATTTAAAGGATCTTGTTGCTGGCATATCTCGGGTGTAAATATTGAATAGGAGTGGTGCCAGTACCGACCCCTGTGGAAGTCCATTCTTGAGAAGGCGATATTGGCTGCACTCCTCTCCAAGGTGCACTTTTATAAGCCGGGGGCCAAGTAAGGCCTTGATTAGCCGAATAGTCTTGCGGCAGGGGATAATATCGCTGATTTTGCATAGCAGTGCGTCTGACCATACAGTATCGTAAGCTGCACTTAGATCAACGAAAGCTACTGATGTCTTTAAGCCTCGTTGATAACCAGCCTCAATAAAGGAGGTCAGAGCAAGAACTTGGTCTGCGCAACTTCTATTTCCCCTGAAGCCAGCCTGTTCCGGTGGGATGCTAGCGTCTACTGTTGGGTATAATCTATTGTACAGTATTCTCTCCAATATTTTATACGTGACAGAGAGGAGGGAAATGGGTCTGTAACTAGACGCTTCGTTGGGTGATTTTCCCGGTTTTAGTAGCGCGATGACCTTTGAGCGCTTGAATGCTGTAGGAATAATGCCACTTTCAAAGATACTGTCAAAAAAACGAGTAAGCCACTTTTTACCTACTTTACCCAGATGGAGTAGGAACTCGGGGTAAATTTCGTCTGGTCCTGCAGCTTTGTTCGTTTTTGTATTTTTAAGTGACATTTCCAGTTCGGAAACCGAGACGGACTTGCAGAACGAGTTATCAGAATCCGCTGACTTAAAAAATTGGGTTAGTTTCTTCTTGATTTTAACTGTGAATAATTTGTCTGATTTTACGCTCTTTGTTACATCCTGCATTCGATTGGCGATTTGGTTAGGGCTAATAGAGGGTGACTGTTTTTGAGGTATCGGAGCGCTACCTAGTTGCCGCAGTACGTTCCAGCTCTTCTTACTAGAGTGTGTAAAATCCATACTGCCAACGCACGATTCCCATTTTTCTTTCCGCGAAGCATCTAGGGACTCAAGAACTTTCTGGGCAGCTTCAGGATCGTTTGTAGACAGGTACTCCTCATAGGCTTCCTCAGTTTCTGTGGTCCAACCGGGCGCGTACTCTTTGCGGTAGCCTCTCGGGATGGTGCGTTTTGCTGTGGCTACAACAGCTCCGACGAAACGATCATAGTTTTGGACTGATGGTTTTATAAATCTTACGGTTTCGTCCAGTTTCGCAGTGAACTTACTCCAGTCAGCCTTTGCAAAATTCCAACGTGGCCTAGGAGTTGACTTCGTCAATGGGATTTGAATTCCTACGGTAATAATCGCTGGTCTGTGTTGGCTGCGGGGGAAACTTTTAAGTAAGACTCTGTTCACTGGGAGCACATTGCCACTGGCATCTTGTGACGCAAAGCACAGATCTGGATTTGTATTAGTTTTCCATCTGGCGGATCTAAATGAGCCTTTCCCTTTTGGATCAAAAATTAAGTGGATATTATTCCTTTCTGACCAGGCTTGTAGTTCTTCGCCATTACGGTCGTTTTTGGTATAACCCCATGCCGTATGGTGACTATTAAAGTCTCCCAGAAATACAACAGGATGTGTTACAGTTGGCAAACTAGAGTTTGTTATTTTTGTGGCAGGAGGTTTGTATACAGAAACCAAATTTAGTGTACCGATATGTGCAACTATTATTTCAATATTGTTGTTAGCTATTACGTTTGAGACGCTGCAGTTTCTGAGTGAGCATCTTTGATAGACTGCAGAGCCATAAATAGATGAGAGTGTGTAGCCTATTAACTTAAATCCCTCGATGTAGGCTCTACGGGATAAGTCACTGTCCAGGTCTATGTGGTGTTCTTGGACGCATATAATGTCAATGTTATGATCATGGGCTACTTTGGCCAGGTATTCACATTTTGATTGAGATGAGCCTTCTATGTTTATTTGCATAATACGGACCATGGGTCCGAGTGTTCTCGTCGTAGAGTCCTGATGCGGACAGGTGTTTGGATAGTCTTGAAAAGGACTGTTTAATTGATCCATAATGGAAGCGCAGGGGATAGCACCGGGAGATTCACGTGGAACAGTTCGGTGAGCCAGTTGACAGTCAAGAACGTTTAGCCGACCGAAGTCGTTGCCCGGGGTGGACCGCGAGGAGGTAGTTCTAGACCAATTCCCACCCACGGTACCCTAAAAAGATTTTACCCAAAATAAGGTCATCGCTAACTTCACCTGTAGGTATATTTCCATTAAAACATTTTTGAAAGTCCGCGAAGAATGCCACACAGCCAAGTTTTAAAACTTGGCACAGTCTGACGCAACTTGGCCGGTTAAACAAAGTAGCCAAGTGACGCCAAGTCACGCAGATTTGTGACGAGATATTTTAAAAGTTAAGGGGGAAAAATGGGTTGATGTTAAGTTACTTTTGTACATTTTTCACTCGCTTGAAAGTTTACTAGGCAATGGCCCGGATAACTGCAGGGTGATTATGTAATTAAATTTCAATTACTTTATGTCAAAACAGCTGTCAAAATGTATTGAACATCTGTCATATGGTTTGGTATCTAACGAAAATTGATATATATTTGTCTATCTGGTTTCTTTCGTGGCTTTAAAATTGGCTTGGCGATTTAAAAAAATGATCAGCCCACTCAAGTCGCGTTTCGATCTGGTGGTAGTATAGTAGTATATAGGAAAAAATATGTAAACTTGACAATTTGTAAGTGCCCCCATAGGCCTATACAAAATTATTGATTTGACTTTGACTTTGCTTTTTATGGCGTCTAGAAACCTACCATAAATATGAGAGATGCTTCTATAAATACTTTATGCGACCTCGTTTATATATAATATGGAATATTTACGAGTATAGGTCGAAATCTCGCCATACATATTTCACGTAGTAACTAACGACTAGCGAGTGCAACTAGCTGTCAAACCTTTAGTCTGAGACGATGGGATTAGCGTGCAAATCAAGCGAAGATCTCCGTCACGGATTCGTTGGCTCCCTCTCTGTCTTATTTCATTCGAGAGAAAGAGACAGCATCAATATATTCCGTGTCATATGTCTAAACTCCTTGGAACATCAGCTATCTGCTGGTGAATGTCCCGTCAAAATTGGAAGTTTATCCGGAACAAACGGACAGATGGACAGACAAAAAATTTTGAAATTATATTTTCGTCATCTTTATCGTATATACTTTCATATGCATTTGGTAAAAAGGTTTATGATATAACAAACAGATATTTCAATTTTATTTCTTTGTATAGATTGATATAATACGTCATTTGAAAGCTTATTTAACGGATAATCTCATAAAAAATTAAGTCATTAGACGGGGATTCGTCTGCCATCTATAACACTGTCTCCATCCATTTTTATACTTATAATGTATATTTATTGAATTTGTCCTTGCTATTAATTACTCGACATTGCCATAAATACCGCTAAACGCAGGTGCAGACATTTCTCATGTTATTCCATTAAAATATAATCATTACACTCATTTCGTAGAAAAGAAGAAGTCACTAGACAGATAAGTCATTCTCCGGGAACATACTCCAAAAGACATTTCGTATCAAGACAGACAACGAAAAGCGCGTTTAAGATAAAAAAAACCGGCTAAGTGCGAGTCAGACTCGCGCACGAAGGGTTCCGTACCATTATCTATAAAAACGGCAAAAAAATCACATTTGTTGTATGGGAGCCCCCTTAAATAATCATTTTATTCTGTTTTTTAGTATTTGTTGTTATAGCGGCAACAGAAATACACCATCTGTGAAAATTTCAACTCTCTAACTATCATGGTTCATGAGATACAGCCTGGTGACAGACGGACGGACGGACGGACAGCGAAGTCTCAGTAATAGGGTTCCCGTTTTACCCTTTGGGTACGGAACCCTAAAAAATGTAAAGAAAACGTTACTATATCATATCCTGGGTAATGTATATGGTAATAAAGGTTACCCATTTACCCTCACGCCCCAGGCTTAGAAATATCTCAGACGGGAGTCGGTTTATCAAGTTAAACCTCGAGCAGACCGAAGCGTTCAAACGCGCACTGAGTTTTTTGCCAGTACCAAAACAAACCGTATCGAGTCATAGATAAAGCTCATTCTTCAACAAAGTGAGCTAATTTTGCAGCGTGGTCCCAAAGAAATTCATTCTGTATGTATGTAGTCACAGAGTTCGTTTTGCAGTGCGCGTCCGACGCCTCAGTGAGGTCAAGGCTTAAATCTCTCAAGGTCCGCCTCGGGGCGAGGCGAGCCGAATTAAGGCAGCCTTTGTCTCTTATGTAAATATATTAAACACTCCCAGATCTGTTTTCTATTTGTTTTTCCCTCTTATTCCATTTGAAAACGTACGAATGCATATTTTGTAGCCAAACGGATCGTTTAAATGTCAAAATACCAAAATTTTTACTTAATGCGCACCTCTGGGATTTATGTGCGAATCTCATTTTCATCCGAGATTATCACTTGCTATGAAACGGTAAAGGAAAACATCGTGAAGAAACCTTCACGTCTGAGGGAACTTGACTAGTTCTCGATAGATGTGTGAAGTCTGCCAACCCGCACAGGGCCCGCTTGGTGGACTATGGCCCGAATCCTCCTCACATTGAGGGGAGTCCCGTGCCCAGCAGTGGGACGTTAAAAGGGCTGTAGTAGTATAGTATGTGAAAATATAGACGCCACTTGTAACTTAACAATAATTAATAAAATGTTTTTCTGTCTGTCTTTTCGTTTATTACGGCTTAACTGATTTTGACGGGACTTCCTATGGCAGATCTTCTTCTTATTCTTAAGAGCTACGCTCTTGTCGGTTGAGTTTTTTCCATTCATCTCTGTCTTCTGCTTTCCTTTTTACCTCCTGGTATGTTTTGGCATTTATTTTTTCTTTTACTTGGTCAAAGTAACTTCTCCTTGGTCTTCCTCTACTGCCTTCCAACTTTCCCTCTATTATTTTCATAATTAGTGCGTCATGTCTAATTAAATGTCCAATCATTCTCCCCCTTCTATTTTCTATACAGTTTAATATGTTTCTTCGTTCTCCCACTCTAACCAACACTTCCAACACTTCCAACAACAATGGTAGATAGCTGATGATTTATAGCTGAACTTAGGCTACATTTATTTTGGTATAACATTTAGGGATCCTAAAGTCACAGGGTAAACTAGTGTAGTATCATAACACTATATAAATCATTACGAATATTGGTCTCATATGATGTCATACCGGTACATCAATTTATCACAGCCAGAAACCAATGAATTACCCCAAAACGTTCACGAAACGCGGCGAACGGCCCGTTAGGTACGGCCGCGCGTACAATCCATCACTTTTGTACCAATCTGCTTGAGACCTTCCGCTCACTGGGGCGTAAACATTCACCCGTCATTTTATTTATTACTAGCTGTGCCCGCGACTTCGCCCGCGTGGACTTCAGGGAGATTACACGGAAATATGGATATTATGTATTTCCTGAGGAACCCTAATGCTTTTTTTCTAAAATTAAAGTAGCCTAAGTTACGCCTTGGAATATTAGCTATCTTCCAGTGAAAGTCCCGTCGAAATCTGTTCAGCCGTTTGGAAGTTTACCTCAAATAAACAGACAGACAGACAGACAAAAATTTTTAAAATTGCATTTTCATTATAGGTATCGTGTATACTTTCATATGCAATTCGTAAATAGGTGCTATTTTGATATTACAAACAGACACTTCAATTTTATTTATTTGTATGTATATAAGATTTTTACCGAAATGAGCGAAATGATGATATTTAATGGAATAAGATGAGGAATGGCATCACCTGCGACTAGCGCGGGTATTTCGCCAATGTCGAGTAATTAATAGCAAGGACAAATTCAATAAATACACCTAATAAATAAAAATGAATGATGACAGTGATAAAGATGGCGGATGAATCCGTCATTTTATTTATCAATACCAAAACGAACTGTCTTAACACATAAAAAAAGTACTTCATCTTCTTTTTTACCCGATTACGGCGAAACCAAAAGGGAGGGTTGTGAATCATAACTTATGATTTTAGAAGTCTTTACGTAATGTTTGTATTTACGTATGTTCCTCCGTAGCATCTAAACTATTTATCCGATTTTGATGAATAAGGTGTCAATCGGTTGGTTATCATGGCCCCGGTAACATAGGTTACATTTTAACCGACTTCAACAATAGGAGGAGTCGATTTTACGGTACTTTACCTTGTAAACCTTGAGTATAATCGATTTCATTACTTTCTTTTTGTTTAATTATTAATGCCGTAGTAGGGTTGTAGGGAGCAGTGGTAGCCGAGTGGTCGAACGCACGCTTTGCAAATCAAAGTGTGCAGTTTCAAACCCCGGCTCGCACCTCTGGGATTTATGTGCGAATCTCATTTTTATCCGAGATTATCACTTGCTATGAAACGGTGAAGGAAAACATCGTGAGGAAACCTGCACCTCTGAGGGAACTTGACTAGTTCTCGATAGATGTGTGAAGTCTGCCAACCTGCACTGGGCCAGCGTGGTGGACTATGGCCTAAAATCCTCCTCACATTGAGGGGAGGCCCGTGCCCAGCAGTGGGACGTTAAAAGGGCTGTAGTAGTAGGGTTGTAGATTTTTAAACTTTAAAAAATCCGGCCAAGTGCGAGTCGGACACGCGCAGGAAGGGTTCCGTACCATTATCTATAAAAACGAGCAAAAAATACGTTTGTTGTATGGGAGCCCCCTTAAATATTTATTTTATTCTGTTTTTTAGTATTTGTTGATATAGCGGCAACAGAAATACATAATCTGTGACAATTTCAACTGTCTAACTATCACGGTTCATGGGATACAGCCTGGTGACAGACGGACGGACGGACAGCGAAGTCTTAGTATTAGAGTTCCCGTTTTACCCTTTGGGTACGGAACCCTTAAAAAGGTGAAATCATCGAAATTACTTGTTAACGAAATGATGAAATTGCAATGAAATATGTTTAGCGGGTATTTTTGCCAATGACGAGTAATTAGTAGCAAGGACTAATTTGATACATACACACCCATAGACAGTGATCAAGATGGCGGATGAATTCCAACCATAGACTATCTAGAGTACCCATAACGACTTCAGTTTGCGTATAGCTCTGCGGCGATTTTTCCGCCATTGTTGTTTCAGAATCAGAATATTTTCAGAAGAATCAGAATATTTTTTATTCATATAAACCAATACAGGCACTTATGAATCGTCAATAAATAGTAAAAATGGTAGCTCTACCACCCATTCGGAATGCATTTCCTATGGAGAAGAATGGGCAAGAAACTCCATGGTTGCTTTTTTCAAATAAGGATTTACATTTTTGTGTTTTTCTTAATTAACAATTATACAATATAAAGTTAATGAGGCTATACATTCTCGAAACACAATTAATGTTATCGCATGTACCTGTAGTATACGGCAACTATATGGGAAAACAATAATGGCAGAGTCATCATCATCATCATCAGCCGGTGTCAGTCCACTGCTGGACGTACGCCTCTCCCAAGATGCGCCACTGAGCCCGATCTTCGGCTCTTCTTTTCCAGTTACTGCCCACCGCTTTGCGTATGTCGTCGCTCCACCTAGTCAGAGAGGCAGAGTCAGATAAACCAGAAAAAATATTTATTTATTTCAGAGATATTTAATTTTATCTGTAATTTTTTACTGTTTTAGGGCTGTTATGAGGTGATAATACTTGCAAATTTCAACGATTATTGATACTAAAAGGCGTGAATTCATGTGTTCATTTGCCTAGTCTGACGTTAATTGGCACTTTTCACTAAAAAGCTAAAAAACAACCTTATAATTCATTACATTTGGAGTAGAAATGTAATGAATTATAAGGTTGTTTTTTTAGCTTTTTAGTGAACCTAGGTTTAAGAAGTCGGTTTTTGTTTTTTATTAAAAAAATATATATTACAGAAATTCCTTCTTTATGCATATTGACATCGAGTTTGTTTCGGTATTGGCAAACTTTTTGACGCGTGGCTTTTGACGCCCCAGTGTGGGGGGGGGGGGGGGGGGTTATCGAGGGTCGCACGTACATTAGCCGCCGGGGACAGACGCGTATTGATTTAGTAGTCACCGAGACAGAGTATCTGTTGGGTATCGCGATGTAACGACTTATCAGAAGTTCGAAATAATGTATCAGGCATCTCGGCATCTTGGGTGACGCCTCTCTAGCAGTAATATTTTAATAATACTTTCAATTTGCAGTGGTAGCCTCGTGGGCAAGAACGCCCGCCTTGAACGTAAGGGGTGCAAGTTCAAATCCCGGGCCCGCACCTCGGAGATAATTTTCGTGAATAGATTCGTGATAAGATTCGTGTGAAGTTCACCAACCCGCACTGGGCCAGCGTGGTGGACTGTGGAACGAACTTCCCTCGTATTGAGGGGGAATGTGCCCGCTATAATGGCAATAGGCTCGCCCCCTATATTACATTGGGACTGAAATACATCGGCGAACTGTAGGCGCACTACAGTGCACCTTTGCCTACCCCTTCGGGGAAACAGGCGTGATGATTTGTTTTTTTTTATTTACTTTCAGTTTTTAACAGTTACTTGGCTATTTATTTAAAAAATGAATGTTTAATGGGACAGGATGAGGGCTCCACTTGCTATTAGCTTGTTTTTTCAGCCAGTGTCAACTTAAAATCAAAATCAATTTTTTTTTATTCGTGTAGGCCAAAAAGCACTTACAAATAGTCAGATTCTACCACTGGTTCGGAATGCTGCTTCCACTGAGAAGAGCCGGTAAGAAACTCAATGGTTACTCTTTTCAAAATGATAATTGCGAGTAATACATTCTCAGGAGCAGCAATGCCATGAGGGCAGACAGCACCTTTCAATTGCAAATTTATCAAGAGCAAATTCAATAAATACACATCCAACTAATATTATAAATGTGAAAGTTTGTGACGATAGATGGACGTTTGTTGATCTTTCACGAAAAAACTACTAAACGGATTTTGATGAAACTTTACAATAAAGAATAAAGCATTATTCGAAGAAACAACTCTACCATATTCGTCGAATAAAATTGTTTTATACACACCATATCTTATACAGCTCTACATAATCAACAAACTTTGGAGGTAGAGTTTGGATGCAGCGCTATCTGAATACGAGAACAGACATAATATTTCCATTCACCCTCATGGGTATTACGATTTATAGAGTTAACAAGTTTAGATGGAATTGACTTTGGAACGAGGTCTTTTCGATTTATCTACCATGCTCTACCTATGATATTTTGCGTATTTAGGAAACATTAAAAGAATTATACGAGATAGCGCACTATTTAAGCTGTTTTTGTAACATAAAACATTTTGATAGAGGCACGTGTATTGTGTAGAGCAGAGAGATACGTATTGTTCGCAAGCACTACTAAACTCTCTTAGTGACGTGAAGGGCTCTCTATCAAGTTTGATAAACAAGATCTTTTTCAAGGTCTGTAGAGACAATTGATGCTTTATCAAAAGAACTACAATAATTGGCAGCCGAGTGGTCGAACGCACGCCATGCAATCAAAGTGTGCAGGTTCCAACCCCGGCTCGTATCTCTGGGTTTATGTGCGAATCTCATTTTCATCCGAGATTACCACTTGCTATGAAACGGTAAAGGAAAACATCGTGAGGAAACCTGCACGTCTTTAGAAAGATGTCTGATGTTCACCAACCCGCACTGGAACAGCGTGGTGGACTATAGTCCGAAAATCTCCCTCGTATTAAGGAGAATGTGCCCGGTATAATGGCAATAGGCTCGTCCCTATTACATTGGGACCAAAATACATCGGCGAAGAGTGGGCGCACAGCATTACACCTCTGCATACCCCTTCGGGCAATATAGGCGTGATGATGTATTATCATGATATACAATATTCTACAATGCCACTACTTTCCATAAATTTTGGGGTCAGTAAATCTTTTATAAAAGGTGTATCAGAAGTCCGAAATATTATTTAAGTTGCAAACAAATATAAAGAAAATAATGTTCAAATTTTGACCAATTTTTTATACTGTTCAGTTGTATACCCGATACTGATGCAAACGTTAAAGTATTAATTCGGTCTTCTGATACACCATATCTGATCTGGATCTCTGCCCACCCCTCGCCTCTAACATGACGTCCTATCTAATGGCGTAATTTATATTTATTCATCCATCAGCAGTATTAGTTTAATTAAATTCCGTTTCATCACTCTTAGGCTCATCGCAGACGTGCGATTTTTTGTCGTCTTTATTTCTGTGATTTTGACACACCAAAGCAGTGGTAGTCAGAATGCCTACCATGACCGTAATTTACACCCCAAGTTTAAATCCTGCGTCCGCACATCTTAGATTTTCATGTGCGAATGTAATTTTCAATCATGATTACCGCTTGCTGAATGAAATCTGAAAATCACACAGGTGCGAGCCTGGGATTGAACTTGCACCCCTTGCGTTCAAGGCGGCCGCTCTACCAACTAGCCAACTAGCCTACCTCGGAAAAGAAAACTAATGGGAAAAATAATACATAGATCATATGAAAACCGGCCAAGTGCGAGCTGGTCTTGCGCTCCGAGGCTTCCAAACCTAAGCCGTGAAAGCACCGAGCATTACTCTAACGAAAAGATAAACTGGATAGAGAGACAAACTTAACTTTGCAGTTGGAATATAGGTGTGCAAAGGAACTACAAAATAAGTTTGCAATCGTAAAAAAAAAAAAAAAACTATCAAAAAAAATCACAGTTTTCGGAATTTTTCCTTTACTTGTGCTATAAGACCTTGCTTCTTGCCAAATTTCATGATTCTAGATCAACGGGAAGTACCCTATAGGTTTTTGGTTCCCGTGCACATTTACTGAAAATGCAACATAAGCAGAGCCGTATCTTTTGATTACGTTAATCTAGAAGTTTGATTTTTTTAGGCCACCAAGGGACCGCAGACATAAGTCTCTGTTATAAATTTCAACTTGATACCTCCACGCGTTTCTGAGAAAAAGGGTCTTGACACCCCGACATACAGACAGGCGAACAACAAAGTGATCCTATAAGGGCTCAGTTTTTTCCTTTTTAGGTACGGAACCCTAAAAATAACATATTCACAAACAATATACCCGCTGGCGCTTGGCAATGTTCCCAGTACGCTGGCAGCATTGCCACGTTGGATGGCAATGCTGATTCTCTATGTGAGATATGAACCACCAGCCTTTCAGATACAATTACTTGCCAATGTAATTTCTATACATGTATTTGTTATCACAGTCGCTGGTTTGTAGACTTCCTTACGCCAAACAAAACAGAAGTTTCAGCTGAAATAAGTGATAATGGGTGTTTGAATACAAATATAACGACTCTCCCGGGAGCCGAGGGGAGCGGCTCTAATTAATCAGAGAATTAAATATTCAAGATGGCCGTTTAACGAGGAGACTTGTATTTAAAAGATTAGATTTAAGATTACAGATTTATAACGTAAATTAATTATTTTATAAATACTATAATACAATTAAGTGGCTTATATAGAATTGAAATGAAAAAGTTTCCGTTACTATTGTTATCTATAAATATAAAAATCAATTGCTGTTCGTTAGTCTCGCTAAAACTCGAGAACGGCTGGGCCGATTTGGCTGATTTTGGTTTTAAAATGTTTATCGTAGTCCAGGGAAAGTTTAAACGGTGAGAAAATAGGGATTAATTATTATTTACTAAATATCCAATCATTGACATTAGAGAAAAACGAGAAACCATAAACAGAGAAACGTACGCGAGTAACCATGGTAACCACAGACAACGACGCATAATATAGCAGCTAATGTATGAAGGATGACAATCTACTTTGGAAAAATGTGGAAAAATTGCGAGGAAGATAATAAGAAGATACAAATAAAAAAAGGCTTTATTGTGCTATTTCAAACACACAATATATGTTTTGCTGGAATTAAAAAATATATAAAATTCTGACTGTCAATTCATTGGTTGTAGAATGTTTATATTTGAGTCGTCTGTCAACGTTTGTCAGTACTTGAGAACTATTTTTTTTTTTTTTTTAACGAAATGAGCGAAATGATGATATTTAATGGAATAAGATGAGGAATGGCATCACCTGCGACTAGCGCGAGTATTTCGCCAATGTCAAGTAATTAATAGCAAGGACAAATTCAATAAATACACATTATAAATAAAAATGGGTAATGACAGTGATAAAGATGGCGGATGACCGAGAACTATATTTACTGTTGTTGTTTTAAATGCCAAGGAGAAGACGAGCTGACGTAGGTCGTCGAAGTCAATCTAATGTACGACGAGCTACCTCACGTTCAAACCGCACTGATGACCAGCGAGAGACAGATAACGATAACTTTCGTATTGGTATGGCAATGAAAAATGTTTATGTGTCTAATAAAAATACAGCCATTTTAGAGACGGTAGAGCTTAAATGTCGTTAGAATAGGTGATGTACACCGGGTCATCGCACATTTAACGTTTTTTAATTCTAAGGCGGTACGAAGTTTGCCGGGTCAGCTAGATGTTTTATATAATTAGATACAGACAGTACATACATACTCACCGTTTGATCCCAAACTAAGCAGCGCTTGTACTATGAAAACCATGCAATGAGCTGTGGGCGATCCCAGTTACACACAGAATAGAGCTAATTCTGAAAAGGTCATTCCCGAAATTTGCCCCTGTCGAGAATCAAACTACCACTAACAAAACGGTGAAAAACCCCATTAAATGATCACCCCTTGTAAATAAATGTTTTTGTTAGTTGCTCGGCTATAGAGAATTCCTCTCGCATGGAGAACTTTACATTGAAATGAAAAATGAATTTTACATTGGGACTAAAATATTAACGAAAGATAGGTGCATAGCAGCATTAACAGCTATGTATCACTGCCTCCTCCTTCGAGGAATATTAGCGTGATGATGTGTACAATATTAAGTGGATTATCTATTTACTAAGTACTGTGTTCGTTATTTTCAGACCGCGAATGTCCGGAGTTAGAGCAGCCCGAGATTGGAAAAGTTAATGTGGAAGGGAAACTCTTTGGACAAAAGTACGTATAAATCTATAATAGTTAATTACCTTAAGTCAATAACTTACTCACTTTCAAGTATTGAAATTACTTGAATTTAAAGAGGGTGAATCAAAGTCAAATAACGAGCTGCGCGGCTTGCACGAAGGCCAATACTAGACTTCAGTCTCAGTCACACCGAGAAGCTCTCTAACTCATGTGATTTAATAAGGCAGAGACTATGCATCAATGCAGCATTGATAGCAAATTTATGACAAGACAATTTATGAGATAATGTCAATAATTTATATCTTATAGTGTATGAAGAACGAAGATGTGAAAGAATCTTGGCGACATAATCCATGACATTCGTCTTGTCTTAGCACCTATATTCGAACGAAACTTGGTGTGTTCTGAAATTCACTTGTTTTTATTTATTTCTGAAGAGTTCTCATCTACCTGTAGGACTATAATATAAGTCAGGATCTACAAGTTGTTGTGTCCATGGTTTGCAGGGCAAAGTACTCCTGTCCTCACGGGTACCATGTGGTAGGTCTGGAGGTAAGGAACTGCCAGGCGGATGGTAACTGGGCCGGACAGCCGCCAGCTTGTAAGGAGAATAGTAAGTATATTAACAATTCCACATCTTCTTAAATCATTTCTTTTGGTTCTGACTCTGCCTTCCCTTGCTGGCCTCTTCTAAAGTCAAAAATTGCACAAAGTAAAGTACTTTTCGTAAAGAAGTATCAATCAACCTTATTTTAAAGGTAAAACCTTATTATAAAGGGCTGTACCCAGAAAACACGAGACATCCAATACGCCTCACGCATTTCACACATTAGACTGATATAGTTTGAATTGACGCAATCAATAATAGTAAGACGAACCTGATGTCATATGCCATCATATAAGTTTGCAGCTTCAGAATCTGAGAAAAGCAAATATAAACTTGAAATAACTCTATCATCTTCTCAGTCTACTGTCTCCAACCGCCGACAATCAGTCACGCCCGCCACTCCGCGCTACCCGAACAGGCTACCTTCGACCTTGACGCCACGGTGCAGTACAACTGCCACACTGGATACGTCACCAATGGCTTCCCTAGAGCCAAGTGCTTGGCGATTGACGGCCAAGCATCCTGGTATGGACCTGATATTAGCTGCGAACGTGAGTGTATACGCTTTATAATTAATTTTAGATCTTGTACTTTTCTTTTCAAAATTCTTAAAGCAGACGTGCAAGTGTGAATTTCTGCATGGATGCAGGGTTGCATAGTACGACCAGCTGAAAAGCTTACAGATGAGTGACTTATCAGTACTATTTGCACCAAATCTGGTTCTACCCAGTCTCTATAGAATCTTTATGGGACTAAGCTCTCAGACTAAGTTACTCCTGTAAGCCCTGGCTGTCGATCCCGACCGACAGCAGTGTCCATTCAAGACACCGAGGTTTGACCCTCGGCGAGTCCCGGAGAAAAGCTAAATTGTTTTGGAACCCGCACGAATTTAACCGAAAAAGGTGTAAGAGGAGTTGGAAGTCTCTATACAATGCTCAAACTTATATCCCTTAGCCCGTTCATGCGGCGAACCTGGGGATGTCCCTCACGGATGGGTGACAGCTGACTGTCATACCTTCGGCTGCCGCGCCGTGGTACAATGTGGCCAAGGTTTCGAGCTGGTGGGAAAAGCAGAACGGTATTGCCAGGCAGACGGCGCCTGGACCCCCAAGGAACTCCCAACTTGTGTCCGTAAGTAGATAAAAAATGTATCTCACTTTGAAGGAGTTTTGCTGACGAGTTTAAAATTAGTGGTCCGATTTCTGTGAACCTGAACATTTGTAATCTATTTTTTGATTTTCGTAAAAATAAATAAAAGGATACGCATCTTAATTTATATATTTTATTAATGTTAATATGTTGTGTATTGGGAAAAAGCAACTATGGAGTTTCTTGCCCATTCTTCTCCATAGGAAATGCATTCCGAATGGGTGGTAGAGCTACTAATATTATTATTTATTACTATATATACTATATAAAACTACATTAGAAAATAACAACATTATTTTGGACTCGTCATCAAAATTCATTTGTTTTGTATTTTAAAAAATCTACGGCGTATTGTCTTGCTTCGTGACAATGTAGTTGCTGATCTCGGTGTTGTTCTCCTCATCAGGAATGCTGCATGTTGGTACCGGTTCAATTCTGATTATTCCAATCTAACATACATTGTTTTGTCGGTCAAAGTCGGACGAAATGTCGATGGAATCAAAATTAATGACTTGAAAATAATTAATTTTTGTACTTCACTTTTTAATTGAAGTCATAACTTGAGATTTGTTTTTGAAAAATAACAATGATACTTTATTATTATATAATATTGTTTTAGTATTTATTTTATTGCAGAAAAGAGATGTTACAATTAAATTATCTTCTTATTACTTTTATCAAGTATTTTATCAAACTCATGTAACTAATAAAAGTATACTAAAAAGTATTCGCCAAATAATATGCCCCTTTAGATAGCTAATAAAATATAGTAGAAAAACTGTAACTTTAATTAAACTAATGAGGCAGTAATTAATTAGTTATTATCTGTTTTAGCTTTCCTTTAGCTCAATCGGCTAATCATTTATTAATGACTGTCTTGTTGATTCAATTCAAAGTTGCATTCTATTGTTTTTAGCCGTAAAAATGGGTCTATTAGCTTGTAATTAATTTTGAATCTATTCTCATTTAGTCCGACGTTAACATCGATTTAGTTCGCATGACGCTTAAAATAATTGACTATCATGGCTGACATAGAGCAATATCATTGTCATGATGCAAATTATAATTGAAAAGGAAATCCCACTTTTAAAGATTTTGTCAATCATTTTTCACATCTATTTATACTTAGAACGAATTATAAACTTATTTATTGAGATTATTTGGCAAAAATTATTATCGGATGTGTTAGCATTGTTGAATTAGACTATATTAGGTACAGTGTTTTAGAAGGAATCATTTATAATGGAATACAATATTAGTTAAGTATTCACGATTTTTAGATTCATCAACAGTTTTAGTTTCATAATGTTATTTTATTTGGAGCACCTACTTTAATTTGTAGTGGGGCCTTACAACTTCATCTTTCAGCAGTATTGGTTTAATATTACTTTATATTTTGGACTGAAAACTTAGTACGAAAACCGATATGCTCAAAAAATACTGCTAAAAGACCTGGTGGGATGGCCCCTGTTGGGAAGCCAGTGGCCTGTTCTGGACTTATGCCCCCAAATATATAGAAATTTTATTAACACACATACCGTTTTTCAGTGCAAAAGTATTACGCAATGAAGCTGCATACATTCTATAAATTTGGGTGATAGTATTTTGGTGTTAGTAAGAGTTATGAATATAGCTTTTGTTAAGTTATATAAAAAGTGGGAATTCCTCTAAATATCAGCCGGAGAATTTAATTTTCTTTTTTTTCTCCTTTTAATGCTGCTTAGAAGGAGATACCGGGGCAGTCTGAGCATCTTAAGTAGTGTGTTAAAAGTTAACAACATTATTAAAGAAAAAAACGTTACGCCTTCAAATTATCTATGACACTATCGTCTTTAGCAACTTCTAAAGTTGATTTCTGGCCATGGTAACATGTCATAATGCCTATCTATACAGCTATACGTAGACTATAATGATGTTAGTAGTTTTATCTTGATATTTATTGTAAAATAATGTAGTGAAATAAATGTACCAAAATAAATGGAGTTGGTTTCATTTTTCTGCATGAAAAAAAACAGCTTTTAAACAAGCCCCTTCATTATTTGCATGTACCTATTATCTTTACTTTATTCCATTTTATAAATCAATCAACTTCCAAATTCATTACTAATCTATTGTCATTTTGAAAATCATTATTGATTATAACGCCATCTGTATTTAAGTGAATGAGTTAAGTAAGCGACGCGTGTCGCCATCTAGTGGTGACGCAGGTGCAGTGTCCGCCACCCGAGGCGCCGCGCCACGGCAAGGCTGTGTACACATCGTGTGCTTACAACTCTGTCGTGTCTTATGAGTGCAAATATGGCTACCGACTTGTGGGGGACGCTACGAGAAGATGCGGGGCTGATAAAAAGTGGTCTGGCACTCAGCCAGTTTGCAAAGGTAACACATTCTAACTATTTTCAACATAATATTGCATTCATTTAGCAGAAAATATACAGTTTTGAACAATGATATTCTAGTAAACAGATATGTTTTACAAAACAACCGAAAAAAGTGTTCCGCGTAACAGCGGCAGCGGAAGCGGCACATACACACTTTTCATTCATTTTTTATTTTACAACACGTAGAAATGTGCAAACGAGATGGCTTGATGAAACCAACGAGAAAAAAAAGCTAGTAAATAAAATAAAATAAAAATAAAATTTTATTATTCACCAAAATATTTACAAAAACTAGTTACTGTGAAACCCAAACTAGGCAAACACTGTATTTTGGGTTTCTAGTGTTGTCACTTGCGCTTCTATATGATGTAACATTCATCTGTCAACCAATCAGCATGATGATGGTATCAAATCTACATCCTAATTAGGACGTATTCGAGTCTTCACGAGTGCGCGCTCATAACATATCTGTTTACTATGGTATCATTGGGTTTGAACCTATTTCCTGCTCTACGAATTTCAACCTATAAGTCAAACCGGGATAAGTCAAAGCTATGTCCAGTACAAAAAGTTCCAACTGACGACATTTTTTCGACAAATTTGACAGTTACAATTGATAAAACTGTCCACACGGTCATGCTACTGGAAATGATTACCACCTTTCTTCACCCAAGATAGTTTAAAGGATTCTAGATATCGCATCTTTAAAAGTATAGATACCTAACTCAAAAATAATGTTCTTGGAAAATGGTCGTAAACGACCCTTTAAGATTTATAATCGAAATCCTAAAATTCGAAAATGGGTCTCTATACTTTTAAAGATGCGATATGATGATCATGGCTCTCTTATAAAACAAATTTATAACATTATGATCATACCTCACCTCTACGCGTAACTCTAATATTTGGATATCGAGGGGTGAAAGGCTATTTTACAGGAGAGCATAATCACTCATTCGACGCAGAAAAATTCGCTGGGTCCAAATATGTATAAAAGTCAATATCGCCCAGAGTATTGCTTAGGTCAAATAACCTTTAAACCCTCGATATAATCTTATATGTACAAAATTATTAACCAAGATACCTCTTACAGAAATCAACTGCGGCCATCCAGGTCAGCTCTGGAATGGTTGGCTCGAGAACATCTCCTCGGGTACTGGTTTGGGAGCGTCCATCATATTCCGCTGCCAGGACGGTATGAGGATGGAGGGTAATGGTTCAGCTATTTGCCAGAGCGATGGCACATGGAGCCATCCACTCCCTATGTGTTTAGGTGAGAGAAAATATTGTTACGTAATGATAATAAATCTAAATAAACATCGCCAGACAACACATACTCATCGTATGATCCCAAACCAAGCAACACTTGTACCATGGATAAAATACCATGGATTGGGGGCGATTCCAAATACATCCAGACCAGATCAAATGCCGAAAAAATCATTTCTTAAATTTTCCGCTGAAGAGAATCAAACCCACAACCGCTCAAATCACTAGAGCACGTTATCATCGTCTTCGTATTATTGTTAGAACCGAAGGTCTTAAGACAAAATTGCCTACCTCAACATAAGAAGCTTATAATTATTGGTATAATGAAAAGGCTAGCACTAAAATTGAAGACTGTTCCATAAAGATTACCTGGTAAATCTGGTACCTGGGTATATGCAATGCTCAGAAGCATGAGACTGATGAAAAATACAACTAAAGGGATTATCAAGGGTGGACATGAAAAAACCTGGAACGCTACTATATGATAGGCTCGTTATCTTTATTTTTCTGCATAGTATCTTCATTAAGTTCATTCCTTATTTTCAGCACCGTGCGTGGTGCCCCACGTCTCTCAGGGTCGCGTGGTTCTGGTCGAGAACAAGACTGGGGATAACAGCTCACAAGAGAGCAGTACACAAATAGTTGGCAGTTCATCGATGGTGCAGCATGGTCAGTACACGGATACAAATCTAGCCAGTTCCTCAACAGAGTTTTTACAAAGTCAGATTACTACTTCAGACTTCTAGCTCTTTCTACTTACAGGAATTTGTAGGGATGTAGAATTTATGACCTAAAGCTTACCACCCAATTATTAGAACTTTCAATCCATTAACAAACCATTTAGAACATCGTTTTTAAGTAAAAGGCTTTTACAAAGCCTCTGTAAATTAATCTCAACAGTCTTGTCTTTAATCATTTCTGATACGAGATAAAAGTTTTGATACTGAGGGTACGGTGATTAAAGTTGATTTCGGTGATAGCTTCTTAAATGTCTTTCCTTCAGGTGAAATTATCCTGGTGGACTGCGAGAAAAACTATGAGTTTCCATCCAACAACGCAGCTGTGACGTGTAACAATGGAACTTGGACTCAGATACCGAGGTGTCAGCCGGCAAGGTAATTTTATCTTGCATACGCTGAGATCCCTTTATTAGCCTCTTGCCACCTACTATTTTGCAGTATTACTTATCTATGAATAAGAATAATTTATTTCCAAATAACTTAACACTTTAAAACATTATTCGTGAGCAGACCAAACTAGAGTCAAGGTCTGTGCTCTTATGAGATACTTATAGTTTAAGTTAATCTAGAAATATAAAAAAATAGGAATGAAATTAAAATAAGCTTAAACAGTACATTATTAATAAATGTACGTGTTGGACGAGGTAGGCGTGTGTTTTTTTTTATCTTTATTTAAGGAGCTGCGTCAGCATTGACGATGTCGCTCCATACCAAGCTTACTTACTATATACATCATACATTTTAATGAATAATTAAACAAAATATATGGAACAGTATAACTTATATAATGCTTTGGTTGCATCAGACATTGGTTCAGCCAGAGCACTATTACAAGCACCAACACTATTTAAGGAGATGTTATTGTCTCTCAAAAGTTGCGTTCTTAACCGTTTATTCCGAACACATTCCATCAAAATGTGGTATATATCCTCAACAACTTGGAAATCATTGCAATTAGGTGATGGATGTAAACCCATAAGACACGTAAACTTTTTTGACGTAATGTGTCCAGACCGAAGTCTTAAAGCAGTTACCATATAGGCTCTACTCAGAGTACAATTATCAGTGTGTGTGGTAATATCACTATCATTTTTGACGATAATTTGTGTACTGTAACTGAAAAAAAGAAATATTAAAACAATGCTAAAATATGTGATTTAAAGGCCGGTTCTGCATTTTTTGAATAAGGCTGTTAAAAAAAGTTTACTATATGAGCCCCTACTTAGTTTATGGTAATCATTTAAGTTACTCACATTGATGCAATGAGGGTGTAACCTTATCTACAGGGTTTTAGTAGTCAGAAATATGACCGTACCGTACTGTATATATACCGTATATGGGAACATATACGGTAGCTCATATGAGGATGTTTAGTGAAAACAGTTTATACTTAACCATCATAGTTTCTGAGTTATAGATACACCTTTGAATATTTGTCACAGGTACCGTGTTCTGACCCAAAGGGTACATCCATAACCCTATCAAACAGTGTAAACCACACTTATGTGGGGCCACTACCAATATTCACAAAACAGAAATGCAAAGGTCAAAGTGTTATTTCGGACTTTTGAAACATTCTGTAAACCTATAATTTTTGTAGATGCAAGAAACTACCAAAGTTTCCTCGGTTCGGCATAGTTATAGCCCCTAAGACAGAACATGGAATGAAAGCTCGATTCCGCTGCAAAGATGGTTACGAGCTCAAGGGGAACCCTATTATGGTTTGCTCGTTTGGCGTATGGAGTGGTGATACACCAAAATGTGAAGAAGGTAAGTCCACTAAACAGTGACATAATAAATAGCAAGTACTACTTAATCTTCTCTTTTTTGCAAAATGATGAAATTTTAATGGAAAATGACGAAGATTGGCTGCACCTTCACCTTAAGTTGGTACTTCTATTTTATTTGTTTTATATTTCAGTCTTCTGCCCATTCCCTGGCTACGTAGAAAACGGCAAAGTTTTACTAGTCGGTAATATGGGGTTATACGATTATCGACCTTATGTGAAAAAGGTAAATAGAATACAAATTGATATAATAAAAACAGAAATTATAAGGTTGATTATTCAATATCATAATTTCAGGTGGTAAACAATAAGCAGATAATGTATGAATGTGAGAAAGGTTATGTTCTATCCGAGGGTGCGCCTGGGGCTACTTGTGTGGGTGGCCATTGGAGCCCTAGAGAACTACCTAAGTAAGTAGCTTTATCGCTCTCTGACTTCCTATAGCTGGCTTAAAAAAAAAAGAGACAGTCAGTATTCATCACAGTTTCTACACATGTTTCATTTTATATCGCTTAGGTGCACGCTCTACCAGCATCCTCGCATCCGCTGGAGCCGCCGCCGCCGCCGCTCCCTGGACACCGAGATCCGCCACCGCAGATCCGCATACCTCCGCCAATACTACAACAACATCCGCCGGCAATCGAACGACAACCAGAACTACTTAAATCAACTGTACAACAAATACAACCATGGTACAGCGAAGCCTACATTACGACATGCAAATTTCAAGATCATGAAGAAAAATGACTTTGAAGAGACAGATACTGATAATAATAATCAAGATGAGAATTATCCCACTGCGGTATATACGATTTATAATGTACATGGGGAACCTATAGGCCACAGATTGTATTCGTATCAGCCTGTATATGAACCGGAAGTGGACGATATAGTTGGTCATGAAGACGCAGAGTATGAAGAATCAGGTGATGATGAATTAGAACACGTAACTATACTCAAAGGTGGTATGTTTGAGGACCGAAGCTCCACTGACGGTAACGCCGATAACATCAACAAACTGAAACACGAATACTTTGAAAGATACGTGGACAAACGTCGCAAAAGATTTCTGAATAAGAATCCTGATGATAAAAAAGTAATGGATATCGATCTCCAAGTTGAAGAATCTAAAATTGTAGCAACAAATAGTACTAAAGTTAGAATCAAACGTGGTGTTAACAATGAAGAGTATGACACTAATAATTGGACTCTAAAACCAAGGTTGTTAAGTTTAGAATTTAATAATGTGATAAATGCAGACTTACTTAAAGTAATACCGCTAAGAACTGCCAGTAATGTGAATGAACATGATTATAAAATGGAAATGGCAGTGATACCATTACATAATAATAAAACAAATTCTACTGAAGCTAATAACGTTATAGATAGACGCGAAAAGAGAACTAGCAGGAAGACCGATAGACTTAATCAAACTACAGCGACTGTGCCAAAAACGTGAGTATTTTGAACTAAAATTAAAACCTAAAACCAATATATTTTAGTTTAGTTATCGCAATCAATGAGTGCATAAATTAGTCAAAATTAGGTCCAACCTTCTAAATATTGTTGTTTCCTTATAATTTAAAAATAATATTAAAAACATTGATTGCAAGACCAGTGGTGGTAAGAGGGTATGAAGCTGATGATTGCGTCAACGTTAAGTAAAATCATAGCAATCAAATCATTTTGTCTTGATTTCACAGAGGTAGAGAAAGCAAAGGTGGCCGTAGTCGAAACCAATCCTCAAATGTAGAGGAAGAAGCACAAGGAACGGAAAATAAGGAGGTTATCGAAGGAGTGAACAGGACAGATAATACTACAGAGAAAGGCAAGAAAGGACGCCCTAAGAGCCCTTGTGAGGCTATAGAAAGTGAACCTTATGTCAATATAGAGATTGTTAAGTATGGTAGAGATCCCAACAACACATTCAGTTCAGGTAAGTCAGAATTACCTGTAAAACAAACACAATATTTGGACAGGTATGCAACATTAATATTTTATAGGTACCATCGTGCGGGTGGCTTGCGGTAAAGGATATGGATTGAACCTCGATACGAATGCTACAGCCAAGTGTGTGCGAGGGAGATGGAAGCCCGAGAAACCGAAATGCGAGATACGTGAGTAGTAAAAACCAAATATAAAAAACAAGTTCTCAAAGTAGGTTCATACTGCTTTAAATTTTAGTTTATCTTCCAGTACCGTGCCACGTGCCTCCGACAGAGTACGGCATATACACAATGTCGGCGGATACCAGCCACCCCATGACAGCCAGTCAGGTGCTAGGATCTGGTACTCAGGATGAGAAGGAACTGAACGAGACAGACCTGGTACCCAATGGGCAAGTGGTACACTTCTCATGCGAATATGGGTTAGTATAAACATATATCAGCCCGCATAGAGTCCCTGAAGGGGTAGAAATAGGTGCACTGCAGTGATCCCATACTTTTCCGATGCATTTTGGTCCTAATGTAGGGGACGAGCCTACTGCTATTATACCGTATACATTCCCTCTCAATAAGAGACAGATTTGAGCCATAAGCCACCACGCTAGCCCAGTGGGTGTTGGTGAACTTCACACGCCCACACTATATGGGTTAGTACTTACTTCCAACATTGTGTAGTATTAAAGCTCACATAATCTATAGCTGTCTACTGCACGGGTAGCACGAGCACTAAACAAGACATATGTCATGGATTATGTCACATCAAGTCGCTCTCTCATATTCATCTTTCATATACGAAAACGAGATGAAATTTTACATCTCATACATTTTGTTCAGTTATACAATGCACGTGCTTTCAATTCTAGATATGTCTGTCAATGAAAATCTTTAGCATTTACTAGAGACTCGTCTGGGTCAAAACTCGGCATGTTCCTTCCATACCACTGCAGATCTTGGCTTGAAGGAGTAACATTCGTGGAAATGTGTTACTTTTGACCCAATGAAGGGTAGATTATAAGGATATTATTTAATTTTACAGTTACAATGTCCAAGGACCAACTAATCTTCGGTGCTGGCTTGGCGAATGGGCTGTCACTAGTATGCCGGAATGTGTGGCTGGTGAGTATTATAGTAACATACTGTCACCGTTTGCCACATGCTACGATCGTGACATACCTCTTTCGCTTCATCCACAGTTATACATCTTTTCATGAACCTCCGTCCGTTAGGGATACTACGGACTTGACCTACTCGAAGATACCGGTAATTTGGTGTACGTCATTAATTCCCCTTCCCTCCCCAGCGCCCTGTGAGCTGCCGCTCCTCCACGGAGCCAGCTACGAGGCCGGCTACCGGGCTGGGCTGACGGTGGCCCACGCCTCATCAGTGAACATCGCATGCGAACCGGGCCGCTCGCCACCCGCCACGCTCAACTGCCACCTGGGCCGGCTGCAACCAACTGTACATGATTTCTGTAGGCCACTAGGTAAGTACACACTTTATTATACTTTCAGTATTAAATAAACAGCCACAAATAATATTTAAGGTACATATACGATAGCTGACAGATGCTTGGTGAAGACAGATTATACCTAACTGTCATAGTTTCTGAGTTACGGACCTTTGAATATTTACTGCAGGTATCTTGTTGTGGATTTAGGGCACATCCTTAGCCCTATATAACAGTGCAAACTGCATCAACGAAAGGCAACTTACTAATATTCAGAAAACAGAACTTGAAAATTTCACTTAGGACTAGAGATATTTTAAGGTTTTTTTTTATACCTATCGGTTGTTTACCCGGTTCTCATGCAAACGTCCAAGTATTTTTGGCGGAAAAGTGAAGATCTTCCTGCCAGGCGGGTGGTATGCCTGGTGCTATGATATTGTCGGGGAATTTGTAGAATTGCGATGTGTCTACAATCGCGCCATCTAGTAGCCACTGGCGGAAGTTCTGTTTCATGGGGAGATATAGGGTGCGCCACATATTATTTCGAACTTCTGAACTACACTATATATAACAGTAACCTCAATTTCATTATTCCTCAGCGAATCTATCGCGACCCCGGCCGACTTCAGGGTATCAGAGCGGTTCTGACATTGTGAGAGAAGACATATCAGAGCTGGAACCGGATATGGATGGGGTTGCAAATACTGATTGCAGCGCACCTGCGAGGTAACTGATAAGAGGGCGCCTTACTAACACTCCTTGTATTATTATTGATTTTGTACTACAATAACTGTTAAAGCTGAAAGTAATATCTTTACTTTTGTTGACCAATTTTTGAGCTAATATTTTCTAAAAATTTGGGCGCTGCAGCCTTGGGCCTCTCGACTCCAAATCATATTAAGTATTTAGCTCTAAACAGTTCTGAGGGGGGTGGGGGAAATTTTCGCATGATCGATTAAGTCGACAAAAAAGGACAAATATGTCGTTTTGTTTTGTCTAATTAATGAACATCGTGCAAGAAATGCCCCACAGGCCCCTTACCAAGATCTCTCAATCAGTATTCTAATAATACTTTTTTATGACAGTTTTGGTGGTACAATAGATGTCAACAATATCAAAATAATAATACTATAAGCCCGGTACGATATTGGTTTTCAAAAACACGTGATTAAGCTCCGCGCACACTCTGCGTCAAAATTATTGCCAACACTAAAACCTACTGTATTTGTACATAGACAACGCTTAATTTTCAACGAAACGTCATTCACAGTGCGACCGAATTTTGACACGAAAATTCTATTGGCATTTGTATTTCGTTCGTTCGTGAGTTCGTTTGACGTCATTCACAGTGCGACCGAATTAGGACGCGTAGTCTCGTGTCTTTTGACACGGAAATTCAATTTGCATTTGTATTTCGTTCGTTCGTGAGTTCGTTTAACGTCATTCACAGTGCGACCGAATTTTGACGCGTAGCCTCGTCTCTTTTGCCATGGAAATTGAATTTTCATTTGTATTTCGTTCGCTCGTGAGTTCGTTTAACGTCATTCACAGTGCAACCGAATTAGAACGCGTAGTCTTGCGTCTTTTGCCACGGAAATTGAATTTGCATTTGTATTTCGTTCGTTCGTGAGTTCGTTTAACGTCATTCACAGTGCAACCGAATTAGAACGCGTAGTTTTGTTTCTTTTGCCACGGAAATTGAATTTGCATTTGTATTTCGTTCGCTCGTTTAACGTAATTCACAGTGCGACCGAATTTTGACACGAAAATTCTATTGGCATTTGTATTTCGTTCGTTCGTGAGTTCGTTTGACGTCATTCACAGTGCGACCGAATTAGGACGCGTAGTCTCGTGTCTTTTGACACGGAAATTCAATTTGCATTTGTATTTCGTTCGTTCGTGAGTTCGTTTAACGTCATTCACAGTGCGACCGAATTTTGACGCGTAGCCTCGTGTCTTTTGCCATGGAAATTGAATTTTCATTTGTATTTCGTTCGTTCGTGAGTTCGTTTAACGTCATTCACAGTGCAACCGAATTAGGACGCGTAGTCTTGCGTCTTTTGTCACGGAAATTGAATTTGCATTTGTATTTCGTTCGTTCGTGAGTTCGTTTAACGTCATTCACAGTGCAACCGAATTAGAACGCGTAGTCTTGCGTCTTTTGCCACGGAAATTGAATTTGCATTTGTATTTCGTTCGTTCGTGAGTTCGTTTAACGTCATTCACAGTGCAACCGAATTAGAACGCGTAGTTTTGTTTCTTTTGCCACGGAAATTGAATTTGCATTTGTATTTCGTTCGCTCGTTTAACGTAATTCACAGTGCGACCGAATTTTGACGCGTAGCCTCGTGTCTTTTGCCACGGAAATTGATTTTGCATTTGTATTAAAACAGAGTTATTTTTGGTATTGGCAAAAAAATCAACGCGTGTGTCTTGACGCCCCAGTGTGCGCAGGGCTTTATTATTGTGTTATAATTTGTCAAAACGCTTTCACTGTAGCTTCAATGTGTGTTTTGTTTTACTTAATGTGTCATTTTTGGATTGATTACAATTGTTTGTAAAGTCTCACCCATCCACCGACCAAGTGTTTTTACATACTCTGTTGTTGGCAAAATCATCGACTAAATACGATGGAGGCCATATCTTTTAAAAAGTGAAGTGAAGTGAGATATTTCCTATATTAAAATTCGGCGTTTGATAGGAAGAATTAGGTAAGTTATATTTTGGCACATTTTAATAATAATAATTGCAAACCAGATGTGACACATTGATGAGTTAATCAAGAAAGATGCCGCCACATCCAAATCACGCTACAGAACCTAGTTTTACTGGCGTCACACAAAAAACAACTTTTTTGCCTTAAATTTGAAGTCTAAATTAAAATTTCCAGTGGATCGTTTGAGGTTTTCGCGCTTTGGAAGCAATTCGTTTTTATTTTTATTTTTTCTTTGCTATTGTCTGATTTCGTGTAAATTAGAAAGTTGACTGTATTCAATTTTAACTTTTCATTAGTTCAAATCCACATAGCATACAATTTAGTCGTACATAGGTTGCAAATAGTTCATTATAATATACTGTGTCCAATATGGCGCGAATACTCCAGTGACAAAACATATCAAATTCAAATCCAACCATACCTATACACAGATGATTTTAACTATACTCAATTATTTTGACATATTATGTATAATACAGAACTGTCAATTTAAAAAAAAAAATTAATAAAATACATTTAAAGAAAGCATAAACATTGAAATGTTAGTAAAGTTGAATACAGCCAGCATAATCAAATCACAATCCATTAATGGATGTATAAAGCCGCGATGAGAGGAGTAATGTTTTTGCAAAGAATCTGCGTTTCTTATTTGCTGGCTGAAGACTCAAGGGAACCCAGGCGTACAGGGATGCCAAGCCCTGGTGAGAGCCCTATAGGTTCGGAATTTTTCTTCTTTCAATAAACTTGTCATGTACAATCACCTCCATCATTACCGTGACCGCGTCACGTCCATTTTGAAGTTCACTTTTAAATTCTCTAGCCAACATGGTTTTAGACCAAAATCTTGCGTGAAAATAAAATGAAATACAAAATAACCATTTGCAGCGATATTGGAGAACCCTTTTGTACTGTCTGTGGACGGATTAAAATTTCTGTAGTTGGAGGAAATTTATCATATTGTGATATTTTAACAAATCGAATGATATCAATGGGTAACTTGTTACAAAAACTAAAATAATAAAGTGTGAATATTTTAAATAACACTAAGTATGAATTCTAAACGCATACAGTCTTAATCTATTTATAGTGACATTGTAGCACACTTTTTAACTAAAAATGTTTTGTTTATAAACATGTAAGAAGCTCTTGATTTATGCAAGTTGCACTTTTCAGTCCAAAACTGTTTTACAAAACTACTGCAAATAGATTATACATTTAGAAGTGTTTGAATTTACCTCAGTTTATTTTAATACTCCAACTTAAGTCAATAAAGTAATATTATTATTTGCTGCTTCAGTCCCCTTACGACCACCTGTCTTGCAGCGATTTTTATAATATTACTTTCAGCTCTTGACAGGTAGCTCACTACAAAATCTGCCATACAACTACTACTACAGCCCTTTTAACGTCCCACTGCTGGGCACGGGCCTCCCCTCAATGCGAGGGGGATTCAGGCCATAGTCCACCACGCTGGCCCAGTGCGGGTTGGCAGACTTCACACATCTATCGAGAACTAGTCAAGTTCCCTCAGACGTGCAGGTTTCCTCACGATGTTTTCCTTCACCGTTTCATAGCAAGTGATAATCTCAGATGAAAATGAGATTCGCACATAAATCCCAGAGGTGCGAGCCGGGGTGTGAACCTGCTCACTTTGATTTGCAAGACGTGCGTTCGACCACTCGGCTACCACTGCTACAAAATGTGTCAGTTACTATTGAAACAGTGCTTTAACAAGTAGTGGTAAGGCATCAGTTTTGGATTTTGGTCTAACTCCATGCATCACATATCTACTTTTTCGTTTTTCAAGGGTTCTTCTCGGTCACTCTCATGGGTACAAATCCTTCGACGACAGGGCTTAGTATACACTTGATATTCGAAAGTATAATTTATACTCGTAATAATAGGAACGCTAATTGTATGGCCGTTTTAGCTTCTTATGTCTTGGCCGAGCTTTGGTTTATTTGCGTTTATATAAGACTTTCGATGAGTAGTGCATGCTTAGGTTTTTTTTTTAATATGACTAATTTAAAATCATTGTGTACAGTACTTTAATAAAATAAAAAAATCTAATTGAATATGTAAAAGTTACTTCATGTGATTTAACACAAACGCAACTGTATCTAAAAGTGGTATTTTTAAATTTCTCACTTTTTTTACTTACTGTTTTCGACTGCCAAGGTACCGTTTGTAAATTTGTTTTAAAAATACTCTTTTTTCAATAAATACTTGGTACCATTTTCTCTAGCACTTAATTTACTAAAAACTACTAACCGTTTTTAATGGTAGAAAAGTAAAACTGATAAGCGTCAACTATTAATGCCCGGGCACACAGGTGAGTCAAAACGCCCAATGCATTTATGCCAATACTAAACCGAACTCTGAGTCAAAATACAAATAAAGATTCAATTTCTATGGTAAAAGCCACACGACCACTCAGCAAAAGTCGCTTGCGCCAGCAACGACATTTCACTGAAGAATGAGTCTTTTGAGCTAGTCAATACAGTTCATTTTGGTATTGGCAAACATTTGTCATCGCGTCTTGACGCCCCAGTGAGGCCAGGGTCCACGACGGGACATTCTATACCTCCAAATAATATTCCAAAATTAGTTTTTCCTTAAAGGGTGCAAGGAACACTGATATATCGTGACGGTACTGAAGTGAACGGCACCCTGGGAGTGGAAGGCTACCCTCATGGGACGGAGATCACCTTCAGATGCATAGCATCCATCATGGGGGAGAAGACTACCTGGAAGCTGATCTGCGAACACGGAAACTGGGTTGGGAAGAGTTTTAATTGTGGTAAGTGATATTGCTAGTCACACCAGAGGGGCTCGATTTTCCTTTGATAGACATCAATCTCTATTACTACTACAGCCCTTTTAACGTCTCACTGCTGGGCAAGGGCCTCCCCTCAATGTGAGGGGGATTCGGGCCATACTCCACCACGCTAGCCCAGTGCGGGTTGGCAGACCTCACACATCTATTGAAAACTAGTCAAGTACCCTGAGACGTGCTGGTTTCCTCACGATGTTTTCCTTCACCGTTCTCTATTCATCTCTATTAGTTCATCGTTGACCTCATTCATTCATCATTCATTCATCATTCATTCATCATTCATTCATCATTCATTCATCATTCATTCATCATTCATTCATCATTCATTCATCATTCATTCATCATTCATTCATCATTCATTCATCATTCATTCATCATTCATTCATCATTCATTCATCATTCATTCATCATTCATTCATCATTCATTCATCATTCATTCATCATTCATTCATCATTCATTCATCATTCATTCATCATTCATTCATCATTCATTCATCATTCATTCATCATTCATTCATCATTCATTCATCATTCATTCATCATTCATTCATCATTCATTCATCATTCATTCATCATTCATTCATCATTCATTCATCATTCATTCATCATTCATTCATCTCATCTCTCTCGTTCATCTCTATTAGAGATACTTATATCGAAAAAAAAGAAAAAAATACGACCAATTTTACGTTTTGTGTCAACATTTCTCGAATACAGATTGATGTCTATCAAGCGAAAATCGGGCCCCTACCCCCTCGCTACTATATGTCTTGTTGTTTTGTTTTTAATAAAAAATGCTGCTGAGGGGTATCGAATCCGCAAACACCCGGCTTGATGAGCCGAAGGGCGTACGATCTAACTACTATACCAAACCGTCGTAAAACTTCACATCAACATAACCCCTATAAATAATTCCCACAGTAAAACATGTTAATTACAGAGGAATTGGAAGCCCAGAGCGAGGAGCTGATGAACAATGACAGCTGCATCTTCAGGAACGATGAGCTCAACGTGGTCACCTTCTACAACGACATGCTGATCACCGAGACAGTGGAGTTCCCGGCCGGGGCTGTTCTCATCTCCAGGTAAGGTTCTGAACCACATCACAGAACCTCAAGTCACCTAACACTAGGAGTTGACATCTTTTATCTATGGTAGCTAAAATATAGCATATAGCAGTGGTAGCCGAGTGCAATCGAAGTGTGCAGGTTCAAACCCCGGCTCAAACCTCTGGGATTTATGTGCGAATTTCATTTTCATCCGAGATTATCACTTGCTATGACATGGTGAAGGAAAACATCGTGGGGAAACCTGCACGTCTGAGGAAACTTGACTAGTTTTCGATAGATGTGTGAAGTCTGCGAACCCGCACTGGGCCAGCGTGGTGGACTATGGCCCAAATCCCCCTCACATTGAGGGGAGGCCCGTGCCCAGCAGTGGGACGTTAAAAGGGCTGTAGTAGTAGTTGTAGCTAAAATATAGATGTTACCTATATTTTCGTTTGTTTGTTATTTTGCCTCATATTTTTCTCTTTCTCTCTCTCTCTCTCTCTCTCTCTATTTGGTGTACAATAAAGAGTACTCTATCTCTATCTTTGACCAGTGGAGACATAAGACATTGTTATTTTGTGACCATTAGACTTGTCATATTCGAGCTACCATTGATGGAAGATGTGGCCTTCAAGTCTTGAAAAAATAAGTCATAGCAACCCCACAATTATGTGACCGTGCCCAAATTTCGTCTAATCCTAGAGGAAATCAAAGACATAGACGTAGGTAGAATCTCAGTAGTAGGTTCACTTCAGAACCGTTTCATTTCAGATGCAGTGACATCGGCAAGTATGAAATGATAGGCTCTCAGACACGGCGGTGCATCGGAGGCTCCTGGGACGGCCTGAAACCTTCCTGCTTTGGACTGAACCAGCAGAACGATTATGCTAGTAAGTATTATAAATATGACTCACTATATACACATCTACATCATATCCTCGGGTGACAGGAAAAACTCACGAAGTACAAAAAATAGGAAAGCTGCTTTTGACACTAAGTACCTTAAAATATCAACAACTTTTCCATGAAAAAGTCACCATATCCAGGAAGTGCAGTTCACAGAATTCCAAGAAGCAAAGCAAAAAATCACATCAAAGAAACTATTAAAATTCAAATTTCTGCATTGTTTTTTTTGTGTTTTTCCTGTCACTCGGCGAAAAACTCATCATATGATCACAAACCAAGCAAAGCTTGTACTATGATAACATACAATAGACTGGGGGTGGTCCCAGTTACACTCAGACCAGGGAAAAAATTACCAAGACCTCGTCAAATGCCTTAAAATTATGTACAGCTGTGATCCAAATGGCCACCACATTACAAATTTATTATAATAGATAAATCAGTAGTCAAATTCGTTTTACTAAGTCAAGTCAAGTCAAGTACGAATAATAAATAAGCAGTTCCGAAGTCAAATAGGTGGAAACTTAGATGAGTTTGGAAATTGATAAGTAATTAAAGTTAGTTAACATTCTTGTACCTACTGTAGAAAAAAAAAAATATACGCTGAATCTTTTCCATTTGTTGTAGCTATAGAATGCTACAACAGACACCTCTATTTTTTCTCTTCACCACTCCCCCTTGTCCCCAGTGGAGAAACCTCCCACAATCCTGTTCCGGCACTCCCAGGGTCCGATCGCGCAGACCAACGACGGCAAACTGCTGGTGTACCCTGGCGCAGTGCTGCACATGGAGTGCCTCTGGATGAGGAGGTTCGGAAACCCTAAGTGGAACGTTACACATCTGAACCCTGAGTGAGTATTAAAAACGTCTTACTATAGTTCATATTTTAAGATTTTATCGTATATCTGGAATTCTTAAAGAAGTCGATATCAACCACTTTACGGCTGGTCACTCAACTAACCGCAGTTTTTAAATTGGTAAGTATTTGTACCAATAAAAGAAAAACAAGAGATAGGAGAAGAAGAAAGAAGGAAGATATGATAAGATGAAGAGGGGTCTCTTGTTCAAAAGGTTTGGGAATTCCTGGTCTATGCTATAGTCTAAAGAAGCGACCCTTGGACCTTAAGGTTTCTCGCCTTTATGTGAATTTTAATAAAGTTTATATAATTAGTTCCCTTACTGAGTTGATTTACTACTATAATGCTTACCTATCTACCAAATGTGCTAGTTGGAAAATCTAACAGGATATTCATCGTAACGTGGGGTGAAAGACTATTTGGCTTAAGAGACATTTTTTTAACTTAACAGGCGAGCATACTCATTAGACGCAGCAAAAATAGCTGATTCCAAATATGTATATAAGTCAATATCGCCCAAAAGTGTCGCTTCAGACATTTGACTGAAGCGACACTTAGCGGCTATTTAGCTGTTCACCCTTTGGTATGATCTTAAACTAAGCAACGCTTGACCTATGGATGACATGAAATTGACTAAAGGCGATCTTACTTAAACTCAGTCTAGGCCAAATTGCAATAAGACCATTTCCGAAATTTCCGCTGACGTAAATCAAACCCGCTTCCAAACGGTGCAGTGGAGCAGCCTACGCTCAAACCTCTAGACAAAGCTGTGTCAAGCTATCGTTAAAACTGACTAACTATTTCTAGATCTGAACGCAAGTACCAAGAAGGCTGGACAACAGATCCAGGGCGAGACAGTCAGTTGGAATATCGGCTTAGCATCATCGACGCTGTAAAAGAAGACTCAGGAGTCTACAGGTGTGAGACTCCCGCGAGGCAGAGTCACCAAGTCGAGATTATTGTTGAAGGTAAAGCTATTTAAAACCCTTTCGGATCTTACAAGGTGTTATGATGCCTGGTGATATGTATTATTCATATATTTATTCACTATAGATGTCCACTGCCCCCCCCTCCCGATCCGTCGCGGCTTGGTGGCCAGCAGCCTTGGCACCCGGCTTGGCACGGAGATCAGGTTCTCCTGTGCGAATGGCAACGCGTTACTTGGAGCCAACACCCTGACATGCAAGGCCTCAGGGAATTGGAGCGCACCATTACCAGTCTGTGAAAGTAAGTGGTGAAATAAGTGTCCTAGTTGGTAGAACACAAGGGGTGCAAGTTCACATCCTGGACCAGCACACGAGATTTTTGGATTTCATTTGCGAATGTAATTTCCAATAATGATTACTACCAAACATCGTTAGGAAACCTGCTTATATATAGCTTTCTATAGACGCTTTCCACGTCTTTGGGTGTGAAGGTCGCTAATCCGCACTGGGCCAGCGTGGTGAACTATGGCCGAAATGGATATGCTTATGCAAAACCAGACGCTTATGACTCATAAACGACTGTATAACGTCCATGATAGGCGAGTTATGTATAAGTGTATTGTATAATACGGTACTAGGTGTGGAATGCGGAGAGGTTGTGCACGACTCGCCGTTGGGCGCGGGTGAACGCCGCCCCCGCGTGGCGGTGGTGTCACGTGGCGTGGGCGGGCGGGCCGCCTTCTCCTGCGCCGCGGGGTGGGCTCTCAGTGGCGCACCCGAGACCGTGTGCCTGCCCGCCGCCGACTGGGCCAGGCCTTTCCCCGTCTGCAGAGGTTAGTCAACAAACTATGAATATCTATTCGACTTGACTTCCAGCAAAAAAAATACCTTAGTTACTCCTTGTAACATCGACTATCTGCCAGTGAAAGTCCCGTCAAAATTGGTGCAGCCGTTTGGGAGTTTAACTCAAACAGACACACAACAAAAAATTAAATTGCGTTTTCGTTGTATGTAACCGATATATTTTCATAAGGTATTCACTAAAAAAGCCTCTTATCTTGACATCACAAACAGACATTTAATTTTATTTATTTGCTTACATTACATGTTTCTTTCGCAAATATAAATGTTCCTTTTCCAATCCCAGAGGTTTCCTGCCCGGCTCTCCCTCCGCCGGCGTCAGGGTACGTGTTGGGCCGCGGGCCGTACCGCGCTGGTGACGTGCTGCAGTTTCATTGCAACCCTGAGCACACGCTGCACGGCAGACCCATCCTGGTATGCCAGGATAGTGGCAGATGGAGCGACAAACCACCTACTTGTAAGTACATCCCTGGTTTCATCTTGCAGTCAGTATTGAAGAAGGCTGCAACTTCTGCCAACTGCCTGCCTGCTTCAGCCCTTATGTCTTGTACAAATTAATTCGAAGGGCTACAAAAATGGACCCAACGCTCTGAGTCTAAAGGCAGTTAATTGGTAGTACAAAAATCTAAGTGATAAGTCAAGACTTAAGACTCTAATTCCAATGTAAATTGTCACCATTTCAATTGTGTGCCTTATTCTCAGGTGCCCAAGCGTGCACTTACCCTGGCACCACGATATCGGGTCGCATGTCTTCAGTGAAGTTCTACTACAAAATCGGGGAAACCATTACATTTACATGCGAGCCTGGTTACCGGCTCAAAGGAGCACCTATGCTGAGGTGCTTGAAGTAAGTATATGCTGAACTATCTAGGAATATTATAAGCCAGATCATACAAGGCAGTGGTAGCCAAGTGGTCGAACGCACGCTTTGCAATCAAAGTGCGCAGGTTCAAACCCCGGCTCGCACCTCTGGGTTTCGTGTGTGAATCTCATTTTCATCCAAGATTATCACTTGCTAAGAAACGGTGAAGGAAAACATCGTGAGGAAACCTGCACGTCTATAGAAAGGCTGTGAGGTTCACCAACACGCACTGGGCCAGCGTGGTGGACTGAATCCCCCTCGCATTGAGGGGAGGCCCGTGCCCAGGAGTGGGACGTTAAAAAGGGCTGTAGTAGTAGTAGTAGAAGATCATACAATAACTCATTAGGTTCCTAACACGATGTCATTACACTTACTGAGTGTTTGACGTAATAAACCAAAACGTGACCCACCGATATAACAGCAAATGTTGTAAGAAACGAGTTATTGTATCATTCAGAGGGAGTTTTTTCACAGAGTAAACAGATAAGTCATATTAACTCCGCCCTGCGGAGCCATACTCTATGGTTTTTCATAACATTTGACAGTTTCGCAAATTCAATTTGTGTGTGACTTTGACGTTAACGATAGAAAATGTATGTCATGACATATAAGACATAAATCGTGGATTCATCCGCCTTCTTTATCACTGTCATCATTCATTTTTATTTATAATGTGTATTTATTGAATTTGCCCTTGCTATTAACTACTTGACACTGGCTGAAATACCCGCTAAACGCAGGTGGAGTCATTCATCATCTTATTCCATTAAATATCATCATTTCACTCATTTCGTAAAAAAAGAAGAAGGTCAAATAATTTGAGACGTCCGCTGAAACGTCTGTACTTTTTAGTATCATTGATTTTAAAACCACCATGCCCAAGAATCTTGGCGCTTAGGTTAAAATACCAAATAAATTACGCTTGATTTAATCAACAGGAATAGGAAATGGTCAAACGCAATCCCACTCTGCGCGCCAATGACAAACTATACGTCTTCGGATCACGTCGCCATGTTGAATTCGGACATCGACGCCATGTTGTCTGACGCGCCGGACATCTTGCGGACGCGGGACACGCCCGCCATCTTGTCTCCGGAGAGCTACAAAGCCGCAGTAACCAGAGCGGCGGTAACCAGACTCCTAAGAAGAAGTCCCATTGATATTTATAGAAATAGAGTGTATAAAGTTAATAGACTTTTAAGAAGAGATACTGAGAGATAATTCTCGATGGTTAGTGTTTAGTTTGTTTGACGTTTGCATCAGTATCGGGTACAACTGATTGGTTTAAAAATGTTATTGTAATTCGACTATGTTTTTTTTTCGTCGTCAATTTCTATAATATCTCGAGTCCTGCGTTAAATTTGCACGTTCTGTTTTGTGAATATTAGTAGCCACCAATAAGTGTAGTTTACACTGCTGAATAGGGTTATGGATGTACCCAAAGGCCAGAACACGATATCTGTGACAAATATTCAAAGGTCTATAACTCAGAAACTATGTTAGTTAGGTATAAACTGTCTTCACTAATCATCCACATATGAGGTATCGTTTAGGTACCTACCTAAAATATTATTCCAGACTTCTGATAAACCTGTAGAGCAGTGAAATAACTTATTGGAATAGGGCAATAGAAAAATTAGGAAACCCTTTAATATGGTTACCTATGTTGGTTTTGATGATGAGAGTTTTATTTAGAAATGTAATTCAATTAAATATCAAAATGCTTGAGGGTGGGGCAACCAGATATAACATTCCAAAAATATTAATTGTTTAACGTTTAGAATCCTAAAGTTTAATAAGGGATTTGAAATAAGAGACTTTATAGAGTAAATTATTATAAGCATATAACTTTTATTTATTTTGTTTTAAAGACTGTTTTAATTGTTATTCTCGACGATTGCCAAATTTTATTGTTTTTTTTTTAGTTTTTTTTATTTATTTTGTAAATATTGAAACTCTTCGCCAAAGAGAATTAGAATACTCTTATAAATAGTTAACAATTGATGTAGATAATTAAACGCTAGTTGTAAGGTAATGTTTCGACTAACTATTTAGTGTTAGTCGATTTTATGATTCGATTAAGCCTCCCACACACTGGAGCGACAAGAGTCACGCGTCAAAATGTGCGTCAATGTCAAAATGACCTCTGTTACTTTACACTTCACTTTTGATGTGAAACATCTAATGGCACGCTTGGCAAGTAAGAGCAACTGTTGATGCCGCGATGCCGTCATGTGAAAACTTCGAGCAACTCCGTGGCTCCTCGGTTCTTCCCTCCTCTTAGACTCTGCACACTGGCTGACTCCGCTCACTCGCCGCTACGACGCTCCTCTCTCTCTACTGTAAATAACATAATGTTTCACATCTGACAGGCGTCCCGCGACGGCTACTTTTTTTTTAAAGATTGCCCCCATCGTATTTAGTCGATGATTTTGCTAACAACAGAATATGTAAAAATACTTGTTCGTTCAGTGTAGCAGTGGTAGCCGAGTGGTCCAACGCACGTCTTGCAAATGAAAGGGAGCGGGTTCAAACCCCGGCTCGCACCTCTGGGATTTATGTGCGAATCTCATTTTCATCTGAGATTATCACTTGTTACGAAACGGTGAAGGAAAACATCGTGAGGAAACCTGCATGTCTGAAGGAACTTGTCTAGTTCTTGATAGATGTGTGAAGTCTGCCAACCCGCACTGGGCCAGCGTGGTGGACTATGGCCTGAATCCCCCTCGCATTGAGGGGAGGCCCGTGCCCAGCAGTGGGACGTTAAAAGGGCTGTAGTAGTAGTAGTACTTGTTCGTTCGGTAAGGCTCTATGGTGATACTTTACAATGTGAAAGCTAAGTTTTAAAAAACCAGCCAAGTGCGAGTAGGACTCGCGCACGAAGTGTTCCGTACCATTATCTCTAAAAACGGCATAAAATCACGTTTGTTATACCCATACGGGAGCTCCCTTAAATTTTTATTTTATTCCGTTTCTTAGTATTTGTTGTTATAGCGTCAACAGAAATACATCATCTGTGAAAATTGCAACTGTCTAACTATCACGGTTAATGAGATACAGCATACAGCCTGGTGACGACAGACGTCGAATCCTTAGTAATAGGGTTCCCGATTTACCCTTTGGGTACGGAACTCTAAAAATGAACTCTGCCAATATACGTAATGCTCGAATTTCTCTGGTAAAACACACGCCCACTCGTGCCAGAGTTCTCTCGCGCTGTCAATGTAATTTCATTGAAGAATGAACTTTTTTCTGAAGGCGTAGAGTTCGTTTTGTTATTACCAAACATGATCTTTGTCGCCCCAGTGTGTGCGTTATAAAGATTTCAGTCATCAGTCGTCGCATTTTGTATTAAAAAAAACGTGAAATTAATGTACTTACCTACATAAGTGATTTTTTAAATCTTAAGCTAGAATTACTACACGCACAAGGTTTGGAAACGTTTTTAAATCATTGTCACACATGCTGTTTAGATCGAGAGTAGTGAGTCTTAAAGTAATTGGATAATGTAATGTTACATGTAACTCGTAGCAGACATACATACGTAATACTCACGCCTGTATCCCACGGGGGTAGGCTGAGACCACCCTTTGCTAAGATCCCGACATTAGGGATGTGAAAAATTAATGGATTTTTATATAAATCGGTTATTTTTTTCTAATAATCGATTCTCTAAAAAATAAAAATCGATATATTTAATCGATTGTTTTGTTATCGACTTTTTCCTGTCCAAGTCATACCCCTAACTGTCGACGGCGTACAACAGTACTAAATAGGGATGTGAAAAATAATCGTATTTTTTTTAATATTAATCGATATTTTTTCTAATAATCAACTTTTAACAATCGATTCTCTAAAAATTAAGAATCGATTAATTTTAAAGAGAGAAAATCGATTATTTATTAATCGATTTTTTCCCGTTAAAGTCACATCCCTACCCGACATACAATCGTTTCATCCACTTTTTTTTATGCATTTCCGTCGGTTGAGGGTGCTACAGACTTAACGTTTCTGGAAGAGACCGTTGATGTGGTCGTAAAAGGTCCTTCTCGAGCGCCCTCTCCCTAGCCCTACACTTTTTGTAAAATGAGCTCTGTGTTAATGCATATTAAGATTGAATTTATGTGTTAAAGCGTCTGCGCGACTAAATTCGCAAACTTATTTTTTTTACAAAATACTCACTACACTTGATGTAAATTAAATTTGTAAGCATATCGAATCAAAATTACATATCTTAAGATAAAAATAATTAGTGTTAAAATGTATGGAATAAAATGATGCAAGACATTTTAATAGTCACCTACAACACGTTTGTAGCGTACAAGTCAATATAACTACTTAATTTTGTCCCTGTTAAAAAATAAAGCATATAAATATATAGAAAATCGTTTTTATATTCTTTTCTATAAAATAATTACATTTTAATGGCATAAGATGAGAAATCGAGATGGAGATGGCAGTGGTAGCCGAGTGGTTGAACTCACGCTTTGCAATCAAAGTGTGCAGGTTCAAACCCCGGCTCGCACCACTGGGTTATATGTGCGAATTTCATTTTCATCCGAGATTATCACTTGCTCAAAACGGTGAAGGAAAACATCGTGAGGAAACCTGCACGTCTGAGGAAACTTGACTACTTCTCGATAGATGTGTAAAGTCTGCCAACCCGCACCGGGCTAGCGTGGTGGACAGCCTGAATCCCTCGCGCATTTAGGGAAGGCCCGTGCCCAGCAGTGGGACGTTAAAAGGGCTATCTGTAATAGCGGAGTGATTACGTACTATAGCTAATTACAAACCAATTTCCATCATCTTCTGTCAATACAGGTGTCAAATTAAATGAAAAAGCCGTCAAGTTTATGGTTTTAAAAAAATCAAACAAAGTTACAGGTACCTTCCAAGTGACATAAAAAAGACACGGTCTTAACATTAACAGCCCATTCCCATAATCAAATAACGTTCCGTTTTGGAAACGGATCGTATAAAAAAGATTCATCTTACGTCAAAATAGTTCTCATAAAAAAGTTTTGTAAGTAACGCTTCCGATAATATTAGATCCTCAAATAAACGAATCGTTGTCTCAACGACACGATTAATTGTTTTCACACAAAACACTACTAACGACAAAATTAACGCTTTCACAATTCAATACCAATTTAGTTCGTAAAAATATGAATGGTTTAGTACATAACAAGCAATGTACGAGTATAGTTGTATAAATCAATAGTTGTTCGAGAAATCACTTGCAAGTTGCAAGCTATTCGAAATTCCATTTTCAAATTCAGTTGAGCGCCCGCCGCGCTACGCGAGTGACGTGTGATGAGTCACGCGTTTTCGCGCCAAAACGCGTGTTACTTCCCGACTGTCAAATTTCGAATTAGGAATACCTACCTTTTTATATTTGTTTTATTTTTAAAAATGGCGGTGTTGTTCAGTGTGTGATGTGGATGAGTGATTTTTTTAAATTAGTTTTGTGGCGCAGTAATGCGAGTTGTTTGGCGGTAAGTCACAGGTATGTTTAGTTTTACGCAATTAAGATAAACCTATCGTTTAACAATGCGTTTAGCCTGCATTATTTTAAGTTCGGAATTCGAACGAAAAAGAAGAATGTGTCATGATAAAAATATACCTAGAATCTAGATCTTAGGTAATTTTCTTGGTTGATTAAAAATATAGGAGAGAAAACTGGTCATTTTCGCAATTGTTTGAAATCAGCCGTCGATCTAATGACTTTTATATTTATATTTAAATTAAATTGTAGGTAGATTTAATTTTTTTAAATGTTATCCTCCATTGACACCGAAAAAAAGTTTACGGGAAGGTTTTTTTCATAACTTTACGGGAATAAATCTACAGCTCGTATCATCGCTTCTGTACAATAATCTGCGCATCCGTTTCCGTCAATCCTGTAATCATCGGGTAGCCGGCTTTACCGTTTGAATAAAGCCTTAGTCGCTTACCTACTTACAACGCTCACGGTTTCAATAGTAGATAATGGGTACGTATAATAACAAATGCTAAGTACATATACATCATCACGCCTGTATTCCCCAAACAGGTAGGCAGAGGTGCACTGCAGTGCGCCCACACTTAACGTCAGTGTTTGCCAATACTAAAAGGAACTGTATTTACTTATTTGCGTTGATCACTTTCCATCAGGTGAAACGTCTGCTCGTTTGCCTCCCTATCTCATAAAAAAAAAAAAAAAAAAACTTATAGAAAGAATTCCGTGGTCCCTTGCCATAGAAATTCAGTCTCTATGTGTAATACAACAGAGTACATTTTTCAATAAAAGGCAAGTCCATTCATCGCTGTCCCCTGGAGCGCGTAATACAGATAATAAAATAGGAAACAATATTTTAAAGAAAACGCGAACATTTCGACAATTTATAATTGTATCATAGATAAAGGCGGAGTTGCGAAAAAAATGGAACAAACTGTCACGCTATATAACAATTGACACAGATAGGTAGGTACGGTACTAGTAAATGAATAGAGCAATATGATTGACTTACATAAACAAAGTTAGAAAACTATTCCACTTCCTATAAAGCATAGACTTATAAAAAGGCCGGATTGATCTAGCTCGACATAAAGTGAAGCACCTCTAGTAAGTCGGGTTGCTTGCTATTCTGGTTGTTTGATAGAAATTGCTTTTAGGGATTAGACCGCCAAATTGTGCAAACATATTTAGACGTAAGAATGTTGTATTAATTTATTTGTTTGGTGTACAATAAATCTCTACTATACGTCTGTAACATGGACACATAAAAAGGTCCGACTGAATCTAGCTGGACCAAAAGTGAAGCACCCATAGTAAGTGGACTTGCGTGCTATACGTCTATCAATACATTAGCACTATCAAAGTCTTATTTGCAATGTTACCAGTATGTCAATCATGGCTTTGTTTGTGAGACCCGTCGCGTTGCTTCACTTTTGTCGTGAAGTCTACCCTTTTTATACGTCCATGCTGATAAGTAATATTATAATTTCATCTTGAATATTTCTACTACACATTCCGTAGTTATCTTTATTCAGTGCACGCACACTTCGCCGATATATATTGGTCCCGATGTAATGGGGGGCGAGCCTATTGTCATTACCGGGCACATTTCCCTTCAATACGAGGGAGATTTGGAGCACAATCCATCACGCTGGCCCAGTGCGGGTTGGTGAACATCACTCTCCTTTCTAAAAACGCGCAGGTTTCCTTACGAAGTTGTCCTTCACCGTTCAGCAAGTGGTAATCATTCAATCAATCAATCAAAACTATTTTATTCGTGTAGGCCAAAAAGCGCTTACAAATAGTCAGATTCACCACCGGTTCGGAATGCTGCTTCCACTGAGAAGAGCCGGTAAGAAACTCAATGGTTACTCTCTTTAAAATGATAAATAGTAAGGATTATGAGTAGTACATTCTCAGGAGCAGCAACGCCATGAGAGCAGGAAGCACCTTTGTCTCAATACCAGAGAAGAAATATACTCACGCAGTCTATCCTTCCTAAGCGTAATGCCAAAATTTGTATAAAGGTAATATTAGATACAAATTTTGGCATTACGCTTAGGAAGCTAGTATAAGGTGCGCCTACTCCCACTTACAGTATTATACAAAATGTATGCTTATGAATACAGGATGTTTCAGAAGTCCGAAATAATACTTTGACAACTTTTACAACTGAATAGTATAAATTTATCATCAAAATTCGACCATGTTTTTGCAACTTTTTTATCATCGTCAATTTCTAGAACTCGTAATATCTCGAGTCCTATGTAAAATTTGAATGTTCTGTTTTGTGGATATTCGTAGCCGCCTCTCATAACTGTAGTTTACACTGCTGAATAGGGTTGTGGGTGTACCCAAGAGCCAGAAGACGATACCTGTGACAAATATACAAAGGTCTAGAATTTGAGCTGACAGTGACCAAGAAAGCTATATATCTGTTTGTTCAACCGCATTTGAAATGTCCAGCAATGCTCGGCACTACAACATAGCGACCATCGGGACCGTTCAGCAATGCTGGACGAGGCAACATGGCTCCAGTTTAGAGCGTCCAGGAGTGCTAGTCTGGACGAGCCAGCGGATAACTCAGAAACTATGATGGTTAGATATTATCTGTCTTCATTAGGCATCCACATATGAGCTACCGTTTATGTACCCAGAGTATTATTTCGGACTTTATATATTTATAAACAACTAGCTGTGCCCGCGACTTCGCCCGCGTGGGCTTAAGGGAGATTACCCGGAAATATGGGTATTATGTTTTTCCCGCGGAACCCTAATGCTTTTTCTAAAATTAAAGTAGCCTAAGTTACGCCTTGGAACGTCAGCTATCTGTCAGTGAAAGTCCCATTGAAATCGGTTCAGCCGTTTAGAAGTTTACCTCAAACAAACAGACAGACAGACAGACAAAAAAATTTAAAATTGCGTTTTCGTTATAGGTATCGTATATACTTTCATACGCATTTGGTAAAAAAGTGTTATTTTGATATTACAAACAGACACTCCAATTTTATTTATTTGTATAGTATAGATTTATAATTGAGTTATAAACAATTTATAATTGAGTTATTTAAGAATATGTCGTAGGTAGGTATCTAATTAAATTACTAAGACAATAGTTATTCAGAATGGCTGGTACCCAGTTAGCCTTGGCATAGTGCAAGTTCACTATCTACCTGACTCGTATTGCCTATCTAATATTTTCTATTACATATCTACGTACGTACAGAATGTTTCGGAAGTCAGAAATAATACTTTAACATTCCCAAGTGTATCGGGTATACAAATAAATAGTACCATTTTTTTTTCCAAGTTAACATAATATTTTGTGAATATTATTAGTTGCCCCTCGTAAATTTTGAAACTATTGAATAGGTTGAAATAAAACTATTTTACGGATTCTATCGCGTTTATTTACTATTTTATTTTCCCGACGTTTCGGCTGCTTTACAGCAACCATAGTCACGGGAGTAAATAAACGCGATAGAATCCGTAAAATAGTTTTATTTCAATGTATAGTATTCGCGCAAGTAAAGGAAACAATATGTGAACTATTGAACAGGGTTTTGGATATGCCTTAAGATCCACCATATTTAAAATATTTACGAATCTGTAACTCAAAAACCAGGATAGTTAGATGTAGTCTGTCTTCACTGAGTTACTACATATCTACCTTATATGCACCTAATATCTTATTTAAGGCTTCTGATACCATCTATATACAATGAATATTTTAACTGTAGGTAGTACAATAATAAACGTAGTCCCAACAGTTGGTTCGTTTTTAACCGGCCTTACGATCAGATAGCTGATGTAACAAGGAGTAATTAGGCTAATTTTATTTTAGAAAATTAATTAAAGTTCCGCGGGGAAAAATCAAAGAAGTGTGTACCAGGTATTGGAGGTTCATAAATTCTTTGCAGGCGACCGTACTACTCAATAGGTGTTTATTTAGAGGATAAACACGCTTGGTCAGGCGCTGGTCCGGCTCCACAGGAACTCATTTAAGGAATTTTAGCTATTTGTCCCGTTTTCCTCCTCCTTCCTACCTTTAAATCTTGTACAACACGTAGTTTGTGTAGTGATTTTATTGTGTTTTGAGAATGTTTAGCCTCATTAACTTTATATTGTATAATTGTTAATTTAAAAAAACACAAAATCTAAATCCATATGGGAAAAGAGCAACCATGGAGTTTCTTGCCCATTATTCTCCATGGGAATTGCATTCCGAATGGGTGGTAGAGATACTATTTTTACTATTTATTGACGATGCATAAGTGCCTCTATTGGTTTATATGAATGAAAATTATTCTGATTCTGATTCCATATAGACGGAGAGCTCGCGAGCTTCGTACCTAGTAACGTTTATACGACCTCTGACTATCAAGATAAATAATCAGCGTATGCAGACAAATTAACATATTCATGACCCGACCGCGCTTGTTATTGTAGGGATACTGACTATTAGCACACGTGTGCCAATATATAATTCATACTATTGTATAAAATGACTACAGAGATTGTTTATTGGAGTAAACATCTAGTCGTCATTAAAAGGCGCTCTCTGAACATTATTAACATCACCACGCCTGTATTCCCGAAGGGGTAGGCTGAGGTGCACCACAGTGCACCCACACTTCGCCGATGTATTTGGTCTCAATGTAATAGGGGGCCAGCCTATTGCCATTATACCGGGCACTTTCCCCCTCGATACAAGGGAGTTAAGGAGTTAAGGGAGTTAACCACGCTGGCCCAGTGCGGGTTGGTGAACTTCACACGCCCTTCTATAGACGTCCATGTTACTTCACGTTGTTTCCTTCATCGTTCAGCAAGTGGTAATCATTATTGAAAATGTCATTCGCACATGAAAATCTCAGTGGTGCGAGGTCGAGATTTGATCTTGCACCCCTTACGTTTAAGGAGGGAGTTCTCCCGACGAGGCCACCACTGCTTCCCACCATTACTGCCACCTATTGTTTTTTAATAAGTGGTTTTTCTGTCTGTGTCGAGAGTCTTATTGAGGCAATCGAAATAACTTGACGGATTCATCCGTCATATTCAACACGTTCATTACAAGTAGGTATTTTTAGGGTTCCGTACCCAAAGGGTAAAACGGGACTCTAATAATAAAACTCCGTTTGTCAGTCTGTCTTTCTGTCCACCTATCACCAGGCTGTATCTCATGAACCGTGATAGTTAGAGATTTAAAATTTACACAGATGATGTATTTCTGTTGCCGCTATAACAACAAATACTAAAACCTAGAATAAAATAAATATTAAAGGGGGCTCCCATACAAAAAACGTGATTTTTTGCCGTTTTTATAGATAATGGTACGGAACCCTTCGTGCGCGAGGCCGACTCGCACTTGCCAGGTATTTTAAAATGTGTATTTATTGTATTTGTCCTTGCTATTAATTACTTGAAACCGGCTGAAATACCCGCTAATTGAATTTCATCATTCATTTCGTAAAAAAATAAAAAGAAATAACTTAACTTTTTTGGAAAATGTAGTTTATAAAGATTGAATAAAAGAAAAGCAGTGGTAGCCGAGTGGTCGAACGCACGCCTTGCAAATCAAAGTGTGCAGGTTCAAACCCCGGCTCGCACCTCTGGGTTTATGTGCGAATCTCATTTTCATCCGAGATTACCACTTGCTACGAAACGGTGAAGGAAAACATCGTGAAGAAACCTGCACGTCTATAGAAAGGCGAGTGAAGTTCACCAACCCGCACTGGGCCAGCATGGTGGACTATAGCCCAAAAATCTCCCTCGTATTGAGGGAGAATGTGCCCGGTATAATGGCAATAGGCTCGCCCTTCGGGGAATACAGGCGTGATGATGTATTATTATTATTAATTTGAATAACTGCGGTTAAAACCACGTTATCGCACACTGGGTAGTTTTTTGCCAGTACCAAAACTAACTTTATATTAATACACATAAAGATTGAATTTCTGTCCTAAAAGTTGCGCCTCCACGCGTTATACTTCGCTCGCGCTGTCAGCCGCTTTTCACTGTAGTATGAACTGTTTCTTTGTGTAAATAAAGTTCATTTTGGTACATACATACATATACTCACGCCTGTATCCCATGGGGGTAGGCAGAGACTACCGTTTGCCACACGCTACGATCCCGACAAACCTCTTTCGCTTCATCCACAGTCATACATCTTTTCATGCACTTCCGTCGGTTTAGGGTGCTACGGACTTGACCTTTCTGGAAGAGACCGTTAATCTGGTCGTGAAAGGTCCTCCTCGGGCGCCCTCTTTCAACATTTCCACTCACGTTTGCCTGGTATATTTCTTTCGTCAGTCTACTTTCATTCATCCTCTCTACATGGCCAAACCTCAACATACTTTTCTCAATCTTAGTCACCACGTCATCCTTCAGCTTACATTCATCTTGCTATTCCTCAACCGGTCAGCAATGGTGACACCACACAGTTCATTTTGGTATTGGCTGAAAAACGCTGTAAGAGTTATCTATCTCTATCTAACAGGACTAATGCGATGTTTATCTTCTTAGTTTAATTTATGTCCAACAAAGACCTTAAATTTACCTATTACGGCGCATATTAAGGTGATATTTTATTATGTTTTAAATGATTGTATACGGCCGCACTGGCTTGTGGTCAAGTGCAATAAGCGCATGGAATGTACTATCTACCACCAGGGTTGACTGCTTTCCAACATCCTCATAAACATATAAACATGTCGACGCTTGAAAGACATTCCTTCCTAAGCGACAAACAATCGAAAAATGAGTTATATTTACCAAACGACGCAGAAAACACCGTTCGAATGGTTTTGGAACACTCATTTTACGATTTTTGTCGCTTAGGAAGGATTGTCTTTCAAGCGTCGATATAAATTTCGCCAGTCAACTCATACCTACTCATCATATTATCCGAAACTAAGCAAAGTTTGCACTACCTATGGGTACCGTACAATAGACCAGGGGTGATCCCAGTTACACCTAGACCAAAGTCCTTATCACATGTCAAGCAGCTATGTTTTTAATCTTCTTCTTCTCTTTTACGAAATGAATGATATGATGATAATTAATGGAATAAGATGAGGAATGGCTCCATCTGCGTTTAGCGGGTATTACAGCCAGTGTCAAGTAATTGATAGCAAGGGCAAATTCAATAAATACACATTATAAATAAAAATGGATGATGACAGTGATAAAGATGGCGGATGAATCTCAATGTTTAGATATTTAAGCTTAGATTGATATTATAGTTTTAAATATTTACTGATTTAGAGTTGTTATGAGCTGATAATACTTGCATATTTTCAAGGATTATTGACACTAAAAACCGTGAAAAAAAAATATTTTTAACAAAAAAAAAAAACAAAAACCGACTTCCAAAACCTAGGTGCACTAAAAAGCTAGAAATAACCTCATAATTCATTACATTTGATATCGGCGCCAATCCATGTGTGTATTTGTATAGTCTGACGTAGATTGGCACCGACTTCAAATGTAATGAACTATGAGGTTATTGAAATTAAACTATTTTACGGATTTTATCGCGTTTATTTACTATTTTATTTTCCCGACGTTTCGGTTGCTTTTTTGACATCAGGACGTCTAACACCTCAGTCCCCCCGTCACCATGGTTGCTGTAAAGCAGCCGAAACGTCGGGAAAATAAAAAAGTAAATAAACGCGATAAAATCCGTAAAATAGTTTAATTTCAATGTAAAGTATTCGCGTAAATATAAGAAAACAATATATGAGGTTATTTCTAGCTTTTTAGTGCACCTAGGTTTTGGAAGTCGGTTTTTGTTGTTAATCTTCGTTTTTTATTGTAGTTTCTTGAGAGTTATACGTGAACGTGGTAACCCTATATTTAACGCTATGGTGCACATACATTCAGAAGTGGGTTTATGTAGAGAAACGTTTATTTCACGCCGCATTCGCTGTGGGTAGGCAGAGATAACGGCCCGTATAATAACTGTTGTTGTAAATATGATTTATATCAAAAGAGGCCTATTTAGAAAATGTTTAGTATAGCTGTGGTAGTCTAGTTAGCAAACCGCCCGTCTCATATCCAAGGGTTTCGGGTTCAAATACCGGGACTGCACCGGGTTTTTAAGGTTTCATATGCGAATTTTATTATCTTCAATAATAATTGCTAAATCGTGAAGGTTAATTTTGTGAAGAAACCGGATCGGGTATCGAATTTTGAGTGAAGTTTACCAACTTGTACTAGCTTAGAATCTCTCTTAAAATTAGGGTGAGATTGGCCCCGGTATAATGGCAATAGATTTACCAGTATTACCTACATTGGAACCACAATAAGGTTACACCATTGCCTACCCCTTTGGAGAATGCAGGATTAACGAAATGCCTTTACATTTACGTCATCAATAGATATCGAATTTCCGCGTATTATGGGCTTACTAGAAGATTACGAAAAATACGATTATTAAAATCAAAGATAGACTTTCGTCGATTGTGCAGCTGCGAATACTAAAGTTCTTTGGCCACATCTCCAGAAACGAAAACTCTATGGAGAGACTTGTAGTTCAAGGTCAGGTAGCGGGAAAGAGAGCACGCAGCCGATCTCCCACACGCTGGATAGACTTAATTAAGACGGCAACTCAATCTACCATAGCGCAGTGTTCTCGCAATGCTACCAACCGCCAGGAGTGGAGAAGCATTGAGCAGCAGCAAGCTGCAAGCAAGCAGCTTGAGCAAGCAGAGTGGTAACCAAGGAGAATGACGACACGGAAGATCCACCATGCACACCATCTCAACAACCACGACCACTCTGACAAGAGTGCCCGACTGAGAAGAAGAAGAGAGAGTAGATTACGCGAAAATCTATACTCACATTATCAATGTTAAAGTAAAATGCCAGTATGAAAATGAATATTCTGTATTCCAAAGAGGATGAAAACAATAGCTCTTATGTAAAAAAATTCGCTCATAATTGTATGTAACCGGTCTTCTGTTGGTAACAAAACCATACCTACATCATACTTAGCAGAGTTAACTAGATAATGAGACACATCTAATGGTTTGGATACTTATCTTTGGAGACTCAGACCTGACCTGACCTTTTAACCTGACTGAAGGAGGGTTATGATTTCAGCCAGTCTCAGAAAGGAGGTTCTCAATTCGTCCTGTGTTTTTTTTTTCGCTGGGAAAGGAATCTGTGCCGATTCAAAGTCATTACAAAGGGTCAAAGGGACACTTACAAATTGTTAGTTTATATTTTTAGGATATTTTTTTGTTATATATGCTACTACTACCGTATCGAAGCGCGACCTCAACTGCGAAGATCCGACAAGGAACTCATTGGTCTAATCATTTTTTAAATGTAGGTACCTACCTACTTTTTTAGGGTTCCGTACCCAAAGGGTAAAACGGGAACCCTATTACTGAGACTTCGCTGTCCGTCCGTCCGTCCGTCTGTCACCAGGCTGTATCTCATGAACCGTGATAGTTAGAGAGTTGAAATTTTCACAGATGATGTATTTCTGTTGCCGCTATAACAACAAATACTAAAAAACAGAATAAAATAAATATTTAAGGGGGCTTCCATACAACAAACGTGTTTTTTATTTTGCCGTTTTTATTTCGTGCGCGAGTCCGACTCGCACATGGCCGGTTTTTTAAATCGCCAAAACTTACTTCAAATATCTACTAATAGGTATAACCCTAGTTTGCTTTTAGAGCTGCTTTAGAGTTTCTATATATGTAGGTAGATGTCTATTTCTTCGTTACGGGCTGTGTTATTGGATTCGTCTTGATTGTAGGACATAGCGTATAAAAAAATAGACAATATTTTTAACATTAAGTCAAAAGGAAGGTTTATGATTGTATATATGTTCGTCCGTAGCGCCTAAACTATTCATCCGATTTGCATGAATAAGGTGTCGATCGATTCGTTATCATGGCCCCGGTAACATAGGTTACATTTTAACCGACTACAACAATAGGAGGAGACGAGTTTACCTTGTAAACCCGATTTAAACCGATTTCATTCCGTACTCACTCGGGTGACAGTTTTTTAATCTGTTTTGTTATAAGTACCGTGTATACTATCACAGACATTACAAAGAGACATTTCAATGTTATTAAATTGTAGGGAAATATACATGTGACAGCCCTGAGTACGTAAATTAATGGCATGACGTCATAAGCGTATCCTTGAACCGCGCTAACTGAAAAACTAAAATATTCATTTGAAAACATTTGACTTATGTACGTGTGTACTTATACTTCACAAACCCGGATGAAGTTTTTGCTCGACTCATTTGCACACCTTAAAATGTTAATGTGTTATTATAAAGATGAAAAATAAGTCTTAATTAAGATATTATTACTTATTTAATGAAGGCACTTAAATGTACGTGTTGGTAATGTATTTTTGCAAATGTTTCTTGTTTTAAACTTCCCAACGCAAGACAAATATTGAACTGCCCCCATAGCCCTGGTGCCCGATTTTCGTTTGATATACCTACATCAATCTCTATTAGAGATATGTCGAAACAAAAGAAAAATGCTTTTAAATATTTGATTAATTTTATGAGTAAATAAAGTTCGTTTTGCTATTGTTAAAAAAGTCGACGCGCGCTCCTTGACGGCCCGCCGTCCAATAGACTATCAAACGTTTGTCTAATAGTTTTGCGATGAGACAGTCCACCCGCCTCGTAGGTACTTAGCGAGCTTAGCTGCATGGCCTATTGTAAAGGCCTTCGAATGATTGATAGCCAACTACAATGGCGGCCACAAAAACCCTCGCGTGAACAGCTGACTCGGCCGCGTGCCGACAGAGCGTGACTTGCTGTGAACATTATTAAAAAAAACCTGCCCCTTACCTTTAATTAATACCAGTTGTTGACAGTTAGCATAGTACAAGATTTGACAAAAATTTACAGTTAGTATGTGTTGCATATGTTATCTGTACCCCCTTTTTTTCCTGCCACCTCGGGGGAAGTAACAGGGTTATGTGGGAGTCCCGGCAGAAGGCCGTATACCCACTAAAAACCGACGGTGTACCATCTTCCGCTTATATCGGGGCGCCACGGGATCGCTTTCGCATGCACCGCGACGTACCAGCGGATAACTCAACAATGGCTGGGTCTCCGGCGCTGAGAAGAGACGGCTTGGTACAACCCCAACCGTCTCCCAGACCGATGAAGCCGTGTAATGGATGATGAGGTCGACCGACCCATCATCCTGGCTTCAATTATGGGAGAAGATTACGCGCGTAATTATCTGTACCCCCGGGAAAAGTCATTAGAAACGTCATTGGCCACTATCACCTAGCATATGGCACGGGTTACACGCAGACTTCTTAGGGCGGTTCTACAGTAAGATGTACTTAGTAATAGTAGATTCATACTCAAAGTGGCCAGAGGTATTTATGGTGACGTATCTAATGACATTGACACCGCACGTCGGTACAGATAACATATGCAACAGTATGGAAACTACAATATTTTAGTTAGTTACTGTGGTAGCCTCGCGGGCAAGAACGCTCGCCTTGAACGTAAGGGGTGCAAGTTCAAATACCAGTCCCGCACCTCTGAAAAAATTTTCATGTGCGAATGTCATTTTCAACAATGATTACCACTTGCTGAACGGTAAAGGAAAACATCGTGCGGAAACCTGCACGTCTGTAGGCGTGTGAAGTTCACCAACCCGCACTAGGCCAGCGTGGTGGACTATGGCCCAAATCTCTCTCGAATTGAGGTGGAATGTGCCCGGTATAATGGCAATAGGCTCGCCCCCTATAACATTGGGACTTAAATCCATCGGCGAAGTGTGGGGGCACTACAGTGCACCTCTGCCTACCCCTTTGGGGAATATAGGCGTGATGATGATGTATAATATTTTAAGAGGTAGTGGTAAGACCCCTTATTATTCTGGCAAAGCACCGCACAGCGGGGCATCAAACCGCGCGTCAATATTATTGTATAATTACAATAGGCTCTCCCTTGACTAATATACCATCAGTGGATTGTGGGTACACCGCTGTACACCTTCATAATGAAGTAAAACAGGTCTTTATGTAATGACATCATTACTACAACTATAGCCCTTTTAATGTCCCACTGCTGGGCACGGGCCTCCCCTCAATGCGAGGGGATTTAGGCTATAGTCCACCACGCTAGCCCGGTGCGGGTTGGCAGACTTCACACATCTATCGAGAATTAGTCAAGTTCCCTCAGACGTGCTGGTTTCCTCACGATGTTTTCCTTCACCGTTCAGCAAGTGGTAATCTCGGATGAAAATGAGATTCGCACATGAAACCCAGAGGTGCGAGCCGGGGTTTGAACCTGCACACTTTGATTGCAAGGCATGCGTTCGACCTGCTTTCGCGTCAGTATTTTTGCATAATTACAATATGCTCTCGACTAATATACCACCAGTGGAATGTGGGTGCACCGCTGTACACCTTCATAATGAAGTAAAAACAGGTATTTATTGTAATGATTATTGTTTTAAAATTGCTGCCATCATTTTCTGAGCGGATATATGTAATTTTATACACTTCATGTCAAGGTTACGCTGCTGTGTTATGAATTAAGCTCCCCGCACACTGGGTCGAAAACCCTAGCGCGTCCAAATGTCCGTCAAAAACAAAACGAACTCTGTATCAATGTGCGTAAAGATTACATTTCTGGAGCCACGCCCTCACGTGTAAAAATTCACTCTCGCGCTCGCGCTGTTAGTGTCATTTCCTTGAATAATTAACTTATTCTGTTTTAATACAGTTCGTTTTGCTATGGCAAATACAAATACGCTTGAGCGTTGACGCCTCCAGTATGGGTGGCTTTCTGATGGTGTTCATGTTTATATAAAAACCGGCCAAGTGCGAGTCGGACTCGCGCACGAAGGGTACCGTACCATTATCTATAAAAATGGCAAAAAAATCACGTTTGTTGTATGGGAGTCTCTTTAAATATTTATTTTATTCTGTTTTTACGTATTTGTTGTTATAGCGGCAACAAATATACATCATCTGTGAAAATTGAAAAATTGAAACTCATCAACTCTCTAACTATCACGGTTAATGAGATACAGCCTGGTTACAGACGGACGGACGGACAGCGAAGTCTTAGTAATAGGGTTCCCGTTTTATCCTTTGGGTACGGAACTCTAAAAATTATTATAGCTCTATTAACGTTTTACAACTGGTCACGGGCCTTCCATCAATGCGAGGGGGATTCAGGCCATAGTCCATCACGCTGGCCTGGTGCGGATTGGTCAACTTCACACGCATTTCTATAAACTTACAAATTGGGACATACATTGGGACCAAAATACATCGCGAAGTGTCAGTGCAGGGGCCCGATTTTCGTTTGATAGACATCATCTCTATTCGAGATATGTCGAAAAATACTACCAATTTGATGTTTTGTTTCGACATATCTCAATATCTATGATGTATATCAAGCGAAAATCGGGCCCCTGTACAGTGCCTATCCCTTCGGGGAGTACAGGCGTGATGATGTATCATTAATTTGCCTTCAAAAGACAATCTACCAGCCGTTAAACCCCGCGATGGCACCGTCACGGCTGGTTGGCGACCTTACTGCGACCTTCACCAGACGAACGCGACTTCCGGAGTCGCTTTCCCCGTTGACATCTTGAATACTGAATATTCATGATGATCCGACTACTTCTAGGCCGTTGTGGCTCAGTAGGCAGTACGGCCTTACGATCCGAAGGCCGTGGGTTCAAATCCAGGCAGCGAGCATGCAGGCGTTTTAATCTATACATCTATACAAATAAATAAAATTGGAGTGTCTGTTTGTAATATCAATATAACACTTTTTTACCAAATGCGTATGAAAGTATATACGATACCTATAACGAAAACGCAATTTTAATTTTTTTTGTCTGTCTGTTTGTTTGAGGTAAACTTCTAAACGGCTGAACCGATTTCAATGGGACTTTCACTGACAGATAGCTGACGTTCCAGGGCGTAACTTAGGCTACTTTAATTTTAGAAAAAGCATTAGGGTTCCGCGGGAAAAACATAATACCCATATTTCCGGGTAATCTCCCTAAAGTCCACGCGGGCGAAGTCGCGGGCACAGCTAGTTTTATAATAAAAATAATTTTAGGTTATGTTAGGTTTGTTTGTTATATACCCTTTCATGCACACATCACTGAACAGATTTAGATGAAACTGTACAGTATTATTGTTTACTAGCTGTGCCCGCGACTTCGCCCGCGTGCAATTTAGGGAGATTACCCGGAAATATGGGTATTATGTTATTCCCGCGGAACCCTAATGCTTTTTCTAAAATTAAAGTAGCCTAAGTTACGCCTTGGAACGTCAGCTATCTGTCAGTGAAAGTCTCACTGAAATCGGTTCAGCCGTTTAGAAGTTTACCTCAAACAAACAGACAGACAGACAGACAGACAGACAAAAATTTTTAAAATTGCGTTTTCGTTATAGGTATCGTATATACTTTCATACGCATTTGGTGAAAAAGTGTTATTTTGATATTACAAACAGACACTCCATTTTTATTTATTTGTATGTATGTATAGAGTATAGATACATCAGAATAACATAAAGGCTATAATTTAAAGCGATATTGAATAATCTAACCCTGCGCGGTCGAAGTCGCGGGTAGATGCTAGTGCTTACAAGGATAAAATTGCATGTCTTCTCCACTTTTTAACCGACGTCCAAAAGGAGGGGGTTCTCAATTCGATTGGTATGGTTTTTTTTTATGTATGTACACTACACCGATTACGCTGCGATTTATGATCCGATTTACGTGATTCTTATTTAGTTTGATGCGGAATAGATGTTTTTTTTTTGGCTGTAAATATTTACTTTTTTAGGGTTGTTATGAGGTGATAATAGGTACTTGCATTAGGTGCACTAAAAAGCTTAAAATAACCTTATTATTCATTAAATTTGGACTCGGTGCCAATTCATGTGTGAATTTGCCTAGTCTGACGTAGATTAGCACCTACTCCAAATGTAATTAATCATAAGGTTATTTTTGCACCTAGGTTTTTGAAATCGGTTTTTCTTTTTTGTTAATGCTGCCTAATATACATGTGAGTTTACCATTTACCAAGGATAAATACTCCCAGCACACTGGGGCGTGGATGCTCGCTCTTCAATTTCTTTGTCAAACGAAAACAAACCCTATTGACTCATAGGGAAAGTTTAGTCTTTATATAACACTGACAGAGTGAGCGAATTAAGATGCGTGGTCGCGTGGCTTTTACCACTGTAATTCAGTCTTTATGTATATAGGCATTGAGCTAGTTTTGGTATTGGCAAATACTTTGAACGCCAGACCCCGCGCACACATCATCAACTCGTCGCCGCCGTCCACAGCACGTGTTGATTGATCCTCCCGACACGATCACCGCCCTCCTCGACCCGGGCGTTGAGAGGGCCGCCAACACACCTACACCAGCCTCAAACAGACACCGATCTCGCCAGCGAGGTCGAGGAACCCCCTCTTCCGCTCGTAGGTTTATCTTTGCACCTAGGACCGCAGTCACTACCTCTCCCCTCACAGTAACTGCCCAAGCCGAGGTCGTGCCCTCTGTGGAGCCCTTGAGCTAGTTGCCACCCATTTCCGCCCTTAAGGCCTTGGTTGGAGTGCACTCTGCGCTCGCCACTCCTCCGGTAAAGCTGTAAAGGCCACCTCACGACCAACAGTGTAAGTACTTAAAAAAAAAGGCAGTCTCTCTGCATGGCTGACAGAGCAATCGTCTCAATATTATTTTGGTGTTAACTGGCATTTTAGTTATCCACAGAATCTTATATCTATCTGTGGGGTTTAGCACTCATATCAAGCCAAGACCTCTGTCACAGATTGGCTCGTTCGCTCTCTGTCTTATTTCATATGGGAGAAAGAGATATAATCAACATATTCTGACATCAGTCTCGTCTTGGTGCACATTCTTAAACACTTCACGACCGGCTTGCTTTTTGGTCTTAGTAAAAGCAATTAACGAATTCGTTTTGATTTAAATCATTTGTCAAAGACTCCTGTATTTCGACAGCTCGTATTAACGCAACCATAGACAATGTTTTATTACTGCACTCCCGTTCCCGTTAAACCAGCTGGCAGGCGGCGTTGCCGTGTGAATGTGCCCTTTCTAACCCTGCAAATACCCAACCGCGTGTCGGTATAATGATTAGCCGTCTCGTGTTATGAGAAGCGCTCGGTATTGTTTTGCGTAGGAAAGTTAACCGTGTGTAGGTGCAATATTTGTAAACTCACATTGTTAGATGTACGTTTACGTGGAAATTGCGGATTAACTTGCTTCATTCATTGTTGGTGTGGTTGACAATACCACGATAACCTATTCAAGTTGGAATCGGACGACTTATCGAGTATTGTTAACTGAGCTGAGATTTTGATGTGAAACATCTAATGGCGTGCTTGGCGAGTGAAAGCAACTGTTGAAGCCGCGATGCCGTGATGCGAAAACCTCGAGCAGCTCCGTGGCTCCTCGGTTCTTTCCGCCGCTTAAACTCCGCCCACCGACTGACTCCGCTCACTCGCCGCTACGACGCGGACGCTTCTCTCTCTACTCTAAATAACATCATGTTTCACATCTGCCAGGCTTCTCGCGACGGCTACTTTTTTTTTGAGTTACCAAGATTTGAATGGCATCTGCTGATATAAAAATTACTATGCATGTATCTAAAATTTGCCGCTGGCGGGAACCGGACCCGGGACCACCTGGTGCAGTGAACCGAGAGGACTACGCTCAAATCACTAGACCAAGCCGTCATCATATCGAGAGGTGAAAGGCTTTTTGACTTAAGCGACATCTTTTTTAACTTAACAGGAGAGCATACTCATTCGACGCAGAAAAAATCGCTGATTCCAAATATGCATATAAATCTTCTTCTTCTTAGTCGAACACTCCTGGCGGAGTGGTCGTGGTCATGGATTGTCTAGTCTAGTCTCTCTGTCAGTAGCATTACGTGCACATTCCTTAAGGGTACACTTCGTTGAGGACTTGATGAGGTCTGTCCACCTTGTTGGTGATCTGCCGCGGGAGCGTTGACCCTCTACTCTTCCTTGTATCATCTCAAGGGCGTCAATCTTATGACGATATTTTTGATGGATCGTCCATGTTTCAGCTCCATACAGGAAGATAGGAAATATTAAGTTCGTTATTAATCGAACCTTGGTGTTTTTAGTTATGCGGCGATATTTCCATATCTTGGTGAGCTTTTCCACGGCCGATCGTGTTACGGTATAAATCAACACCGCTCAAAAGTGTCGCTTAAAACAAATGGCCATTCATCCTTCAATATATCTGTGACCAACGAGGAAGTCTTACAAAAAATTGAAGGTTTCGTTTTATCACCGTCCATAATCCGAGTTGAAACCAGAGTGGTCCCGACTACACCATAAGGGGACTCCATAAAAGTACAGGAAGCTAGTGCGACCCATCCTACATGCATAATGTTTTGTGTGTCGCGTGTGTGTGTCGTGTGTGTAAGTGGTGTGAGTGTGTGTGTACGATGCGTCATGCACGATCAAGTTTTACTTCAGGGCTGTCACTGATACATTTTTCCGCAAAGGAATAATGTTTTTTCATCCGCCATTTTTATCACTGTCATCAACCATTTTTATTTATAATGTGTATTTATTGAATTTGCCCTTGCTATTAATTATTTGACACTGGCCGAAATACCCGCTGAACGCAGCAAGTGAAGCCATTGCTCATTTTATTCCATTAAATATCATCATTTCTTCATTCATTTCGTAAAGAATGAAGAAAGATTCCGGGTGTCATCAGCCATCTTTCCTTTCATTATTCACCTATTTTTATTTGTAACTTATTTAATTGCCCTTAGTTTTCGTGTACTTCTCGGCAAGCCCTTTCATTTGATACCTGTACTGTGGTAGTGCAGAAAAAAATACTATTCCGCCATCTTGGATGATCCGCCATATTGGAAATAGAATGACTTCACATAGGCTAAGCATGCATTATCATCCGAAATTAGCGTGTATACCAAATTTCAGCTCAATCGTTTTAAGATACCTGATTTAAAATTTAGTTGCAAGATTCCACCCGGACATACATTGCAAGTTAATATAAAGCTTGTAAAAATGTAATTAGATTTAATTTTTCATCCATATGTTTATTCATTATAAGTAAAGTAATTAATTCAACATTGTAACATTAATAACACAATTATAATCGTGCCCCCTATAATGGTAATGGGGTCGCTCTCCATTACCTGCATTGGGACCAAAATAAATCGACGATGTATGTGTGCACTGCGATGCACCTTTGTTTATCGATTCGAGAAATATAGGTCTGATAGTAACGATTATGAAAATAAAACACAAAACCGGCCAAGTGCGAGTGGGACTCGCGCATCAAGGCAGAAAAATCACGTATGTTGTATGGGAGCCCCCTTAAATATTTATTTTATTCTTTTATTTTAGTATTTGTTGTTATAGCGGCAACAGAAATACATCATCTGTGAAAATTTCAACTGTTTAAATATCATGGTTCATGAGATACAGCCTGGTGACAGATGGACGGATAGACGGACGGACGGACGGACAGCGAAGTCTTAGGGTTCCCGTTTTACCCTTTGGGTACCGAACCCTAAAAATATATAATAGATGGTCAAATAAACTATAATTCTGATCATTCCATATCACCGCGCCGCGCCAACCCTACCTTAAACTTCACACTCCACTTGCGCATGCACAAATTGATCGCTACATCACCCCGTCCCTTTCTCTCTCGTCACACCCGTGTACACCTAACTCTGTCGCACCTAACTGTGGAACATACAGTTAGCTGGCCGCGCAGTGATCGGCTCTCGGCTTAACTGCCTTTTGGGGGTGATTAGAAAACAATAGCCTTGTATATTATAATATAATACATCATCATCACGCCTGTATTCCCCGATGGGGTAGGCAGAGGTGCACTGCAGTGCGCCCACACTTAGCCGATGTATTTTGGTCCCAATATAATAGGGGGTGAGCCTATTGCCATTATACCGGGCACATTCTCCCTCAATACAAGGGAGATTTTGGGCTATATTTGTACTACATAAAGATTAAAATTATGTGGTAAAAGCTACGCAATCGTGCGCCAAAACTCGCAAGCGTCGTCGATGGCATTTCATTGAAGAATGACCTTTTTTTGTTAGTCAATACAGTCCGTTTTGGTATTGACAAAACATTTTCGTGTGAATCTTGAAGCGTCTGTGGGCCCAGCGTAGTAGATACGCCATCCCACTAACCCCAATTAGAAGCATTAACAACCGATTACAAGTAATTGCTAATCACCAATTAGCGATCTGGCTCAGTGTCGCCGCCAAGGTTTCACAGTAGTAATGCAATAATAGGAGTGATGCGGGGTAAAAACGTGGGAAGCCATAGAAAAGAGACTTTACTGTTCTATAGCTTATACTACTCTGATGAACGAGGCCTTTAAATAGATGGAGCCTTAGAGTTCTAAAGCGTACAGTCTTCTGTCAAAAGTGTGGCATTTGGAACATTTTGAAGTAACCAAATTATATTTTCTCCACAATTTGATTTTACGGTGGGGATTCATCCGCCATCTTTATCACTGTCATCATTCATTTTTATTTATTACGTGTATTTATTGAATTTGTCCTTGCTATTAATTACTTGACATTGGCGAAATACCCGCGCTAGTCGCAGGTGAAGCCATTCCTCATCTTATTCCATTAAATATCATCATTTCGCTCATTTCGTAAAAAATAATAATAATTTGATTTTACAGTGAATTTCCAATATTACGTCTGATTTCATCAATTGAATTATATTTTAATTCGACTACCTGCCAAAAAATGTCGTCTGGGTGAGTATATGTTTACTCTCTATGACTAAATTAATTGAATATTTGAGTGAAACACGCGTATTCTGTTACAAATAGTATTATAATAATTGAGTAGGTACAATCAATTACATTTGTCAAACATTACTTCTTGTGTAATCCGAATTTTTTGTGTAAATAACATCGAGCAAGGATTCGTTATTGGGAACCGGATGACGAGCAGTAACGCAGAACAAATGCGTTTTCTTAAACAAATATAATTTACATATACTATCTTCACTTCACTTTTTAAAAAGATATGGCCTCCATCGTATTTAGTCGATGATTTTGCCAACAACAGAGTATGTAAAAACACTTGGTCGGTGGATGGGTGAGACTTGACAAAACAATAAGATATAAAATTTTGAGGCGACTATTTACAGTTGAGAAAACATAATATCTTCTTCTTCTTTTTTTACGAAATGAATGAAATGATGATATTTTGATGGAATAAGATGAGGAATGCCTGCACCTGCGATATGCGGTATTTATGGCAATGTCGAGTAATTATAGCAAGGACAAATTCAATAAATACACATTATAAATAAAAATGGATGATGACAGCGATAAAGATGGCGGATGAATCCAACATAATATAAAATGTGTTGAACATATATACTATCTTACAGCAATGTCATTAATACTACTGTCACTTCACTTCACTTTTTAAAAGTTATGGCCTCCATCGTATTAAGTCGATGATCTTGCCAACAACAGAGTACCTATGTAAAAACACTTGGCCGGTGGATGGGTGAGACTTTACAAAACAAAAATGTATTAAATTTTGAGGTGACTATTTACAGTTGAGTAAACAAATATTACAGTTTCAGTTTTTTGACAGTTTCTGTCAAAAATCGATAGTGACTATTGAAACTACAATTCTTTAAGAGGTGGTGCTAAGGCCCGAGGTAATAAAAACGTATTTAATGAGGAAAATTGATGGAAAAACCAGAAAATTAGCCTTGAGTGTTGAATTAAATCAAGTTCTTTTCCCGAAAAGACTATGCTGGTTTTAACTTGCTCATGCATTCTGAAAAATTATTGCATATGTGTAGGTAAGTACTTACTAAGTAGATTCAAACTAGTAGATTCGAGTCTAGAGAATTAAAATACTCCAAATTAGGATAGCAAGAAATTATATATATGTATATATTATTTTTTATTTTATACATGCGTAAAATTTGCAAGTATTTATATATTACCTTCTTATATTACTAAAGGTAATTAATTATTGAAATATGATGGACTAAGATGAACCCTGTAATTAACAAGTATTCTACCAGTGGAAAGTAAATAATATCATTAAAAAACACAATAAATACACATTATTCAAAATGTATGACGAAGGTGAAAAAGATGAAAAAGATGGCGGATCAATGACATAATTTTTTTTCACCATTTTATTTATCTCTTTAAAAACTTGGCAGGTATGTCATTTTAATAGTCCATAACCAACTCTAAATATAACTAAATTGTTCTTTTGACCCTTAACAGCTTCAATTGTTCTGTACCATAGACCATAACCAATCATCAAGTGATTACCGAAGACAATGCTTACTAGTGATGGGACGACTCGGGTTTACTCAAAATCAATGGACTATTCAAAGAATCGAGATATTAAAACTTGGTGAACTCGGATATTAGAATTAAAATAGATAATGAGATTCTTCGTAGCTGTATGAATTGAATAATGTTTTACATCAGCCATTATTGTTGTGATTTAGTTAAGAATAGTACTATTGTTTTATGCTGCTTATTTTATGAGTCATCTCTGACATGAAATACTGAAACGCTATAAATCAGTGGTGGGTGGTCTTAGTTAGTAGAATTACCTTAAACTTAAGCGGTTTAAGTGCAAACCTGGCACTCTAGAAATATCAGTTTTTTTTATAGGACTACGCTGTTGGCCGATAGGTGACCTTTACAGCTTCACCGGAGATTTCATGTGCGAATAGTAGCAGTGGTAGCCGAAATCGAAGTGTGCAGGTTCAAACCCCAGCTCGCACCTCTGGGTTTATGTGCGAATCTCATTTTCATCTGACATTATCACTTGCTATGAAACGGTGAACGAAAACATCGTGAGGAAGCCTGCACGTCTGCGGGAACTTAACTAGTTCTCAATAGATGTGTGAAGTCTGCCAACCCGCACTGGGCCAGCGTGATGGACTATGGCCCGAATCCCCCTCGCATTGAGGGGAGGCCCGTGCCCAGCAGTGGGACGTTAAAAGGGCTGTAGTTAGTTATGTGCCAATGTATGTTCAATAATGATTACACTTGCTAAACGGTGAAGGCATACATCATCAGAAAACCTGAACGTCTATTAAAAAGGCGTCTATAGTTCACCAACCCGCACTGGGCCAGTGTGGTAGACGATGGCCCAAATCTCCCTCTACACCCAGTCCTATACGTCTTGGAATAGACGTACATAGACGTCAGTTACACACAAAATTGGGCGTGTAAAACTGTCCAGTAGGTAATGCTCCGTTTTGAAATCTTTGGTTTAATCTATGTTTGAGTATCCGGGTCCATGCTCGAGTTGACTAATCAGAATTGGGGAGACTCAGCACATCACTATTGCAAGCCGCTCGACCTTGAGCTGCCATCTTATCTATATAGTGACGTCATTCTCACCTTGCGACGACGGTACGTAATGGTGATAATAATTTGCATATTGAGGATATTTTACTGCCTAACCATAAGGCGAGGGAATACGCTTACCTGTTTTCAAATGTACTCTGTGCTTATACGTACGTACATATACTAATACAGGGTATATTTTCAAAAACTTCAAGCCTATTCGCTTGTCCCAGTGGTTGTAGGGTGTAATGGAATTAATTTTCTATTGTCTTGGATCATATTGGGTCAGCACGACTTGCACTAAATAATGTTTGCCCATACCAAAACGAACTGTATGTTACTTATAAATAAAGCTCATTTTTCAACGAAATTTCATCGACGGCAAGCGAATTTTGCTAAGTGGTCGCATGGACGTTACCACAGAAATTTAACCTTTATGTGTATTAACACAAAGTTCGTTTTGGAGTACGTACGTACTCTGGGACTACGCATATGCATGCTATATTCATGGTGAGTAGATAATTACATAGCCTTGAACTAGCGCTACGCGACCTCGCGTAGAAATGTTTTAGCAATCAGAGCGTGCATGCTGTAGGTATACTTGAAATCCGGACACTTTCCTCAATGTCTGTAGGCTTAGCTTGACCGCGGAGACATAAGTTTTATCTCTTTCAACTGTCAGATTTTTCCAGAAATTGACGTCATAACGAGCCATGTCCAGCACCCTTAGCATGACCGTGCACCGTGTAGACATAAGTTTTATCTCTTACGACTGTCAGATTCGTCCAGAAAATGACGTCATAACGAGCCATGTCCAGCACCGTTAGCATGACCGTGTAGACATAAGTTTTAACTCTTTCGACTGTCAGATTTGTCGAGAAAATGACGTCACTTCGAGTTTTTTGTACTGGACATTGCTCGCATCAAGCTTTATTAGAGATATGTCGAAGCGAATCGTCAAATTGGTCGTATTTTAACCGACTTCAAAAAGGAGCCTCCTCCTCCTTCTCAATTCGATTGGTGTTTTTTCTTTTTTTTCGATATATCTCTAATAGAGATTGATGTCTATATAAAAAAATCGGGCTATATAAAAAAGGCCATTTACGAAATTGGTAGTTGATGGGATTCGAACCGGTGACAACCCGGAGCAGTAAGACGAGCTGTCCACGCTCAATTGTTAATTAAGAAAAACAAAAATATATAAATCCTTATTGGAAAGAGCAACCATAGAGTTACTTGTCTATTCCGTATACCGAATGGGTTGTAGAGATACTATTATTATTATTTATTGACGATTCAGAAGTGCCTGTATTGGTTTACATTAATAAAAAAATCTGATTCTGATTCAAACACTAAACCAAGGCTTCCTCAAAGTATATCTTATAATTGTTTGAGAAAATATTACCGGCATAATCCGTAATGTCTATTCTACTATTACCGTAGCATAATGAGCATCTTTCTCCGCGCGGTAAGCAGCCTGCTCACCCCCCGTGACTAAACACAGGTGTACCACACTTATTACATTTGTTAGTTAATATTGATGAGGTACCGGCGCATACGCAGCCACTGACAGCTTAACGATTTAATTGAAAAGGTATTTCTTTTTTTTTTTTATGGACTACGCGGTTGGCCCTGAGGTGGCCTTTACAGCTTTACCGGAGGAGTGGCGAGTGCAGAGTGCTCTCCAACCAAGGCCTTTAGGGCGGAAAAGGGTGGCAACTAGCTCAAAGGCGCCTCAGGGGGCACGACCTCGGCTTGGGCAGTTACCGTAAGGGGAGAGGTAGTGACTGTGCTCCTAGGTGCAAAGATGCACCTACGAGCGGAAGAGGGGGTTCCTCGACCTCGCCGGCGAGATCGGTGTCTGTTTGAGGCTGGTGGAGGGTATTTCTAATTATCTGCCCCCCGTACATAAGTTTAAGGCGTTGATACTCACGCCTCAAAGTTTTAGCCAATACCAAAACGAACTTTATGCCCATATGCATAAAGATTGAATTTCAGTGGTAAAAGCGACGCTGCGAAGCCAGTAGTTGTAGCATGTGCGCCAAGACTAGACGTATGTCACGGAATATCTAGATGTTGTCTCCTTCTCTCACATGAAATAAGACAGAGAGCGAACGCGCAAATCTGTGACAAACATCTTGTCTTGACATGCGTTCTAACACCACTGCACGAGCCGAAATTCGCTTGCGCTAAAAAAAAATACGTGAAATAGTATTTATTTTTCTAACATAGTACGTGCTTCCTTGCACATCATTATATTATAACTTATCACTAAATAACTAAGTGATTAGTTATTCCAAGCTTGAATCATCTCTACCTGCACTCTACATAATAAGAATATACTCACATTATGTAGAATACAGAATGTTTCAGTAGTCCGAAATAATATCCTATATATGAACTGAATTTATTATTATAATATTATATGTAGGTATATATGTATGTATGACAGGTATATTACTATAATTACGTATATTAATATATATATATATTGTTTTTTTTTTAAGTAGGTATACAAAATTTGCTAAATGTTGGCTTTAATCATAATTTTATTCGTTAAAGTTTGTATTTTACCATCATATATATTTTTTTTTTTCTATTTTTTTTTCTCGACTCCCCGATCTTTGCATTTACGTCTTTAATTTCTTGCACCCACTTAGTTTGTTTGTATTTTCCTCTCTCTACATTACTCTAAGGTTGGCTGGTAGAAAATGCCCAAGGCATTAAGCTTACCTTTGTACATTTTTTTACTCATGTAGAATTGTGCAATAAATAAAAATAAATAAAATAAATGAACGAGTATCGGGAATAATTTGGAAAATTGATCGAAATTCTGACACGTTTTCTTTTCATTTTCGCGAACCATTTTAATAACTTGTCATATGTAGCTCGAGCCCTAAGCAACTAATACTGCAGGCTCAGCATGACCGTGTAGACATAATTTTAACTCTTCTAACGTCAAAAAAATTACGTCACACCGAGGCATATATAGCAAAAAGCTCGAAGTGACGTCCTTTTTTAGACAAATCTGACAGTTTAGAGATAAAACTTATTTCTACACGGTAATGCTAAGCCTACAGAATACACAGTTTTCAGTACTAAGGCCAAAACGTAAAAGTTCTTTATAATATTCGAGGCCCTGTAACTCAGAAAGTATAGTAGGTACGTGTAATATGTTATGTACCTTAACTATTATTTCGTACTTTTGATACACCCTGTGTACTGTGTAGGTAGTTATTATAATATGCAGGTAAAAATGAATCAGTGACGGATTGCTACTTAGTAACTAAAGGATGAAGACATGCTTTTGTTGTGAATCATTAATTTGTACATAGTACAAATATACCGCAGTAGGTCAGATATTAAGATTATTTTCCAAATGTATACAACATCATCATCACACCTGTATTCCCCGAAGGTATAAGCAAAGGTGCACTGCAGTGTACTCACACTCCGTCGTTGTATTTTAGTCCTAATGTAATAGGGGGCGAGCCTATTGCCATTATACCGGGCACATTCCCCCTTAAAACAAGGGAGATTTGAGCCATAGTTCACCACGCTGGCCCAGTGCGAGTTGGTGAACTACACACGCTTTTCTATAGTCGTGCAGGTTCCCTCGCGCTGTTTTCCTTAACCATTCAGCAAGTGGAATTCATGATTGAAACTTACATTCGCACTCAGAGATGCAGGACAGGCATTTGAACATGAATCCCTCCGTTTTGGTATTGGGAAAAACTTACGGGCGCGTCTTGATGCCCCTGGGTGCCCTGAGCTTATGCTTAAAAAGTTTTTTCTTTGCATTAAAAAAAATCTTATCAAGTCAATGTTTACTATGTAGATTTAACCTACTGTTCTTTACCCGTACTGTAACGCAGGAAAACAGCAAGGTGCCGCAAAGGTCTTCGACTTTTGACGCCCAAAATAAAACAAAAATAACTTCAATGATTTCGACAAAATGCAATACGAATTGCACAAACATACCGGCTACGACGGATAAAGCTTTCCACACACTAAGGCGTCAAGACGCGCGCGTATTTTTTATACCAAAATGATCTCTCTGTCAATAAACATAAAGATTGAATTTCTGTTAAGTACAAGTAAAAGCCACGCGACCACGCCGCAAAATTCGCTCGCACTGTCAATGACGTGTCGTTGAAGAATGAGTTTTATCAACTAAGTAATACAGTTCGTTTTATTTATGGCAAAAAATTCGACGCGTGCGCCTTGACGCCGCAATGCTTAAAGTAATTTCAGCGGGCATTTTTTATAAAACATTTGTTGAAAATCAGACTACTTTTTTATATAAAAATAACTAGTCTTATTTTCTACTAGTATCCAAATGCAATAAGATTTCACCATCACGCTTGTTTACCCCTCAAGGGTGGGAAGAGTTGAGCGTATAATTAGGTTACGGTTACTAAGCTGTGATCGTCATTCAAACGATTACTACATCAGATAACGCTATCGTTAAAGAACAAACAAACATGAAGGCGGACTTGCAATGACATCAATATTTGGAAAACATTACTCATAATCTAAAAACCTAGTATCCAATTAACTAATCACGCATTTACTCTTTGCAGGTACTCTGCGAGCTATACACGCTAGCAAAGGAGTGTTAAAAGTGTAATAAAAAAAAACAAAGTTCCAAAATTAAAACGAAAGCAAAGTGTAATTGTGTTCTAAAATTTAAAATAAACATTCCGAATTTAAAAGTATAATATTTTTAATCAAGGAAATTCTTTTTTGAACATTAGAATTGAATAGCAAAGTGTTGTTATAAGTGTTAATTGGTTTGAAAGTGTAGTGTAGGTGTTATATAGTGTGTATGATGAGTGGCGAGTATGGGTGAGCCCCAGACGATACACAAGACCTGCGTGAGGGTCAACTCGGCCGAGGATGACGAGTCCAGGGACGAGGTGGACCATCAATTACCAAAGAAGAATCCTTTTGTGCGGGTGAGTTTATTTATAATTTCTTAGATTTTTTTGTACAAATAATTGAATCAGAATTGTAAACCAATACAGGCACTTATGAATCGAACAAAAAATAATACAATTATAATAGTATCCCTACCACCCATTTGGAATACATTCCATAAGGAAAAAATGGGCAAAAGGTTGGTATAACCATACCAACCTTTTGCCAATTTTTTTACATTGTTGTTACAAGAAGTCGCAAAACAAAATATTTATTTTTTTAACCTAAATTGAAAGGTAGGATGCAATCTATTAAATTACTTTATTTATTTATTACAGAGATGAATTTAATTCTTCGAAGGATATAATTATGTTCTATGTATCTATTTAACAGAAAGAGAATAGTATATTACCCGGGCCATAACGAATCGTTTGACACCTTATTCATCGAAATCGGATGAATAGTTTAGGTGCTACGGAGGAACATCTATACATACATACATACATACATACATACATACATATACATACATACAAATAAATAAAATTGGAGTGTCTGTTTGTAATATCAAAATAACACTTTTTTACCAAATGCGTATGAAAGTATATACGATACCTATAACGAAAACGCAATTTTAATTTTTTTTGTCTGTCTGTCTGTCTGTCTGTTTGTTTGAGGTAAACTTCTAAACGGCTGAACCGATTTCAATGGGACTTTCACTGACAGATAGCTGACGTTCCAAGGCGTACCTTAGGCTACTTTAATTTTAGAAAAAGCATTAGGGTTCCGCGGGAAAAACATAATACCCATATTTCCGGGTAATCTCCCAAAAGTCCACGCGGGCGAAGTCGCGGGCACAGCTAGTACGTAAATAAAAACATACATAGACGGCTAAAATCATAATCCATCCTTTTGGAGTCGCCGTAGTCGCCATAAAAATGGGTGATGACAGTGATAGAGATGGCGGATGAATCCGAGCGTCTTCAGATGCAGAACTCTACAATACGCTTCTTCTTTTTTTACGAAAATGAATGAAATGATGATATTTAATGGAATAAGATGAGGAATGGCTCCACCTGCGTTTAGCGGGTATTTCAGCCAGTGTCAAGTAATTAATAGCGAGGGCAAATTCAATAAATACACATTTTAAATAAAAATAGATGATGACAGTGATAAAGATGGCGGATGAATCCTACAATACGCTTACACGATACTCTCGGTGACAATTCTCGGTACCACAAAGTAGGGCACCACGATTGTCTGAGTGTCAACAAAAACAAAAGTGGGCCGACAACCTCGCGAGACACCGCGATGGCTGATCAACAACACTGATAATAATACTCGAAGTATCTACCTATACTATAAATGAGATTCAGAATAGGTTTATTAAACCAATAGGCACTAGTCAAAATATCCAAAAACTGGTTAGCTCATTGATTTTTTAATATGTAAGTTACAAGATTATTACTAGTAATATAGAACTATGGGCTAATTTGTAGGCTTAACATGACCACGTAGACATAAGATTCGTTAGGCGCTTGGTTTTGGATTTAATTAATATATTTATTAATATACTAGCTGTGCCCGCGACTTCGCCCGCGTGGATTTAAGGGGGATTACCCGGAAATATGGGTATTATGTTTTTCCCGCGGAACCCTAATGCTTTTTCTAAAATTAAAGTAGCCTAAGTTACGCCTTGGAACGTCAGTGAAAGTCCCATTGAAATCTGTTCAGCCGTTTAGAAGTTTACCTCAAACAAACAGACAGACAGACAGGCAGACAATAAATTGTAAAATTGCGTTTTCGTTATAGGTATCGTATATACTTTCATACGCATTTGGTAAAAAAGTGTTATTTTGATATTACAAACAGACACTCAAATTTTATTTATTTGTATAGATTGGATTTAATAGTTTTATTTCAATAAGTTTAGTATTCGCGTAAATATAAGAAAACAATATGGAGATATTTACTTATTCCTACATCCATCTTAACGCGAATGATTTCACAAGCGCCAGGAAAGTGGTTCCGTCTTTACATAGCTAACATGTTACCCAACTAACACGTTCGTACTGGACTCCACTGAAAGATATGCGACAAATCGATTGGAAACGAATTATCGCTAGACAAACACGTGTACAAAAAATAAAACCAGCCAAATGCGAGTCGGACTCGCACACGAAGGGTTCCGTACCATTATCTATAAAAAAAACAAGGTGTCAAAGTCGCTTTTCAAGTTACGAGTGTATTTTCGGTTAGAGTTAAAAGCTTCTAATTTGTATATACACCAAAATTTTAGTCCCAATTTATGAAAATTATTTATGCACTGTATCAATGGTCAATTTAGAATTTAAAAATAAAAACACACTTTATAAAAATTTAGAACCCTAAAAACTAAAAACGAGCCGAAAAATCATTTGTTGTATGTGAGCACCCTTAAATATTTATTTTATTCTGTTTTTTAGTATTTGTTGTCATAGCGGCCACAGAAATACATAATCTGTGAAAATTTCAACTCTCTAACTATCACGGTTCATGAGATACATCCTGGTGACAGACGGACGGACGCACGGATGGACGGACGGACGGACTGACGGACGGACGGACAGCGAAGTCTCAGTAATAGGGTTCCCGTGTTACCCTTTGGGTACGGAACCCTAAAAACCGGCCAAGCGCGAGCTGAACTCGCGCACCGAGGCTTCCGTACCTATACTGCGAAAGCACCGAGCATTACTCTAACGAAAAGATAAACTGTATAGAGAGACAAAGTTAACTTTTCCGTTGGTGTACTGGTGTCCCCATACAAAGTTACTACAAAAGGTTATTGATTCCCGTGACAATGTAATTTTCAGTAGAAAATGTAACGTAAACCGCCGTATATTTTGATTGCTTTAACATACAAGTTTGACTTTTTTAAAGCACCAAGGGACCGCAGCCATTAGTCTTTGTTATTCATTTCTACTTAATACCTCCACCCGTTCCTGAGAAAAGGGTTATTGACAGACATACAGGTAGACAGATAGACGGACAACAAAGTGATCCTATAAGGGTTCCTTTTTTAGGTACGGAACCCTAAAAACGCCTGCAGTATGTAACGCTCTAACTACAGCCCTTTTTTAACGTCCCACTGCTGACCACGGGCCTCCCCTCAATGCGAGGGGGATTCAGGCCATAGTCCACCACGCTGGCCCGGTGCGGGTTGGCAGACTTCACACATCTATCGAGAACTAGTCAAGTTCCCTCAGACGTGCAGGTTTCCTCACGATGTTTTCCTTCACCGTTTCATAGCAAGTGGTAATCTCGGATGTAAATGAGATTCGCACATGAAACCCAGAGGTGCGAGCCGGGGTTTGAACCTGCACACTTTGATTTACACTAAATCTTATAACCCTATAAGATTTAGTGTAAACTAAATCTATAACTCTATATTTAGTGTAAACTACTAGAAAGGGTTATAAATGTGCCCCAATGCCACAACACGTTGCTGGTTAAAATACTGTATGGTCTGCAACACTAGAACTATGATAGTTAGGTTTGGTCTCCCTGCACTGTGCATCAACATATTAAGTACCGTATTTGCACGTAAAATATTTCAGACTTCTGATACACCCTGTATAAGTAGCTTTGAAATAGCTTGCTATGTCGTATCTCACTGTGGATGTATGCCTTGGTCCTATACAAGGTTAGGACTTAGGACCACTCTCGCTGCGGGCAATGCAGTATTAACTGCCTTACCATAAATCTAAACTCAGGTTTTTTGATTCGCCTTATTGGGTTCACTTACTGAGAATATCGAGTGAAAATAGTGTAGTTAGACGCCTGTATTATCAGAAGGGGTAGGCAGAGGTGCACTGCAGTGCGCCCACACGTAGCCGATGTATTTTGGTCAAAATGTAATAGGGGGCGAGCCTATTGCTATTATACCGGGCACATTCCCTTCATTATAAGAGAGATTTGGGCCACAAGAGATTTAGGCCACAATCCACCACGCCAGCCCAGTGCGAGTAGGTGAACTTCACACGACTTTCACTTTCTCGACTGCAGGTTTCCTCACGATGTTTTACGCCCCTCCAGCATGTGCTGCTGTCCAGAGTACTGCTGAGCCAATACCTTTTCGGCACAGTTCACACTGAGTTTTTTTTCTTTTTTGTATCTACTTTTAAGTTTTGTATTCTCTGTGTTATTTGTACCTGTTCTGAATAAATTATTTTTCTTTCTTTCTTCTTTTCCTTCACCGTTAAAGAATATTAGAGATGTAGTTCCCCACAGTCCCCCACCATTGTCGGGCAGCAGGGTGCCCAGAACGCTGGCAGCATAGCCACTTTGAATGGCAATGCTGATGTGCTGTGCGAAATAGTTTCCAGCGCTCTGATCACCGGATGTTTCGATCAGACGTTTCGCAATGTCTTGCAACATCCGGTGGGCACCCGGCCCCCATGGACCTAAGGTTTCTGCCATAGACTTTCTTCTTGTACAAAATTGATAAGACAGTTTTTATAATATTGTTTTCTTATATTTACGCGAATACTATACATTGAAATAAAACTATTTTACGGATTTTATCGCGTGTATTTACTATTTTATTTTCCCGACGTTTCGGCTGCTTTACAGCAACCATGGTCACGGGGGGACTGAGGTGTTAGACGTCCTGATGTCATAGTTAATAACTGGGTACCCTCATATTTAGTTGTTGTTTGCGGTGTTTACCCGTGACCATGGTTGCTGTAAAGCAGCCGAAACGTCGGGAAAATAAAATAGTAAATACACGCGATAAAATCCGTAAAATAGTTTTAGTTTTTATAAAATAGTTTTATGACTGCTTGGCCTAAATGTTTGAGCGTAAGCCACTCGGCTAACTTAATCGAGCGGTAACAGGTTCGATACCTGCTAGTGGCAACTTTTCAGAATTTGCCTTGGTGTGGTGGGTCTCACTGGGATCGCTCCCAGTTCATTCTAGGATACCTATAGTACAAGCTTTGTCTATTTTAGGATCATATGTTGTTGTCAAGCGATTAATTTTAGTTTTAATTTAGTCCGCGAAGCTAACGGGACTAATCTGATTACACGGCTTATAAGTAATCTTTACAGAAACATAGTGAAAGTACACACATGGCCTGCGAGCGAAGTAATATTTGGTGTAAATAATGGCATGTTTAGTAATCACCATTGTTAGGTAGCGCCATAGTCATGGGAATATGTTCAGCTTTCTATGTAGAGCCAATGAGGCTGTTGCTCTATTAATTGCTTACATAAGACTCTATAATATAGGATCTTAGATATCATACAAACCAATGATATTTGAATGTACAGATACTTCAGAATCAGAATCAGGTCAGGATAAACACGCTCGGTCAGGCGCTGGTCCGGCTTCACAGGAACTCATTTAATGGATTTTAGCTATTTGTTCCGTTTTCCTCCTCCTTCCTACCTTTAAATCTTGTACAACACGTAGTTTGTGTAGTGATTTAATTGGGTTTCGAGAATGTATAGCCTTATTAACTTTATATTGTATAATTGTTGATTAAGAAAAACACAAAAACTGTAAATCCTTATTTGACAAAAGCAACCATGGAGTTTCTTGCCCATTCTTCTCCATAGGAAATGCATTCCGAATGGGTGGTAGAGCTACTATTTTTACTATTTATTGACGATTCATAAGTGCCTGTATTGGTTTATATGAATAAAAAATATTCTGATTCTGATATAAAAAGCCGTCTGATTGATTACCGTCTGTGGGAAAGGTTCTTTCAGAATTGGTTTTCTAGCCTAAAGCCCGATTTTTGTTTGATAGACGAAGCTTCAAGTTGGTCGTATTTTTTCTTTTCTTTCGACATATCTCTAATAGAGATTGATGTCTATGAAATGAAAATCGGGCCGCTTGTGCCGGTAGTACAAGCGAGATTTTATTTAATTCGTTCGAAAACGAATCGTACTCGTGTTCATTCAATTTGTGAACAAAAACTTGTTATTCTGTTTCCAACTGAACGCAAAAACTATAAAATACGTGTTCGATTTCCTGCACCTCGGAGTATGCTCTGCTGGCCAGCGGGAGGCCATAAACAATATTGCACAGATAATACAGACAGCTGTCACATTTTGGCGGGAACGAAAAAATATACAATACTTTTTGTTAAAGTGGACATAGAAATAGTTTTTATGCTGAAGTTATCGCTTTTTTTTTCATAAATAAATCAAATCTTAGTTTTAAAGAAAGTTATCATCCATTTACAGTGACACTTTTACGCCTCCACACACTGGGGCGTTGACTCGAAAATGAATTCTGATTCATTATACATAAAGATTGGATTGGCACGCGTCAAAATTCGCTCGCGCTATCAATGTCATTTAATTGAAGAATCAACTTTTTCTATGAGTCAATACAGTTAATTTTGGCATTGGCTATAATTTGGACGCCCCTGTGTGTTAAAAGCGGAGTGTTTTGGCTAAAAAAGGCCTATGTTAATAATTAATTTTAACTTTCCGTAAAACTTAATAAAGTGCCTTATCCTCTGCAATTTTGATAGGAATAGGTATGTAGACACGGCTCTTTTGCAAGATATATTGAGGTCAGTGAATACGTGAAGCTTATTGGTTAGTCTAAGTATTGACAAATAGTTAAGACCCTTTGCGCGTTTGGAAAATGGTCAATTTCCTCACATCATTACGAAATGTAGAGATCTTTAGCATTGGTTTAGCAGTGAAAAGCATGATTTTCGAAAATCAAATGTTTCAAAGCAGTTGTAGCTTTGATGATCGAACGCCCGCCTTTGAAGCAAAGGATGCAGGTTCTAACCCCGGGCTCGCACCTCTCAGGTTTTCAGATTTCAGATGCGCATGTTATTTTCATTGATCATTACCTACAACTTTATGAACATTGAAGGCAAACACCGTGAGGAAACCTGCACGTCTATAAAAAGTCGTGTGAAGTCCACCAATCTTTTTTTTTTTTTCGTGGGAAAATGCATTACGCATCCCCCGCTGACTCGGGAGAGTCCACGAGGGTATGTGGGACTCCCCGGTATAGTGCCGGTATACCCACTAAAAACCCACGGTGTACCACCGGCCGCTATGGAGGGATGCCACGGGATCGCCAAGGCATGCACCGCGACTAAGCCCACCAACCTGCACTGGGTCAGCGCGGAGGACAGTGATCTGAATCTCTCTCGTATTAAAGAGGAACGTTACCGGTATAAAATAATAGGCTCGCCCCGTATTACATTCGCACTTCTGCCGATCCCTTGAAGGACAACAAACGGGATGATGTATTAAAAAATTACATATACTAACACCCAGAACCTTCTACCAAAAATTGTTATACCGGAATTGAACCTAGCCAACCCAAATGTTCCAATATCTCAAATCAATCTTAAACATGTCAAGACATTTTAAAGACAAACAGCTATACATTACCATTGAGTTGTCGATCATTCGTCTGAATGGAAGGTGTGGCTGCGCAGGAGTGCCGGTTTACACATAACCTGATCTTGCACTTAACTGTAGTTTATATAATACACCATCACGCCTGTATCCCTCGAAGGGGTAGGCAGAGGTGCACCGCAGTGCGCCAACACTTTGCCGATGTATTTTGGTCCCAATGTAATAAGTGGCGAGCCTATTGCCATTATACCGGGCACGTTCTCCTTCAATACGAAGGAGATTTTGCACATAGTCTACCATTCCGGTTTCCGGTCCCAGTGCGGGTTTGTGAACCTCACACGCCTTTCTATAGACGTGCAGGTTTCTCACGATGTTTACCTTCACCGTTTAGCAAGTGGTAATCATAGTTGAAAATGACATTTGCACGTGAAAATTATCTCAGAGTTGCGAGCCCGGGATTTGAAAGTACCGTTAAAAGGGATATTATAAACATAATATTATAACGCTACCTGTATATTTGGGTGTGGGCAGATCGAGCAATTACCGTTGTATAAGTAACTACATAATTAAATGCTAACCGGCAATAAAAAACCCACGCAACTATACCAAGGACAACAAATAAATTTCATGTACATTGGTATGAAACATTCCAGGATATAGAGCATAAAGTTATGTTCCCCTTATTTATGGTACTCATAATCCTTTGAGTGATGTTAGAAAAAATCTTGAAATATTTATATATTTGGTTTGTAAATTGAGTTACTTGCTAAATATTCTTTGTTAAATTAAATCACAAGTAACTATTTAAAATAGTTACATTAAAACTACATAAAACAAAGAAGAATTATTTTATTCAAATGAAACTATTTTACGGATTTTATCGCGTTTATTTACTATTTTATTTTCCCGACGTAGAATTATTTTAAATTTCGTCTCGACTCCAATTTATAGTATGTATTGAACATTTATTTTAAATATTTCGACTATTTATGAAAATATTGATGAAAAAACTTTTTGAAAACAAGCTTTTATTTAATTGCCCTTAGTTTACCCCTTACTCTACTCAGGAAACCCTTTCATTTGATACCTATACTGTGGTAGTGCAGAAAAAATAACTATTCCGCCATCTTGGATGATCCGCCATATTGGAATTAGATTGACGTCACATAGCAAACATGCATTGTCATCCAAATTTCAGCAGTTAAAGATAACTGATCTAAAATTCAGTTGCAAGATTCCAACCGGACATACATTTTATGTTAATATAAAGCATGTAATAATAAAAATAACTTGTAATAATAATAAAAAAATGTTTTTTTTTTAAATACATACCTTTTTTTTTTAACATGGGAAAATCCTTTATGGATACCCCTTCATCTTGGGGGAGATGAAGGGATTATGTGGAAGTCCCAGCGAAGCTGTATATCCACTAAAAACCCATGGTGATCCAATCACCCGCCATATCGGAGGGGTCACGGGAACGCTTTCGCACACATCCGTTACCCCGCCAGCGGCTGTCCGCGCGAGCAGACACCTCCTCCACACGGCGGCGTGGGTCACACCACATACCTAGAGGCGAATATTACTTCTGACAAAACTATATTTGACAGTACCAAAAATATCGTCTTCCTGCTCAAATATTACGGCCGGCCGTAAGAAGGACGGCAATACATATAATTTAGTTTAGTTTGGTCCCAAAAGATTCGACACCGGTTTTGAGTTAACGAAATAGTTTGCGTTAAGACATCGTAAAGTAACAGAAAGCAATTATCTAACATATTGTATGCAAATTGGACCACCCACATACGAGCGTGGTACAATGGTACTACAATCTTATTCCTACAATTTTAAACTTTACCGCTGTCATGCTAAAGTTGATTATTACTTGACAATGCAAGATGTAGAGTAGTTATTGCTTTTCATATCATTTTAAGCGCTAATTAAAGTTTCATAAGGTTGAAAATTGCATAATAATGGAACCGGTCGTTTGATCGCGTGACTGCTGTATTCGGGTCTCAATTTTTGAATTCACGAATTCATTTTTTTTTCGTCTGGTTAACTTTTATGGTTATCTCTCACAAAGTATATTGCGGCCAGTATTCAAAACCTGAAAGGTTCTTAATAATATGTCTTTTGGGAAACTTTCTTGTTTTTAGGGTTCCGTACCCAAAGGGTAAAACGGGAACCCTATTACTAAGACTTCGCTATCCGTCCGTCCGTCCGTCCGTCCGTCCGTCTGTCACCAGGCTGTATCTCATGAACCGTGATAGCTAGAGAGTTGAAATTTTCACAGATGATGTAATTCTGTTGCCGCTTTAACAAGAAATACTAAAATACAAAATAAAATAAATATTGAAGGGGCTCCCATACAACAAACGTGATTTTTTTGCCGTTTTTATAGTTATTGGTACAGAACCCTTTGTGCGCGAGTCTGACTCGCACTTTTTAGGGTTCCGTACTTAAAAAGGAAAAAATGAACCCGTATGGGATCACTTTGCTGTCCGTTTGTGTTAGTGGTAAATATATCCTGTAGGGCTATAGATCTAGTACGCGCGTCAAGACAAGACTTATGCCACAAATTATGTCGTACGATTTCCCACTATTTCAATATATGTTTCTGTAGTTGTAACATGTGCGCCAAGACTTGACGTATGTCACGGAATATCTTGATGTTGTCTCTTTCTCTCGTATGAAATTAGTCAGAGAGCGAGCGAGTGAATCTGTGATTAAGGTCTTGTCGGGACATGCGTGCTTACCCCACATAAGTCTGATATCTGTGGTGTCAGCACGCATGTCCCGACAAGACCTCTGTCACGGATTGGCTCGGTCGCTCTCTGTCTAATTTCATACGAGTGAAAGAGACAACATTAAGATATTTCGTGACAAACCTACGTCTAATCTTGGCGCTCATGCTACAAGTGCTGGTCTGGGAGTCTGAAATAACATTTTGATATAATAAATACACGAGTATCGGCATTTTATCAGCTACCGTTAACGCACCGAAAATTTAATTACAGACTTGTGAGACACCCTGTTTAAGGCAGAATAATCGCGCGTCAAAAATTTTGCCAATAGCAAAACGTACTTTATTGTCATATTTCAAAAGTTCATTCTACAGCGGAATTGCACTGACAACGCGGGCGTATTTTCATACTTGGAGTCGTGGTTGTAACAACAGAAATTCAATCTTTATGCATCGACACAGAGTTAATTTTGTGTGCGCAGGGGCTTGGCACATTAACATAATAAATGTGTGTGTCTGTCCATCCCACCGCATTCTTGTTAGATCTTCACGAAATGTCGGCAAGCTCCCATCGAAGAGGTCACTGGGGAGGTCACTCAACATAATATTGTAGCAGCATAGTTTACGATGGACGCGACTGGATAAGGTGAGGAATGTGTATATTAGAGGTAGTATAAAAGTAGCGCCCATAACAGAAAAAGTGAGAAGTAAGAGACTAGAATGGTTTGGGCATGTGATGAGAAGCATTTGACTAAAAGAGTGATGAGTATGAATGTGTATGGATACAGGGCGAGAGGAAGACCAAAGACAAGATGGATGGATTGTGTAAAAAGTGATATGAATGAGATCGGAGTGGATGTCGGTATGACGGAAAAGCGAGATGAATGGAAGAAAAAGACATACTGCGCCAAATAATAGGATATGGTAAGGCAAATGATGATAGGTAGTTTACGGTGATACCTATAGGTAATTATAACGTAGGTAGGTAATTATGATGGGTCATCTCTAGATATTAGAAATATTTAAAATAGGACTTCCAATAGAGTAAATCTCCCACAGAGAGCGCAGAATTTTTTAAATACCAAAACAAACTCTGTGTATTCATAAATATTGAACATTCATGGTAAAAGCCACGCGACCACTCGTTAAAATTCACTCGCGCTGTCATTAATATTTCGTTGAAGAATGAGCTTTGTCTACGAGGCAATACAGTTGGTTTTGCTATCGGCAAACATTTTGATCCGCTCGTTTAGACGTGCGCGGAACTTTACGGGGCGTCCGCGTCGCCGCGTCGTGACGCCGTTTAGACACAATCGAAGTGCCGGCCTTGTGTACCTGACTACTACTACTACTAGAGCCCTTTTAACATCCCACTGCTGGGCACGGGCCTCTCTTCAATGCGAGGGGGATTCAGGCCATAGTCCACCACGCTGACCCGGTGCGGATTGGCAGACTTCACACATCTATCGAAAACTAGAGAAGTTCCCTCAGACGTGCACGTTTCCTCACGATGTTTTCCTTCACGGTTTCAAAGCAAGTGATAATCTCGGATGAAACTGAGTTTCGCACATAAATCCCAGAGGTGCGGGCCGGGGTTTGAACCTGCACACTTCTGCAAGGCGTGCGTTCCATCACTCGGCTACCACTGCGTGTACCTAACTACCAACTGAAATTTACAAAACCACCGAATCGACGTGTGAATGTAGACAAACTCGTTTGGATAACTATTTTTATTAATACCGGTTTGGGAAGAGAGTGATATGGTGCCTCAGCAGAGTGGGTCACGGGTTCAACTCCCGGGTTAGGACTTGCCTCTTAGCAACGTGATGTAGGATGTAGGGTATGGCATATTGGCATAGTTAGATAAGTAAGTAGATACTTATCTATATTTCTGTATTGGACTATTCACCAATAGTGCACCCACTACAGTGCACCTCTGCCTCATCCTTATTTCTTTATTCATATTGTTAATAAATCAATATGGAATGAGGTCAATAAACTATTTGTTAATCATATTCTCCTACGGTTAAATAAATTGCTTATAGCGCCTGACGGTATGTCTATAGCAATTAAATGCTATATACGTAAAGTGAACATTGCTTTCACTTTTTCTGTAGGCGTTATAATTTAGACAAGTTTACCAAAAGGGTAGGTGAGTTACTATTATTAGTGACCATATTAGTAAGTACATTAGATTCCCAGCAATGCAAGAAGACATCGCGGCAGTCCCAGAAGGAGATGGCGGGATGAACTAGACTCCCATCGAAAGGAGTGGCCTATTTTGGCTCAAAATAGAGATGAATGGAGGAAGGGGAGGGAGGTCTTTGCCCAGCAGTGGGACGTTATAGACTCATAATAATAATAATTAGTAAGTACGGGATTATAGGAGCTACCCTTTGCCACAGTTTATATATATTAGTTACTATATTAGTGAACAATTTTCGGAATTAATTCTAGATTTATTTAGTAAAAATTAAAATATATGACTGTTTCATATTTTTTTATTTATTAATGTTAATGTAGGTATGTCTGTGACATTAATCTGGTACATAATGGTACTTAAGCGCCGGTAATGGTACTACTAGGTACCGTTATGGTTGATATAGTATTTACTGAGCGAGCGGTCACTACCTATAGGTGCTTCCGCGTTGCGGACCATCCTCTTAAGGCTAAGATAATCCACATTCAACCATTCACCATCACGACTATAATCTCGAAGGGGTAGGCAGAGGTGCACCCATTTCACCGGATGGTGAGCTTTAAATAGGCGCCAGCTTATAGCTTTGTATTGGGGAAACTTTGACTTCCCCAAATTCCAATCCTTTTACATATATGTGTTACACAAATCCATTGTAAATGTTTTGTAAGTTTCCATAAAGATGTTAAAAGGTCTAGATTATATTTTCTAAAGAGTTTGATTAGACTGTAGATCCATTCTTTTTTAATAGACTACTAACAATGTAAGGTTATCCACATTACTAGCAGTCACGCCGACTAAGCTAAAAGTGGGCTCACAACAGTCGTTTATGGTCAGGGTGGAGATCGAACCTGGGCCCTCTCAGTTACGAGGTTAGCCCGTCAACTACTAGGCTATAGAAAAATGTTAACCCCAAAATTTATATGTAGGTAAATAAGTATCTACTTACTTACGGCAGATAAATAATATATTTTATTACAATTTGTATATGCAGAAGTACCTAACTTCGTTTTCTACGATTTTAAACGTGATATATGAAAATGTTATTTTTAGTAATACATTAGGTAGAATTTATATTCTAAAAAATATCTTAATAACCTATTTATTTACATATATTACTACTTCTAGCGACCCTTAAAAAATCTAGTTAAAAAAAATACTATTGTCACATATTTGTAAAACATAAACCAATAGAATTACACAATTAATTTGATTGCACTTTGCCTTAATTCGCGGTTAGGTTGCGTGGGCGCAGGCCGGTGCGGCCAATCGCGCGCATTGCATTACCGACCGCCGCGGCGAGCGCACGCGCCGCACGTACCAAAAATCGAATCAATCACATCGATGTGTAGTGTATTTAGTGATTTGTGTAAAGTGAACTATGTGATTACCTCCCACTAGTAATTTAGTGAAACATTACTGTTAATTATGAAGACTGTGGATAAGCTCGAGGTAATTTTAGCAATTACTTGTTTTTATTAGTAATTAGTTTGACGGTCCGCTGGGCCTGTTAATTAGCTAATGTTTATGATTGGTTAAATCGTTGCGGTTCATATTTTTCGATGTTATGTTGCGTTATTAGAAACTCATCATGGTCCGTGGCCAATTTGAATCTAGACTTAGATAGATAGATAACTCTTTAGTGTGCCACCTCTTACAGTAATAAAAACTACCTTCTAATTACTATGGTTGAGAATGTTGAGATGCTGTTATTATTATTGATAATTCATAAGTGCCTGTATTGGTTTACATTAACATACCTACTACATGACATTTACGTACATACAAAACTTCTGATTCTGTATCAGATTCTGATTCTCATTCTACGTATATGATAACAATTTAAAGTGTTACAATGGGCGGCCTTATCACTAAAATCTTGCGCATTCTTCTCCAAAGGAAATGCTTCTGAATGGGTGGCAGATATATTATAAATATTGTGTTGTTTATTGACGATTCATAGGTACCTGTATTGGTTTATGAGTAAAAAGATTCCGATTCTCTGATTCTAAAATTGAAGCAATATTTGGATTTTTTTTTCAAGAATACCCTCCTCGTACAGATTTTTGATTGTAAATAAGTTATATACACTCCCTAATCTAATTCATGATAATTAAGGTCCAAAAATCTTTTTTTTTTTACGTAAATATATTATCAAATTACTTATATGGTTTTGTGAAACTATATGACGAGTTATAAACACTGCAATAGTAAACTTCGTAAAATATGCTTGTAAAAACGTTATATTGCTTATTTATTCTTCTATAACCGCTTAACTTTTAATGTATACAAATATCCCTTCTTGCCAGAACATACCTTTAAAAAAGTGTTAGAATTCTAACATTTGGCATACCTTTTTTTTTTGTTGACGGGGAGGAAATCTTCAGAAAGATTCCCAGTCTTCTGTGTGGGAGAAGACTGGGATATGTGGGTTTCTTACCCACTTAAACCTCCCCGGTGGCCGTCTTCGACACGTTAGAGGGACTCCGGGATCTCCTACCGGAACGCACCGGTGTCCATCTGTGCCTCGCTCCCGAGCTTTGTGCCCAGGAGCTCGTCTCGGGGGGAGCAGATTTTCGCTCCCCCTGCACCCTCGCAATGCATACAGCGGTGAGAGACCTCTCGCCGCCGTCCTCCTCAGGGTCGTCGTCTACTTAAGAGCGTCCGGGGCCCACACCCCAGACGCTCACGACCCCAAGGAGAAGTCGACGACGGTATGTGGGACTCCCCGGCAGCGTGCCGGTATACCCACTAAAAACCCACGGTGTACCACCCGCCACTATGTAGGGATGCCACGGGATCGCTAAGGCATGCACCGCGACACCCCAACATCATTTGGCATACCTACTCTAACCTTTAGTTTCCTCTAAATAACCATATATGAGATCTGATGAAGACCTGCATTTATGTAAAGCAAAGTAAAATAATCCTGAAATGACATTTATGCATATACCCTTAATTTCTTCACTTTTGGGCGATATTGACTTTTATACATATTTTTCTGGGTCGAATGAGTATCCTCTCCTGTTAAAAATGTCGCTTAAGTCATACAGCCTTTCACCCCTCGATGTGGTGAATAAACAAATAAATATTTACATGGGCTTGGGCATCCATAAAAGTTCCATAATTTAGGTTCTTACCAAGTAATGTCCGGATGGCGGCGTCGAATGGAAAGCAACTACGAATCAAAATAAATTGCTCACCGCAAAGAAAGTATTTAAAAAACCTTATAAAAAGAAGGTGACATGTGCTGTTAATGCCTGTTTAAAGTATCAAACGATATTAACCAAATGAAACAACTTACGTCATTAATGTATCTACTGTAATTTAATGTACTATGCGATTCAAATGAGAATAGGATCGACTTTAAATAATTAAATATTATATTAAGATTGTCTTAGTACTAATTTAACCTTTTTATTTAAATTTAATGTAAGACTATTATTATTGATATGCAAATAAGTTTTTTGCAAACCATACTTTTCAAGCGACATTTGACAGATAGAGGTTATTGACATTCCTATTCTTATTTGGATCGCATTGTACTTATTAAAGATTTTTTATGGGGCAAAGTCAAGTCAATTGACGCTCCATTTAACGGCAAATAATCCTACTCGTTTCCAAAAGATATAAATAATCAATTGGGAGCTGCATCACAAATCACTTTTAGTGCCAAAAACGTTATTGTAAATGCCTGGTAGATGGGTTTTAATATCTAAAAATTTTGCGGTAAGGAGTCTGTGACATAACTCCGAGTTTATAAACAACAATATCCTTAGGGGAAAGGCACAGGTACATATACAATGCAGCGGATATCTACATCTTTACGTAAATATTATAGCTGGGTTCACTCCGAATTTTCATTTAAATATCTATAATGAAATTTAAATTCATTTTTTAAAATTTAGAACAAAAAACGCATTTTTTAAGGTTATGAACTTTAAAATCAAAACACAAATTGTATTCATTAACAAAACCATAGACTTATAACAGTTTTTTTTATGAAAGTCTAATAAAACCTCCAATTTCATAATAATCGTCTATATTTTTAATGTCACAAGCGACGACCGTAATAGGTCATAATGACCGAGTACTTGAGCAATGCAAAAACCGAATCGAGATGCAATTTTGTAGCCACAGTTTAATTGCGGTAATTTCACAAAATTGTCATGTTAAACCCGCTGCTGCGCTTGCGAAATAATGACGCACTAGTTTTTAATGGGTAGATGCAAAAATCTTAACAATGTTGTAGATCAAATATGACTATTAACAAATATGTTGCCTTACTAACGTATTATTATCTTATCTTTATTATTAAAAGCAGCTCTAAGGCAACACACTGGAGCTATATGTACCTGTGTATTTGTAATAAGTTTTGGCGATTTAAAAAATGATCAGCCCACTGAGTTTCTTGCCGGATCTTCTCAGTTGAGGTCGCGTTTCGATCCGGTGGTAGCATAGTAGAATATAAGAAAAAAAATGTAAACTTGACAATTTTTAAGTGCCCCCATAGGCCTATACAGAATAAATGATTTGACTTTGACTTTGACTAGTAAACTGTAAAGCAGCTTGAACGCAGGGGGTGTAAGTTCAAATCCCGGGCTCGCACCTCTGAGATGATTTTCATGTGCGAATATAACTTTCAATAATGATTTCCACTTGCTGAACGGTGATAAGAACATCGTGAGGAAACCTGCCCCCGTAGCATGACCGCGTAGACATAAGTTATATCTATTTCAACTGTCGAGAAAATGACGTCACCGAGCCATGTTTAGTACAAACTGTTCGAAGTGACGTCATTTTCTCGACAGTTGAAATAGATAAAACTTATGTCTACGCGGTCATGCTACGGGGCCTGCTCGTCTATAGAAGGGCGTGTGAAGCTCACTTATTCGCACTGGGCCAGCGTGGACTATAGCCGAAATCTCCCGCGTTTTGAGGGGCAATGTGCCCGTTATAATGGCAATAGGCTCGTCCCTATTACATTGGAACCAAAATACATCGGCGAAGTGTGGCTGCACTGTAGTGCGCCTTTGCCTACCCCTTAGAGGAATACAGGCTTGATGATGTATATATATATATATAGTACATCAGTCGCATTCCCAAGACATGCGCGCACGCGCATCCCGCTCACATTTCACGTATAGCGGCTCGCCATATTGTTAATAGCTTTGCTTTTTATCCGACGCAAGGAAATAGGGTTATGTTTGAGTCCAGTTCCGTATCTAGATGAAGATTAGATTTTATATGGGGATAATGGAATAATATGTAAGCTTAGTGCTTTGACATAGAAATAGTCAAGTATTTGATACCCTCGTGTTCCGCGGATTTATCACCACCTCTTAAGTATTCTTCCCCTTCTTTTTAGGGTTCCGTACCCAAATGGTTAAATCGGAACCCTATTACTAAGACTTCGCTGTCCGTCCGTCCGTCCATCCGTCCGTCTGTCACCAGGCTGTATCTCATGAACCGTGATAGTTAGAGAGTTGAAAATTTCACAGGTGATGTATTTCTGTTGCCGCTATAACAACAAATACTAAAAAACAGAATAAAATAAATATTTAAGAGGGCTGGCTCCCATACAACAAACGTGATTTTTTTGCTGTTTTTATAGATAATGGTACGGAACCCTTCGTACGCGAGTCCGACTCGCACTTGGTCGGTTTTATTTTATTTTACGAAATGAGTGAAGTGATTAAATTTTATGTAATAAGATGAGAAATGACTGCGTTTAGCGGGTATTTCAGCCAGTGTCAAGTAATTAATAGCAAGGACAAATTCATATATAAATACACATCTATATAATATTATAAAGAGGAAAGATTTGTATCTTTGTATGTACCGAATTAACTTAATAAATTAATGGTAAAAAAATCTTTTTGAAAACAGGATTTTATTTAATTGCCCTTAAAAGAAGAAAATAAACTTTTAATTTAATCAAACCAATAAATTTAGTACATGCATTAAACAATTTATCAAATGATATAAATGATTGTCGCGAGATTTAAATGAGCAAATGAAGTTTAAACGCTACTTTAAAATAAAATGCAATTTTTAAATTTTTTGTCTGTCTGTGCGTCTGTTCCGGATGCACTCCCAAAACAGCTGAACCGATTTCGACGGGACTTTTAGAACGTTTAGAGCTGTATGAACTGAAAACACCTCGGCTACTCCTGTTAAACCCATGCATTTAAGTATTATGATCGAAATTAATGTAATATTGTGTCGCGTGTTCGTATATCGTTAGCAGAGATGTGTAATAAAACGTTTCATGTTATTAATACCTCACACATATGTTACGAAAGTTCATAAAATATCAAAGAGAAACTACATTATGTGGTTTTTTTTTTAAAATTAAATATACACGATGTATTAGACGTCCGAAATCATATTTTAGGTACATAGACGGAAGTTTATATGTAGTTGTAGCAAGAACTCCAAGACTAGTCTTTAAACTAGCCTATAATAGTGTCCCACTCGTGGGCAAAGGCCTGTGACATCACTCGCGTCACGGACGTGGGAAAATCGACGGCGAAATTGAAGTGGGAGTGGGCTGGTCACGTCTCGCGCATGGACCCGCAGACTAGTCTTATGTCACAGAATATCTTGATTTTGTCTATTACTTTCGAATGCAATGAGACAGAGAGCCAGCGCACGAATTCGTGACAAAGGTCTAGTCTTGGCATGCGAGCTCACCCCACTGTAGTGAGGGTAGATCACAATAATTAACATCTTTTCTGAGTTACAGCGGGGAAATTCTCACAAGACCGACATCGCTATTTCGACATATGTCGAAACAAACTTCAAATTGATCGTTGTTATAGGTTTTGTTTCGACATATGTCGAATTAGGGATAATGTCGATCATATCATGTGTTTCGTCTATGATTAATAAAAATAATAATAGGTACAATAGTTAAAAATATGAATTTGGTATTACCCAAACAATTTAAAGCGCGCGCGCGACTTACGCGCCCGTTTTGCGGTTTACTCCAAAACGGCTGAACTGATTTTGACGAGACTTTCATCGACAGATAGCTGATGTTAAAGGAGTAATTTAGGGTCCTTTATTTTAGAAATAGTATATGAGTAGATACTTCAATAATTACGCGCGGACGAAGTCGCGGGTTCAGCTAGTACTATAATATAAGAAGGTTCTAAGCTATTAGAGAGGACATTGTAGGGCTGCTGTCGTGTGTTGGCGGGACATCGCGTTTCCTGTCGATGTAAATAAATAGCTGAGCCTGGATGCTAGACACAGAGAGATGTGGAGCTGCCTTACTCTCTAAAATTAATAGTTATTGGTCAAAATACTGCATGCTTGTTGATCATGTGGTCTAGTGTTCTGAGCGCATGCAGCTCGGCTCACTGCACGGGGTGGCTACAGGTTTGATTCCCGCCAGTGGCAAATTTCGTGAAACGCCCTTCAAGAATTTGCCCTGGTCTGGCTGCAGCTGGGATCGCTCCCAGTCCATTGTATGTTGATCATAGTATATAGTTGATCAAACTTTGCTTAGTTTCGGATCATACGATGATTATTTGTTGTCTGGCGATTATTTTCATCATCATCAGCCGGTGTCAGTCCACTGCTGGACGTAGGCCTCTCCCAAGATGCGCCACGGAGCCCGATCTTCGGCTCTTCTTTTCCAGTTACTGCCCACCGCTTTGCGTATGTTTTTTTTTTCTTGAATGGACTACGCTGTTGGCCGTGAGGTGGCCTTTACAGCTTTACCGGAGGAGTGGCGAGCGCAGAGTGCACTCCAACCAAGGCCTTAAGGGCGGAAAAGGGTGGCAACTAGCTCAAGGGCGCCACAGAGGGCACGACCTCGGCTTGGGCAGTTACCGTGAGGGGAGAGGTAGTGGCTGTGCTCCTAGGTGCAAAGATGCACCTACGCGCGTAAGAGGGGGTTCCTCGATCTCGCCGGCGAGATCGGTGTCTGTTTAAGGCTGGTGTAGGTGTGTTGGTGGCCCTCTCGACGCCCGGATCGATGTCGTCGCTCCACCTGGTCACAGGACGTTCTACTACGCTACGTTTGCCGATTCGCGGTCTCCACTCTAGGACAAGTCTACCCCAACGGTTGTCAGTCCTGCGGCAGATATGAAGGCGGGGTATTTAAAATAATTTGAAATCAGAGTCATTAACTCAACGAGTTCCGTAATAGGGTTTAATACGTTTAGGCCCGCGCGATGTATTCTACTAATGAATAATGGACAATTTTATATTTGTCTTTGCACAGCTTGAATGGTTAAGACTGCAATATCTTCAACACGTAATAGAGTCATGAAAATAATAATCATTACATCGGAGAGTAAAAGGCAATTTTACTTAAGCGACATCTTTTTAACTTTACAGGAAAGCATATCTACTCATTCGACGCAGAAAAAATTGATGATTCCAAATATGTACCTATATAAGTCAATATCGCCTAAAAGTGGCGCTTAAGTAACCCCTCGACATAAAAAAACTCATATCATAAAATGTATTCAAACTTACTTTCTTGAGTGTCAATTCTGCACCAAACTAAACTAAGCGTATTGCCGTCCTTGTTACGGCCGCATGTATGAGCGAGACAACAATACTTTTAATGCTGTCAAATATAGTAATGTTGCAGTTTGTGTATAGCTAAATGAAATTGAATATCACTTCTTATTCACTAAGCGGGTTTCAGATATGCTATAATTGAATAGCATATAGTATTAAGCTCATAGCACAACAATATCGCGCACCATACAATATTATGGCCACGTTCACACTGTACTGTACTATATATACTGGCTTTGTATGGTGCGCGATATTGTTGTGCTATATATTATAGCGTAGTCTGAAAGCCGCTTTAGCGTCTAATATCCTACGTTTTTATATAACTTCAAAATATTATGGCGGCTCCAATCATTTCCGAGCGCGACAGGTCGACGGACGGACGTTGCATAATCCATTACACCCTCCACACACTGCGGCGAGAGAATTAACTTCACTTCTTTTGACAATGTACTATGTGTTTAATATACAGGGTGTTTCAGAAGTCCGAAGTCATACTGTGGGTACATATACGGTGGCAGTGGTAGCCGAGTGGTCGAACGTTCGCCTTGCAATCAAAGTGTGCAGGTTCAAACCCCGGCTTGCACCTCTGGGATTTATGTGCGAATCTCATTTTCATCCGAGATTATCACTTGCTATAAAACGGTGAAGGAAAACATCGTGAGGAAACCTGCACGTCTGAGGGAACTTGTCTAGTTCTCGATAGATGTGTGAAGTCTGCCAACCCGCACTGGGCCAGCGTGGTGGACTATGGCCTGAATCCCCCTCGCATTGAGGGGAGGCCCGTGCCCAGCAGTGGGATTTTAAAAGGGCTGTATTAGTAGTAGTATCGCGTTTTGTCGCGCCTAGTTGCGCAGGACTCTTCATAGTATGCAGCAGGATATTATTTACTGATATTAAGTTATCAATAAATATTAATATAGGAAAGACCGGTTACATGAAAGGTGGTTTTTATCGTTGCTTAGTTTGAATCACATGCATTGGCTTAAAGATTACATGATACTTACTAATGTCCGTTTTCACTACCACAAGGAGAAGCCTAAATATAACGCAGAAGGCAGTCACAGTTAATTAATATAATGTTCATTTATAAACCAAATGAAATTACTACTGTGAACGAATTCAGTTCTCTTTTTTTGAAAATTTACTCTGTGCTTATATCCAACGCTATTATCAAGTGCAACGGTGAAGAAAAACATCGTGAGGAAACCTGCACGTCTATAAAAAGGCGTGTGAAGTTCACCAACACGCACTGGGCCAGGGTGGTGGACTATGGGCCAAAAATCTCCCTCGTATTTAGAGAGAATGTGCCCGGTATAATGGCAGTAGGCTCGCCCTCTATTACATTGGGACCAAAAATACATCGGCGATGTGTGGGCGCACTGCAGGGTACATCTGCCTACCCCTTCGGGGATTACAGGGGTGATGATGTATTATAATATTCATAAAGATTGAATTTCTGGGGTTAAAGCCCCGACCACACAAGGGCATCGAAATTTTGGCCAATTCCAAAAAGATGTCAGTGTCCATACATAAAGATAGAATTTTCGCGTTGTCAAATGTAGTTTCGTTAAAAAATAATCTTTACCTTAAGTCAATACAGTGTTTTAGTGTTAGCAGAGAATTTAGACGCTCGTAATTGACGCCCCAATGTCTTTAAAAGGCCCCAAAGCGATATGACTAAATTCGCTCGCATCTACGATGACATATCATTAAAAAATGTGCTTCTTGTACGAGTTGATACAGTTCATTTTGGTATTGGAAAAAAATCGCCATACGACTATTTGAGCAGGGCATGAAACGTCCCATTTTTTTTTTAACCTTTATTGTCTCACTGCTGGTAGTGGTAGCCGAGTGGTCGAGTGGTAGTGGTAGCCGAGTGGTCGAGTGGTAGTGGTAGCCGAGTGGTCGAACGCACGCCTTGCAAATCAAAGTGTGCAGGTTCAAATCCCGGCTCGCACCTCTGGGATTTATGTGCGAATCTCATTTTCATCCGAGATTATCACTTGCTATGAAACGGTGAAGGAAAACATCGTGAGGAAACCTGCACGTCTGAGGGAACTTGTCTAGTTCTCGATAGATGTGTGAAGTCTGTCAACCCGCACTGGGCCAGCGTGGTGGACTATGGCCTGAATCCCCCTCGCATTTCGGGGAGGCCCGTGCCCAGCAGTGGGACGTTAAAAGGGCTGTAGTAGTAGTCCCACTGCTGGGCAAAGGTCTCCCCCATTTTTCGCCACGCTTCTCTATCTCCTGCCAAATCAGTCCATCTCTCCAGATAACGGGCCAGGTCATCGCACCACCTTCCCAATATATTCAGATTATATAAATCGAATGGCGTCTCCATACCTTTTCTAGGCAGGTCGTCGCACTGCCGGCGGTTGCATAATGACATCCACCGTAGGGTTAGTGCACTAGGCTTTTTATGGCGAATACAAATTTACACATACGAGTTTAATTCTCAATTAATTCTCCGAGTTAGTTTATTTTTTATTGAAGTCTTCTGATAGAGAATGCAGTGGCAGAACGCCCGCCTTGAACGTAATGGGTACAAGTTCAAATCCCGGGACCGCACTTCTGAGATTTTTCATGAGCGAATGTCATTTTCAATAATGATAACCATTTGCTGAACGGTGAAATAAACTTGCACGTCTATAGAAAGACGTGTGAAGTACACCAACCCGCACTAGGCCAGTTGTGGCCTCCATGGGAATGTGCCCGATATATTGGCTCGCTATTACATTGGGATCAAAATCCATCAGTGAAGTATGGATACACTGCAGTGCACCTCTGCCTAGCCCTTTGGGAAATAAAGGCGTGATTGTATTTTTATTCAGTGTTAACAAAATGTAGATTATGGTAACCCTAAGGTCTGGTAGAGTGTCGCCAGGTTTCGATTTATGAACCTGCTCACGTATGTAATATTATGAAATTCCTATGGGTATTGCTTATTTATGACTGAAGGATAGCCTTAAAGATAGTCAAGTTACCTTTATCGTATATATAAATTATCTTGATATTATCAAAACAAAACAGCATTGGTAATAAATTGATTTTTACGGATTTCAAATTAGCTATCAAGTTTGAGAATACGTATAATGTGGCAAACATTTTTATGTAAAAATGTTGCCAAGACGAGTCTAGTTTGCTTATGCTGTGAAAAAGTTCAGAATCTGAACTTCAGATATCGTATAAAGCCAAGCTCCAATGACTACACGCTCTAAACCTACAAGCCCTAGATTCTTGATATATTTTTTTTGTTACAAGGGGAAATCCATCAAAGTCAAAGTCAAAGTCAAAATCATGGATGCCAGTCTGCTACGGGGGAAGCAGACTGGAGATGTGAGACTCCTACTCACTAATACCCCTTGGTATACGCCGCTCCGCTAGTCGGTGGCTCGCGGGAACGCTGCTGCATACTTCCGCAACCCATCGGCGGCTATCCACTTACGCGGAACCCTCACTGCGTGGGTAGCCCTCGACGTCGTTTAATATTGTTTAGTCAATGTTTAGTTCCTTAAGAGCTTATTACACTTCACTGAATTTAGTCGTCTTAATTCAGAAGCTTCTAAATGATTCAGTCAGTCAGAAACCATTCTTGCTTCTGAATTTAGGATGCTAACTTGCTCAATGCGATTATACTCGACTTAATTCAGTAACGACTTAGTTAAGACGACTAAATTCTGTGAAGTGTATAAGCGCATAATTATTGGCCCTTGGACGATTTTCCTAGGGGATATTTGTCCATCGAATGATAGCGATCAAGATCTTCAAAACAGCGGCATAACCTTTCTCTCTGGGTCCGGAAGCGTTACGGTACAACCATATCTGGGTCGGCGGAGACCGGTCCGCGGATGAGTAATTGACGGATCGGTTTTTGTAAGCTGTGACCAATTCGTGGGTATTTTGGAAGCGTTCGAGGCAAATGCGTGAACACTTAGCCACACTTAAAGTACTTAACAACATTTAAAGTAAGTGGTGAGAAGAGATTAGAAGTATTCTGAGTAAGACCGATGTACCTAGTCTTCTTTTGAGAAGTAAATGGAATAAGATTAGATGTAACTGTACTTGCGGTTAGCTGATATACAGCCAGTGGCCAGTAAAAAATCAATTAATACACTATCCAAATAAAAATGGGTGATGCAAGTGATAAAGATGGCCGATGACCCTTTTACCCAGAATCTCACCAAGTTGTCACACAGATGTGACTAGCTTAGCGAGAACTTGCTGATATTGATAATGCCTTTTTTTACATGGGAAAATCCTTTATACCTCTTCATCTTGGGGGAGATGAAGGGATTATGTGGAAGTCCCAGCGAAGCCGTATATCCAATAAAAACCCATGGCGATCCAATCACCTGCCATAACGGAGGGGACGCGGGAACGCTTTTTTTTTTTTGAAGGACTTACACTGTTGGCCGTGAGGTGGCCTTTACAGCTTTACCGGAGGAGTGGCGAGCGCAGAGTGCACTCCAACCAAGCCCTGAAGGGCGGAAAGGGGTGGCAACTAGCTCAAGGGCGCCACAGAGGGCACGATCTCGGCTTGGGCAGTTACCGTGAGGGGAGAGGTAGTGACTGCGCTCCTAGGTGCAAAGATGCACCTACGAGCGGAAGAGGGGGTTCCTCGACCTCGCCGGCGAGATCGGTGTCTGTTTGAGGCTGGTGTAGATGTGTTGGTGGCCCTCTCAACGCCCGGGTACGCGGGAACGCTTTCGCACACATCCGTTACCGTTACGGTATTGATAATACCTAGTATGGCAAATATATGGCCAGTACTATTGAACTGCTTGTGATACTGTTAAACACAAAATAACACAATATTACGCCAGTATAGTAATACAATATCTACATTCAAAAAATATTTGTTTGACGTTGATTTGAAATCTTTTTTTGCGCAAACTTTTTCGCCAATGCCAAATGAACTGTATTTACTCATGGATGTAGCACGTGAAAAGCAGTGGTAGCCGAGTGGTCGAAAGCACGCCTTGCAAATCAAAATGTGCAGGTTCAAACCCCGGCTCGCACCTCTGGGTTTCATGTGCGAATCTCATTTACATCCGAGATTATCACTTGCTATGAAACGGTGAAGGAAAACATCGTGAGAAAACATGCACGTCTGAGGGAACTTGACTAGTTCTTGATAGATGTGTGAAGTCTGCCAACCCGCACTGGGCCAGCGTGGTGGACTATGGCCTGAATCCCCCTCGCATTGAGGGGAGGCCCGTGCCCAGCAGTGGGACGTTAAAAAAAGGGATGTAGTTGCAAGCACGTGATCGAATGGCTTTTGCCACAAATATTCAATCTTTATGTATATTGATACAAAGTACATTCTCACAAAGTATCAAGAACGGTGTAGAGTGTAAATCAACAAGACAGGTAGATAAACAAATAGTTTTATAACTAACTAGCAGCCCGTCCCAGCTTTGCACGGGTTTCTAGTATAGCCTATGTTACTCAGTGATAATGTAGCTTTCTAACGGTAAAAGAATTTTTGAAATCGGACCAGTAGTTTTTGAGTTTATTCGTTACATACGAAAATACAAATCTTTCCCCTTTATAATATTATCGTATATAGTATAGATTTAACTTTTTTTAAGAAATCATTTTTTTTTCGTCAGACCACACTTAAGCGGCTTTCAGACTAGGCTATAATATATAGCACAACAATATCGCGCACTATACAAAGCCAATAATATATAGTACAGTACAGTGTGAACGTGTCCATAACAATGTATGGTGCGCGATATTGTTGTGCTATGAGCTATACTATATGCTATTATATTATAGCGTAGTCTGAAACCCGCTTTACTCATCGTATGATCCCAAAGTAAGCTTTTATTATGGGTACCATATCGACGAGTAAAAAGTCAATTCGCCTTTTAACAGACGATATAATGGACTGGGGTCGATCCTACTTACACCCAGATGTGCAAGTAACATTCTATTGTTATTCTTAGGAGTAAAAACGAGCCTATTAAATCGTGATTAGTATACTAAAATGACTGCTGTGTTTACTACGTTAACGCGAGCCTCACGTTCTAGATACTAAATAGAGTGCGCATTTAAAATACTCACTATAATTTTAAACAGTAATACTCTAATGAATATTTATACAATCTGTATCGCATACTCTGTGGTCACTTTCTTTGATCATAGATAAATTATTTCTCATTCATATTTTTTATTATTTACATTTAAAATATAAAGTCACGTTGCTACATTTTTGATGAATTGTGGCTAGCATGCAAGAGACGACGTATCTAATGATTACTTGTTAAATATTAATCTCACAATTATTTAAACTAAATAAAATCTATAACGAAGTAATTCTGCATGGCTAGCATACATGTCAAAACTAGACCTTAGTCACAGATTATGTCGCATCCAGAAGCTCACTCACTGCCTCATTTTATAAGAGAGAAATTGACATATTCTCTGATATAAATGTAGTCTTAGCGCACATGCTACCTATAATATTTTAACATTTGTGCAAGTGTGTAATGCTTTTATATGATTAAAAGTTTCAACCCAAAATGCAAAATGCATTTTTGCTATAATTCTGGCCCTCTGATTATTTTTAAACTTTCTGGTCCCCCATTAAGAAAGTTTGCCCACCACTGTTCTAGACAGTAGGTATTATATTTACAAGAAAGAGCCACAAAATCTGAGACCAAATTCTTGTCTATACGGACATGCTATACCTTCTCAGTATGAATAGATACTTTGCAATTTGCGAAAACAAAAGAATATCGCGTGATATTGATCAATTGATAAAATAAACGCAACCAATTAACGAATGCATAACCTCTATTACAATGAATACAAGGTTCGAATTGCCAATAATAGAAAATATTCTCGTTATGAAACTCGTATATGTGCTGTTGATATTACGGAATTATTCCTTCCATTAATAGTCGCAATCGTTAGTATATTGATTTGTAAATTGCATATTTGCATATGGTTACTTCGTCGCCTTTCGTAGTCTTAGGCAAATAAATGGACCTGACTTCTTTAGGCAATTCCCTTTGCCACAGCTGACCAGTCATCACCATAGAGCATAGAGTATCTAGAGTACCCATAACGACTTCACTCTTCGTATACCTCTGCGGCGATTTTCCGCCATTTTTGTTATCTCATGTATTCGTCAACTATATGGACAAACAAAGATGGAGGAGTCAGATAAACCAGAAAAATTTACCGCAGCGCGGGCTCGAAATGCCATCTCCGTTATATATATCCATGCTCCTAAGTCACTAATGGCAGATAATGTTAGCAAATTCATTGCGTTATCAACTCCCCTTCCTTACCACTCTAAGTCCTCAGGAATCAGTCCCATCCGTAACTTGCGAATTGCGACTTTCTTATTATCGTGGCTTGTTCGAATAAGCAGTTCTCAGAAAGGGCTATTTAATACGCGTGTCTCAGCCGCGAGACGGTCAAAATACTGTCAAATCACGCGACCCACAAAGCCGGCTCACTTTCACCGATGAGAGAGTTCTATAACCTTTTGTTATCAACAACCTCCGCCAGGTGGCACGCCGTAATATCGTCGATAATAAATAATATCTATTATATGCAGGGGTGAAAGGTGAAACTTTACAGGAGGGCTCATTCGACGCAGGAAAATTCACTGATTCCAAATATGTATACAGGATGTTTCAGAAGTCCGAAATAATACTTTGACGTTTGCATCAGTATCGGGTATACAACTGAATGGGATAAAAATTTGATCGAAATTCGAGTATGTTTTTCCAACTTTTTTTTCGTCGTCAATTTCTATAACTCGTAGTATCTCGAGTCCTATGTGAAATTTGCATGTTCTGTTTTGTAAATATTGGTAGTCGCCCCTCATAAGTGTAGTTTACACTGCTGAATAGGGTTATGGATGTACCCAAAGGCCAGGACACGAGCGACAAATATTCACACCTGTGACAAATATTCAAAGATAACTCAGAAACTATGATAGTTAGGTATAAACTGTCTTCACTAAGCATCCACATATACCGTATATGTACCCAAAGTATTATTTCTGACACACCCTGTATAAGTTAATATCGCCCAAAAGTGTCGCCAATGTCAAATAGCTTTAGCTTAAGTAATAACACTAGACAAGGATTCATCCGCCATCTTTATCACTGTCATCATCCATTTTTATTTAAAATTGGTATTTATTGAATTTGCCCTTGCTATTATAATTACTTGGCACTGGCTGAAATACCCGCTAAATGCATGTGGAGCCATTCCTCATCTTATTCCATCAAAATATCATCATTTCACTCATTTCGTAAAAAAAGAAGAAGAACACTAGACAACACATATTTATACTCATCGTATAATCCCAAACTAAGCAAAGCTTTTACTATGGGTGCTATATACTTACTGGAGGTGATACCACTTACACCCAGACAAGGGCAAATTCAGAAGAGGCCTTTTCCAACATTTGCCACCGGCGGGAACTGAGTCCGCAATCAACCAATGCAATGAGTCGAGCGGCCTACGCTATTACATTAAATTTTGAAAAAAAAACAAGCCCTATAGCATGACCGCTTTGACATATCGCACCTTTAAAAGTATAGAGACCTAACTCAAAAATAATGTTGTTAAAAAATGGTCGTTAGAACGACCCTTTAAGATTTATAAACGAAATCCTAAAATTTCAAAATGGGTCTCTATTCTTTTAAAGGTGCGATAAGTTTTATCTCTCCTCCGGTAAAGCTGTAAAGCCCACCTAACGGCCAACAGCGTAGTCCTTACAAAAAAATAATTAGGACACCTATTTATAGACAAGTATCCTTGGACTTGTTATTGTCAGAATACCACGTGATACTCATAACCCCCATGTTTCAATGTTGGGTACAAACAAACCACAACAACTCGTCGCGGTCTGCTAACGACCACGAGGAATTCGGCCGACGGACAAAGCCGGGGAAGTGACTACCTTTCTCTTTCTATAGATCGGAGGGTCTTAGCCCCAAGTCCCTAACACTATCGTTAAAACGGGTATACAACTGAATGGTATAAAAATTTGATTGAAATTCGACCATGTTTTTTTCGTTGTCAATTTCTATAGCTCGTAATAACTCGTATCCTGTGTAAAATTTGCATGTTCTGTTTTGTGAATATTGGTGGCCGCCCCTCATAAGTGTAGTTTACACTGCTGAATAGGGTTATGGATGTACCTATAGGCCAAAACACGAAACCTGGTACGAATATTCAAAGGTTATCTCAGAACTGCCTTCATTAAGCATCCACATATGACCTAGTACCATACTATGTACCATATATGTAACTTCTGATACATCCTGTATGTATATACCTATTGGATCACTTTCTTGTTCGTCTGTCTGACTTTTAAAGGCATGAAAACACCTTATATCAATGCTAGCTAGAATGTGACTAGTCTAATAGCTCCAAGGTGACAATGTCTAATGTCTACACTGGCCATATTGTAGCTACCATTGATATAAAGATATTTTCATGCCTTAAAAAGTGAAGTCATAGCAACTCTACGACGTTAAAACTCGCCTAAAAATTCATATTCGCCAATACCAAACGAACTCTGTGTCAATATGCATAATGTTTAAATTTCTTCAAAAGCTACGCCGCGACGCGTTAAAATTCGCTCGCGTTGTCATTTCGTTGTAAAATGAACTTTTTCCATGTGTCAATACGGTTCGTATTGCTATGCCAAAAAAATACACGCGAGCGTTAACGCCGCAGTGTGCCCTAAGGCCTACCGTTAGGGGGCTTGGAGCCTTGCATAGGAACTGTTTGTTTCATGGACGCCAGCGACCTATACCCACTGCGACGATCGAATCGATGTGATATATTGGAAAAAGGACTCTCTTTGAATAGATGTAACGCTCTATATCCACTGGGGTCAGGGAATCAATTTGACTTTTTTGGAAATGGACTCTGTTTTAATATACATAACGCTCTATATCCGAATCAACGTGACTTTTGTTTCAACTGTTTTTGTGTCAAAAGCTAAGCGGCCACACGTCGCTGAAACATACACTTCTTGTGCATGTTAATAAAATTGATTTTAGTATTGGCAAGAAAATATCGCGTACGTTTTGAAAGGCCAGTGGAGTATGGAAGCACACATATAGTCTCGCGCTGCTTTCTCTGCCTACCCTTCCGTGTAGTATTAGCGTGATGATGTATTATTTTTATAAGTAATAGAAATAATAATGTTATTTTCAACAATTAGACGATTTTTTGAAACCCGGAGGTTCTGGGTTCAATTCCCACGCTGGCAATTAAACTAGTATCACTGAGTTACTAGCAAAAACAGTTATCTTAGTTTTAGAAGCTAACCCTGACTACTATTATGATAATTACATTGCTAAATTATCCTTTAAAATGTTGATTTCAACCATCATTACCCACGTTTCCTTGCAACGTTGTGTAACCGCTTGGTAAGCCCGCTGTAACACGTACCAACCTTGCGTCTCTAGTAGAATGTGCCGGCGTCTAAGGGCATGTTGAGACAGAGGTCGTTAAAGCATGAGTAAATAGCATTTTAATGTGCGTAGATCAAACATTCGCTGGGCTAAAGTTTAAGCAATACCCATAGCTAGAGTACCCATAACGACTCCACTCTTCGTATAGCTCTGCGGCGATTTTTCCGCCATTTTTGTTATCTCATGTACCTGTAGTAGGTATACGGCAACTATATGGGAAAACAACAATGGCGGAGTCAGATAAACCAGAAAATTTTACTGTAGCGCGGGCTCGAAATGAAATCTCCGCTTCGAGATTTTCATGTGCGAATGTCTGAGGCATCAATTGGTAACTTCAAAAAGCTACACTCTTGAGATAAGACCGTGTACACTTAAAAAAGCACTAGGACTTGCATCTATTTAAAAGCATCGTTTATCTAAGGTTTAAATTTTTTTTACCATAGACACATACGTAAACTATTGCGTAAATGAAAGTGTTGCCATAGAGAAAAGACCATTAGTGCGTACGTCTGCAGTAATTATCGGACGTAGAAACCTTTGCTTTCTAGCTGAGTCCGTAATCAGTGAAAAGTACTGCTTAGAGGGTAAACATTAGCACTTATAGTTGCCAGTAAGTACTCAGTACTAGTGACTTACTTCTAAAGAGCGTCGACTTCTTCTTCCTCTCCTTTTTTCGAAATGAATGCAATGATGCTTACCACTTGCTGAAAGGTAAAGACATCGTGAAGAAACCTGCACGTCTATAGAATTGCTTTTTTTTTCTAATGAACTACGCTGTTGGCCGTGAGGTGGCCTTTACAGCTTTACCGGAGGAGTGGCGAGCGCAGAGTGCACTCCAACCAAGGCCTTAAGGGCGGAAAAGGGTGGCAACTAGCTCAAGGGCGCCACAGAGGGCACGACCTCGGCTTGGGCAGTTACCGTAAGGGGAGAGGTAGTGACTGTGCTCCTAGGTGTAAAGATGCACCTATCTATAGAATTGCGTGTGAAGTTCACCACCACGCAATGGGCCAGTGAGGTGGACTATGGCTCAAATCTCCCTCGTATTGACGAGGAATGAGCCCGATATAATTGCTCTCTATTAAATTGGGACCAAAATACATGCGTGAAGTGTGGGCGCACTGCAGTGTACCTTTGTCTACCTCTTCGGGAATACAGTCGTGATGATGATGATTATGATGCAATGATGAAATTAACTTGATTAAAACAAGAAATGGTTCCACTTGCGTTTAGCGGGTATTTCAGCTAGTGTCAAGTAATTAATAGCAAGAGCAAATTCAATAACTACACATTATAAATAAAAATTGGTGATGAATGTGATAAAGATGGCGGATTCTTACAAGATATCGTCGATGCCCCTTAACCGCATCGGGAGCGAAACTTACGGCACTTTGTATAAGTAGGACCAGTTTAAAAGTAAAAGTTTGGTATATTCGAATCTTAAAAAACAACAAAGAAAGGGACAGTCTGATAGTAGAGTCAAAACTTTTTTTTTGTTTATATGACATTCAAAAAGTCTTTCTGCAAAATTTTACTACACAAGCTACACTTCAATTCACTTTTTAAAAGATGTGGCATCAATATATTTGGTCGATGATTTTGCCAACAGCAGAGTATGCAAAAATTTGGTCTGTCGGTGAGATTCTATGGTGAGACTTTACAAGATATTATTAAGAAAACTATTTTTTTTTTAAATAATTTACAGTTGGGTAAACAAATAAACATATTTAACAACAATACTTCCTTATTAAACTGGACGGTACATATATACAAACGCTACGCTTCGTTAAAATAAATCGACAGTTTAGCTAATGAAAAATAACTGACTTATATCATGATCATAGATATATCCGTAACGATTTGTAGAAATACTTGTTGATAAACTTCTTGGCTCAACCGCCAGAATTCTTTTTTTAAATTAGTTGCCAACATTACATAATCGCTGTTCATATTAGATTTATTTTTTATTACCTACAATCCCATATTGCTAAATCGAAATAGATAAACTAATTTGTCTATTACCGAAACGAGCAATTTGTCAAGAACAATAGCGTTTGCTTAACTTGTAACAATGAGGCATCGGGATTACTATAGCCGAATTACTGGTACACTCCGTAGAACAAAACTAATTTGAACAAATTGGTGATTGTTTCATATTAGGCAAGGCAAGGAGGATCATTACACATTAAAAAAAACCAACCACAACCATAGTTAAGTTCAAGTTTTTTATAAATTTTGGCGGGAAATTAAAAAAGGTGTGCTGTCAATTTTCCATTTCTCTCTCAATTTCTTTGAATAACGAAGTGTCATTGCGCCATGTTTATCACCCATTTTAATTTATAATTTGTATTTATTGAATTTATTATCTAATCATATTAATTGATTATGCCCGTCTGACTGGTAATAATACCTGCTAATTGCGGGTACAGACGTTTCCCATCTTATTTCATCATATTTTATCACTGCTTCGCACGGGTGGACTTTTTTTTAACGTTTTGGGATAAATAAATATCGCCTACGTTACCCAGTGTAATGTAGCTTTCTAACGGCAAAAGATTTTTTGGAATCGGTTCAGTAGTTTTTAAGTTTATACGTTACATACAAAATACAAATCTTTCCTCTTTATAATATTAATAATAGATTTCGTAAAAGGCGAAAGGGTGTAATTTAGGAAAAGACTTTAAATATTGATATTTATGATCAATTCACAGTAGCTTTACAGAACTCTTTTGTACATAAAAATGCTATTGTACGGCATTAAATTTGTAAACGTAGTCTAAAATAATAATAAATTAGTTGTAAACTGATTTTACTAAGCGTTATGTTCAGATACACCTAAAATGTATGGAAATGACATAAGACAAAATTAATCTCAAGATATGCGAACAAAGCAGGAGGAAATATCACATTATATGTTTTTTATCTCTTTCTAACAAGTGTAACGTGGGATCTTGCACTATTGTAAGCTTGTTATAACACTGTGTTGATTGAATTGTAAAGGTATAATTATAAATTGCATACTCGTTTGATCAGCTGAGTGGCAAGAACTAACTCTTTAAACCTTACTGGGGATAAAACATGGAATTGGTAATGCGGTTATTCCACAAACTTATTTTTACTGCCATTTTCATACGTAGGTAAGGTATTCAACACTTCACACACTACTACATCTGTAAGCTGAGTTTATAGAGCTTGTAAGCTGAGTCAGTAAACTTGGCTGTAAGCAGAGTTTGTAAGCTTGGCAGTAAGCGGAATCTCTACGCTTAGCTCTAAGCTGAGTTTGTAAGCCTGGCTATAAGCTTAGTTTGTAATCTTGGCTGTAATCTGAGTTAGTAAGCTTGGCAGTAAGCTGAGCTTGTAAGCTTGGCTATCAACCCCCTTTTTTGCTGTCAATCGTGATGCTACCACCAAGTAAAGTAGCCATTTGAGGTCATTCTCACATTATTCGCAATCCCCGTTGTCCGCAGCCAAAGGTCATTCGATTCTCGATTGTAAAGGATGTAATCGGAAACGGTCACGGGCCGCCGATTCAATAGAATCGATTACTTTACGTAATCACGCGATTATCGATTTATGTAATGGCTTTACGAGTGATTATAGAGATATCCCGTTGCGTTAGGCTGGTGACTTTTGCCTGTCATCTTAGCATCAATATGATAATAATTAGATAGCTCTACTACGATTCTTTACGTTTAATTTACGTTACGCACATTCGAATCGATATCGTAAACCGATTACACAGTCATTTGACAGTGCGCATCTATGTTTTATTTTATTTTATTTGTTTTAAAATTGGTTACCTGCGAGACAAGCTTGCTTAGTGTAGGAACCAAGTTTAAGAAATTGTTTAAAACTAAGCTCTTAAATTGTTAACTAGTTATACACCCACGTTTAATTTTTAATTACAGTAACACATGTACTAGTGTGCTAGATTACAATTTAAGATGAATAAATATATTTGAATTTGAATATTTGAATTTGAATTTGATTGTTTTATTGTTAGTAATTACATAATGCAATTTATGATTACGGATCCGGATTAATTGGACGGAACCCTAAAAACACTCGAAAATGTATATAATTTTCAATTCATCCACCTGTCTTTAAACAATATTTTACAATCTATACAAACCTTTTTACAATAAGCTGTTTACAAATTATGAAGTAATCCTATAACCCCAATTTCAGAAATCTGTCGCAGTAGTTTTCTAAGCCGATTTCATGGTCGGTTTCAAAATATTAAATATGTGGGTATACGTAGTATCATTTCGGTATGGTTATTGTTATTTAAAACGGATTGGGATCCAGCCCTTACCACGTCTTCAGTAATGCTTTCAAATATTGCTTCTAGATTTTGCCAGTAAAAAAAGTACAAAATTGGTCAAAAAATTGCACATATTATCGAAACAATGATCAGAAGCGATGGTAGGGCCGTTTGAAGTGGCTTTTAAAACTAAATTAGAAACAGTGTTCAAGTTATAAATATTATATCGATTCTCCCGTTAGTCGAACTGCTATAAATTATAGCACAGTATTACAAGGAAGCCAGTGAGCCGTAATCCGCAGCCATAATAGTTAATTGGTGCGCAGGCCGAGTGTGGCGTAGTGATGGGATAATTGTTTAGTCGATTATACTATTAGTTTTATGATCGTTTTAATTTAGTCGATGGTAAAACGTTTATTTTTCTGCCTATTGTTATATGCTTATGAATTTGGAATAAGCCTTAAGATAAAAAAGTTTGATTTTCATAATAATTAGATGCCCTTATCAGACGAAATAATAAAATAATAATATTTAGAAAGTATGAGAAAGACCAGCCTTTGACATATTTGTGGGAGCAAATTCGCTTAACATTTTTTTAAATTTACTCTGTTGATATAAATAAAGATTGAATACCTGTGGCAAATACCAAGCTAAGTCTAGAAATGCTTATGTGGTAAAAAACAATCGATGGTCATCACTAGGCGGGCAATGCGCGTGCGCAGCCGGCCAGCGCCCGCCGCCGCTAGGGCAACATAACGGGTCCCTACTTCCCGGTACCAGGCTACCATGCTCCGCAGAATCTTTGGGATCATTGCCATTGCTCAGTAATTGATGTACCAGGAAAGCATGAAATCGAAGAGCCTTGTCGATAACACATTCGTATGACTCTATGTTAAGCAATTCGTGTACTTAGGTAGCATAGAATGGACTAGGTGATCGCCATTCCTGACCGTCTGTAAAGATCATTCATTGCTGACGGGAATTGAACTCGCATTCACCCGGTCCAATGAGCCGAGCTGCTTACCCTTGAACCACTTAATCAAGCCGTCGTTTGTCGAGCAAAATAGAATAAAAAAAAAACATACGGGTCGAATTGAGAACCGAAGTCGGTTAATTAAATTAAGAAGACGTAGGAACCAATTCTCGCAAGATTGACTCATCTCATGTATGTCGAAATAAAACGACAAAATTGATCGTATTTCTTCGTTTTGTTTCGACATGTTGAATTGAAGACGATGTCGATCTTGCGAGAATTGCCCCCCAGAGCCCACAAAATAATGCCTGTCTGTCTAATAGCTGATCTTACAAGCAGTAACTTAAACTACTTTTGTTTTATAAAAAGACTTGATGTGAAAAAAAACATTAAGGTTAACATTTCGGGTCATTAAGGTTCCTTTATTCCACGAAGCTAGTTTTTCCATATTCATATAGGTAGGTACATGTTGTCCATAAGATTTCAGTATTCCAACCGTTTAGCCATGTTTTCTAAGTGAAAAGGGTAGAGAATGTCCGCGAATCGATTGGAATCAATGAATAACAATCGTATGAGTTGATATTCACGCTGTCAGTTGTTCAATGCGTCTGTAATTTGCCACTTAAACACGTAATTGATTCAACTTTCATCACCCTTTGTCGTGAGTTATGTAAAAATGAAAGTAACTTATGTGAAAAGGTTTCTTGCATGCAAATCAACCCTGTACCTACATAATGTATAAAAACATTTCCTTTTGCAGATTTCGCATAATTCCAATGCCTCGTGAACGATGATTAAATAATGATAAAAAGCAAGACAACCGAACCGTGCGAAAGTCAAACAAAGACTGAGCATTTGTTCCATTTTCAAATTGTCCGGTGGCGCGTATCGACCAATCCCGTTAACTAATATTTTTCGCGGAAACCACACTCTGTATCTTTGTGTAGAACACATATACAGGATGTATCAGAAGTCCGACATAATACTTTGAGTACAAATACGTAGCTCATATGTGGATGCTTAGTGAAGATAGATTATACTTATCTATCATAGTTTCTGAGTTATAGACCTTTGAATATTTGTCACAGGTATCGTGTCCTGGCCTTTGGGTGCATCCATCACCCTAGTCAGCAGTGTAAACTACACTTATTTGGGGCGACTACGAATATTCACAAAACAGAAAATGCAAATTGTACATAGGACTCGATATATTACGAGTTATAGAAATTGGCGTTGCAAAAAAGTTGGAGAAACATGGTCGAATTTTGATCAAATTTTTATACCATTTAGTTGGTATACCCGATATTGACGCAAACGTCGAAATATTATTTCGGACTTCTGAAACACCTGTAATAATTGATCGTGGCATAATACATCATCATTGCATCCATATCGTGATTTAGAAATATTGATCACGTAGCGTGACCTAACTTTAAACTCCACTATCGAACTAAGAACAACAAGAACGCCCAGTAGCGTTATTAAGGCCTTTAGATCTTGCCAAGAATTTTTGATCAGTAGGTTCTTACAACATCAGTCATGCTTGCTACCGACCAATCAAAACCAAATTGTCCGCGCGTGACAACCAATCCCGTTATCGCATTCAGGTTGCGACGCGTGTTCGATTCTTGAAATTAATATCGTTATTGACAACTTAACTGTCGTATTTATGAGTTGATTTGGTCATTTGTTTCGGATTCGCGATGGCGAGAGGTCGTTTTAAACCCTGCGTATATTGGCGCGTCAAAACACGCGATTTTTTTTTGCAACATCAAAACGAACTGTATTGATTCTTTTCTTTTTTCTTTTTTTTTACGAAATGAGTAAAGTGGTGATCTTTAATGGAATTAGATGTGGAATGGCTCAACCAGCGTTTAGCGGGTATTTCAGCCAGTGTCAATTAATTAATAGCAAGGGCAAATTCAATAAATACACATTATAAATAAAAATGGATAATGACAGTGATTAAGATGGTGGATGAATCCCTGTATTGACTCATAGAAAAGGAATAAATTTTCAACTAAATGTCATCAATGACGCGAGTGAATTTAGTCACCAGTAGACATAAGTTTTATCTCTGCCAGCTGTCAGACTTGTCGAGCAAATGACGTTACATAGAGCTAATTTGTGATATGTAATGAGTATTTATTGAATGGATATCCTTCCACCTCTGGGAAGTAGCATGGTTCAGTGGGACTCCCAGCAGAAGGCCGTATACCCGCTACAAACCGACGGTGTACCATCCTCCGCTTGTGTCGAGGCGCCATGGGATCTCTTTAGCATGCACTGCGAATTGGCAAAATACCTGCTGATCACAGACGCAGGCCATTTTTCATCTAATGCCTTTAAACTTAATCAATACATTAATTTTGTAAAAGAAGAAGAAAGCTCGAAGTGACGACATTTTCCCGACAAATCTGGCAGTTGAAAGAGAATATTTATGTCTATACGGTCATACTAAGCATACTAGATGCGTAGCTTTTACCACAGAATTTCAATCATTGTGTATAATTAGCACAGAGTACATTTTCAAAATATTAAATTCACTCGTCCCAGTAGGTGCAGGGAGTCCGGGGAATTCAAACAATGAACTTAATCAATTGGGGAATGTAAACAGTTATTCAAGAAGTAGAAGATCCGTTGACGAGTTTATTGCTATTGGAATTTGATGAAGGAAAATAATTGCTTTGGCAATAATAAACAAATAATCTACTTAGATGGTTTAACCATTATATTGTTGCGGCTCTTTAACAGCCAAAACCAATATTTTTTGATAGAGTCCAAACGTTTTTTAGCGAACTGAAATTATAAACTAGAAGTTTCTAGCAAAATGTCAGTTGTAGTTAAAATATTAGTGTAACGACTGCACTGCCAGTCCTATACTTCTTAAAAAGTAAACTCAAATGGATGTTGGAACGCAAAAATAAAGAAGATCATCCCCCGGGAGGCAAATCCACAGAAATATATTTTTACCGTAAGAGTACCAAGCCTTAGTATCTAGCTAGTAAGGCGTAGAGTACGTAGACGTAGCGACAACTTGATAAATATCGCTCCTAGAGCAGTAGTCGAATAGTCTAAATAAACAGATTAAGTAGTTTTTATTTCTTTATCTAGACATACTTGTTGGCACTACAAGTTTGACAAGTAGCTATGAGCTAATTAGCAGATTCAGAACCGATTTTGCTGAACGTTATCAATTGAGACAGTGGCTTCACTCTTTATCTCCAGTGTCGACCAGTGTCTTGCTGTTAGCATGTATATAATTACCATAATCACAGACACCAGTGTACAAGTGACCTTATTTCAAACAGCTGATAGGTACCATGATTACTGGTTGTAAACGTGTGTTCTGACATTCAGAGTACCGCTACGGTGGGTACATGAGACGGAGTAAGCGTACACCGCCCGCGGCTGGCGTCTCGATGGGTGGGTAATGATAGGTTCCATACGTATAGAGACGTGATCTAAATTATACCAGAATATTCGCTAAAAATACTTTGGTAGGTTTACTGCGATCAAAGCAATTCTTACACTTCGACATAATACTTGATTATTGAATACACCGTCTCGCATCTATTTTGTAGAGATGACATTTCATCTAGGTAGATAGATAGATAACTTTTTATTGTTCCACTACAAAAAAGTATTACATAGTAAAAATAAAATATTACACACAGTTTAAAGAGAGTGTCAATATGGGTGGCCTTCTCACTAATAGTAATATCTACCATCTATCATCATCATTTGCCTTACCTATCCCATTATTTGGGGTCGGCGCAGTATGTCCTTTTCTTCCATTCATCTCGATTTCCCGTCATACTGACATCCACTCCGATCTCATTCATATCACTTTTTACACAATCCATCCATCTTTTCTTTGGTCTTCCTCTCGCTCTGTATCAATCCACATTCGTACTCTTCACTGTTTTAGCTACATGCTTCTCATCTCTTCTCATCACATGCCCAAACCATTCTAGTCTCTTACTTCTCACTTTTTCCGTTATGGAAGCTACTTTGATACTACCTCTAATATACACAAGTGTGTTTATTGTGTGATATAATATCTACCATCTATATAAATCATATATTTTCCTTTTAATGACTTACTATCTTCTCTCCCATACTGCGTTGAAGGCATCATACCAAAGCAATTATTTCTATAACCATCTGTGGTTTTGAATAATCCCTTCATTGTAAATGGGAGTAGACGCACCTTACTGTACTAGCTTCCTAAGCGTAAAGACTATATTTGTATTTAATATTAGACTGCCGTGAGTATAATTCTTCTCTAGTATTGTGGCAAAGGTGCGGTCTGCTCTCATGGCATTGCTGCTCCTGAGAATATATGACTCGCAATTATCATTTTGAAAAAGAGTAACCATTGAGTTTCTTACCGGCTCTTCTCAGTGGAAGCAGCATTCCGAACCGGTGGTAGAATCTGACTATTTGTAAGTGCTTTTTGGCCTACACGAATAAAAAAAATTTTGATTTTGATTTTGAAAATTTAAGTGTCTGTATGTTAATATATGTAAAATATTTGCCAATACCAAAACGAACTGTGTCGACTAGTAAAAGCTCATTCTTCCATGCAATGACTTTGACGGAGCGAGCGAATTTTGACGCGTGGTCTCGTGCCTTTCACCACAGAAATTCAATCATTATTTATATTGACACAGAGATCGTTATTAGAAAACAATACGCGCGCGGTGACGCAACAGTATTCCCGAGGCTTTCTCAATTAAAAAAACCGGCCAAGTGCGAGTCGGACTCGCGCACGAAGGGTTCCGTACCATTATCTATAAAAACGGCAAAAATCATGTTTTTTATATGGGAGCCCCCTTAAATATTTATTATATTCTGTTTTTTAGTATTTGTTGTTATCGCGGCAACAGAAATACATCATCTCTGAAAATTTCAACTCTCTAACTATCACGGTTCATGAGATACAGCCTGGTGACAGACGGACGGACGGACGGACGGCGAAGTCTCAGTAATAGGGTTTTCCCCTTTGGGTACGGAATTTGTCTCCACAAATTTTGAGAACTATAAACGTTAGAAAAATAAAATCAAGATTAGCCGATGATGAAGAGAAAATGATTCGCTTTCATGTCCTACTAATATTATAAATTATAATGTTAGTCATGATGGGTGGATGTTTGTTACTCTTTCAGGCTGACACGACTGAACGGATTTTGATAAAACTACAGTATTATTGTTTATAAAAAACAACAACAACAAATAACAGCCCTTTATTTTCAATGCCCCACTGCTGGGCACGCGCCTCATCTATCGAGAACTAGTCAAGTTCCCTCAGACGTGCAGGTTTCCTCACGATGTTTTCTTTCACCGTTTCATAGCAAGTGATAATCTCGGATGAAAATGAGATTTATACAGACAGACAGAGAGTTTATACATCAGAATAACATAAGCATTTATAACGATTTTGAATAACCGATGTCTGCACGGACGAAGTTGCGGGTAGAAGCTCCTAGCTCAAAACTAAAACTTAATAAATAAATAATACATCATCACGCCTGTATTCCCCGAAGGGGTAGGCAGAGGTGCACTGTAGTGCGCCCACACTTCGCCGATGTATTTTGGTCCCAATGTAATAGGGGGCGAGCCTACTGCCATTATACCGGGCACATTCCCCCTCAATACGAGAGAGATTTGGGCCATAGTCCACCACGCTGGCCCAGTGCGGGTTGGTGAACTTCACACGCTCTAGAAAGCTATAGACGTGCAGGTTTCCTCACGATGTTTACCTTCACCGTTCAGCAAGTGGTAATCATTGTTGAAAATGACATTCGCACATGAGAATTATATCAGAGGTGCGGGCCTGGGATTTGAACTTGCACCCCTTGCGTTCAAGGCGGGCGTTCTTGCCCGCGAGGCTACCACTGCTTTTTTACTAAACTAAAACTTAACAGCTAAATATAACTCAAGTTCACAAAAATGGCACATAACAGCCTTTTAGACATAGGACGGCAGAGTTACTTGGACAAATTTTTCTTAGATTTCCAATATTTTTACGATCATCTTAAATATAATCTGCAAATCATTTTAAACACAAATAACGTGTATTTGCTTAGTAGCCATGACATTATGTGTTTTAATTTATTCTAAATGCAACCAGTCCGTTTCAAAATTGGTATTTAGTATTCACGCATCTAATTAGGTGTCTCGCTCACCTATTTTTATAATCAGAGCTTACTAGCTATCAGTATTGTTATATATTCAATGTATTACTGCTGACGGCGACACTGCTCCTAACACTATCCTTGTGGAGTTGCTATGAGTTTAATTTATTTTTTAAGGCATGAAAACAACATATTTTAGCTATGATGGTAGCTAGAATATGACTAGTCTTATGCTTCAAGGTGACACAACACTGGTCATAGAAGAAAATAAAGAAAAAAACTTGAGAGGTGTCAAGGGACACCCGGATGTAACGAAGTTCCTTTTGAAATAAATAAAAAAGCAAAAAAAAATGTACATATATACACACACACACATCGAAATCGAAATCGGAACCGGAACCGGAAAATCGGAATCGGAATCGGAAACGGAATCGGAAAATCGGAATCGAAACCGAAATCGAAATCACACACACATTTACAAAAGTGTCGTTACAACTTTTACTCTCACACACACATTTACAAAAGTGTCGGTCGACACTTTTAGTCTTAATTTTTTCCGTCTAGCCCACTTTCGCAACGCGCCATAAGCAACTACGTTCCAATACATTTATTCCGCACAGACAAGTTACAAGCATAATGTAGGAAAACGGAAAAGAAATAAGATAGCAAGGATAGGCTGTGACAATGTTTAACACAGTGTTAACTATGCCAAAAGGTGCCTGGCTCAGCATATGCTGGAGGGGACGGCGTCTCCACAGTGGCTATCATTGATGGAATATATTCTGTTACGCATTATAAAGCGGATTTATCGCCATACTAAAACGATAGTATTAGCAGTAGCAAATCTGACAACTTGAATATGTTAGAATTAACAAATATTGACGAAAGAAAACAGTATTATGCGCGTGAGTGAATTGGTAACTCCTTATAATGCGCCTGCGCCGGTGTCGCAATTGTTCCGCTTGCATTGCTGCATATGTTAATAATGTCGTGTTTTATCACTGAAAGCCGGCAGTGGACTGCGCGTCACGTTACTATTGATGTGTTTTCCGCCCTAAGCACACTAGCGCAAGCGAATTATTTTAACTTTGTTTAAAATTGAACTCTGTGCCGATAAACATAAAGATTGATGGCAAATGGCTGGCAAATGGCTGGCAAATGGATGGCAAATAGCTCTATGGCAAAAGCTACGCGATCACGGAACTGGATTCTAATCTCCAGCGTTAGAGAACCGATTTTGAATTTTTTTTTAATATGGATTGCTAGAAAATAGATTTTATCCCCGAATGGGGGGTGGGGGATTTAGTTTTTGTTTTAAATATTTACCTTTTAGGGGTGCTAATACTTGCATATTTAAAAAAAATATAATATTTATAATACATTATTTATTGAAACAAAACTATTTTACGTATTTTATCGCGTTTATTAACAACAAAAACTCAACTTGAGATCCAGTAATTAATATGATTAAATCCAAAACCAAGCGTACCATTACAAGACCTCAAGACACTGTGAGCACTTTCTGCGTGGATCGGACCGCAAACAACAACAAAATATGAGGGTACCCAGTTATTAACTATGACATCAGGACGTCTAACACCTCAGTCCCCCCGTGACCATGGTTGCTGTAAAGCAGCCAAAACGTCGGAAAAATAAAATAGTAAATAAACGCGATAGAATCCGTAAAATAGTTTTATTTCAATGTATAGTATTGGCGTAAATATAAGAAAACAATATACATACGTAAATAATTACGTAAAGTGGAGTCGGTGCCAATTCATGTGTGCATTTGCCTAATATGACGTGTGTCGCGTGGCCTTACATTTTTTTTTTTATTAATTATTTTATTTTTTTATTTTTTTACATTTCCAAATGTAATAATTTATGAAGTTATGTGTAGCTATTTAGTGCACCTAGGTTTTTGTAGTATTTTATTTCCATAGTTGGCGTGGGAAACGCACTGTTTATCAATGAACAGTAGTAGTAGGAATGCATAATGTATACTCAAACGCCAGTAGACTTCAAAAAAATAAATGATGTTTATTTAAATGCTACACTATTCACAAAAATGTATAAAAAAAACTGTCTAGTCCAACATCAGAAACGTAAATCATTTCACACGATAACCACAGGATTCTACGTTGAATATTAAAACATAGTGGAATCGAACCGACGCTTTGTATGCCCCGGTGTCTATAAACCATTGGTACATGTGATGGGAATACCTAATAAGCCTAAAGCACACTGGGGCACAAGGGGCGCACTAAAGCACACTGACATTGACTCATAGAAACGGCCGTCTTTTCCCGGGGGTTCAAGGGGTGCGGTGCACCCAGGAGCAGAGTCCTACGGGGCGCAAGCCGACCGCCATACATTTAGATACCTAGGTACCCACTACACGGTGAGACTTTGCGAACTCTAAAGACTGGAAGATTGGGTTCGACGCATAACTATTAGTTACACAATATGTACTGAGAAATATTACAAAATAGATTTATTAATATAAAAAACGCAGTATTTTTGTCGGGCTTAAGAATTGAAAAAAAATATATTTATGATATTTCAAAGGAATAAATAAATGAAACAAAAATTATATTGCGTTATTTTTGTTGACATGAGTGAGGGAGGGGCAGGTTGACTTTCACACCCTGGCGCCAAATATGCATAAGATGCAGGGCCCGCATAGCAAAAATCATTCCTTCAACGAATTAATTCTCTTCAACGAAATGACATTGGAGTTAGCGAATTTTGACGCGTAGGGCGTAGCGAAAGACGTTGACGAAAGTCGTGTAGGTAAAGTTCGTCAAACCGCACACAGTTTTATACTAGTTTTATTAACTTTAAATAACTGCAAATATTCACTTATTTTACTTAAACATCCATTGACATAGATATCTTATTTTTAGATTATAATACAAGTGGGTTAAGTACACTTAATAAATGGTGAAGCCTCCACCTCAACGGCTCGTTCTCGATTGCCGATCCGACTGACCGTCTGGCGCTTCTTCGGCACGTGTGTAAAGGCAAAGTGTTGTCAATATTAAATAGAATAATATCGATACCAACGAGTATTTAACGAAATACCGATACATTTGAAATCGTTTTGAAATTTATTAAAAATCATGACACTAGTCTCAATCAAATATCTTTTTATTTTGCACAAATCTATGGTCTCCAACCCTATACTTTAACAACACTACCTACTAAATGCAATTTTACTTAACATATATGATGGAATCATACCATATGTGTCACCCATCCAAAGGCTGTCTGCAGCGAAGGTTGCTTAACATAATTGCTCGGTAAAGTATCAGTATGCCAATGACCCGAATACGTGATACCATTATTAATAAGAATAGTTATGAAACTAAATTAATAATTCTAATCACTAACTATTATTATTATTGTATGGACGTAGGTACTTTGATATGTTATGTAACTTTTACCATAAGTAATTGTAGGTGTAGTGACACTATTTATGCTAAGTACATAGACGTAGGCACCTATATTGTTTCAGTAATAAATAAACCAAACATTAATAAATTAATGGTAAAAGTAACTTTTTAAAAACAAGCTTTTATTTAATTGCCCTTAGTTTTCGTGTTCTCCTCAGCGAGCCCTTTCATTTGATACTAATACTATGGTAGTGCAGAAAGTAACTATTCCGCCATCTTGGATGATCCGCCATATTGGAATTAGAATGACATCACATAGCTAAGCATGCATTGTCGTCCAAAGTAAGCGTGTATACCAAATTTCAGCTCAATCGGTTAATATTCAGGTGTATTAACAGTAGTTAGGGATATTCAAGATTCCACCCGGACATACATACGTTGCAAGCTACTAAAAAGCTTGTAAAAAATTACTTCATAAACCTAGGTACTAAAAGCTGGGAATCTTTTATTTCATTTTAAGTAGTTGCCAATCTTCTTTGCCTTGCCAATACCAAAACAAACTCAGTGTCAATATGTATAAAGATTGAATTTCTGTGTTACAAGCTACGCCCCCACGTGCAAAAAATTATACACTTCTCATCAAAAAAATCGAAACACTTTCGTTTTTATTGTTTTTGTCCTAATTTTTAAAATTACTCATCATACAAAATACGAAACCTATGAAGACTTAATTTGAATTTAGAACATTAACATTAGGATTTAAAAACCTCATACTACTCACTATTAAATGACATTTTACATTTATTCCTAAATATACACATTTTTCTGATAATCCTTATCAAATCATAAACTGCGAGGTGTTTCGATTTTTTGATGAGAAGTGTATAAATTGGACGCGTGAATGTGGACGCCCCAGTGAGCGGGCTTCAATCAGGACTTGGTATACAGTTGACTTGGCACTCACACTCCACATGAAATCAATTATTCGTTTATTTCTATACAAATAATTCAGCTCAGCCCACAATTCCACCCCTTAAGGAACATTTATAGTAATTTCTATGGATCACAAAAATATGTTTAAACATCGGTTCACAAACGCCCGATCAGAGATATGGGGTAACTAATATAAAGAGACATACGGGTCGAATTGAGATCCTCCTCCTTTTTTAATTCGGATAAAAATAAAATAAGCCTCGTGGCAAAATCACGAACAATAATTAGGTTGCTCGAAAAGCAACAAGACTGCTAATACCTGTGTCTACATGTCTTCTGTTCAAAATCTTATTTCTCGTTATCGTTATAAAAAGGCTATAAATTCGTCTCACGCGCCGCCGAGCGACAGTGAATGCCATGCGCCCGCGCTGTGTATGATCGATCGGTGTCTGCCCGGCTTTCACTGCTCGCCACACCGATGTGAATTAAACATTTCAGCATGGAGCATGTGACTTTATTCGTAAACCGTAATATACCTCTTAAGAGTCTTTACGTGGGCACGGTCGTAAATTTATTTATTTATGAATTACTTTTACAATATTATTAGCCATTTAGTTATAGAATCGCGTTCAACCACAGAGCTTCACTAGTGATGAGCCATAGTGTCATTAGTGATGTTTTGTTGGGTTGCTAACAATATCTGTGTCGATTTGGACTATTAGCATAGTATTCAATGCTATTTGCCGTTGTTCCAGGGTTCAGATCCCCGCGTGGCGACTTGCCGCGGGCGGCTCCAGACCCGTCGCTGCCAGCTCAATCAGGAGATCAACAAGGAGCTCCGGCTGCGAGCAGGCGCTGAGAACCTGTTCAAGGTAAGACTAAGACTAAGACTAAGACTAAGACTAAGACCCTCGAAAATATACTCTTTGTACATACAGGATGTTTCAGAAGTCCGAAATAATACTTAACCGTTTGCATGAGTATCGGTAATACAACCGAATGGTATAAAATTTCATCGAAATTCGAGCATGATTTTTGAAAAAAATTTCGTCTCCAATTTAAAAAAAAAAACATCTCGCGTCCTATGCGAAATATTAAAGTTCTGTTTTGTGAATATTAGTAGTATGTGAATAATATTAGTAGTAGTTGTTGATGAATTTTGCACTGTTGAATAGGCTGCTGGATGTGCCCTAAGGCCACGAAACCTATGACAATTATCAAAGGTCTGTAACTCAAAAACTATGATAGTTAGATATGATCTGCCTTCACTGTGCAGATACATATTGGCCACCGTATATGTAACTAAAGTATTATTTCGGACTTCTGAAACACCCTCATATATAAAGGTTGAATTTCTGTGGTAGAGATCGCGCGATAAAATTTGCTCCCGTCATCGAAAAAATCTCAGTTACCAGATCGGCTCGAACTGCTATTGATGCTTTAGACCTGCGCACTGGGGGGCGTCAAAACGCGCACGTCTCAATTTTGCCAATGCTAAACCAAACTGTACCTTCTAACTCATAGAAAAAGTTCATTCTTCAACGACATATCACTGACAGCGCGAGCTAATATTGATGCGTGATCGCGTGGCTTTAACCACGGGCTTTATGCATATTGACACAAAGTTTATTTTGGTATTGGAAGGCCTTTGTACGCGTGCGTCTTAACGCACTTGTGTACCGTGGGCTTTAAAGAAAATGTTGAGTAAAGCATAGACGGGAAGAAATTGTACCAATCATTACCACATTCTTCAATCTGCCCCATTCAACCGGCGGGTCTATCGCACATTTCCCGTTTCAAATTATATCGCTGATCGCTTCGTGGTCGCATTGCAATTGCGATTGCCCACGTAACACGTCCGAGCAATTGTCACTTTCCCTGCGTGCCGCGATCGACGTCAATTTCAGCACGTGGAATGTTGGATTTGCTAACAACTTGTGATATTCGATTGACACGGCGTTAATAACAAGAGACGCTATAATGCCTAAATATTAAGCACATGTCAAAGGGAGCGTTCAAGTATTACGCAACGAATTTAGGGGAGGGGGGGAGGTCTTCTGAAACGTAAGATGCGTTACTGGGGCGGGAGGTGATCTGTGAATCTCCAAAAATGCGTTACGTAGTACTTAAAAGCTCCCAAACGCAAAAAATTTTTTCTTTAACCGTTAGTACCAAGGAGCTAAGAGCCGCCTTGTTAGTTACCACACCGATTCGAGGACGGGTTAGCTTAGGCATCTTTAATTTATAGAACGTCAATTGGTCTACAGCTAGGTACCTCTAGAAACCTACAAAAGTGTTCTACAAAGCCTCAAAAAAATCATTACGATCTAGAAATATTGACGTGTAGTTAGTTAATAAAGACGTTGTGAATTATCATTTTAAAACTATTGAAGACTGCCACTGTTTCATTGTCAAAAACGTTAGGAATTGTTTTCTTATAAATACTTAAACTAACAATTCGTAAGCAATCACATTTGCATAATATTCCAATGAAACTTTCTAGGAAACTCCAAAAGCTTTTTCATAACAATGGTAGGTAGGTGCGTGATGTCTCCGAGTGTTCGGTCCCACCTCATCCAAGGTCAAGGGTCACAGACCCATGCGAAAGGGTGTCACGGTTCGGTACCTCGCACCTCACTTCTTTGTCCATTCTAGTGATGTGCACATCGATAAAATATTATTGGGACCTCTTTTTTATAAAATCTAGCGAAAATTCTTATCGCACTTTCAATCTAGCACCTAAACCAAGTCATGTTATGAAAATAACATGATAATTAATTAGGTTCACTTACTTATGCTTGCAATTTCAACCCTGAAATGCTTGAGATTTCAGAATTTGCTAAGTTCTGGGTGTAATTTGGTCCGCCCCGTAGTCTAATGTTTAGTACAAGCATTGCTTTGTGTACCTAGTATCATACGATGAATATGTGTTGTCTGATAATATATACTAACTTAAATCTTCACATCACTACCGAACATTCTCAAAACACAATGGCAGGTCGTCGCACTGAGCTGTTCAAATGTAACACCAATTAACACAGGTAGACACGGTAGCAGGTTCTCGCCCGAGCAGGTCACAGGACATCACGCTGCCGACAATCGGCACGCGATGTTGAGCGTGGGTAGAATTTTAATTGGCATTTTGGGTTATAAATCGTTTGTATCTTGGATAAGGTACCTACCTAATAATGTGCTTCTTTTTGATATCTGCAAAAAACTGTTCGCGCAGCTTTAGATGCCGAGTTTTTTTTTTTACAAAAACAGAAAATGATTTTTTAACCAACTTATATCAACGTATTCACTCAAACATCAAAATCAAAAAAAAATATATTCGTGTAGGCCAAAAAGCATTTACAAATAGTCAGATTCTACCACCGGTTCGGAATGCTGCTTCCACTGAGAAGAGCCGGTAAGAAACTGAATGGTTACTCCTTTCAAAATGACAATTGCGAGTAATACATTCTCAGGAGCAGCAATGCCTTTGCCACAATACTAGAGAAGAATTATACTCACGGCACTCATATAAGTTTCCCGTTAGGATAGGTATCTAAAAAAGACAGTACCTACTTTTTTATATTAAGAATAAAGAATCTGTTCTTTTAGATTTCATTTCATTAGATTTGATCAGTTTTCTTTATGTTGTTTCAGGCGACAACGAATAGAAAGCTTCGGGAGACGGTGGCGCTGGAGCTGAGCTTCGTCAACTCCAACCTGCAGCTGCTGAAGGAGCAGCTGGCCGAGCTGAATTCCTCGGTAGAGCTGTACCAGAACGACAGGTAAGGAAGGACCTATTCAAACGGTTAAGCCGCCAGAAAACAGGAGCCGTACTACCATCTCTTCTTCTCTGCTTACAAAATATATGAAATTATCAAAATTTTAGAGATATAAAATGTTGAATCGCTGCACCTGCGATATGCGGTATTTATGCTAATGTCAAGTAATTAATAGCAAGGACAAATTCAATAAATACACATTATAAATAAAAAATGGGTGATGATCGTGATAAAAATGGCGGATGAATCCACACCACCTCGTAAGGTATTGTTGTTCCAATAGATAGATACTGTCAATCTTTGACATATTTTGTACTCAGTTTAGTGTCGAAAACCGTAGTATATCAGCCCTAACGTTGGTAAAAGAAAAATTCACGTCAAGATAAAGACACAAAAGCAAGGATAGACAATTTTACTGTCGGTAAGGCAAATTCACATATTTTACAGAGATAGGTTTCGGCCGTTCATGACGGTAAAATAACATCATTTAACAATAGTAGTTGGAGCCAAACAATAACAAACTGGTATCCAAGAGATGGCAAGAGATGCCGAGGGCGACAACAAATGCGCTGGGAAGATGAGCTGAAACTTACTGCGGGACCCAAATGGAGGAGAGTTGCTCAAGACAGGAAGCAATGGAAACTACTGGAGGAGGCCTTTGCCAAAAGGCACACTGAGTTGAGAGATATCCTATAGCCAAACGAATCGAACAATACAGCCATAAAGAGCAATCTCACCCAGTTTAACGGGCTAAATAAATAAATAAATAACAATAGTAGTTGGGATACGACTAATCTAATGCCTACACTGGTCATATTTTCCTATCATTCATTTCGAGTCCTAGGTGTGAACCTGCACTCCTTGCTTACTAGGTTACTAGGCTACCACTATTTGTTGGTTACATTTTGTACTAGCTTCTACCCGCGACTTCGTCCGCACAGATTTCGATGATTCAATATCGCTATGAAGTATAGCCTTTATGTTATTCTGATGTAAAACAATAATACTGTAAAGTTTCATCAAAATCCGTTCAGTAGTTTTTGTATGAAAGAGTAACAAACATCATCACCATCCACCCTCACAAACTTTCACATTTATAATATTAGTAGGATAGGATTTATGAGAAGTAGAGCAAATTAAAACATCTACTTATAGGAAGTTTCTCATTTAAGTGTACATAAATAACTAGTTAATTACATAACTACTAAGTATGTAGTTGTAATTAAACGTAACATACTGATTGGTCCGGTCCAAACATGGAATTAGTGCTAATAAATAACATTTGGCCGGATATCGTCTGAAGACCGAACCACCTTGACGAGTTTCCAAATATGAAGCAATAGCTACCAATTTACAATATTAAAGGTACCACTTATAATGTACCTACCGCTAGAGAAGGTACTTATAAATTTAACTGCCCTACTACTGAAAAATAACACACCTGATTACGTGATGAAATGAGAACCTCTTCCTTTTTGAAGTTGATACTAAAGGACATCAATTCTTATCATTTTAACGCCCGTTATTATTAGTTAAAACTTACAATCGAATTACCATACCATTACAAGGCGTTTTTTTTTTAATATTTTGTAAATCGGTGTATTTTGCATACGTACCCAATAATCTATACATCTATACAAATAAATAAAATTGGAGTGTCTGTTTGTAATATCAAAATAACACTTTTTTACCAAATGCGTATGAAAGTATATACGACACCTATAACGAAAACGCAATTTTAAAATGTTTTGTCTGTCTGTCTGTTTGCTTGAGGTAAACTTCTAAACGGCTGAACCGATTTCAATGGGACTTTCACTGACAGATAGCTGACGTTCCAAGGCGTAACTTAGGCTACTTTAATTTTAGAAAAAGCATTAGGGTTCCGCGGGAAAAACATAATACCCATATTTCCGGGTAATCTCCCTAAAGTCCACGCGGGCGAAGTCGCGGGCACAGCTAGTTGGCTAATAAAAACCATTGAGAGCGTACGAATGTTATTTTTATAAATATAAATATCGCTAGACAACGCATAGGTACTCATCAATCAAACTAAGCAAAACATTATAGGTACGACATTTATGTTGACAAATTTGCGATCCCTAAGCGTAACGGAGCGTCATCACATCACCACGCCTGACCTATGCCCGTCCCCTGCCTACCCTTGTAAAGGAACTCAGCGTGACTATGGCCATTTATGATCGACGCTATGTTCACTCAGGCGTTTCCATGTTTAGCCAGCCATTACTGATTGACATTTGACCTTCGCCGTACATCAGTAAACATAAACGGTGTATCAGAAGTCCGAAATCATATCTCAGGTGCATATACGGTAACCGATAATGAAGATGCTTATTAAAGATAGACTAGTGATGCGACTCGAGCCGTTTTTTACTCGAATGACTCGAGTGAATTTTTAAAACTCGTATTCAAGTGAATGGACAGCACGCCGAACCAACGTATTCATTCTTAAGGAACTCGGCATAACCACAAGGCTGTCCGCTACCTGCTCCCAACGAATACTGAAATATTTTGGATATGTCGCTCGTAAAAACCCTGACAGCCTAGAGAAGCTAATGGTAGTTGGCCAGGTCGACGGGAAAAGAGCACGGGGTCGCTCACCTACACGATGGTCAGACCTAGTAAAGACGCTCACTGGCCTACCAATAACCCAAGCCATTAAAACCGCCGAGGACAGGAACACGTGGAATACCATAGTACATAAAGGGATCAATACATCAGACTAGACACGACCTTCAGTAATAAAGATGCCGACTAAGAAGAAGATTCAAGTGAAAATAAATTTGACTCAAGTTCGTTTGGACTCGAGTTACCGAGTCAACTCGGCGCGCCGAGTAGATTCATAATTTCTGGCGATATCAATTTATGCTTGTAACTCAAAATAAGGTTTGGTCCCTTAATGACTTTATAGGAATCAAACGGGATTTATAATCTACTTAACAAACTTTCCAAAGTATCTGAATGGTCCCAGCAGCAGCATAATATTAATTTTAAAAACAAGTAGGTAGGTACCGGCCCCAACTGGTCACATAATTGCAGTTAATATCTTCAAGCCGACCTTATACGGGGTAGATACACATGTAGTAAAAGTCGTTTGATTTTATGAACGCTATTATGCAATGTAAAAAAATATATTTGCATTATTTTGGGCGTGGTCTCCTCGCTAGCGGATATGACATAAATTATATTGGTAGGTATACTAGCTGTGCCCGCGACTTTGCCCGTGGTTTCGTGGACATTAGGGAGATTACTCGGAAAAACCGGCCAAGTGCGAGTCGGACTCGCGAAAGAGGGGTTCCGTACCATTATCTATAAAACGAGCAAAAAATCACGTTTGTTGTATGGGGGCCCCCTTAAATATTTATTTTATTCTGTTTTATAGCGGCAACATAAATACATAATCTGTGAAAATTTCAACTGTCTAACTATCACGGTTCATGAGATACAGCCTGGTGACAGACGGACGGACGGACAGCGAAGTCTTAGTAATAGGGTTCCCGTTTTACCCTTTGGGTATGGAACCCTAAAAATGGGTAAGTATATTTTTTTCCGCGGAAACATTTATATTTTTGCTAAAATAAAAGTAGCCTAAGTTACCCTTGTTACAGCAGCTATCTATCAATGCAAGTCCCGTTAAAAACGTTCTCGCCTTTTGGAAGTTTACAGAATATTTTTTATTCATATAAACTAATACAGGCACTTATGAATCGTCAATAAATAGTAAAAATAGTAGCTCTACCACCCATTCGGAATGCATTTCCTATGGAGAAGAATGGGCAAGAAACTCCATGGTTGCTTTTATTAATTACTTTTTTACTTTAAACAAACATTGATAGGCAGACAGACCAAAATTTTTAAAATGCATTTTCGTTTTGGATAGCTATTGGAATTTCTGTACGTTGAGGGTAATATATGGGTAGGTACTTATATCAACGTGTCAGAAGTTTTATTCGCGTTAACTAACACCACGCCCTACCATCGTCAAGTGCCTTCAGCACACTCATGCGTATTTTTTTTTGCCATACCATAACAAACTGTATTAATTCATATAAAAAGTTCATTCTTCAATTAAATGACACTGACTGCGCGAGCGTATTTCGACCCGTGGGGGCGTGGCTACTACCACAGAAATTCAATCTTCATGCATATTGACACAGAGTTTATTTTGGTATGGGCAAAATTTTTGACGACCTAGGTTCGACGCCCCGGTGTGCTGGAGGCATAATGACGTCGGGAACTCGCCCCAATTAGTCACAAAACGATACTCTTGCTTTATTGCACGATTTATATGTTAATTAAACCGCGTTGATAAATAGTTATTGCTATAATGATGTGATAAAATGTCAAATTTTATTTTTTTCTGGTAATAAATGTTGGTACTTAGGTGCCTAATTAAGTTTATTACTAGTCCCGAGTGCTATGCGTTTAAAAAACCGATCTTCAAGTGTTTCGAGGCGCGATATATGCTACAAAATGATTTTATGAATTATGATTTGAATGAAAGAATTAGTTAACTAACCTTATTTTAATTTACCGTTATGTTGTAACCTTAATAAATAATTAAGAATCAAAATCAAAAGTTAAATAATAAAAAATAAAATTAAAAAAACGTTTTTTTTAAATTTGCTTGACGCGAGGCCCGCCGGCCTCTGCAAGAGCGAGGCCCCGGGCGATTGCCCTGTTCGCCACCCCCTAAGGTCGCCGCTGAAAAGGAGTTTTTCGTAACATTTAACAGTTTCACACGTCTAATTTTATGTGTAAGTAACTTTGAAGTCTACGCTACGTACGTCCTTTGGATTGTCTATGTCAAGATGTGTAAGACCGTGACATAAATGAGACCAATTACGGTCAATTTTTTTAGGAACGTGTTTGACACATTAATGTATCTAGTGAGTTTCAAATACTATTGATGCCAATATACCCAACAAAACCACTCTTAAACCATTTAAAAAAAATGACAGTGACTAACACCAAAGTTTTTTTTTCTAAATAACATGTGCTCTATTATGCCATTATAAACTTTTTATGAATGTCGTAAACGTCGTCTACAAAAGGCTACACGAATCTGAGAGATACAGTTAAATAGCATCTCTTTATATTTTTGTTCTTCATCTTCGTTTAACCACATAAGGCCGCCAGTCATTACTGCCCATTCGGTTTTTGCCCGCACACTTAACCTGTCCGACATATTTTACAGTAATGACAACCATTATCTAGAATTTCACTATTATTTGTACATATAAAAACGGTCGGACAATCTCGGAAAACAATAAGTGAAGCGCCTATCGTAAGAGCCTTTTTAAAATAGCTTGTAGACGAGTTTATATGCTCGTTTTTCGAAGTACGTGTCGGTACGCCTTTTGCCACACGCGCAACACGTATGAGCGTATAAGCACGAGCAGCGATGTTTCAATTGTTTCTTAGTAAGCATATAATAATTGTTACTGACACTCGCCACCACCGCTTCGAGCGCTTGAGCGGACACGCCGGAATAAGCCCGGGTACGCGCGTTCGGCATTTTAAAACGCGGATGTAAGTGCGTATGCTGTAATAAGTAATATAGTATACACACACATAAAACGTAACTCTGAAAGCACTATAAGTTGACTAGCTTGTACCACATAAAAGTAAGTAGATATACACGGAACAGTTAGCAGTAGTACATCTTGAAAACAATAACCTTTCAAGTCTGCATTACTTACTAAACTGTAACGCCGGCACCTTTGTCAACTATACTTTGATACTGTCTAGTGAAAGGATTTTCTAGCAATCCCCCATCAACTTTCTAATAACTTTTCCTAATTATAATAAACCTAATTACTACGCTATAAACCTTATTCACCTTACCTATTCAAGAACTCCGCTCGGACGATTATTATAATAATTAACGCTAGCTTTAAAGTTTCCGCCATTGTGAAATGTTTTCCCGCGTTCTACCTCTGCCATGTTGCCGCCACAGACAGATTAAAAATATAATGTGCACGATTTTAATTGTTTATGCTTTTTATTATTTATAAGCACCCAATTACATAATTATTGTAAATGCTAATGTAGGCCAGCATCGAAAGGCCACAAAGGCTTAACTTTTAGAAGTAGGCAGTTTCCAAGCACTAAGACTCACATCTATTTAAAAGCTTCGTTCATCTGAGACCTAAGTGTTAGTTAAGTACTCAGAGTAATACCTCCATGGTTACATGGAGGTATTACTCTGAATACTTAACTCATGTTTTTTTTTTATTATTTTTCAGTAAAACATGCGTACTGCCAATGATCCCATTGGGACTGAAAGAGACCAAGGAGGTCGACTTCAGGGAGCCCTTCAAAGACTTTATTCTAGAGCATTACAGCGAAGACGCCGCGGCTTATGAGGACGCCATATCTGACTTCATGGACATGAGACAGGTAAGTCCCATAGAAGGATGTCCCCCTCGTGTGGAGAGGAAGAGCGTGCTATTACTCTTTTCTTATATGAAGCAGTCGCGCCGCTTCGCTCTAAATCTTTGTCATGGGTACGGTAACCTTTGGTATTTTTTAGTTTTCTAGGGACGTTGCGATGATAAAATTGAAACTATTATTTTTACACCCAAACGTATAAAAGGGAAAACTATAGGCATCTAGGGCTTGTTATAGCCACGATGTAAATGTTGCTAACCTTCTCACACAATATGGCCATAAAAGAGACAGCAACCCACAAGTAGTTTACGTACCTACTTACTTACTCTATTTAATGTACCGATACCCATTTTCTTGCAGGCAATGCGCACGCCAGTGAGATCGACTGCGGGCGTTGCGTTGCTGTTCAAATACTACAATCAGCTGTACTTCATTGAGAGGCGGTTCTTCCCGCCGGACCGCTCGCTCGGCGTCTACTTCGAGTGGTTCGACTCATTGACAGGTGACTGACAGTGCCAGCTCAATATAGAAACAACTAACGCCATCTAGTCCAGAATGATCATAATGTTGTTAAAGCGACATCTAGATTTTTTGTCCAAACATTTCAACTCTCAATGGCGCTATCTATTTATTAAAATCGAATGACGTTCTTTGTAAGGAAAAAATAAGCTGCTAAATCGATTTTTTATAGTCCCACAGGGACTAGTGATTACATTAATTGAGGGCAACTAAAAACACTTACTAAAGTGTGACTGCGAGTCAAAAATATATTTATTGTTTCAGGTGTCCCATCGTGCCAGCGAACAGTGGCTTTCGAGAAAGCTTGTGTCTTGTTCAATATTGCTGGCATCTACACACAAATCGGTGCTAAACAGGTTTGTAACAAATACAATAAGAAAATGTAGTAAGTACCTATCTATCCCGATGATCTCTTATTTGACTAGGTCGTCATATTTGTTGACGTTGTGGCGCCCCTATATCTCCCCACAAACAGAACTTCTAGTTCATGCTAATAGATGGCACGTCAAAATACACTTCATGCAAAACAACAATTTAACATGCAATCCTGCATCGCAATTGAAAAGTTCTCGGCCATCTTAACTAGTACAGATAACATACATCGCACCTTTACAAATATAGAGGCCAGACACACCACCCCTCACCCCCAGACTGGGGAAGACATTTTCCCCCAATGTGTTGATTCAGACGTGATTGTGTGACGCAGGATCGGGGGTCGTGCGCGGGTTTAGACGGCGGCGTGGAGGCGTGGCTGCGTGCGGCGGGCGCGCTGCGCTACGTGCTCGACAACTTCACCAACGCGCCCTCCGTCGACCTCGCCGCCGACACGCTGCTCGTGCTCGCCGCGCTCATGACTGTAAGCCGCCTTCAACATCTGTAGCACCGACTGACCGTGTTCCCTTGCGAGGTTGTTTATGATACATTTTACTCGAACACTGGTCTTCCATTTGTCCGCATGGGATCTTTTAGCTGTTTTCGACATCTATAGCCTTTTGCTAACTGACTGCGCTGCCTTGGGCTATCCCACAGACTTGAACAATCTGTAAAAATCGCAACGGGATAGAAACCACTCTTATAACCTCTAATATGTACAAATAAAAGCTTCGAATAAGTGCATTCCACAACCACTAGCATACAATGTTAACTATAGCGTTAACAATGGTGAAAAAATTAATATTGGGTGTCTAATTTAAGTTTTAAACAGGTATTTCTTTCCATATTTGACATTTCGCACGTCTTACCTCTTTTTTTTAAAGTGATGATACTGACATTTTTTGACACTTTTATATTGAAAATATCTTTGTAAAATGTTGGTGTGTGCAGGCGCAAGCCCGCGAGTGTCTGTTCGAGAAGCTGCAGCTGCAGGCGCGCGAGGCGGGCGCGGGGGGTGGGGGGGGCGCGGGGGGCGCGGGGGTCACGCCGCCCGCGCTGTGCCTCGACCTCGCGCAGGACGCCGCGCAGCTCGCGCACACATACCGACACCTCTACGATAAGGTACATCACTACAACACTACTCATCGAACTATTTACGTAACTGAATTAGTAAGATTTTCCTTCCAACTCCTCGACGGTATTGTTACTTTCGAAATATCCAATATTTTAGTTTAAAGGACTAGTCTATGTTATTCCAATAATATCGTTATAATCGTATGTTGTGGGTGGTAAAAGTGGATTACACCACTGAAAAGAGCATCAAAAATGCACTAAGATGGACCAATAAAACGTCTTTTGATTCTTTGGCACTTATTGGGTTTTAACACTATACACTCGTCCTATTTCTTTCGATTCTAGGCCAGGGTGGGGATCAAACCCAGGATCTCTCGGCCCTTCGAACCACTAGGACATTAACTTTCGATATGTTGATTACAGATGCAATCGGAGGGCGTGTTCAGCTACGTGCCATACTCGTGGGTCTCATTAGTCCACGTCAAGACTGAATTTTATAAAGGTGAGCACCAAACCCCCTGCACCCCACCACCACACCTTCCCTACCCATTCAGCAAATAAAGAACCATTTTTTGGGTATGCTGATCAACAGGAATTTACCACAAAAAGGACCCATTGTATGGTTTTACAAATAAGTCTCATGGATAACTGACTTCGTCCTTATATTATCCTCCCCATAGCAAATCTCGACTCAGGAAAAGCACCTGAATTGCCACATTACCTTATACACGCCGCTTCGTAGCTAGCGTAGTTCAACTCTACGTCAAAATTATGCTAAACTCACCTTTGGGATATTTATGGAGCGCAGTGAGGTGTTGACAGATTCTCAGAAGTTTAAAACTATTCGCGTTTTTTTTTTAAATAACTTTGTCTAACAGCGCTGGCGCACCAGTACTGTGCTACGGGCCTGCTCAACATGCCGGCGTCAGCCCTGGACAGGGAGCGACTAGCCGCCCTGTACGCGCCCGATACTGATAGAAATATCGAAAACGGTATGTAACTCAAACAAATCTTCTACAGTATGCTGTCAAGTTACGATGCAACATAATGAATTCCTAGCTTATAACAATGCTCTAATGACGAAAGCAAAGCACAGGCAAACACCTAAATTTATAGAAATTTACTCACAATGGGGTATTGAACACAATAAAGTACCTATTTGTAAGAAGGTCCACAAATTATGAAATGTGTAACTGAAAAGCATTTATAGAAATCGGTCATAAAATCTGTCAATGAAATTGATTCTGTTGGCCGGCTTAGCTAGCTTGTGTTAAAAGTGGGCTTACAACAATAAATTACTTTCAGGCTCATCGATCATGAAAGATGAAGAGTTGGACTATAAGGCGTTGGGGAAAGCTCATCTCGCTGAAGCTCTGACGTTGTATGAAGAAGCCCTACGATTACAAAGAATGTGTCGGTCAGTTTAATGTATTATTATTATTCTTTTAATATTACTTTCATTTTTAATAGCAAATTAAAAATATATAGCTAAACACGCAGTGGTAACTGCCTTGCCCGGGTGATTGCTAATCGTATAGAGTCATAGACAGTTGAACCCTTCCGTGTATAGGACGCGTTACGCCGTCTGACGATACGATTTTAAAATGTTCGCTAGTGCACTAGCGCCATCTGTGATCTTACCCCTACCGTTAACCGAACAATCTACCTCTACTGTACAACGAAAGATGTCGCTACTGTATTTTTTTTTCATTCCACAGCGAACTGCGAAGCAAAGAGGCAGTGTCTTTGGTGGTCAGAGCACAGTTAGAACGAGCGACGCGAGACAGGACATTGAAACCAGAAACGGATACACCAGACTTCACGGATCTAATCGACGCACCCAGTATACAACGTAAGTTTTATATCAGACCCAAGATTCTAATAAATAATGTAAATTTAAATATATACAGGACAGTTAACTACTAAAGTGGCTATTTGACAGAATTAATTATCAATAATGATGATAGCACAGTGAAAGTGTTAATGCTTAGGGTTGTTTTATAGTCACGCATGCGGTTATCGCGACCCATAAGGCCACTGACATGTATAGAAAGACGCGTAGAAATGAAGCGGAAGTTGATACAAGATACATTTACGTCCGCAAACCGCATGCACAGCTAAGCTTGTCTATAGATATACTAACATCTTTCATTCTTACAGCATCATCGAAATTTCAACTGGCACTCACACAACCGGACTTCGCGCAACACCGAGTCGAGGACCTCTTCAAATCCCTCGGACCCATAGCCATATTTTCAGCCAAACGCCACTGGAGCGCGCCCCGATTAATCCAACTACAGAAGTACAGGGATGGGTCGAAACGGACAGACAAACAAAACAAACAAAGAACAGACGAGTACGATGAAACAAGAAATAGCGTCAAACGGAGCGAAAAACGCGACCGATCAGAGGACAATAGCACATATTACAATCAAATAATCAGAAGCGATGAGAAATACATCGAATACGATAAGAAAAAGTTACACAGAGTCACAAAACAGCATGGCGTTTATATACACAGTTACAATAATAATAATAATTACGATTATCACCCGAAAATTTTAGAGTATGATGAGTGTAAACGGGATGTTAGGGAGAACGGTGTGAAGGAAGTGGGGAAGATGAGGAATGGGAGAAGGAAGGACCCGCTGCGGAGGGCGGCCAGCGAGTACAATGTCGCGAATGTCAACTCCGACGATGAAGGATTCGGATTCTCAGTGCGAGGAGACGCGCCCGTGGTTATTGCCGCTGTTGAACCAAATTCTTTGGCTGATGTAAGTGATACTTATATATTTATATACACCATCACGTCTATATTCCCCGAAGGGGTAGGCAGAGGAGCACTGGCACACTTTGCGCTTGTATTTTGGTCTCAATGTAATAAATAGGTGGCGAGCCTATTGCCATTATACCGAGCACATTCTCCCTCAATACGAGGGAGATTAGGGCCATAGTCCACCACACTGGCCCAGTGCGGGTTAGTGAACTTTACACGCCTTTCCAGACTTGCAGGTTTCCTCACAATAGTTTTCCTTGACGTTATTTATTTTTATAAAAATTCGCTAATCAGTAAAATTTTGTTGAGCAGCAAATCATATGGCTTATATTGGTGACGATTCTGTTGGTATCTCACTAAGTAACACATGCATAACTAATCGTATTGCCCTCCCTCTTACAACCGTAATGTATGAACGAGACAGCAATAATTTTAGCACTGTCTAATATAGTTTAGTTGTTGTGTTCAACAGTATCGACATCATAAGTCTGTTTTGACGACTGATTGGTATTGAGCCATAGTCTTGGGGATAGAGCGTAGGCCCTCTGAACTGAGTGGATGCGTATTCAATTCCCGCCAGTGGCAAATTTCGGAATTTACCCTGGTCTGAATTTAACTGGGATCGCTCCCAGTCAGTAAGTTACCCATAGTACAAGTTTTCTTAGTTTCGGATCATACGATGAGTTTGTGTCCGAATCAGAATCAGATTTTTTTTATTAATGTAAACCAATCGTCAATAAATAATAATAATAGTATATCTACCACCCATTCGGAATGCATTTCCTATGGAGAAGTTTAGGCAAAAAACTCCATGGTTGCTTTTATCCAATGTTGTCTGCCGATATAATAATAGACAACCATGAAAATTTGGATCCATGGTCATCTTAGCTTAAAACGCTCTGAATTATATCAAATAGATCGGCGGCATGCGCGAGGGCGACTTCATTATCTCGATCGGCGAGAAAGACGTGAAGTGGAGCTCTCACGAGGAGGTGGTGCGACTTATCCAGCTCGCGGGGGACTCGCTCACCGCACGACTCGCCACTCCCATGGACAAGACCTGCCTTAAGGTATACTGCAACCGTCCATTCCATACCCTTAAATGTCCAAACACTCGTTGAGTACTGATACTTATTTTATATTTACGGATGCGCTCCAGTCAGTCAAGCAAAGGTTTATGAACAGTAGTCACAAGAGTACGCCAGTAAACTAAATAAGTACAGCATCATCATCACGCCTGTATTCCCCGGAGGGGTAGGCAGAAGTTCACTGCAGTGCGCCCACACATCGCCGATGTATTTTGGTATCAATGTAATAGGGGGCGAGCCTATTGCCGTTATACCGGGCACATTCTTTCTCAATACGAGAGTTTGGGCCATAGTCCACCACGCTGGCCCAGTGCAGGTTGGGGAACTTCACACGCCTTTCTATATGCGACGCCCACAATATGGCGTCGCGACGCCTACCATGAGGCGTCGCGACGCTCACTATACGGCGTCGCGACGCTCATCATAAGGCGTCACGACGCTCACTACAAGGCGTCGCAACGCTCAATACAAAGCGTCGCGACGGTCACTATAATGAAGGCGTTCGCGTCGCGACGACAACTTTTGCTTAGAAAGAACTAACATGCCATGGACATTCCCATTCATATTAAGTTGGCTGATCCCCAGGCATCCCCGGAGCCCCCCCGGCAGTCGAGCTCCAACCAGGGCTCGGTGTCGGCGGCGTCCAGCGCGTCCAGCGGCTCCACGGCCGCCACCGCGCGCTCCGCCCGCCGCGCGCCCTCCTGGAACCCCTTCCGCCGGCACGCGCCCGCCGCCGCCCGCGACTCCAGCGACCACACCACCAACGTTATCTTCAGATAAAGCCACCATCCCATCATCGGAGAATACTCGGTATGCGTGGTACAGAAGGGTTACGTAATTAAATTGCTAACAAATTTCCAATCACGTTCTGCCACTACACCTATCAAAATGTATTGAAAATGCCATGTTGTTTGGTTTGTAACGAAAATTGATAGCAACAGGAGTTACGTAATAACCGAGCTGAGACCGATTAACACATATTATCCCAGTATTTCTTTATTATGGCGTCACACTTGCTGTCCAGTGTAAAGTATAAACAATGTTTATTTTATCTGTCAATCACAGTGATACCGCGGTTATCCTATTTGGTTTCTAACAATAGAAATTCAATTGTTTCAGTTATGCGAAATTAAATGTTAAGCGCCATCTCGTATTAAATTCCGCAACCCTAACAACGCCATCTGTTGGAGTTTAATCTTTTAAGTCAAACGCCATCTGTTGGTGAGAAATTTAAGCTCGAAGACTTGACATCACTGGTCATAGGTTACTTGAGAATAGCGTTACTGAAATTTGTGAATTTAATTTTTTTATAGATTTTGTCATATGCTTTATATACGCGGCAAAGCCGAACCATTATGTTCCAAAAACTTATAAACTTTCAATCATTGTAACTGTCACATCTTTATTTCGTTAAGACGTGCGCAGTCGTAGTCCAAGCGGCGGCAACTTTTCATTTTTTTTTCTTTGTATGTCCCACTGCTGGGCAAAGAGGCCCCTCCCATCTCCGCGTTGTGTGCACGCAGGGTGCAACACGAGCAGGTGAGGTTGGCTTGGGTATTTAGATGTTAGTAAACCCCTTGCAGTTACAATACAATAATTAAACTGCCCTTGCTGTTACAATACAATATAATAACTACTGCAAACACTAGCAGTAGTTGTAGCATGTGCGCCAAGACTAGACGTATGTCAAAGAATATTTGATGTTGTCTCTTTCTCTCGTATGAAATTAGACAGAAAGCGAGCGAGCAACACCGGTCTTGTCGTGACAAACGTTCTAACTCCACTGTATTCTTATAACATTACTTAATTTTTTACCAGTTCTAGTTGCTACTTGTAAAATCTGACAAAATATTCTTAGTAATGTTGAAATAATATTGCAATAACAGACTGCGTTACGGTGTTTAACCAAAATGGGCCTTGTTACAACATCAAACTCCAAAATAATACTTTACTAGTTACTTTAAATATATTTTTACCGTTTGCATTAATATCGGGTATACAACTGAAAGGTAAAAAAAAATATCGAAATTGGATCTTTTTTTTTTTCCACCATCCATTTTAAAGTCTTTTAGGGTTTTGATTATATATTATGGCAGCAAACCATAACCGACTGATTTCAAAGTTATACACTTAATATTTATATATTTATTGTGTTAAAATCATGTACCTATTGTCAAATCATGTTAATAAACCACTGTCTCAACTAATTTGAATATTGTAGTCAATTTTATTGGGAACCATAAAAAGTGGACTAAACGCGAATTGCACGTCGAATGTCATGCAAGTACTATCAAGTTTAGTTTAGATTTGGTTTGTGTACAACAAAATTGGGGTCATTATCTTAGCTATACATAATTAAATTTTAAGAGAGAAATATTTTAATACACTTTTGGATGTGATCGATTTACATTTTGATCGCGTCCAAAAAGGAGAATCAAGTTTTAGATTGAATATAAAAAAAATAGATGTAAAAAGTTATTTAGACACATGTATTATATCATTGTATAAATATTGTATTAAGTCGAAATAAAAAGGTTATGTAAAGTTGTTGTGGTTATTTGAGCAATAAAGTTTATTTAAAGGCACCCCACAGGTTTTATTTATTCTGAACGTCTTTTAAACTAGCTTTTAAATAGCTGTTATAACAACAATTATATGACATTCGATTCGTGTATCAAGTCTGGCATATTACTATTGCTATGTCGCTGGCATCACGCAAAAAAATTATAGCAATCCACCCTACACTTGGGGGAGTGAAATCTTGTTTTTTTTTTTTGAAAATGTACTCTCTATCTATATGCATAAAGACTTAATTTTTGTGGCAAGAGCAACGCGACCAAGCTTCGTCGTTAATCGATGAGATTTCGTTGAAAAATGTGCTTTATCTATGAGATAATACAGTTCATTCTTGTATTTTCAAACAAATTGATCGCGCGCTTTTTGCGCGCATTCACGCTTGATACACGTTTCAAGAGAAAATATAACTCATATTAAAATTTTACATAATTACCCACCATAATATATTTATTATTTTAATGAAATAACATTAAACATAACATTATTAGGAACATCTACACACATAACAAAATATCAAATACTACGATACTTCATAAATATATATACAAATAAAGTTAATAAATTCTAGTCTGTACCTACTACTAAAGAAACGAGACACTGGTAACTATAGAAAAAAGTCACCGCACTGACCTTTATTTTTCTGTTCAGTATTACTCTTGTATACCCTTCATAGTATCCTCCACGTAAAATACAATACTTATTTATAGTAGATAATTTAATACCTCCCTCCTCATGGTCTTTGTATGTATTATTTAGACGCAAGACAGTCATATTTTTAGTGTTGTTTGCATAAAACAAAATTGGGGTCACATAAAACTAAACTAAATTTGACAACACTTAAAAATATTGCCGTCTCACTCATTCACAAAGTTATTCGTTAAATATTGCTCTAACAACATAAGCACTTATGTCGTACTAAAACTAATCTAAAAGTACAAAACAACATACCCAAATCAATATTTCGATATTCTACTGTACCAAACAACAAAAACGCCCGCCTTGAACGTAAGGGGTGCAAGTTCAAATCCCAGGCCTGCACCTCTGAGATAATTTTCATGTGCGAATGTCATTTTCAACAATGATTACCACTTGCTGAACGGTGAAGGAAAACATCATGAGGAAACCTGCACGTCTGTAGAAAGGCGTGTGAAATTCACCAACCCGCACTGGGCCAGTGTGGTGGACTATGGCCCAAATCTCCCTCGTATTGAGGGGGAATGTGCACGGTATAATGGCAATAGACTCGCCCCCTATTACATTGGGACCAAAATACATCGGTGAAGTGTGGGTCCCCTACAGTGCACCTCTGCCTACCCCTTCGGGGAACACAGGCGTGATGATGTGTGTACTGTCCCAAAGTCCCTGATTCCACTACTACAACAGTCCACCAAGTCCACCTACCTACAGCTACCTTCCATCCATGGTTCGTTCCACCATCGACTTGACGTCATCGTAGACGCCGAAGAAGACGAACCCGCCCAGCATGAAGGCGGTCGCTCGGGGGGCCACGCCCGCGAACAGCCCGCGGAGCCCCGCCTGCCAGTAGATGGAGGCCAGGGTGCTGGTGATCCGGAGACGCTTGACCGGGTAGCCCTCCGCTAACATGATCCTGGTCTTGGCCAAGTCCAGGGGTGTGGTGACGGCTGCTGATAAGCCGCCGGCTATTGAGCCGCAGATCGCGCTCTGAGAATGTAATACTCAAGTCAGTCGAATCCCAATTGTCTTTACGAGCCATTCGGAGGCGAAACACCAGTCGAATTTGAAATTCAATTGTTCTAGGAAACATTTCTCATGCAAAATCAAAGTCAAATCACTTATTTCGCCTTACTACTTACAGAGCCCTATGAGAGCGCTTATTTTGTCAAGTTTAATTATTTTTTCCCCCCTATATGCTACTACCTTTTATCTACAGAGTCGAAGTTCAATTTCGACTGAGAAGATTCGGCAAGAAACTCAGTAGACTTATGAGTCTATCTATCTGTCTGTATGCAGACAGATAGATAGACAGACGATAAAGTGATCCTATAAATAAGGCTTTTGATTTCTGCGTTTTATTCAAAGATCGGACGAAGTGCTAATTTATCTTTAAGTTTACGAAAATGCTCTAAAAGTACCTATTGATTTTATTATTTGTGATTTTTGTAAATTACTACAAAAAAAATTGCAAACGGCATTTTTTTAATTATTCCCTGAAAATACGGCATTTCAGACTATCATTACGACAGCCCAAAATTTGTCTGGAACAATACTGCTGTGAGGTACGGAACCATAAAAAATCTAAAAACCCCTTACTTACCTACAACTAACTGTAGCCCTTTTAACGTCCCACTGCTGGGCCCGGGCCTCCCGTCAATGCGAGGGGGATTCAGGCCATAGTCCACCACGCTGGCCCGGTGCGGGTTGGCAGACTTCACACATCTATCGAGAACTAGTCAAGTTCTCAAAGACTTGCAGGTTTCCTCACGATGTTTTCCTTCACCGTTTCAAAGCAAGTGATAATCTCGGATGAAAATTAGATTCGCAAATGAAATCCAGAGGTGCGAGCCGGAATTTGAACCTGCACACTTTGATTGCAAAGCGTGCGTTCAACCACTCGGCTACCACTGCTATAAAACCCCTATGAATGAAGTTGTGTAAGTAATAACCTGAAAACTGGTGATATGTCCGTCGTTCCTGTCCCTGACGGCGGTCTTGAGCAGCTCCCAGACGGGCAGCTGGATGAAGCTGAAGGGCAGGTCGCGGAGCACCGTCGACAGGAACCCGCGGTACACGCCGCGCCGGAGACCCTCCGACTTGTACGCCTATACGGGTAAAATGGTAGAGACAGCCGGAAGAAGAAACATTGTATGTATCAGAAGTCCGAAATAATACTTCGATGTTTGCACAACTGAATGGTATATTTTTTTTTAAATTAGGATGTTCTGTTTTGTGACTATTGGTAGTCGTCCCTCATAAGTGTAGTTTACACTGCTGAATTTGGGCATAGATGTACCCAAAGGGCACAATAGGACACCTGTGACAAATATTCAAAGGTCGATAACTCAGAAACTATGTACTAGTCATAGAAACTCCATAACGATAGAGTCAGGGGACTTGGGGCACTGTACCATGTATTTTTATTTTATTTATTTATTTAGGATTTCCAACAACAAGTGCACCGTGTGAAATAACAAGGTAACATGCATAGGTTTTAAGCTAAGTGCCCTGTCAATTATAGGAAATCACAGCATGCATAAATAACAAGGATAGCAGTGGTAGCAGAGTGGTCGAACGCACGCCTTGCAAATCAAAGTGTGCAGGTTCAAACCCCGGCTCGCACCTCTGGGTTTCATGTGCGAATCTCATTTACATCCGAGATTACCTACCACTTGCTATGAAACGGTGAAGGAAAACATCGTGAGGAAACCTGCACGTCTGAAGGAACTTGACTAGTTCTCGATAGATGTGTGAAGTCTGCCAACCCGCACTGGGCCAGCGTGGTGGACTATGGCCTGAATCCCCCTCGCATTAAGGGGAGGCCCGTGCCCAGCAGTGGAACATTAAAAAGAGCTGTAGTTATTATTATATATAAATAACAATGTTTACCTATTGTACTTAAGGCTAAATATATAAAATTCACCCTGTATATAAAACCTTAAATACTGGGTATTTCAGAAGTCCGAAATAATACTTTGGGTACTACGGTAGCTCATATGTAGATGCTTAGTGAAGACAGTTAACCTAACTATTATAGATTTTGGGTTACAGACCTTTGAGTATTTGTCACAAGTACCACGTTGCGTTCATAGGGCACCCAACATTTAGGAGTACAAAAATATTTTATTAAAAAATAATAATACATCATCACGCCTGTATTCCCCGAAGGGGTAGGCAGAGGTGCACTGTAGTGCCGATGTATTTTGGTCCCAATGTAATAGGGGGCGAGCCTATTGCCATTATACCGGGCACATTCCCTCTCAATACAAGGGAAATTTGGGCCATAGTCCACCACGCTGGCCCAGTGCGGGTTGGTGAACTTCACACGCCTAGACGTACAGGTTTCCTCACGATGTTTTCCTTAACCGTTTTATTTATTTATTATTTTATTGTCATTCTAAATAAGATTTTTGATGTGTCAAGTTTTACATAAGTTACTATTAACACAACTCTAGAATCAGATATGCGTTTCCAACTCCTTTTGATCTAAAGATTGAAAGGCTATATGACTTAAGCGACATTTCGACATTGTAAATATATCCAAATAATGTATATAAAAGACATATCTACAATATCTTCAACTGTGGAATGAACTTCCTACAGCGGTGTTCCCGGACCGATGCGACAAAAGTATCTTCAAGAAACGAGCCTACTCATTCCTTAAAGGCCGGCAACGCACTTGCGATGCCCCTGGTGTTGCAGGTGTCCATGGGCGGCGTTGATCACTTACCATCAAGTGAAACGTCTGCTCGTTTGGCTCCCTATCTCATAAAAAAAAAAAAAAGAATACAAATTGGCAAATAAAAATTGGTAAGTAGCTATGGATATTTATTACTAACATTTTATTTAATTAGTTAGCATGTGTTTCTAATTGTTACTCTTTATGTTTAGGCTTAGTTTAAATTTCAGATGTAACCTTTATTATCTTCATAGGCATGTTATTTATCTCGTAGTTACTTATACATATTAATGCTACCTGAAACACAAGTTTTTGGGTTACAATCATGTGTCCTGGCTTCCTCATTTTCACTATAGTGTAATCAGTGTTAGTAACCTGTTTTGTGTGTAAACTAAATAAATAAACATACCTGTAGCAATATTGATATGCTGCTGCGTTTTTTGCTTCCAACGTAAGTCTGCTTCCTCTGCTTAGCTATGTCAGTGGGAACCCGGATGACGCATGCCAACTAAAAAGAAAATTAAGTACTCTGTGCCTATATTAAATAAAGTTTATATCCCTGTGGTACAAGGCACGCGACTAAATTCGTTCACAACATCAATGACATTTCATTGGAAAATGTGCTTAGTCTGTGCATTAATAAAGGTCGTTTTGAATAAAATTTGAGTGCTGCTTGACACAACACTAAAACATTTACATATTATGAGGTTACTTATTTACCTAAGTGGTTACTTCTATACTAATATTAAAGAGAGGAAAGACTTGTATTTTTAACCGACTTCAAAAAGGAGGAGGTTCTCAATTCGACCCGTATGTTTTTTTTATTATTTTTTATGTATGTTACCGCATATCTCCGGCGTCTGTCGACCGATTTCGAAAGTTTTTTTGAGGTTTGCTAGGGAATTCTTCAAGGTTGGTCCCATTTCCAAATTATTATCAGAAATCTAACCCCTTGGGGGTGAAATGGGGGGTTGAAAGTCACATAATTTCAAAAATATTTTTTGATCGACTTGAAACTTTGTATATGTATTTTAAATACAAAATAAAGAAACACGTCTTTCAGGAATTTTGAAAGAAAAAATATGTAGGGGGTGAAATGGGGGTCCAATCCGGACTACTGCATATCTCCGGCGTTAGTGAACCGATTTCGAAAAATTTTTTTTGGCTGTAAATTTTTACTTTTTTAGGGCTGTTATAAGGTGATAATATTTGCAAATTTTCAACGATTATTGACACTAAAAATCGTGAAAAAAAAATAATTTTAACAAAAAACTAAAACCGACTTCAAAAACCTAGGTGCACTAAAAAGCTACAAATAACCTTACAATTCATTACATTTGGAGTCGGTGCCAATTCATGTGTGTATTTGCCTTGTCCGACGTTGATTGGCACCTACTCCAAATGTAATGAATTGTAAGGTTATTTGTACCTTTTTAGTGCACCTAGGTTTTTGAAGTCAGTTTTAGTTTTTTGTTAATTGTATGTAACAAATAAACTAAAAACCTACTGGACCGAATTCAAAAAATCTTTTGCTGGTAGAAAGTTACATTACCACTGAGTAACAGACTATATTTATTGATCCCAAAATGTTTAAAGAAACTGTCCACTTGTGCGAGACCGGAACGGGCCGTTAGTAAGTTCAAATTGAAGTTACGACAGCTTAATATAATAATACACAAATGTGTGTTTTAAACTGTAAATTAATGATAAAAAACATAAACAATGGATAGATTATAAAACATCATTCTTGGCATTAAGGTTATTACCTATTATATTACAGTGGTAGCCTCGCGAGCAAGAACGCCCGCCTTGAACGTAAGGGGTGCAAATTCAAATCCCAGGCTCGCACCTCTGAGATAATTTTCATGTGCGAATGTCATTTTCAATAATGATTACCACTTGCTGAACGGAGAAGGAAAACATCGTGAGGAAACCTGCACGTCTATAGAAAGGCGTGTGAAGTTCACCAACCCACACTGGTCAAGTCAAGTCAAGTCAAGTCAAATCATTTATTTTGTATAGGCCTATGGGGGCACTTACAAATTGTCAAGTTTACATTTTTTTCTTATATACTACTATACTACCACCGGATCGAAACGCGACCTCAACTGGGCCAGCGTGGTGGACTATGGCCCAAATCTCCCTCATATCGAGGGAGATTGTGCCCAGTATATTGGCAATAGGCTTGTCCCCTATTACATTGGGACCAAAATACATTGACAAGGTGTGGGCGCACTACAGTACACCTCCGCCTACCCCTCCAGGGAATACAGGCGTTATGATGTATGTATGATGATGTATTATCTTACTTATTCAAGATGCCTTATCCGTAGAGGTAGGCAGGGGTGCACTGTAGCACAACCACATTGTCAATGTACATCAATGTCGTTGAAATAAAACTATTTTACGGATTTTATCGCGTTTATTTACTATTTTATTTTCCCGACGTTTCGGCTGCTTTACAGCAACCATGGTCACGAGGGGACTGAGGTGTTACACGTCCTGATGTCATAGTTAATAACTGGGTACCCTCATATTTAGTTGTTGTTTGCAGTCCGATAGTTAAATAGTTTTATTTCAATGTATAGTATTCGCATTAATATAAGAAAACAATATACATCAATCTCATTATACAAAGTGAATCCTTCAAAATGCAAGAATGAACGCAGTACAATACAACACTAACCACTTCACCGACTCCAGCCGCCACCATGTTAACAAATGGAGCATAGTGAGTAGCCACATGCGGCTGGCATAAGCTCTTGGTGGTTTCATAAGACACGAAGAACAGTGCAGACGTCGGCATTGAACTTGCCGCCACTGTGAGGAGACCTGAAAGATAAAATAATAAAACTAGCTGCCCGGCGAACTTCGTACTACCTTAGAATTAGTAACATACGAAAGCAGCGCCTACTACCGGGGATCAATTGTTAATCTAAACCATTGAAGAATACACAGTCAATTTCATCTAAATCGGTCCAGCCGTTTAAGAGGAGTTCAGTGATATACACACGTACAGTAGAATAATATAGATAAAAGATATTACCAGACTACACTCATAGTATAATCCCAAACCAAGCAAAGCTTGTACTAAGGGTCCCGTAAAATAGACTGGACACAATACCAGTTACACCAAGACTAGGGTCAATTCCAAAAAGGCCATCTCCTAAATTTACCACTGAGAGTATTGAACCTGCAACTACCTTTTGCACAAAACTACACTCAGAACACAAAACCAAGCTAAATTAAGAAAGTATTAACAGTTTCAATATTGTAATTGGCTTTTTAGGGTTCCTTACCCAAAGGATAAAATCGGAACCCTATTACTAAAACTTCGCTGTACGTCCGTCCGTCTGTCACCAGGCTGTATCTCATGAACCATGATAGTTAGAGAGTTCAAATTTTCACAGATGATGTATTTCTGTTGCCGCTATAAAAACAAATACTAAAAAACAGAAAAAAATATATATTTAAGGGGGCTCCATACAACAAACGTGACTTTTTTTGGTGTTTTTATAGATAATGGTACGGAACCCTTCATGCGCAAGTCCGACTCACACTTAGCCGGTTTTTAAAGAATAATTTCTTTGTATTTACAGACCTCTGTATACTCCCCGGAAGCCGCCAGCCTTCTGGAAGCCCTGCTCGCTCTGAATCCGAGTCTTTAATGTGTCCAGTGGGTACAAAGCAACATCTACGGAGACTCCAGCTAATGCCCCACCCTTCAACAACAAATTACACTAACATTCCAACATGATAACTTTATGAGAATTTGGAAACTTAGAAAATACTTTAAATAATTAATTTGAGTACCCTAAGGTTCCTACCTATCTCTCAAACATTTAGCTCCTGATTTACTCTCTCTAGTTCTCTAATTCGGTAAATATATCTTTATACGTACCTACAATAAAGATAATACTTTGCGAATTTAGAAAAAAAAAATACTTACGAAAAGTGGCGGCAAATATGATGATTTAATAGATTTAGGTTTATCCATGGTCACCATCGGAATTGTAGTCACTGGCACTGGTACATAATAATTAATATCTAACAGGTCATTGTGTTGTATAATCAGACATATTCTTGGTAACCTATTTACTAGAGTTAAGTAAATAAAAAATATGATAACCTCACAATCTCTAAGGTTTTTTTTAGCCAAAACAATTTATGTTTAGAATTAATCAATATTATTATTCTATTTAGATACATTCATGATAACCACTTGAATAAAAATTAAATAGAAACGATAACCTCACAAAATAACTAAAATGGTAAACAGTGGGTAATAAAATATTTATTTAACTATTTAGACAAATAAAACTAAGCGTGGGAGCATGACGTAACCACTACTTTTTGCTGATTATATAATAAATGTCCGTATCACTGTGAAACGCAAAAAATATATAAAGTTGTTTAAATTCCCGCTGCGGCTTCCCAAAGATTTTCCATTTTTGACTGACACTGACACTGTTAGTGTCAGTCAAAAATGGAAAATCTTTTTGTCATTCTGACAGTAGAATGATAGCACAATATTTATTGTAAAATGTACCGTCCTGAAATTACAAAAAATCTAGAATTCCAAGTAAACATTATTTGATTAATTTTATAATAAATGTAGAATTAAAGAGCTGATATAAAACAAGAATAAAAATGTTTATACATGGTTCTATACAATTACAACCCCGCGCAAATCTGTATATAGCCGACATACAAAAAGGAGGTTTTTATTTTCGTTGCCATGATCTTAATATCAACAATTTATGTCGTCAATAAAATAGACAGAGAAATCAAAGTTACTTAGCAACCTGCCAAATTATTTTCAATGCGATTAGTGTTTAGAATTTGCACTTAGTTAATTGACTTTTTTAAACATATTTACAATGCCTAAAGTGTTTAAGAGTGCTCATGAAGGTATACCCTACCATAAGGTGCGAAATGGGAGCGACCCCGGATGCTATCAATTACATAAGTATGTTGTATTCCAAGATTCCAACCCAACCATCTACGGCAGCAATGTAACTGCAATGTAATCTACAAGTAATCTACCGACAAGAGTTTTCGGTTTTTTCGATATCTAGATAAGTCTCCAAACTATTATATTATGTCCTTCCAAACGAAACGTCTATCCCTCCAAAATATTCACATGTCTATACTCGGGTGTGAACATAGAGTTAGAGAACACACGATAGTCTATGGTAAGGAAAGGATGGCCAAAAATATTTTTATACCAATTAACCATAGGAATTTTACCACATAAATATCTCTATATAATACCATCTATATCCTCAGACCATCGCAATGCCGCCTCAAGTTCCCAATATCGAAACGCCCTATCCACAAGTGCGAGGTGCCCAAGAAAGAGTTCACCATGGTTCCGCAGATCAGCGGCTGGCGGACGCTGCTGGTACCCAAGACGGAACCCAACTTCTACCCCGCCGTGATGCATAGACAAGAATTTGAGAGACTAAAGAAGCAAGCGACTGTTGGTTCTTCAACTTTATGGATTTCGAAGTCCCTGAAACTCTAATTTTAGGTCGATTCGTGCATATGATCTCTAGCTCTACTTACTATAACGCGTCTTTTACATGCTACAAATAACATTTATTTCTACAGCAATCTATACTCAAGAATTCTACAGCAATCTATCTACTCAAGAAACTAATTCTTTTACTATTCCACCACACAAATAATATATATCCGACATAGCAAACTTATTGGTGGTTTTGTCCTTATGAATGTTGTATTACTTTCATCGTTTGGTGTACAATAAAGTATCTTAAACCCATCAGATAGTCTCCAAAGACAAGCAGATCGAAGCGATGTACGCCCAAGAAGCTTCAATACAGAAGGCGGCCAAGGAATCGGAGGCCAGAAAGCAGCGGCTCAAGAAGAACCTCCTTCCTCAACCTGGCGCTGAAGCAGCTACTGGCACGGCCGACCCCGAACTGGAGGGGCCGGATCAGACGGCGCATACCTTGTCGAGAGCTGAGCGTGAGTTATGATGATAACTGACTTGTAGCTGCTAATGCTGGAGTCTATTTTGCATTTGAGTGTATTCTGCTTGTTCACATAGCGTTGCTATTCTGATTAACCCCTATACTTTAAATTTGTCAAGCAACCTTATAGGATGCAGGCGCCCACTAAGTACGCATTTTACTGTGGATTTACACAGTCACAGAAAACAACTACCTATTTAATACATTTACCTATTTAAGATGGTGGACGACGTTAATGATGGTTATGATAAGTGTGACGGTGATGGGAATCACACTTAGATAGTTGAATATAATGTTGTTTATAGTGCTACGAGCCGACAACATGCAAGGTCCTCGCCTCTGCAACCGTATAATCCTCGCGTCGAAGTGCCACGCGATCAGAGACGCGCAGCTCGCTGAGAAGGACCTCATCAAGAAGGAACTCGACGAGGAACAGAGAAGGTGAGTTTTTACATGAAGATAATATCAATCAAAAGTTGCTTTGTAGAAACTTTTGTACTGAACATTACCTACCAACAATGTTGGAAGTTTACAGGCAGATTGTAATTTCCATCAAATTGCAGTTACCTGTGGAACCCCACTTGGGACTAATTTCTGAAATTGTAGTAATACCTATTCTTTACGCATTACGGTATTATCTCTACCTGCCGATGCCTGCTGTATTTCGCTTGGAAAGAAGTTGAGTGGGACAGATTGCAAAGCTGATAGCTAACGTTGAGTAGTGAAGAGGCTATGCCAGATATTGAATTATGATATCTATGCCATCCGGTGAGTTATTGTTTAGATTGGACGCCGTGATGGAAGAGAACCGCCAGGCAGCCGTGAAGCGCAGCGAGGAGGAGGAGGATCGCCGTCACCAGCTCCGGCTGCAGAACCTCGCCGCGCTCAAGGAGCAGATACAGGCACACGAGACTGCTAAGGTAACTTATACCCACTGACTTCGTGTAACGTAACACTTGACTTTATAGTATATATATCTTTGTTCTGAAGACCCCGTTTATTTTTTTCTGATACCAATATCAGGAAAGCATGAACCTAAAGATATTGTGGAAGTGGAAGGATTATGTACCATTCCCATTTATGCGACTTAAGCTCGATCTTGGTCTACTTGTCCTCTTGTATCATCTTTGGTAAGCAGCACAAAAGTATATATCTGTTTTTAAATGTGAGGACAAAAGTTATTTGCTAGATTTTGGCGTTCGATATGCCCAGATACTGATGCTAAAGTCGTGTTCCTTTGACCAGTCTCTGTTTCAGAGGGGGATTTCAACACTTAAGTTTATTTAGATAATTCTGGGCATAATTGCTCGATAAAGAATGAATGAATGGATACATTGTGTGTTTTAAGATAATGGAAGCTGAACGCATCGAGGAAGAGAGCATCCGTGTGAACCAGGCGAACATCGCGATGCAGATTGACGAGGCGCAGAAGCTAAAGGAAAAGCACGCAAGACAGAACAATCTTAAAACGATGCTTGACCAAGGTCTGCGAACGGAACTATTACATAACTTGAAAGATGTACCAATAGTAACTTAGATGGTCCTTGGTATCGTCAATCAAAAAGGTTTATCTCAATTATTTGTTTGTGAGTTGTAGTCCAAAAATGAATCCGACTTTCTTTCTCTGGCCAACTTAGCCTAGAACTTAATAGGCTGATTTACGGTGATCTCTTTGTTGTGGATTCCAAATCAACATTAATGACTTCGTTACTGATCAGGTATTGATTCAGTAACATGGTGGAAAGCTGTTATATTGCGCTAAGTGCCTAAGTATAAAAATTTGTGTCAAATACCACAAGGGACAAAGTCAAAGTCAAATCATTTATTGTGTATTGGCCCATGGGGGCACTTACAAATTGTCAAGTTTTAATTTTTTCTTATTTAATATTATACTACCACCGGATCGAAACGCAACCTCAACTGAGAAGATCCGGCAAGAAACTCAGTGGGCTGATTATTTTTTAAATCGCCAAATCTTATTTCAAATACACAGGCAAATATAGCTCCAGTGTGTTGCCTTAGAGCTTTTTAATAATAATGATAAGATAGATAAGAAGACGTTTGTAAGGCAATACACGCTACACTTTGACATGACAGGCAATATTACACACAGTTTTAGGGTGTGAATTTGGGGTGGGTGGACAGATAAGTATGAGGTTCTTAACGATGGCATGTTGTTAGGCAATGCGGAGCTCTTGTACTTCAAGCAGCTGCAAAACGAGGAGGAGCGGATCATGGACATGCGCATCAACAACTTCCTCAAGCAGAAACACGAGCGCGAGGCGCGCAACAAGGCGGATGCCGACGCCGTCAAAGCTGCCAAACAGAAAGGCATCGACCATATTGCCAAGGCTCAGAAGGTAAGAATTCCACGTCGACCATTGTTGATGACTAGAGGAGATTACAGCTTAAATGGAGTATTAATATAGAGAAGGTAGACTTTAGGTGGGTGCTCATCAAAGAAAGCGTGAGTGTATACCTAAGTATGTATGCTTCTTGGCTGCATAATATTTAGGGACTACCAAATCATGTCAAAAATCTTATCTTCATTGTTTAGGCAGAACAAGAGCTGAAAGAGGAACTGGATCGCATCAGGAACCTGAAGATCCGGGAGGACGTGGAACGCGATTACAGACGCAAGGAGCGCGACGCGGCCATCCGCCGCAACCGCGACATGAAGCAGCTGCATGAGGCCAGGGTCCAGCAGGTAAGTAGTACGGAGTTTGATGATCAGAAACAGATGGAGAGAGCAAAATGTGTAAGGAAGACAAGACTGCAGGTATAGAAGAGGGTACATAGAACCGGCTGCAGGATGCAAGTCTGAACAGGGCAAGCTTTTGTAGTGGTCAAGGTGCAACAGGTTGTAAGATAAAACCAGCTGCAGGGTGCAAAGTGTGTATAGAGAAGTGATGGGAGTCTACTGCACTTGTCCAGGGTGCCGCAGGTACATAAGCACCAGGGTGCATCAGCAGTGATTTAGGAATTAGACTATTAATTGGTGATCCAATTATAATGGAATCTTTTTGCAGATCAATGACATACACCGTCTGATTGCTCGTGAAATAGCGAAAGACGAACAGAGCTTCAACAACGCGGCGCGACAAAACGAAGAGTTTATACGCAAAGAGAAAGAGGTAATGATCTCCGTTGTCACATCTTATACTGGCGATTATTCTCCTAACGCAATTAGTTATCTTTAGTGCTGGCAAATTAAGTTTATGGTCATGGTTTGTGTAAGAGAAACAATTATTGGTGATGTTGCAGTTGGATGATAAACGCAAAGCCCGCATCGAACAACATCGCCGGGAGATTATGAAGCAAATTAACGACAAGGAGCGGGCCAGGTATTTGACCTTATACTGGGCGGTGGTTATCTACGGAACAACTGGTCTGATACTAAAAATTATTTCGTTGGTTGAAAACTAGTTTCACTAACCTTGATGCATTTAATAAGGGACCTACTAAATATTTCAATGATTCGATGAATTATGTGTAGAGCTAGCTGGCATGCCAAGACTAGTCCTTAGTCACGGATCGACTTGCTCACTCTGTCTTATTACATAGGAGAGACAACATTTACATACTCTGTGATATGTCTAGTCTTGGCGCACATGCTACCTGTGCTGAGGTTGTAGCGACCACCTACAATATGGATGATCATAGCCCTCTTCTATTTAGCTAATACCCGGTCACCAAAGCCAGGGGATGCTTTAGCAGGTGCCAGGTATCACGTAAGCGTCCTAATGTTAGTGAAACTTTAAAACTACTAAATTGGGTTTTCATTTGTAACTGCCCAAGCCGAGGTCGCCCTTGAGCTAGTTGCTACCCCTTTCCGCCCTTCAGGCCTTGGTTGGAGTGCACTCTGCGCTCGCCACTCCTCCGGTAAAGCTGTAAAGGCCACCTTACGGCCAACAGTGTAAGTCCTTCAAAAAAAAAAGTATTTTCATTTATGGGTACCGCGAAGATTATTACAGTTACCTAAATAAGACACAGGGTACAAATGTGCGTGCGACAATATTTTCATGTATTTTTGTCACAGTCTGCGTGAACCAAATCGTTGTCACCCTACAATTTCGTCATTTCAGGGCGGAGTTGCGCGAGAAGATTCATAACGAAGGTGTGGCGCTGCGCATGGAACAGGAACAGCAGGAGAAATACGAGAGAGGCGTCATCAAGGACAAGGTCTGATCAATATTTTATCCCACCATTGTGAATACGGCCGGTTGTGACAAATTGTGAGATAAATCAATTTTGTCTCTCTCGTATGAGACACGGTGCGACATAATCAGTGACAAATCGGCTTAGTGGCACTGTAGAATACTTTTATAAGTAGGTACATATTTATTGAATTGATTAGAAATATGGGGGTAGTTAGATAGTCATATTCATGATTGGCATTTTCAGGTTGGCACCATGAGACAACAGAAGGTGGCGGAGAAATACGTGAAGGAGGTGGAACAAACCCTGACCAAACATGGCTACCATCAATGATGAGACCGAGCATGGACATGTTCATGTTTATTATAATAGTATTGTTTATAATACTCTTTATTTATATATTAGGATCCGCATGGTCCGCTATCAACTAGGTAACTATTTCAAAATAATTTGGATACGATAATTTATTACTCATATTTTGATGATTTTGTGTGTCATTAAAATTGTGCGTTATTTCTTAGTTTTTTTTTATATACATCATCATCATCATCACGCCTGTATTCCCCGAAGGGGTAGGCAGAGGTGCACTGTAGTGCGCCCACACTTCGCCGATGTATTTTGGTCCCAATGTAATAGGGGGCGAGCCTATTGCCATTATACCGGGCACATTCCCCCTCAATACGAGGGAGATTTGGGCCATAGTCCACCACGCTGGCCCAGTGCGGGATGGTGAACTTCACACGCCTTTCTATAGACGTGCAGGTTTCCTCACGATGTTTTCCTTCACCGTTCAGCAAGTGGTAATCATTGTTGAAAATGACATTCGCACATGAAAATTATCTCAGAGGTGCGGGCCTGGGATTTGAACTTGCACCCCTTACGTTCAAGGCGGGGCGTTCTTGCCCGCGAGGCTACCACTGCTAGTTTATATAGTTTTTTTTATATAAAATCAAATTGTTTTCCTTAACAATGATATTGCAAGTGGTTTGTAGATAGATTAGGCGTTAGAAGTTATATGACGCCCGAAACAGGAGGATACAGTGACTGTACCATTGCCTGCATTGATAGCACAGCCAGTGGTGTTAGCACGCATGTCAAGACAAGACCACTGTCACGGATTGGCTCGGTCGCTCTGTCTTATTTCCTACGATAGAAAGAGATTTAATCAACATATTATGTGACATAAGTCTCGTCTTGGCGCTCATGCTGCAACTACTGCTGTGATACGATGAATCTGTCATAATAGAGAATAGTTCCGTGCAACATAATACGTTACAAAAATCATTCCTTCGCGCATATGCTGGTCTTGCTGCTTTGCAGTATTATTAAATTATTATCAATGTTTAGATATTATTGATATATTCTACAACGACAAGTGTCAACAATATGAGAACAATACCTCATAAGATGTGGTTATAACTTGATATTATTGGAAAGGTGGTTGTCTGGAAGAAATTGCTTTTAGCGATAAGACCGCCAAATTGTACATAGCTACTGTATTTAGAACTAAGAATGTTGTATTATTTTCTTTGTTTGGTGTGTGCAATAAAGAGTACTCTATCTATCTATCTAAAGGTAAAAATAAAAAATATAATTATAATCAAGATTATAATACTAAAAATAAGACACACACTGTACATAAGTCAGCCATAACATTATTAATTATGTGTTACATAAACAATATAACAATGAACTTATTTGATGCGTCCTTTAGATACACAAGTCCTCCACATTATAATGCCTAAATATTAAAGCAGTATTCTAACCGCTAGACAAGACCTAACGATTATTGCGCCAGAGCGCCCTCTCGCGCGTCAAATCGCACCATTAAAAGTATAGAGACCCATTTTGAAATTTTAGGATTAAATAAATACATCATCACGCCTGTATTCCCCGAAGGGGTAGGCAGAGGTGCACTGTAGTGCGCCCACACTTCGCCGATGTATTTTGGTGCCAATGTAATAGGGGGCGAGCCTATTGCCATTATACCGGGCACATTCCCCCTCAATACGAGGGAGATTTGGGCCATAGTCCACCACGCTGGCCCAGTGCGGGTTGGTGAACTTCACACGTCTTTCTATAGACGTGCAGGTTTCCTCACGATGTTTTCCTTCACCGTTCAGCAAGTGGTAATCATTGTTGAAAATGACATTCGCACATGAAAATTATCTCGGAGGTGCGGGTGAACTTGCACCCCTTACGTTCAAGGCGGGCGTTCTTGCCCGCGAGGCTATTTCGACTATAAATCTTAAAGGGTCGTTCTAACGACCATTTTTCAACAACATTATTTTTGAGTTAGGTCTCTATACTTCTAAAGGTGCGAATGTTATGCCAATACCAAAAAGAACTGTATTGATTCATAGATAAAGTTCATTCTACAAAATGATACTGACAGCTCGAGGGAATGTTGAACCGTGGGAGCGTGGCTTTTACGACAGAAATTCAATCTTAATTCATATAGACACAGCTCGTTTTAGTGTTGGCAAAACATTCGAAACGAGACTTACGCGGGGTTCGGCGGGATTTATGAAAACGTAAGGCATTACAAAACTGGCATTACTTGGTGTAACGACAGTTTATATAATAATTAAATAATTATGATATTTATTAGTATTTTGAACTGTCATGGCTTATGCGCTTATTACACTTCACTGAATTTAGTTGTCTTAATTCAGAAGGAATTTTAGAAACAAATTAGAAGCTTCTTCTGATCATACTCGCACTATCCTGAATTCAGTTACCAGTTAAAGCGCGACAAAGTCGGACATGTCGAATACGAGGATGGGTACAGACCCACAGGGCCACAGGGCAAAATTGGTTTTCATGTTATAAATTTTCTTTTTCAACGTTTTTATTGTAGCCGTTTCGTTTTTTGATATAAGCTGCGTGGCACTTTAAAACCCTCGTTTCTTACATTTTTATTTACATAGTTTTTATGCCAAAGATAGGGCATATCTTACTTCTTCTTCTATTTATACGAAATTGATGTAGTGATGGTATTTAATGGCTCCACCTGCGTTAAGCGGGTATTTCAGCCAGTGTCAAGTAAATAATAGCAAGGGCAAATTCAATAAATAAAAATGGATGATGACAGTGATAAAGATGGCGGATGACCCGATTCAAAAGCGGGCATATCTTTATAAAGCTCTAAAATATTGAGCACGATTTCTCTTTCTTTTGACATTTCGCCGCGCACCGCACTTTATTTTTTTTTTATCAGAAAGTTCGGAAACACCGATCGTGCACAAATCATACGTCCTCCACGCACGACGGGCGACTTAAATCGGTGACTAAATGCGATCACACGTTCCTAAACGCGTTTCTAACTAGGCTTCTAAGTGATTCAGTCAGTCAGAAACCATCCTTGCTTCTGAATTTACGATGCTAGCTTGCTGAATGCGATTATACTCGACTTAATTCAGTAAGGACTGAATTAAGACGACTAAATTTAGTAAAGTGTAATAAGCGCATTAGCAAATCTATCCATTTACTGTGGATCGTCACATCAGATATGTTCAACATTCACACAAAAAACACCCAAATCAAACAGACATACAAAAATACATAATTGTCTTCATCACATCTGTACGCCCCGAAGACGTAGGCAGGTATACAGAGGAACAACACATCGTTACCCGTTGCCGATGTTTATAACTCAATTGAATAGGGGAAAAGCCTATTGTCATTATACCGGGCACATTCCTCCTCAATGCGAGGTAGATTTGGGCCATAGTCCACCACCCTGGCCCAGTGTGGGTTGGTGAACTTTACACGCATTTCTATATACATGCAGATCTCCTCACGGTGTTTGGTTTCACCATACGTCAAATGGTAAAATGATATTCCCACATGAAATCCAAAAATCCCTACGCCAACACTCCTCGCTTCTAAGATCTACCAAATAGGCTATCACTGTGTTTCGTGAGTGCTTGTATAAGTACTTAAAATACTAAACATAATAAGTATAAGTATCTACTCAACTCAAAAAATACTTATTAAGGTTTATCTACCCTTGGTTTTTATAGAACAGAATATGGCCACAAAAATCTAACAGTACATCACATAAGTAACTGAGCAGCGTGTGTTGTTGCCTCACTTCACCTTGCTTGCTCTAGTGGTGTATGCGTTCAACCTGAACTGAACCGGATGTTGCAGGTTCGATTCCCGCCAGGGTTACATGACCTTTTCGAAATTCGTCTTAGTCTGAGTGTACGTGGGATCGCCCCCAGTCCATCGTATGATACCCAAAGTATAATTCTTATTCAGTTTGGGATCATACGATGAGTATGTGTTGTCTGACGATTTTTTTTTTTTTTTAATTTACTCTCTCTTAACAACTGTCAGCACAGTGGAGCTATAATTTTGGGCGAGGAATAAAAACATACAAAAAAAATGCCCACTGAGTTTCTTGCCTTTGTAAAGTCTGTATCACTTCATGGCTTTCTCCCCAAGCTTCACCACCTTGTCAAGGTTGTCTTTGAGAGTCTTGAGTTGGTTGAGCACATTGGAGTCCATCAGGGAGAAGGGGATGTAGGCCTGGGACTGGCGCAGCTGCTTCGGCTGCAGGGAGAGCATCGTGCCGTCCTGCAGGAGGATGTTGCAGTTGGCCTTCTCATCCGTTTGCATGCTGTGAACAGTGGTACAACATTACACAGATACCGTACAACCTCAAAAAAATATTGGACCAATTAGACACATTTTGATGACGGCTAGGCTTGATCTAGAGCAGTGGTGGGCAAACTTTCTTAATGTGGTGCCAGAAAGTTTAAGAAATTTCAGAGGAGGGCCAGAATGTACGTTCAAAAAGTCTGTGCTCTTATGAAAAAGTGGGGTCTCTCACTAAGAAGAAATTCTTAGAATTTTAGCCCCGAATTGGGAATAATAAAGAGGGAGCACTGTACTAAATTGAATCTACGTTATACTACTGGACCGTCAAAGTACAATTATCGCTGGCAATATACTATTCATGTCGAAGATCCGTCGGCGGGCCGGATTAAATGCATTCGCAGGCCGGAGCTGGATGTGCTTTGCCCATCACTGGTATATTGGTTTAAGCGTAGGTACTTTAAATACATAGATGGGTATAGATCCAGTGTAGGTAGATGTGTACTTACGTGTTGCAAGTGGGTACCATGACCGGCGAGCCCGACATGGAGACCACCATCTCACCCTGCCGCGGCTGGCGCAGGATCGTCAGCGGCGTTTGTGGCGTCACCTGCACACAATACAACATACTAACACTGAGTATAGTGGGTATCCACCGTCACCGTCTGCTAGGCACGTTTTCGCTCAATACGAGGGAGATTTGGGCCATAGTCCACCACGCTGGCCCAGTGCGGGTTGGTGAACTTCACACGACTTTATAAAGACGTGCAGGTGTTCACGATGTTTTCCTTGACCATTCAGCGAGTGATGATCATTATTGGAAATGACTTTGACATCTCTATACATATATAAAAATGAATCTCTATTTCCCTTGGTCATAGCATCACGCGTGAACGGATGGAACTATTTCGCTAATACTTTTTTAGTTGTGTTTATTATTGTCAGGAGAAGGTTCCTATGAAATAAAAAATTAAGGAAGTTGAGTGGAACATTAGAAAACTTAACGACAACATTAATATTGTTTTCTTATATTTACGCGAATACTATACATTGAAATTAAACTATTTTACGGATTTTATCGCGTTTATTTACTTGGGATCCAGTAATTAATATGATTAAATCCAAAACCCAAGTGTACCATTGCCAGACCTCAAGACACCGTAAGCACTTTCTGCGTGGATCGGACCGCAAACAACAACTAAATATGAGGGTACCCAGTTATTAACTATGACATCAGGACGTCTAACACCTCAGTCCCCCCGTGACCATGGTTGCTGTAAAGCAGCCGAAACGTCGGGAAAATAAAATAGTAAATAAACGCGATAAAATCCGTAAAATAGTTTAATTTCAATGACAACATTAATTTTACATTACTGTTAGTTGTTTCAATGACAGGACATCGTCTGTCGGATCAGCTAGTTTTATAATAATAATTATTATTATCAAATGTCGATTGTAACAAGTTAAAGATACCTTGGGCGTGATGACCGGATAGTTGACGGCCGAGTTCTTGTTGTAGGCGGGCGTCTTGTAGACGGACTTTGAGCGGCGGCGCTGCACGGTCCGGCTCGCGGTGGAGGGCGGCTTGCGGACGGACGCGTCCGCCGACCGCGAGCGCCGCCCGCCGCCGCGACTCGCACTTGACGGAACAGCTGTTAGATAGATAGATAACTCTTTATTGTTCCACCTCTTAATGAAATACAAACTATACCTACATACTACTACAGCCCTTTTAAAGTCGCACTGCTGGGCACGGGCCTCCCCTCAATGCGAGGGGGATTCAGGCCATAGTCCACCACGCTGGCCCAGTACGGATTGGCAGACTTCACACATTTATCGAGAACTAGACAAGTTCCCTCAGACGTGCAGGTTTCCTCACGATGTTTTCCTTCACCATTTCTTAGCAAGTGATAATCTGGGATGAAAATGAGAATATCTGAAATATGCAATTGTATTTTTTTTTTCACGGTACATTATTATCATTAGTATAAAACAGGTTTGTAGACGGATGGAAGTACCTATAAGCTTGCGATTAATCTTTACTACATAAATCAACAAACTTTACTAAATTAACATATCCTAGGGTTAAATCAATATGGTAAAAATCGAAAGGCATATATTTCAAGCTTACACAAAGCCGTACTTACCGAGGTACTTCTTCCCGGGTTGCCCCCCGGAGCCCTGCGATGAGTTCTCAGTGAGGTAGCCTGCTCCCAGAAAGCACCGGGTTAGTGGAAACAGTGACACCATGAACAATGGCTTGGTTAGTGCATGTATAGAGAATCAAGAGTATTACAAATGATGTCACCAGATGATATCTAAATAGATGTGAGGCCATTGAGAAAAATTCATTAATTACCATGAGGGTGAATCTCAAATTACTCAATTTGACTCAAATCAACTCAGACTGGTAATGATAATGATTGGCCAACAGAAAGAGACAACGGCATGGTCTGAGCCATACGAAAATGATGTCTATTCTGATGCAGTTTTGATTACATATGCTTTAATTTTCATAAGCAGCAATTATTGGGAAAGCAATTTTTTAAATGTTTCATGTACCTACATTACTGTCTTATAATGTCTTTTCCTTAAATTAGTGGTGGGCAAACTTTCTTAATGGGGGCAAAAGAAATTTCAGAGGAGGGCCAGAATTATAGCAAAAATGCATTTTGTGTTGAAACTTTTAACTATGTAAAAACATTACAGCATTACACACTTATACAAATATTACAAATTACAATTTAACTTTTATTTGAAGGCTTTGACATGGTAGGTGATGTGTACGTTCAGAAAGACTGCTCTTATGAAAAAGTGGGGTCCCTTACTAAGAAGAAATTCAAAGTAAGAAGAATTCTAGAGAGGGAGCACTGTACTAAGTAGAATCCAGTTTATACTTCTGGACCGTTAAAACATAATTATCACGGGCCATATACTATTCATGTCGAAGGACCATAGGCGGGCTGGATTAAACGCTTTCGCGGGCCGGATGTTCCCATCACTGGTCATTTAATTAATAGAAGCTAATGATCCATTTACAATGCTATTCAAGAATACTTTTGTATTAAAAATGTCATTGTAGCCACAAGATAGGTTTGAAATTTTTAACAGTTAAGAGGTAAAACTGTAACTGAGAGTCTAACTAAATGACAGTATCTACATTACACATTTACAAATTGTAATCTACTACCTAAATACAAATAATTTATTGCTATAATTACTTCTACTGGACACAAAAATAATTATAAAATGTTAAACTAATCTTCGATGGTTAAAGGTAAATTGACTCAAGCTCCATTTTGGCAACTTGGCATGAAACCCAGCTCAAAAGACGAAGAAAAAAATCATTGTTTAACTCAATATAGCCCAATATTGTGCGTGAGTCACTTGCCCCTTACCAGTTGTTACGATTATACCCATTGATCAAATAATGTTACTGTTAAATTGTGTTACATTACCCCATGTTATAGATAATTAAATATGCAAATGTTACCGTCATCATGTGAGGCTGATCTGCCTGAATGTCTTGTTACCCTGGTAGTTGGTACTTCTTTGAGATGCAATTCTGTTTTCTGTAAAACATTAATTTAACAGAATAAAGCGGCTAGTCTGAAAGACTACGCTATAATATATAGCACAACAATATCGCGCACCATACAAAGCAATAATATATAGTACAGTAATGTGTAAATGTGTCCATAACAATGTATGGTATGCGATATTTTTGTGCTATGAGCTATATACTATATGCTATAATATTATAGCGTAGTCTGAAACCCGCTTTAGGCATTGATAGCCTAGTCTCATGGCTATCCTGGTAATTAAGTTTCTGGAGTCAGAGTCCCTGTCTTCACTCATTTATTTATAATGTGTATTTATTGAATGTATCCTTGCTATTAATTACTTGACTTTGCCATTAATTCCACTAATCGCAGGTTAGCAGCCTTTATTCCTCTAATTCCATTAAAATTTCATTCATTTTGTTAAAAAAACGAAGCAAAAGAACTAAATTCCTCGATTTCAGAGTATTTTTTGTTAGTACCTACATTAATACTTTTGGATATGATGATAAGTTTCCAGTTTTTAAAGTGTTTTAAGTAAGTAACTAAGTACTTGAGTGGTCATGGACGCAGCAGCTGATTCAGATATTTAATTTCCAGGATAGATGAATATCTACTTTTTAAAGAGTTCTAGTTTCAACTATAACTATTATTTTTTAAAGAAAAATAACTTACCAGTTGTCCAACAGTTTTCTCTAAATATACGTTGCTTATCGATCCCAGCAGTATTTTAAACGCAAGCTCCACGTTCCTTATTTCCATGTGAGTCCGGGAATCAATTTTATTCTTCTGGTCTAACACTGAAAATGTTTTAAAAACCCAATAAAGATTTACAACTATTGAAATATGATAAACTACATTGGCAGTTAGTATCGTAGTTGCAAAAATTTACTATTTAAACAACACAATATTCTTTATTTACCAAGTTTATTTAGTTTCTTCAAATCGTCATTCTCAGAGGTCTTTTCCTGCTTCCTCACTGGACGTTTGGTTCGCGGCATTTTCACTAAAACTTTCTTCTATAGTTTAGAGACTTAATGATGAAGTTTAAGAATTGATATAAAAATGGATTCTACAGTCTCCCTTGATTCGTAATAAATTTAGAAAAAAGTACCAACACGAATTTAGCAAACCAAAACACAACCGTCCATTTTTGAACAGAATGATTACTCTACTCTATGGGTTATCCGCTCCCTCTCTCTCTATGATGGTTATTTCCGGATATTTTTCGGATTTAGAACAAAATCGTTCCAATCGAATTAATTCAATTTATTTTCTAGAATGTGAATGTGGGTTGGGCATTCCGCAAAAAAATGTTCTTCTATTTGAAACTTAAATTATGATCATTATAGATAATGTCCCTACAAGTTTCATTCTGTGAACAAAATACTGATAAACTGGAAAATGTTTATGGCAATAACTGTAACCAACTTCCTGTTTTCAAGTATATGACTGTGATAATTTAAGCTCTGAAATAATGTACACTTACTATATTTACAAAATCAATTAAATCTATTTTATTTTTTCTCATAAATTTGAAGTATGCAATCCCAACAAATGTATATTTTAAAGATGTACAAGATATAGAACTTGACTCCAATGGTGCATTGTTATGATGAACGAAGAATGGCGGACGTTGTCATTTCGCGATATTTCTTCACATTTTTATTGATAAATGCCTGCTGTGGTAAGTTATGTGAAATGTTATAGTGCTTAATTGTGTACTAGAGTGTGACAAATAGTTTGTGAAGATATCGTTCGCAAAATGTGTGCGCTCTCGTCAACATCGAAGATGCTTCTACACTTCGGTTTTATATTATTGTTTTCTAGCAGAGTGCGCGAATGTGCTACTATTTCTAGTGAAATTACTTGTAATCGAGCGCTATTTACAATCTAGTGGGAATATCTGCTCAGGATTGTTATGAAAATTAATTAACTATGAAATGATATGGTTGTTTACAAAACTTCGCATTTACGAGCAAATTCGCAGTTAATTACCACGCATAGATTCCCAAGCTTTTAACAATTGAGCTGAATGTACTAGGCATCTATTAAAAAAAGTTTTATAATGCTATTTAAGACTTAGAAGTAACAGCTGTATCCACCCACTCATTCTGTAACACAATAGAAATAGATAAATGTATATTATGTTCAATTCTTAATTACTCATTATTAAACTAAACTTCAACATACATCACCATTATGCCTGTATTCCCTAAATGGGTAAGTATAGATGCACTGCATTACACCCACACATCACCACTGTATTTTGGATCTCACATAATGACCTATAATAAAAATATAACTTTTATACATCTTAACACTGTCAGTAGATAATAAATTATGGTTGTGTTTCAGCGAGTCTCCCTGGTCCGAAGTCACCAGATGATGACGGGCTCACTGGCAGCATGCAGGGGCTAGACGCACAGCATCTAAACAACAGAATATCCATTGACAAAATGATGGTGCATCATCCTGAAACAAAGTAATACTGCTATACAGTTTATAATTATAACACTCATCTTAACTTTCTGCATCATTATTATGTTACTATGTTTAAAGGAAGTCCCTCCATTCCAACCATGGTTTCATGTCTTTATACCTTTAACGTCCCACTGCTGGGCACGGGCCTCCCCTCAATGTGAGGGGGATTCAGGCCATAGTCCACCACGCTGGCCCAGTGCGGGTTGGCAGACTTCACACATCTATGGAAAATTAGTCAAGTTCCCTCAGACATGCAGGTTTCCTCACGATGTTTTCCTTCACTGTTTCATAGCAATGATAATCTCGAATGAGATTCACACAAAAATCCCAGAGGTGCGAGCCGGGATTTGAACCTGCACAATTTGATTGCAAGGTGTGCATTCGACCACTCGGCTACCAACAGTTTATATATTATAACTGTCATCTTAACTTTCTGATCGGAAGTCCATCCATGCCAACCATGTTTCATGTCTAATTATTTTGACACTGACTCTGTAGACTGGGCCATCACTTACATGATGCTCCGTTTGTATTGAGCCACTGCAGGTTGGCACTGCAGGGTGCACCCCTATGATTAGCTTAGATGACTATCCAATCTAGTGAGCCTCTAGATATCCACTAAACTGGCCCTCTGTGGTTTCATATGCCTTTGTAATGAAATCAGGGTGTTCACCTTCTGGAAAGTCAGGGGAGAAGGTGGTCAAAGAATGTCATAGATTGTCAATGAAAAAACGTCAGGTCTGTTGGATTGTCAGGGAAAGCAAACGTATTGAAAATCTCAAGAGTGGGATACCCAGCATATTCCCCAATGAATTTCCCTTATAATGTCCATTTCCCAAAAAAAATAAGTAACATTGAAAAGGTTTATAAAGTCAAATGTTATTGTTTTTATCACTTAATGCTATTGATGTGTGTATTCAACAGTGACCCCTAAATATGTAGTTTAGGTATCTTTTATAACATCTGCACACCTCTTATAGACATAACCTTGTATTACATGCTTCATAACAGGAGGAAGAAATTTAAAAAAAGGTACATTTATCAATTCTACAACTGTCTATCTATGCTGTTTGGTACTGTGTTCTGATATTTTTAGTTTTTACTTATAATTTATGATATAATCCTGAGTGTAGGCCGCTCAGCTCACTGAATCGGGAGGTGTGGGTTCAATTCCCGCCAACGGCAAATTTCAGAAATGACCTTATTTAAATATGCCCTTGTCTGGGTGTATAATGAGACCGCCACCAGTCCATTGTACAAGCTTTGCTTAGTCTAGGATCATACTATGTGTATGGCGATATTTATCTATTTATATTTATAGTTATAAAATATGAGCAAGATAGCAATCTATCTATCTCATTATATAAATGAATCCCTATCTCCCTTGGTCACGCTGTAACTTGGGTATGACTTAAACGATTTCATTTTTAGGGGTCCGTACCCAAAGGGTAAAATGGGAACCTTATTACTAAGACTTCCCTGTCCGTCCGTCTGTCACCAGGCTGTATCTCATGAACCATGATAGAGTTGAAATTTTCACAGATTATGTATTTCTGTTGCCACTATAACAACAAATACTAAAAAACAGAATAAAATAAATATTTAACATGGCTCCCATACAACAAACGTGATTTTCTTGCTCGTTTTTATAGATAATGGTAGGGAATCCTTCGTGCGCGAGTCCGACTCGGACTTGGCCGGTTTTTAATAGTTTTCTAATACTTTTTAAAAGGTTCTCAAGGTAAAAAAAAAACATGAAAGGGTTAGGATTCCTAAATTTCGCGCGTACTGTTTCGACCTCAGATAGTGCATTATAATTGCACATGACCTTGCATGTGCGAATTTGCACTTTGCACATCTAGTCACCTTTGCCGGTAATACTTGTTCACTAACAGCACAAGATCGCGGTGTGTGGAGGATTAAAGGAGAGGCCTTTGCTCAGGAGTGTGACATGAAAATAGGCTAAAAAAACCCTTTGCAATCCTGCCTTTTATTACTTGCACTAAGTATTTTTTACTCTCTGCATCACTAAGGTTGGCTGGTAGAAAATGACTGAGACATTAAGCTTAACTTTTAAAACAATTACAAAAAAAAATATATATTATGTATCCACAGGTACAAATGTTATCAATGCGAGCCGCCCAACTGCTCGGAGGCGCTCGACCAACAAATATGCTCCAATGCGCTGTCTTGCTACAAGTCTTCAGTTCGGGACTCAAACGGAGTCCTGGTGCACTCCCGGGGCTGCGCCACCACGCATGCCCACTACCAGTTCATATGCTGGACTGCACAACAGCAGGGGTATGTAATCTTATAGCTAAAACCAAAACCTTTTTGACAGAGTTAAGTGATTGTTTGGCGAACTGCAACAGGTAGTATAAGTTAGACGTTTTTATGAATAACCAAAATTTCAGTTGCTTAACGGTGAAGGAAAACATCGTGAAGAAACCTGCACGTCTATAGAAAAGCGTGTGAAGTTCACCAACCCGCACTGGACCAGCGTGGTGGACTATGGCCCGAATCACCCTCGTATTGTGGGGGAATGTGCCCGGTATAATGGCAATCGGCTCGCCCCCTATTACATTAGGACCAAAATACATCGGCGAAGTGTGGGCGCACTACAGTGCACCTCTGCCTACCCCTTCGGGGAATACAGGCTTGAAGATGTATATTCTGCATTCAAAATTTCAGTTGTCATGAAAATAATGGAATAATTTTAGAATGATTGCTCTGTCAGCCCTATCCTTTGTGCAAGGTAAACAGTAAACTCACATGAATTTTGGGACAAAAAAGAAAATAGGCATTTGATTCCTAGTAAAGCAAATCCACAGATTAGACAGTATATAGGTTTCCAGCTTTACTCTGTTTCTTGTTCCTTGTTCTTCTCTTTTTTTAATAATATTAATGAATTTCTTATTTCTTGCTTTGTTTTTTTTTTTTTTTTCTCTGTACACTACAGCTCGATGCTAGCAAATGTTATCTTTATTTAAGCTGTGGTAAATGGTGTTGGTGATAAATTTACTTATAATTTATAATTTAGTGTTAGTTTTTAATTTGTTACTGTTTATTTACCCAAATAAATAAAAAAAACTAATAGCTCCACCTGTGATTAGCAGGTCTTCTGCCAGACGTGGTGGACTAGGGCCTGAATCCCCCTCGCATTGAGGGGAGGCCCGTGCCCAGTAGTGGGACGTTAAAAGGGCTGTAGTAGTCATGAATGTGATACAGATAGTTGATGTTACCGTACTAGAGTACAAATAGATTTGGTACTGATTTGTATACCTCCTTACAGCCCTCGCAAACGACACGCGGGTCGCCACAACATAACTTGCTGCCAGAACGACATGTGCAACAATGGCAGCTTCCCGGAGCTGCCACCTTTTGCGGATGCTGCTATAGAGCCGCTGCCTTCCAATGCCTGGACGCTATGGGCCATCGTGGCCACCTCCGTGGTCGCGGTGACGGTCGTTGGGGTTTTAGCCATCTTCGTGCTGAGAAGGAGTCATAGGTGAGTGATGCTGAGTATACACATGTATTGTGTCTGCCTTCATAGGGTTGTCTTGACCCATCAAGTTAGCCGTTCTAGCCTTACTTCAAGTTAGCCGTTCTTGCCTTACTTCAAGTTAGCAAGTTTGGCCGTCCAGGTTAGCAAGTTTGGCCGTCCAAGTCAGCAAGTTTGGCTTAACATGACCATGTTGTAGACATAAGTTTTATCTCTTTCAACTGTCAAATTTGTCGAGAAAATTACGTCACACCGAGCCATGTCCGGTACCAAAAGCTCGAAGTGACGTCATTTTCTTTGGAGCAATTCTCAAATCGAAGTTTTCTCTAATTAGACATATATATCATAAGTACACCACCAAATTTTGTCGTTTTGTTTCGGCACTTGTCAAATTTGAGAGCGAATTACCCACTGGTCATAATCATTGATAATAGTGATGTTTTATGTATTATAAAGTCAAGCTATTGTCATACTGCAATGACTGCCTTAGTCATCTATTCGTGGGGGTAGGTTTGCCGTCGCCTTGGCCTATCGTGGTTGGGTAATTATTTTGTGGGAGAAGGTCATAGGTGTCACAAGTCGCCGCTCACTGTGGCCGCCGTGGCCGCTATCTCAATCATGGCCGTCTCCTGTTAACACATAGTAATACAGTCTTAATATTCCAGGTCACGGGTGTCAAGGGCGGCGTTGCACAAGTTGGGGGCGGACTCCAACTATTTCTCATCGAATCTCTACAATCCACCATTGACCAGCCCATACTATGAAGGTATATTACATTATAGTGAGATATTTCCTTTGTATCTCACTTCTGAAATTATTTATCCTAATCTTTTAGACTATAACAACAATTGAAATGTTTAAAAATGTAAACTTTATGGAACTTTATTTTGCATTATTCTTAGATTTCTGATTTTCAAAAAGTTTACCTAATAAATTCATGTCCGAAGTCGTCTATGCGAAAGATAGTGTCATTCATGTCCGAAGTTGTCTATGCGACAAAGAAGTTTAGTGTAATTTATGTTCGAAGTCGTCTATGTGACACATAGTGTTCTTCATGTCCGAAGTCGTCCATGCGAAAGATAGTGTCATTCATGTCCGAAGTCGTCTATGCTTCAGATACTGTCCTTCATGTCCGAAGTTTTCTATGCGACAAAGAAGTTTAGTGTAATTTATTATTATTATTATTTTTACGAAATGAGCGATATGATGATATTTAATGGAATAAGATGAGGAATGGCTTCACCTGCGACTAGCGCGGGTATTTCGCCAATGTCAAGTAATTAATAGCAAGGACAAATTCAATAAATACACGTAATAAATAAAAATGAATGATGACAGTGATAAAGATGGCGGATGAATCTTGTGTAATTTATGTCCGAAGTCGTCTATGTGACACATAGTGTTCTTCATGTCCGAAGTCGTCCATGCGAAAGATAGTGTCATTCATGTCCGAAGTTTTCTATGCGACAAAGAAGTTTAGTGTAATTTATGTCCGAAGTCGTCTATGCGACACATAGTGTCATTCATGTCCGAAGCCGTCTTTGCGACAGGTAAGTGTAATTCATGTCCGAAGTCGGCTATGCGACAGATACTGTCCTTCATGTCCGAAGTTTTCTATCTGACAGGTGTCTTTCGTGTCTGAAGTTGAACGAGGTGTCTAACATATATTTGTATTCCCTCGTGCAGGTGTGGAGTGTTCGCAGAACGGTTCAGGCGGCGGCGTGCGGGCGACAGCCGCCGGCGACTCCACGCTGCGCGAGTACCTGGAGAGCTCGCTCACCAGCGGCTCGGGCTCCGGCCTGCCGCTCATGGTGCAGCGCACGCTCGCCAAGCAGGTCACGCTCATCGACTGCGTCGGGAAGGTACACTACACACTACACACCGTCACGCCTCTACTGCCCGCCGGAGTAGGCAGAGCTGCACTAAAATACACATCATCAATCACATGACTATTTGGTGTAGTGGTTTGAGCGTAGGCATACATACCTCACCGAGAGGTCTGGCTGTAACTGGTATCACCCACAGCCATAGTACAAGCGTTAGTCAGTTTGGGATCATACTATAAGTTTGTGTTTTTAACATTTTCTTATGAACATCTAAGCTTATGAACATTATCTTTGTGCTCAAAACGATACCTGTGACGCATTTCCAAACGGCAATTACTTGGAAACTATGACTGTTTTATTTTATTTTTATTGGGGTAATAAACAGGTACACAATGCTTAAAAACTGGATTATTCTAAACAGTTAACAGTACTAATTGTACATCCAACACCGTCACCCACGAAATAAATAGTTGGGGACCATATCTGGACTAAGCATCTTACATATAATATTATTTCGGACTTCTGATACACTGTGTATATGCTTCCACCGTGCAGGGTAGATACGGTGAAGTGTGGCGGGGCTCGTGGTACGCGGACAGCGTGGCGGTGAAGATATTCTTCTCGCGAGACGAGGCCAGCTGGCGCCGAGAGACTGAGATCTACAGTACCGTGATGCTGCGACACGAGAACATCGTGGCGTACGTCGGTAGTGACATGACCAGCCGCGCGAGCTGCACGCAGGTGACTATTACCGTCTATCCGCTATCTTGAAACCAGGGATGTTATGGAGCTCTGTAACCGAAACCAATATGAAAGTTTTGAAGTGACGTCATTTTCTCGACAAATCTGATAGTTAGAAGAGGCAAAAGTTATGTCTACACGGATAACCGTGTAGACATAAGTAGGATAGAATAAGCTAAGGGTGCTGGATATGACTCGGTGTGACGTAATTTTCTCGACAAATCTGTCAGTTGAAAGAGTTAAAATTTCTGTGTACACGGTCATTATAACACTATATGATTGATGATGATTTGATGATTGATTTTTGAATGTTTATATTCCAGTTGTGGTTGATAACCCACTACCACCCGCTGGGCTCGCTGTACGAGCACCTGGCCCGCGGCACGCTCTCGCGCCAGCAGATGATGGCCATGTGTCTCTCCACCGTCAGCGGGCTGCTGCATCTGCACACCGAGATATATGGGACACAGGTCACTATTACACACCTTGCTCATGATGTCTTATAGTGAGCGTCGCGATGTCTTATAGTGAGCGTCGCGATGTCTTATAGTGAGCGTCGCGATGTCTTATAGTGAGCGTCGTGACGCCTGATAGTGAGCGTCGCGACGCCTGATAGTGAGCGTCGCGACGCCTGATAGTGAGCGTCGTGACGCCTGTTAGTGAGCGTCTTATAACGAACTGTAGTTTATTGTACTTTGATTGTGTCCCGCATATTATTTTAATGCCGAGTCCACTGATTCTTGGACTCTTTTATTTATTTATTTGTTTGTCATGCGTCAGGGTAAACCGGCGATAGCGCACCGCGACATAAAGTCGAAGAACATCCTGGTGAAGGTGAACGGGGAGTGCTGCATCGCGGACCTGGGGCTGGCCGTGACGCGCGCGCAGCTGGCCGGCGCCGGCCGCGACCCGCGCCAGGGCACCACGCGGTACATGAGCCCGGAGATGCTGGACCAGAGGTGAGCCACACACCGACCACACACCGGCGCGAGACAATACTTACCCTATACAGGACTTAGTTTGGCGGTCAAGGGAAGATCTTCCTGCCTGGCGGGGTCCGCTGCGCTCCCCTGATATTGTCGGGAAATTTGTGTATATAGCTCAGATCGTCAAAAACTTATGTACCGCGAGTAAGGATTTTCATAGTACACTGTACAGGGTTCGAAAATATCCGATATTTATTATAAATATCAAAATATCGGATATTTATGATATATATCCGATATATATCAAAAGTTTGATATACACCCATTTTGTATAAAAGCAATTTTTTTTTGTTGTAAATTTTAACTTTTCTAGGGCTGTTATGAGGTGCTAATACTTTATAAATTAAATTAAATTATTTATTAGAGACAACAAACAACAGTACATAAAAATTGACAAATAGTATTACAAAAAGTTATCCAAACACAGTACAGTCCACGGCGTTGTCCACGGATTAATTACTTACATATTTTCAAAGATTAATGACACTAAAAATCGTGAATACAAAAGTATTTTTTTTGCAGAAAACCTAGGTTTTTGAAATCTGTTTTTGTTTTTTGTTAAAAATAATTTCAATTTGAAAAATAATTTGAATACCGGGTAGTGAATTACCATCCGGTATCCGGCCGGATAGTGAATTACTATCCGGTATCCGGCCGGATAGTGAATTATTACTATCGTGTATCCGGCCGGATAGTGAATTACTATCCGGTATCCGGCCGGATAGTGAATTACTATCCGGTATCCGGCCGGATAGTGAATTACTATCCGGTATCCGGCTGGATAGTGAATTACTATCCGGTATCCGGCTGGATAGTGAATTATTACTATCCGGTATCCGGCCGGATAGTGAATTACTATTATTGACACTAAAAATCGTGTAAGAATACAAAAGTATCTTTTACAAAAAACCTAGGTTTTTGAAGTCTGTTTGTGCGCGCTGGCACATTAAAACGCAGGGGTCGTTGATAATTTCCTTTTAATTATATGCAGTGTGATTCGGGCACGACGAATAACAATATTCGGGCGCGATGCGACACGCAACCGCCGTGTGTTATGTTAGTTTTTGTTTTTTGTCAAAAATATTTTTTGGACTAGAACTTACTATTACGGTATTAGGGAGTATTTTTAACTCTACTCCAACATTTGGGAAGTAGAAATACAGTAACAAACGCCAAAAATTACTTAATATTATATATTTTTAAACAATTTTTCAATTGATATATATCATAAAAAAACATTTGATATATATCCTCGAACCCTGACATTGTATGGCGGTTAATTTCTTGTACGCGTAGAATTGTGATGTGTTGGTAGTAGCGCCATATTGTTGATTTGAGTGTAACTCTCTATAACTGTTAATCCTTTTTCGAAAAGAGTATCATCCAGGGGGTCTCTCGCCCTTGGTCTTTCAATAAAAAGATCTGGTTGACATTGGTCCCCCCAGCATAAACCTGCAGTGCTTCGAGTCGTTCCTGAAGTGCGACGTGTACGCGCTGGGGCTGGTGCTGTGGGAGGTGTGCGCGCGAGTGTCGCCCGCACGGGACAGGGAGAGCCGGCCCCCCTTCCACGAGCTGGCGCCGCCCGACCCCAGCTTCGAGGACATGCGCAAGATCGTCTGCGTCGACGCCGCCCGCCCCGACCCGCCTCTACACCCGCATCCGGTAACAACACACACACACACAGACTTATGTATTTATAACAGAGACTTATGTCTGTTGTCCCTTCGTGCCCTGATAAAATCAAACTTCTAGGTTAACGCGATCAAAATATACGGCGGTTTATGTTGCATTTTCATTACATTTGCACGGGAATCAAAAACCTATAGGGCACTTCTCGTTGACCTACAATAATGAAATTTGGTAAGAAGCAAGGTCTTACAGGCCAAGTAAAGGCATAAATCCGTAAACTGCAAATTTATTGTTAGAAAATGATTTTTTTGCGATAACAAAATTATCTTGTAGTTACTTTGTATTGGGACACTATACACCAACTGCAAAGTTAGGTTTGTCTCTCTATCCAGTTTATCTTTTCGTTACAATAATGCTCGATGTTTTCACAGTTTAGGAACGGAAGCCTCTGTGAGCGAGTCCAGCTCGTGCTTGGCTGCTTCTTTTTATTGATTTACAAAATTGAAAACGAAATTTATTTCTATGCTGTCCCTTGCGTTGTGTTAAAGTTTGTGAAGATGAATAGCTAAATGTTTGTTACTCTTTCGCGCAAAAACTACTTAACGGATTTTTATGAAACTTTGCAATATTATTGTTTATACGTAGAAATAATATGTAGGCTATAATTTATACTACTACAGCCCTTTTTTTTTATCGTTCCACTGCTGGGCACAGGCCTCCCCTCAATGCGAGGGGGATTCAGGCCATAGTCCACCACGCTGGCCCAGTGCGGGTTGGCAGACTGCACACATCTATCGGGAACTAGTCAAGTTCCCTCAGACGTGCAGGTTTCCTCACGATGTTTTCCTTCACCGTTTCATAGCAAGTGATAATCGCGGATGAAAATGAGATTCGCACATAAATCCCAGAGGTGCGAGCCGGGGTTTGAACCTGCACACTTTGATTGCAAGGCGTGCGTTCGACCACTCGGCTACCACTGCTTTATAATTTATAACGATGTTCAATAATGTAATATTTGTATATTGTATAATATAACCACCTACCTCCCTCCCTCAGACGATGGTCGGCATGGCGAACTTGATGCGTGAATGCTGGCACCAGAACCCGTCGGTCCGTCTGCCCGCGCTCCGCATCAAGAAGACGCTGCTGAAGCTGGCCGCGCAGGACAACAGCATCCGGCTCAACGACGACAACGAGGTCTCCGTGTGACGTCACTACCACCTTTACCAACTTGCCAGTACCATAACTCACAGCAAAAGTACGTTTTTCAATGGAGTGTCATGGTGGCCGTTGCTACAGAAATGGGATTTCTATTCGTTCTGATGCAGAGTACATTTTCAAATACAAATTTCATTCGATTGCTATAAATGCAAGTAGTCATGCTGTGTTCCAATAAAGACAATTCATTGAAGAATGTGCTTTTGGTATGAGTTAATTAAGTTCGTTTTGGTATTTGCAAAAAAATTGAATTCTTGATCGCGTCTTGAAGCCTCAGTTAGCCCGTGACATTACAATTTAAAAAAAAAACAGAAAAATCAACGCAATATGAACAGGCAGCACCTTTGTCACAACACTAGCGGAAAATATACAAGGTGTATCAGCAGGCTTAGCATGACAGCGTAGACAGTTTTATCACTTTCAACTGTCAGATTTGTCGAGAAAATTACGTCACAAGTCCAGTACAAAAAGCTCGAAGAGACGTAACTCCTCCTCCTCGACAAAATGTCTACATTGTCTACACCGTCATGCTAAGCCTATAGAAGTCCGAAATAATATTTTGAGTACCTACATGTACGGTAGCTAATATGTTGATGCATAGGGCCCGGGATTTGAACTTGCACCCCTTACGTTGAAGGCGGGCGTTCTTGCCCACGAGGCTACTGTGTACTTTAGCAGTCCAAAATAAATCAAGGTTTTAGCATTTGGATTAGGCTAGCTTAGTTTTAAGAGATATATGATACCGAACCCAATCCCCAATGTATGTACCGTCGTGTTATTTACGTAACATTAAAGTGCCGAATAGTATTGTAACATAGAATAAGTTGTAAATACATTTTTTTTAATAAGTACATGATTGTACAACATGTTTGTGGAATATTTGCCAAACAATTGGTACTCGAATGTCAAAGTCAAATCGTAAATTCTGCATAGGCCTGTAGCGACATCTATCTCGCCACATACGAACTAAATCCTGCATCGAAATATTGCGATCCGAGCGATTGCACATATATACAAGAACCCGACAACAACGTATGGGCAGTAGCCCACCAGACACAAAACCCGTCTGGTCGGAGGATCCTCCCTTTACCGCCAAAGGCCCTTAGGGACACTTACAAATTGTCAAATTTAATTATTTTTTTTCTTACATACTACTACTGGATCGAAACGCGACCTTAACTGAGAAGATCCGGCAAGAAACTCAGTGGGCTGATATTTTTTGTTTTGTTACTTGATGTAAACCTACTACTGTCTACGTATTTAAACCGCCCTTGCATTGGAGCGGATAAAAGAGAAAAAAAATATCCAATTCGGTCAAGCCGTTTTTGAGTTTTAGCGAGACTAACGCACATCTATTGTTTTTTTTTAGTGTACGCATCATGAACTGATTTAAATATTCAGGAAAGGTATTGATCATCTCACAAACGTCTTGTATACTCATTGTAAATAATGGATATATTGTAGATTTAAGTAAATATAATTAAATTTATAGATTTTTTATTTTACGTATTGAATTTTGTGTCAATACATTTACGTTGCCATGTTTTATACGCGTTTGAATCTAATAAAAAATAAGCATTTCGTTCGTAATAATTACGTTGAATTAAGTTACTAATATTGTTATTTATTTAAGGATTAAGCTGTCAATGGTGTCGATTCTCTTGTTACCTACATAAACTATACTGAACTGAGCCGACCTTGGTGTACGAGCGAGACGGCAATATTAGTAGAGCTGTCAAATGTAGTTTAGTTGTAGTTATGGAGTGTAGAGGGAAGGAGTGACATCTTGGTATTAAAAAAGTGTCCGTCGAAATGCAAAAATAATTAGTTCAAAAAAATTCTACAATGGCGCTGGTGTCGACACGGTGACAGGTATGAATATAGCAATTGTATACTCGGCATACTTCAGTTCATCCACAATTCTTTTTGAAGTAATTATCTTTGCATTTCGTAAGGACACTTTTTAAAATTTTTCCCATTGGAGATTGCGCTCCTTCCATTCTACACACCATAGTTGTAGTTAATAAATGACAGAATCGACAGAAGTGATTATAAATTAATATTAGATCAATTAATATCGGTACTAGTTGCCTCCTACGAGCGTTGTTTGAAACATTCAGTGTTGTTGTTTCACCAGATCATTGCGGTCTTGCATTTATGGATTGCTGTCTTGCTCATGCATAATAGACGAACGACGCTAATACACTTATTATAGTTTTGTTCTAACAGGAAGCTCTCAAAATGGGCCTATAAGATGTAACTATAGGTTTGATAAAATCCTTGATTTAAATATTTCCATTCGCCCGTTCAGAAACAGGAGCAGGATTTCTTTATTCACACATATTTTCACGCTTATATCCCACGGGGTTAGGCAGAGACTACCGATTGCCATTAACTACGATCCTGACATACCTCTTTCGCTTCGCCCACATTGATATTTTCATGTAAACCAAAAATGTACAAATAAAACGAAAAAATATTTAAGATTCTACCACCCATTCAGAATGCATTTCCTATGGAAAAAATACTCCATGGTAGTCTTAAAAAAGGATTATATTATTTCAAACAACGCTTATATGTAAACAGTTGTTAGGTGTGTATAAAATTAATTAAAATACTATACACTCGTTGACATTTACACTTTATTAATATTAAAATATATTTGTAAGTATGAATGTAATTTGGATAAAGTCGGTAGCTATCATGCATCTATTCATTGGTTACTTAGATTCTTGATTTAAAAAATACTCGAAAAGACAATAAATTTGTATCCAGATGCGCTTGCGACGCTTGTTTCTTTGAATCTCGCTTTAACACAACGTGTCAGTAAGATGCCAATAGACGTTTCTACCTTCAAATTTACAGAATGTTTTAATCTATTTACAGCACAGAACATGCTTTGTTCTGATTTAAGGACGGTGTGTTCTAAAAACATGGGAAAAAGGTTTCCTCTAATCCCAAATTTATACAAGCTTTCTTAATGTGTCATAACATGCTAAATAGCTAGGGTTTTTTTAAATACCTTGGATGTGTTGTTTAACCTAAAACTGACGTTAGTTTGAAAAAACAATTGATTTCAAACTAATCTTTTTGTATCAGGCATCGCAAATTTCGATAATTGCAAATAGTAATAATTTTCTTATGTCCATGACCTTAGTATTTATAGTTTAATATCAAACTGGAGTATTCAAGATCCTGATAATTACTCGTCGCCAATATTTTTTGGCAGAAGAAGCGGAAAGCAGGAGAATCTAATTTGTATTTACCAGTTCTTTATGAATATTGTGTTCAAGTTTACTGTAAATATTAAGTGTAACATGTAGTCATAAGTAAGACGCGTCGTGTGTCGCAGCTATAAAAATAATAAAATATTTGTTTAGTGAATTTAGTTTTAATATTTCAAAATCCATAAAGCCGGTCTAAGGATCTGAACGGAACTCGAATAATATAATTTTTTTTAAAAGAAAATTCGTTCAACCGCTTAAAAAAATAGATGTTTGGGTCTAAGAGTGATTAATTATAAGTTCCGCCGATATAACAGGGGCCATAGTCAACCTATATATTGTAATATTTTTATTATGGTTCTCTTTATTCCTCTTCACCACATTCACCTTTTTAGGGTTCCGTACCCAATGGGTAAAACGGGAACCCTATTACTGAGACTTCGCTGTCCGTCTGTCACCAGGCTGTATCTCATGAACCGTGACAGGTAGAAACTTGAAATTTTCACAGATGATGTATTTCTGTTGCCGCTATAACAACAAATACTAAAAAACAATAACATAAATATTTGAGGGGGCTCCCATACAATAAACGTGATTTTTTTGCCGTATAAATACGGCAAAGATAATGGTACGGAACCCTTCGTGTACGAGTCCGACTCGCACTTGGCCGGTTTTTTTAGCTTATAATGAGGTTAGGTGTTAGAATGAGGTCGTATAATATACCGGTGTGACCCGATATGAGGCATTACCTACTATTTTTACATAGAAAGATAGCATTATTAAAATAATAATGTAGGTCATGAAACATGTCTTGAGATTTTAAGTGTTATAAATTTCGTGCCATCTCCCTGAAAATTGTTTATTTACTGTACAGATTTTAGATATCTGTGATATTCTAGAGAATTAATTTCTTCCACTATCGCCCAGTAGATGTCAGTAAACAGCATTATTTATTGCAAATTTATCAATGCATCTCCTGCTATATCATGTTGTCCTAGTACTTTCGTGCCGCTCGGCGTGTATCGACGCCGCTCAGCGTTGACGCATGCGTCATTTTGTTTCCGTTACTTTAGCTATTGGATGATAGATGACGCTGCCCGACCGCAACCGACTAGTATGCAGCTTCTGTAATCTCATGTTCTCCTGGTACATTTGGGCCGCCCGGCGACAGCCACGCCGGCATTTGGATTGAGTCCGGCACTGGGCGGCTTCAATATCTCTCTGTCTCTCTCTCTACCCTTGTAATGTCATTAAAGCAAGTTACATTCGATTTACGCTGCTATCAAAAAGTAGTTCTTTGAAAAATACTTAGCATTTTTATAAACCATTTTTTTTATTTTGAGTTACTTTGGCTGCTATAGAAATCTAGAAAATACCCAAAAACACTTCACAAGACAAGGCTTTAATTATTTTTTGGGTATAGGTATAGTTTTAGAAAATACCCATATTTGTTCATTTCTTAATTTCAATTGGAGTTTACTCAATATAAAACTTAACACAAAATTTAGTTTAAAACATTTATTATAAATTATAATAAAAAAAGCATACAAGACAATAACTTAAACTAAGCAATGCACGAGTTGGTACGTTTCTTATCAAGTCCTGACTTAGTCTAATTACATTTCATTTAAAAACAGACTTTCGAATATAATACTATCTTTCATCATTATATTATCACTCTCAATATTTTGCTCGTAACGACGCGTCAAATAGGGTTGACGGGTCACAGCGCGAGATCGCCGAAATCAGGAGATATTTTGTTCATCGCTCATCGACGCTTTGGTGAGACTAGTGTTGTAAAAGACTTAAACATTTAAACATACATACTCACCAACCTGGCACATGGCAGTTTGGCAAGCTGACAGTGCTAGTTAACTCTGTAAGCAACTCTTACGGTGTTCTAGTAAACTCTAATCCCATAACTCCAAGTAACGTTATCTATAGACCTCAGCAAAGTAGTTGAGTCTTAAGAAAAGACTAGTCTTATTGCAAGATTCAGATTAAAACCAATTTTAGAGTATGATTGTTGGTTGATATGGTTTTTGTGGACTTCTCACGCGAGTCTTTTACAACACTGGGTAAAAAACGACAAACGCACGCTATTTTAGCCTCTAATTCTCAGAAATATATATATATATATAAAAGTGTTAAAAAATGGTCCAGCGAGGATAGTTCGGGCTTCGAATACCAAGAGACGGAACAAGACTACCGCATTTTGATATCCATTGCACTGTTTTTTGTGTAAATATAGATTTTTTTATGAGAATAAAGCAATGGATGCAATACGACGTCTTGTGCCGTGTTCTGGTAGCCATGTAAAATAGTTCAGCCGGCAGCTATTAATCATGGTGTTCGTCTTGCGCTAGCTCCTCCAAGTCTTCCTGATCAAACTCAGTGTCGTCTTCGGCCGTCGCCTCCTGGTACTGCTGGTATTCGGAGACCAGATCGTTCACGTTACTCTCGGCCTCGTTAAACTCCATCTCGTCCATGCCCTCGCCGGTGTACCAATGCAAGAAGGCTTTACGCCTGAACATGGCGGTGAACTGCTCCGAGATGCGCTTGAATAGCTCCTGAATGGCTGTGGTGTTACCAATGAAGGTCGACGACATCTTTAGCCCCTTCGGAGGTATGTCGCACACGGCTGTCTTCACGTTATTGGGGATCCATTCCACGAAGAAACTGCTGTTTTTGTTCTGAATCGACAGCATCTGCTCGTCGACCTCCTTCATGGACATGCGTCCACGGAAGATGGCGGCCACGGTCAGGTAGCGGCCGTGACGCGGGTCACACGCCGCCATCATGTTCTTGGCGTCGAACATCTGCTGGGTCAGCTCGGGTACAGTCAAGGCGCGGTACGACTGGCTGCCACGAGATGTCAGCGGCGCAAAACCGGGCATGAAGAAGTGGAGACGAGGGAAGGGCACCATGTTCACCGCCAGCTTGCGGAGATCCGCATTCAGCTGACCGGGGAACCGCAGACACGTCGTCACGCCGGACATGGTGAGCGACACGAGATGGTTCAGGTCTCCGTACGTCGGGTTGGGGACTTTGAGGGTTCTGTAGCAGATGTCGTAGAGAGCTTCGTTGTCTATGCAGTAAGTTTCATCTGTGTTTTCGACTAGCTGATGTATAGAGAGAACTGCGTTGTAGGGCTCCACGACGGTATCCGACACTTTAGGCGAGGGTACAACTGAGTATGTGTTCATTATTCTGTCGGGGTATTCTTCCCTGATTTTGGAGATGAGGAGTGTGCCCATGCCGGAGCCGGTGCCGCCGCCGAGCGAGTGTGTGAGCTGGAAGCCCTGAAGACAGTCGCAGTTCTCGCACTCCTTACGTACTACATCGAGTACTGCGTCGACGAGCTCGGCGCCCTCGGTGTAGTGTCCCTTGGCCCAGTTGTTGCCGGCGCCGGACTGTCCGAAGACGAAGTTGTCCGGGCGGAAGAGTTGGCCGTATGTGCCGGAGCGGACGGCGTCCATGGTGCCGGGCTCGAGGTCGAGGAGTATGGCGCGGGGGACGTACTTGCCCCCATTCTCCGCCGTCGCAACTGTGGACAAAGAGAACCCCAGGTTAATATCATAACGAGAAGTTTCTTACGAGGCTCTAACTGGAGGCTCAATCTGGCGGCCTTATCTCAAAGCTTGCTTTTATGCCAGCAACACAGACAATTGGGAGAAAAGAAGCTGGAACTATTTCAACCCTGAACAAACATCATTTTCAATTTATTAGTACTAGCAGTTTAGCGATTATTTAACTACCTACAAGTATTTAATCAGAGTCGCAGAATCCGAGGTTTTATTTAAATAAGAGTAGCATATTACGTGGTCATTCGTTCCTTCAGGTTATTGCATAGTTTATCCTTTAACGCGGTTACTTATTTATAAAGGCAAACGATGTACCTTCTACTGAGGACTTACAGACTCCAAACTGAACTAAGCAAAACAATTGTTGCTATTGTTTCAAGACCAAAAAACGAATTCGTTCTGAAATTCAACCGCAGGACATCAGTCGTTGCTGCAACCTATGGAACAACACAATACAGGGCCTCAAGTATACTATGCTATCGTTGTAGAATGACAATGCTTTCACTATAAAGTGTAGACATTGACACCATGAAGTCATTAGACTAGTCATATCCTCCGTACCATTCTATAAAATTATGTTATCAGACTTGAAGACCAGTCGTGAATAAATACGCCTAATTCAGATGAAAATGTTCAGTATACCTCTAAGACAATGCAATTAAACGCCACAAGGTCCGGCGCACCGGCGGTCAACGACATCAAATCCGCCTTGAACTTAGGTTATAAACTTATCGTGCCTACCTAACAACGAACGCTGTGTCGTATGTGGAACCGTTGTTTAAAAAAACATTTATTTGATCATTATTTACTTGTTTTATATTAACAAATAATGTTGTTATCTATAATGGTATAATCATCGGTGGGTAGATTATTTTAGAGGGCAAGGATCTCGTCTCTTTTCTTGCAGCTAATCAAATCTATAACCTGAAATTAATTAGTCAAATAGGAACCTAACGCAGCCACTCATTTGTAGATCATACTTGTTGGACGTTTTGTAATATCTAGAAATATGACGACGGCTTCGTCGAGTGCGGGTTTAATTTCCGTCAGCGACGAACTTCCGAGTGGCCTTGTCAGAATTTGTCGAGGTCTGGGTATAACTGCGATCGCTCTCAATCCATTCTATGATCCCCATAGTGCAAGCATTGCTTAGTAGAGAACCATATGATGATTGTGTGTTGTCTGGCGATATTCATTTGTTATTGATAGCATCTTATTTATAGCTACTTGCAATGCTTTTTGCCATGGAATTAGTACCTGATACGAATCTCACTTCGGTAATTACGGGCATATAATTAAATCCAGCTTATGAAAAAAACAGTCAGCAGTAAATGGTATTACATTTAACCAAAGTTGTACACTTTCAGAAGATGCGAACAATATTGTGAAGTTCATAAATTCAATTTAATTTATATTCACAAATCCCGAAAAACTATTAACAATATAATATACTACTATTAACTATAATACCAATAATATCTTTGGTTCTGTAAGGGAGATAATCCAAAAAGTAATTAATCTTTGAAACCTTACACGTTAGCTAAAATAGGGTTGTTTATAATCTTCGTATGTCCTAGCATCTACTCAGTCACCAGCTTCCCCATCGTCTTAAGTTCAATTAACTCTTTCATTTAAAACACTTGAAAGCAAGAGCATTGTAAGTAGGTACCCGCAATTGCGAGCAGGCGGGATTATGAATGATAATGGCAGTGGAACAGTTAGATTAACGGGTGCGCCGGAGCGTGCCGAGTGGTCGCCGTAGCCGCAGCCCCATCGAGTGGTAGCACTCAGGCTGCAGCCGGCTATGGCAACAACAAAGCAGGCTCACTGACGAGTCAGAACGCGTGCGGCAGATTTTATCCCAATAGCAAAATGAACTGTGTTGACTCAAAGATAAAGTTCATTCTTAAGCTAAATGACACTGACAGACCGAGCGAAGGAAGACGCGTGGCGGCTTTGCTTTTCACAGAAATTCAATCTTTATTCATATTGACAATAGAGGTCGTTTTGGTATTGGCGAATATTCTGCCGCTTTTGACACTCCAGTGTACGCGGGGATTAAAGCCTTGATTCCAAGTCCACAAAACTATCGTTTTGCAGTCGCTATGAGTTCATTTTTGAAGGTATGAAAACAACATCCTTTATCAATGGTACCTTGCTAGAATATAAAAAGTGTAGACATTAGATTTTGTCACCTTGACGCCATTAGACTATATTCAAGGCGACCGATCTGTGGCGCGACCGCGAGGCTAACATCACAGAAATTCAATCTTTATTTATATAGTTACACGGTACATTTTCAAAAAAAAACAAGTTAATTCGCTCGCCTGAGTAGGTATAGGGCGTAAATGTGAATCTTTCGCTTTATCTCTTTTTCCCTTAGGAATTAAGAAAGAGAGAACGAGACTGCGACGTAATGCATGACATTTCTTATCTTGTCTGTAGCAATGATTCTATCATTAGTTTAGTATTAAATAAAAGAGAAGGTCTACGTAAAGTATTTCTATGTAAATGATTCGTACTTCGAAATATTTGTACAATCCTACTATTTTACTTCAACGACATCGACTATCGAGCGTAAACTACACGTCAAACTCATGGTAGAGTCACAAAAACATTAGGTTTTGGTTTATAATCTCATTACAACACTTTTACCGACCGGTCCGTACAATCCTGACCAATTATGACTGATTTAAAACAATTAAACTCTACATGAACACACATACATACAATTGGTTTAAATAGGACAATGGCCTCGCCGGATGCAACTTTATAATCCGTCTTCTTGACTTTAACTTATTGCCCTGAAAATACTAGAGTGGGCCAATGCATATGACTTTTTTAAAATGTACTCTATTTCAATATGCATAAAGATTCAATTTCTGTGGCAAAAGTGACGCGTCTAAATTCACTCGCGTCATCGTCGACGTCTCGTTACCAAATGGATGAAATGATGAAAATACATCATCATCATCACGCCTGTATTCCCCGAATGGGTAGGCAGAAGAGCACTGCAGTGCACCCACACTTCGCCGATGAATTTTGGTCACTATGTAATAGGGGGCGAGCCTATTGCAATTCTACCGGGCACAATCTCCTTCAATACGATGGAGATTTTTGGGCCATAGTCCACCACGCTGGCCCAGTGCGGGTTGGTGAACTACACACGCCTTTCTATATACGTGCAGGTTTCCTCACGATGTTTTCATTCACCGTTTAATAGCAATTGGTAATCTCGGATGAAAATGAGATTCTCACACAAACCCAGAGGTGCGAGCCGGGGTTTGAACCTGCACATTTTGATTACAAGACGTGCGTTCGACCACTCAGTTGCCACTGCTGCTGCTCGCTTAATTAAAAGATATTATTATTTATTCGTATTCCTCTCCACAGCATCGTTTAAAGCTATTACCAAAGAGTCATAGTACCCACCACAGCATCTGCAGTCTACTCTACTAGTCTCATTAAAATAATATGACAATTATGAAAGAAAGCGAATACCTACTTTCATATTTTCATGAAATCGTCAATGAGTTAATTGGCAACTCTACAATTCTCACTCTGCACTCTCTACTTTCTACTCTATTATACAGTTTGAAAGTGATAATCGACATTTAATCTATGTAGAGACAGCTGCAAGGTTTCAGATCTAGATTTAAACTTGCATACTGACGGTGCAGGCAAACATAGTGAGGAAACCCGCACGTCCATAAAAAGATACGTATGAAGTTCACACGAAAAGGAAGGCAATACATCGTTACTTCCCAATGAGAAATAACTCTTAGAAATTACTTTCGAAAAACAGCAGAATGATATCGAATAATACTTTATCGATTGTAATAACGGGCTAATAAAACAAGTGTAGGTAGTTACTTATTTTGAAAGTAAAATATTGTGAGCGCAGATTGAAAGCGATGTCCCAATTTTATATTTAACTTTCATATTATATTTTTATTCATCTCGTTACAATAAGAAATTTTAATAAAAGTAACAGAAAAGCGCCATGGGAATCTATAAATATTCCCACGATACTACTACTACAGCCCTTTTAACGTCCCACTGCTGGGCACGAGCCTCCCCTCAATGCGAGGGGGATTTAGGCCATGGTCCACCACGCTGGCCCGGTGCGGGTTGGCAGATTTCACACATCTATCGAGAACTAATCAAGTTCCCTCAGACGTGCAGGTTTCCTTACGATGTTTTCCTGCACCGTTTCATAGCAAGTGATAATCTCGGATGAAAATGAGATTCGCACATAAATCCCAGAGGTGCGAGCCGGGGTTTGAACCTGCACACTTTGATTGCAAGGCGTGCGTTCAACCACTCGGCTACCATTGCTATCGCGATATCCGATGATATCGCGTCTAACGAAACAACATGAAATAAAAGTGATACAAGTATGTCCTGAATGTAATTCCTTCAATCACAACTAACAGAGTTGATTAAGACCCCCGGCATACCGGTGCCGATAAGACACAAGCGTCAACATTTTTGCCAAAACTAAAACGAACTGTATTGACTCAAAGAAAAAGCTTATTCTTCAAAGAAATGTTACAGGGCATGCGAATTTTGGTGCGTGCTCGCGTGGCGTATCACAGAAATGTAATCTTTATGTATTTATTACATCTGTCCTTGCTATTCAATACTTGTTATTGACGAAATGCCAGCTACTCGCAAGTGCAGCCATTCCTCATCTTATTCCATTCAAAATTCATTTATTTCGTGAAAGAAGAAGAAATCACTCTGCTGTTCCTTCGCGCCTGCACGCTTAACATGATACTGCGGACAATATATAATCCATAACTTAAACCCTGGCGGGCCCTGCGTAGACATAAGTTAAGTCTCTTTCAACTGTCAGATTGGTCGAGAAAATGACGTCACACCAAGCCATGTCCAGTACAAAAAGCTCAAAGTGACGTCATTTTCTCGACAGATCTGACAGTCGAAAGAGATAAATCTTATATTTACACGGTCATGCTTAGGGTCGGTCTACCGATTTTATCGATAGAGTTAGCATGATATGACTAATGTGCTTATGCTAAGGCCGGTAGATAAAGCTCGATGTAACGTCATTTGCTCGATAAATCTGACAGTTGAAGGGATAAAACTTTTTTCTACGGGTTCTGAAAAGTTGGGAATTCTACGAATAGGATGTAGACAAGACACTCACCAGAGGCCTCATTGTAGTAGACAGAGATGCGCTCGAGCTGTAGATCGCTGGTGCCCTTATAAACACCCGCAGGGTCGATGCCGTGCTCTTCAGATATGATCTCCCAGAACTGAGGACAAAGATGAACTCACATTAGTAAATGCATCACTGAATAAAGCACACTCCTCGTACGTTCACAAAGTCACGCAAGTATTTTAGCTACCATAGCCAAATAGTCAACCTTTTTCCAAGTCAGTGCTACGCAGTAGTCAATATTAAATGATCCAGCGGGTAAAAGGCCAATGGATGGCTCACTGAATGCTTCATAATATACAAAAAAGATTTGATTGCCCAGTTAATCCGCCCTATACCTAATATCGCGAATGCATTACTGAATCACTATCATAATATGAATTGCAACAGGAGTTGCAATTTATATTATGATAACAGAAAATACACTTTTATGCGCATACATATTCACACATTAGACTAGGTACTATTTAGTAGAGCTAAGTAGAGTTACGCTAACAAGCAAATTTAAGCAATTTTTGAAACCTCTAGAATTGTATTAATCATCGCAAAGTTTATAATAAAGATGGATGCTTGAGTTACTCGTAGAGTTTCATAACTTTTTATTTGTAAAGGAAGAGTTTTTGAGATTTTAATAAGATTCAACATGAATTTTATCATTTCTCAAGTCATACTCAAAAGACTGTAACCGCGGAATTCAAGACTATTTTGTCAATTCTTTCACGACTCATGTCTTACAGTAAATACGCTAAATCATAGTTTTGTGCGTTTATAGTTTCCTACAGATTTCATAGTTCCTTTATTCTGTCAACAAAAGAAATACAACAATGAATATACTCCCCTACGTCGGGTTTATATTTTTTTTACTCGAAACTAAAACATCTGCCGATGAGAGCATGTTCAGACTCGTTTCAATTTGGTTATCGTATACTCCATGTCTCGACTCATGATTAGGTAGGTAATTGTTATTATTAGTAAGGTCCGTTAGGTCAACTGATTAACTTAACTAAGAATAGTTTCCGTTGATAGTTCTAAGAGGTTTGGTTTACGTATTTGTTTATTTTTTATTAAGTTTGCGAAATTGAACTTGTCTAAACACCGTTTGTTTGTCTTTGCATCGTAAGCTTCCAGATAAATAGATTTAAGCTCGCTTTTTGTATTGGTTACAAAAGATTAATAACAATGATTACGTGTTACTAAAAATTTTACATTGTTAAACAGTAAGTGACTCTTAAACAAATCTACAAGTTTATAGAACTTTATCGAAATCACCTACAATTGTATTTTACAGAACCAAAGTGTTCTACAATATGACTGTACTTAAAAAGATCATAAATTATAACAAAAATCATGTATCTAAGTATATCTTTATAAATGTTGCGAGGCGAATGTTTTGTTTAATTATAATAATAATAATAACTACAGCCCTTGTTAATGTCCCACTGCTGGGCACGGGCCTCCCCTCAATGCGAGGGGGATTCAGGCAATAGTCCACCACGCTGGCCCGGTGCGGGTTGGCAGACTTCACACATCTATCGAGAACTAGTCAGGTTCCCTCAGACGTGCAGGTTTCCTCACGATGTTTTCCTTCACCGTTTCATAGCAAGTGGTAATCTCGGATGTAAATGAGATTCGCACATGAAACCCAGAGGTGCGAGCCGGGGTTTGAACCTGCACACTTTGATTGCAAGGCGTGCGTTCGACCACACGGCTACCACTGCTATAATGCTATATTTGTTTAATTGGTACCTATTTTTTTTTTTTTCAAATCTTTGGCCACAGAGTTCTCGGATTGAAATACAATATGAAAGCTATGACGAATATTTTCCAATCTCTTTGACATACCGCCAAAACAACTGATACCTTATCCATGGGGTCAATAGCATCAATAAAAGTAGAGTATTTAGACATATTACAGTGAAATGTGGGAGACGAACGGTATAGATAAAGGTTGTAAGAACATAAGTTATGGTGGTTTCATGGAAATGGTAGATAATGGTAAGTTAATATTGGATATTGTTTCGAAAAGTAACGCCTATTCAATGTTATTCAGAATAGGTATAACAAGCTTTCCATTTTGTATACATGATAATATGTGAAATCATTTTATGAAGAAAGAATATCGAATAATATCGATAACACAATGATTTTTGAATTTCACAAAATTAAAATACATACTAAATTATTTATATTCTTTGATTTACATCAGCAGTGGTAGCCGAGTGGTCGAACGCACGCCTTGCAATCAACGTGCGCAGGTTCAAACCCCGCGTCGCACCTCTGGGTTTCATGTGCGAATCTTATTTTCATCCGAGATTATCACTTGCTATGCAACGGTGAAGGAAAACATCGTGAGGAAACCTGCACGCCCGAGGGAACTTGACTAGTTCTCGATAGATTTGTGAAGTCTGCACCGGGCCAGCGCGGTGGACTATGGCCTGAATCTCCCTCGCATTGAAGGAAGGCCCGTGCCCAACTGTGGGACGTTAAAAGGGCTATAGTAGCAGTAGTAGATGATAAGTCTAGGCATGTTTAGTTAGGTCGCATGTACTTTCTGCTGTATTAATCTTTAGTGACAGTTGATTTTAGAGCTGTGTTACGCTGATTTTTAAGGAAAACTTAACACAACTAAAATGTCATTAAGAATTACTACATTAAAATATTTGTGATTTTACAGATTCGTATAGTATAGAATATAGTTAGAGTATAGTTCGTATAGAATCAGCTGGGTAACCTTATATACATTTTGAATCACATTGTACATATTGGGGGTGAAAGGCTTTTTGACTTAAGGGACATTATTTTTATCTCTACTGGAGAGCATATTCATTCGACGCAGAAAAAATAGCTGATACCAAATATACGAGGTATAATGTGAGCTGCATTATACTTGATTCCAGTAATAGGTATGGCAGAACCGTTTGAACGCACGGAAATTTTCTTTTGTCTCAACAAGGTCTCCTCTGATGGAGGCTTATAAACATATTAGTAGGTACCTACTATTAAGCATATAATAATTAGGCTTGTAAACTTTTTTTAATATAGGCTAGAATCTAGATAGCGTACTATGTTTCATCTTTTCAATCATGTTACTTACATGTTGGGGACCCGCCATCGACATGTAACCGTCATTCTAACATTGATTGGGTGACAATAGACTGAGATTGCTCGCAATTGGTACATACGGGCGGACAAACGATAAATACCTTACACTCTGCAGTCAGTCACTGCGGCGATCCGCAATCGATAAATACCTGACATTTAATAAATAACTATCGCCAGACAACAGACTCATCATATGTGGCGGGAATGTGTGGTGACCTAGGTCCCATAAAAAACCGTAGGTACAATTAAAAAAATTAGTCAAATCAAAATTCAGGGCGTTATATGTAGTTCGACGAAAATCAGCCTTAATGATCACGAAACTAACCATTACATAGGTCAACGCTTACTTTACAGTACATAATGTTTAAACATAAGACAGTTTTACATTAATCCTACTTATATGAAACACGCGATATGTCAAGTACGCACCATTTTGGATGTTCATTTATCTTGTGGATAATTTAGGACAAAGGCCGGACTGGGACATAAAAACTCACGCGATGACAATGTTTGGCGATACGAAAACGAACTGTGTGTCAACATTCCTAAAGATTGTATTTCTAAATCACTCGCGCTGTCAATGTACTTTCATAAAAAAAAAATACAGGATTTCTTTTATTCATCCGCCATCTTTATCATAATTATCACCCATTATGATTAATAGTGAGTATATATCGAATTTGATCTTGATATTCACTTCTTGACCCTGGCTGCAATACCCGCTAAACGCAGTTGGAGTCATTCCTCATCTTATTCCATTAAATTTCGTATAAAAAGAAGAAGAATCTATAAAGTTACGTTTCGGTATTGGCAATCGTCAGTTTAGACGCCCCAGTGTGTGCAGGGATTGATTTAATGACGCGTGCTGTGACTAGTATTGATCGAAAGGTCTTGATGGCACTACAGGTATGTTTAATGATGGGTGGCTGACCCTTTAGTGACCTCTTATAGTAGGATTATCTGGACAAGCATGTGGGACATCACAGCAGGGAGGTTTTTTTTTAAACCTACATTGTCCCATTTCTAGGCAAAGGTCTCCCCCAATCTCCAATACATATATAGGCATGCTTCTAGGTAGGCTACCATAGTGGAAAATTAAATGACTATCTTGGCCCAAATCTACCATCAAAATATTTTTAAAATGACATTAGTGCTGATTTTGTAAGTGCAAAACTAAATTATACGTAACTATGTGTATAAGCGTCCGCGTCCCCTTTACGCTCAAAATATAGCATCTTTTTTTTTTTTTTTTTTTATAATCCGGACCTCTATCGGCCCGGCCCGCGTGCTCACCTCTGATTTGGGGGTCAGAGTTCTTAAAATTAGCCTTAAGTTTAATGTGTGTAAAATAATTTCTCCAGCCTGGATTATTTTTATTGAAAATAAATAAAAAGTCAACAAAATTTATTTAAAAAGTCAGTTAAAACACATGATGACAAAAAAAAAACAAGTAAACTCGTCTTAAAATTAACAATATAAAAAGACAATAAAATAGCAAAAGGCTGTGGACAAGGATAATAAACAGCATATAAAACATGATAAAAATAAAATAACAAAATAACAGAGTTTCCCTACTATCCATTGCGCGGATCCGGCAACCAGAGCCATTGATGCGCAGTGTAGTGTAGGCGGCTGTTGGTCGCTTATTGACTAATAAGTTGGCAGCTGGCCTCTTTCTGCTTAGGTCTTATTTCTATCAATGACTCTGGTCGCCACCTCCACGCAATAGCCTAGTAGGGTATCACGTCTATCCTTGTCCATGACGAGCTTACTTAGGCTGGATAAAACTAAGGCTACGCCTAAGGTCATCTCAACATCATGCCTTCGGCGCGCAAACACAGGGCAATGAAGCAAGATGTGCTCCACTGTCTCGCTGACACCCGGTTCGCAGATGCACGATGGGTCCTCCTTGCGCTTGAAACGGTTCAAGTACCCAGAGAACCCACCGTGCCCCGTCAGAACCTGTGTGAGCACGGCAGTGGGCACGATCTCTCTAATCGTCCTGTACGCTACCAGAAGGTCAGGGAAAAACATTTTGGTCGTGGATGCAGTGGTGCCAGTCTGGTACCTACGATTCCATTCGTCAAGCGATTCCGAGCGGATTTGTTGCTTGACGAATGAAACCGGACATTTGTCGTACACAGGTTTGGACCTAACGTGCAGCGCTGCTTGTTTAGCCAGCTCGTCTGCTCTCTCATTACCCGCCAGCCCCGCGTGTGCTTTTATCCAAAACAAGGAAACGTCCTTGTTTTGGAGTCTACAGCGGGCGATGTTGTCCCGCGCCTCGGCGGCTAGCGGATGATGAGAGAGTGCGTTGACCACTGTCTCGAGTGCCGAACGCGAGTCGCTGATGATAGCAAAACTGGCGCTTCCACTCTCTAACGCGAATTTCGTGGCTCTGCATATGGCCAAAAGTTCAGCCTGGTAGACCGTGCAGTAATATAGCATCTTTAAAAGTATATAGACCTAACTCAAAAAAAATCTTGTTGAAAAATGATCGTTAGAACGGCCCTTTAAGATTTATAATCGAAATCCTAAATTTTCAAAATGGGTCGGGTACTTTTAAAGATGCGATATATGAGCAGGACACCAATATTTTCTAATGCTGTCATTATAAAGCCTTTTTATAGGAAACGAATGTAATGATACAATTTTAAAGATGATTAATGGCTGATCCTGCGATTAGCGTTTTGCCAAAGTTAAGTTAATAGCAAGGACAAATTCAATAAATACACGAATATAAATAAAACTGGGTGATGTGGGCAATAAAGATGGCGGGTTAATAATTAAAAACTGTAGTCATTGTTTTATACTTACAACAAAATAGGTATGATAGCAATATATTTTTAAAATAGTCATTAGGTATGATTAGTGTTGTCATTAGCGATAATTGATATTTGAATCGATTTAAGATTTGAAGTAGGTACTTTTAATAATCGATACTTTGTTCACGTCATGTCATTATAATGGTTACTTTAACCGTTTTGAAGCGACTATGATAGTAGATATTCTATAATATAATGTGTATACTGTAAAAGTAATGTATATATTCCCCTTGAAACATTACGCCCCGCCATAAAGTGCAAAAGGGTGGCAGACTTATAGACTGGAATCGATCTGTTTAGGGGCTGCGTTGGGTTTTCCATCGTGCCATATATGGCCCATAAGGGGTATAGTCAACATGTTATAATTTATTTGTTCTTGAAAATGTTTTCTGTATCAATATCCATAAAGATTGTATTTCAGTGGTAAAAGCTGCGCGACCACGAGTCATCGATAACATTCCGTTGAAAAATGAACTTTTTATGTAAGTATTGTATTACAATTCGTTGTGATATTGGAAAATGGTTAATCGCGTGCGTTTTGGACAGACTTACAATGGACAAACAATAGGAAATATATTTGCTTGCATGAGTTTTTAATCTATCTTGGTGATATATTGAGTTACTTACTAAATAGGTTATTTGATAGGCTATGAACTAACCACTAGACCGTGCGGTCAAAGTATTGAACTACCAACATTCAAAACAAACAATACAACAAAGTTCCAGTTTCAAATCCAATTTTATAACTCTAAACTATAATATCAATTTTCCATTCACCCTTTTCTATATTATAATCGATATCGTATGACACGGTTCCGGGTATTAAGAACAACACTAGCACTGTCCGGGCTTCCGTAATTACATGTATTGACCGGACGTGGCGCCATGTTGGCAGGCTTATCGCTACAAACATGCGAGCTTCACTGAAAGCGAAACTAACCCCATGAAAATAAATTGGTTGCTTCGTAAGGGAATTTAAAGTTTAGACAAAGGTAATCTCTTGTCTTGACAGCTTAACGCCGATATCTTTGAAATATTTACAAGCTATTTAAACGCCGTGAAACAAAACTGTATACTTTTTTGTTCAGTCCGCCATGTTCTCGAATGCTCTCCACTGCAATTTGAAAATAGAACGTTGTTTATTTTTTTCCTTGTTGCATCGTGCGCTGGCCGTTGACATCGGCTGCATCTTATTTTCGGCCAGTCCCCGGGAGTGTCGCCATATTCGGAATACTGGATTTAACTTGGAAATTGATACTTGGGAGACAAAAGGATGCTTTTATGTAAGTTGGGATATCGTGAATGTAAGATTTTAAAATACAATACCACGAGTTTTTTTTTAATTGATTGATTTTAATTTATGCGGCTATTTTTATTTCCTTTTCTATGAAAATAAAAATACTTTAAAAACAAGCGCCCTCACGTCTCTATCACTATCATAGAAAAATGTTAAGTATAAAAGATGTTTAGTTTTTTTTATAGGAAATTATACCTTTTATAAAGTACGACCACGTGTCTAATCAAAAGGAATAGCTCCTTACAGTACAAAGCGAGCTTTATTGGCTATAAAAGGCGTGAGATCGCGTCACGTGTGAGTTGTTAGTATAAAGTGTGGAGTGTCTAACAGATGTTAGTGAGTGACTGAGTTTAAACAGGTGTCTATGTGCCGAGTATTTTCTGAAAATAGTAATCTTTTTTTATGTTATATATATATAGTCTATTGGGTACCTATGTAACTATTAGATTTCAAGAATATCAGAAAAGACCTAGCGAAAAAAAAAAAGCGGCCAAGTGCGAGTTGGACTCGCGCACAAAGGGTTCCATACCATTATCTATAAAAACGGCAAAAAAATCACGTTTGTTGTATGGGAGCCCCCTTAAATATTTATTTTATTCAGATTTTTTAGTATTTGTTGTTATAGCGGTAATAGAAATACATCAGCTGTGAAAATTCCAACTCTCTAACTATTACGGTTCATAAGATACAGCCTGGTGACAGACGGACGGACGGATGGACGGACGGACGGACAGCGAAGTCTTAGTAATAGGGTTCCCGTTTTAGCCATTGGGTACGGAACCCTAAAAATCAATGGTTTCTCATAAGTACTAGGTAAACCTTATTTAAAGTAAGTTTGGTTATAAACAATTTTAAAAGTAAATTTTAAATAAGCAGGGGTTGCCTTTGACTTATTTTACCGCTAGAATATGCGACGTGAAATAACCTTCACATTTTTTTTTTTGCAATTTTTGATTCTCTTACGAGATAGATAGCATTTATGACTATTAGATATATTCGTAAAGATAATTTACATCAGATTATTTATTTTACCTACATTTATTAACTTTGAGTACGGTTAAACATAAACTACCAAGTACATACATGATATGTACCTACTAACTAGGGTGTAAGTTTAATAAAAACATGAACCATAAACAACTTAACACGAAGGAGTGTTCAAACTAAATGTAAACATTCCAACCATGAAAATAAAACGGAAGCAGCTGCCATTTTGAAATTTGAAACTCGATGAATGTGAGATGAATTTAAATCCAAAAATATCTTTGTAATCTTAAATGTAAAACTCGAAGGACCATTATCGTTATGACTGACCTATTATTGTTACTAAACAATCAACGATAATAAATTATAGCATTAGGTGGGTACATAATTTTAATTAGCAAGGTAAGTTAACACGTATGTTTGGTACCCATTATATTTTAACTCCACGGTGTGGTGGTCAAATATAATTACAAAGGGAAAATCCAATAATACACCGAATAGATCATTAACAGGCATTCAAGGCTGACATACACAACAGGATAAGTGCAATAAATAACCTACCTACTTAGTTAATTAGTCATTGATGTGGTCACTGACTGGACACCTAACATAAATTAGGGATATATGGATCCTATAAGCCGCTGCTGAGGGAGTAAGTGACAGGTTTAGTCCCAAAAAAGTTAGGTACAGTCTGTGAGGTATTGATTTTGAAGACGGTAGAAGCAGAACTAATGTCAGGTACAATCAGCCAGACGGATTAGCTATTACTCAGGCGTCGCCGCGGGGTCGACGAACCGACGACGTCGGCTGCGCCGGCGCACCAGCACCACGCCACTTCGCGGTCGGGGATAAATATTACTAATTAACTAAATATTTATTAAGCTAGATATTTAATTAATTTACTTGAGTCAACAATAACAATAAAGGGATAATTATAAATAAACTTCGGGTATAATTTACCAGTATGGAGACACGCTAGCTGCAGTGGGCACTTTTTTATGTCAAGTAGGAAGTCAATACGATTACCTTTTTAATATATTTTAAAAACAACCGAGTGATAACACTTTGGCGTAAAATCCTACTAATATTATTAATGTGAAAGTTTGTGAGGATGGATGGATGGATGTTTTTTGCGCTTTCACGCAAAAACTACTGAACGGATTTTGATTTTTGATGAAACTTTACAGTATTATTGTTTATACATCGGAATAATATATAGGATATAGTTTATAACGATATTGAATCAACAAAGTTTGCGCGGACGAAGTCGCGGGTAAGCTAGTACAATATAAAGTATCTACCGAAATAAATATAGATAGAGTAGGTATTTTATTATTGTAGATCTACCTAGTTACTTAGGATTGGTCATCGTGGTAGTACTGTACAAATAAAGATAGCGTTAAAATCTCAATACAAATTAGTCAGAGGAATAAGACGCCTGAATTCCTGAGTCATAGACAGCTGGCATTTCCTCGAATTATTCGTAAAAAAAATAACTTTTTATCTATGACTCGTGTTGTCTTCGAAGAATTTTATTACCTGTACAAGCATTAATCTGTTACTAATTTTATAATTATCATAGGAGTTAATAAAAAAATAAAATCAAAAGGAGGGACGTGATATTTTTAATACGCATAAATTTGTATAGAGGAAACAGAATTATAATCTTAATAATATTGTCAGTCGCCATTTAATTAATCTATGATTGACAGACATCCACCTCGCCTCTTTTTGCATTCTGAAAACAAAATCTAATCTATGATCACAATGGAATTTAAAAAAAGTTAATGAAAACATAAGTACAGCAGTAAGTAAGCTGTATAGATAGGTACCTGTATCCAAGGCTGAATTGGAACAGACGACCCTGACACTGGTCTGGGCAGTAACCTCAAGTAAAAGGAAATAAAACCGAATCGTTGAGTTAACAAAGACTCGGCGGGACGGTATTAGGGCCGACAATATCGGGAGATGACAGTAATACTATCGAAATTGGAATAATCATTGTCTCTATCCCTATATTTAAAGATATACATACTTCGAACTCATTTTTCAATAAAAAAATATTCCATACAGTCATTAATCTACCCATCTATCTATGTATCTATACTTATAATCGTAGATATAAGAAGAATATAAATCAATTGATGTTCGTCTGTCTCGGTAAAACTCAAAAACGACTTGACAAATTAGTGTTTTAGGCATTAATGCAGTGGTGGTTTCAAAAAAAAGGTCGTTGAATCATCTAGTAATTTTATAAAATTCTAATTGCGATTTAAAAAGCTAGTTTCTCAGTAACATGCCAATTATTTATGGTTTAAGAAGAAACACCATACTTCAAAGTATTTAACTTTATAATGCAGTATTCTGTTTTCAAGTTAAACTTCTGCGTTTATTCATTGCCGTGTCCTGAGTAACTAAATAACCAGTTAGATTGGCACGCAGCGTGCAAAACAACTCACTTATCGTTAACACTTTGTTTAAATAAATGTAAGCAACACCTACATGACTTGATGCATTAGGTACATGTTTTCTACGTAAATTAAGTACTGTATCCGACAACGAAATCGATTTTGTAACTTAAAGGCTATCAGTTTTTGTATCCAATTTTGTGACAGAAATAGGTTATAGACAAATAAAAAAGTTACGAAAAAAAAAAAAAATTAAACGCCTTTGCATTATCCAACGATAATGGAATCAATCTCGCTGCCATATAACATAGGACCTAAATTGAGTCGGTACCATCGGTGAACTGTGGGTGCTCTACATTGCACACCAGGGGCCGTACCACGACCTCTTAATGTTTCTTCTTTTTTAACGAAATTAATGGAATGATTAAATTTTAATAGAATGGCTGTACCGGTGATTAGCTGGTGCCAGTGTCACGTTTTTAATATTATCAAAGACACATAAGCATTTTTTTTTAAACTTAGAATTTTTGACATTAATGATTCTAAGTAATACTGCTAAATAGGTTGTAGTAAGAAGGTTGATCAGCCGTCGTAGAGAATATATTAAATGGATGAACACACTGTTTAAAATATACAAAAGGTAATTTTTTTCTTCTTATTTTGGCACTGTCAAGTAACAGGTGCATTTTTTCTTCTTATTTTGGCACTGTCAAGTAACAGGTGCACTTTTAAATACAGAAGCATTCAACGTTAATGACGTCACCAACGAGTACTGTTGTCAGTTTTCTTTCCTTTTTTGTACGTCAGCAGCGACGTCTCGCCGCAGTTTTTCTTTTTATTTTCGGCCGGTTACCGTTACCCGCGGCTATCTCGACCGTCCATTATTTTATTGACCTACATTGTCGCGAAAAAAGTAAAGTGAATTGTGTCTATGGTAGCTGGAATATGGCGTGCGCAGGTAGAGTTAAATACCAACGAGTATTACAGGAAGCGCTTACGACGCTACGTGACTACGTGCCGAACATACGTTACTGATTAGGTTTACGGTGATTAGTTAAGCTTTTATACATTTTCGTGGTATGTCACTGTTCATAGAACTGGCCCCTTATCAACAACTGTCATGCAGTAATAGTTTTAATATTACTTTCAGTTTTTGACAGTTAACTGAATACATAATCTGTCAAAACAAAAATAACTTAAAAAAAATAAACAAAAATACTTTATGAAGTGGTTATAATGCCACAGTAACTCAACTATGTATTAATCGCGTGGTTCACGTTAGACAGTAGCTTGTGTAGATCATCTAAAAAACTAACATTTTATTTTACACCGACGCTATCGATAAGCGCAACTACGCATCAATGATGACTATAATGGCTGAGTATTATTTCAAAGAATTCCAATGATTTTTTCCCGTCCAAGTCAGATCCCTAAACGATAGTGTTAGGTTGGCAGGACTTGGGGCCCTGTATTGTTGTTTCATATGTAACTGTCAGTTTTGACATATTTTGTACAGAGTTAAAAACTGAAAATAATATTATAAATAAACATTACTGCAAGACTGGCAATACCTATTTATTCTAGTTAATTCTAGGTGTGTGACTTCTAAATGTTTTCAATACCAGTCATATATTGTTCACTCAGCTGGTCCATAACATCTGTGGACCTTACGGACAAAGAAAACTTTTTGGGCGTACGACATCGATTGTAAAAAAAATAAAACTTGGCATGTGCGAGTCGGACTCGCGCACGAAGAGTTCCATACTAAAAAAAACGGCAAAAAATCACGTTTGATGTATGGGAGACCCCTTAAATATTTATTTTATTCTGTATTTTATTTAGTATTTGTTGTTATAGCGGCAACAGAAATACATCATCTGTGAAAATTTCAACTCTGTAACTATCACGGTTCATGACATAGTTGCCTGGTGACAAATGGACGGACGGACGGACAGCGAAGTCTTAGTAATAGTGTTTCCGTTTTACCCTTTGCGTACGGAACCCTAAAATTGTAGCTTTAATACTACTGCTGCATACACGTTATATTACGTTTTAAACTCGTATGAGTACATTTAACGGTGACCTAAAGTCATAGTAGCCTACCAACTACTTCTTATTTTACGAAATACAATCAAATAATGAAATATAATAGAATAAGATATATAATCCCTCAATAATCTGGTAAGTATTTAACATCAAGAAATTAAATAAATATACATCCTATACTAATATTAAGAATGTGAAAGTTTGTGAGGATGGATGGATGGATGTTTGTTACTCTTTTACGTAAAAACTACTGAATGGATTTTGATGAAACTTTATAGTATTCGTGTTTTTAAATCTGAATAACACATACGCTGTAATTTATAAAGATATTGAATAATCGTAGTCTGCGCGAACGAAGTCGCGGAAAGAAACTAGTTATCGATAAAATAAATATGAAGAACTACACTATATTAGACAGCACTCATAATACTGCCGTCTTACTCATACATTACGGCTGGAAAAAGGACGGCAGTATGTTTAGTCTAGTTCCAACAGAATCGACAACATAGCCATGCTTATACCTTTAGTTCCAGTTTGCTGCGTGAGCATATAAGTTGAGATAGGTACGTTATCTGTTAACGACGTGTATACATGACACGTACGTATATCTCATCGGGGTGATGTCATTACAGAGTGAACAATGAACAATACGCAAAAACCAAAACATTTATTTATATGACATAATCATATTAAAATCGGGGAAAACAGTTTTCGGAAAAACGTGTACAAATACATTGCAAGTTAATAAAGCTTATAAAAATGCCATCGCTTATATCTTAAATGCAGATGTAGATACAGTTTGTATCCATTGTAAAATGTGAAAGGCGAAAGTATTGTCATGTAATACGCTCATTAACGAGGTTTTAATCCCGAAAACCAGATATATAAAGTCTTTTTTTTTAATATGATTCTCTACTCACAGTTTTTCCAATGTAACACACAACACGGCTGAGTCAGGAGCAGGTAAAATTATAACTAAACGTATGTAAACATGAGCGCACGTACTCGCAGTCTTTAAATTAATTCGCGCATCTCAAGGGCATTAGTTATTTATTGAAAGCGATATGAAAACTCCTTAGGAAGTCAGTATCGGAAACAAATATAAATGCAACAATTCTTTCTTCAAGTTATTTTCGGATATAACAAATACCACAATACGTTAGTAGCTGTCAGTGGCTGAGGCATATAGTATGATGATGAAGTCTTATACCTGAATTTTATTAAGAGATTCCAAGTATAGACACAAAGGATAGAGGCAGACTTAGCCTCGATATGAATGGCGGACATACGGGAATGTTATTAGGTTGAATAAACTGCCTGTAAAATGTGGGTGAACTACAGTGGACCGCTGTCTGGAGGGATACCTAGTAATTTGCAAGACTTAAATCTCTAAAGAGTATATATCGAAGCCCTACGTCCTGCCTTCACTGTGAAACACAAAGGAACGATTTTCAAAGGCAAATCCCACCTTTTCAACACTTATAGTGTGGAACAGGCACTTATCGGCCCCCCGTAGTGCTTACGGTTGGTGCGCACGGTGAAAACTATAACTAGTGGAAAGGTCGTTAGGGGCGCATTTCGACCCGCCGTCGCATACAGATTAAAGTTCATGATTTATTTGCCGCAGCTAAGGTGATAAGTTATGAGATGCTTGTAGATGTGACCTCTTTCCCTCTCCTAGACACAAGCATCGGTTCATGCCGTCTTCTGCTCAATATTAGCTACAGCATCACACCAGTGTCGCTTGTCTGATCGGAACACGGAAATAACATTTTTTCTAACATTATTCAACTATGTAAACAACGTATAATGTTATTTTTTTCATGAGCTGGCACGGTGCCAACTTTCGGTGCTGCAGTGGGCCGTCTTAACGACCTGGAGTGACGTCACTCTTGCTGATTGCTTGGATATGCCTTCGGAAGTAATTTTTTAAACCTTTCCTGTATTGATTTTTATTTCTGACGAGGAAAGCCATTACTCGTACATTAAAATATGCGTTGAAATTATCTACTCTATCTATTATAATCGCCTCTTTAGCGCTTTGTTAAAATATTACTTAATATTTTTGTCAGTTTTCGTAATGAAATATGAGGTGGTTAATTCACAAACAAAGACATCAATCTAAAACCATTAAATGTTTCTGAGTCAAAGGTTACAAGGAAAGCTATAAAGTTCACTCACCCTTTTATCCTCCTAGTTAAATCGATGTTAAATCAGTTTAAAAAATATTTTAATTAAGGAAACGAATCGCGTTGTCAGAATCACAACTGCAACTGGCAGTCATACCTCAAGTGGTCAGTTAAGTTAACTTGACGTCGTCGTTTTGTGACGTCAAACGGTCCGGTCGCAATGATATAAGATTGGTTTATAATTAACCAGAGCAATGACGTAGGGAATATCAGCAAGCGTAATACGAAGAGGAAAGATAACAGCCGTTGACGGCGGCTTTACAAATCAATGAAGAGTACACGGTAAATGATTTAGAAATGGATTGTATTCTCCATGATAGATGGGAAAACATATTTAGAAAAACTTGAGTACAGAGTCCTATCTAGTTAACTGAGTAAATGATTATGTACAAGTGTGAGGTTTTGAGAGAAATAACATGTGTGTGTTTTTCTTTCATTTAACATGTGATTTTTGTATAATATTGTGTATAAACAAATAACCTGTGTGTGATAATAATTAGTGGAATTGGTAATTGACCGTTCTAATATCTCATCAACCGTTATTATATCCAAGTCCCCACTTCCCACTTGCCTTCCCTAACATTTGAGTTTCACACATTCAATTTTGTATGTGACTTTGACATCTAGGTACGTCAAATGTCAACATGTCTATGTCACGTATCGACGGCCGTGACATCAAAGATACCAAATTTCAGACCAATATTTTTTGGAAGTTATGTATGATACATCTTTATTTTCTGATATCATTGACCACCGCTCTTATCAAAGGTCAGACTCTTGGCCATGCATTGTCAACAAGGATAACATCGAAATCAGATAAAAAATGGGAGTAGGTAGTTTAGTAGGTACCTTGCTTAGCTTACAATCAGGTATTATATCACAAAGATCACCCTAAAAAGAGAAGTGATTGTTATAAAAATGGCACAAAATCCCTTATATCGCGAATCAAGGCATTACAAACCAAAATAAGATCACCAAACCATAAAAGTAAGACAAAAAGGCCGGATATTCGTCAGCTGGATGCACAGTATGGGACAATGGCCGCCAATATGGCGCTTGCCGCCACTAATGACATATTCCGCGCATGCGCCCGACTTCCCAGCGATATCGTGATGCGTGATTCACGGACGATTCGATTTTTGAATTTCGAATGATCTTTGATTTATTGTCTATTTTTTATTTATCTATGCAACGGGAAGCCCGATTCATACATCCGCGATTAGGATAATGCTATTAGTCGCTTGCTGAACAATTTCCGATCTCGTGTCTGTGAGATATGACTAGAATTCACTAACCTATCTGTTTTTGACTGGCTAAAACTAGTACCATATTAAGAGCACTTAAAAAACAAAGCCAACAAACCCGAAAGTTTAAATATTAATGTCAGCTTCTGTCGAAGTTCCTTATTCAGTTCATGGTTTCAATAACAGTTTTAAATTTCGATCGTAATCGTTGTAACTGTCGCCGGCGCACGCGTCACGCGACTGGCATTTTTATATGCATTTCTCTTATTACAATGGCATAGTTATCGTATAATAATACGTGTTTATATTTACGGTACACAATTAGAATTGTCAGCAGGTAATAATGTTTGAAAAACATCGCTGTTAATGGTGTATTGTTTTCTAGGAAAATGGTTGTCATTTTCCTTGTTTTACAAAATTTGCTTGATTGTATTCCCTGAGTTTATTATGTTGTACCGCTGTAGGTATATACTCACATTTTAATTATAGAATAAAACAGCCTTTTTTATTTACTCACTAATATAATACCTGCGAGATGTCTAGGCCGACAATTAAAGAATTGACTCAGCTGAACACGAGCATTGCGCTTAGTTGGAGCGCTTATAGGGGCCTTAGTCCTTACCATCACCCATGGACATATACGTCCATGCCATCACCGCTTAAAGTCATAGATAAATTATTGGTCTCGCTTCGCTCGAAAGCGAGACCAATAATTTATCTATGCTTAAAGTATTGTTTTTTCTATAGTAACAGTAGTTTATTGTCAAATTTGTACTGAGTTAACTGTCGAAAACCTAAATTAATATTAACTAGCGGCCCGTCCCGGCTTCGCACGGGTTTCTAATAAAGCCTATGTTACTCAGTGATAATATAACTTTCTAACGGCAAAATAATTTTTGATATCGGTCCAGTAGTTTTTAAGTTAATTCGTTACATACAGAAATACAAATCTTTCCTCTTTATAATATTAGTATAAAGTATAAATAATATTTCTGTACGACAGGTGGTGTGAGGGGGCAGGACTACTAGTAATGTAAAAACCTAACATTGTTGCGAACCATTAAAGAATACTAGAACTGTCAAACAATCAAAGTAATATTAAAACAAATATATGCTTATTATAAATATAATTCAGTATTTAAATGTTGTATTTGATTAAGTCTGTCAGTCTGTATTTTCTTAAGTGACTCTGGTGGAGATTTGAGTACTGTACTAGATTTTTTAAGCGGCAGTCCATTTCGCCACTAAGGTGACATACGAGACAATACTCTCACGTAGCCTTAGCTACGTAAGAGTATTATCTCGTTACATATCCGCTAGAATCTCATTCGTAGACCACATAATATGGCATAGGTATCAGAGTTTGGTTTCTGTCGCTTTTACATAAAATATTTATAGAAAAAACTGGCCAAGTGCGAGTCGGAGTCGCGCACGAAGGGTTCCGTATCATTATCTATTAAAAACGGAAAAAAAATCACGTCTGTTGTATGAGAGCCCCCTTACATATTAATTTTATTATGTTTTTTTGTATTTTTTGTTATAGCGGCAACAGAAATACATCATCTGTGAAAATTTCAATTCTCTAACTATCACGGTTCATGAGATACAGCCTGGTGACAGACGGACGGACGGACGGACAGTGAAGTCTCAGTAATAGGGTTCCCGTTTTACCCTTTGGGTACGGAACCCTAAAAACTAACTAATTGCACTTCATTATTGAGAATAGAAATAATAAACATTGATTATCGCTTCTTAAAACACGTTGGAAAGAAAAACAGAACAACACCCAGACGTCGTTAAAAGCAAACTATATGCTATATAACGTATTTTTTTAACTTTTTAGAAACTCAAAACAGATTAATCATTTCTGTAATTAATTACTTAGCACTTTGCGAGTGTTGCTATTAAAAAAATCAATTAAGCTCGGTTTTTTTGTTGGAAACACTTAACGATGATCGATTTCAAATTCGAATCCTATGATTGCATTGCATATAATGAACAGAGTTTAATATCCTATAACAAAGGTTTTATATTCTTTACTCTGTTGAATTGATTTGAGAGATTTATTGTTTGGCTATATACATTTGTGTTTAATATTAAATGCGTTCAAATTCATGAATAAGCAAATACACCTTTGGGTGGATTAACAATAATGGATTCTTAATTAAATACTTATGAAGCAAAACTTATTTAGTGACTTGTAAGATATTTTAAATACACTGTTACCCACTTAAGATTAAACTTTTTAGACAGTATACCTACCATTAAAAAATCTAGTAACTAATGTTAAAATAATACTACTGAAGAAGTGGTTAGGGGGCAGTAGTAGTGATTTCGACGCGACATTGCTCCCCAGATAAAATAATCTCAATTAAAGCGGGCCTATTATTTATTTTAAAATGTATTAACTGTCAATAACGGTATTTTTTCCGTAATAATAGTCATAATGATAACACGAATCACAGAGCGCCGCGTGAGAGGCAATTATCTTTAAAATTACTGATATTTCGTGTCAGAGAAGCAACCGACACTTTTTAACTGACGCTTAGAACGTAAGTAAAAGGATTATTTAACCTTATGTTAAATTTCTCATTTCTATAATCTGTCAAAATTAATATAGTGCGATGTTTTTAAAAATATATATCGTGGATTTAATACTAAAATTTAAAATTATTAAGATGCGTTTATGTTAAACAAAAAGTTCGGAATAAGTAGTTTATAACGGCCAGAGTTAGTCGCATGTAGTCTTATCTCGTGGTAGCCAAATACGAACCATGTTTTAATTGCATGTTATAAAGTCCGCGTCTTAAAGTTTATGTATTCCATTAGTCAGAGTCAGAGCTGTAACTCGGGTTTATTGCTCCACAGTGTTATGGCCTATTTTGGCGGTTTATATGTATACTCCATTGGGATCTCTTAACATGAGTAACGTGACCAAAAGAGGACGAAATGTGTCCATACACAATGGCGCCATTGTTACCGCTGCAACCATTTAAAAGTGTTTTTTTTAAATGTGAACAAAAAAGTTATGCTGTTTACCAAGTAGGTTTTAACAGAATTTAAAAATGGAGCATTTTATTTTGATACATGATGTAGTTACCTAAAAGAAAATTCATCCGTACTATAAATTATGTAGTACAATATATAGATTTTTCAGTGTCGGATAAGGGCAAAGCAGCTAAATGTTAAAACAATAAAGATAAATCTAATCTAATTTGCAACATGAAAATATGAACAAAACTCGGACCAATTTATGAAACTATAGTTCGACACCCGTGACAGTAATTATGGCCGCATTAAATTTTTAATTCGGAAAGTCCAACCGCCATTTTACGTTAGAAAGCATATCGTTTGCTCCAATAAAAAGTTGTAAAAGCGTGCCAGACGACCGTTACACTTTGGTATCGGGGAATGAAACAAGAATGCAACCTCTGCAATAATAGATCTTCGCTCTTTTGAAAGTTTAAAAAAACTTCTTTGTCTATTTTTCAACTTATTAAAGTTTTTATACATATGTACGTGTTTATGAAGATTTCCAACTGATGATATAGTAACGTGCAATAAATATACCGTTTCTGTAACCTTTGGAGTACAAGTTACGGGCAAAATGAAACATTTGACTTAAACTAAAAACTGCCACCTTTACTCTGATGAAGTTGCTACTCCTATATTTGCATATATAGAAGCTACTGCTTTGCAATTATACTTTTTTTATGTCTAGAGTAAAAAGCAACTCCATTTTTTATGCTGTCAAATTGACATACAATAAAAATGGCGGATAGTGTAATAGTCTGCTTCCTTTACATGGCAATTTTGTTGCTTCAAGAACGTTTTACTTGTAGTATCATATCTTCGCTCACTTAGCTAAAGAGATACTCTTATTTACCGAGTCTAACAAATGCTAAGGTTTAGCAGATAAACCATACCTAGGTATATTATTAAGTATTGCTGTTTGAAAGAAATAAGTAGCTGTATTGACTTAACTACAGATTAAAACTAACTAAGCGGTATCCTGACATTTTGTAAACTTTTGACAGGACCATAGATTTATGGCGTAAAATATTAAGGTATTGGAACAGAACGCTATTTTTTTGTTACTCAAGTATGTTAAAGTTATCAGAAGAATAATTTCTATTTTTACTTACGCTGATTCAAGTTGTCTACACGCATTTCAGTTAATTCCTAATCCTATTATCAGGTTTGGCTGATTATTCATCAATCATTACGATAATTATTTATTATACTGCCCCTTACTGGAAGTAATAAATAGATATATTTTTAGTACCTGTATTACTTGGTTATGAACAAAGTTATATTAGATCTATGGAGCAGTATTAAATATATCTTCTTCTTCTTCTTTTTTAAAAGTGTTTGGCTTCCATCGTCAATTTGTCGATGATTTTGCCAACAACTGAGTTTGCCAGAGACTTGGACGGTGAGGCTTATAAAAGTATAATAAAAGGAGGACTAACGATTTTGAGATATGGTACGGTTGAGCAAACAGAATTTCGGTGGGAAATATAGATAGGCTTATTAGTAAAGGAGCAAATGAGACAGACAGAATACAACATTTGATTATTATTACGTCAAATGGAACGTAAAATGTACATAAATAAAAAAAATATAAATGACAAACCTGTCAAATTCGCTGATCTAGAGGGGAAGGAAACCGGGAATCATTAGGTAGGTATTATAAATTACAAAACTACCTGCCAGTTTCATTCAAAGTTTGATATTATTTATGGAGATAAATTTAAATAATGTTTTAATGGACGAATACTGGGACAGAGTTAGTAAGTAAGCAATGTTAACAGGACGAGGGATATCATTAGGAAGTAAATCGTACAGGGATATGATTAAATTTGGGCAATTAAAGAAAATGTGTTCCAAAGTACCTTCTCCCAGGCCACATTCACACAAAGAGTGATCACGTATTCTTAATTTAGCCAAAAACACGGGTGTACAAACATGACCGAGACGGAGGCGAATAATCACAGAAGTAACCCACTTATTACCTTTAAACTTATTGAACCATGGTTTAGCTGGTAAGTCCGGTTGTAAATTACCGTAAAATTTCCCTTTGGTTTGTCGAGATAGCTGCCATAATCTGTTCCATGAATTTTCCATTCTTGTTTTAGCAATGGGACGAAGATCTCGTGCGCATAATGTAACGGGAGAAACTAGACCAGTATGAACAGCATCTTTGGCTAAGTGGTCAGCCATCTCATTACCTGCAATACCCGAATGACTCGGGATCCAGGCCAAAGCGACCCTAATATTAGAGCAGTGACATCTGTATAAGGCCTGTTTAACTTTAAGGGTGACTCCAGAGTTGACCCTGGAATGGAATGGAAGTTTCTGAAGGTCCATTAAACAACTTAATGAGTCTGATAAGATTAAGGATTTATTTAATTGGTGAGATTCCACATATGAGACCGCTTCTAGCAGAGCTATAGCCTCTGCTGTGAATATGGAGCACTGAGAGGGGCATTTGAATTGTAAAATAATTTTGTATTTAGGAATCCACACTGCTAATCCTACACTCTGATTTTCATCCATTTTTGAGGCGTCTGTGTAAATAATCAGCCAATCTATCCAGTCGCTTCCGATTATACTTCTGAGCAGATTATCCGAGTCCGGAGTAAATTTGGAAATACCTAGATTAGGGTATATCTCTGGTAAAAAGGTCAAAGAGTCAAAATCAGATTCAAATATCGGATTAGAGTTATAATGGGTAACATGGAGATTCAATTCTTTTAAAAAGATAAAACTTTTAATTAGAGGAGTAGGATCCTTATGGTACCAATATTTGTCTCTCCTTACAGATTCCACAAGCTGAGGCAGAATCGACATAAGAGGGTGCATTGGGTATTGGGAGATATTGATTAGGAATCGGTCACTTAAAAATTGCCTCCGCAGACGCAGAGGAGGTTCCATGCATTCCACTTGAAGGGCATTAATTGGTGACGACTTCATAGCTCCGGTAATAATACGCAGGCATTGCGATTGAATTTTATCGATTTTACTAAGCGATTGCTTATTACATGGTTCCAGTAGGAACCCAGCATAATCGAAATGACTCCTGACCAATGCATTATACAAAAGTTTCTGGTTATAAGGATGTGAGCCCCAGTGGACTCCAGACACCGCTCGCATGACATTGACACTTTTCTGACACTTATCAACAATATAGTCAAGATGACGGGTACCCGTCATTTTGGAATCCAGAAAAATACCGAGAAATTTAACATGTGGTTTTACGTTTATAGATTCGTGATTAACTTCAAGCCTTAACATTGGAATGGATCTTTTCCTAGTGAACACTACCGCACTACACTTGGGAACCGAAAGGCTCAGCCCGTGGTCACTCAACCAATCACTTAAGTAGTTAAGAGCGGAGTTGAGACGAGACTCGCATTCCATAAAGGATTGCGAGTGCCAATATAGCGCAATGTCATCTGCATATTGGAGAATTTTACAGAACGATGAAACAGATAGTTCTAGATCATAAGTGTAGATATTATATAGAAGAGGGCTTAGTACTGACCCTTGGGGGAGACCCATCCAGACGAGTCGAGATGGTTGGGAAGCACCCTGGGTGCGAACAGTGATGACGCGACAAGAAAGAAGATTATAGATAAGGTTCACCAGCCTCGCGGGGATACTCAGCTGTAGCAATTTTTGCCTGAGTAGTGGAAGTTGGACGTTGTCATAAGCTGAGCTAATGTCAAGGAAAACCCCTATAAGGCTTTCATCGCGAGAGAAAGCTAGACGTACTTCAGAGGTGAGTATACCTAAACTATCTGTAGTGCCGGAGCCTCTTCGGAATCCAAATTGACTTTTAGCTAATAGGCTTCTGCTTTCTATAATCCATTCCAGTCTATTTTTAATCAAATGTTCTGTGATTTTGGCCAGCGTAGAGGACAAGGCAATGGGCCGATACGAAGTAGCTTCACTAGAATCTTTGCCTGGTTTTAAAATGGGGATAATTATTTGGGTCTTCCAAGATTGAGGTACAGAACCAGTAAGCAGGAAGGTATTAATAATACTTAGTAGAACTAATTTGGAGTCTCTTGAACATTTGCAGATGAATGAATATGGGATGCCATCTACTCCTGGAGAGGAATCCCGAAGATGATCTAGAGCGCAAGAGAACTCTGCGAAAGAGAAACTATTGTTCATTTTATCGGATAAGTCAATATCTTGACGAGTGAACGAGGATGGAAAGGATTCATGAGATGGGACAAAAGGAGGGGCTAATTTATTTACAAAGTCTTCCAACCAGCTGTTATTGTTGTGAGACGAAATATTAGGGGCGGAATAATTTCGACGAAATGCATTTATCTTTTTCCAGACGACCGAAATGGAAGAGCGGGGGTTAAATATATCTACATAGCTGCAATAACTTGACATAAGTGACTGTATCATTTTTTGACATTCCTCTAGGAACTGTCAAAATATGAAAGTTATTTAAAAAAAACTGTTAGAATACTGAAAAAAATACCTACTGTTAACAAGGAGGCTAATTAGTGTAGACGGCTTTTATTATTATTGTCGAATAAAATACTTAGTTCTCACAATAATAAAATCATTTAAACTTAACATACACTTATAATTAGATGCAAATCAACTGTAAGTAGATATTGTTACTTTTCAGATACCTACACAGTTAGAAACTTAAGTACCTAAGTAACGACAATTACATTAAATTTATGCAGTTACTTAAAAATATTTCTTAACATATTCGTAAAACATCTTTCAATAACTTGGTCGTTACTTTAATATGTAACTGATAGGCTATTTAATTATATCCATAGTTACACACTACGGAAAACCCGATTCTAAAAATGGACTTAATATATTATGTAGCGAAACTTATAAATGCCCCTGTCTTTTTAAATTAATTATATTTTTACGCGTAACTGTTAAAGACGTTGACAGTTTGGTGATTAAATATTTTTATTTAAGTACTTTAAAAAGTTTGCGAATTAAAGTTTAAAAAAAAATATTGTACTCACTTTAGCTCCGATCTGGTTACCGCACTGGCCGGCTTGTAGGTGCACAATTTCCCTCATATTTGTAATTTAAATTATATTACTGTGTTAAAACTAAATAATTATTGTGATATTTAGGTTTGGTTGGTTTGTTCCCGCAGCGACCGACGCACGGACCCGCTCGTGTCAAATGAAATGAAAAAGGAACGGCCAACGGACGAATCGTCACTCGGGGTGTGCAAGTGTTGCCATATCGGGAATTTCACCCGATACCGGGGAAATTGATAGCGATCTAGATTTGTTAAGAAATACGCACGTACATTGCAATAATTGCAAAATACTTACGTAAGGAAACATGCCGATAGGTAGGTTTGTTTCTCCAAAATAGTGATTAAGATTACGCATAATTTTGCAAACATTGGTACAGTGCAATTGGTGGTCCACCAATGGTGGGTAATGGTAATTTCACGGGGATCGCTTTTGTACTGACCTTTCTCAATTTTCTATATTTACTTATATATATTTGAGGATATATCTTTGATTTAACTTGTAATTAATTATTAAAATACTATTTTATTATCTCCACCGGTGAAGCTGTAAAGGCCAACTCACGGCCAACAGCGTAGTCCATTAAAAAAAAACTATTTTATTATATTTAAATTATAAATTTTGAGAACATACTAACATAAAATATGTACTAACTACAAAATTTACTATCACTCCATTTCTCTATAAATAAAAAAAAAAAAATCTAAATAAATAAAATCTAACGGTAGTTTAATTATTGACATTCATGTCTCCGCACGCAACGGAGCATACAATATGAGCTTTGGATCGCTATCTTAAGTAACAAAAATAACATAACAACCGAATATTAACAAGGACAAAGGTTTTTTCCCCGTGTCACCGTGGTACTATGCAAGGGAGTATTTCCTTCCCACCCTGGCAACACAACCGGCATGATTCACCGCGCCCGGCCGCAGTACAACCCGACAATGAAACCATAAATTAATTCTAGCACTAATTACATACTCCGTGCCGACGACCCAGCCATCACACTGGTGACTACTCAGCTTCCTGCTTCTCCTCCTCCTTTTTTAGGGTTCCGTACCCAAAGGGTAAAATGGCAACCCTATTACTGAGACTTCGCTGTCCGTCCGTCCGTCCATCCGTCCGTCCGTCTGTCCGTATGTCACCAGGCTGTATCTCATGAACCGTGATAGTTAGAGAGTTGAAATTTTCACAGATGATGTATTTCGGTTGCCGCTATAACAACAAATAATATTTTAGGGGGCTCCCATACAACAAACGTGATTTTTTTGCCGTTGTCATAGATAATGGTACGGAACCCTTCATGAACGAGTCCGACTCGCACTTGGCCGGTATATTATGAAATGAATGAAATCATTTTTTTATGTTATAGGGAGACACACGAGCAGACGTTTCGCCTGATGGTAAGTGATCAGCGCCACCCATGGACACCCGCAACACCAGGGGCATCGCAAGTGCGTTGCCGGCCTTTAAGCAAGTATGCTTGTTTCTTGAAGGTACCTTTGTCGTACCGGTCCGGGAATATTTATTGGAATAAGATGAGGAATGGCTCCACCTGCGTTTAATCATCAGCCAGTGTCAAATTAGTTAATAGCAAGGACAAATTCAATTAATATACATTATAAATAACCACAGAAATACATAATCTGTGAAAGTCTACCTATCACGGTACATGAGATACAGCCTGGTGACAGAGGGACAGACGGACGAACAGCGGAGTCTTTTTTTTAATGATGACAATGATAAAGATGACGGATGAATCCCACTTCCTGCTTAAAAGTTCTTCTCTATGGAAAGACGCCATTAAACAAAAAAGTCTTCTACTTTTTCAAGCCGGAAAATCCTCTATGGCCACCTCGGGGGAAGTAGCAGGGCTATGTGGAAAGTTACAACATTCTTACAAATTCGTTACATATAGTAACTAGGTAGCTTTTACCAAGAAAATTTATAGAAAATCCACAAACCACTTAGAATGGTATTTTTGTGAACAATCATCCTCTACAAAGCCACTGTAAATCGATCTGCAATCTAAAAAATAGACATTTCTACATGTGACTTGTACGATCATTAACAACCTTGAAACCCTCTTCACAAAACGGGTCATAGCCTAATGGTTAGCGGAGTCACTCTCGTTCCAGGTTCGACTCGCAACCTGACGGTCAACTAATAACATGGGTCTAAAAATTTAACTTAGTGCTGCTTGTAATGGACTGCTTGTATTGTGATTATAAGCTCCAACTGCTACTAATCATAGAAAAACAAAAGTAATATTTTTTTTATTATAAACTTAAACAATTAAAATACAACAGTTATATAGTAACATGTAATGGAGATAAATGGGCAAGAAACGTCCATAGTAACTTCTTTCAAATTAAGTCTATAAAATGTCGTGAGAATCGTTTATAAATGAGAAGTAAATTTGACTATGAAAAAAGGCTAATAGTTACAGTTAGTTATTTCCTTAAACTCCAGCGCGACTCAGCTCTAAAGTCAGCTGTTGCTTTCAAACTCTCTTTGATCTCTAGATTAAAACATCAGGAGGTACAAGCAACCTAATTGACCATGCCTAGCGTTATCAAAGCATAGAGATTAATTAATATTTTAATTTTGTAGCAGAATAAAAATCGAGTTATCGATATTAGGTATGTTTTCATAACCATGATTTCACATACGTTACCATTTCACTTACCATCAGGTGAAACGTCTGCTCGTTTGTCAGATATCTCAGGGATATCGCATAAAAAAAAAATACTGTATATGACTAAGGGTCTGAATCACACTTTAGATGCTGGATATAAGTATAGTTAATAGATTTGGATACCGTCCCGGGCATCTGCTGGATTAGCTGTTCACTTTACCATACAAAATTCTTAGTACGTAGAGTGGATAAAACCTCGATTTGGTATTGGCAAACATATTGAAGCCAGGGTCTTACAAGAATACAACCCAGTGTGCCCGGCCTTTACAAACCGTTTAGGGCCTATTACGTATACGTATAAATCAAATTGACGCTAAATAGAAAGCAGTTAGAAATAGGCCGTTTTAATTAGGCGGCCATTGCGTTTTAAGACCATCGTGTTTATTAGACCGATTAATTGTTATTTTTATCACATGTAGGTTTACGGTAAGTATAAACGTTTTAGAGTTATGAATAGAGGACAACGATAGTTTGTGCTAGCATAGATACTGTTTTAAGAAAAAAATATAGAAGCATAGAGTAAATGGCGGGACCATAACGAACGCATCGAAAAACCCTCGCTGAGGTTCGCCATCTTTTTTAACCTTTATCACATTTTATTATAAATAATTATGTAGATAATTTTTGTTTAATTTCATAATGTTACATAATTTCATTTGGAAAAAGAAGACATCTCTGAGCATAAATCCTCCTAGGCTAGGTAGATAATTCTGCAGCCTCAGTCAGTTTGCTCTCCCTGGTGCGTCTGACTGCCAATCTATGCTGCAATGGCTGCAAGAAAACTCCCGCCAGTTTTACTGTCAAATTGACAGATACAGTAATTGATAGCGATGGCAGTTAATTCGAACTTTAGTAGACGCCTCAGAAAATAATTTTCCACAGGATAAAAAGCCGCCTCAAAAAAGGCGTAATTATGTGAAGGCATAATCCACAGACAGCAAAAGCATGATCAATTATGAAACATGGATAATTGAATAGATAGGTAATTTACGAGGAACTACTACCAGGGACCGGACAACCCGTTCAACCGCCCGTAGCCGTTCAACGGTAGAGTTATATACTTTGGTAACCCCCTCGAACGAGTATTCGTTGAACGCCTATCACATATCATTTAGAGTTCCCTTACCGAAAGCGGTATCCCCTAAATTTTAGGGGATAGCGCTATCAAAGTCGTTGAAGAGATTATCAAAATATATAAAGATTATCATTGTGCGTTGCGCTGGTTTGGAAGGGATTACCCAGGGTTACCTTTGGGTTTTCGTTCTCGTGGACGTTTACGTGTTGTTCGGCGAAGAATTGTAGGTGCTTATCGCTGAGTGCCGCGCCGTCTGTATTTGTCGTTAACCGACTTCAAAAAAGGAGGTACTAGACTTTTTTGATGTTGTAATTTGTATTAAAATGTTTGTTCAAGGTGGATTGGCAAACTTCATGAAATGAAATAAATTATCATTGTAGGTATTTCTGTAGTAGGATTTAGAGTCGTATTTTTTTCGTTGCAAGGGATAACCTATCAGGGATCAGGGGTCTTCTGAAGCCTGTTATAGTTTTTTTTGTCTACTATAAAACGTCTAGCAAAATCCAATGTCTCTTAGACCGCCAGACCTAGTTTAGACATAAATTTGCGATTATTACGGGTGCGAACAACCGTCAGAAGGCTAACGTGCGGGAGCCCCCGATATGGTACATGGTACCATAATACCCATGCCCATAAGATATAGATAGTTGAATCTATAAAGGTTCACATCGTCCCTTATTTACATCAAGTATGTCAACTTAGACAAGGTTAACTTATTAAGCCATTATTTTCAATACCTACCTGATAATATTATTATAAACCGAGCTAAGTACGTCGAAGCAACGAATATTTTTATGTGGATGTAAGGAGATGGATGCTGGTAATTCTATCTCAGATATTTAATTTAATTATTTATTATATTTTAATTTTAGTTTATAAATGATACTTACGTAGGTACATCTAATACGCATCGCAAAAGATTCGGTTGCTATAAATTGTAACGGTCTTTGCATTGCGTCGAGCCGACTTGTTTTCCTGATGCCAATGTCAGCCGAATGTAATATACAGAAGATTGACTTTCTATTGTGTGTGTTAGGTAGGTTCTTAGTTCCTAAGGTAGGTACATAGGTAATTAAGAATTGTTTTTTATTGTCAATATTTTAGTTTTTGTTTGCAGATATTACTTGTAGGTACTTGGCGTTAATAAGGATGGATAATCTTCTTTCTGTGTGTATGTCACTGAACTCCGCGCAAACGGCTGGACCGATTTGGATGAAATTTTGTGTGTATATTTCAATGGGTTCCTGGATGGTTTACATTAACAATTGGACCCGGAAGGTGGCGCTGCAGTTGGTATCTAGGTTATTTATATACGGCTGGACCGATTTGAATGAATTTTTTTGTATGCGTTTGTGTGGCGTCCTGGCTGATTTACATTAACAATTGGACCCGAAAGGTGGCGCTGCAGTCGGTATCTAGGTTATTTATATACGGCTGGACCGATTTGAATGAATTTTTTTGTATGCGTTTGTGTGGCGTCCTGGCTGATTTACATTAACAATTGGACCCGAAAGGTGGCGCTGCAGTCGGTATCTAGGTTATTTATATACGGCTGGACCGATTTGAATGAATTTTTTTGTATGCGTTTGTGTGGCGTCCTGTCTGATTTACATTAACAATTGGACCCGAAAGGTGGCGCTGCAGTCGGTATCTAGGTTATTTATATACGGCTGGACCGATTTGAATGAATTTTTTTGTATGCGTTTGTGTGGCGTCCTGGCTGATTTACATTAACAATTGGACCCGAAAGGTGGCGCTGCAGTCGGTATCTAGGTTATTTATATACGGCTGGACCGATTTGAATGAATTTTTTTGTATGCGTTTGTGTGGCGTCCTGTCTGATTTACATTAACAATTGGACCCGAAAGGTGGCGCTGCAGTCGGTATCTAGGTTATTTATATACGGCTGGACCGATTTGAATGATTTTTTTTGTATGCGTTTGTGTGGCGTCCTGGCTGATTTACATTAACAATTGGACCCGAAAGGTGGCGCTGCAGTCGGTATCTAGGTTATTTATATACGGCTGGACTGATTTGAATGAATTTTTTTGTATGCGTTTGTGTGGCGTCCTGGCTGATTTACATTAACAATTGGACCCGAAAGGTGGCGCTGCAGTCGGTATCTAGGTTATTTATATACGGCTGGACCGATTTGAATGATTTTTTTTGTATGCGTTTGTGTGGCGTCCTGGCTGATTTACATTAACAATTGGACCCGGTAGGTGGCGCTGCAGTCGGTATCTAGGTTATTTATATACGGCTGGACCGATTTGAATGATTTTTTTTGTATGTGTTTGTGTGGCGCCCTGGCTGATTTACATTAACAATTGGACCCGGTAGGTGGCGCTGCAGTCTGTATCTAGGTTATTTATATACGGTTGGACCGATTTGATGAAACGCAATTCGCAATATGGGTATCGTAACTGTGGTTTATGGGGATGCCGATTTCAAAAATGGCGTCCATTTTGGAATCCAAGATGGCGGAAACGAAAATCACGATATGGGTATCGTTATAATGGTTTAAGGGTATGCTGATAGTAGTTCTTTCTCATAGTTCTTTTATAGTTCTTTCTCACGCAAACTATAAGATCATAGTTGGGGGCGACGCAAACGCCAAGAGCTCTTGGTGGGGCAGCACCACGACGGACGGCAGAGGCGAAGAAATGCTGGGTGCGTTAACAGAGATGAACCTGCACGTACTGAACAACGGTGACGTCCCCACGTTCGATACGGTGAGGGGAGGACGACGGCTAACAAGCTTCATCGACGTCACAGCCTGCACGGAGGACCTTTTAGCGCTGGTGGAAGACTGGAGAGTGGCTGAAGATCTCACCAGCTCAGATCACAATGGCATACTTTTCCAAATTCGATTGTGTAAGGCAAACGGAATTAACATCAGTAGAACCACGCGAAAATTTAAAACTAAAAACGCTAACTGGGACCGGTTTCATGAGAAACTGGACCAGTTAAAACTAGAACGCAAATTAAATAGATTAGAAATAGATGACATTAATAGTAAAGTAGAATTAGACAGCCATGTGAATAGCCTTACACAAGTAATCTCAGACGCATGCATCCAAACAATAGTAACACATAAACCAGGCCAAAAATTTAAATTGCCATGGTGGTCTGAGGATCTTGAGAGAATGAAGCGAGAAGTCAACACAAAAAAGCGTAGAGTCCGATGCGCAGCGCCATCCCGAAGACCTGGAGTCGTTGAACAGTACCTGCAGGCAAAAGGAAAGTACGAGGAAGAAGCCAAGAAGGCCCAGATACAAAGCTGGAAGGGATTCTGTGAGAAACAAGACAGAGAAACAGTATGGGGGGGCATCTACAGGGTCATGAAAAACACTACCAGAAGGAAAGAAGACCTTCCATTGGTGAGAGACGGCATTTCGGTGGGGCAGAGAGAGTCTGCCAAGTTACTGGCGGACACATTCTTCCCGGGAGACCTGGAGACTGAGGACAACTTAGACCACCAGCGGACGAGAGCCCTAGCTAACCGTGTGAATGACCGAGTTGATGGCGAAGTCCATGATCAGCCGTTCACAGTGGAGGAGCTTAGAGCCGCGGCGGAAAGTTTTAACCCGAAGAAGGCACCCGGAGGAGACGGCTTCACCGCTGACATATGTTGCCAGGTCATCAACAAGGATCCGGACCTTTACCTGGCAATCATGAACAAGTGCCTCGAGTTGAGTCTCTTCCCGGAACAATGGAAGGTAGCAGTGGTGGTCGTTCTGCGAAAGCCCGGTAAAACGGACTACACGAGCCCCAAGTCCTATCGGCCCATCGGCCTTCTGCCGGTCATGGGGAAGATTTTTGAAAAGATGGTAGTCAATAGGCTCAAGTGGCACCTGATTCCTAGGCTCAGTCTACGCCAATATGGCTTTATGCCCCAGCGGAGTACCGAGGACTCCCTCTATGACCTGATACAGTACATACGCGGCAAAGTACTTCAGCGAAAGATCGTGACCGTGGTATCACTGGACATAGAGGGAGCCTTTGATAATGCATGGTGGCCGGCCATAAGGGTGAGACTGGCCGAGGAGGAGTGCCCGGTCAACCTCCGACGAGTCGTCGACAGTTACCTGCAGGATCGCAAGGTCCGTGTCAGGTATGCTGGTGAGGAGCACATAAAGGGCACTCAGAAAGGGTGCGTGCAGGGGTCTATTGGCGGACCGGTACTCTGGAATCTTCTCCTTGACCCACTGCTGAAAGGACTTGAAACGCGAGGGCAATACGTACAGGCTTTCGCGGACGACGTAGTGCTCGTTTTCGACGGCGACACGGCACTGGACATACAGAGGCAAGCCAATCCCACCCTTGCCTATGTGCGGGATTGGGGTGTCAAAAATAAGCTGAAGTTCGCACCTCACAAAACAAGCGCGATGGTTGTGACAAGGAAGCGTATTTATGACACCCCCCTACTTACCATGGGCGGGATTGATATTGGCATGACCAATGAGATTAAGATCTTGGGGCTCACTATCGATCATAAGTTGACATTCAACAGCCACACTGCGAACACCTGCAGAAAGGCGTTGAATGTCTACAAACAGTTGGCAAGGGCCGCCAAAACTAGCTGGGGCCTCCACCCAGAAGTCATCCGGGTGATTTACACAGCCACTGTTGAGCCCCTCATCCTGTATGCCGCCGGTGCCTGGTCGCCGTCGACAAACAAGATCACTATACAGAAGCAGCTGAACACTGTCCAGAGAGGCTTTGCGCTAAAGATGTGCAAAGCCTACAAAACGGTGTCCCTGAACGCGTCACTCGCTCTGACCGGGTTACTACCCCTCGACATTCGCATACGCGAAGCGGCCTCCCTTTACAAGGCCAAGAGGGGAGTACCTCGACCAGAGCTAAGAGACGTCGAGGTAGAAAGCAGACTGGCGTACACGAGTACTCCGCATCCCGCGAAACATATGGACCTCAAGTTCATAAGCCTGATGGACCAGCGAGACGTGACCATCAACGTATGCAGCGCAGTACGAATCTATACAGATGGCAGCAAGATTGAAGGCAAGGTCGGCGCCTCACTATCCGTATGGAATAGTGAAGTGGAGACCAAGTCGCTCAAACTCAAGCTGTCATCTTACTGCACGGTCTACCAGGCTGAACTTTTGGCCATATGCAGAGCCACGAAATTCGCGTTAGAGAGTGGAAGCGCCAGTTTTGCTATCATCAGCGACTCGCGTTCGGCACTCGAGACAGTGGTCAACGCACTCTCTCATCATCCGCTAGCCGCCGAGGCGCGGGACAACATCGCCCGCTGTAGACTACAAAACAAGGACGTTTCCTTGTTTTGGATAAAAGCACACGCGGGGCTGGCGGGTAATGAGAGAGCAGACGAGCTGGCTAAACAAGCAGCGCTGCACGTTAGGACCAAACCTGTGTACGACAAATGTCCGGTTTCATTCGTCAAGCGACAAATCCGCTCGGAATCGCTTGACGAATGGAATCTTAGGTACCAGACTGGCACCACTGCATCCACGACCAAAATGTTTTTCCCTGACCTTCTGGTAGCGTACAGGACGATTAGAGAGATCGTGCCCACTGTCGTGCTCACACAGGTTCTGACGGGGCACGGTGGGTTCTCTGGGTACTTGAACCGTTTCAAGCGCAAGGAGGACCCATCGTGCATCTGCGAACCGGGTGTCAGCGAGACAGTGGAGCACATCTTGCTTCATTGCCCTGTGTTTGCGCGCCGAAGGCATGATGTTGAGATGACCTTAGGCGTAGCCTTAGTTTTATCCAGCCTAAGTAAGCTCGTCATGGACAAGGATAGACGTGATACCCTACTAGGCTATTGCGTGGAGGTGGTGACCAGAGTCATTGATAGAAATAAGACCTGAGCAGAAAGAGGCCAGCTGCCAACTTATTTGTCAATAAGTGACCAACAGCCACCTACACTACACTGCGCATCAGTGGCTCTGGTTGCCGGATCCGCGCAATGGATAGTAGGGAAACTGTTATTTTATTTTTACCCTGTATTATATTCTGTTTATTATCCTTGTCCATAGCTTTTTGGTATTTTATTGTCTGTAATAGTGTTATTTTTTAGACGGGTTTACTTTTTATTGTGTCTTTTGACTTTTAATTTTTTAATAAAAATTTTTGTTTTTTTTATTTCAATAAATATAATCCAGGCTGGAAAAATTATTTTACACACTAAACTTAAGGCTAATTTTAAGAACTCTGACCCCCACATCAGAGGTGAGCACGCGGGCCGGGCCGATAGAGGTCCGGTACAAAAAAAAAAAAAAAAAAAAAAAAAAAGGGTATGCTGATTTCAAAAATGGCGTCCATTTTGGAATCCAAGATGGCGGAAACGAAAACCACAATATGGGTATCGTAACTATGGTTTATGGGGATGCCAATTTCAAAAATGGCGTCCATTTTGGAATCCAAGATGGCGGGAACGAAAATCACGATATGGGTATCGTTATAATGGTTTAAGGGAATGCTGATTTCAAAAATGGCGTCCATTTTGGAATCCAAGATGGCGGAAACGAAAACCACAATATGGGTATCGTAACTATGGTTTATGGGGATGCCAATTTCAAAAATGGCGTCCATTTTGGAATCCAAGATGGCGGGAACGAAAATCACGATATGGGTATCGTTATAATGGTTTAAGGGAATGCTGATTTCAAAAATGGCGTCCATTTTGGAATCCAAGATGGCGGAAACGAAAATCACGATATGGGTATCGTAACTGTGGTTTATGGGGATGCCGATTTCAAAAATGGCGTCCATTTTGGAATCCAAGATGGCGGAAACGAAAATCACGATATGGGTATCGTAACTGTGGTTTATGGGGATGCCGATTTCAAAAATGGCGTCCATTTTGGAATCCAAGATGGCGGAAATGAAAATCGCAATATGGGTATCGTTATTATGGTTTATGCGGATGGTCTATGCGAAAATCACGATATGGGTATCAGCATCCGCATAAACCACAGTTACGATACCCATATCGTGATTTTCGTTTCCGCCATCTTGGATTCCAAAATGGACGCCATTTTTGAAATCAGCATTCCCTTAAACCATTATAACGATACCCATATCGTGATTTTCGTTCCCGCCATCTTGGATTCCAAAATGGACGCCATTTTTGAAATTGGCATCCCCATAAACCATAGTTACGATACCCATATTGTGGTTTTCGTTTCCGCCATCTTGGATTCCAAAATGGACGCCATTTTTGAAATCAGCATTCCCTTAAACCATTATAACGATACCCATATCGTGATTTTCGTTTCCGCCACCTTGGATTCCAAAATGGACGCCATTTTTGAAATCGGCATCCCCATAAACCACAGTTACGATACCCATATCGTGATTTTCGTTTCCGCCATCTTGGATTCCAAAATGGACGCCATTTTTGAAATCGGCATCCCCATAAACCTCAGTTACGATACCCATATTGTGATTTTCATTTCCGCCATCTTGGATTCCAAAATGGACGCCATTTTTGAAATCAGCATTCCCTTAAACCATTATAACGATACCCATATCGTGATTTTCGTTTCCGCCATCTTGGATTCCAAAATGGACGCCATTTTTGAAATCAGCATCCCCATAAACCATAGTTACGATACCCATATTGTGATTTTCGTTCCCGCCATCTTGTATTCCAAAATGGACGCCATTTTTGAAATCGGCATCCCCATAAACCACAGTTACGATACCCATATCGTGATTTTCGTTCCCGCCATCTTGGATTCCAAAATGGACGCCATTTTTGAAATCAGCATCCGCATAAACCATTATAACGATACCCATATCGTGATTTTCGTTTCCGCCACCTTGGATTCCAAAATGGACGCCATTTTTGAAATCGGCATCCCCATAAACCACAGTTACGATACCCATATCGTGATTTTCGTTTCCGCCATCTTGGATTCCAAAATGGACGCCATTTTTGAAATCGGCATCCCCATAAACCTCAGTTACGATACCCATATTGTGATTTTCATTTCCGCCATCTTGGATTCCAAAATGGACGCCATTTTTGAAATCAGCATTCCCTTAAACCATTATAACGATACCCATATCGTGATTTTCGTTTCCGCCATCTTGGATTCCAAAATGGACGCCATTTTTGAAATCAGCATCCCCATAAACCATAGTTACGATACCCATATTGTGATTTTCGTTCCCGCCATCTTGTATTCCAAAATGGACGCCATTTTTGAAATCGGCATCCCCATAAACCACAGTTACGATACCCATATCGTGATTTTCGTTTCCGCCATCTTGGATTCCAAAATGGACGCCATTTTTGAAATCAGCATTCCCTTAAACCATTATAACGATACCCATATTGTGATTTTTGTATCCGCCATCTTGGATTCCAAAATGGACGCCATTTTTTAAATCAGCATTCCCTTAAACCATTATAACGATACCCATATCGTGATTTTCGTTCCCGCCATCTTGGATTCCAAAATGGACGCCATTTTTGAAATCAGCATCCCCTTAAATCACAATAACGATACCCATATCGTGATTTTCGTTCCCGCCATCTTGGATTCCAAAATGGATGCCATTTTTTAAATCAGCATCCGCATAAACCATAATAACGATACCCATATTGCGATTTTCGTTTCCGCCATCTTGGTTTCCTACCAACCCCCCCCCCCCCCCCCCCCCCTCCCTCCTGTTTTCTACCGACATTCATAATACCTACCTGTTATACCTAGGTAAGCTATGTATGTAATAATGTATGTACCTATAGCAAACAAGGGTTTTGCAACTATGCTCTTGAAGGTACCTATCCCGGATACATAAGTAATTTATTATATTATTATTATCAATTATATTATCAAATTATTAATTCACCGCTAAGTGTCTACGGTTATGTAATATCTACAAACAAGAACTAAAATAGTGTCAATAAAATAAAATTCTTCGTTACCTATGTACCTACCTAAACACAGCTTACTTTTCTTTCAGTCATATTTAAATTATTACAAAGTCAATCTTGTATACATTACCTATGGCAGAAATTGGCATAACGAAAACTAGTCGGCTCGCTGCAACCTGCAACGCAAACAGCGGTAATATTATAGAAACCGAGTCTTAGATGTAACTACCTAAGTACCATTTACAAACTAAAATATAATAATAAATACTTAAAAATCTATCTTTCTACCGGCATTCATTTTATCTCCTTACATCCACATAAAAATATGCGTCGCTTCATCGTACCATAGTCCATCAAAATTCAAAAGATTTGAAACAAGTAGGTGCATACCTATCTATAACACAAATTTACGGAATTCAAAAACATATACACGCGTTATCGGCAGCGGCCCCCGAGCGCGGCGAGCGACAAAGATTTCAAGGTCAAAAGGTAGATCCTCGCACGTCCCACAATATTTTCAAAAATATATCTTATGTCCACTGCATAGAAGTGCACGCTTTGTCACATGGTCGCAGAACTCGAAGGCCGACCTTGACGACATAAGTATTGAAAAATGACACTTAATTTCATAGCTTTAGTGATCCATCATTGAATGCTTAAAATGTATGGGAAGGGGTATTAAAGCGCTTAATTTGAGGCTTTTTTAGCACTATCACAAGTCGTTGGGCGGGAAATTTATTTACCCCTACGAATATTGATGACACTTTCGATGGCAAGCAAAGTTGTGAGGGATAGTCTTACTTGGCTTACTTTCTCGCAACAACCGGTTAAAAACCCCTTTGAACGGCTTACCGGACCTGTCCCTGACTACTACCAATGGTATTTTTTAAATAAAACTTCCTTATTACCTTTCACTCTATTCTTGATTGGTACCTACATAATAACAAATATAGTTACTTCAAAATAATAACCAATTTAGTCATAACAAATTAATTTGGCTGTCATCGTTTCACTTTACTGACAGTTAAATTAAAATTTAAATAAAAACTACCTAATCTAATAAAATAAAATGTAAATACAATTATTAAAATGAGTATGTGTTTATAATCTTGTTGGGAAAGTCAAAAGGCAAAAATCTAAAATGATTAAAATTTAGACTCTATAGTGGTTTCTTCTGACAATTTATCTAGGTGCGTGTTACAATACGTTTTTCGTTTTCAATAATAGAAAATGCCTTAAAGTGATGTCTAAATACGTAGCAGTTGCTAGTTGCAGTGTTATAATATCAGGCGTTTCGACAAGGTTCTTATGGAACAAGCACTAAATCTAAATCGACAAATAAAAATTTCATTAGTTATTCAATATATAAAAAAAATACTTTAAACATTAAATAATTAATAAACATTAAATTACTGTGAAAAGACTACCTATTTATCGTCGTAAATAAAATGTAACTAACAGAATGTGACTAACATTTTATCATTATTGACATTTTAATTAACACTCGTCCGCCGTTTGTGAGATAAATCAAAATAGTTTTTAATTTAAATGTATCTAAATCTCAGCGGATAGCGATCGCTTTTGTTAGCCTTTTTTATTGTCTATGGTCGCAAGTCCAGTGGTGCTGCCGCGAATTGACACCGGCTCGCGTCTATACACGTGTATGCACGCTTTCTAATCATTTTAAATTGTTAATTTAGAATCCCTTATGCGTGGGGGGAAGGCTGACTAATTAATGAAGTTAACGGATACTTTTACTTAAATTTTCAAACGTAAGTATTAGTTAAACACATTAATTTGTTGATTTAAGTGGTTGCAGTTTATATCTACGTAATTTACGCATTAACACCTCTTAAATGAACTTCTTCAACGTAGGTAACGTTGAAGAAGTTATTTCAATGTTATTTTTAACTAAGATAGTTACATTAAACCATCCTATATATTAGCTTCAATTCATCTTCAATTAGCTTCAATCATTTGTCAAATATACCTTCTAAAGATTTTCAAATACGATAGTTACCTAACTTATCTAAATAGAAACGTCATATTTTACCTAGGCACTGCTAAAATGGTAGCAGTAGGCTTAGCATGACTTTCAACTGTTAGATTTTTCGAGAAAATACGTCACACCGACAAATCTGACAGTTGAAAGAGATAAAGAAGAGATTAATAAGGCGGAGAGCGAGCGAGCGAATCCGTGACAGAGGTCTTGCGTGCTAATCCCATGCGATATTAAATATTATTTAGTCTGTACTTATAGTATATCTGCAAACACTAGACTTATGTCACGGAATACATTGAATTTGTCTCTTTCTCTCGTATGAAATAATACAGAGAACGAGCGAGCGTAGAGGACTAGTCTTGCCATGAGTTCCAACTCCACTGGGTCTGACGAGATCGCCCTAGACCTTTTTTTATGGTACTCATATTACAAGCCTTCATAGAACTCAGGCTGTGTGACTTGTGTGTGTTGTGTAGCGAAAATACGCCAATTACCATCAAGACAATCACGGACCCGTTACTCGCAGACTGAGCAAATTGAGCAAAAAGTCTTGGACGGACCGAATTGGCAACGACACGACGACGAGACGACCGGACCCGGCGATGCATCGAGCACAAGTTGACTGTTTTCATGATGTTACAGAATTATTTCAAAGAACTATCTAACTTGTAGGAATACCAATTTCCTTGTTAGAATTCTAATATCTCCAAAGGTTGACTTGTAGATCTCACTTTTTTAAGGCCGTCTTTAACACTTTAAATTTGTGTACGTCTATTTTCTTACTTTATGGGGTAGAATAAAGAGTTATGTATCTATCTATAAGGCACTTGTTTATTGATTTATTGAACAGTACAAAGTGTTTTGTAATTCCGTTTTAAACGGATCAAAACGTTCTATAAGTTTGAGGCTGTTTACACAGATAAATCTATTTCGAATATATTAAATTATTATAGACATTATTCATGTGTTCAAAATGTTCAAATAAAATCTTAATTATTAATAGCCTAAATATAATGACTCTATTAAGGTAAACAAAAAATAAATCTATCAGTGACTCTACCAAGCGTTTACATTTTGTTATAAGCATAAATAGTTGACGTAGTAGAGAAGGCCATGTATTAGGAATACATGGTGCAATTCAAGTATAATAAATAATAATGTTTTATATCATAGCTACGTTTTGAGTATCATACTTAATAAGTATTCGGTACTTAGCCACAATAAAGTAATTCCCTCGTTTTTGATACAATAAAACAACATAATCCTTGAATATGATCCTGTTTTGAAACGAGGAAAGGAAACAAGGATATACTAGACATTGGCACAATGCCAAGATGTCGTTGACTCGGAGTGGTGGCTCTCTGGCTCCGTTCAAAGGAAATAGTTAACGTTTTTTTTCAGTTTCGTTCGGTTTTAACTTTTTAAAGAATTTGTAATATTTTAGTGCGCTGTAGGTCTGCCCGTTTGGTATGTGACTAAAATAAAATAGCGACAGCTAGAATTTCTTCCCGGGGTAGCGTGGAGACCGATGGGCAGTCTATATATGGCATGTTAGGCAGGTCTGGACTAAGATGGGATGCCGAATACAAGAACTAAGCTACTGAAGGTTCCAATTCTATGACAGTAGCTATTTGCTAATAGTGGGACCGCCCGAAGAATGTCTAGTAGCAGTATAATATCTGTGGAGAATGTTGAACGGAGTTTTTAAAGCAAGTACATTTCGCCAAAAAGCGATAAAATCCAAAAATACATGCATGTACATGTCGTGAGGCGGAATTACGGATAGGGCAACGTTCTGTATGTAGTAAACATCGCCGGATCGCGGAGATAGGCGCGGATAGATAAACAAACACTCGCCAATAGTTACTGCCTAACGTCAATCAACGGACGGCCCAGTTTCCCGGGTATTTCGAAAGCGTAGGAAATGTTTTATGGTGAAAAAAGATAATAATACGTCGCATGTATTTATAAGTAACATAAAATCTATTTATGTATACATTATTTAGAAACATAGTTAAACTATATTGCCAAAAACCTACAACAAAATACACTACTGTTACAAGACAGTTTTGTTCTGCAATATAGTTTGTAGAACCATTTTAAATCAATGGACATTTCCAAGTTTAATTTGGATGTCGTTAATTAAATTATATATTCTTATTACCATAAACACGCCAGGAAGATCGTTACTATAAAATAAAAAAGATAACATCCTATTTCTTTATCAAAGTCTAAAAGAAGGACTTGACAATAAATTGTATATTCATTCCAAATTCGTATTTTGAATTGTAATCACTTTAATCTACAGCTATGAGGATGTTAAAGCTAAGATTTAATCACATTATTTATTGTAATATTACTATTTCAAATCTTTTTAGTATCTATCACACATTGTAAGTCAGTACTTAACCAAATATAGAATGAAATCCGTACAGACAAAAAATAAAGCAAAAATTGAATTATCCTTGCCCGTCGTCCTGTTATGATAAAATAAACCGTGTTATAAATACTTACAGTTGAAAATGCAACCAAACATGCAAGCTATTGACGGTTTTATAAAATCAACCTTATGAACAAACTGATGAAGTCTATAATTAGATATCAACGGAGATCATGCGTTGTTTGCTATTCCTGTAAAACGGATGGAAGACAAAATGAAGAGTGTTCCCGTAACTTTCTACTGCAGCATTATAAGTAATATACAGCTGTATAGAACACATGGGCGTGTATATGTCATTGTTTTAATCCGTTTATTTGTCATTTCTCTTATTCAATACATTTTAAATAGAAAAAATACATTTAAAAATATAAAAAAAAATCCCCCCGGCATCTGGAACAGGGTCCTAGTTACCAGTGGTTAAGGTTCCAGAAAGAGGAACTTTCTCATTGTTTTGATTGGTATTACATTTATAAATGTCTGTAGTAGGTAATAATTCGACCGTTCACGATTAAATTACGTTAACAGTCTCATCACCTGCCCGCATCTCTAGCTGACCTTATCGTCCTTATCTCGCAGCGATCGGCGAATCTACTCAGAGGTTTTCAAATTCCTTTATTGGTGGACTCATTCGTAAGATAATACAAATAAACGGGTTTTAACAATCACCGTTCATAAATATTAATTTTCCGAAATACCTTGATAATTTCCACGCGTGTAACGCTGAAAGCGGTAGGCAGGAGCTTACTGTAGGGCACTCAATTTTTGCTCATATATTTTGTAGTAACATTCAGAAAAACACACACTAATGGGTCCAGCTGGGAAGGGGATTATGTATCCCCCTTAATGAGAGAGGGGGATTAGGAGAAATCCACCATGGAGGTTCACCAATATGACCGTCTATTATGAATTTCTTCAGATTTCCAATTTCAGCAATTGATAATCTTAGCTTAAACACTTGCTATGGATGCAGGCTGAAAGCTCCAGCTGCTGAAAGTTAGCAACACTCTAACACGTGTTATCCAGTTTCCCACAATTGGGCTGGACTCGCTATTAACCTTCAACTTAAGTCCCATTTGTCTGACATACATTATTCATGAGTCATTTACTTTATCTACTTTATGCATGTAATGTAGTCAACACGGGACATTCATATCGTTGCAAAAAGATATGTCTGTATGTCTGTGGTTTTAATTGCAATATAACAGTGGTAGCCGAGTGGTCGAACGCATGCCTTGCAATCAACGTGTGCAGGTTCAAACCCCGGCTCGCATCTCTGGGATTTATGTGCGAATCTTATTTTCATCCCAGATTATCACTTGCTATGAAACGGTGAAGGAAAAATCGTGAGGAAACCTGCACGTCTGTGGAACTTGACTAGTTCTCGGTAGATGTGTGAAGTCTGCCAACCCGCACTGGGCCAGCGTGGTGGACTATAGCCCGAATCCCCCTCGCATTGAGGTGAGGCCCGTGCCCAGCAGTGGGACGTTAAAAAGGGGTGTAGTAGTAATAGTATATGCCCAGGGCCCCAAGTCCACTAACACTATCGTTGTGAAGTTGCTACGATTCATTTTTTAAGGCAACAACTACGTTTTTTGTAATGTATAGTATAATATGTCTAATGTATATAGTAACTAGAGAACCCATGACGACTCTGCGGCAATTTTTTTGACGTTTATCTGCAATCCGCCATTGTAGTTACCTGTAGCATACAATGAGTATACGGCAACTAAATAGACCGACATCTGCAACAACGTCAGAAAAATTTGCCGCAGAGCGAAGTCGATAGGGCATCTCCGTTATATATATCAATAGTCTAACGGCTAATTCAAGTTAATAATTATCAAGAGTTCATGGCATATCTTTATTGTTATTATAGAAAGTCGTAAAGACAATAGTCTATGGTGCACATGTGATCCAACTGAAATAGATGCTGGGTAGAACAAGTTATTAAGCAAAACCACAAAACTTAAACTAGTTGGAACATAATGTTTATTAGCTGACAGACTTGTTTACGATTCATTATGTCTTCAAGACAGCTCATGGGTAGATGTGTTTTAAAAATAGTTTTTTATACCGCCATTTTTCTAAAAGTTGTTTAGTGATGTGTAGTTTTTGATAAGGTTGTGCATCTTTTAATACTTAGTTGTGCAATGGGAACTGTTTTGTTAGTATAGAAGCTTTAAATACCTACCAAGTTCCAAAATTGGTGAGTAAAGTAACATTAATTGATTTAAAATAAACTTTTTTTTTAAACTGACAATAAATATAATCCTTTTTTAATTGTATCTTTTTTTAAATTATTATTAATAGACAATCTTGTGGTGTGAAAGGTCAATTGAAATAAATTAAACATACTTTTCATAAATTATGGAATAGATTTGTTGAATATGAAAAAGTTCTAAAGAACTTTTTTTTTCGGATGTTTTGGCTATCCATGTAGTCTATCTTCATGAGACCAATGTTATGCTAGACACGTGAAATCACGTGCAAATGGGCTGACTAAAACCCGTCTATCAAAAAAACGAGTTAGCATTCAAAGTGCATGCAAGTTTCGTAACCAAATATTTCCACTGCGAGCAAATAACATATTAGAATTGACATTGCAAGGCTCTTTATTCTACCTTATTATAATGAAGTATAGCCCTCTGTCTCTAGGTATTAAAAAGTTCAATGAAAGAAATTATAATACAGTCAATGAGCGTCATGTATTTATCTTGTAAGTTAATTGTAAATAAACAAAAGTCGCTACAACTGTATTGTATATACGTAAGTGCCTATGTACAGGGATATATATAGGTTATATACTGAGAGTGTTGTTTATTTTGATTCTGTATATGTACCTACGTAATTTATCATGAATACATAGCCCCTAGCGCACAAAGAAAATGGTAAGTATTCCCATTTACAAATAGCTTATAGCTTATTGCCTTCATTGAACAGGCATTTAAGTACGTACTTATATTATTATAATTTTTTTACACTATTAAATACATTTACACAACATATGGCTAGAATCCAGATTTACTGTAATGTTATTAAGTACTTATTTTACAATTAACTTCTTCCTAAGTAAACCTAAATATAATATATTTTATCGTATGCCGAAAATTTCCGAACGGAAATTCTTAATGGTGAGTCACCAAAACGTCCTCAAAACAACTCTTCTAGAATAATGATCTAATTTTATAGCCATGGCAACCAATTAATAGTAGATCATTATCTATTTTTTTACAAGGCTTTATATTAACTTGCAATGTATGTCCGGGTGGAATCTTGCAACTGGATTTTAAATCAGTTATCTTTAATCAATTGAGCTGAAATTTGGTATACATGCTTATTTTGGATGACAATGCGTGCTTAGCTATGTGACGTCATTCTAATTCCAATATGGCGGATCATCCAAGATGGCGGAATAGTAATTTTTGCTGCACTACGATAGTAAGGGTATCAAATGAAAGGGCTTGCTGAGGAGAACACGAAAACTAAGGGCAATTAAATAAAAGCTTGTTTAACCCATTATTTGGGAAAATGCAAAACAAGTAATATCCTTATCTCTTCCTTTTTTTTAACGAAACGATGAAATTTAGTGGAACAGGATGAGGAATGGCTGCTCCTGCGGTTACCAGATATTCTGCCAACTGCCAATGTCAAACAAGATAGAAACGACAAGTTCAATAACTACACATAATAATATAAATAAAAATGAGTAGGTAATGAATGTGATAAGGATGTCTGGAACTTCAATATTTATGTCAATAGACAAAGTAGTACTTAAAGAGACCATTAACACAAAAAAGTAGTACTTAGACTTAAACGTTCTAAATCTACAGTTTATATAATCCCAAAAACAGCAAACCCATAGAGTATTCAAGGTTACATTTAACCTTGAATACTCTATGGGTTTGCTGTAGAGACAACCTTTATTACATTAAATTATGACGTTACAAACTTTATAAGACGAAAGTATCTATGGAATTTCTTTTGTGAGAATGTTATGTTATGCCGTTCTTGGTCAGCTAACGATAGATTTATTCCCGGTATTGTTACATAATAATTGAAGTTACACTTATTACATACATACATCCTCGCGCCTGTTTTCTCTGAAGGGAAAGGATGAGGTGAACTGCAGCGCGCCCACACTTCGACGATGTATTTTGGTCCCAATGTAATCGGGGGAGAAACTATTGCCATTATATCGGGCACATAGCTTCTTAATACGAGGGCGATTTAGGCCACAATCCACCACGCTGGCCCAGTGCGGGTTGGTGAACTGTACACGCCTTTCTATCGTCGTGCAGGTTGCCTCACGATGTTTTTCTTCAACGTAAGTGGTAATCGTTATTGAAAATGCCATTCGCTCTTGAAATCCGAACATCACAGGCGTGCGGGGACGGGATCTGAACTTGCGCCCCTTGCGTACAAGGCGGACGTTTTACAAACTACGCTACCATTGCTTACATCACTCATTACTTCCTATTAAAAGAAACGAGCTGTAAGTACTAAATATTCGAGGTCGTAGCTACATTCAGTTTTTACACCTTTTCTTGCTCCTGTCAAGATATAATTTCTGGTGTTATCTCTGATAATTTGAATATCCAGATAGCCTCGGCGAGTCCAGCCAGAACTGGTTTCCGATATCTATTTATAAAATGTGTGATGCCACTTTATACAATAAAACAGCATTTCAAAGTCAAAGTCGAAGCATTTATTTTGTATAGGGCTATGCGCATTTACGAATTGTCAAGTTTACATTTTTCTTCTTCTCTATGCTATCACCGGATCGAAACGCGGCCTCAACTGAGAAGATCCAGCAAGAAACTCAGTTGGCTGATTTTTTTTTCAATCGCTATTTTATTTAAAAACCGGTTAAAAGTTATCATTACGCGCTGATTATACTAGTGTATTTACATGTAAAGATCGAATTTAGTTGACTTTTATATGAAATACACTCTATATCAATATCCAGGGTGTTTAAGAAGTCCGTAATAATACTTTGACGTTTGCATCAGTATCGGATATACAACTGACTGGTATAAAAATTTGATTGAAGTTCGATCATTTAGTACCTTTAAGTACCTACTTACCTTGTTTATGGTCTCTTTCCAGATGATGTCTACCCTGGAGGAGCTCGCGGTCCAGCTGTTCGACGCCGGCGCGGTGCGGCTCGGGGACATCGAGGCGAAGGTGGGCCGCCGCACACCCATCTACTTCGACCTTCGCGTCGTTGTTTCGCACCCTAACATCATGGTGAGACACGTATGGAACTCTGCCTTCCTCCTCCTACCATTGAAATATAAAGAAAACTTCTGAAAAGAGGGTCTATGACTTGAACAGTTTTCATGTACTTTCAAACTGTGCGCAGCCAGGTCACCATTAAAGTTAGTATGTAGGTACCTACTTACCTAATAATTTGTCATGGCAGGGTATTCAAAAACTTTTCAATCCTGTACAATCCTGTCGTAGATAAAACAACCTTCCTCTCCTTGTGCGATTCTATAAATGGTTACAATTTCGAATAACTTAGTAAGTCATTATAAAAATAAATCTACCCTACCGAAATTTGCTATAATTTTCCTTCACAGATGGCGGTAGCTCAACAGTTACAAAAGCTCGCCTCAGAAATACAACATGATTTATTGTGCGGCGTCCCTTACGCCGCGCTACCACTGGCTGCCGTTATGTCAGTCAACACCAACACCCCGATGATCATGAAACGAAAGGAAACTAAACTGTACGCGACAAAAAAAATCCTCGAAGGCATTTTCCACGAAAACCAAAAATGTCTAGTCGTCGAAGATGTAGTGACATCTGGCGGCAGCTTAATGGAAACCGTTGAAACTTTACGCACTGAGGGTTTGGTCGTGAGCCACGCGGTGATAGTTCTCGATCGAGAACAAGGTGGCGGTAGTGTGCTGAAGGAAAATGGCGTCGTCGTAAAATCAATATTCAGTTTGACCGGTTTAGTTAACATTTTGAGAGACGCCGGCAGGATCGACGACGAGACCGTCGAAACTATATTGGAACATATAAAGGAATGCCAGTTTAGTATGAAGGATAACTTGGAAATTATTTAAGTTTAGTCACTAGGTACCTACGCTGATATCTTCTTTCCACATTAAAAGTACATACAGACAAAATAACTCCAAAATTAATAGAAATTTGAATACATCTACAAACTACCTACAACAGTGTTTCCCAATTAATTATTTTACAATGCCGTTGTAGCTGGATCATAGCTTTCTTCAAATTTGAGAATGAAATTTATTAGATAACTTCTTTGTTAACACAGGTTAACTTTTAAAGCTGATTGTACATCTACAAGCAAGCGTTTTCTGACACTTATAATGATTTTGCAAACCACCTTTAATTGTGTTTTATAGTACAAAACACTCTTGAAATGCAACAGAAACTATATTACATTAATACTTTCTATTAATTTGGAGGTAAGTTTCTATGTAGCTCCCTAACTTAGGTAGGTACCTATCCGTAAACGTTAAGTGCATCAAATATCTGTAGGTGTCGTGTATACCTAGTAGGTACTATGTTTATGACTTAAGCTTTCATGCGAGCATGACAAATATAAACAAAATATTAGTGTATATTTATAAATAAGTAATTACAGTTTAATGACAGGTAAATAAATACATAATATAAGAAATGTTATTTGACCTTTCACCCCGGCTTGTGACGGTATACCGTATTAATCCACAAGAACATCGTCTAGAATAACTTAACTTGATTCGTTTTAAATAAATAGCTACTTATAGTTTTCACTTTTCATATAATTAAGTACCTACCAACTTAACCGTCTTATTTATTAGTAATTACAGTACCTACCTCATAATATCTAAATGTTGTCTTGATTTATGTCGGTACTAGGGTTTCCTATTTTTAACCTACTCAACAAATGAGACTAATTATTATTAGTCTGTAATAGGTAGGTACCTACTGTATTAATTATAAACGGTGCCCAGCAAGCGACAATGCATTTAGTATGCGCCGGACACGTTTCCTCATTAGACGGATAACGGAATACACATATAGCTAGTTAATGCATATTTAAGCTGTTCGGTGAAATGATGAACTATTTAATCTCCGGTACCTACATACTTACCTATCCATGGCCGAAAAATGTTTTATTCTTTGCATAGATTAAGCAGATACGGTATTTAAGTACTATGACCTAAATCATTCAGTTGGCACTTTCGTCTAGCTTGGTAGACAGACTTCCCGCATCGCAGTATGAATTCAGTGGCTGTTTTAAGTTCAATATCGGCTTTATTAATGGCGTTAATACGTGCCAAGAAGACTTAAGAATTAATCTCTAGTATGAATTGAGCGAAAATACGACTGCGAACTACATAATCCGTGAATCGTGAAGCTATGTATCAAAAATCTCTTAAGAATTTGCTCATATTCTTTCTAAACGGGTATCTGTTCAGGTTAAGAAAGAAAACAATACATATAAAATCATTGTAGTTTAATTATTACTCAGAATATAATTAAAACCTTTGATCGAATTCGAAATGTTGTACTAGCTTTTTAGTAAAAAAAGCCAATTATGTAAAATCATTATTCTGAAGTATGTATTAATTAAAAATTAGGCGTTATAAAATAGTTCAGCCTTATCAAAAAAAAAGATCTCTTCCTTTAGAGCCGCAGTGTGGCGACAGCACTGGGCGATGGGCGGCGAAGGGCTCACGTCGCTGGCGGAACCTGTTTACTCCTATAAACATCCGAGAGTCGCCCTTCGGTCAAGGAAACGGGAATGTAGACGTCATCAATGCGTAGGGAACTACCTACGTTAAGATAAATTAAGTTACGACAATATAAAGTTACATTGAAATACTATGCAAAAGAAAAGACGTCCGTATGACGCGCCGGACGCCCGTAGTGGGCTGCGGGTGGTGGCTGACGCTTAGTTGTCCTCGATCTCCTGCTCCTGCTCCTCGTCGAACTCAGCGTCCTCGTCGGCGGTGGCCTCCTGGTACTGCTGGTACTCGGACACCAAGTCGTTCATGTTGCTCTCGGCCTCGGTGAACTCCATCTCGTCCATGCCCTCGCCAGTGTACCAATGCAAGAAAGCCTTGCGCCTGAACATAGCGGTGAACTGCTCCGAGATGCGCTTGAACAGCTCCTGGATGGCGGTGGAGTTGCCGATGAAGGTGGCCGCCATCTTGAGCCCGCGGGGCGGGATGTCGCACACGGCCGTCTTCACGTTGTTCGGGATCCACTCGACGAAGTACGACGAGTTCTTGTTCTGGATGTTGAGCATCTGTTCGTCGACCTCCTTCATGGACATGCGTCCACGGAAGATGGCGGCCACGGTCAGGTAGCGGCCGTGGCGCGGGTCGCACGCCGCCATCATGTTCTTGGCGTCGAACATCTGCTGGGTCAGCTCGGGTACGGTCAGAGCGCGGTATTGCTGGCTGCCGCGAGATGTAAGAGGAGCGAAGCCAGGCATGAAGAAGTGGAGACGTGGGAAGGGCACCATGTTCACCGCCAGCTTGCGGAGATCCGCATTCAGCTGACCGGGGAACCGCAGACACGTCGTCACGCCGGACATGGTGAGCGACACGAGATGGTTGAGATCGCCATACGTGGGTGTGGATAGTTTGAGCGTGCGGAAGCAGATGTCGTACAGAGCCTCGTTGTCGATACAGTAGGTTTCGTCAGTGTTTTCTACTAACTGGTGGACTGATAGTGTGGCGTTGTAAGGTTCTACTACTGTGTCTGACACTTTAGGCGAGGGTACAACTGAGTATGTGTTCATTATTCTGTCGGGGTATTCTTCCCTGATTTTGGAGATGAGGAGTGTGCCCATGCCGGAGCCGGTGCCGCCGCCAAGCGAGTGTGTAAGCTGGAATCCTTGTAGACAGTCGCACGACTCTGCTTCTTTACGCACGACGTCTAATACTGAGTCTACGAGCTCGGCTCCCTCGGTGTAGTGTCCCTTTGCCCAGTTGTTGCCGGCGCCAGACTGTCCGAACACGAAGTTGTCAGGACGGAAGATCTGTCCGAAGGGTCCCGAGCGCACAGAGTCCATGGTGCCGGGCTCCAAGTCGACGAGGATGGCGCGGGGGACGTACTTGCCGCCGGAGGCTTCATTGTAGTAAACGTTGATACGCTCCAGCTGCAGGTCGGAGTCGCCATGGTAGGCGCCGGTGGGGTCGATGCCGTGCTCGTCAGAGATGATCTCCCAGAACTAGAACAAAAATAATTGATTTTATTACACAAATATAGTTAAGAAAATGTTTTAATTCTAATCCGATTTAGTTAATACTAAGTCCAAGGATAATGTGATGGCCTGGGGCGTCGGCCTGCGCGTGGGATGAGTCACGGTCGCCCGGCGACGAGGCCCGCAACACGCCCGCGCGTCGTCGTCGCATTAACATATTTACGAGGCCGCCATATCGATCCGAGCATAGCTCACGTCAACAAATTTAAACAGCGCCTTAAGCCGGTGAATAATCATTTAACTGCAGCAAAAACGCCGCCCACTTTTGTGTGTCTTTATGTAAGATTGCCTTATAAGTAGAGAGCGCAGGCCGGGCTGCTCGCTCGCCGTCATAATAAATCAATCGGGGTCGGGGTTGGCTCTCGAAGAACATGGCGTACCATTTTTAGGGCGAAGTGAACATGTTTCTTTATAAAACGCAAGTCATCCATTAACAGCGCCGATATTATCGCGAATCAATTGAGAGGCTTTCTAGGTAAACGAAACGGTACAAAGAAAGGCGATAAGATCGCCCGTTGACTCACGGCGTGATCAGCCGACGACGCAAGTTATATTTTTTATTCAGTGCAGTCACGTAACGCGGCTTAGTCATGACTGCTTTTCAGGAGTTAGCGACGAGAACAATAGACACTATTTTCGTTGGAAAAAGGACATGAGATCTACCTCCTCGTCCGTCAAACGTATAGGCCTAGGATAGTTAAACCCCACGCGCTAAATTAGACAGTTTGCAACACTAAGCTGTCGTCTAAATATCAATAAAAAAAATCGATATAAAAGGATTCTTCGATGTCAGTCCATTCATTTGTCAATTACAGTCCATTTGCCGACATTCAATTATATTGTATTATCTGTTTGTTGTTTGAAAAACAGATTACCATTATCTACAGTAAATATCACATTATCATTACGTACATATCTACCAGGAAACAAGGTTTTTTGTGTATCGTTGCTATGGTGGACTTGCGTGTTACAAAACATCATCAGAACCTCGTCAGAAACCTCGTTTTCATCAGAACGGCATTATCTTGCGCCCTGTTGGTAGGCACATCATATAACAATGATGCACCCTTCAATGAAAGCGCAACAAACTTAGGAAATCTTGTTGCTCCTCATGCAGACCCCTAAGAGCTGCAGCTAGGATAGCCCTAAGCATATTGTTCAGGTTGTCTTACGGTATACTTACTACTTAATTAGCTCATAAAAGTATCTAACATTAGATGACTTTGAAAGCATGTCACGACCCGGATTAGACCACAAATGTAATGTTACCGATCCATTTTTATGATTGAGAAAGTAGATGACTTTACCGTATCGACTTGTAAGATTTCCGAACGAATTCTCGTTGTAAACGCGATATGTCACGCAAAACAAAAGCGGGTCACGGCGGAAGTGGCAGCGCGCGGCGGGGCTGGCTCCGACTCGCGTGCCTGATACAATTACGGGCATGCAAATCGCAAAGAAAGTTCCCAGACATTAGTTTTTAGGACGCAAGATGATAAATCGCCATAATCTTTTGGTGCCGTGACTTGGAGCAGGTAAATGTCCTTTGTAATGACAGTTAGGGTTTTATTACTCCAACCTTGAAGATGGTAAACGATTATTCGGAGGAGCGTTACTGTATTTAGCTATTAAGTAAAAAAAATACCACGCGAATCGAGTTTTGTACCAGGTTGCCCATAAGTCAAAATATATTTTCTGAGAAAATGCCAAAGAAATTTCTTAAGATGCTGTAAGTATAATCTGACTAACTGTAGTATTCACCCTATTTATAGTAGCTACTTATCCTTGACTCTTGAAGTAGTCTTGACTTTTGGAGACGAAAGGATATACCTACATAATCACATAATCTGCAAATGAATCATTGGCATGCAGACACTGACTGAAATGATTTTCAAGTGCATTTTTGATGATTTCACATTTCATTAGAAGTGAATGAATCCAAGTGTTCCACTGACGTGATATCGGCGTTATTCGCGGCCGCTTGGCACGCTGCCAAGCGCTGGAAAATCACGCCTCTCAGATACCTACCTAACACGTTCTATACATCGGCAGATACTTTACGCTAATCGACTTGAGTAACTGTTTTGTTTTGATCGAGATAAAATTATATTTGCGATTACTGAGTTCAGGTAGGTATCTAACTATTGGCATGTATTTAAAAATCAATCTATCTAGGCACAAACTACCTACAATAACATTTTATATGATTTGCAATGTAAATAAATCGAACACAAAATTGTATGCATTTTAGTTAGCAAATAATTGATGCCAAAAATGAGGAATTTAAGACTGGTTAGAACTGCGACTCGTGATTATAAAATGACAGAAATTTTAACTCTTAAGGTTAAAAACATATAGTTACCTACACCTCGGACCAAGTCTTTAATTGGTATGGGACAATTATTTAATTACAAATATGTAGGTACGTAGTAATTGGCGTAAACGTTTTGACCCGATTAATTACTTTTAACTGTAGCTAATAGGTAGGTTACTTAAATAATCAGTGAAATTCGGTAGGTTTTTATGACTTTATGCTAATTCTTGTTTTGAGATTAAATTACTAGCAAAGAATGGTCGTATCTACTATCTTCGTAGGTATTTGATGCCCATCATTTGAAACTAGTATTTCCGTGATTAAAATAGAGATCTAACTCTGTAATCAGCATTACTATAGTAAGTGCCTGGGATCTTAGTTTTTCGTTTTGTTTTGTGTTCTGATGAATTCGAAATGAATGAATTCGAAAATCGACAGATTTTGCGAGAATTGCCCCTCTGGCCCTAAGTAACGATTTCTGCCAACACATAACGAACACAAACGTATGTTTATTTATGCTGTCCCAAACTGCATTTGGTAACATGACAGCGCACCCGGACATGAAATGCGACCTAATTCCACTTCATCTTATAGTTTCCTCGTCATAAACCAAGTTTCAGTTCTCGCGCGCATCGCATTCTATTTCGGCCACCGCGGAAGAGCGCCGGTCAACGAACCGATGTCTATGGGCTTGTCTATGCCTATTCATTTTAAATTTTTAATTCCATAATTAAACTTTTTGCGGTAATTCAAACTTGTAGGCCAGTTGTAGTTTTTTTTAATACGGTACAGCCTAGCGATACCAAGAATGAAAAAAGTAATTGTATCAAACTATTTTTTTTAGTAAAGGTGGATCTACCAACCTACCAACGCCTGGTAAACCCAAAAGCTAACTAGGAATTTTGATATTTTAGTTTTTGGGCGCTGAATTCGACGCAGATTTTGCTGAAAACGTCTTCTGCGTGTGCTAGACTAAGCTCCGCAAATATTATATGACTATTAGTACTATTTTTAATAATACGTCTACAGTGGCTATGGGTGGCACTTTAGTATAAAAAATAAATAAACATACGGGTCGAATTGAGAACCTCCTCCTTTTTGAAGTCGGTTAAAAATTGTCGACATGATTAGGTAGTTACTTCGTAGACGAATTGTCATTGACTTTGGTCTTCTTGAAAACAGCTGTAGGTTTAGATAGGTAGTAAGTTATGCAAGTACCTACTTACAAAGGATGTTAAAAATGATCCAAAAATATTAAAAATATAAAAAGTTAAATCATAAAAAAAAACCATGTGAACATGATTAGGTACAAAAAAAAAGGAAACTAAAAAACAGCGACAGCTGGCGCACAACAGTTGGCCTAATCAAAGTAAAAAAAAAAAATGAATTTCGAACGTTATTCACGGCGGTCTACGATTGGCCGTCCCTTATCATGGGACGCGGCCAGCCTTGAACGGGATTCAAAACATGCGTGCCCTTTTTATACTCAACGGTTTTTCTATGGCGGGAATAGAATCTGTCTGCATACTTGAATAATTATAAAAAAGAATTATACATAAACATAATTTCCTGTCATAAATACCTATTCCACTGACAGTTGCCAAGCCGAATAACTTAGTGCCATTGAAATCAAACCCGAAGAAACTTCGAGAATTAACAGGAGTAAACAATGTTTGTAGCTCGTGATTCTTTAACATTGCAAGTGAAAACGCACGGCAAATGGCGATAAAACACGTGGAATTAGCAGCTAACTTCCGAGGACCTACAGCGCACGGGGTCCGGACCGATCGATGAGGGGGGGCGCTTCCACGTAATCCCTACGTTTCTACTACTTTCCACGTAATATCAACGTGTAAAGTACAAGACGGACGTCAATGCATTATCCTACAGACGATAAGAGTTATAAATGCAACAGAACATACCCAGATGTGGCAATATCTTATCAAAAAAGTACTAATTGCGAGACCACACCCATGAACGAAAATACTAATATCTATCCCCTCGTGCTAATTGAACACAATTTAGATGATATTCGTGAGAATTAATAAAGGAAATCGTCGTCAATTGTTTCATATTTCAAGCCATGACGTGAGCCGGCCCCGTCACAAAATGCCGGCCGCTCGAACGCGTTCGGAATTGAAAATTAAACAAATGAATAGCTTACCTTGGCTCCGATCTGGTTGCCGCATTGTCCAGCCTGAATGTGCACGATTTCCCTCATTTTGTTTTATGTGTTTGAACTATTATGCTTAAAAAACTATATAAAATTGTGTTCTGCTCCGCACACACCACGTACTTTCGTGGTCGCTTGAAGAATAATTTCGTTCCGTTTCGCACAATCGACCTAGGCTCCGGTTCCGATAGTGATGTAGCTAAAGTTGTAGAGTAAATGTCGATGAATTTTGTCGCATTGCACCATTGTCATACTTTATTAGTTAAAAATATTATCTTACATAGTTATCTTACATTAATGTACTTTACTTATTTAATCCAATAACAGTTTGAATATGCAGGTAAAATTTTAAAGTACAGTCATAAATATAATTATGTGCTTTTTTTACGTCATATTTCAACATACATCCTTGGAATCCACAATCTGTTTATGTTAATAAGCAAAAAAAGGAAAATTTAACCTTATCTGTCATCTTAATAAGTCCAAAATAAAAATCATACCTTTTTTATGCGCGTAGGTCAAATAAGCATTTAAGTATAGAAATGTCAGAATATAGCACTGATTAATAATGCTGCTCCCACAGAAGATCCGGTGAGAAACTCAAAGGAGTAGCAACGCAACGTGGGCAGTGGGCACTGAGCAGGTATCAAATTTGAGTTTATAAATTAAAATTATTATTTAAAAAATATTGTGAGCAGACACGGGATGCCTGGCAGATGCGAGACATTGACATTATTTTGTCCAACTAATATGCATAATAGAACAGATTACGACAGGAACTAAATATGGCTTCATGAAAAAAATAATTTTTTTTTCCATAAACAATGACTGTTTATTTAATAATCATTTATTATCAATAAAGACAAAAATTAAAAATTAAAATATTTATTTCCAATTGCAACAACTCAATTGTTTTAATCAGTGACTTCAGTTATACGTATATTCGATTCGCCACACCGTACACACTACTAAGACTGTATAAGCATACCATCGCATAGCGTGGCGACGCGTCCCCACGGCATGCGTCGCCACACCAACAATCGGTGTTACCCGTGGCTATAGATGGTTGACATCAAAAATTAATTAATTACACACACATAAAACAGTCTTAATTATTTTTTACGAAGAAAGAAGAAATAAACTTTCAACTGCGTATTTCCAATTTTATTCCAAAACAAATTCACTGTCAAAAGCAACATGCATGGTTTTTTTCGGCCTTAATATAGCATAATACATACTCTAGTCATTAAAATTTAAATTATAATAAATAATATTATACTTCATTTATTTTTACATTCAAAAAGTGTCGAAAACTAATGTCGACATTGTCCCAACTCAAAGTCCTCAGCTCCTTTCCTATTGGTCGGTTGACACCATGACGCTTTCATAGCAGCCAACATAACAAAATTTGAGGCGTCCTATTTTATCGTTCAATAACATTTTTCTTCAACTTATTTCACAGTAACCGCTATAAAATCACACGAATCAATATATTACAAATGAATTGGGATTGTAGTCGTTACATTACGCTGTAAATAATCATAAGGTTGATTTTATTTCAAATTTGAGTCACAGATGTTTTACGTCGTGATGTTGGTAGCAAGTCGGTGATGCATGCATAGAATACGTCATGGCGCCGCCGGCCGGTGTAAAAAAAAAACAAAACAAAAACTAACTATTTCTTTTTACTTATTTCTATGTAGGTATAAACAAAAACATTTGACATAAATTAGTACTTTTAACACTATGTTCAGTAGGTAGGTACCGCACTGCATTGAACTTGAAACGACATACAGGCATATGGCTAGATAAAAGAGTTTAGGTAAATCAATACCAAACTAAGTAAATAAAATATATTATACTTATCTATATCTACTTAATAATGACTTCCTGTGTCCAGTAAAAATCAATAAATGGAGACACGACAGTGCCTGTGCTACGTCGATTAGGTAGGTAGGTACTACATATTACTTTTAGATTTTATAGTAGAAAAAGCCTCTGAAACCAATAAACCTACATTTTTATAAGTTATCTATTTAGTTTTATCTATGTGTAGCGTCTTAGCCCTGAATCTCAAATCATTTTAGTTAATTTCAAAGTTCTAGGTTCATATCTATTGCCTAACTAATAATATATTACCAATATTCTAAGACACAATTTAATTCTTCCAATTGTAAGATTAGTCGAGCAAATATCGACAGTCGACATATCGAGATTTGTCTACTAGATATGACTCAAAATTTACAGAGTAAGTATCTATCTACTTACAATTAAGTAAGTATTTATGTGTTTTTGTCAATATTATAGGTAGTAAGTGGTCCCATTAGCCTCTCTAAGTAAGTTAGTTATCTATTTTAAAACTTTGCAGAATTTAGTAGCTATAAGAGCTCATGGGTAAAGTTTAATCGAGCGAACAATTAACAGCGACCAGTCAAACCATGTTGGCTCTTGTATAAGATATCTAACGTATATGTAGGTAATAAATAAGTATCAGTTTAATTACCGTTTCGCTTACACTAACCCTTAGAAACGCTTAAACTAGATGTCTAAAAATGATGCAGTTGCAAATTGCAGTGTATAGAGTGCTTCAGAAGTCCGAAATAATACCGTTTGCATGAGTATCAGGATTCAACCGAATGGTATAAATGAAGTCGGTTAAAAAAACAATAACTTTATTATTCTTCCTTGCGTTGAAGTAATGTTTCATGAATAATAGTTGTCGCCTCTAGTTGATGCAGTTTGCACTATTAAATAGGGTTCTAGGTATGCCCTTAGGGCACAACACGATGCCTGTGACAAATATTCAAAGGTCTGTAACTCAGAAACTATGATTGCTAGATATCATATTAGCTAGGTATCGTGGGCCTTATCTTTAAAAAAAATAACATAAATTTTGACAGATTTTGTAGTGAGTTAACTGTCAAAAACTGAAATTAATATTAACTAAAAACATTACTGCAAGCACCTGCAAGTTAGGGCGTATATGTAACTAACCTACAATATTCTTTCGAACTTCTGTTATAGTAGGAAAAGAGTTGAGTGTCTTAGCGGCTCTTCTCAGTGGAAGCAGAATTCCCAACCGGTGGTAGAATCTGTCTATTTGTAAGTGCTTTTTGCCCTACACGAATATTTTTTTTTTGGTATTAAGGCGTATGCTAGCATAGGTGTATCTAGGTGGGAGCTACGAAGGGGTATAAACCTACCACACCCGGTTATATCATGACGCCAGTGCCCGGGCCCGCCCAGCTGTCCGCGGTCGTTGACTTGCCATTGCAGTATTTTGTTCAAATACCAACTATTGAACGGGTTTTAGTAAGGTTCTATTGCGTTGCGAACTCTATGAATTTATAGCGTAAAATGGCAAGATTAAAAAATAAATATCGCCATAGACAGTATAAAGTTTTTAATCGACAAAATATGTTTTTTTTGTGTTAGGTACTCAGGGTTATAAAGTGGGTGCGTACCACCAGCGTATAGCATTATTTTGACATTACCATGACTTTTCGTAACTTTAGGTATGCGTAAGGAAATAAGTTTGTTTTGTATTTCTTTCGCGGATTTCATGATTCAGATTTAAAAAATCTGGATGGTTTTACGCAACATGTGTTCTTTCTGCCTATTTATTAATTACCTACGTAGTTAGTTACACATTTTGATATTCTTTAATTGATTTGTTGAGGGGTGGCAGTTTTACCACGAGGTCCGGAGTTCGATTCTAGGTTCTAAGCGAAAGCCGTTTGGGGCTGACTATCAAATGATAAGTTTTAGGAACTTTTTTTTTCACAACTGAAATGAACTCAATTTGGGTGCTTCTTATATTACCCTTATATAAGCGTATATTAGAATAGTACCTACTTACGTCTTTGGGATAACACGATTATCTGGATATTCATGTATTTATCTACTTACTCCGACTTTCCTTCTCCTTATAGAGATATGACATACAATAATACAAGCCGAAAACAATCGCGGGTATTATGAATCGCATTTCGAGTGGAGGTCGCCGCGTCACTGCATACATTACTGACCATCTGTTCAATTCGCACATCACCCGATAAGGCTCACTGCACATTCTCAGCGATGGTAATACGACCGAATTTCGCACTCATACTTTACGATCGATCTGTGCATCCATTAAAAAGTCCTGCAAGACAAGACTCTTGAAGTAATATTATAATAATATTGATTGACTGCCAACTAGATTTCTTCAGATAGGTACTGTGTTGGTGATGGTAACAAGCTGGAAAGGATTAAATACATGCCCCCTAACTTGCAGCAATGTTTTTAATATTGCTTTCTGTTTTTGACTGTTAACTCAGAACACAATCTGTAAAAAATTGACAGTTACTATTGAAGTGGTGGTAAGGTCGCAGATCATGACAGCCTAGGTGGAGCAATTTTGGCTTAAGATGAAGGGGAAGCAAAAAAAGTACAATGATCATCCGCTTCTAACATAAACGACTATTTTTTATTACTAAAAAGGTGAATGCTTGACACTCACACAATGTACGCAATAGGTAACTACTTTACGTACAAATTGTATACAGACGGCGCCACCCCGCGTCGGTAATGTCTGGCGGTTTCGCCAATTTGGACATCGTACATTAGTGCTTCCATAAGCACTTTCAATAATTTCTTAGCCATGTCAAGTAACTACATAACAGTAATTCACTTAATTATTAGTTCGTGCAATACGTCTAGCCCATAAGTCAGGGAATTCGTGATTTTTTTTATCAATGAAGATTTGACTATTACTACCTGAAAATTCATCTGATATTGTAACCTAACCCAAATTGAGTGCCTCTGCCTACTCAAGAAAGAGAAGAAGATAATATTGCTAAACGAAATAAGGGTTAATATTAAAACATTGCAACCTGGCAACCATCAGGCCAATTAGCTCACTGTGTCCACCTGGGCGATATATTTATGGTCTGGGTGAATAAATCCAATCACGTGATCGGAAAAAGGCAAGAGAATGGCAGTACCAAGGCAGACAAGCCTGGTAGGAGCATTTGCACAGGATTGAAAAGAGTGGCATGTTGAAAGGAGGCCAATAGTGGGTGGACGTGGGCTGGTTACATGGATAGCTTTACAAAGGTCGCTGTTGCTAAGCCTTGTTCGATAGAGGAAGTAAAGTTGGCATTTGAGTCAGTTCTCCAAGTTAATTAAGCTTGATATGAATGTGAATTATGAGGGTGTTGATAAAAGATACGGTGAAATTAAGTAACATTAAGTGAAACAAATTTGTACTACTTTTAGTTCCACAAGTTGCACAATTCGATACGTAGGTCTGTTAATATTTTGTTACTAAGAAAATAACACCCACTAGGCAATAACAACTAGCAATGTACACATCTCATACTTTAATTACCTATCCATCATCTTACAGGCACGCTTAGCGGAATAACAATAATTTCGCAAAGCCATGTGCACTGAGTCACCGCGATACTTTCTCGCCATACAACATCGATCACCCAAATATGGCTGACAATTTGCCGACAACACGTTTCGTAATCCGTACCGTCGTACTCGTATGTATTTTTATCTTATAAAATAATACGATTGAACTTAATTTGATGAGACCAAGAAATCTGTCTGTGTAATGCGATGTTGATGAAGCTATTCATTCTATGTAAATTGTAATTTTCTTCTTAATTTTTGACAGTTACAATCCTTCAGAAGCGTCTACTAGTGTCAGAAAACTTGATCGTAGATCTTAGAGTGAGAATTGTTATCGTTATCGTTGCGGTGTCGGTCGGAATCAGTGGGTATAGCATCCTAAGTTTTCCATAATAGAACTTAACTAACCGTTCTTATTTGTGAATTAGCTACACAACTAGATAAACAAGCATTGTTGACCTCTCTATCTCGAAACTTATCATAATGTCTTAGTTAATACAAGGAGATAATTATTTTGGAAGGGATCATTAATCCTAAGACAACATAAACAGCACTAGCGATATCTTAACTCTACTTCCTAACTCTTCTAAACCAATCACAGCATCACCGAAACCCATTCACTTGACGTCCTAATGGCGAACAATAACAGGAACTGGCGCTCCGTGGGCGGGCACATGTCAGCTCGGCGCCTGATGGCTACAGCCTTGTGTCTGATCGCCTTCAATTCACACTCTCCCTACACTTATTACACCTACTAGTGATGGTTCAGAGATAGCTACCTCACGTGTAGATACTGGTCCATTTAACTATTTGGATAAGGTAAGTCACATACAGCTTAGGTATGCCTGTCTTGCAGCAACGTTTTTAATGTTACTTTCCATTTTTGACAGTTATGGTTAGTACAAAATCTGTCAAAACTGAAAAGTTACAATTGAAACAACAATACTTTGGTGTGAAGGCTCCAGGTTTAGTCGTGCAGTTAAAGTTCCATTGTTTTAATTAGAAATTAGACCCATTTTATTTGTTGTAGGCACTTCCTTATTTATCATCTAATCATAATTTTATTCCATTTGATTTGTTTAAAAAGTATTACGTAACATTCAACACTCAAATGACATTTTGTGCCCTCAAATACCTGTCTACCTTCGAATAATATTTCTGCCTGCATTACGTACGTTCTAACGGAAGATACTTATCTGAAATTGATATCGGTATCCGCTAACTACGCCAATTTATTATCACGTCAAATGTTTATAATTCAATACCAACATAAAACGCTTTAAGAGTTACCTGTACTATAAACAAGTGCGTTTATCAATTTAACAGATAATCAATGAATGAACCAACCTGAATAAGAAACAACTCGTTCTTTATTCGTTGCATTATTGCATAATACGGTCCTGATGTGCTCGCCATTTTAGAAATGACACAAGAACGAAGGTTATATTAAATGGGTAGACCTCACTATCTACGATACAATTAGGTATTGATGCCCGTTTTCACCGACACTAGTACACGCCTTAACGAGATGCCCAAATATAAATAGACTGCAACTGCTTAAGTCGCTTACGTCTTATGTAAAAAGGGCTTAAGTCTCATTCAATGGAAACATACGATATAAAATACAATAGACAATACATAAATAAGTGGGTACCACTAAAATAGGTAGTAGTTAGGTAGGTACTTACTTAGATAGCCCTAATATTACTTTCAGTTTCTGACAGTTAATTCAGTAGGTACAAAAACGACCAAAAAATTACAGTAACTATAAACAACAATGCTTTAACAGGTGGTGAAAAGGTCCCAAGTATCAAACTAATAAATAAGATTAAACCATAGACTAACATGTCAAATTTATGGTATCCTATCATTATTCGGTTCATGGTCGTATATCTTAAGTAGGTAGGTAATATGGCTTCACTTACTATACATGTAAACCTCCTTATTTGTCCCAAAACAATAAAGAAATAGATAGTTAGACTACCTCCTTGTCAAGATATTTCTCTTAACTTGTAAATAATGTCAAGATCATTGCAATAAATAGATGCTTAATGCATCTATCACGAGCGACCAACTGAGACCTAACTGAACGAGAATGTCACAGGTTATCACTGAGCAAGTGTCGTCTATCTATATACCTACCTTATTATATACTCGTAGGTTATATTTGTAAACGCAGTTAAATAAGAACTAATAATATTTACTATAGGTATGATAGTAAGCATCATTTTAGATACCTAACTACTTACTTATATTTTTTGTTTTAGGCTCGTAAATACTCATATTTTTTTATAATAATTGTTTAGTTACTCAGATAGTAGGCACTTACCTAAGTAGCTGTATTTACTCATTTATGTAAGTAATTGTAGAAGATTAGAGTTGTACACTTTGTCTATTAATTAAATGTAAATAAGTACCTTCCGCAAAAGTATCCATCCGCCTACCATCAAATTTACTGAAATGAAATTTAAATCCATCTTCAAAAGACCTACAATTGCTTTTTAGAGTTCAAAAGTTTTACAGACCCACTGTAAGTAGATTGTCATCATCCGGGATAATTGGAAAGCCGACAACCAAATTAATTTTACGAATAAATAATGACGCATAGATTAGATAAATATAGTTACGATATGACAATGATCATTTTGTCACGTAGTAGGTAGTACCTACCTACTTTTCACAGGCCAGCATTTCACCTTTAATTTTAGTTATGTGTATTCATTGAATTTGTTATTGCTATTGATATCTTGACACTGGAAGAAAATCCTCTAATTTAAGGTGCAACCAATCCTCATCTTATTTCATTTATTTAAACATTTCGAAAAATTATAAGTATTACAGTACTTATTTATTGGGCCTACTATCCTTGAGGTGACTTTTCAAACATGGTACTAGCTATTTCATTCCAAAATTACACTACATAAGCTTTATTGCCCCCTATTACATTGGGACCAAAAATACATCGGCGAAGTGTGGGCGCACTACAGTGCACCTCTGCCTACCCCTTCGGGGAATAACGGCGTGATGATGTATTTGATGTACATAAGCTTCATGAGTTAAGGAAAATAGTAAAATAAAATATTTTTTAACAGAATGAATGAAATGACGAAATTTTAATGTAGGTAATAAGATGTGGAATGGCTGCATCTGCGATTAAGGTTATATATGCCAATGTCGAGTAATTAATAGCAAGGACAAATTCAATGAATGCACTTTATAAATAAAAATGAATGATGACAGTGATAAAGATGGCGGATGATCAAGGAAATGTTTTAAGTACAATGGTCGTGTGATCCAAATACTTCGAATCTGTGGCACCAACCTGAATGACATAAGCGTGTTGTTGACGACTGCGCATGACATCATTCGTTGTTATCACATAACCAATTCACATTGGCCCACCTTGGGCCCGTTCGTAATATAGATATAGGTTATAACTGTAATTGACAGCGGTCGCCGTAAATTGGTCGGGATATAAGTGCATTCCTAAATATAGAATCAAGGCGATGATGTCAGGTGTGATGCCTATATTATATTCGTTCTTATGAGGCATTTTAGATAATTTACTTGTACCGACCTTAACTATCTACATTTTTATTCGTTTATTTTCAGGTGTTAAGGTTGTATTGTGTCATCATAGATAATATAGGTATCTTATCTTTGGATTGCGTAATAGTGGACATGGCAGTCTGCTTGTCTACGGTTTTTTTTATATTAATGTTAGACACATCCAATTCTTTTATTGAATGTTGAGCACATTTCAAGTTAAATAAATTAAACAAATCAATTAAATAAAAATCTTTATTATATACATTAAATTATTTTGGAAAACAAATTTTCACTTTAATAAAACCTTCGGTTATTAAAGCACTCAATTCATGTTTGACCTTGTTTGCAGACCTCCTTACTTTATCATAATTACGTAAATAGGTACATACAGAGTGTCTATTCAGCCTTAGAAAGTATTCAGATCTAGCTCTCAACGAGGCTCGGCCTGGAATCACTAGGAATTTTAATAAATATACCTCGATTCACATTTATGTCATATCCGGGTTTTTAGTTTGTGCATTCTGTTAAAAGTTAGAAAGCATGTCTATTCATTTCAATTCGCGTCGTAGGAATCATTAATGTTACTTAAAAAATAAAGTAACGGGTGGATATAATGGCAATGAGGTGCGTCGCGCGCCATCTAGTGGTGCTCGTCCACATCCTGCTCCTGCTCCTCGTCGAACTCGGCGTCCTCGTCGGCGGTGGCCTCCTGGTACTGCTGGTACTCGGACACCAGGTCGTTCATGTTGCTCTCGGCCTCGGTGAACTCCATCTCGTCCATGCCCTCTCCGGTGTACCAATGCAAGAAAGCTTTGCGCCTGAACATGGCGGTGAACTGCTCCGAGATGCGCTTGAACAGCTCCTGGATGGCAGTGGAGTTGCCGATGAAGGTGGCCGCCATCTTGAGCCCGCGGGGCGGGATGTCGCACACGGCCGTCTTCACGTTGTTCGGGATCCACTCGACGAAGTACGACGAGTTCTTGTTCTGGATGTTGAGCATCTGCTCGTCGACCTCCTTCATAGACATGCGTCCACGGAAGATGGCGGCCACGGTCAGGTAGCGGCCGTGGCGCGGGTCGCACGCCGCCATCATGTTCTTGGCGTCGAACATCTGCTGGGTCAGCTCGGGCACGGTCAGGGCGCGGTATTGTCTGCTTCCACGGGATGTGAGGGGAGCGAAGCCGGGCATGAAGAAGTGGAGACGGGGGAAGGGAACCATGTTAACGGCCAGTTTTCGGAGATCGGCGTTCAGCTGACCGGGGAACCTGAGGCAGGTGGTGACGCCGGACATGGTGAGGGAGACGAGATGGTTGAGATCGCCGTAGGTGGGTGTGGACAGTTTAAGGGTACGGAAACAGATGTCGTACAGGGCCTCGTTGTCGATGCAGTAGGTTTCGTCTGTGTTTTCTACGAGCTGGTGCACTGAGAGAGTCGCGTTGTAGGGTTCGACGACTGTGTCTGATACTTTGGGTGAGGGGACGACTGAGTATGTGTTCATTATTCTGTCGGGGTACTCCTCGCGGATCTTTGAGATTAGGAGTGTGCCCATGCCGGAGCCAGTGCCGCCGCCGAGCGAGTGTGTGAGCTGGAATCCTTGTAGGCAGTCGCACGACTCTGCTTCTTTACGCACGACATCTAATACTGAGTCTACGAGCTCGGCGCCCTCGGTGTAATGTCCCTTGGCCCAGTTGTTGCCGGCGCCGGACTGTCCGAACACGAAGTTGTCGGGGCGGAAGATCTGTCCGAAGGGTCCCGAGCGCACGGAGTCCATGGTGCCGGGCTCCAGGTCGACGAGGATGGCGCGGGGCACATACTTGTTGCCGGAGGCCTCATTATAATACACGTTGACGCGTTCCAGCTGCAGGTCAGAGTCGCCATGGTAGGCGCCGGTGGGGTCGATGCCGTGCTCGTCAGAGATGATCTCCCAGAACTGGAACAAAAGTATTACCGTTAGGCGGAACGAAAGCGGCGAAGTGCGCGCGGTATAGAATGCAATCAATTAAGATGCCTACACGAAAGCTCTTGTCTGGTTAATGGTAGGTGCGCCGCCGTCTCGCTACTTTCAAACCGGTTTTCCGTACTAAAAAATAACACGGGAGAGCGGACTAGGCGGCTAGCGACAATACGGCGCATCTCAATACACATCTCGGTGATTCTATTCAAGTCGAGATTGTAAAGGTCATTAAGCTCAATGAACCGTCGCTTAAGGCAGACAGGATACATATTATATCTTGAGCATTGGGAAGGGTTACGCAAGACAATAGCATGAGGCTCAGCGCATGAGTTATGATACGGCACGACGCCTCGCCTCGTCGGGCACGCCTACGTCCTCCCTATTTGGTGTATGTCGCCGTATAAGTGGAGAATGTCTCGAACAAGTCAGCTTATTAGCATTCAATTTTTCAATGCCTCTTAAAATCTGTGGGTTGTTGAAGGCGCTCCGAGCTAAGCTACCATATGGCAGCCTAGTCTCCAAAATTTATTGCATTTAGATCTCTTGTACAAGCAATTACATGACGCAACGTTCACGCCCTTCTGTAATTTGCTCAAACAAGTCTTCCGGTAATTGGACTGGTACCGGAGGCTGAAGTAGCGACTTCAATTACATAGCATCTACCGGGCTATTGTAAATCAATTCTGTTTGTTCGAAATGCTTACGTAATGGTCTAAAGTGTAGGTGAAAATTGTCTTAGCAACGTAAGGCCGTACGGCGATCACCTAGCGTGTTCGCAGAATATTAAAATTTAGCGGATTGGCATGATGTCATCCCGCGAGTGGGTACTGCTCTGACACGTACATGTATGGTAATATGACTAAGATGGCCGCGGTTTTGGTTCAGGGTTTCTCTTTAACGAGAATTGTTTATTTAGAATAAATGTTTGAATGATCTCGTGTCCTTATGAGGCGATACTTATTTTTAGACTCAATACTTTAATTATTGTTTTTCAATGTTATGGTAAAGTAAATTAAAAATGACTAATCAAAAATAATATTGTCTTCACCGTATCAAATGATAAGCATCGAGATGGCACATCTTGCTTGATGCATACAAATCTATCTTAATGATTAATGGCTCCAAAAAATAGGAACATTTATATGTGCGTTTGATAAGCTGAACTCTTAGAAAACAGAATAAGCGATCTTTTTGTTCTAACTTCTCAATTGTGTCAATTAAGATTTCCGATAGCATCTTCGTGCTTTCCTCCTTCCAATCGAGATGGGATCACACGAAACACTGCCAAAAGATACACGTCAGATCGGACGCGGCATCAACTTTCAAAGATGATATTGTAATGATTTTTAATACAACAAAAAGTGAAAGGTTTGGAAAGGCCGGCTCTCGTTCCTAGACAGAGAGTACAGATGAAAGTAGCGTGTGACCGGCGGTACAATGTGTCGGGGAAACTATGGTGGTCGTTGTAATGGTTGCTGGGCTGTAACATTACCATTGTAAGCGATTTCACTAGCGGTGCTGGTGTATTCAAATTGTTATTCCATGTCCTTGTTAACTTGTGTTGCTATTTGACAATATGTGCCGTGAAATATATGGTTTAGTTTGAACAAGAGAGCTCTGAAACGGATGTGTGTACATCGCTTCTCAAGAATGTTGGAAGTGATATTTGAGATTGAATCTTTGGTGACCTTTTGGATCTCGGAAAGCAAAAGGCAGTTTTACAGGGAGTTGTAGAAATAGGTTAGGGTAATGGGGTCACAATACCATAGAGGTTGATAATTAAGTAAAGAAATAGGATAGACTAAACACTTTTACCTACTGTCGAGAAACGCTGATGCAGTATATTTCCACCAGTTGGGGTATATTGAACAATTACAATTAAAAATCATCAGATAAAATGTGTCAATTTATGACGCTTATTTCTTTAGTTATTGTCTGTCTGTATTTTTTATGAGACTAAGCACCGTAACTCATTCCCGCCACTCTTATTCCTGTAAGCCAGGAACTACGGCGTTATCCAACGAAGTCACTGAAGGTTGACCCTCCGTAGTACCGGGTAAAAGCTAAATTGTCTTGGAACCTATAATTTAATCTTAAGAAACGGTAAGAGTTCGTAGAAAGGTATACACTCCCTCCATTGTAAAATGGGAAAGGAAAAGTACTGAAAAGGCCAAATTACCACTTGAACAAAGAAGGTCTGTCTGCATGCATAGTTATATCTTAACGGTACTGAGCGGGGTGCGTACGAGCGCTATGGCAGGCGATGGGGCCTATTTATAAATGGGCATCGACCGCCCACCGCGGCCGTTCACCCCGCTAATCTACCTTCTATTGCCAAATGATAAGATAACCAATTGAACTCTTAAACAATTCGCTTTGGTGAATTGAACCTGATTGGCTATTTGAAGTGGAGAGCGCAATAACATTGCAATTGCTTTTATATAACTAATGGTTTGTAATTAATTGAAATGGGTTTAGTTTAATTTGGTTATAGTGGCTACTTATGTTGTTTTATTTCGTAATGCCCTGGTCTAATAATACAATCGATAAAGTATGATTTCATTTGTCAAGACATGTAAACATTCCTTTTATGAATAGTTAGATTATGACTAGTCTAATGTCTACGCCGATCATTTTCTAGCTGCCGAGTATTTTTCTGTTAGTTACTTAATATACTCGAGGTCTAGTCTAGTGGGAGAGACAACAGGTCTGGAAGCATCTGACAAAGACGAAAGTGAATTATTTCAATGTAATACAAAGTATTTCGTTGCACGTTACGAAATCGAAAGGTCAGTCATATTATCGTAAAAAGACATAAAGATACCACCATTTGTGACAAGACAAAATTAAAGATAAATCGATTTTGTCTCTTTATCGCGTATACATTACGAAACCAAGAGAGCGACTTAGCGCAACATATCCGTGACATAAGTCTGGTCTTGGTGCAGGTACTAGTCCCGCAGGTACCTATAAATAGACTACACCCATAATGCAACCACCTAGGTATATTGCCAAACAACACCAACTGATCGTATGTCCCCAAACTAAGGGACGTACTATGTGTGACATACAATTGACTGGGGGCGATACCATTAACACCCAGACTATGGAAAATTCCAAAAAGTTAATTATTGAAATTTTTCGCTGATGGGAATCGAACCTGCAACCGAACCTTACGCTCAAACTACTAGACCATGCCATGTCGTAATAAAATACCTAGGAGGTATAATAGCTGAATAACTATTGCTGATACTTAATACTCTGGCTAGGTGTAAAGATGTCTGACATCATTATTATTATTGTGAGCTGCAGCATGTCAATTGTCTTATTAATAATGACGAAAGGTCATTTTAATAAATCACAACGACTGACTCATACGGTTATCGCAGTGGAATAACTACTCGGGTACCTAGCAAAGTGTTTTTACACCAGCCTTGCGGTCAGTGGCTAGACCATCAAATTGAGCGTAAAATAGTTTATGTACCCAATCTACTAAGTATTTTGTACAAGGGTACATTAGTCATTAGTGAAATCAGTTTAATACAGAAATATGAAATCTAAAGTACCTAAGCAATAGGAACTCATATGGGGACGCAATGCCTTCACGCACTCTACCTAAAGATTTCAAGACATCATCAACACGCCTATATCACATATAATATAACCGTAATATATTATTACCGTACCTATATTGCCCGAAGGGTTGGAGGAGGTGAATTGCGCGCAGTCGTACTTCACTCACATATTTTCATCTGATAGGATCGAGTAATTCCATATACCTGGAATTTATATAGTCAAAGCTGGCAAGCGGTTTCAATCTATAGTCCACCCCGCTGACCCAGTGCGGGTTTGTGAACTTTACACGCCTTTCGAGAACGGTTAGGCTCAGGTTTCTTCACCATACTTTCCTTCACCGATCAACCCCATTACAATTTACATCTTGCTTAAGTTATGACTGGAATTGATACTAACACTTGAAAATTTAAACAGCCTTTTCAACAATATAATAATGACTACTGTCGCTTCGGCCTCCATTACGTAAACAAATATATTTACCCAGGTGGTGGTTATACTACATGCCTGTTAACTGGTGAGTAGGTATCTCTTTCGAGTACTCAGTGATTCAGAACTGACTAATACTAAGACATAAATAGTTAAGAGATCGATAACAAGCCTTTGTTTGGACGTAAATGTGAAATAATTTGATAGCATAATTACTGAGAAAAGTCTCAATCAACCCGACATTCAGTAAATCCTTATTGGAAAAGAGCAACCATGGAGTTTCTTGCCCATTATTTTCCATAGGAAATGCATTCCGAATGGGTGGTAGAGGACCTAACTTTAAAGTACCTACCTGTATTGGTTTACATGAATAAAAAAATATGTTTCTGATTTGATTCTGAATTACCTATGAACAAAATACATTTAAACCAATTTTGAAAACAATTCTCTCTGATTATACCGTGGGTAAGTCAGTAACTATTATTGCTTGCGCATGTCATGTTCTATAGATACTTATTTGTGATTCAAATATTGCACCCCTCTGTAAGGCAGGGGAATGACGTCATCCGCTCGTAAAACACCCTATATCGCTGGCTTTGTGTACCACCCTAATAACAAGCCCTGCCGATCACCAAGGGCGACATCGTCATGACTACTTATCAAATAATAAATTTTCCAAGTATGGTGTATGTTTAGTATCTAAGATATTAAATAATACGTTCCATCATAGACTATATTTACATATATAGGTTCTATAAAATATCTTACATTTAATGTCTAAGGTTGTACATGTTTCTTGGCATTATGCCAATAAATTAAAAAAAAATATTTCGGAAACGATACCAAACTCTATATTCTTTATTGATTTTTTTACTTCATATTTAGAGTTATTTGTGGAAATTTTAACTTTTGAACAAGTAGGTATATCGGGAGATTTGTGCGGCATACATACTAATCAGGTTTTTTCCGTATTTGTTAAATTAAGCTACACCGATCGATAAAGTGACCTATTTATTAACGATTCGAATTTCTGACAGCGCAAAATTTATTCGAATGTCGAACAAGAATGGCAATCGAATTATTAGAAAGCGTGTGAAATAATTGCACACAGTATGTGATCCGATCTGCAGCCGGACCAAGCGGCGAGTGCATATTATTCATGCACCAATGGGGAGCGAGTTTCACCCGACTATTCTATATGAAAGTTACTAATTATGGATTACCTGAGCCTATAATGCAAGGTACTCATTTCGAATGTGTCGACACGTGATACGTTAAGTAGTAAAGCAGAACAAAATGAAGCATGTTTTTTTTTTAATTAGTGTTGTAGTTTTATGCACTGAATGTGTTTGGACTGTTTTGATTATTGTATTCATAACATAATTGTTATCTTGTCATGTTTGTATAAATATTTAATAACTTAAGATTATAGTTGGGTTAAATTAAACTGTGATATTACTAGTAATCTGTTTTCTGACATCCAATTAAATATTAGCGAAAGTAGGTTTTACAACTACATCATTAAACACTTTATTACCTACCAAAGATTTAAAACAAATTTATCATTTTTAAACACGTCCAACAACCAAAACAAGAATATTTAAGATTAATAGTTGCGGGACGATTATGTTGCTAACCGGTCCTAGCTATCCTTGACCAGCAGCCAATCAAGTGGTACCACATACTACCTTGATTGAGCTTAGTGACACTGAGTCACTGCTCAATTTAGTATCATATATACTATGTGACAATAAGGGCTGCAAAATATTCAATACTAATACTCTAATCTGTACAAGGCTTAAGATGATTTAAAAATATAAAATATGCTTTACATTTGATACAGGTGTGGGATCTATACACCCTCATTTTGCAGATGGTTTTCGTCATATGCAATGTGGACCGAGCTTTATGTAATTTAACTAACCTACTTATACCTTATTCCTATACTGTGGGAAATGTTTTAGATAAATTATTCAATGTCGTGTGTATCGAGGGAAACGAACCCTGGCCTCCATGATCTGCATAACGTGCTTGCAACCTGGCCAACGACACACTTTAAACAAGAGTGGCGATATTCTATATTTAAACTGTTAGCTGACAGAAAGGGCGTTCGATTATCGAATGTAATCAATAAAAAAAATGGAACATGCGTAATAGGGTTGTCAGGGGTGGCAGTAGTGGTGCCCCCCGTTACCGACTAGTCCATGCGTGACAAAATATCAGTATAATCATTGTCTATTCCGAATAATGAATGGAACTATGCAAGAATACGTCATTGTGCCGTCTGACCTCAATCCTTTCACAAAAACTACAATGTAGTAAGCATTATTGTTATTACTACAGAGAAAAGAGGTGTTCTCTGCTATTCTATTACCTAATATACTCAAGAAATATTAGGTATGTCACACACGGCTAAACAGAGCCAATTGAATTCTCTAGCGAATTCCGATGTATTAACCGTTCTAATCAACCGTTAGCTACGTTGACCGATGTTTTGCCGTCGAAGTTATTCTCTAGTTAGTTGCTCGTTAGCTTATTACCTTAGCTCCAATCTGGTTACCGCACTGGCCGGCTTGAATGTGAACGATTTCCCTCATTTTGTTTTATTAAAAATTCAATAAATAACTATACACTATACGCGACTCTCGCACAACACTACTCGAAGATTTGATCAGCCGCCGGGCCGGTGGGGATTTTTGAGGCTCGCTTCGCCTCCGCGCTGCGGGTGCAGCTCGCGCGCTGATTGGTCGAGCCGCCGACTCGCTGCCAACTTCACGGTATGCGAGAGGCTTATCAATTCGAAAATGGAATCATCCAACATTTCTATACATGGTTATTGTTGCGTTCACATATTATTACACATTTAAAAACTTACTGTTTTTTTTTAATATCCAATTTAATGTTCCGCTCTCAATTAATTTATTAGCTTGTATTTTTTTAAATTGTACGAGTATTGTTTTTGGTTCCGTTTTGCATGGCTACGCGTGTGCGTGTGGTCATGCGTTTAATTACGGTTTATTATTCGGGTGTTATAATTTATTTGTAGCGTGTTGACACCCCGTTACAACCCTCCACACGAACCATTTTAATTTTACTAATAGGTAGGTAGCTGATACACATTACTTTCTATTGTTTTTTATAAAGGTAGGGTAGGGTAAATAAGTAGGTAGGTATGCCTACATACTTGTCTGAGGCTACTTTCGGCCTATTTGCCCATGTTAAGCGCATCACCTTACGAGAAAAATAAAAACTTTTTTTTTGTACTTGAATTAGTGATATTAGTTAGAAACCTATTTAATTAAGTGCCAACTTAACTTGGACGAAGTTAAGCATAAAGGATCCAATCCACATAATTGACAAAAGTGAGGTAAGTATACCAAACTCTTCCTATAGGAGGCCTTTCCGATCAACAAAAGATCCCATCGATAAAATCAAAATCATTTTTTTTTTATTCGTGTAGGCCAAAAAGCACTTACAAATAGTCAGATTCTACCACCGGTTCGGAATGTTGCTTCCACTGAGAAGAGCCGGTAAGAAACTCAATTTTTACTATTTTTAAAATGATAAATAGTAAGGATTATGAGTAATACATTCTCTGGAGCAGCAACGCCATGAGATAAATAAAAGCAAATTAATTTTTTACCACCTAGGTTACCATCCAACATATCCCACATGTAATACATTATCAAAAAAACTGCCATATCTCAATACTGACTTGATGTGGATCCTTTTGGTTTGGCTACGTCCTACGTATTTTAATTTTATCCTATCCTCCTTCGTACTAATATTATAAACGTGAAAGTTTGTGAGAATGGATGGATGGATGTTTGTTACTCTTTCACGAAAAAACTACTAAACGGATTTTGATGAAACTTTACAGTATTATTGTTTGTACATCAGATTAACATATAGGCTGTAATTTGTAACGATATTGAACGAAATCTGTGCGGACGAAGTCGCGGGTATAAGCTAGTTATCTATAATTATGTATGTATGTGTATGTATTGATACGAATTCGAAGTTTAATAGGATTGCTATATACTTTTATACCTAGTATATACTTAACTCTAGCTAATAAATGCTTACACCTGTTAAATTAGCTAATAGCGTTATATTTACCGCAGGATTGAATTAATTAGTGCTTCTGTAGAAACGTCACATGTATAATCTCCATACGAAGGCGACTATAACCTTACCACTGACATTTTATGTTAGAATCAAGAAATAATCTCGAATCATTATACATACATAATAGTTTTATTGTTATTCGTATAACGGGAAACTCGTTATCCGACCGGTTGGTAATAGAAGGAGGTATTATGAGTTATGACTTCACCTTATACGTGTCGTGTGGGTGTTAGGTAATAGACAAGACTTTATAAGCTTTTTAATTTATTTCTTTTTTAATCTATGGGAAAGTTAAGGTTCAGAGATAGTCACTCTACGATAATTTAAAATTAAGGTAAGATTAAACCAAATTAGCGAAAATATAATTATAAAATAAGTATGTACCCAAGACGCTGGCTGGATTCCCTCGCTGAATGGCTAGAGCCACTCTTTGAGCGAGGAAATGGCCTGCTCTTGGGTCGCCAGTTGTGTCGACTAAGTCTTGCCTAGTAGCCTCTAGGATAAGCGCTACCTAGAATAGGTTAAAATTTCATGATGTCATTTTTGGCTAAAAGGCAATAACCACAGAGTACCTAATGCGACTGGAAATATTATTTGGTAACACCAAACACATATGTAATAATAATAATAATAATACATCATCACGCCTGTATTCCCCGAAGGGGTAGGCAGAGGTGCACTGCAGTGCGCCCACACTTCGCCGATGTATTTTGGTCCCAATGTAATAGGGGGCGAGCCTATTGCCATTATACCGGGCACACAGGTTTCACACATATGTAAACAGTTTTAAATACTTAGGAAGCATTATCACAGCAGACTTCCAGGTCTACGCCAGACATTAAATCTAGAATCGCTCAGGCAGAACAAGCATTTAAAAATAAAAGATACATATTGACGTCCAAATATCAAAAAAGGTAGAGAAAAAGTTTATTAAAACCTATGTCTGGAGTTTGGCACTATATGGGTGCGAGACCTTGACACTCATTCAAAAAGATAGAGAAACGTTGGAGGCGTTTGAAATGTGGTGCTGGAGGAGAATGGAAAAGATCAGCTGGACAGAAATGATAACAAACGAGGATGTATTGAAAAGAGTGCAAGAACGAAGAACATTATTAGAGACAATAAGGAACAGAAGAGGAAAGATGATAGGCCATCTCATGCGACATGACACCTTTATTAAGAACATCATAGAAGGCAAGATCGACGGAAAGCTTGGGAGAGGTAGACCGCGAATATGTTACATGAGTCAAATAAAAGATAGGGTTGGTGTCATGTCGTATGTGGAGGTGAAGAAGGCTGCACTGGATCGACCCAGATGGCGGGGACTTCATCAGATGCACCGACAAGGGCCGAGCCCTTAAATTAAATAATAACATCAAAATGCTGCAAAGGCTAAATTTTTGACAAACTGTCTGTCCGCTTTTCAATCACTAAACTCACATCTAATTTAAAACCTTGGTTCATCTGAGGTATAGCCCAAAGTGATTGCCGACTTCCGGACGACATGATCTAATAGCTTAAGCGTTCGACTTACAGCTCCGGACAGAACAGACTTCAATTCCAGACACGGTCGATCACATGTCAAAGACTCATACATTTTTGTGACAGCGTATGGAAGAAATCTGTCAACATATCAAACATTGTCATCTTTGCCGTGGGAATGTAGCCTGAGTTGCCTAAGTATAACAGGAAAATTGTCACACACTAGTCCAAGGAAAAAACACGTTGTAATTAGCCTACAGCTCTGTTGTAGCGATGAGGTCGTGGAGACACGTCTCAGATGTTCCCAGAAGCTGGTTTCTGCGGTCAGACGGCGCCGAACCAAAATAGGCGCTTTGTACATACATTATTTAGGTCAGAAATTGTTTACTTAGTGCCCATGGTAGGTAGGTAAATAAATAAATATCACCAGACAATACATAGGTACTCATTGTTTGACCCTAAACTAAGGAAGCCTATGGATACCATACAATGGGCTAGGGGCGGTCCTATTCGCGGTGCATGCTAAAGCGATCCCGTGGCGCCCAAATACAAGCGGAGGATACACCGTCGGTTTTACTAGGTATACGGCCTTCTGCCGGGACTCCCACATAACCCTGCTTCTTCCCCCGAGGTGGCAGGGTATCTATAAAGGATTTTCCGGCGTTGAAAAGAAAAAAAACCGGCCAAGTGCGAGTCGGACTCGCGCACGAAGAGTCCCGTACCATTATCTATAAAAACGGCAAAAACATCACGTTTGTTGTATGGGAGCCCCCTTAAATATTTATTTTATTCTGTTTTCTTTCTATTTTTTTATTGGTACCTTCCCTTCCTTCTAAAAAACAGCAGCTAATTTCCATATCTCCCTTCACTGTACTAGTTATAAACAGTTTATAGCTAACTTTTTATGCTGAATACATAATTTATTTGGGTCACAGACACGGTACATTGTCTGGATGTATTGATTATTCTGCAGTAGTCTGAATAAGGCGGCGCGGTCCGGCCGGGGAGAGGCTAACCACTACTACTACATAGCCCTTTTAACGTCCCACTGCTGAGCACGGGCCTCCCTTCAATGCGAGGGGATTCAGGCTATAGTCCTCCACGCTGGCCCGGTGCGGGCGGACTTCAGACATCATCGAGAACTAGTCAAGTTACCTCAGACGTGCAGATTTCCTCACGATGTTTTCCTTCACAGTTTCATAGCAAGTGATAATCTCGGATGGAAATGAGATTTGCTAATAAATCCCAGAGGTGCGAGCCGGGGTTTGAAACTGCATACTTTGATTGCATGGCGTGCTTTCAATCACTCTGCTACCACTGTTATTCTGCTAAGTATTATAATTATTTGACTCAGGGGAATTATAAGTAGGTAAGTACCTCCCGAAATATAGAAAATCAACCGTTTTAATTATGCGGAGGTCAAGATATTATTATAAGAATAATTTAAAATCCCCATTTAAATGTTTTTATTACGTACTTAAATACCTAGAAGTTGTCAAACTGATAAACTACCTACCTACTAATAGTCATATTGTAAAGATATTGGTCTAAAGTAATCTGAATAAAAAGTTCTTTATTTATTGATTTAAAATACTTTTTTTTATAGGATAACTGGCTTGAAATGCATGAAAACATATCTCGATGCCATAAAATTTTCAAAAAAGAAGTTAATATAGTTTTTAATAACATCAAACTTAAATAGCATCGTACATTTTATCAGACCTAGTCCTATGTCAATATATTTACCACAGGTAAAAAAACTGATTTATACGTACCTCCTTCGTATACAATAGGCAGCTACATTTTTAATAAAATAATCTCAAAAATCCTCGATGATATAACATGTAAGTAACTTGATCTACTTAGGTATATATTATTCCTAATAGCAATATTACTCCGAAGTCCAAATACCTCATATCTACCTACCTATTGTTGTATTACTAACCTATTAATAGTACACAATAAACAACGTTAGTCATCACTTGTGTTACCTACTGGAGCAGATGACATGGCCACCAAGGTCGTACGCATTAGTGGTGGGGCAGACGAAACACAGTGGCTTCCACCACCCCGGTCGGTGGCACAATACAGTTTGTTCCCACCACAGCTAGTTGTAAATAAATTAAATGTAGATATGTAAAATGTTGTCTTTTGCTCTGATACAATTTTCGTAAACGAGATGGCTCACTGGGAAATAATCTGTGACATATGTCGAGACTTGTCTCACGTGCTACCTAACCATGCAGCTGTGCATCTGTCAAAAATCAAAATGTCAATAGCCATGCGGCTGTCATCTGTCAAAAATCAAAATGTCAATAAAAGTGCGGCTGTGGTCTGTCAAAAATCTAAATGTGAAATGTGTGGTGGTCTCGTCTACCTCAGCACTAACGTATGACTAACCTGCCTGTATTATTGAAAAATGATTGCTTTCAGTGTGTACACTGCATAATTAGTCGTTATTTGTGCCTCAAACAATTTATTATATCAGGCAGATACTGAAAAGAATATTTTGTTTTTATAAACATTTTCGTTACGACCTTGTTTTTGTTTTGGGGTCTTCGTTACGAATGGCGTCACGTCAGCAGAATGGTAGGTATCTAATGCCAGACAGAACCTCGAGTATCTACTTTTTTACGAAATGAGTGAAATGATGAAATTTAATGGAATAAGATGAGGAATGGCTTCACCTGCGACTAGCGCGGGTATTTCGCCAATGTCAAGTAATTAATAGCAAGGACAAATTCAATAAATACACATTATAAATAAAAATTGGTGATGACAGTGAAAAAGATGGCGGATGAAATCCTCGACTATCTAACACTATCGTTGTCGAATGACAATGCCTTCACTTTATAATGCATAAACAAATAAAATGTCAAAGATGGTGGCTATGGATTATCCAAATGTATGGTATATCATCCATACAATTTGGGGTAATTTTTAGGGTTCTGTACCCAAAGGGTACAGAACCCTAAAACGTTCACATTCACGTAATTTATGACTCTATGCGTCTATTATTGATCTCAGTATGACGGCCTGCGTAGACATAGATTTTATCTTGGCCAATTGTCAGACTTGTCGAGAACATGACGTCACTTCGAGCTTTTGTCTTGCTTCACTATGTCTTGTAGTAACAGCTCGTCAGAAAACTACGTCACTACTCATTGTAATAGTGACGTAATTTCTTGACAAGTCTAACAGTTAGAAGAGATTTTGCTAATCCTGTTGGGCTTCGTTCTAATCAAAATTACTTAATTCCTAATCGTTATTGGTCAAATGTTTTGTTCTAGAACCGTAAGTTATTTTATATTTTCCTCATCTTAGCTCATCGGATGATGAGAAGCAGTTATTGAGGTCCACTTGCGCTGGATACGGGCATGTGCTCACTCAAGCCGGATAAGGCAGCTTGCTTATACCAAAACCGAGTGCGGACCAAAAGTGGGACAGTTGTTGACAAAAAAAGTAGAGAAATTTAAATGACCATTGAAACTTGTTCTATTCCCATCTTCGATAACATTGTCGGAATTCGGAAGTCAGGGACCTCACCACCTGCTCTTAAAGTATTATTGTTTCAGTGGTAACTGTCGATTTTTGACTGATTTTTGTACTGAGTTATAACTGGCAAAAACTGGAAATAATATTAAAAACATAGCTTCAAAACAAGTGTTGGTAAGGGGGCTGTAAATCTAAGTCGAAAACGTGGTGGAATCATCTTCATCTATTGTCTACACACATCTAAGACCCGTGGTCTATTCTGTAATCAAAGATAAAAATCCATGGTAAATAAAACTTTTTAAAAACAAGCTTTTATTTAATTGCCTTTAGTTTTCGTAATCTCCTCAGCAAGCCCTTTCATTTGATACTCATACTATTAAGTGCAGAAAATAATACCTAACTATTCCGCCATCTTGGATGATCTGCCATATTGGAATTAGAATGACTTCACATAGCTAAACATGCACTGCCATCCAAAATAAGCGTGTATACCAAATTTCAGCTCAATCGGTTAAAGATAATTGATTTAAAATTCAGTTGCAAGATTCCACCCGGACATACATTGCAAGTTAATATAAAGCTTGTACAATAGTTGTACCCAAACGGTGGTTATATAAATAAAGTTTTTATTGAACAAAGAAAACTTAAAAATCTGGACTTGTCCTACAAGTCAACACTCTCTTAACATGCCTAAATATTAAGCAGTTGCTTGTTGCATTGTATTAATATTTAGGCATCGGTTAGGGCATCTCCTAGTGCTACTAAAAACGAGCTTCAGTGTCCATTAGTCCTACTAATATTATAAGTGGAAAGTTTGTAAATCTATCACGCAAAAACTACTGAACGGATTTTGATGAAACCATACGGTATTATTGTTTGTATATCAGTAGTTGTAGCATGAGCGCCAAGACTAGACTCTTTCTCTCGTAGGAAATAAGACAGAGAGCGACCGAGCCAATCCATGACAGAGGTCTTGTCTTGACATGCGTGTTAAAACCACAGAATTGCATGTAGGGTATACTTTATAGGTATATTGTATCATCGAAGTCTGCGCCGACGAAGCTGCGGGTAAAACCTAGCTGTTTACATTACCAAATAATATTATGCCATAATTTTTTATTTCAAGATATCAGATTGTACAGAATTGCCATTTTCAACAATTAAATTACCTGTAATAAATAATAATAAAATCTCATTTTCATCTGAGATTACCACTTGCTAAGAAACGGTGACGGAAAACATCGTGAGGAAACCTGTGTGCCCGGTATAATGGCAATAGGCTCGCCCCCTATTACATTGGGACCAAAATACATCGGCGAAGTGTGGGCGCACTGCAGTGCACCTCTGCCTACCCCTTCGGGGAATACAGGCGTGATGATGTATGATGTATTATAAATTACCTGTCACACTTATATTTAACAGCGAAGGCAGACATCGTAAGGAAACCCGCATCTCATGAACCAGCTTTCACAAGACTTATTTACGTACAGCCGGCACAGTTTGGCCCAGGAGGACCTACTTACATAGATTAAGGTATCTGCTATGCTTCAGAGTAAGCTGAGCTCAGTATTTAGGAGCAGTGGTAGCCGAGTGGTCGAACGCACGCCTTCAGGTTCAAACCCCGGCTCGCACCTCTGGGATTATGTGCGAATCTCATTTTCATCCGAGATTATCACTTGCTATGAAACGGTGAAGGAAAACATCGTGAGGAAACCTGCACGGCTGAGGGAACTTGTCTAGTTCTCGATAGATGTGTGAAGTCTGACAACCCGCACTGGGCCAGCGTGGTGGACTATGGCCTGAATCCCCCTCGCATTGAGGGGAGGCCCGTGCCCAGCAGTGGGACGTTAAAAGGGCTGTAGTAGTAGTAGTAGTATTAACAAATGTCAGACATTAAAAAAAATACCCGATCGACACTGGCAACTGTAATACAATTTGGTTTATATTAAAATTTGGCGATAATTTTCCTCAAAACAAAAGTTCCCACCCCTGCATGTTTTATGTAACATTACATAGGTACCAATCACATATGTGTGGGCTTAAATTACTTTCGCACAAATCGGCGCGTGCGCATCCGTATTCATGTCAAGTCAACTGTACTCGCGCCCGATACGGAGTCTCTCTCGGTACTCGTCTTTTTTGCGAGTTTCATAACTTGCGATTTTATTTGCATATCTTTGTCGACAGCTGTTGCTTATTATCATGAAGCTATTACCATAAGGGGTAGGCAGAGGTTGCTTATACCCGTTTACACTATAACTAAGTATTGCCTTAAAATCTATGCCTGAACTACTTCTTGAAGGCGGCTTGGTCTAGTCGTTGGAGCGTAGGCCTCTCGGTTCACTGAACTAGGTGGTTGAGGGTTCGATTCCCGCCAATGGAAATTTTGGTGGCCTTAACGTGAATTATTATGGGTGTAACTAGGATCGCCCCCAGTCCAGTGTAACTATAATTAGGTATGCTAGTCTCTAATCTCTAAGGTATTTATTATAACAGTATTTGTGACGTCAGCCCCAAATCATTGTAGGGTATCCATAGTACGAGCTTTGCTTAGTTTGGGATCAAACAATAAGTATATGGTTGTCTGGCGATATTTATTTATTCCTATATTAGTTACCCGGCGTATATTGTATTACATAAGTTTTTTATTAAATGAGTTTAATTGAAATTGTATGGTATCCATGGTATGGAGGCGCATTTCGACCCGCCGCCGCCGCCGCACCAGATGAAAGTTTACGATTTATTTTCCGCTGCTAAGGCGTTAAAAATAAATGTTAATATCAGGAGACCCTACCAAATACTTATCTTAAAGCACATACTACAGTGACTTATTGTACTTACTTAACTTTTCAAAAATAGTAAAAACAAGCTTCCAATAAAACTTCTTGAATATATTTAATAAATTTCACATATCTATAATTTTATTTATACAACAATCAAATAGAAAGGTGTACCTAACCATAATAAGTAGTTTGGTCGCTGTTTAAATAATCATATTTCGTTATTCCCCCCTCTCTCTAGCGCTCCCCTGCGGGCTTTCCGCAAATCCCTGCACACACAAGCGCGTCTAAACACGAGCGACAATTTTTTGCTAACACCTGAACTGTATCAACTAATACAAAAAAGCGAAGACAAGAGCGAGCGTAGTAGCGTGGTTTTTATTTCAGAAATTCAAACTTTAAGTATATTGATACAGAATACATTTTCAAAGTCAACGACAGCTTGTTCTAGTGTTTTGAGTGTAAGCCGCTCGGCTCACTGAAACGGGTGAATGCGGGTTCGATTCCCGCCAGTGCCAAATTTCGGTAATGGCCTTCATGGAACTAGCCCTTTAGGCTTGGGATGACCGTGTAGACATAAGTTTTATCTTTTTCAACTGTCAGATTTGTCGAGAAAATGACGTCACACCGAGCCATGTCCAGTACAAAAAGCTCGAAGTGACGTTATTTTCTCGACAGAAAGCGGAAATGTCGTATCTCAAAAATTGACCTAACCTGTAAGAATTGATCAGAAAAAAAGCCGCGTCCAATGGTCCATGTCTCGCCTGCCTACGACGAAAAAAAAAATCATACAGCATTGATTTTTTGAACGTAGTTCCATAAGGCGCGTTGCGAAAGGGCCTAGACGGAAAAAAATAAGACTTAAAGTGTCGACCGACACTTTTGTAAATGTGTGTGTGAGAGTAAAAATTGTAACGACACTTTTGTAAATGTGTGTGTGAGAGTAAAAGTTGTAACGACACTTTTGTAAATGTGTGTGTGATTTCGATTCCGATTCCGATTCCGGTTTCGGCTTCGGTTTCGGTTCCGATTTCGATGTGTGTATGTATATGTAATTTTTTGTTTTTTTTTTTATTTCAAAAGGAACTTCGTTCCTTCCGGGTGTCCCTTGACACCTCTCAAGTTTTTTTTTCTAGTTTTATTATGGAATATGAAATATTTATTATTTCTAGTTTTATAATAGTTTTTCGGCTCCGGAGATATTTATATTTGAAGAACTCACATTAACTCGCTCGCCTTAGTGGATGTAGGGCATTCCGATGTCCCGTCCACCCTCGACGTCACGGGGTGGCTCACCCCCGCCCTGATCGATACCAGACCTGGCTTCACTAGTTTCATGTTACCAACTAATTGCGTATTGTGCGCCGTTGACTACCTTTATTCTGTCGTACAATCAGTAAAGGTACGCAACGATAATCAACGCTAACCCTATGGATCTTATGGGTATTACACAATGGTTTGGGGCGATCCCAGTTACACCCAGACTAGGGTCTCAAGTCTATCAGTCCTATCTTTGTATACTGACAATGGCTTCACTTTGTAATGTGTAAAAAAATGTTATCAAACCTTTTTTTTACGAAATGATGCAATTTAATGGAATAAGATGAGGAATTGCTCCACCGGTTAACAGGTATTTCAGCCAGTGTCATGTAATTAATAGCAAGAGCAAACTCAGTAAATACACATTATAAATAAACATGGGTGATGAATGTGATAATGGTGGATGAATTGGATATGACCAGAGAAGACATTACACCAGTCATATTCTAGCTGCCATTGATGAAAGATGTTGATGAAGACAGTCAATCTACAACGATTGTGTTAGTAGACCAAGCATTACCAGATCAAGCCATCGATCGTCGTCAAAGTAACTAAAATCCAGAGTAGGTACATTAGATCCTGAATCATACAAAGCGATTCTAACCTCAAGCCTACGCTCTGTTGTCAACGAACGAAATGATCATATTTCTCTACAGAAATACAAAAACTTGTAACAAAAGATTATCCCCAAAATTGCTTGCAAACACGGCGAGCGGCATATAGGGGCGTCGAAACGCGCGCGATATTAATTTTACCAATACCAAAACGAACTGCCACGTTTCCACCATCTCTTTGACGGTAAATATAAATACATCATCACGCCTATATTCCCCGAAGGGGTAGGCAGAGGTGCACGGCAGTGCACCCACACCTTGCTGATGTATTTTGGTCCCAATGTAATAGGGGGCGAGCCTATTGCCATTATACCGGGCACATTCCACCTCAATACGAGGGAGATTTGGGCCATAGTCCACCACGCTGGTCCAGTGCGGGTTAGTGAACTTCACACGCCTTTCTATAGACGAACAGCTTTCCTCACTATGTTTTGATTCACCGTTCAGCAAGTGGCACCTAATCATTGTTGAAAATGACATTCACACATGAAAATTATCTCAGAGGTGCGGGCCCGGGATTTGAACTTGCCCCCCTTAAGTCCAAGGCGGGCGCTCTTGCCCACGAGGCTACCACTGCTTTTCTTTATTCTTTGGCAGTAATGTGTTATTATTACTTTTTGATTTTTACAGTTAATCTAGTACAAATTTTGTCAAATTTAAACAGTTAATATTAAAACAACAATACTATAATGGGTGGTGGGTAAGGCTGTGTTCATTATCATTCAAAAAGTATACTTTTCGATTAAATGGCATCTATGGCGTTAGAGAGTTAAGTCTCGTGGTCGCATAGACTTTGCCACAGACAATCAATCTTTTTGTCTATTAGAAAAGAGTACAATTTAAAATAGTCAAGTGATTGTTCTGGCGTCTGTATGTTCAGGGCATTACACAAAGCTAGCTGGTCTCGTCCCACGCGGCGCTGACTGGCGATCGATGATACGCACCAACTCCATATAAGGACAAATTCGAAGCGATATTTTGTTTGGAAGGCACTTCTGTGTATTCAATATTACAGAGCGGTAATTAGTTTTGTCAAGACTTTTGTTACCAAGTCCATTTCTGTAGTACTAATTAATTGATGGGTCGTAGGAGATTTATTTACTTGTTATTAAAGGTGATTTTAAAGTCTAAGACAGATCAGTCTTACGATCTATGAGCGCATAGATATAAGTTTTACCTCAGCTTAATCAAATGTATCAAACTAACCACTGCCAGTAGATGTGTATAATGTGATTAAGGGTAATTCCACCCCGCACCACGTCTTCTGCCAAGGTCAGTAAGGTTAAGCGAGGTGGTAAAAATTATTTACTTATTTTTTCAGGCACTTGTATGCCTGAAACACGAACTAGACTACTAGTCTCTACTATATTATGCATGTATTATACATATAAACCTTCCTCTTGAATCACTCTATCGATTAATAACAAAAAACAAAACCGACTTCATAAACCTAGATGCACTAAGGGGGTTGATTTCTGGTAATATTTTAGAAATGGAACCAAATGGCAACTATTCCTCACTAAACAAAAAAAGAATCACGGAAATCGGATCATAAATCGCAGCTTAATCGGTGTACATACATAAAAAAAAAAACATACCGACCTAATTGAGAACCTCCTCCTTTTTGGAAGTCGGTTAAAAACCGCATCAAAATCCGTTGCGTAGTTTTAAAGATTTAAGCGTACATAGGGACAGCGGGAAGCGACTTTGTTTTATACTATGTAGGTATTGATTTAATATTATTGTAAGAAGTTATTGAGACCACTGGGCAGTACCTACCGACGTGTACACTAACATACCTACCTACTCCGTTAGACATAAATAAATATCGCCAGACAACACATAGGTACTCATCGTATGATCCCAAACTAAGCAATGCTTGTACTACGGTTACCATACAATGTTCTGGGGGCGATCCCAGTTACACTTAGACCAGAACAGATTGCGAAATTTGCCGCAGATAGGAATTGAATCCGCAACTACCTGGTGAAGTGAATCAAACGGCCTCCGCTTAAACCACTAGACTAATCCTGTGGTGTCAGCACGCATGTCAAGACAAGACCTTTGTCACAGATTTGCTCGCTCGCTCTCTGTCTACTTTCATACGAGGGAAAGAGTCAACATCAAGATATCCCGTGACATACGTCTAGTCATGCCACACATGCTACAACTACTGGAAAACTTCGGTGCTAATTCTGTTGGCGCCAAAATACGACTAAACTAGACTTAACAGCAGTAAATGTACTGCCGTCTCAGTCATACATTACGGCCGTAAGAAGGACAGTACTAATAAGTTTAACGTAGTTTAGTTTGATACAATTAGAATTACCATTTTCTCTTATTGCCTAGTTGCCAATGATAAAAACGGTACCTATTTCCAATAGCAACAACCACCAGGGCGCCCTAATCACCACCTGTCTTGCAGGAACGTTTTAAATATTCACTTTTTATAAAAGTTTATGGCTTCCATCGAGTTTAGCCGATGATTTTGCCAACAATGGAGTTTGGAAACACTTGGTCTGCTCGGTGAGACTTTACAAACCAAATCAAAGATATTCATTACACATCATTACATTTTGAAGAGACAATTTACGGTTGAGCAAACATATAATAAATTAGACACTACAAACACAAAACTACTTTGGAAATGACATGTAAAAATAATTAATTTAATTTACTAAAAGAGGTAAGTGACAGGATAGGAAAACAAATTGTTAAAGGTTACTTTTTTACGAAATGAGTGAAATGATGAAATTTAATGGAATAAGATGAGGAATGGCTTCACCTGCGACTAGCGCGGGTATTTCGCCAATGTCAAGTAATTAATAGCAAGGACAAATTCAATAAATACACATTATAAACAAAAATTGGTGATGACAGTGAAAAAGATGGCGGATGAATCCTCGTAGGTTTTTAATATTAGTTTTTGACAGTTAACTCAGTTCAAAATCTATCAAAAACTGACAGTTACTATTGAGTCAACAAGGTGGTAGGGTCCCTGTATGTAGTAAAACAAGCCCAAAAAATAGATTTAAAGTCAGATTTATCAACCCCCACAGCTGTAGACATGTTTATGGGTAATTTAACCTTCACCCCTAGACAGCCAAGGGCACAGAATAATTATTATTAGGGGGTTATAACACGTGGGGTGACTATAAGACCTTGAATTAAATGTAGGTAGGAATAGGTGTGTTTAAGTCGGACTTTTAACTCGTGGTTTCCATCCTTTACGCATAACCCTTACGTTAATATAACACTTTATCCATTAACGAGGTATTATAAGAAAGAGGGAGCTTTTTCTAACATTTGACCGTTTTGACGTCCGATTTTGTGTGTGACTTTAACGTGTATACGTATTGACGTTAAAACGTTATAAGACTGATGGCCAAGCCCGTGGTATCAATACAATCTTTTAGATTTATTTGTTGGTCCTAATTTTGTCACTTTTAGGTATCTGTACTTTTTTAATATCATTAGGATTAACAATGTGAATATAAACTTGTATCAGTAGGCGGCCCGGTGGTGAGTCAGTGCGGGTTCGAGCCCGGTGAAGTCACTCTGTGGGCGCTCAAAAGCGACTCAAGGCGAACGAATGGCAACTTGTTATGTAATGTGGGTTGCTGTAATATCACTGGTTTTATATGTTATTTAACTTTACATAATGTGAAGAAAAATATGTTGTCTGTATGTCTTACCTATGTATGTATGCCCTATTAGGTACTGAAAATATAATTTCCAAAACACAGTTAAAGCTGCTCCGATTAATATGTGATTTAAGTTTAAGCAAAGCTGTCATTTAGGAATTTGACACGGTGAAGTTCTGACATATTTTTTACAATTTTTACGAAATGATGAAATTTTGACGTAATAAGATGAGGAATGGCTGCACCTGCGATTATCGAGTTTTTATTCCAATGTCGAATAAATACAAATGCAATAAATACACATTATAATTAAAAATGGGTGATGAACGTGAAAAAGATGGCGGAAGACTCTTGATTTTAATTTCATTTCATTTATTTAAAAAAAAATGTTTTCTTATTTAAAAGTAGAAAAAGTCAGTAGAATAACTAGTCTGTAATATTGTTTTGATTCATTGAAGTAATTCAATGTTCGAAGGTGATTATGTAAATAGCTTATTTTTTTAAGTACCTGTTTGTTTCATTGATCAGAAATCGTTAATGGATGTAGGCGATATGCTAACTTACTATTGTTTTGTAGCTAAGCAACAAGCAATTAACACACCCCGATACATTAACATAGGATTTATACTTTACAATAGTAGTCAATACAACAACTTATTTATATGTTATAGGTACATCTCGTCGAAATCTAATATAAAAACTTCCATATCTAAGTAACTATACCGTCATAATTTGCTGCGTTTATCTAAGCTAAATATATAACCAGTGGACACATCGGTACCCATCGATGACTTGTTTTAAATATCTCATTCCGTTATTACCTAAACACCGGTCGTTACCTGGGTATAAACAGAATTAGATGATGTTACGTGAACATAACTTCACGGCTATGTAGAGTAGGTGCATAAGTTTTTTTTTCTGAAACTCAATCAGCTGCATTGACTTCGTGTTTTTTTTTCATAAATATTGTAGTAGATTTAAATAAAAATGTTATATTCACTAGGTTCAGTTATTTTATTGATTGAGCTTTTTAGCTTTTCAAATTATATTCAATCCGTATTTCTTTTTGAACTGACACTAATTTCCTTGGCCTAAATCGTTGTCTTATCAATCGTGTGACCGAAAACAATACTTCAATCAACTAAACCAAGGCTGGGAGACTCACCAACTAGTACTCCGTAGGCGTTTTAGTGGGCGATCCTTGTTTCCTAGTCCTAGTTACAACAAAACCGAATACACTTCTCAAAAACTTTAACACAATAGTTTTAAAGGTTATGTTTCTTTGTTTCAACTGTATATTCGTAATGACGCCGTAAAAGTCAATTGTAAGAGCCCATGTGTCTCAATTTACCTGTTCCATGTTATCTGGAGCGTTTAATGGCATTCTGGCTGATGTCGTCTGTATTCTACAGTTTAAGTGTGATATATTAGGATTGCGTGATGTCTGGCTCTCGTAATGGGGCATTTCAATGAGATAAGTCGGATTATTGATCTCTTAAACTCAAGCGGAAGTCAAATCCCTCCTACATTATTTTTGTCGACCGATTGCCTGCAGTTAGGCACCCTAGGTTCGATTCCATACGGGGAAAATGAATATATTTCAGTTTTTGAAACGTACTTAAGTACTTAAAATTTTTGGTATAGATAGAACATAAGACTAAGGTGTATTCTTGAGCTAAGTGTGTTGAAGTTTGATGCTTAGGGTAGGGTTCGAACCTGGTGCTCTGTGACGAGGAAGAAGGCACTATTAAATTTTGATATGTACCAGTACCTAAGAATATATTACGCAATCGTAAACGTCCCATCGCCGATCTATAAAAACGTCTATCCTTTCCAGGTTGCGATGGCAACGGGCTACATATTCAATACCCCAAGTACTTGCGGCAGCCGAAATGGAGACGCCAGTACACCGCGCTCGCTCTAGCGCGAGCTGTATTGCAGGCACCACGCCCAGGCTAGCCCAGACCGGAGTTGGACCTACATTGTATATAGATATTTGAGAAAAGTGCTGACTCTACTTCGTTAAATTGAGTTTAAAGTTAATTTACGAATTCATAGTTGACTAGGGCTTGAGTTTACCGGTGACAATCGCTGTTTGAGTGTAATCTGTAATAAGTCAAATCAGGGTATACCGGAAATAAAATTAATGAATGAAGGAATAATCATTTTAAGACGAATACGGTACTTTAACGTTTCAAAACAAAACACAGTAAAGTCACATACAGTCTTTTGCGTCTCATTTTACCCAAACTTACTTTTTATTCTTATAACAGTTATGAAAGCCTTACATTTATTGTTTTCTTATATTTACGCGAATACTATACATTGAAATAAAACTATTTTACGGATTTTATCCAATATTATTTTATCTAATATTATTTATTTTTAATATGATTAAATCCAAAACCAAGTGTACCATTGCAAGACCTCAAGACACCGTGAGCACTTTCTGCGTGGATCGGACCGCAAACAACAACTAAATATGAGGGTACCCAGTTATTAACTATGACATCAGGACGTCTAACTCCTCAGTCCCCCCGTGACCATGGTCGCTGTAAATCAGCCGAAACGTCGGGAAAATAAAATAGTAAATAAACGCGATAAAATCCGTAAACTAGTTTTATTTCAAAGCCTTACATTTAGTTATGTTTCAACGAGAGTTATAAACAAACAATTTTAAATTATCGCTATGAACGCCGTAATTTCAACGTAAAAGAGAAAGTAATCAAGTTGCATAACGGAATACATTTAAAAATAAATTATTGAACGTCCTGATTGACGTGTAACATAAATTAATTCTCAATTTTATTGATTCTTAAATTTGAAAGTACAAGAAGTTCGACAATTTATAAAACATGTAAACAACATCATTATCACCTGTATCGTATGGAGGGTACCCAGTGTAGACCCGCGTTTCATTACCGATCGTCACTCAAGATACTTGCAGGGTTCTACCTGATGCTATCACAACGTGATAGCATCGTTGTGATAGCATCAGGTTACATGAAGTTACATGAAGCGTTACATGAAGCTTATCAACTCCGCAAACTGGACTTGATATTCTGCTAATTTAAAGTCTGTTTTCACTAAAACTAGAGTGTGCCTTAATATGATGCCTGATTAAGAAGCAGTTGTCAGTTACATTATATTAATATTTGAGGCCTTTAGGCGTCCTCTAGTGATAGTATAAATGGGCAGTAACAAACCTACTGGCTTACTTAAAAGCCTCATAAAAAAATTTCATGTTAGTTTAATACATTAAAAACCTATGTGGATCCAATAGAGGACCTCATTCTGTTTTGAAGTCGTTTAAAAATCAAGCTTAAGTCTATGGTTGCGCATCCCTATTTAGTTAAACGCTAGTTAGTTGAGTTGTGTGCTACCCTCGCTGGGAGGGACCCTGTATTGATTTCACACACACACACACACACTCACACACAATCCCTGGTCTAGTGTGTGTACCTACATGGTTTTTTTAAAGGCGAGTGAATGCACTGACTGTGCATGCAACTGATTTTTATATTTTTCTACAGTAAGAATCTGGTTGAACTACATAGATTTTTTTTGTAGCAGGAGCTTTTTTGTAGCAGTCGTCATGTTATTTCGTGTAATGGAACTTTTACACGAATTCAAATAATATAAAATATATTGAAATAATTACATAACTACCTTAATATTGGAATACTCACTTACTTAAGCATGTATTTAAGTAGGATTTTCTGAAAAGGTTTATATGTAGATACCTACTTACAGCCTACGGAATACTTAATAGACCTAGCTAGAACTCTAGCATTTTTTAAACCCAGTTCGTCTGTTAGGATCAGTTAGCATCTAAGTGTAGGCCTTGGGCGCCCACCAAGTTGATGAAAAAATCTTATAGTAGGCAATACGACGGCAATGTTTTTTTTGGAAATTGGAATATAGATAAGTCAGCTACCTTGCATAACTGGGTAAATACTTAACAGTATGTTTTAAAGGGCACCTAGTTGACTTCGTGACCCGAGACCTTATTTCAATATGCTTGTGTCTAAATAGCATCCCCTGATGCTATGATTACCCTCAATTTTAAACGTTCGTAAGTAATATTACTAGTAGTTCATAATCTATGCTGAGATTATACACACGCGAACTACTTGGGAGTCTTGCTTGCCACTTAAGGTTCAAAAACACTTCCCTGTAATTTATTTTATACATAGCATCCTAACCCACGCCTCAAACATTACGGAATCTACGCCAGTGCGGCACGCTGCGGCGGCGGGTACCTGATAACCTATTAGTTTTTGGCAGGTTTCTCGAGGAAATAATATACCTACTACAAGTAAGACAGTACCTACCTACCTAATATAATTCCCGTAGCTAGTAGTTAGGTATATGGATCTAAATTAAAGGGCAACGACAGTTTTATATTGTCTCGTTGTTCGTCTAAAGTATGATAGGTAGCATCGTGATTCGTGTTGGGCTCCCTCATTACGAAAAATGCATATTGTTAAAACTAAGATGGCGAGCGCCTTGTAGTCATTAGTCATTACGCTTTTCGTAAATTATCCTGCATTCCTAACACAGCGGGTTGTGGCAAAACAAAATATGAGATATTTCAGTTTTGTCTGTGTTAATTACGAAAGTGAGAGTGACCTATTGCGACATAATTCTTGACGTAATAAATTTAGTCTTGGCGCTGTCTGCATCATCCATCTAAATTCTACACGTTGCATAGTTTCGGACTATACGGTTCTAATTTATATATGTCTGGTAACTGAGTAATTATATTTTATTACATTTAAATGAAACATAACAGTAGTCTGAAAATCGCGGCAAGGTCACGACTGCCGAAATTTAATCGCGACCATATTTCATTTGATTGTCTGTGTGTGCCCAATCGAGCGCGGTGCCGGGCAGAGACAAACCATTTTTTATTTTCATGTCGATTGCATCATGCACACGTAATGTCACTAGGGGGCGTAAGTATATTTACACTGGAGGTATGAAACGTTCTTGATTGAACCCAATTTTGATGTATGTACCCAAACTATGATTAACAAAATTTTTCGACACAAAAAATTACAAAACGCTCTCATTAGTACCTACTAAGGTGACAAAAGAATTAGTTTAGTTAGATGCAACAAAATTTACACCATTGGTTAATAGTTTAAGGTTAATCTACTCGTTATAATGAGCCTACTGACACTGTCCAACCTAGGAATCGAACCAGCGAATAAACCGAAGTCGCCGTTGTAGCTACTCGACCGACAAAACTTCTATGTCTAATAAATTTAGAGCTATCCAAAAGTCGTAAAAATTTGATGTTGTCGTAAATTTTATTGATCTTTAACTGCCTAGTTAGACCCATTGTTATTACTCTGGGTTTGCCCTGGATAAAGGTAAAATTGATACAAAATATGGATCGTAAATAGATTTTATTGCTCATTAACTGTACATAATACATCATGATCACTTGTTGAGAAACCTAATTCCCTTAATTAATCTGCATTATAGTAATGATAGGGCATGACGCAGGTATTGCAACGTATTAACGTTGGTTCTATTGGCACCAAACTCGGACTAACCTAACTAAATTAATTTCGCTCTTGCATGATGGCTGTAAGCTGCACGGCAAAGATCTTAGTTTATTTATTTATTCATTTATTTAAGGCATATTTATAGAGTGAACACAAACATTGCATATATTGCTTTCCTAAACATAGGGCATGTGCTACGTCAATTACAAATATGCACAACATTCATAATAAGCAGACAACTTGAATACAGAAATTAAAATATAAAATTAATAGGAACTTAAGGTATTATTATAAACTTAACTTAAAATAAAGTGAAATTAAAATTAAATTTTTAGTGAATTTAAAGTTTAGTATCAACTATCAACAGAATTAGCACCATTATGCCGATATTATTATAATTCTAATATTTGCACTGGAATATTTAAGGAGTTTTAATTTTCTATAAATAAGTCAGGGAGTGAGCAGTAGGTTATAATATCTCCATGGCAGTAGGTGTTATTCCTATCTCGATGGCAGTAGGTTACCTTAGATTACGGAATGTATCTACCTATAGGGCTGGAAGGTCTTATGTAGCGGTGAATGAGGCCTCTTTTGGCTGAATAATTTTTAGTCATTGAACTTAAACATATTACCTAATAAGCCTAGGTAGGTACGTGTCTCGCACCTCGTCGGCGGATCAGCGCGAATGTCAATTGTAGGTATAACAACACCTTGTTTATGTAAAAACGTAATAAAATTGTGGGACACACAGTTGTTAGTATACAGGGTCCATCAGTTGACTTCCCGTGTACCGCAGGCCCCAGGGTAGGTAATACCGGCCTAGAATGGTGTTTTGATGTAAAAAAGGCGACTAGACGTAGATACCTACCATACATACAGTACATATATTATTAACTTACTAATATTATGGATGGATGTTTGTTACAGTTTCACGCAAAAACTACTGAACGGATTTTGATGAAACTTTACAGTATTATTGTGTATACATCAGAATAACATATATGCTTTAATTTATAACGATATTTCAGAATCAGAATCAGAATCAGATTTTTTTTATTCATGTAAACCAATACAGGCACTTATGAATCGTCAGTAAAAAATAAATCGTATTAATAGTATCTCTACCACCCATTCGGAATGCAATTCCTATGGAGAAGAATGAGCAAGAAACTCCATGGTTGCTTTTTTCCAATAAGGATTTACATGTTATTTGCATTACAGTGTGTTTTTCTTAATTAACATATATATATATATATATATATATATATATATATCATCACGCCTGTATTCCCCGAAGGGGTAGGCAGAGGTGCACTGCAGTGCGCCCACACTTCGCCGATGTATTTTGGTCCCAATGTAATAGGGGGCGAGCCTATTGCCATTATACCGGGCACACAGGTTTCCTCACGATGTTTTCCGTCACCGTTTCTGAGCAAGTGATAATCTCAGATGAAAATGAGATTCGCACATGGAACCCAGAGGTGCGAGTTGGGGATAGAACCTGCGCACTTTGAATGCAAAGCGTGCGTTCGACCACTCGGCTACCACTGCTTTTAATTAACAATTATATAATATAAAGTTAATGAGGCTATACATTCTCTAAACACAAAATTAATCAGCAATACAAATTACAAGCTAAGTCAGTGTAAGATTTAAAGGTAGGAAGGAGGAGGAAAACGGGACAAATATCAAACATCCCTCAAATGAGTTCCTGTGGAGCCGGACCAGCGCCTGACCAAGCGTGTTTATCCTCTAGATAATTCTCTATTGTGTAATATGCTCGCCTGCATAGTGTTTGTCTAATGCAAGTATTAAATTTGGTTTCATTGAGGTTAATGATATTTGGGGGTATCTTATTATAAAATTTGACACAGTACCCCATAAAAGATCTGTGAATTTTAGCGAGACGAAAGTGTGGTTGATCTAATTTATCTTTATTTCTAGTGTTAAAACGATGGACATTGAATAATCGAACTCGGTGGCGCCGTTAAACGCAGGACCCGTCACGTTTGCCGCCTTTCTAGCTAATAATATAGGTAGAGAAGGTTTTCAATCTGATTCCTTCATGCTCTAACATGATGATATAACATAACAAAACAATTTGAAGTGAGTCATAACTGCCTACTTACCTACTTACGACAATGTATCGCTGAACGGAGACTTCCGTACACACCTCCCGTCTTCCGGGAGCTGCCCACAGCTCGCGATGGATCACCAGAGCGGAGAATAGATACAGCTAACTCTTAATTAATAAGTAGCACTTAGTAGAAACCTACTCTAATCCTCATAATTAATATTGAAAGTTATGATCCTTTAAAAGTGGTGTTTTAGGTCTGAATAATGCACTGCTGATAAATTATATTATATATTCTTTATTCTTTATATATATAAATCTCCTGTCACGATGTTTGTCCGCGATGGATTACTAAACTACATAACCGATTTTAATATAAATTGGCACACCGTGAGCAGTCTGGTCCAACTTGAGAGATAGGATAGCTTAGATCACAGCAACGCGTGGCCGGGTCTGCTAGTAGGCTATATACATTTATCCTAAAATGTTAAAAAAAAATGTCCACCCCTGCGAAGCTGGGACGGGCCGCTAGTTATATTATATAAAGTGGTATACATTTAGGGGTATCTAAATTTATAAATCATACACAATAATCACTGTTTAATAATAGTTAGTTATCATTTGTTATTCACTTAAGTAGATTATACGAAAACATACGACATTTATTATATTGGATTTGGAGCGAAGCGCAAAATATCAAGGTCTTTGAATTACACTTTTTATTATTACCTACCTACCTACTAATTTAGTAGCTGTATCTCGCGTTTACTTATTTGTCGATGGTTTGTTTTTTCGTTACAAACAATTTTATTACGTTTAACATGATGGCATCATCTGTGCCACTGTCACGGATAATACTGAGGAATAATTTGAAAAATTGTGTTCCACAATTAAGAAGGCGGCCTACCCTCAAATATATATTTTTCACTTTCTTCTGTTGACAGCTGTATCCTAGGACTCGCTCTTTGATTATTTAGTAATCAAAGGACACGCTATAATAGAAAAAAAAAACAGTTGTCCGACTTATTCGGGACTCAAGAGAACACGATACGTACTGCCATATTCCTAAAAAGCCGTTAGTGTCGAAACCTAATTTTGGGTTACAGGAAAGCATTTGAAATTGATCTGACTAGAAATTATGAAGACAAAGATTTAGAAATAGAACGGCAGCCTTCAACATGCCTTATTTCAATTAAATTCAATTTCTACTCGAATCATACCAATTACTACTACCATGGTGGACAATAGTCGAATTCCTCTCGCACTGAACAGAGTGTGCCCGGTATAGTTCCTTAAATGTCCATAGATTCGCCCCTAGTACATTGGACGAAAATACAGAGGGGGAATTTTGGTGCCCCGCAGTGCACCCCTGCCTACCTACCGAAGAACACATGCGAAATGTGTTAATAAATATAATCGCATTTTACCTATCGAAATCAAGAGAGGGATATACAATTCTGAATTAATGACCTAGTTACTTACCAAATAGGAAAATTGTAAATAACGTTTTAAATAAAAATTTTAAGCTCGTTGGCGAAGATTTAGTTGCATAAAATGTCTATATATAAAAACCAGCCAAGTGCGACTCAGACTCGCGCACGAAGGGTTCCGTACCATTATGTATAAAAACGAGCAAAAAATCACGTTTGATGTATGGGACCCCCTTAAATAGGTATTTATTTTATTGTTTTTTAGTAGTTGTTGTTAAAGCGGCAACAGAAATACATAATCTCTGAAAATTTCAACTGTCTGACTATCACGGTTCATGAGATACAGCCTGGTGACAGACGGACGGACGGACGGACGGACAGCGAAGTCTTAGTAATAGGGTTCCCGTTTTACCCTTTGGGTACGGCACCCTAAAAATCATCGGTTGCTGAAGGAGCTAGGCAAGGACATTGGTAACAACACAAGGCGATGCATGAACTCATCATCTGATGACATGATTGCATCTCATCCGGGCATCGCGACCAACAGTGACCACATAGCGAATGATTGAGAAGCAAGATGGCGTGACAGGAACACGCGGGTCTCGTCATATCTACAAACAGTAATTTGACCTTTGAGGTCACATAGGTACATTCTTTATTAATCTCAAGTATGGCTGAATTGTTATTCATCTTTTATTATCTATCTAGGGCAGTCAGTTTTCGTTTTGGCCATAAACAAAACTGCATTTTTGGAATTCGAAATACCATAGACAAAGATATGATTCTATAGAAAAATAAAAACGTTAAAATTTGTGACATTCCCTATATGTCTGTGCCCTTCATAAGATGTAAACTATCAACAAAATCACCTTCATTAAATTTATTAAAGAGATCATCTACTTTGTTAACACTATTATAATGATTAAAAAATCATTAGTCGATTAATGTCCAAATATAGAACGTAGATAAAAAACTATATTTATATGAAATCATCATAAATTGAATCATAATTTGAAACCATCTCCATGTTTGAAACACTTATTTAGTTCTCCCGCCTAAAATAATGTTGTCTATGGTGAGCTGTACCAGTGTTGCTTGCCTGCTCAATACTTACTCATATTAATTTGTCCTGCCTGCCGCCGCCGGCCGCCGCCGAACTGATACAAACGCATTAACCGGATTAAATAAAGAAAGACATACACTAAGTTAATTAATCATTTACTTTAAATATAGGGGTACATAAAAGACTCGGGACATTATACATTTGATATCTTTGAACATAATACAAAACCATATGTTATGATTAAGATACTTTATAATAAGTGTAGCACTTAGACGAATCATTTAACATCAAGCTTTTCTTTTAAATACTTCTTCGAGTTTTTGCTGACGATGCATAAAATAGCAAGTTTTAAACATTGTTGAGCATAATATTCTTCACTTGCTTGTCGAATTTTCTGAAAAAATAAATGTTTGTTATTTTATTGTCTTCCAACTGAACCTTTGGTTGGACTTTGCCGAAATTTATCAAACTGTCATTAAACTTTCACCTTCGGCTAGAAATCAGCCTCCAGTCGGGCACTATTGTTAGCCCCCACCATCAAAACATGAAAGATGAAATCAAGCAAGAGCATCTCATAAACACTAAGGTTTTATCAAAAGTGCATTAATTTTTTGCTTTTATCATGACACTAATGAGTTGCATGCATATTTTTTGTATTAATAGCAGAATATCCTTACGATGAAGTGATTTGATCTCCTGGCAAGTGGAATGGGTTGCAGATGGCGTCAGCGTAGAGAGCGTGGAGTCTTCGCAGCGCGGTCCTCACCTCGGCGTCTCTGATGTTGCTACCGCTGGGAGACGTGGAGCTGGTCACCAGCACGAGTTTGATGCGAGTATTTGTTACGTAGCCATAACTGGTAACGAAATAATATCACTAAACGATTAGCAAATTATATATAAGGCCTCCTATGTCCAACAATCACAAATTAGTCAAATCAAGCAGTCATAGCCTAGCAGATAGAACTTAAGCTATGACAGAACGGGATGCAGGTTTAAACCACAGGCTCACCTCACAGATTTTTGGATTTTACGTGCTTGTTTATGTTACAATAAATAGGTAATAACACTTGCTGAATAGTGTAAGTAGATCTTGAGGAATCGTATATTGAAAGACATTGCCGGAATCTCTCTCACATTGATGTGTGCTCAGTTTAATAGCTTGTTCCCTTTTACATTGAGACTTAGACAAACTTAATAGTCAGCTGAAGTGTGAAACCTTTTCGGGAATTAAGGCAAGATGAAGTATTCACCCAATTCAAACTTACATTTTATGAGTGTCAGTCGAATATAATAATCCCAAATACAAATCTCTAAGATCAGTGCGCGCTGCGTTCGAGTTGGTACCAGTGTTGTTGGTGTTGGTGGTTGCTAGCCTCTCTTCCAGCGCATCAAGAGCCGTGTGGACGAGCCACTGGCGGGACAGCTCGTTGTCAGTGCTCGTGTCGTTTCCAATACCACCGATGTACAATGGAGAATTCTGAAATGAGTTGTTTATATTTCATATTTAATTACAATATAAAATTAACCGAGAAGTGGGGTAAATTTTTATTAACTTCCCATTGTCTATGGTTCTGATTTATAAAATCATGGTCTGTCAAGTGTCAAGTCGGTTGTTACTTGTCATGTAGTGATCTGTGCTTGTCATTTCAAAACAAAACAAATGACGTCATATGATGATTGACGACGTGTGTAAAATTGCACCATGTTCATAGTGCCACATCAAGTTTTGCTAAATAAATATGTTCTACTGTGTTAAATTACAATTATTACATGAAATAGAAGTAGTAAACACATTTCGCGACATTTAAAACAATAAGTATAGTGAAATACTCACGTCTTTGCCGATAACAGCTACACAGACCGCCATTGTTGACAAGAAAATCGACGGAAGTGCTCCTATTAGAGCTGTCAACATGGACATTTGTGGTTTTCAGCGGGAACATTTGAAAATCTATGTAAAATAACTTTGGTGAAGTGTAAATTTTTTTAAATCTGTATTTCCATCGCGTTTTTATTGATGTAAGTAAAAATGGACGCAGTAGAGGGTGCGATATACGAGGTGAACGACAAAGGCGAGCAAGAGATGGTGCGATCATTAGAATCTACTCAGCGCGTATTCCTACGCTTCACGAATCGGACGTCCCGACCCGTGGACGTGGCATGGCGGGACTTCCAGGGCGCCAGGAGACACTACATCCGCCTCGACCCGGGTGCCTACTACGATATCAACTCATTTCTAACACACCCCTGGGAGTTTAGAGACGCTGCGACGGAAGAGCCTTTTGTAATCAACAATAAGCACATATTTCGTGCGCCAGCTCATGTGGGCGGTATGCTGTATCGTACGAACTGGAATGTGTCTGTTGAGGTTCGGTCGTTGAGAAGGACGGCCTTACTGGCGCTGGCGGAGCGCCTGGAGCGACCCGACGACGCCACCGAGCTGCACCTGCCCCAGGTTTTGGCTTCGGAGCTCCAGGAGCTGGTCCGAACCCTGCAAACTACAGTACCAAACGTCCAGATTGAATGATATCAGGACGGGGGTATAAAGGTCCTAGTATACCTCCTCCTCGTGTGTCTTGCACTAGGATATTGGATTGTTTACTGTTACATGGCGATGATGATCAATAGTAGAACTACCAATGTCAAAAGCAAATCACACCATCTTGATCTTATTTTATTGACAATGTAAAGGATAAACGTCGTTACTGACACATATCATAAGTGTCAGTTCCAATGTTTGTGCTCTCCAGTGTCAATATCCTCATTAATAAAATCTGTGATGTAAAGAGGTTGGAACCTTTTTGTGCTAACATAATGTTAAGTAAATGGAGTGCACTCGGGTTGCAGGGCTAATTTTAATTATAACTCTTCATTGTACACGGTGCAGTGAGACATGAGTAGGGTATGTGATAAAAGTAAGGACATACAGCCGATAAATTAATATAGCTTATCACTATAGATTTTAAATAGATGATGTTTTAATGTAAGTAAACTATGTAATTACAAAGAGTAGGTTAAGCCCTCTTGCCACCACCAGTTTTGCAGCAATGCTTTTAATAATACTTTCAGTTTTTGATAGTTAACTCAGTACAAAATCTGTCAAAAATTTAGTTACTATTGTAACAGCAATACTTTTAAGACGTGGTGGTAAGGTCCCTGTACATAATTATTATTTCGTATTTTTTTTATTTTTAAAAAGCAAAGGTGGGCAAACTCCTCTACCAATTGGATACCTGACGACGACAGTCGCCGACGAAGAGGTCGACCGAGAAAGAGGTGGCGAGATGATTTGAACACCTTTGCGGGGACATCGTGGCAGGAAATAGCCCAGGACCGTGATGTGGGGAGAAGTAAAGGGGAGGCTTTTGCCCAGAAGTGGGACATAAAAAGGCTATAAAAAATATTTTAAAAAATTAACATACTATATATGGTCTTAATAGAATTAATGACTTGTAGTAATGCAATGTAGAATGATGTAAATGAGTTGAGCCCTGCAAAAGCTTAAAATTGTTATGGGATGTGAACGTCCCACACAGGGCTCAACATAATACATGTTGATGACATGATTTCATTTGAAAAGTTCAAAATGTATACAAAGAAAGGATACCCACCCTGTCATTTAACTGTATTTTTACTAAGCGCACAGGATAGGTGTATAGATGTTAGTATAACTTATATGTATATAATTTAAAAGGTTTTCTATATATTTATCAGTCCTCTTTAAATGTGCATTTAGTTTAGTGTATAAGCTGCCCGCCCAAAGCAACTGGGATGAAGTTTTAGTAATTAATTATTAAGCCGAGGGCAAAAATATCATTTACTTATTGAATTAGACTACTTATTTAGGCACCTATATATATTAATTACATATTCTATGATTAGTTATTATATGTAAGTACTACATACTGTGTAATATACTCATGGTGCTGGCTACCTCACAGGGGTAGGTGGGTAGAGATAATGCTAGTTTTAAATTGCCATGCTATTTGCTCCTTTAATCTGTGATTGGATGATTGAAAATCAAATATTTATTTTTAAAATATGCCCCAAATCTACAGTAGTTATGATCTACTTGCAGTGGAGTTGTAGTACTTAATTATTGAAATGCCTCTGGGGGTGGTTTTTTACTATTATTGATTTCTATACATTCGGGAAAGGGTGTTTTTGATTGCACCTAGATTTAGCTTAGTTGGAGGCTAAATGCTAACCATCTTTACACTACCTACTGTGTATTTCAATGATGAACTCAAAGAATTATTAGTCTAATTACTCTAAGGATGAACTCATATAATATAATTATATCACTACATATATTTTCAACTATATGTACTTAGGTACTATATTATTTATAGTGTTTGTATGTTTTAGTTCCAGAATATTGATTGGGATTCTCAAAATTCTTTAGAGAACAACACTTTGCCTAAAACAATAATATACTCACTTATATCCTACAATAGTAATAATAGTCTAGTTTTCATTGTGCCATATCTTTTTGTTACACTTGTATGTAAGCTTAAGCATCTATTATTATTTTAAGTCGTAATTCGTTTGGTCTAGTCATAAGGTTCAAATCTAGTTATTAAGGGCAATATAATTGATGTAATCAGTGCTATGTATACTAAAATACAACTTCAGTACAATATCATGAGAGAACAGCCATATTCTGTACATATTGAGTTATTTTTCTACCCATTTATTCACGTTCCATATGGTTATCAACATGAGTAGGCTAAGTACTTTTAAGCTCATTTTCGTAATGCAATCTTTTTGAACATATCTAGGAAATACTTTTTAATAGGGCATTATATATATTTAAAAAAGTTTACCTACCCTTAGGCATGTAAAAAATCATACGATTTGGGAAGAAATATGAAATTAGGTTTTGTTTTGTTTTGTTTGGGTAAAATAATAAAGGTTAACTGTACCCAAAAGTTAAATGGTGATATGTAATCAGGTCCCTGCTAGTAAAAAAGGAAGCTATCCTAGATTTGAAACTGGCTATCTGGCGTGTATTCAATTGAGTTATTTAAATAAAAAGCATAATAAGTTATCAAATTATATTGGCAGTTGTGCCTACGCGTCGGCGATGGTGACCTCCACTTCTACACCGGGCTCGATGTTGATTGACGTGATCTGCTTGACGATCTCAGAGGGTGAGTGCAGGTCGATCACCCGCTTGTGGATCCTCATCTGGAACCGATCCCAGGTCTTGGAACCCTCACCGCAAGGGGTCTTGCGAGTGGTGATGCGAAGGATCTTGGTGGGCATGCGGACGGGTCCCTGGAATGAGGGATATGAACATTATTTATCACAATACATTTCATAGGCAGCAGATCTAAATAGTAATTGGTTTAATTTTCAAATTTCAAACTGCCTAAGTCAGAAGTTACTTGACAATTTTCATCAATACTCCATTTTTTTAAATTGCTAATTGGATTATAGCTATGTAATCTTAGTAATGACATAAGATTAAAATGGAAATGTCATTGTAGCATCTCAGCCTATTGTTTCCAGGAATACAGGTGTTGTTGTATATCGTGTTTGTAACACTCCGATGAACTGATATGCTGTGTGGGTACATGCATACAGCACTTTGGAGAGTGATTCTTTTGCACCAATATGTGGTGAACACAGCAGTATAGGACACGCTGTGTCTTCATCTAGGTGCTAATTTAAAAAATAAGGATTAATTTTCATTATATCGAGGGGTGAAAAGCTATTTGACTTATGCAATACTTTTTATGGTGATATTGACTTATTATATTTGGAATCAGCAAATTTTTCTGTGTCAATTGAGTATGCTCACCTGTAAAGTTAAAAGAAATTGCTTAAGTCAACCCCTCGATATGATACCTGCGCAACTAGATAGTCAGTTTGTTTGGTAAATTTAGGTCCCATTAAACAGTAACACCAAAAATCAGGGTGAATTAGACAATATTGTCTGAATCAAACCATAACAACAGCATAGCAGCCTGTCTTCACATAGATTGGAAGAGTGGAGTTGATATCAGAATGGAAATAGGATAAATACTGTAGCTGCAGTAGACATAGAATGTTGCTAAGAGACTTCTTACTAAGACAGAGTGAGCAACGAAAACTGTGACAGTTAGTAATTAGTCTTGTCACGCTTGCTAACCCATGTACTGTAATTAAAGCACTCATGTGATAATACAAATCAAGGGTATGGTAGGTCATACCTTAACACGCAGCTTCTGCTTCTTGGCTCCGTTGATAAGGTCTGCGCAGACCTTCTCGAGCGAGCGCACGTTGCGAGAGGTGAGCGTAATGCGGATGCGGTGGATGGGCGAGATCTCTGCCTGGGGCTTCTCGATGTCTTTGCCTGACACTACGGCGGCTGCCTACAACATTAAAATGACCATACTAAAATTCCAGATTTGTACAAACTTGTATTCAACTAAGCACTACCTATAATGGAATTTTAATAGGTATTTCTGTAAATATTACAAGAATCTTTATAGATTATGGTTATGTGTCTAGAATGTGATAGGGAATATAATTTGTGTGCATAAAATATGCGATTTTTTCACAATCGAGCCTTTACATACCATTAGACCATTTAGGTAAACATATAATATTTGTGAAAATCTCAAGTAGTAATAAGGTTTATACTTTAGTAGCAGTTTAAAGCATACGTCTTCCAAGGTTTTTATTTATAAAAAATACCATTAATTTAGTTTGACACGTGCATACATAACCTCAAAACATGGTATACTTGGTTTTCATACCAAAATTATGCTACGTATTAAATATTCAATTATAATAATTAACAGACAAGTAGTTACCATTTTGTTGCGATATTCCGGTCGAGATAAACAATTTACAAATTAAAAATTGCTCAGCGCTGAACCGGAGCACAGCTTCACTTATTTCATGAAAGAAAGAGAAAGAAAACAAAATGGATGGATCCCTTTCATATTTGACGTAAGCGTTTCATTACACGCAATGGTGTTTTATTGTTAGATTTAGAAAAATAATAGATTATATTACATGGATAAGATGGGGAATAAAAATTAATTGAAATTCAGATATGTAGCAAAAATTAACTGTTATTATGAATATTTGTTCTTCGGTTTAATTATACTAACTATTTCCATTCTGGATATGTGCTTATTTTGTTTGTACAACATATCATATAATGAAAGAAAGTTAATAAATAAAAAAAAATTAGAAAGACATACGATAGAGTCTGGCCAACGAAAGCTGACCATTAAAAAAGGGCGGCATTTTAAAAAATCCGAAGCTGTCAACCCTGTCTATACTCCGCATAAATCGATTTGATACTAGTACATAAGTTGTAATTTAAAAACACATGTTAATATTGATAAATAGGATTCAAGTACAATAAAAAACTGTGCTTTTTTGCTTTACTATATTTCTGTAAGAAAAGTATGTCTCAATTTAAAAAAAAAACTTCTTAAACTCATTTTCAAAAATACGGTCCTTTGATTTTCCACATTAAGAACATGATCATTAGTAGAGTTACAAGGTTGCAAATGAACGTAGTGTTTTTTTTTAAATACTAAATGAATTTGGAATCAAGACTATGGAGGGTAGATGGAAGGAGCGCGATATCCTATGGGAAAAATTTGAAAAAGTTTCCATCGAAATGCAAAAATAATTAGTCCAAAAAAAATTCTACAATGGCGCGCTGGTGTCGACACGGTGACAGGTATGAATATAGCAATTATTGTATACTTGACATACTTCAGTTCATCCACAATTGCTATTTTCATACCGTGACAGGTACATACCGTGTCGACACCAGCGCCATTGTAGAATTTTTTTGAACTTATTATTTTTGCATTTCGACGGACACTCAAGACGTTGAACTTTAACCAATTATTACAATTTGTCTACAGTTTGTATTAGTGCTGCCTTAAGGAAAACTTTTCTTAATTCAGATCTTTTTTTTTTCTTTTTTTCTATAACAGATCACTACTATAGTTTTATACCCTTTCTATGTCCCACTCCAGGGCAAAAGCCTCCCATTCTCCACACATCTCGGTCCTGGTTCTGGGCTATTAGTTGAATTGCCATATATGTGTGAAGGGGTTTAGACCATTTTGTCAACCAATAAATAAAATAATATTTCGAGCGATTAATGGTACCTACTATGCAGTAATGTTACCAGAACTTTGCAAACTATGTAGTGTGTGCACCATCGTTAGTACATTTGTACACTTTCTTAGAGCATATCAAAATATTTATCAATCTCTCACTGTGACCTTCGCCTCGCCTATTTCGTAGACAGAGAAGGGTCTATTTTTATTGCTTGTAGCACTGCAAATTACAGTTCACAAATTTGTTTAGACCTATAGATTATCCAACAATCATGTTCATGGTATACTTAATAAAAAAAATCTAATTCGTTTCCACAGTGGGTTCGTTTTGCTTTATTCGGCCCAGTTGCTTATCACAATACTCTATCAGAGTCAGTAAATAAAATAATTTTCACACCGGGTATAAAAAATAATTTATTGTAAAAAAAAACAAAAAGTAAGTATTTCAATCACATTTATGTCTATGGCAAGTCACTGTTTGTTCTATGCATGTGTGCTACGAGGGCGAGCGCGCCGCCCGGGATGAACCGCACGAAGTTATCCGCCGTCAGCGGGCCCAGCGCGTACATGCCCTCGGGCCCGTTCAGAATCTCATGGCTACTCTTATCTATAGCTATTGGGTTATTTTTCCCGTCCACCGGCTTCTCAGGATCGATGCCGAAGCCGATACCTGATGAATACGGATTAACAGTCTCACATTGACACAATTTCTCATCCTGCGAGTACGGAATGATCTCAATCTTCTTCTCTTCCGCTCGCTTATTGCAATCCGGTATCACGCACTTCGCATCAGTGTTGCCATTGATTTCGGTGTAATTTAAATATCTCGACTTGCAAATCTGTATGCTCTGGCCGAGGACTGATTTTAGATAATGCCAGTGATTTCTCAAGAAGCACTGTTTGTCGTCAATTTTTCTTTTGGCCATTGTTTTGTTTTCTGTACATTTGGTGCAGTCTGTCTTCATGTCCATGCAGTTTAGGTAGTTGGTTTGTAGGTAGAATAGGTCCGGTTTGGAGCCAATGAACACGCCGATGAGCGAAACGTTCACGTCAACCGTTTCGTTGGTGATTAGATTGAGCATTCGCACTCGCTTGGGTCTGATGCCATATTCGTCGAGTTCTTCGGTGTCGTCCGTGTCGTGCGCGTCGTCCGGGGTGACGGAGACGATGACGTGTTCAGGGTAGGAGGTGTAGTTGTGGTGGCGTCCGGCGGGCCCGTCGCACATCATGGTGTAGACCTGGCAGTAGTCGGGGTAGGCCTGCGGGGAGAGGCGGGCGAGCGCGTCGGCGGGCGCGCGGTGCACGTGTCGCGCGTGCAGCCCGGCGCGCCGGCACAGCCACACCGCGTCCGCCGCGCTCACGCCCGACCCCACTATCAACACTGATGGCGGTGACGGGTTATCTGGAATATACAATATGGAGATTCAATTTAATCTCTACATACCAGTGATAATGTGATAATCTCAGATGGCTAGTAACATTAAAAAGGAAATAGAATTTTGTTATAATGGGCGCTGGTAACACTTAAGAGTCATTGTATAGGTACCAAGACGACAGAACCCAAAGTGTACAAAAACAATATTGTGTGGTCACCTTGTGCGGCGAGCGCGTGCACGGCGCGGTCGAGCGGCTGCAGCGCGTGCAGCGCGTGCGGCGCCACGTGCGGCGCGAGCGCATTGGGCCGGTCCCCGCCGCCGCTCGCCACCACCACGCGCCGACACAGGTACCGGAACCGAACACCGTCCGATTTGTCGTATCTGCAAAAGAAATATTAATTATTAATAATTACTTTAAAAGAGTTGTTAATTGAGTTTATTGGCTTTGCGGTACATTCCGACATTCATAAATATTTTGTTCATATACGGCAAATTTATAGGTACATTTAGCATCAAATATATCGTGTCGAGCTGGTTTAAAATTATCAGAACAATTGAATTTAAACTATTTTACGGATTTTATCGCGTTTATTTACTATTTTATTTTCCCGACGTTTCGGCTGCTTTACAGCAACCAGAAATCAGAACAACTAAGAAAATGTTCCCTGCTTACCCGGAGACGCAGAAGTTGGCGTGCAGCGGGCAGCTGCGGTTGTGGCAGCGCGGGCCGTGCGCGGCGCGCGGCACGCCCGACACGCTCGTCACTATCACGCCGCTGCGGAAGTACTTCTGAAAAAAAGACACGATTATTTAGATAACGTACATTCGTGTAGGTTCCGTAGTAAAATGGGCGTCCCCCAGGGATCTATTCTGGGTCCGTTCCTATTTTTAGTCTATATAAACGACTTACCCCTCATAATTCAAAACAGAGCTAAGATAGTGCTATTTGCCGATGATACCTCTTTGATTTTTAAAGTAGGTAGACATGTAGATAATTTTGACGAGGTGAATGACGCTATCCTTCAGGTCCATAATTGGTTCACTACTAATAATTTAGTATTAAATAGTAAGAAAACAAAATGTATACGGTTTTCCTTGCCAAATGTTATAAGTAGTGACTGTAACGTAGTACTAAATAAGGAGAAACTTGAATTCTTTAATGAGACTGTTTTCTTAGGAATTACGCTTGACTCAAAGTAACAATGGGGTCCACACATTAGAACTCTAGGAAAGCGCCTCAGCGCCGCTGCCTACGCTGTCAAAAAGATCAGACAGCTTACTGATGTAGACACCGCGAGAATAGTTTATTTTAGCTACTTTCACAGTATCATGTCGTACGGTGTACTATTGTGGGGTAGGGCGACTGACATCGAGTCGGTTTTTATTTTACAGAAGAGGGCCATTAGGGCCATTTATACTTTAGGTAGTCGCGACTCCCTCAGAGAACTCTTTAAAGAAATCAATATAATGACGGTCCCATGCCAATATATCTACGAGAATATCATGTACGTAAGGAAAAATTTACATCTGTTTAAAAAAGTAGGTGATGGCCATCGTTTTAACACTAGAAATAAAGATAAATTAGATCAACCACACTTTCGTCTCGCTAAAATTCACAGATCTTTTATGGGGTACTGTGTCAAATTTTATAATAAGATACCCCCAAATATCATTAACCTCAATGAAACCAAATTTAATACTTGCATTAGACAAACACTATGCAGGCGAGCATATTACACAATAGAGAATTATCTAGAGGATAAACACGCTTGGTCAGGCGCTGGTCCGGCTCCACAGGAACTCATTTGAGGGATGTTTGTTATTTGTCCCGTTTTCCTCCTCCTTCCTACCTTTAAATCTTACACTGACTTAGCTTGTAATTTGTATTGCTGATTAATTTTGTGTTTTGAGAATGTATAGCCTCATTAACGTTATATTATATAATTGTTAATTAAGAAAAACACATTGTAATGCAAATAACATGTAAATCCTTATTGGAAAAAAGCAACCATGGAGTTTCTTGCCCATTCTTCTCCATAGAAATTGCATTCCGAATGGGTGGTAGAGATACTATTAATATTATTTATTTTTTACTGACGATTCATAAGTGCCTGTGTTGGTTTACATGAATAAAAAAATTCTGATTCTGATTGATTCTGGACAATTTTAACATGTCACAGGGAAAGATTGCTTAGGGCAGGGCTGTCCAAACTTCATACCTTTTCGCGGACTAATTAATTTTACTACAAAAGCTGGAGGGCCGCAGAAAAAAAATTACTGGTTCTTCGTTAATTTATCTTCGTTGTTACCAGACGCATTGCATGAAGAAGTGACTTAACTGACAGTGAAGATCTATACTTAGATTTTATAAAGTTCATTGTTGAATACGCACTTTCACATAAATAAGTGCTGCCCATCATCGATCCCATTTTCAAGCCAAAATTTGTTAGTTTGGGGAAACGATCGCCAAGAATCTTAAAAAATCCATCCCAGTTTCTGTCAAAAACTATTTTCTGATTAAAACATGCGTCGCGGGCCGAATGAAAACGAGCCGCGGGCCGTTGTTTGGACAGCCCTGGCATGCCCTGCATCAAGTTGCCTTAGGCAGGCCACACACCGGCGCCACATGCTACACGCATCGAACATTCACGTCGCCACAATCATTGCGCTACAATTCAGCTTGCTACAAATGTATTGTATATGCGCACATCGGAAACACAGTTGTACCGTGGCACCGCTTTGAGTATGTCGACATCATCGTCTGACGACGACTATTTCTTGATGTGGCGATTAATGAGAAAAAAAGTCGTTATTGGGTTCATCCGTTTAATCAAGATTGTACAATTTACTCTTTTCATTGAATTTTTCGCCAATTGGACTAACCAAATAATTTCTGTAATCCGTCTGTTACTATAATCAGTGAGAGTATGGTTGTATAATTTAGGGTTTTTTTCAACCTCTGTAATAAACTCAAGGTAAAATTCAATGTTGTCTTTATTTTTTGCAAACCAACGCGCCACAAAGAACGAACGTGTTCGATCTTGAATTCGTGTAGCGCGGACAACGTCTCGCCACAAAGTGCGCCCGCTACAAATATTTCCTCAGTGTGCGTGCTCACGTACAAATATATGGGGGCGTTAAATGTGTCGCGTTTCAAATGTGGCGCCACAATTTTCGAGATACAAGTGTATGCCTGGTGTGCGGCCTGCCTTAATCCGGCACTGAGTAGTATGTACCTGCAGGCGGCAGGCGGTGACGTATCTGCGGCAGTAGTTGGCGACGGCGCGCGCGGTGAGGCGGGCGGCGCCGGCGGGCGCGTGCGGCGGCAGGCTGAGCCAGCCGCCCGGGGACAGCGTGCGCACGCCCGCCGGGAACGAGTGCCACGCGCCGCCCGCCGGGCCCCGCCCCAGCACCACGTGATCTATCTGTTCAACATCACGTTGTATCAACCGGGGATGTTATGGAGCTCCGTAACTAACGGATATCCGAAATAAAATGTATCCGAAACCGAAATAAAAGTTTCGAATCGGCTTAGTTATGAGATTTTATAATTCGCGAGTACTCTGTGCAAGGCGTGCGTTCGACCACTTGCCTTCCAAGCAGTGGTAGCCGAGTGGTCGAACTCACGCCTTACAATCAAAGTGTGCAGGTTCAAACCCCGACTCACACCTCTGGGTTTATGTGCGAATCTAATTTTCATCAGAGATTATCACTTTAAACGGTGAAGGAAAACATCGTGAGGAAACCTGCACGTCTGAGGGAACTTGACTAGTTCTCGATAGATGTGTGAAGTCTGCCATACCGCACTGGGCCAGCGTGGTGGACTATGGCCTGAAGCCTCCTCGCATTGAGGGGAGGCCCGTGCCCAGCAGTGGGACGTTAAAAGGGCTGTAGTTAGTAGATAACACTTGAAGTAGCTATAATAATTACTTGTATGACTGATTGTTAATGCAAAATGATAGTCTAGAAATAAAGTCAGTATTTCACTTTTGCAATTCTTTGGAAATCTAATATCCGTAACCGACACTAGCGGATGATCTGAAATAATTTCATATCCGAAACCAGTATAATATTATTCTTATATCCGTATCCAGATTTCACATTGTGGCGAACCCTGGCATCCAGCATCAGCAAAATTCGACCTCTGGTGTCGGAAGGGAGTTCTGTAACGAACCCAATAACTCGCCACTTCCGCCAGTCACCAATAGATGGCGGTACTATCGACACATCGCAATTCTACGCGTACAAGAAATTAACCGCCATACAAAGTACTATGAAAATCCTAGCTCGCGGTATCGAAGTTCTCGACGATCTGAACTATGAAGAAAGATCTTTTGTTTTATTTTTTTTGCATTATGGTTTTTTAAACATATACAATAATAACGCTCGCTGCAATAATAAACCAATTACCGTAACTATTACAAACTATTACAAATTTATAAAATCACATGTTTGTTTTTCAACTACGTGTGTTTAGTACCTGTTTCTCAACGTCATATTTCCATTCGATCAGCGAGTCGGCCTGCACGCCCAAGTCTGCGCACGGCCTCAGGAGATTGTCCATCTGGGACCAAGGAAAGTGAACTTTAATCATCACGGAATAAGTAACACATTTGGTGGACTGTTCAGCAAGATATAGCTCCATGTTACTACTGCTTGTTGACAAAAAAAACCGCCAAGTGCGAGTCTGACTCGCGCAAGAAGGGTTCCGTACCATTATCTATAAAAACGGGGAAAAAATAATGTCTGTTGTATGGGAAATATTTTTTTATTATTATTATTTTTTAAAAGTGAATAATATAACTCAATATTCTGTGAATATTTCAAGCGTCTACCTGTTGCCGTTATCAATATCTAGCAAAAACGAGCAAAAAAAATCACGTTTGTTGTATGGGAGCCACCTTATAATATTTAAATTATTACCTAATATTTAAATTATTCTGTGTTTTAGTACTTATTTGTTGTTATAGCGGCAACAGAAATACATCATCTGTGAAAATTTCAACTGTCCAACTATCACGGTTCATGAGATACAGCCTGGTGACAGACGGACAGACAGACAAACGGACGTACAGCGGAGTCTTAATAATAAGGTCACGTTTTACCCTTTGTGTACGGAACCCTAAAAAAGAATCGAAGCATTTAAAAAAAAAAGTCAAACTTCAACTGTATTACCAGTTGTAGTTTCGACTTATTTTTGTTTCACAAAAAAAGCGCAGTCAGAGAAAGTACCGGATATTCTTAAAAAGAAACTGAAAAAAAAACTTGTTTATTTATGTCACCAGTCTGATTCATGTCTCACTCCTGTGCAAATGCATATTGCGGATTGTTTAGACTTTACGAAAAAAAGACAAAATCTTTATGAATAAGGGGCCGTTCAAATATTACGTAAGCAGATTTATTACAATTCTTTACCCCCTCCCCCCTATCCCCCTTGTCAGCAAAAGTAAGCAAAGCTCTTACCCCCTCCCCCCATGCTTACGTAAACATTTTTCAATTAAAAATGTATTTTTTTAAATTATAATTTTATTCCCGAAAATGCGTTTCGTTTTCAAGCATAGACAATGTGAGGGGTTGCCTTTCGTGTAAAAAAGTAAATAACTACCGATGACGTGATCATCATCTAGACTTCCCTACACCCCATGTCTTCCAAAATAAGCAAAACAAAGACCCCCCCATAGTGATACTTGAACGCGGCCCCTAAAGTGTTATGTCATAATGGATTGAAATAGGTAGGAGTGTTCTATAAAGTTTTTACCTATAAAACAGGACCGCTCAACGCACTCTTGGTTTCTCCTGTATGCTTAGCAATTAGCATGCATGTCAAGACAAGACCTTTGTCACACATTCGCCCGCTCGCTCGCTCTCTGTCTAACTTCATACGTGAGAAAGAGACAAAATCAAGATATACTGTGATATAAGACTAGTCGTGGCACTCATGCTACAACAACTGTTGGGTCGTTGCTGGTGCAAAATGACGTAGTAATTTACGATTGCTCGCTGTATGCACCTACTGTTTCCAGTATTTTCTACGCCGTATTATTCATCATGAACTATTCGTCTTCACCTCGAATGAATTAAAAAAGCATTGAAAATGTCTACGGTTACAACCAAATAGTCGGAATTTCCTACTCCGGGGACAATTAAACGGTCCAACGGTTTCCTCCTTTCATTTTTATTCGTTCAAGGAAATAAAATACACTTCCTGTTGTATTTCTAAATCTATGATTCCTGTCATGGCTCTGTGAATAACTCGAAAAGATGTAGTTAGAATTCATCCGCCTTTTTTCACCTTCGTCTCTAATTTATAATATCACCATAATAATTTGTTCTTGCTATATATTATTCGAAATGGACATAATACCCCCGCTAATCGCAGAATTTCTCATATCCATCCATTAAAATTTTATCACTTTGACAAAAAATATGAAGAAGAAGTATTTAATTGTTTAATGTGTGTGTGTGAGAGTGAGAGCGTATGTGAGTGTGAGTGTGAGAGTGTGTGGGTTAGAGAGTATGTGAGTGCGAGTGAGAGAGTGTGTGAGTGAGTGAATGAAAGTATGTGAGTGTGTCCGTGAGAGTAAGTGAGTGAGAGAGTATGTGAGTGTTAGTGGGTGAATGGAACTATGTGAGTGTGTCCGTGAGAGTATGTGAGTGTTAGTAAGTGTGTTTTATAATACATGCCAGCTACCGCCACGAATATTCTATTTTTCCCGAACGACACACATTCTTACAAGCCACCACTAGAGCATCGATTAACAATTACAATTCTATATTCAACAATGCCGGAGCGTGGCGTGACCCGCGCCATGTATTAATACATATTTAACAACACAATGGGCGCCGTTTCCAACTACCAAAATTATAAATCAATTTGTAATGACGTAATTACATTATACACGATACTTTTATTCAGAGAAGTTCACTTCTATACTTATAAAACGAAGGTTATATACTCAGTAGACAATTTTTACTACATTGTATTTTTATTGAAATTCTAAATACCTTATGTATTTTATTGTAGTATTCAAAGAATTCTAATTCAAATCTACGACGGCTTCGTGTACTGGTATCGCTTTTACAGAATCTGCGTTGTTCTGGCTGCAACTGTACCTACCCATAGTACAAGCGTTGCTTAGTTAGGAGCTAAACGATGAGCACATACTCATGTCTGAATATAAGAAGAACACATAAGCATATAAATTAATAATTTCTATATACAGACTGTTTCAGAAGTCCGAAATAATACTTTTAGGTTTGCATCAGTATCGTGTATAGTAACTGAATGGTATAAAAATTGACCAACTTTATTTAGTCGTCAATTTCTATAACTTGTAATATCTCGAGTCCTATGTAAACATTGCTAAACAGGGTTATGGATCTACCCAAAGGCCAGAACACGATACCTGTGACAAATATTCAAAGGTCTATAACGCAGAAACTATGATACTACTACTACAGCCCTTTTGGTTAGGTATAAACTGTCTTCATGTCTAGCATGTAGTTATCTTCTATTTTTATTTTTTTGTGTTGCCTAATAAACATTATTCTTTCTTTCTTTCACTAAGCATGTACATATGAGCTACGGTATACGTACCCTTAGTATTATTTCGGACTTTTGATACATCCTATATAAGTAATTACATTACAAGAACCCTGTAATTTCCAGTCTATTACGTGCGTTCAACGAATTAATGTTGCAAATGAGTTTACAACAAAAAGCGGTGACCTCTAGGCCTCGCGGCCGGCCGGTTCACACCGCATGAAGGCCGCACAAAAAACGACCGGTTCCACAGAGCACCGACCACGGATTGCTACTAGTGTACACGAGCGACATGTAGATAACAACACTATACCAATAAAAATCTATTTTTTTTATTCGTGTAGGCCAAAAAGCAATTACAAATAGTCAGATTCTACCACCGGTTCGGAATGCTGCTTCCACTGAGAAGAGCCGGTAAGAAACTCAATGGTTACTCTTTTTAAAATGATAAATATAGTAAGGATTATGAGTACATTCTCAGGAGCAGCAACGCCATGAGAGCTGGAAGCACCTATGTCTCAATACCAGAGAAAAATTATACTCACGCAGTCTAATATTAGATACAGATTTTGGATAAATATATAATATTATATCGTCAGACAGTACATACTCATTGTATGATACCAAACTAAGCAGCTATGTGTGACACACCACACAATGGACTGAGGGAGATATCAGTGACACCCAGCCCAGGGCCCGATTTTCGCTTGATAAACATCAATCTCTATTCGAGATATGTTGAAACAAAAAGTTAAATTGGTCGTATTTTTTGACATATTATCTCAAATAGAGATGATATGTCTATGAAACGAAAATCGGGCCCCAGCACCCTTAGCATGACCGTGTAAACATAAGTATTATCTCTTCCAACTGTCAGATTTGTCGAGAAAATGACGTCACATCGGGCTTTTTGTACTGGACACGGCTCGGTGTGACGTAATAAAAAATGTCTACGCTGTCATGCTAAGCCCACAGGGCCCAAAGTCCACCTCTAACACTATCTTTGTGAAGTTGCTATGACTTAATTATGACGTTTCTCGACGAATCTGACAGTTGAAAGAGATAAAACATATGTCTAGGCTGTCATGCTACAGAGCCAGGGCGAGTTTGGAAAATACATTTCTGAAATTAGCCACTGCCGGGGATCGGAAGCCGCCTGGTGCAGTGAACGGAGCGGCTTATGCTACCAACCATTAGACAAAGCTGTTGTCAAATCGTTTTGAATAGTACTCTTACACTACAGCCATCGAGAGACGTAGACTCGTAGACTCGACAATTTTTCTGCCATACCATGACTGACTGAATGACAATGACGGCGCGACCGATTTATGACGCGTGGAGGTGTGGCTTTTACAGCAGCAGTGTAATCGTTATGTACATTGACACTGAGTTCGTTTTGGTGTTGGTAGAAATTCAGACGCTCATCTTTGGATGCCTCAGTTCGCAGGGGGCGTCTGATACAAGCTCTTGTTTCTCTGATCTTCGCTATGTCACGCGAGAATCTGACAGAACTTTGCAAATGTGTATGTATCAAAAACTATTTATATATACGGTCGAATTGAGAAACCTCTTCCTCTTTGGAAGTCGGTTAAAAATCGCATTACGACGTCGCTGAACTGTACAAGAGCCTTATCTAAATGACAATCGATTTATAACTTTTTTTGTGGTCAACGTACATTATTACGTTTATAAAGTATAATCTAAAAAGTGGTCACAAAAACTATACAATTCAAAGCATAATTTGAATCGCTTGGAACATAATTCATTAATAATATTTATGCCATACCCATATAATAATGTGACGAGCCAATTTACGTACTTTTTTTTAATTCTCTCTGATTTGTATGTATCAAATATCTGTGGTATAAACGACGCGATTAAATTAGCTCGCATGATCGATGAAATTTCGTTGCAAAATGTGCTTTGTAAATAAGAATAAACAGTACATTTTCCCATTGGCAAAAATATATGGCGGCACGCCTTTTGAAGCGCCCATATGCGCAGCATTTGTATCATGTACGGAATATGTGAAATTTGTCTCTTTCTCTCGTATGAAATAAGACAGAGCGAATAAACGAATCCATGACAGAGGTCAAGGCTTACATGCTAACACCACAGGGCGTGATAACATAAGCCTAACATAACAATATATAAACATAAAAATAATAGTATCTCTACCTTATTGCATTGGGAATGCATTTCCTATGGAGAAGAATGGGCAATAAACTCCACGGTTACTCTTTACCACATCGGGAAATAAGGTCACGAAGGCACATTTTAAGAATGTTATTAGACCGCGACAGTCGTTTACAACGGGACAACAGGTGTATGTCGTGCACAACCCGTTAATGAATCAAGACAAAAAATTATGTCGCTATATCCGTTCCACCTTATAAGATATATGTGGGTAAAAGAACCCGTCGGGGTTTCCTCCGACTGCCGGTGTCAACACAGATAAAGATGTCGATGCCGAGTTGTAAACAAACTACAACACTATTTAAAACATGTAACTCTTAAAATATAGGATCTCTAGCTTAGAGATCTCCAGCTTAAGATTTTAGACAAGTTAAGCTTTCTTAAAAATTCAGCGTAAGTCACCTCTAAATTCAAATCAAATCAAATTTACTAAGTCCCTTTGATCTTAAGATTAACACAAAAGAAGGTAAAAGCGACCTAGCTGACTATGTTTATTCTTGTCGAAGCATAGAAATAAATAAATGTTTTAATTTTCTAAGATAACTAAAATTTCTGTGCTCGTTTATAATGTGTGGTAGTAATATTTTAGGTACCATTGATAAAAAATGTTGTTTAAATGTCTTAAAAACTAAGTCATAGCAACTTCACAAAGATAGTGGGCTTAACATGACCGCGTAGACATAAGTTTTATTACGTCAAACCAAGCCATGTCCAGTACAAAACATTCGAAGTGACGTAATTTTCCCGACAAATCTGACAGTAGGAAGAGATAAAACTTATGTCTACACGGTAATGCTAAGCCTACTGATCTGATACAATAAACGGAGACATAGATAAAAACACAGTAACATGCCAGCGCGCTTTAATTCTCCGTACACTCTCTACCGTGTAGTGTAGAGCATGAGCGGATATCAATAATCACTTCAGTAGGTCGCACTCTACAGCAGACCTTTGCATAAGCGTTCCACTATTGTGTAACCGCCATTAAAATATTGCCATGACCTAACCGACGACGCTCGCGATAACGAGTAATACTTTTATTATTATTATTATGTATCTTATCATTTTGATGATAAAACAAAATGGTGAGTTTTGGGAGACAACAAAAAATATCTACTTACGGGCAAATAACTTTTACATAAAATTTAAATTAAAAATCATACTTAAAATAACATTGTTTTGTGTAAGGATGTTTTTGTAGAATGACTTCACACATATTAAGCCCCCCTGCACACTGGGGCGTCTAAATGTTTGACAACACCATAATCCGTAAAGAAAGTTCATTCCTCAACGAAGTGACGCGAATTTTTACGCGTGGCTTTTACTAGATTAATTACATCTTTATGTATATTGACACTGAGTTCGTTTTGATATGAACCAATAAATTGACACCCCAGCCAGTGTACATTTTTATAAATTTACTTCTCATCCTTATCGATGTAATTTCGTGGAGGGAAATGCTCTGCGGTTTTATGATAAGACTGTGGTTAGACATTCCCTATACTTATCTGGAGAGTTGTAGATAGAATGCATAATAATTTTAATAAGTTGTTGGGTCTCACCAGTAAGGGTATGGGGTTCTGGCTCCTCCCCTCCAGTCCTTCGGCCAGCTCCATGAGATCTGTTTCGTATAAACTTTGTTCTGGAGGCAGGTTCGATAGTCTGCAGCAAGGAGAAATAAACAAATCAACGGATATCGAAAGTCCATTGGCCCAGTGCAAGTTGGCAGACTTCACGCATCGCTCAAGTAATGGCTAGATTCTCCAAGAGAGGTTCTTAGTATGCTAGTTTCTTCAGGATATGTGTCTCTAACGATTAGCACTATTGAAAATTAAGATTTGGACATAAACTTCACACTTGAGTTTTCGTGATTATCATTGCTTTTTCATCTCAAACAAGTCCTGAGAGTCGAGTTTTACTGGCAACGGAGATACATAAAAATAAATGTCAAATTATACACACCCATAATATAGTTCAAACAGATATCTGGATTAGGTACCTGGCTCTGAGCATATCATCAATGGGTAAGTCTTCAGGTACATCCTTTAGGTAGGGCACGTTGCCTGCGAGCATGAATGACGTCACCATGCCGCTTGGCCCGTTGCCTGAAGCAATAAAAAAACTTATAACAAATGCCGGTGGATGGATGATTATTAGAACAAATAGAAGGGACTTAGTAATACTTATGACAGCTGAATACGCGACGTTTAGGAACCCCATTTATCCGGACAATGGGTTTAATGTTTCCCGCGGAACTTTAATATTTTTTCTTCAATAATAGTACCCTAAGTTACTCCTTGTAACATCAGCTACCAGTGAAAGACTAAATCAGTCTAACTCATTGGAGGTTTACCTCAAACAAACAAAAAAAAACGTTTTCTTTATAAGTTGCGTTTAAACTTTCATATCCATTAAGTGAAAAGCTATTATTTTGACATTACAAACAGACGCTAACATATTATTTATTTGTATGTATATACATCGATTGGGGAGATTTACAACATATTTGAAAACGTATCTCAGGGATTCCGTATTTATCATCCGACCTTTTTTGTTCTCCATGTATGACAGTAGTTAAGATATTAAAAACATGTCTAGACTAGTTAACCTACTGATAAGAAATTATCAGCAACTTCTAGCGCAACAAAGTAATAAAGTATTGTTACTGAGACCAAAGAATCGATTTAACAATTATGACATGTACGTAATCGATAAAGAAACATTGTTTGACTCGCATGAATTTATAAGTGTGGTGGCAACCATGAGCATCGATCGACCGAGCCCGTAGCATCGAGGCCCGTAGCCACCCACGACTTCGGAGAACTTTGTCATATCGATCATTGAATCGAATGACATGGCAGTCTTTGTCATGATATCGTCAGGGGGTTATCAAAGTCAAGCTTGCGTATCAGGACTATACATATACTATGGGATATATATATCGCTCGCATTATGTATACCATAACAAGACATACGAACCAATTAAACTATTACATTCAGCTAATGTTTCCAGTAGGGTGATTATGTTAATTAATTGCAAAAAAGTTTCAATCATCTTCTGTTGAAACAGCTGTAATACGGTATTGAAAATCCGGCATGTTGTTTCTGATGAATGTTAGCAATAATGGTTACATAATCGCCTAGCAGGTCTGATTTTCATCTCCTATGTTGCGTATTAAGTTCAGCTTCAGTGATCAGAGACCCGACTAGTGGGACTAATATGGAATGGCAAGTTAGATTATATGTCACCTCTTTTCAGATAGTGCACATTTTTTTTGAGTTACATGGCTACCGAGACTTTTATCTCATCATATTTTCCGAAATATAGAAGACGATGCTCGGTTTTTCTAACACCAAGAGATACCTCAGAGTAATGCGTAAATATGAAGCAATTGGTCATTGCCGTGTGTTAATATTTAGGCATGAAGCCAAGGCGACTTCTGATGTTACTGAAAACGGGCCTAAATGCGGTGTCCTATCTACCAGACTCCGCTGCGATCTCCTAAGTGATTCATACACCTTTTTTTTAACATGGGAAAATCCTTTATGGATACCCCTTCATCTTGGGGGAGATGAAGGGATTATGTGGAAGTCCCAGCGAAGCCGTATATCCACTAAAACCCAGTGATCCAATCACCCGCCATATCGGAGGGTCTCGGGAACGCTGTCGCACATATCCAAAACCATGTAAGTATGGCTTTTAAATACTCATGGATAGCTGCTAATTTGCTCAGGTAGAATTGATGAGTAACTTGTCTATTATATTTGAGGATAACTCATTTTACATCGCGAGGCGCTCACGAGGTACACCTCACTTGAGGAGTGGCATCGCTCGAGCGTACGTTCACTTCGCTTACTCATTCAGTATTGAATCTATTCTCAGCAACTTTTACATGGGACATGACTTGAGGAGCAAGTGAACGAAACATCTCTTCTCTTAAACTACCTCTAACGAATCTCATATCACCCATATCAATTACTTTTAATAGTAGCTGAGTAACAACCCAATATAGTTCTCGGTACATTTCCGTCACCTTCCGATCCTGGCCGTCTCAGTTCGTTGTCTGGGCGCGGCGCACCAATTGACCCGCGCCCCCAGCCTCGTCGAGATACTGTTATGAAACTAGCGCCGGCGACACTAAGCTATTAATGTTGACTCCTTATCGGGATTACAAATAATCTCACTTCACTCAAGTCCCCTATCATAAGGCCGCACACTGGGGGCGTCGACGCTCGCGCATCCATTTTTAGGGTTCCGCACCCAAAGGGTAAAACGGGAACTCTATTACTAGACTTCGCTGTCCGTCCGTCCGTCTGTCATGATTTTTTTTATCATACAAAAAACGAGCAAAAAATCATGTTTGTTGTATGGGAGCCCCCTTAAATATTTATTTTATTCTGTTTTTTAGTATTTGTTGTTATAGCGGCAACAGAAATACATAATCTGTGAAAATTTCAACCGTCTAACTATCACGGTTCATGAGATACAGCCTGGTGACAGACGGACGGACGGACGGACAGCGAAGTCTCAGTAATAGGGTTCCCGTTTTACCCTTTGGGTAAGGAACCCTAAAAAGAAGAAGGACGTTAGTGGTTTGGGTTGAATGGGCCGCCTCGGTAACCGAGGTTCCAGGTTCCATGCCCAGCACCAGCATACTGTCGTGAGCCCACTCCTAGTTCGAACATTTAGCCCAGTTGGAGGGGGTTGATAACCCACACAAGCCACATTGCTAGAAATTCGAAAAAGGCTAGTAAAGAGTATTTAATCTTTCCTGGCAGCTTGTGATCTGACTTAGATATTTTAAAAAAATAAGCAAGTACTTACCTATAACAACTACTTCTTTGTATACCACATCGTCTGAGAGTGTGTGCTGGCATGATTTTACACTGTCCTTCATTTTGTCTGCGGATTTGATCTCGGGCAGCGTCCGAGGTTCCAGCTTATTATAATTAGTTACTTTAATTGCGGCCTTTTATCTTTTATCTTAATCTATGGTCAGTTGTCCAACTCTATTATTGACCGTAGCCAGGTATATTTTAATCTGTGGCTAGTTTACTCTATGGCCAATGAGCCGCGAATTCTAAATTCAAATTAAATGCAGTCACAATAAATACTTTTTATCGGTAATATCACAAGCAGTTTAAAGTCTTACGGACTTATGTTAATCTATTTTCTTTCTTTTCCGTCGCAATTTCTTGAAAGCTGCCGTTTTGAATGGATCCGGCTCCAGTTTCTTATCTCGTGTCACGTTCGTTGCGGTGGTGGTTTATCTGAAACAATTGACAATAGGTCAGTAAATAAATAAAAGAATAATTTTATAATTATAGGTGATCAATATTGTAATGAGTTATATAAGGCTTTACTTGGATACGCTATCTTCGTCAGGCCATTGGCATTACCAACATTTTATGTTCGTGTCAACGTCCCAGTGTGCGTGGGGCTTAAATCAATAATTATTAATTGCAATAGCCATTGATCGCACACAATGTATTCTGTTTACTCTCCGCAACAGAATGTTTTCCTGTGCACGTCCATATATAATCATAATTAATTCAACTGCTCGTAAATCACTTGATAATACTCGTAGAAGTCGTAGATGCTATAATATCTTCATTGGGGGCAACTGATTGCCCCCTGTAATAATGTACAAGTATTTTAAATAAAATAAATTCAATTTAATTATTTAATTAAAGTTCCTAGTTCAATAGATAAAGTTTAAGGGTGGCTCTCTGACCCCAGTTGCGACTCAAAACTAACTCGATCCAAAGTTATGTAGCTCTTAAATGTGGTCTTTATTCTTGTACCCAAAGGCCAGAAAACGATACCTGTGACAAATATTCAAAGGTCTATAACTCAGAAACTATGATAGTTAGGTATAATCTGTCTTCACTAAGCATCCACATATGGGCTACTGTATGTGTACCCAAAGTATTCGGATTCCTGATACACCCTGTATATAAGCACAGAACACATTTATAAAATAAGCCAAGTAATTTGCGGCATACATTTGAATATTAGCGAAACTTGTAGTCCCGTACGGGACCTTTGTTCTAATGTGCATGTTTAAAACTTAAGTTCAAATGTATTTGTCTCAAATAAATTTATTTCTTTCTAATTTGCGCTTGTGACTATGTTAGTGGTTTAGCCGTTGATATTTTCCCTATAGCGTATCGTCAAAAAATTACGACTGCCGAATACACCACTCGAGGGTAGGTCGAGGCTTATCGATCGATGTTGTTGATGTTATAACGGTTGATAGCTGTTGATGTTTTAACAATATAACAATTATGATGTGGTGTCACTGTACGCCGTATACGACGTCATACAATAATGACTAATATATAACATGTTATAATTACTGACAGGTTTGAATGCGTATGAAAATAATAATCGCCAAATTATCACACAGCGCAAATGAATGAGAATTACTTTGAGGTTCACGTGAACCAAATAGAAACCTTCAAGAGGTCTGCGTAAACCAAATATAAACACTTTGTGGTCTGCGTATACCAAATATATACCTTTTGTGTACCTGCCACTGTCATCATAGTCATCTTGATACCCATTCATTCCGGTCTGATCCCATCACATGGAGGGGAATGCCCGACACTCTTATAATGCCCCCCTGTTACCTTACGACGAACAGTGCACTTCTGCCCACCCCTTATAGGGTTAGAGGCGTGACATTGATAATCTTGAAAGAAATCTGGGGAACTGTTTCAATTTTCATTCCGACCCTATCCCTTAGCACTAGTGGGATCAGAAAACAATTTTAATGTTTCGAATCCATTTTGATCTTGACAGATTGAGAATGTACTCGACGTAGTAGACAGCTTAATAAAAGTCTGGACGAGTACTGGGATAATATTAATGCATTATTAGTGCCGTTTTGAAATCCAGCGCATACATGCGGAAACATTACTGCTAATTGGCACGGATACAGGTGGCTAAAACTAACATTGTGATAAAAATGTATAGATCACTACTTTCAAATACAGGTTCAAACCCCGGCTCGCACCTCTGGGTTTATGTGCGAATCTCATTTTCATCCGAGATTACCACTTGCTTTGAAACGATGAAGGAAAACATCGTGAGGAAACCTGCACGCCTATAGAAAGGCGTGTGAAGTACACCAACCCGCACTGGGCCAGTGTGGTGGACTATAGCCCAAAAATCTCCCTCGAATTGAGAGAGAATGTGCCCGGTATAATGGCAATAGGCTCGCCCCCTATTACATTGGGACCAAAAATGCATCGGCGAAGTGTGGGCGCACTGCAGTGCACCTCTGCCTACCCCTTCGGGCAATACAGGCGTGATGATGATGTATCACTACTTTCCTACTTTTATCAATAGGCACCTTCTTGAAATATCTCACACGATTAACAAAGTATTGAAAAGTTACGTACAAAATATCCATCGCGGGAATTCTGTCGCACCTATCTGGGCAGAGCTGCAGGTATCAAAAGACCTTGCAATTGTGTGTTTAGAACAGTTTCAAGCTTAGAATATATCAGGTAAACTCGAGAACAATCACTGCGTTAGATAAACCAGCGATTAAAGAAAAGTGTATAAAAGGCTGAATCAAAAAACATAAATTGCATAATCCACCACTCCGTCTAATGGCCGTAACATTTTTTGGCAAGCGAAACCACTTGACTTTGTTTAAATTAAACTACTCTGCGCCGATATACATAAAGATTAACTTTCTGCGGCAAATTCGCTTGCGTCATCAAAGACATTTCATTGAAAAATATGTTTCTTCGTAAAGTTAATAAAGTTCGTTTTGGGATTGGCAAAAAAAATCGTACGAATTTTGCGCAGAGCTTAATTCGTGTAGGTCGACGAGACGTATAATTTATCTGTGTTATTTTTATAACAGGAAACGATGATCAACGTTAATAGCTATAATATTTAAATTTAACAAATGTTCAGTCGTTATGCGTGGATAATGACGATTAATTAAGTAATAATAAGATTAATCGATTGCTATTTACTATCGCAAAAGCAATTAAGCGTGAAATCTTAGATACTTTTTAGGGTTCCGTATTTCAAAAGGAAGCCTTATAAGATTACTTCGTTGTGTGTCTTTCAATACCCAACGTCGCTTGAGTCAAATAGCATTTCACTCCTCGATATGAAATATGTGGTAAGAAATCCTAAATTGTTTTGTTGGACTATTCATAAAACCTAGGCGCCCTCGCTGCTAAATTCACTCGCACCACCAAGGATTTTCGTTGAAAAATTATCCTTTTCTATGGGTCAATACAGTATGTTTTGGTATTGGGAAAAGCTTTGCAGCGCGCGTCTTAACGCTGCAGTGTACCCAGAACTTAACAGGGTTATTAAAGTGAGTAGGCAGCTAGTCATTGCGACAAAATCGTAGTGCGGTCTTCGCCAATGACACAACTTCCTTTTTATAAATGTTTTTCTTATTTTTCTGTGGGTATGTTGTAGGCAACTATCCATGAGATAATGTATGAAACATGCAGATGTTTGTATTCATGAGTGAATACCTTCACTGCGGTAATACAGCTAAGTAGTTACAAGCCAGCATCTGAATAGTCTATGGACTAAGGTTATCCCCCTTTCAATTTGAGTCATCGTACGCCTTTTCCTGTTTCCTAGGGAGGAAACAGGAAAATGCGAAAATCTCCCTAGATCATAAGAAACTACATAATATACTTAGTTACATCGGTCGGCAATTTGGTTTTATAATTTTTCAGAGCTGTAAACCTCTGGCTGTTATTTTTTGTAGACCAGCCGGAGATATTCACTAGTTTCCGAGTCGATTTAGTTTTCCTTATAACTTTTTTTTTTTTTTGTAGATACTAAAATGATGTTATAAGAATATTGCTAACTAGCGGCCCGTCCCGGTTTCGCACACGGTTGACATTTATTCTTAACATTTTGGGATAAGTTCGAATGTTCCTATGTTACTCACTGATAATGTAGCTTTCTAAGGGCAAAATAATTTTTGAAATCGGTCCAGTAGCTTCTAAGTTTATTTTGTTACATACAAAAATACAAATATTTCCTCTTTATAATATTAGTATAGATTAGTATAAAAGAGTTGGGGGTAGAGGGATGGGTCTCGTGTTGCAACCAAAACGACTCGATCATTATAAAGCATGGAGAGAACCAAAAATCTTAGTACCAAATGCTCTATTCCTGTCTGGACACGGCATCGACATATTTCAAGGAAACTTTCATTCAGAGGGAACGTCATGAAATCTCACGCAACAATTTGTCGACTAACAGATACGAGACTCCCCCATGGCGGGTGACGTCACTCGGCACGCTGCCAACATCCGAATACTAATGATCTAGGTCTGCACTAATGACAAACACCAGTTATCAGATAAAATAATTACAATTGAAATAGATGAATCATTCGTTTGCTTGTATGTACTACAAGAATTACCAACTGTGGAATCGGAGGAATTATCTGTGATATGTTATCAAAACATGAAGATACTGTAATACGTGTGAGAATACAGTTACGTAGGTCGAAAACTGGGGAGTTGCTTTTCTACTTTAAGAGCTGGACTTCTTTCTTCTGGTCTTCTTCTGGACTTTGGAGCAAATGAAGTTATCTAGTTGTCTCTTGAATATAACATCTCGATCAAACTATGTCTTACGATATGAGTCTCTCTGTTTTGTATGTGCGTTGTATGTTTATTGCGCAATGCTCGGGAATATGGGACAAGCATATAAAGACTTGCACATCATAATGCGCGCGACCAATTGAAAAGTGACTGTATTAATTAACTCATTAAAAAAAGTATATTTTTCAACAACATATTATCGATAACGCGATCGAATCTAGCCGCTTGGCTTATGCCACAGACATTCAAACCTTATCTTCATTATCATAAAGTACATTTCCAATAATGGCAAGTGCTTTTTAACACCCAAATGTTTTAGATCTATAGTTCTAGAGTTATTCACCAATGTTGTTTAATATTGGCAATTGCAAAAGGCAATCAATTGATGGTGGCTGACCATTGTATGCTGTAGATCCGGACATATAAAAATAATACTGGTGTGCGCAAAACTGGTTACACCTTATCAAACATTAGCACTATGAGAAATCGGCAAAACTTTGTTTTATAGCCCCCATGTTATCAACACGAAGTTTTCTCCAATATTCATCCATCCACAAGCAATATGAGGGTCAGGATAGGTACACACGAATTAAATCTCCAACGAGGTTTTGAAATTCATATCAGCCGGTGACGCAGGTGAGCAAGCTTAACGGTTTTAGTTTTTTTTATCAATGTTAAGGTTAAGAGTTATGACGATTTTGGATTTTGTTGAAGTTATTTTTAGACGGGGTACGCCGGACGCAGGGAGAAGAGGGAGAGGTCGTCTGGAGAGTTAGTTAGCTTAGCGACTGACCCAAAAGTTGTGTCATAAGGTATGTTGCGTTACCACTGAAGTAACCACCTTTTAAAATGTTGGAAATAAGCATTGAAGGCCTGAACTTGTATCGTTTTATGCGCGTAAAATAATACAATTTTTAATTTGACCAAAGCCTTTTAAAATATAATGTTTTAAAGGCTGATGAACAATTCCACACATTTTTGTATAATATAAATACACATTTTATACAATGCAATTGTGTCCTGAAGAATGAAAGTATGAATGATAATAGGAAAAATGTAGGTCATGAAAACTGGCATACATAATATGTACACGAAAAATGTTATGTGCTATTTTTGTGGGTGGTTGACCGCTTAATGCGTTGGAAGAGAATAGTGCCCTAGGACAATCGCAATCTTTTAGCGAAGCTTCCTAAAATTGCCAGCTACAATAGGCCAAAGTTCGCATTTCTACTAAAATTGCTTATCGATATTAAAAAGAAAGTGATTATGAGTTTGATTGCTATTTCCCGAATACTTAAGATCATATGCTGCACTATTTATAAGAAATGTCGCTTGCAATAAGAAAGTTGTAAAAATATTTTAATGGCGTTTTGATCTCTCCAAAAAGGCGGCACACTGATGTGTATCCCGGTAAGTAAGGATTTATAAATGCTCTTTTAAGTTTGACTGTACTACTGGCCATTTTAGTGAACGATCGCCTCAACAGCGAACATATGCACTATTGAGTTTTATAACACCTCAGTAATAAAAGCATAATCCATAAATCACGGACCATTTTGTGATACAAACTGGATATTGGATATCCTACTTCTTAAAAACCGTAGTAATAATGTTTACTTCTTGTTGCATTACAAAATTCTAAATTCGAACACCTATTTACGAAAATGCTCTTCGTTGGCTACTCAAGCGTATTGAATTTCAAATCGTCTTGAAATATGAGCTCCATGTTTTAAATTGGTATCAATCAACTTTATATGTCTTTGAATGCACTCACTGAATAGATTTATTTTAATTAAAAATACACGAACGGACGTTGCCTACTTTAAAAAAAACTCTGATAATAATAGTTAATTATAATTTAACATACCACCTCGAACCACCAATCAATACACTGACACAGCACAATTATATTTCAAAGTAAAAAATATTTATATCGTAACTCGTATCGAGAGCGCTGCGGGAGACGTGCGCACGTAGCCGAGGTCGGACGCGAACTGGAAATAAATAGAGACGGCTGATATTGATATCGTCGCGTTCGAAAAAAAAGTGAAGAGCGTGCGTTTAATTATCTGTGGTATAATTACGCCGGCTACTATCTTGTGTGGAGCGCAGTGTCCCCTAGCCACCACGTGGGGTGCACGTGGTGTACCACATGCCTAGTTCCGTTGACATCTTACTAAAATCACAGGCTGATAAGTTCTGATCAGCGTTCTTAATTAGATCGCGTTTCAATGTCATTACTTCCATATACCACAGTTTCAGACTTGAGTTAAAAAAATGTGACAGAAAATGTTTACATTTTGTACGACTCGGGAATCGAACTCCTATGGTAGTTGGATTTGCGATGACAGGATTAACTCGAATCCAAAGGCCCCTAAAATAAATGACATAATTTTGTCTAACCAGGGGCCCGATTTTCATGCGTTCGACATTTATCTCGATTCGAGATATGTCGAAACAAATGAAAAAATACGTACGTTTTGACGTTTCGTTTCGAGATATCTCGAATCGAGACGAATGTCGATGGCACTAAAATCGGGCCCCAGGGTTTAGACCAAAATACAAATGAAACTTATGATCCATTTACAGTGGCATTGTAAAGCACTTTTGTAAAGAGAAATCCTATTGTAAGTGGTTTGTAAAAATTTGAATTTTGTAAGTAGGTACCTCGAAGCGTTTGTATTTCAATACAAAAAAAATCTAGTAAGTATACAAATGTGTCGAGTCATAGCTGGTCAATATAACCTGTGTGGTCACGACTCATATTGTTAACTCAACTCATGATATCGTCAGTAATAGTCATAAGTACCTACTTACTTTTGTACACTCCCAACCACCAATTACTTAAGTACAAGTAATCCTTAACAATCAGGTAATTAATAACGAATTATGCTAGGTCCGGATGAACACGTATCGTTATTTTTTATTAAGGGAATGCGGTACTTTACTACTGAAACTTTTTTAAAGGAAGAGTTTTGTCTAACGTCTCGTTGAAAAAAAATCTCACGATCCGTCAGCGAAACGAGGCGTTCCTTTAATATATGAATCAGAGAGTAATTCAAGTTCAAAGTATTTTATAACATAAAAGCGTACATTTTAAGTTTCACACTTATCCCCCCCCCTTTAATTAAAAATCAAATACTTAACTAGATGTTAAATTCTCATACATAATTAATAATAAACCTAATTTTAGTTTTAATTGGGCACCGGAGGCCGCGTTAGACGTAGGTAGGTGACATACAATGATTATTCTCATGCGCCTGCGCACGAGGATTTATGGAACGATGACGAATACATCAAATTTAATTCCGTAGGTACGGTACTCGTAATAATTTATTTTAAATAATAACACTCAATGATTATCACTAACGAACGTTGAAGGTAAACATCGTAAGGAAATCTGTGAGGTTACTATTCGAATTGATATAACGTAACATTTGTGGTGTCGAATCATGAAGTCATCGTCAATTAAAACGATGCCACTAAGAGTAGGGGGTAACCCAGTAGGGTTCGATATGTCACGATATCGATTATCGACATCGGAGTCGACGCTAAGATTTAATTCCTTTCATGGCATGGTCTATACTCTAGTACATGCCTGAAATGCCTAACCAGGCTCTGGTTGGAGCATAGACGGACCTCGTGATTGCTGTCATCGGCTAATATCAGTAATTGTACTGGTCTTTTGTAACTGGGATTGTATGTATTACCAATCGTATAAGCTTTGTTTAAGGACCCATTTGATTAGCGTGTGTTGTCTAGCGATTTGGTTTTAGAGCGTTTTTATACTAGCGTTTCTTGGACGTTTAGTCGTTTCGGCATACGCGTTTTATTTCACGTTTCAAAAAGCCGAGCGCTCGTTTACGGGCCATTTCCGGCGTGTATACACTCGAATGGCCAGTGGCGAGTTTAATAACGGTGTCTTATAAGAGCTTAATGGCGCGTCAACGCTCGTACGAGTTGCGCGTGTGGCAAAAGGCTTTTACGCGCCTACACGCACTTCGAAAACCGAATCTACGCTCGTATAATAGGCTCATAGGGACCAATCACTAGCCTAACGCAAGTAATACACAAACGCATTGTTGCTACACGCAATAATCAACTCTACCATACAATACATATTCGAAGCGAACTAGCGGAATATTTCTTTTTGTGATCACTTGCTGAAATCGAACACGTGAACGGTGTTCGTTATTCTATATCAAGGCTGGCGCAAGGCGGGGCGGTAGACTAGAGAAATAGGTCAGACAATCAATGCAAATTGAAAAAAGATATAGTACAAACGCTTTATACACGCTTGGTCAGGCGCTGGTCCAGCTCCACAGGAACTCATTTGAGAGATGTTTGCTATTTATCCCGTTTTCCTCCTCCTTCCTACCTTTAAATCTTACACTGACACATCTTGTAATTTGTATTGCTGATTAATTTTGTGTTTAGAGAATGTATAGCCTCATTAACTTTATATTGTATAATTGATAATTAAGAAAAACACACAAAAATGCAAATCCTTATTGAAAAAAAGCAACCATGGAGTTTCTTGCCCATTCTTCTCCATAGGAAATGCATTCCGAATGGGTGGTAGAGATACTATTAATATTATATATTTTTTACTGACGATTCATAGGTGCCTGTATTGGTTTACATGAATAAATAAATCTGATTCTGATTCTATTACTGAGGGCCGATCTTTTCAAATCACCAGATAAACTAACCGACAGTGTTTTATTCTACAAATATATATTATCTCTAAGTCATCAGATAGGTTTTATTTAACGGATAACTCAACTGCCTTGTGTTACATTGACGGATAGATAAAATATCCAAATAACTTTACTTGTAAAGCCCTGGGCGTATTAGGGCGTCAAGACGCGCGCGAAAAAATTTTTGCCATTACAAATACGAAGTCTGTGACAGCCCCACAAATTCCGCTCGCGCTGTCAATGACATTTCATTAAAGAAATAAAAAAAAACTTTTTATAAACAAGCTTTTATTTAATTGCCCCTAGTTTTCGTGTTCTCCTCATCAAGCGCTTTCATTTGATACCCATACTGTGGTAGTGCAGTAAAAATAACTATTCCGCCATCTTGGATGATCCGCCATATTGGAATTAGAATGACGTCACATAGCTAAGCATGCATTGTCATCCAAAATAAGCGTGTATATCAAATTTCAGCTCAATCGGTTGAATTTTAAATCAGTTATCTTTAATAACTGATTTAAAATTCAGTTGTAAGACTCCACCCGGACATACATACATTGCAAGTTAATATAAAGCTTGTAATGAGCTTTTAATATGAGTCTATACAGTTCGTTTTGATATTGGTAAAACTGTTGACGCGCGATTTTTGACGCCCCAGTGTGCAGAAGGCTTAAGTAGTATCAAGGATTCAGGATCAATAGAGGCCAGGCCCACTTCTGAAATTCTTCACTGATGAAGTCTAAACCTGTTGAAATATCAGCTAATATCTCTACTACGGCCTTATCATCTCTAGATAAGGAGTGTCATGCATCTATTTACGTGTGAAACGGACCTACTTACTAAACTGTCTCAGTCCTTATCATATTATCATGTCAGCGCGGGTGTAGACAACACTACTATGCTATTTTTTTTTATTTATAGCTTGTTCCAATAACTTGATACATGATTGATGAGTAACTAAGACCCTGAGCCCACAGACGGGTCTAAATTCGCGCCATATACCAAATGTTCAGCAAACAGCAACAACTGTATGTCCGATATAGTACGATCATATCTGGTTATGGTAGTCAAAGGTTATGGCCTCTACCATAATAGGTACTACTACTACAGCCTTTTAACGTCCCACTGCTGGCCACGGGCCTCCCCTCAATGCGAGAGGGATTCGGGCCATAGTCCACCACGGTGGCCCGGTGCGGGTTGGCAGACTAAACACATCTATCGTGTTACAACATAATAATGTCAGATTCCTATATTTTGTCTACGTCCGGTAAGGTAGTCGATCGTAAAATTCCCAACGAAACTCAGTCAAAACAGTATCTCAGAAAAAAATAATTAGTAACGGTTCTTCGCTCTTACTCATAACGATAAGTTATAGAAACTCAACATAAGACCGACAAACAGTCTAATACAATCATATTAGATAGTACAGATACCTAAACATGTCAAAAAGGCGACCAAACAAAGTTGGACAGAAATTTGTCTCATTGATCACCAGATACCACTTACGTCTTGACATAATCAATGTGACGTACGTCAAAGTCACACCCAAAATTCAACGTGTGAAATCGTCAAATGTTAGTAAAAGCTCCCTCTGTGATATAATGACTCGTTAGTCTAATATTTATAAAATGTCTTGCAATAATTTATAACACTTTATAAAATATGATCACGTCGTTATGATCAGACGGATATAAATGTTATTAAATACATCGTGTGGTCGCGAGACACAGGAAACGACACTTGATATGCGTCTGAACAGTGTGCTGACAGATACTACCAGCCTACCTACTACAGCCCTTTTAAAGTCCCACTGCTGGGCACGAGCCTCCCCTCAATGCGAGGGGGATTCAGGCCACAGTTTACCACGCTGGCCCAGTGCGGGTTGGCAGACTTCACACATCTATCGAAAACTAGTCAAGTTCCCTCAGACGTGCAAGTTTCCTCACGATGTTTTCCTTCACCGTTGCATAGCAAGTGATAATCTCGGATGAAAATGAGATTCGCACATAAATCCCAGAGGTCCGAGCCGGGGTTTGAACCTGCACACTTGGATTGCAAGGCGTGCGTTCAACCACTCGGCTACCACTGCTACCACTGCCATACATTACCTACAATAATTTATTTATTGGCAATTGTATTTTGTATTAAACTAAAGCTATGAAAATAAATATTTCCACGAGCATTGCCAATGGACGACTAATGCTTCGAAACGTTTTCGTTACGAACTTTTGACTAACGATTTGTTAGAAATTAAACGCTCCGTTATCGCAGCGAGGCGACTCGTGTTATAGGATGCGGCCGTAAGTAGTTTAACACAGAGGTATAAATAGAAGTAACTTGGAAAATAAAAAAAATGTTTTTAATAAACATTTTTACAAATATATTGCGGGAGTTATATCTGCCATCGTAAATAGGTTATTATTATTCATGTTGTTAAAGTTGAAAGTAGGGACAATGGTAAAGTAGCAGTCGCTGAAGTGCACACTAACAAAGTGATGGGAACAAAATTTGTGATGATCAAAATATAAACGATTCCCGTGGGAATTTCTTTACAATGATCACTTGATTGCAATAATTACATCCATGCTTCCGATATCAGATTTATTATGATTAAGCCCCACGCACACTGGGGCGTCAAGACGCACTCGTCAAAACTTTGCCAATATCTTATCCAACATGAACTTTGTGTCAATGTTTATACAGATTAAATTCCTGTCGAAGAAACCACTCCCCAACGCGTTAACATTCTCTCGCGCCGTCAATTATCAGTTCGTTGTAAAATGAACGTTTTCTATTAGTCAATATAGTCCGTTTTGGTGTTGGCAAAAATGTTGACGCGCGATTTTTGACGCGTCAGTGTTATTAAGATCTCGAAGAGGGTTTGGTAGGTATGTAATTTTGTAATTAGTGTATGTAATTTTTTAAATGGGATATGCTATCCGAACATAGGTCGTTGATACATGAATCAACTAACAACAGATAAAACGTACGACCATAGATTAATTGCTACATTTCAACAGGATCTATAAATAGGTATCGTAATAACAACTGACCTCACAGGGGTCGAAAAGTAGCAAATCATTTTTACACGGGTGTATAACGATAAGTGGTATCTATGTTACTCGAGCCTTGTATAAAACGTATATACTTGAAATTGATATTCGAAGGTACATTATACGATAATGAAAGAATTTATATTTCTTATCTCTGAGTGAAGTCCACGAAAACGTCATAACATAACACATAACATTGATTATATCTCAAAGAACGAACTGAACGGATTCATAAACAATCTAATATATTCTATGATGTGTATGCAGCATCTTTTTTCTTTGTAAAGCTCTGTCTCGCTCTATTTGTCATTTCAATGAACGAATGAACGAAAGATCTTAAACTGTGAGAACATTTTAGCAGGCTGTTTAATTTTAAACATCTTGGAAGCCATGTTCGCAAATAAGATATGGGAACGGAAGTTGACAAGATGTTTTAGGGACTCGTGAGAAAACATCTTGGCAGGCGTACTGAGGCCGCTGGCAGTAGATAGCGTTTACAGCGAAAGGATATTTTCTGAAGCTGGTCTGGTATACGGAGCCAAGCGGAGTCGCCTCTTACCAACAAATGCGGGAAATCAAAATTTAATTATATTCATTCACCACAATTAGTCAATTGTTAATTTTGAGTACTAAACTAAATTATTAAAACAAATATTTTTAACAAATATCCGGTATCCAACTGGATACTGAATTACTATCCGTTATTCGGCCGGATAGTGAAATCAAGGCCGGAAAACGGATAGTTACCGGATATCCGTTTCATCTTTAGTTACTACAGTTCGTTTTTGTATTGACAAACCTTCTGATCAGGCTTTACTAAATTAATAAGTGGATAGCCATGATAAATGGAACGTATGCTACTTAATTCAAGGCTCCATCGTTTAGTTAGATCATACATGGATCAATCTCATTGATATGATACAGACACAGTACCCTCCGCTCATATTACAGAAGCATGACATACACGAATAAGGGCAAGTGATATGATAACAGTCATTATCAGCGGATAATCCCAGACTGCCTTGAGCTATGTGACAACAGATTAAAAGGTAACACACCAAATCCTATTACTTATTGCGTAAGCACGTGTTTTTAATGCAGCCTTCATTAGAACACGAATAGTGATCGGTAAGATCCACGATTCGTAATTGAAACTTTATTTATAGGAATAGGGGCCTTAACACCACCCCTTAATGTATTATTGGTTCAATAGTAACTTTAACGGCGAAGGAAAACATTGTGAGGAAACGTGCACGTTTATAGTAAGGCGTGTGAAGTTCACCAACCCGCACTGGGCCAGCGTGGTGGACTACGACCAAAATCTCCCTCGTATTGAGGGGGAATGCGCCCGGTATAATGGCAATAGGCTCGCCCCCTATTACATTGGGACCAAAATACATCGGCGAAGTGTGGGCGCACTGCAGTGCACCTCTGCCTACCCCTTCAGGGAATACAGGCGTGATGATGTATAGTAACATTCAATGATTGACAAATGTACTGAATTAACTGTCATAAACTAAAAGTATTATTAAAAACAGTGGTGTAAGACAAGGCAAGGGGGCTGTTTCTGACAGCTCGTTGAAAATTTTACGGTTAGTTAGCGAAAGGGACTGTTTTTAACATTAAAATTGTATAAAATATTTGATGACGGCTCTATAAATAAATTTAAAATAACTTGAGTACTACAGAAAATGAACAAACAATAGCTATACCAGTAGTCGTAGCATGAGCGCCAAGACAAGACTTATGTCACAGAATATGTGGATTACATTTCTTTCTCACGTATGAAATGAGACAGAGAGCGACCGAGCCAATCCGTGACAGAGGTCTTATCTTGACATGCGTGCTAACACCACAGAATACCAGAACTACATCCTATCATCAGCCACGACATTTAAAAACGTTTTCATTGTAATTTTCAAGCGATATTATTTTTTGACTGGGAGGTCAGTATGTGTTAGTGATTTGAATGGCAACTGGACAAACAATAACAATTTATAATAGAAAGCAATGTTTTAAATTAATTACTTACACTGTAAATGAAAGCCCATACATTGTAAACAGTTCAATAATAGATTAATAAACACAGCTGATTACTATACCACCGTGCCAGCCGGCAGCGGCGCAGGCGCAGGCGCCCGGCGTTATCATATTTATATATATATAATTCTACTGTACGTGTGTATGTCTGGACCGATGGCTGGACCGATCGTGGCTGGACCGATTTGAATGATTTTTTTTATGCGTTTGGGTGGCGCCCTGGATGGTCTACATTCACAATTGGACCCGGTAGGTGGCGCTGCTTTCGTATGTCACTAATTCTAAGGCGGTACGAAGTTCGCCCGCCAGCTAGTATGTATTTAAATATATGAATACATTGTTACATCCATCCATATATCTGGGGACTACTCGCTAAATTGATAAACATCTTTTTTATTACCATAGAGTTCTCACCGAAGCTCAAAATAAAAAGGTATTATGTTTTTTACTGTAGTAAAGCCTCATTTTAAAATTTAATTCTTTAGCGAAATTAAGGGCGCGAGTGAATTTTGTATGTGCGTTTGGGTTGTGGCTTTTAGAATCAGAATCAGAATATTTTTTATTCATATAAATCAATACAGGCACTTATGAATCGTCAATAAATAGTAAAAATAGTAACTCTACCACCCATTCGGAATGCATTTCCTATGGAGAAGAATGGGCAAGAAACTCCATGGTTGCTTTTTTCAAATAAGGATTTACATTTTTGTGTTTTACTACTGAAATTTAATCTTTACTAATATTGACACAGAGTTCGATTTGATATTGGCAATTTTTTTGCCTGACAGTTGAAACTGTTGAAAGAGATAACAATTATGTACGATTATAAGCCAGCAGTTTGTACATATGTCAAGACTACCTCTGACACGGATTCGCTCGCTCGCTCTCCGTCTTATTTCAAAGTCAAAGTCAAATCATTTATTCTGTATAGGCCTATGGGGGCACTTACAAATTGTCAGGTTTTCCTTTATTTTTATATTCTACTATACTACCACCGGATCGAAACGCGACCTCAACTGAGAAGATCCGGCAAGATACTCAGAGGGCTGATCATTTTTTTAAATCGCCAAAACTTATTACAAGTACACAGGTACATATAGCTCCAGTTTTCATACGAGAGAACGAGACAAAATCAACATATTCGCACATGCTACAGCTAATACAGACATACTTTTATATCTCGCACGTCACACGCACACCTTCGAAATAACACAGATAAGTACCTACGATATTAGTATGTACCGTAGACATTTGCAAGTCATGCAACATTACAGACTCAAACACTATCATTCATTATGAAGAGTATCGTAGGATTGGTTGGTTAAATACCTAACTAGTTTGTTGAGTCATGGAATTTAATTATATTTATGTATCAGACCATATAGCCAAAATTATATATTATAATCGTGACGCTGTATGCAGACAGGAAAACTCGTCTCGTGGCAAGACTCGGTGTATGTAGCTTACCAGATAGTTTATTTTGCATGGGAGCATTAACAAAGTGTCATAGGTATTTACATAATATGAGCTACCGTATATGTACCCAAAGTATTATTTCGGACTTCTGATAAACCCTGTATACAACACCTATAACGAAAATGCATTTTTTTTAACCGACTTCAAAAAGGAGGAGGTTCTCAATTCGACCCGTATGTTTTTTTTTTTTTTTATGTATGTTACCGCATATCTCCGGCGTCTGTCGACCGATTTCGAAATTTTTTTTTAGGTTTGCTAGGAAATTCTTCAAGGTTGATCCCATTTCCAAAATATTATCAGAAATCTAACCCCTTGGGGATGAAATGGGGGGTTGAAGGTCACATAATTTCAAAAATATTTTTTGAACGACTTGAAACTTTGTATATATATTTAACATACAAAATAAAAAAAACACGTCTTTCAGGAATTTTGAAAGAAAAAATATGTAGGGGGTGAAATGGGGGTCCAATCCGGACTACTGCATATCTCCGGCGTTAGTGAACCGATTTCGAAAAATCTTTTTTTGTTTAATACGAATTTTTAACAAAGATCGAAACCCACCCCCAAAGGGGTGGAAAGGGGGGGGGGGGGTGAGGGGGGGGGGGGTGATTTTTTTTTTTGGCTGTAAATTTTTACTTTTTTAGGGCTGTTATAAGGTGATAATATTTCCAAATTTTCAACGATTATTGCCACTAAAAATCGTGAAAAAAAATTATTTTTAACAAAAAACAAAAACCGACTTCAAAAACCTAGGTGCACTAAAAAGTAGGTGCCAATCAACGTCGGACATGGCAAATACACACATGAATTGGCACCGACTCCAAATGTAATGAATTGTAAGGTTATTTGTAGCTTTTTAGTGCACCAAGGTTTTGAAGTCGGTTTTTGTTTTTTGTTAAAAATTTTTTTTTTTTTAAATGGTCTGCCTGCCTGCCTGTCTGTTTGTTCCGAGTAAACTTCCAAACGTCTGAACCGATTTGGCGGGACTTTTACTGGCAGATAGCTGATGTTCCAAGGCGTAATTTAGGCTACTTTTATTTCAGAAAAAGCATTAGGGTTCCGCGGGATGAACATAAAACCATTTTTTGCCGGGTAATCTCGCTAAAGTCCACGCGGGCGAAGTCGCGGGCTCAGCTAGTACTGAATATATTTGAATTTCTGTGGTAGAAGTCACGCCCCCACGCGCCAAATTCGCTCGCACTGTCAATGAATGAACTTTTTTTAGGGTTCCGTACCCAAAGGGTAAAACGGGAACCCTATTACTAAGACTTCGCTGTCCGTCCGTCCGTCTGTCACCAGGCTGTATCTCATGAACCGTGATAGTTAGAGAGTTGAAATTTTCACAGATGATGTATTCTGTTGCCGGTATAACAACAAAATACTAAACAATAGAATAAATTAAATATTGAAGGGGGCTTACCAAACAACAAACGTGATTTTTTTGCCGTTTTCAAAAACACGTTTGTTGTATGGGAGCCCCCTTAAATATTTATTTTATTTTATTCGGACGGACGGACGGACAGCGAAGTCTCAGCAATAGGGTTCCCGTTTTACCCTTTGCGTACGGAACCCTAAAAAGGGCTGAAAAGGGGTTGAAAAGTCGCGGGGTACAGCTAGTATGTATACCATACCCTCGTTTCACTCCATTAGCAACTGATTATAAGCGGAACCAATCAATGCACTGAAACATGCCACCAACAACATAATAATATTTACTCTGCAATTGCATAATATTTGCATCCGTGCCAAGTTCAATATACGGGCGTGCGCCTGCACACATCTATATGCCATATAACCTGTTATATACACGCCATTATGTGTACTAAATATAGGATATAAAGTTGAAAATGACATGAAACCTTTTAGAAGTTAAGCGAAACCTTTTTTGCGGTTAGTTAAGTTACTTTGTAGCATGCAATATAATTAATATGTAGTTATGTATTTGGTTCGATGCTTAATTTAGGAACATTGATAGGTAGTCTTTATTCAGTAGCCGAGTGGTCGAGCGCACGCCTTGCAATCAAAGTGTGCGGGTTCAAACCCCGGCTCGCACCTCTAGGGTTTATGTGCGAATCTCATTTTCATTAGAGATTATCACTTGCTATGAAACGGTGAAGGAAAAACATTGTGAGAAAACCTGCACGTCTGAGGGAACTTGACTAGTTTTGATAGATGTGTGAAGTCTGCCAACCCGCACCGGGCCAGCGTGGTGAACTATGGCCTGAATCCCCCTCGCATTGAGTGGAGGCCCGTACCCAGCAGTGGGACGTTAAAAATAAGGGCTGTCATTTGTTTGTTTGATAGGTAGTCTAATTAAAGTAATTATATTTCTCCTGGCAATCCAAGCTTTGAATTATTTTACTTTATTATGTCTCATGACAATACTGGATCTTCTGAGTCGACGTCGCGTTCCGATCCGCTTGTGAATTATAAGAAAAATAAACAATGTCCAAATTTATATTTGTAAGTGTTCCCGTAAGCCGTAACATATGTAATAAATTTGACTTTTTGACCAAAAAAATATTTGTTGTCGACAGATTTTTACTTGTTTGGGACTAAGCCCGCCACACATTCCCACCACTGTTACTCCTGTAAGCCAGGATCGACAGCGGTGTCCATTGAAAACACCGAGGTTTGACCCTCGGCGAGTCCCGGGGAAAAGCTAAATTGTCTTGGAACCCGCACGAATTTAATCGAAAAAGGTGTAGGTGGAGTTGGAAGACAAATGTATCCACTTCCCTCCATTGCAAAGCGGGAGACAAAAAAAGTAACTGTATTGGCTGAATTGCCACAGAAATAAAGAAAGGCACCACGGATGCTATTTGACATTAGTTGGACCTAACAATGTGAGCTGCATTATATTTGATTCCAGTAATAGGTATGGCAGAACCGTTTGAACGCACGGAAATTTTCTCTGGTCCCAACAAGGTCTGTGACCAGAGAAAATTTCCCTGCGTGATTTTTACTTGTTAACCTATGTTGGCAACCCAACAATACATTATTTAAATTTATATGTGTGCAACACTATGGTGAAATAAATCCTCTTCCGTTTCGGACTCCATTGCGACTGGACTTGTTTTCTTTCCCTTTATACAGCGACCTATCCAAATACATCCAATACAGTCCACTTTCCCATTACAAACCTTAACATGGTCCTTTTCACCATTCCCCTCCATTTTTATTCCATTTTCCTTTGAAAACAAGTCCCAAAAAAGTCGTAGCATTTTTACGTCTACACGTTTACATCCTAGTGTGGATGATATTCACCGGACGGGGAGAGCATTCGTCATACAAGTTTCGTGGCGTGCTATGGTGGCGTGTCACCATTAAACCGCTACGGGTGCAGCAAGGCAACGAGGCGCGCCGGCGGCGGAGGCGATCCACGGCGCACACACACGCATTCACCGCCATTTTGATTTTTGTTGCGTGCAGGCATACGCCGCCGCGGCGTCAGTGAAGTGTATTTCTATATAATTTCAATACAGTGTTCGTGGACGTGCGATAATTTACGTTACAATAATGGATTCCCAACAAATTATCCGGAAAAGATGCGCCTTAAAAGGTTCTATGACCAAAATAGCCAACGCCCTTGCAGGCTCCCATGAAGTTTTCACAAAGCAGGCGCTTTTACTTAAAGAAGAACGTCTTCGAGACGTATTCACCAAATACGAGCTACTATCCCTCGAACTTGCAGCCATGGACGCCGAAGAAGACGAATTTCTCGTTACAGAAGAAAAGTATCTATATACGTTGTCTATCATCAAAGAATTAATTCTTAAGTTAGATAAAAATACTAGTAACAGTAATAATAATGGTGCTACTAAAACAAAGCTGCCACAGATAAGTGTGCCGACATTTACAGGTAAATATTCAGAATTTACGTCGTTTATTAACATTTTCGACTCGCTTATTCACAAAAATGATAGTCTGGAGGATGTGCAAAAACTATTTTATTTGCGCAACTTTATACAGGGCGAGCCTCTCGACCTGATTGTAAATTTAAACATGTCAGGCGAGAGCTACTCAGAGGCCAGAAATATTTTGTTCGATAGATACAGCAATAAATATAAAATTACAAATGAGCATTTACATATTTTAATGGATATACCACCCTTTGTAAAGTCAACAGCTAGCAATATTCGCAGCTTTGTATCCACTGTAAAGCAGCAACTAGCTGCATTACGGAATTTAGGGCATTTAGTGGACCAGTGGGATCCCCTTGTACTTTGCATTCTGACAAGAAAGTTAGATATACTGTGTAGTAGGGAGTTTCAGCTTACAAGGGAGCAGGAACCTAAGGTATCACAATTAATTGAATTTTTAGAGAAGCGTGCACTTGCGCTTGAAAATGCTGAGCGTCCATTTGATAAAAATGTACCGAAGAGCGTCCACATAGCCACGGTCAAGCCAGCATCAGCGGGACAACAAGTGCAGCAAGCTAAGCAAACAGCTGTGGAGCCCAAGACCTGCTTGCTATGTAAGTTAACCCATAAACTTTTTTTATGCCCACAGTTTAAATTAATGTCTCCGAGTGACAGAATTAAATTTGTCTCGGACAACAATTTATGTACAATATGTCTAAATAACCACAATCAAAAATGTAGATATGTTTTTAAGTGCCAAGTTTGCAAGCAGAAGCACAACACTCTGCTCCATGAGGAAAAATCTGCACCATCAGTCACATTGATGTCCAAGACTGCCACTGAACAAGTACTTTTGCCTACAGCTGAGTTGAAACTTATAGCGAACAACGGTACTGTGTTTTATGTCAAGGCTCTCCTCGACACTGGCTCACAAGCTTCTTTTGTGACCAAAGAACTGGTTGATTTGTTACAATTACAGGTTAATTATGCAAACACTCCCATCTCTGGCATTGGCAATAGTCTTAACAAAATAAATGAAAAAGTAAATTTAGAATTACATTCTCTTGCCCAACAATTTTCAGTTTCAGTTACATGTTACATATTAGATAAAATTACCTCCAAATTACCCCAGAAAAAAATTAACTTAAATAATTTAGTATTTCCACCTAATATTGTACTGGCTGACAAAAGGTTCAATGAACCCAGTAACATACACATTCTATTAGGTGCCGACATTGTGTTTCAGGTATTGCTGCCTTCTGAGCCTCTAGCTGATTTGCAGTCCAGCTATGAAGGAGGAGGGAGTACCAGCATCACCACTTCCCCGGCACCACTATTAAATACAAAGTTTGGTTATGTAATCGCAGGTAACATTAATGCCAAACATAATCAGCCAGTCGTTACATTACTTTGCAATACATGTGATTCTGATCTTAATCAACGTCTTGCACAATTTTGGAAATGTGAAAGCATTCCAGAAACTTATACAGAAGCTCAGTCTGAACATGACTTGTGTGAACAAGTTTTTAGTGAAACTGTACAGCTGGATGCTGTAAACAAACAAATTCAGGTTGTCTTACCTCTTAAGCTGCCATTACATTCTATTAATCAGAACTTAGGCGATTCTTTACATTTAGCATTAAAAAGATTTCATAACCTAGAATCTAGACTGTCAAAGGATCCTAGGCTATACATACTTTACAAGGAATTTATTGATGATTATTTGAATCAAGGTCATGGAAAGGTCATTGACATCGGTCAATACAATTTATCAGCTGATCCAGTGTACTTTCTGCCTCATCACCCAGTACTTAGATTGGACAAAAAAACAACTAAATGCCGGGTGGTATTTGATGGTTCAATGAAGACCAATACAAAAACATCTTTAAATAATTTATTACTTAATGGACCTGTAGTACAAAAGGAGCTGGTAGATGTCCTGTTACTATTCAGAGTGGATAAATATTTCCTTATAACAGACATCAAGAATATGTTTCGAAACATATTATTACACCCGGAGTACAGGTCTTTACAAAATATTCTATGGCGATTTACTCCCAATGAAAGTGTTAAATGTATTCAACTAAACACTGTTACATACGGCCTTAAGAGTTCTTCCTATTTAGCAACAAGATGTTTAAAATTGTTAGCTGATGTATACAAGGAGGAATTTCCTATTGCCGCTTTCATTATTAATAATTCAACATATGTTGATGATATTCTTTACTCTGATACATCAGCTGATAATCTAATAGAAGCCAGACGTCAACTATGTAGTTTATTGAGTCTAGGTAGCTTTCAATTACATAAATGGGTTTCAAACTCAACAGAACTTTTACAATTAATTCCAAAAAATCAACAGCATTTTGATGAGGTTGATTTGGAAAAAAATAATTTTTCATTAAAAACATTAGGTATGAATTACAATACAGAAGCCGACTCGTTTATTGTGTCTAGTCCTAAGGCTGTGGACAGCATGCCCAGATCCAAGCGTGAGATTCTTAGTTTTATAAGTAAATTTTATGACCCGCTAGGCCTTGCTGGTCCTGTTGTGGTCGGTGCAAAGGTCATCATGCAACGTTTATGGATTGCTAAACTGGACTGGGATTCACAGCCTGATAGGGAGCTCCTTCAGTCATGGCATGAGTTTTATCACAGCTTGCTTGCAATGAAACCTATACCTATAAAGCGATACATAGGTTTACATAGTACATGCCTTATACAATTGATTGGTTTTGCGGATGCGTCAAGCACCACTGCTTATGGGTGTTGCACTTATTTAAGAGTAATCGATTCAGAAGGTAACATTAAGATATCCTTGCTTTGTTCTAAGTCACGCATTAACCCTATTGCTCAAAGTCTGTCTGTTCCTAGGCTTGAACTCAATGCTGCCCTGTTACTTGCTAAGCTTGCTAGCAGAGTTCATGAGACGTTGACGGCTAAAATACATATACAGGATGTTATTCTCTATTCAGACTCACAAATTGTTCTTGCCTGGCTTAAAACTAACACAAATACTCTTAAGGCGTATGTTGCAAACCGTGTTAAGGTAATATTACAACTTACACATACATACACATGGTCATATGTCAATACTACGGAGAACCCTGCCGACTGTCTAAGCAGAGGAGTCATGCCGGACGATCTAGCTGACCATCAGCTATGGTGGAATGGGCCACCATTGCTAAATTCAAGTAAGTACAAACCAGATTTAAATTTTATTCCTCCATTGAGTTTACCTGAGGTCAGGGACAGCTCAGCATGTTTAAGCGCAATGTTATGCACCCAAGCTGAGGCACACACTTTATGTCTCGACTTCCTTGATAAATTTTCTAATATTAATAAAATGCAAAGAGTATTAGCATACATCTTACGGTTTTGTCAGAATGCAAAAAATAAGGTTGATAAAAATAAGTTAAATTATGTAACAAGTCAAGAGCTTGAGCACTCAATGTCATTAATTGTAAAATATGAACAGCAAAAATATTTGTTAAATGATATTCATGTTTTAAAATGTGGTAAAACTATTGCAAAAGGTAACTTAAAACCCCTGTGTCCTTTTATTGATGACAAAGGTTTAGTTCGTGTTGGTGGTCGCTTACATAATGCTTCTATACCCTATTCACAAAAGCACCCGATCATTTTGCCACGCGAATCAAGGGTCACTGACCTTATTATTGTTAGTGAACATTTAAAAAACTTTCACGCAGGTCCTAAACTCGTTTTGTCGTCAATAAAGCAAAGATTTTGGATTGTACATGCACTACGACAAGTTAAAAAAGTTTTACATAAATGTACTGTTTGCTTTAGATTAAAAGCAGAAGCTTCTAAACAATTAATGGGCTCCTTACCCTATGATAGGGTAAATGCTTGCCGTCCTTTTCAAAAGGTTGGTTTGGACTATGCCGGACCAATCCCACTTAAATTAGCTAGAATTAGAAAACCAATAATTACAAAAGGTTATGTATGTATATTTGTATGTTTTGTAACTAAGGCCATACATGTCGAACTAGCCTCTGACTTGAAAACTGAAACATTTATCGCATGCTTAAATAGATTTATATCCAGGAGAGGAATGCCCACTGATATATACAGTGATAATGCTTCAACTTTCAAGTGTGCTAGAAGTCAATTAGACGAAATGTATCGATTACATAATTCAGCTATTCATCAAAAACAAGTTTGTCACTTTGCATCTCAAAAGAGAATTAATTTTCATTTCATACCATGCTATTCCCCTGTCTTTGCTGGATTAGCTGAAGCTGGTGTTAAAAGTGTAAAGTATCACCTAAAAAGAGTATTGTTAAAGTCCATAATTAATTATGAAGAATTGTGTACAGTATTATGTCAAATAGAGGCCATTTTAAATAGTAGACCTCTCATGCCATTGTCTAATGATATTACAGACTATTCATGTATCACACCTGGTCATTTTTTGATAGGTACAGCTCTAAATTCATATCCAGATTCAAATGTAAATGTAGTTACTAGATCTAAATTTTGGAAAATTTGTAATGACATGAAAGTATCTTTTTGGAAAATATATAATAAACATTATTTAAATTTATTACAGTCACGCCCCAAATGGCAGGATCCACAACCCAATGTTAAGATAGGATCACTTGTAATATTAAGAGATGACAATTTGTCACCTTTGCATTGGCCCCTGGCTAGAGTAATTAATACTTTCCCAGGCAAGGATGATAACGTCAGAGTAGTTGAGGTAAAAACTTCAAACGGCCATACACACAGAAGGGCTGTGATGAAAATTTGTGTATTGCCTCTGGAAGGCAGCAATGATTGCGACTAGCAATTGTACTTATGTCATTTGTTTTAAGCTTAAGTTAGCAAACATTTTTTATATAATTTTTGTTTTCAGTTGATAAACATTTTGAATTGTTCAGAGATTTTCAGTTTGAATAGTTCTATAGTTTTTGTTTTCAATTCATAAACATTTTGATTGTTTAGACATTTTTAGTTTTTAGTTTTCCAAAACATTTAATGCTGAAGTAGGCAATGTTATTATTTTCTTAATTTTTCTATATGTTGTTATTTTTATATAATGTTGTAACACATTTATTTGCTTTAGTTTTTTTCAATTCATAAACATTTTTAGTTTTTAAAAAACATTTAATGCCATAAGCAATGTTATTATTTTCTTAATTTTTCTATATGTTGTTATTTTTATATAATGTTGTAACACATTTATTTGCTTTAGTCTTTATAACTTAAACTTAAAGTTACAATTGCACAGTGGTAAGAAATAAAACTAACTTTTTTTTGTAAATTAATTTATTTGTAACTTAATTGCATAACTGTAATATTAATCGGTTCAATTGTTATTTTTGCCCCGGCAACATGTTGGCAACCCAACAATACATTATTTAAATTTATATGTGTGCAACACTATGGTGAAATAAATCCTCTTCCGTTTCGGACTCCATTGCGACTGGACTTGTTTTCTTTCCCTTTATACAGCGACCTATCCAAATACATCCAATACAGTCCACTTTCCCATTACAAACCTTAACAACCTATGTACATCTTTTAATATACTAATGTTCTGCCTTAGTCTCCTCAGTGGAGTCTATCGTGGAGTCTGAAGACTGGTTCGTTCTGAACTCTAGAGAGAGCGAAAGACCGGGATGAATGGTTTGAGTTGAGGCAGAATGTTTCCCACCAGTGGGACACTAATGGTTAGAAAAATAATGCGTTTACTATTTATTTAAACCAAATTTTCAAGCTTTTATATTATAGTTTCATAATGTTACGCAATACCTACGTCAGATGAATTGGATAAAACAAAACATTTCGGCCTTGAGTTAGTCAGCAATTGTGACTTGACAGAAGCCTCCAAACGTTCAGTGCGACAAGGATACATTAATGACCGAATTTATCCTTTTAGTTACATTTTAATTCTATAGAAACACATGTATTCAGATAATAGTAAAAGTATTTACGAGAAAATCTAGATTTTTTTTACAATTTTCGCATTCAAAGCCCACGTACTGGAGCGTCAAAGCGTGGAAATAAGGAACCCTAATTATTGTCCCAAAATGTAACAGCCTAAGTTACTCCTTGCAACATCAGCTATCTCCCAGTGAAAGTCCCGTCAAAATCGGTTCATCGTTTGAGCGTTTCCCCAACACAAACAGACATAAATTTTTAATTGGGTTTTCGTTATATTTAGCGTATAAACATACTTTCATATGCATTCAGTAAAAAGCTGTTATTCTGACAGTACAAAACAGACATTTAATAGTTATTTGTGCAACAAGAGAGCAAAGTCGTTTTTTGCTGCGAGTGCTGATTTTGAATCCTGAGTGTGGCGAGGGATTCAAGGGCACGAGACGCAAAAAACTTTGCTCTCGTGTAACACACATAACTTTTCACTTCAGCAGGAAAACACGTTACGTAACATTATTATAAATAAATAAATACATCGTCACGCCTGTATTCCCCGAAGGGGTAGGCAGAGGTGCACTGTAGTGCGCCCACACTTCGCCGATGTATTTTTGGTCCCAATGTAATAGGGGGCGAGCCTATTGCCATTATACCTGGCACATTCTCCCTCAATACGAGGGAGATTTTTGGGCTATAGTTCACCACGCTGGCCCAGTGCGGGTTGGTGAACTTCACACGCATTTCTATAGACGTGCAGGTTTCCTCACGATGTTTTCCTTCACCGTTTCATAGCTAGTGGTAATCTCGGATGAAAATGAGATTCGCACATGAACCCAGAGGTGCGAGCCGGGGTTTGAACCTGCACACTTTGATTTGCAAGGCGTGCGTTCGACCACTCGGCTACCACTGTAACATTATTGAAACTAAAAATAAATATTTACAGGTTAAATATCAGTTTTATTTGCAGGAAATACTAAGTTTCGTTGAAATGTTGTATTTCTATATGTTAAAAATCTCTTTCTAATGGCGGGAAAGAGATAGAGTGTGAATGTTTCGAATTGTATGATTGGATAATCAGAGACAACGTAACTTTTAAATTTTTTTTCTGATTTCAGGCAGCAAACCTACATGTTTGAGCTACTGAAGTGAAAATTTTATTTATTTGCATAGAATCATTTAATATGAAGACCTTTCACTAATCCATTACCTAGTACAGCTAAGCAGTCTTGTTATGACAAACAATGGTACAGTATCATTGTTAGACAACACAATATTATGATGTTAGGCACAATGTATGGACTATGTGTGTAATTCACAATTGAATAGTATAAAGCCAAACCAAAACAAACTGTATTCACTCATAGTAAAAGATCAAGCCAAGCAGTGGTAGCCTCGTGGGCAAGAACGCCCGCCTTGAACGTAAGGGGTGCAAGTTCAAATCCCGGGCCCGCACTTCTAAGATAATTTTCATGTGCGAATGTAATTTTCCACAATGATTACCACTTGCTGAACGGTGAAGGAAAACATCGCGAGGAAACCGGCACGTCTATAGAAAGGCGTGTGAAGTTCACCAACCCGCACTGGGCCAGCGTGGTGGACTATGACCCAAGTCTCCCTCGTATTGAGGGGGAATGTGCCCGGTTTAATGGCAATAGGCTCGCCCCCTGTTACATTGGGACCAAAATACATCGGCGCACTACAGTGCACCTCTGCCTACCCCTTCGGGGAATACAGGTGTGATGATGATGATGTATAAAAGTTAATTCTTCAACTAAACGACAATGACAGCGCGAGCGAATTTAAACGCGAGGGCCTGTGGCTTGTTCCACAGAAATTCAATCTTTATGCATATTGACATAGGGTTCATAGTGGTATGGGCATTTTTTTTTTCGCGCGAGTTTCGCCGCTCCCGTGTGTGGGAAGCTTTAATACCTACACCATTGCTAAAGATTTACTCATACTATTATAATAGAATCAATTGTTTCAATATTGGTATAGGATTATTGATGAAAGGAATAGTAGTCGGAAAAGTGATGAATGACTAACAAAGAATGTGGGTACCGAGTCGTGACCCATTTACGCCTTACACGCGCAGGGGCCTTTGTGAAAATTAACTCTGTTTCAATACACATAAAGCCTGAATTTCTGTGGTAAAAGCCACGCAACCATGATTATAAATTCGCTTGCGTCTTTGATGAGATGCCCTTTGAGTAATGAGCGTTTTCATTGAGTTAATACAGTCCATTTTAGTATTGGTTTTCTAGGCAACAAATAAAATATACTAGCTGTGCCCGCGACTTCGCCCGCGTGGAGGGACATTACCCTGAAATAATGGTTTTATGTTCATCCCGCGGAACCCTAATGCTTTTTCTAAAATAAAAGTAGCCTAAGTTACGCCTTGGAACATCAGCTATCTACCAGTGAAAGTTCCGTCGAAATCGGTTCAGCCGTTTGTAAGTTTACCCGGAACAAACAGACAGACAGACAGACAAAAAATTTAAAAAGTGCATTCTCGTCGTAGGTATCGTGTATACTTTCATATGCATTTGTTAAAATAATGTTATTTTGATATTACAAACAGACACTCCAATTTTATTTATTTGTATAGTATCAATAGATTGTATAGATGGTAAGCAACATAGCAGTAAGTGGGTACTCTCGTAACAAAGAGGTTCTGGGTTCATTTCTTACTCAACTATTTATGTGGACCCTTTAGTACAAGCATTTAGTTTAGTTGGAATGACCAATGGGACTACTAGTAGTAGGTAATAAAAATGCTCAAAATATTGCTACCATATCCCAGATCAGAGAAAATGTTTGTTTCACTTTACCTCTGGTGGGAATCAAACTTACAGCCATAAAGTGTCAAGCGAGCTACACTTACATTACTACATCAATAAATTCAGAAAAAAACACTGTCTCATCTGAATAAAAACTCATTTGATTTCTTTTTTTTAAGTTAATTGAGGATTTTTTTTTTTAATTGTGTTTTACGGCTTTGGGTACTAGCCCTTTGAAGCCTGATAATTGAGGATAATTAAAAGGTATTACCAAACTAAAAAAGCAATTGGTTTGAAATTAAAACCTCCTTTTAGAACCCTTTTTGGTTAATGATCAGTTATAGTAACTATTTAATAATAATTTGTGTATTAGAACTATATCTATATAACATATGATGTATTCACAATGGTATTGTAGTACGCTTAAGTGGTGAAAAATTAATTATAGTTGAATTGATTTTTTTTTATAATTTTGGGTATTGGAATTGTGTGGCTTTTTTAAAAGGTATTCTTATTTAGATATTTTTTCCAAGAATTACAACCACTAAGATTCTAAATAGTGTTCAGAACATTATAATAGTAATATAACTTCAAATACCGGCGCTTAAGTCTCGCAACATGTGTCAATTCTCTGAAATGAATACAATTGCAGCACTTGCAACCATAATAATCGGCGTTACTGCACACGGCGGCTATAAACTATCACAGTACGCGAAGCTGGCCCGGCTCCCAATAAAATAACACCTATGCACCCCCAAAGCCCGCAAATCGATAAAACATCACACCGCGAACGTAAATAAATCATTTAGAATTACTCAATTTCAACGCAAAATTCTGTAATTCCTTGCATCTGTATTTACTTACCGACATTATACATTCGTGCAGATTAATATTCTGAAGGTTAAATGAACTGGGTAATACAGAAAATAATATTTTACTTACTGTATATAAGTGTAGCGACGTCCGAAACTAGTACACTGATTTTAAATGGCTATTATGTTATAACAACTCGATATCAATCAATGGCTATAAAACTATGGGTGAACGATCTAGTTTGTAAACAGTAATAAACACTAGATTACGCGATAAACTAATAAAACATGCAATAACCTCCCGGAAAATGTTAAAATTCTTCAGCGAACTCTCCAAGTAGACATGCGTTCGATATATCAAAACGTAACTCATATCGGATATGTGTTTAGTTATCATAACATATCGATATGCCATCCCACATAACCGATATGACAAAAACGTTATTGTATCGATTTATTCATAAAACCTATCCATCCATTCGGTTATAGTTATATCAAAACTGCAACGCATCGATGCGAACTTCACAAACGGTCATAACGGTAACTTATTCGCTACCACTCTTTCTAACAACATATTCTTTCACTGGTGTAAAAGGGATGAAGCGAATAAGAGATAACTTTAGTTATGAGCGTGTTCGCGTAGCTACCGGCGTGGACCTTATCTGACTAGCAATAAAGTTTAGTTTCTATTGTCTAGTTATGATAACGTTTTTCGAGTCCATCGTTTGGCGGCTAGCGGTTACGGCCACTGGATATTAGTGAGACACCTTCTCTACAAAATAGAACTACATGAGGAAGTAATAAGGTTGAATTTGAGTTATTACAATACAGATACATATTATAAAAGGGCTGTTATATTTTTTTTTGTTGTTTTGTGCGTTCGACTTTATTTTGATTAGTGTTTTTATGATAGTTGCAAAGTTGCAATTACGTAAAAGGAATTCCTTTTGTATTTTTTTTTAATGTGTGTATTTAGTTATTAGAGTATAATATTTAGTTTGTGAATAAAAATATATTAAAGATAAATTTGAATTTTTCATAGAAAATGTCGCGCAAAGCTAGTGAGATATATGGACTCATTTTGATAAAAAGGACAATGCCGTCGGTCTGGCTGTGTGTAAATATTGCAATGAAAAGTTTTCGTACAAATTTAAATTCCACCGGGAATTTCAAATTCTCATTTAAAAAGAGCGCTTAAGTCTAATAAAAAGTAATGTATATGTATTGATAGATTAATAAATAAATAACTTTAAATAAGAACATAGCTGTACAGTGTACGTTTGCGTTCGTTGTTAGTTTTCGCATCTAAATATCATGTTTACGTTTGCAAACCGTTCTGCTGATATCGATATATGAAAACGGTTTTCTATATCGATATGGAAACTGTATATCGGTTAGATAACCGTTTGCGGAAAAAACTGAAAACGCCCATGTCTATCTCCAAGAAAAAAATAATCAGACTAGCCACTAGCCACGTGGGGGCGCCACTGTAGTTATTTGACATTTAAATTAGTGGTGCGACTCGAGTCGTTTTTTACTCGAGTGACTCGAGTGAATTTGTAAAACTCGTACACGAGTGAAAATAAATTTGTTTCGAGTTCCTTCGGTATAATGGCAATAGGCTCGCCCCCTATTGCAAAGAGACCAAAATACATCGGCAAAGCGTGGGCGCACTACAGTGCACCTCTGCCTACCTACCCCTTCGGGGAATACAGGCGACATGATATTTTTTTTTATCGTTCGCACTCGAGTTACCGAGTCAACTCGACGCACCGAGTAGATTCAGTATGGGCTACGGTAGATCTCACTTCGTCATTAGTTTACGTCGGGAATTTACAAGTTCAAACTTGCATCTTGAATGTAATTTTAAAGTTTAAAATACTCATAATTTGTGTTTTTTATTTCATAATATTATTGATTGAATATGATTCCTAAAATATAGATCAGGAAAAATAATGTTATTATAAGGAATCTTTAGTTGTAAGGTATAAAAAAACGCTAAATTTAGTCTGATTATTATCTAATTATCATTGATACCTAATTATCAAATGACACATTTAATTTTGAAATAAATTTCACTTTGAACAATAAAAACTGATAACTTCTTATTTGCAATTTAAAGTCATTTTTACATGGCAACTTAATTGGTCGTAATAAGTAATTTTATTTTAGTACAACTCGAGAGATGTTGTAAGATTAGTCAAGTGACTCGAGTCACAAAATCCTACTCGAATCGTATCATTAATTTAAATACGGCTGCGTTATTTTTTTACTATCTCTATGGGTGGTATAGTAACGTGGACAAAGAAGGCGTCAGAAAAATTACACTTATAGTTTATACAATTCTTGGTACTCATAGTATGAGTATACTAAACACAAAGTAAATAAAAAAAAAACAAAAACCGACTTCAAAAAATGTAATGAATTATAAGGTTATTTTTAGCTTTTTAGTGCACCTAGGTTTTTGTTTTTTTTTGTTTAATTTTTTTTTTCACGCTTTTTAGTTTCAATAATTGATGAAAATCTGAAATTATTATCACCTCATCACAACCCTAAAATAGTAAATATTTACAGCCAAAAAAAATCCCAAACATACCGACCGAATTGAGAACCTCCTCCTTTTTGGAAGTCGGTTAAAAAACGGCCATGTACGGGCTGGACTCGGGCACCGAGGCTTCCGTACCTAGACTGTGAAAGCACCGAGTAGTACTCGAAAAGATAAACTGGATAGACTGACAAACTTAATTTTGCCATTGGTATACTGCTGTCCCCATACAAAGCAACTACAAAATAAGTTTGTAATCGCAAAAAACCATTTACAGTTTTCGGATTTTTTCTTTTACTTGAGCTATAAAACCTTGCTTCCTGTCAAATTTCATGATTCTAAGTCAACTTGAAGTATCCTATAGGTTTTTGATTCCCGTGCAAATGTACTGAAAATGCAACATGAACCACCGTATCTTTTGATTGCGTTAACCTAGAAGTTTGATTTTTATAGGGCACCAAGGCACCGCTGACATAAGTCTTTGTTATAAATTTCAACTTGATACCTTCACGCGTTTATGAGAAAAAGGTTCTTGACAGATAGACGGACAACAAAGTGATCCTAAAAGGGTTCCGTTTTTTCCTTTTTAGGTACGGAACCCTAAAAAATAAGCTTGACAGATATGAACGTCATGCCAAATGTCAGTCAATCAAACAAAAGTATTCAAAAGGATCAAAAGCCAAGATATTGCGCAAAAGAATGCGCGCTATTTATTTTTAAACTTTTATTAAACTTGGGACGCGCAGTGTTTCTTAGACACTAAAAATCTTTGTACATGATACTTTAATACATTTTGGAGCTCTTTGCTGTAGTTTAAGTTTCCTATCACTAACTCCCATATAATATATTACTCTGCCTGCGTCTGGGAGTTTTAACTGACGATGTCGTTCGCTCGAGTTGCTCGCTTGTCGCGAGAAGTGAAGAATTTTGATAGTAAGCCACCGTGGGGCATCACCTGCCACCCAGAGAAGGACGATATTTACGACGTGTTGTTGGTGACATTAATGGGACCTAAGGGTTCAGCGTACGAAAAAGGGAAATTCAAGCTTATAGTAACGATCCCGCAGAAGTATCCATTCGAGCCGCCGCTGGTGAAGTTCTCCACACCTATCTATCATCCGAACATTGATAAAGGTAATATGTCAAACGAATATAATTAATAATTTACCCTATTATGATGATGGCGTTCTTGTACCCAGTTTTAGGCATAAACAATCTACTGACAAGTAAGAATTTGTTTTCAGGAGATTTTTCAAAACTTATTTCCAAACAGTGTTCCCCGATAAGTGTAGACTAGGTTAAAATAACTTTTTTTTTTTATGGAACCATCAAGACCGGTATGAACTTGTTTAATTGTTATTTTCAGGTGGCAGAATATGCATGGACATGCTGAAGATGCCACCCAAAGGGACCTGGCTGCCAACAATCACCCTGGAGACACTCTTGGTGTCTCTGCAGACCCTGCTATCAAATCCCAACCCCGACGATCCACTTATGATTGACATAGCCACCGAATACAAGTTTGATATTGAGAAATTCTGGGAACATGCCACAAAACATACTGAAAAGTATGCTAAAGGTTAAATTTCAGATCCAAATAATATGGATTCCATTGTACTTGAGCAATAACTAAACTATATCTGTCAACACTAAAGATATTGCCCTCTTGCTCATGCATTACATCTACAAGGAGGATGGCAATACATTTAGCTTACTGTAGTTAAGTTTTCTTTCAACAAAATTGAGTCCAATGTTTGTAGGTATGATGGCAGATTCTAAATTGGTTGATTTTAAGTTTTATAAATGCAAATGTCCATTTCTTTTGTTATGATACTAAGAATTACTTTTATAAGTATGTTATTGTAAGTCCGAATTGTTAAATCATTATCTTTGAAGCCCCATTCAGGGAAATAATATGTTGCTAACATGATTGTAGCTAATGTAACTTTCAACCTGTTATAAGAATCTCTGTGTGTTGTCTCATTTAATTTTAATTGAACATTGTAAGCTACATAATTTTTAAGAGTGTCCAAAACAATAATATTATAAAAAAAAATGGGGGTTGAATTGAGAACCACCTCCTTTTTGAAGTCGGTTAAAAAAGTAAGGTAATTTTAGGTAAATGTGATAATTTAGACGTAGTTTAACTAAATAAAGCTATAGTTGTTTAAAGCCAGCGCAGTTGAGGGTAGGGTGCCCTCGAACATTGTTTAAACAATAATAAACTGTATGAAAATTTAATTAGAGTACAAAATATGTATGTGGCTGCAACAACCACCATTTGTTATCTATTCATGCTATTCCGTATTGTAAAACAAGAACATAAAGTTGATTATCAAGTGTGTATGTGATTATTGCATGAACTGTATGATCAGTTGGCAAGGTCTGTTTCCATATATTTCTGTTCCTTGTTCTGTATATGTGTATTTTAGGGTAGTAACTAAAATAAGCTGTTGTACTTGCTTATAAGAATATTTAAAGACTTTATAAAATAGTGATAACACACTCATGTTAAAGTCAATAATATACTGGATACTGGCTAAAGAGAAAAGTTTGTTTTTCCATTCCAAAGAGTTATTTCTTCTTTTTTTCTTTATGCATGCAGTCATATTCCATAATTAGAAGATTCTAGAATTTAGTATTTTATTCCAAATTGAAAAAATAAACATATTTTTATAAAGGTAGGCTATTCTTTTTTATTTGGGAGTACACATGCTTGATCATGGAAATATATCTAACATTAAAACACAGTACCCAATCATATGAATGCCTTATGTACAGTAAAATATTGTTTTATATAATATTGTAAATAAAAACACTGGTAAAGTTTGTTCTAATCGTAAACAAGCTTTTATTTACTTTCAATAATCGATTTTCAAGGAACAAAGCCATACAAGGAAATAAATTATACTTTTTGTGACATTTTTAGGGGAACTATAGTTAGCTATGCTATATGTACACACTATCATAAAGATAAATATCTCACAGAAATAATGGAATGGATTAAACACTTGATATTAGTCATTAGTTTATGGTTCAATGACCTCAAATTTGTTATACATAACTAAATTTCACAGCACTAAAACTGCATTAACATTTTTTTTTTCTTGTCCGGGCACTGTCTGGCCCGTCCCGCGAGCTAACTCCTCTGACGTGGGGATCAGAGTCCTTAATTATACTTTACACTGCATTAACATTAGAACCATGAAAAAAGCAATAAGTACAATAAATTAAGCTTGGTGCCAATAGAATTAGCACCAATAGAAGACCTCACTTGTCTACACTCCCATCTTAAATATAAGGTTTTTTATTTTGAAACGACTACGCTGTTGGCCATTAGGTGGCTTTTTCAGCTTTACTGGAGGAAAAATATTGATTAAATACAAGGTTCAAGCAATCCCTAGTGACTAGATTATGCTCACTATCTTTAACAGATAAAATATTCTTTGCTTAAGCATTAGACAAACACAATAATATAAAATCTGCTCTAAATGGTATCCACTGGTAATTCAAAGGCTTTATAAAGGTAATACCATTGAGTGAAATAATAATCTAATTAAATTTATTATTAATTTCTTCTATGATGATGATATTAAACATCTTAATGCAATAATAATTCCTACAAATGAACTGTGACAAGTTTTATAGCAAATTAATTATAATAAAGTCACAGCAATTATCTTATCGAGGAAATGGCTTTTTATACAACTAAATATCAATACTTCTAAACTCCCTCAACCAGTGTCAGTACTACTATCATCCCCGGAACTAACACTGTCCGCATCTGAAGAACTACTACTTCTAATTTTTCTACCAACACCTTGTGAATTCTCTCCGCTGGCAACACTTGTCTGTTTATTACTGTTACTTTCACCATTTTTTAATTCTTTCTTTTTTTTCTTACCACTCTCACTTGTAGTAGGTTTCAGAGTTTCGGTAGAAACTGTCGCTACCATTTTAGATGGTGTTCTTGTATCTGATGGTTTGAAATCATCATCATCTTCTACAGGGTGTCGGCTGCCCATTGAAGTGGTTACGGCTTGCTTGTACTGATCAGGGTACTGTGTGCTGAAAATAAAGGCTAATATTATATCCCATATTAATGGCGCCAAACTTCGACTAAACTTAATTTGACAGCATTAAAAATATTTCTGATCCATTAAGATCATGAAGTTGGCGATACAATTAGTTCATCCAATAAAAAAAAAACCAATATCACTAATTTAGTGTGTAATCACACAAAGATGTCAATGCTGTTGTGCAAAAACTAAAATGTATGAAAATTGGTCAGCACACACGTTACTGCCTTCTAAAGGATGGCAATATGTTAGGTTTGGTACCCATAAAATCAACTTGAGTTTGAAAAAACAATTTAGTGGGCACAGACCTAAAATATGCTTGTTAAATCTATGGTAGTAAAATAAGTAATATAAAAAAAAAAACACCTTAGCTTAGTCTTAATAGCTCTAATCTTCTTGAATATGAATTCCAGATCTTTTTTCATCTCTAACAACAGTTGCGTGTGTTTCTTGAACTCGGTGGACGCGGCCCGGAGCCGGCTTGCCGACAACTGGTTGCAGTTCGTGAGCATTTCTGTGGTCTTCTCGAAACGCTGTAGCCTTAAACACGAGATATTAAGTATTTAAGCAAGTATGGAATGATGAGGCTTCTACCCAGCAGTGATTTGAATGTTTTAGTGCATTGAAATGTGATGAGACTTACATGTTCTTCTGAGCGCGTATCACGGTTTCCACATCGGTCTGGTCCACCATTCCCGCTAAGCCTTGTACAAACACCTCGGGTGCGGAGTAGTTTTGAAAACATTCAATTGAGAAGTCGCTTTCTGGGGTATCGTTGGCCATTTCGATGTTTATGTTCTTTATATAGAACTGATAAATAATTAAATGCAGTGTTTACGTTTACCAAAAATCGATCTTTTTTTTTTCAAAAACGTCAAACAAAACCGAAACGTCAGAGTCAGAGTGATGTGACGTTAGCTGCCAAAAAAAAATGATAATTGCACGTTCCGTATTAATAAATCTTGCTATATTGATCATTAATTTGTTCGTTTTAGGGTTCCGTACCCAAAGGCTAAAACGGGAATCCTATTACTAAGACTGCGCTGTCCGTCCGTCCGTCCGTCTGTCACCAGGCTGTATCTCATGAACCGTGATAATTAGAGAGTTGAAATTTTGACAGATGATGTATTTCTGTTGCCACTTTATCAACAAATACTAAAAAACAGAATAAAATATATATTTAAGGGGGCTCCCATACAACAAACGTGATTTTGTTTGCCGTTTTTATAGATAATGGTACGGAACCCTTTGTGTGCGAGTCCGACTCGCACTTGGCCGGTTTTTATTTGTTATTAGTGTCCTGTGTGCTACCTATCTCGAATCCTGATGGAATTCAGCTAGAGACTTTCGTTTGAATACAAACGAAAGTCTATCACATTTTTCCTTGTAGCAGTGTGGTTGAGAAAAGCTAAATATCTATCAACAACTAGATTTGGAACGCTATTAAGAGCATTTGCGAAGCTCGCTATCATAATCCATTTTAGGTTTCTTTCATTACTCTCTGCAAGTATTTACGCATTATAAAAATAATATAATTAGTAATTTAGTTTCATAAATTATAAAGTTTTAAAAAATATATTTTTACACCTTCTGAGTCATCAATTTTATTTTTAATGCAGCACTGGCGTAATACATTATTTAATTTCATCATTTCGTAAATAAGATAAAAAAAACCGGCCAAGTGCGAGTCGGAGTCGCGCAGGAAGATTTCCGTACCATAAAAACGGCAAAAAAACACGTTTGTTGAATGGGAGCCCACCATAAATATTATTTTTATTATAATTTAACTATTTATTTTTGAAGTAAAGATATAACTTAATATTCTTGAATTTTTAAAGCGTCTACCTGTTGCCTTTATCAAAATCGAACAAAAACGAGAAAAAAATCACGTTTGTTGTATGGGAGCTCCCTTAAATATTTATTTTATTCTGTTTTTTAGTATTTGTTGTTGACGCTCTCAATAATAATCATCTGTGAAAAATTTATGAGATACAGCCTGGCTGGCGACAAATAATGGGCGGACGCATGGAACGAACAGCGAAGTCTTATTAATAGGGTTCCCGTTTTACCCTTTGGGTACGGAACCCCAAAAAGATGAGCTTGATTCGAAGACCCGGACGGTGCATTTAGACTTTCAGAGATTGAAAGAGATGGTGAAAGTATTTTTGTGTACATAAAAGCTACCTAAATAATTGTATTATATTGTATTTTAAATAAAACATCATCATCAAATTGAAATAATTATAATTTTCCAAATTAAGTATTTACTTGACCCAAACCTTGAACTTGCAACTCGAACGGAACACCGACATTTTTCTCCACATTTCGGCGCCAATATCGCATTGGTTTATTTCTTTTTAGTACATCGAGCATTTTACCTTTTTGCTGAATTGTCATTGGGAACATACTTTTAATTGGAGATGGACGCGAGTCATTGGTTCGGTCATCTTTTCCTGCTTCTTTAGATTGATTTTCCATTAACTGTTGTCTTAACTTAGAATTAGTAAGAACGGCGTCGTGCAGCCATTGTGGCAAATACACGTTATTATTTCCTTCATGATGAGGCAGAATCTTTGAAGATTTCTGGTTTGCTAACGATTTCTGATCGCGATTACCTATAAGTTTATTAACTTCCATGATTCGCTGTTGATTTTGCGAGAATAGATCTGAGATTTGTCTGTTTTCATTGACCGTGTTATCTAAATTGATTTTGTCATTGTTTAGTGATACTAGATTTTTAATTTTCTTTGCCATGGTATCGTCATTTTGTAAGTGACTCATATCGATAACAATCGCTTCAACGTCTCTTTTCTCCTCGCTCCCCTTTTGGTTACCAAGTAGACTGTCTAGATCAACATTTTCAAGAAGTTTAATATCTTGAACATTCTTTGGTGTTGGCTTCCCTAATTTAGTTAAAAGATTATCTAAATCACCTACATTTAGAACTATAGCGTCCAGATCGTCGCTGATTTGATATTTCTTTATGTGTTTACCTACATCGGCGACAACGTCACTGTCATCCTCTTCGGAGCTATCGAAGGTGCATATATTTCCTCTACATCTTAGTTCTTTTTCAGATCGTCCTCTTCCACACCTGTTACCTCTGCAACGTAACCCATTATCATCATCCTTACCATCTCTTCCCCTGCCGCATCTGTTACCTCTGCAGCGTAGATCATCCCTATCTTTGTCTAACATACCTACTACTTGATCTTCTCTTCCGTTTCTGCCTCTGCCGCATCGATTACCTCGGCAACGCAAGGGGTCAGTTTCGTCTCTTGGTATATCGTCAGCGCGGCCTCTACCGCACCTGTTTCCTCTACAACGCAAGCCGTCGTCCACTTCTGGATCATCATCGGCTCGCCCACGACCACATCTATTGCCTCTACAGCGTAAATCGTCCCTATTGTCATTGTTTTCTTTGTCATCATCGTCTCTATCGCTTCTTCCTCTCCCGCATCTATTTCCGCCGCATCGTGCATCACCATCACCGAATACTTGAACGGATCCGTGCTCTAATTCTTTTTCAAGTTCGTTTAGGAGACTTGCTACTTCGTCTACTGAGTCATTGTCGTTTGCGCTTCTATGCTTGCCACATCGAGCGGATTTGCAACTGTTAGTCTCCTCTTCTTCACATCCCCAACCCTCATCGGCTTCTTTGCCACACATTCTATCACCCTCAGCTTGTGTTGCTGCATTTAGAGGTGTATCGCCAGTTCGTTGAAGAATTTTTGGATTTCTTGGTTTCAGATTTGGATGTTTTCTATAGTATAAATTGAGTGTCTGTATGTTTGTCAGGCTCGGGTTGGTTTCGTGGGCGTGGTGCCGGTCGTGGTGTGCTTCGTGATCGCTGTGGTCGTCGTGACTGTTCTTTTTGATATCCAATTTACCTTGTTTTAACAATTGCTGTAGTAATTTCTCCAATTCCGAATCATTTCTGTTCGGTTCGGGATCATCGTACTCCCTTACCTGCCTGCCACATACAATAGTTACAACTCCAAACAGGATAAATTGGATTTTAATCATTTTCGATTTTGGAACTATTTAAAATTTCATGACAGGTTTTTCCGTACCGAAATGTTTAATTACAATAACTTCATTAGCAGTTAAGGTTATGAAGTAAATTTATAATTGATATCTGTAACTAGTTTCATGTCAGCCATCAACTGTTAATTGAGCGTGAGATTGGAAAAAAATGATTTTTATTTTTATGAGTTTTGCGTCATGTTCTACCTTCGTGGATATAATTAATTTCTTGCTTCCATTACACATGCTTACATTATCCAGCGTGTCTCAGAGTAATGCTTACAGGTTTTTGCTTTTAGAAGACAATGAGTACGTATCAGATAAGTCGTAGAAAGCATGTGATGTTGATTATCGGAAAATTAATCTATACTATATTATAATATTATATATTATATATATATATTATTATATTATAAAGCTAAAGAGTTTGTTTGTTTGTTTGGTTGAACGCGCTAATCTCAGAAACTACTGGTCCGAATTGAATAATTCTTTTTGTGTTAAATAGTTCATTTATCGAGGAAGGTTATAAGCTATATATCATCACGCTACGACCAATAGGAGCGGAGCAGCAACGAATAATGTGGCAAAAACGGGAATATTCCCGAACATGAATCGAGTATTATAGACTTATAATCATAGACCTTATAATATCACTCTACGCCAAAGTAACTATCAGCGCGTGTGAAACCGCGGGCACAGCTAGTTTTTAATATTTAGTTAGTACAACACAGTAGCCACACCTACCTATTACATCGTGTAACATAATAATGTAATTTAATTATAAATACAACTTTAAATCTTTTAACGTTAGAACGTAACTTATGCGTAATTAAGCTTTGAAGTATTAGTCAGTTCGTGTGTAAGTACGGGGCACTCTTCAATACCTTTACATAAAGAAACTATTAGTAGCTAGAAATAATCTCATATCTTTTATAATAGCTTAAAGTTTCTTGCAGGCATTTTATCTGGTTTTGTTGTTCATTTCTAATAATTAATATGTTCGGCTTTTACTCTATTTATACGGATCATTTGATCATTGCATGGAGCACCATCTGTCAGACCTTCGAAATGTATTGTCTTCCTTTTAGGAAACTATGGATGACCGGTGACCCTAGGCTACGACTAGCAGCCTTACCACCAACTTCTACAGCAGTAGGTATTATTGAAAATACTACTTTTAATTATTGACTGTCAAAAATATACTACTTATGAGATGGTTAGGTACCAGTGGAGTTAGCAATCGCCTTCAGGTTTCTGATTACTGTTAGGGAATGTTAAAGAGTTGGTAATCAGAGCTTTAGACAGAAGAGGTCAGATGTTATAATCCGACGACCATCCAAAGTGAGACCGATGAAGACATGGGTGTATGGGTCTATATACATAGCAGCTCTGAGTATTATATTACGATCATATATTATATCGAGAGGTGAAAGGCTTTTTAACCCTAGTCACACTTTTAAGCGATATTGACTAATAGATATACATATTTGGAATCAGCGAATTTTTCTTCATCGAATAAATATGCTCTTCTGTACAGTTAACAAAATGTCGCTTACATCGAATAGCCTTTCACCCCTGGATATTAATTGCATGAAGTCATCAGCGAACAGATTTGGGACCTAAATTAAAACATACGCTGACTTTTACCATTTTATTTGACAAGTGGAGCCTGCAGGTACCCCTTTACCGTTAAATCAATAGGAAATGCGTAGTGCATCAGTATCTCCCTTTCTGGGTCGCCAGCTCTCCTAGACTTCCCACCGTGCAGTCTATCTATGTACTTCTGTGCTCTTCTATAATCGTCGTAATCGTCACTGGGTCTTGATCTTTCGAACTGCTTCAAGTTGCTTTCAAAGTCTGTGACCCCCCCGCCCTCCTTGCTGTACATCTCGTCGTGGTAGGCGAAGTTCGCATCGTTACCTTCGACGTTTCGTCGGCCATCGACAGAGTGTCTAGATGTGATACGTTTGAACGCTTCTTCGAAAACCTTTAGCTTCTCATCTAATTCTTCGTTGTTGTACCTGTGAGATATTTTTTCTATTTATGTCAAGTGTCTTACAGTATCGTTAAGAAGCACACGACTAATTTTAATGCCAATAGCAAACGGTGAAGGAAAACATCGTGAGGAAACCTACACGTCCATAGAAAGGCGTGTGAAGTTCACCAACCCGCACTGGGTCAGCGTGGTGGACTATAGCCCAAAAATCTCCCTCGTATTGAGGAAGAATGTGCCCGGTATAATGGCAATAGGCTCGCCCCCTATTACATTGGGACCAAAATACATCGGCGAAGTGGGGAATACAAGTGTGATGATGATGTATAGCAAAACTGATTATATTAACTCATAGATGAAGTAGGTATATTTTTGTGACGTGATATAATTTAGTCGTGTCATCGCGTGGCTTTTGACAGTTGCAAAATGTTTGCCAAACCGAACTCTGTGTTGATATATATAAAGATTGAATTACTGTGGTATAAGCCACGCTGTGTAAATCGCTCGCGCTGACATTACGTTGAAGAAGGAGTTTTTTTTCTATGTAAATATCACGAGGCAACACATAATCATCGTATGATCCCAAATTAAGCCACACTTTTACTACGGATACCATACAATGGACTGGGGGCGATCACAGTTACATTCAGACCTGACCAAATTCTCAGCTATTTCTTAAACTTGCCAGTGGCGGGATTGAACTCGTAACCACGTGGTTCAGTGAGCCATGCGCTCAAACCAAGCCGTCATCTATACAGTAGGCTTAGCATGACCGCGTAGACATAAGTTTTATCTCTTTCAACTGTCAGATTTGTCGAGACAATGACGTCACTTTTTGTACTGGACATGGGTCATGCCAAGGGTGCAGGTCGTTTTAGTATTGGCAGGAACTCGCGTCTTGGCGTCTACTAGGACCAGGATTATATACCTCCTGCTTATCTGTCGTCTGTATCCATCCTTCGCACGCTGGCGGAACATTCTGTTCTGCTTCCGCATCATGGAGGTGATGTCGAACCTGTCATTATCATCACCAAAGCTGATGTCCGGCTTCATCATGTCCATTGCGAACTGGCAGCTCGTTGCAACGATCAAAGATGGAATTATGTATATAGATAGTTTTGTAATCTGAAAATGATTTGTTGTATCAGAAGTCCGACGTAATATTTTAGGTACATGTACGGTAGCTACTCACTTAATTATGAACGGTGAAATGAAATGATCTACTATGCTCGAAACATAAGATCTTAATATTGTTTTCTTATATTTACGCGAATACTATACATTGAAATTAAACTATTTTACGGATTTTATCGCGTTTATTTACTATTTTATTTTCCCGACGTTTCGGCTGCTTTACAGCAACCATGGTCACGGGGGGACTGAGGTGTTAGACGTCCTGATGTCATAGTTAATAACTGGGTACCCTCATATTTAGTTGTTGTTTGCGGACCCGCATTATTCAGAAAAAAAAATAGTAAATAAACGCGATAAAATCCGTAAAATAGTTTAATTTCAATAAGATCTTAAATTAGTAAGCTCGGTACATATTTTACCATATGATATGGTATGCATTTAAGTACCTAGTATACATGCAATTTTAACAATAAAATGTTTTACAATTATTTGGGATAAATCTATACTTCTATATCAATACTAGTCTACTTCTATACTAATATTATAAAGAGGAAAGATTTGTAATTTTGTATGTTTGTATTTTTGTATGTAACGAATTAACTTAAAAACTACTGGACTGATTTCAAAAAATATTTTGCCGTTAGAAAGCTATATTAGCACTGAGTAACATAGGCTACATTAGAAAACCATGCGAAGCCGGTACGGGCCGCTAGTAATAAATAATTCTATTTAATAATGTAATAAAAATTGATTAAGCGTATAAAAAGTATTATCTCTTAGCCATTGTCTCTGTTGTCTTATTTGTTTTACACAATTAGTATTTTATAGCCAAGTTAGTCTATGATAAAGTACCTATTTGTTTAGTACACCTCGTCCTTACTAGTACTTTAAATCCTCTCCATCAAAAGATTGGCTGGTAGAGATCACTTTTAGTGATATGGCCGCCCATTATAACACTTTAAATTTATATCACACGTATTGTTACGAAGGCACAGAAAGAATGCGACCGTGGCGAGGGTTTCGTTGAAGCAGGGCCTAGGTTGAGCAATAATAACGACGTGCGTTGTGTATTGACTTTACTTGTCGGCTCCGAACAGCAAAAGAAGGCCCAGAAGGGCTTTTCATGTACTTTTATATCCTCTCATCGATTGGTGTTGCCAACATGAAATATTGATATTTATTAAATTACAGACATAAATAATTAAATATTCTACTAGTTAGGTTATTGCTTCCGTTGATGTGTAGTCTTCAGTAGCCGAGCCTTGTATTTGTAACAGTATGGTTGAAGAGGTGAAACAATAAAGAGTTGTCTATCTATCTAGTTTGTAGATGCATAGTGATAGTAGATTATACCTAACTATCATAGTTTCTGAGCTACATACCTTTGAGTATTTGTCACAAGTATCGTTTTGTGGCATTAAAGCATACCTATAGCCCCATTTAACATAAGACCTTATTGCAAATTTGAATTTGGTGGTGAAAAAATGTTGGAAAAATATTTTCGAATTTTAATAAAATTTACATTAGCTGAGCTCGCAAATTAGCTGAAGGGACAAACAGGACTACTAATAGTGATAACTTAATATTTAGAGAAATCATCAAAAAACCTAAATCGGTAGGTACATTTTCGTATCTAATCAAGCTTAAGGTAACAGCCGCAGAGACAACAACATTAATAAAATAAGCATTATTCTTACCATTGTAAACAAACTCTTCAAATCATTTTATAAAAATTAAATCCTGCACGGCATGTTACTGTAAGGGTCGATTCACACGGTAGAGCCGGCTGCCCGATAATCGGAAAGGATGTCTATGGCAGAACTTTTTTTAATGAAGCGTTTCCACTAGCTGTCTGATACACCTCGTGTTTAGAACTCTTGTTTAAATAATATTCTGCCAATGCACATCCGTTTCCGTATATTATTGCTAGGTAGCCGGCTTCGCTGTATGAATAGGGCCGAAGTTATAGAGCTAAACGTTTTCCAATTTCACGCTTCGAACTTTAAGAAATTAAGTCTGAAATTAATTGTGACTTGTTAATTTCAGTACTGTTTTATACTTGACGCCTGTAGCTTTCTGGTTCTACAAAACTCTACGACGTACATGAACTGGGGATTTACCACCACCTCTTAGGGTATTCTTTCTTTTTTTTTACGAAATGAGTGAAATGATGAAATTTAATGGAATAAGATGAGGAATGGCTTAACCTGCGACTAGCGCGGGTATTTCGCCAATGTCAAGTAATTAATAGCAAGGACAAATTCAATAAATACACATTATAAATAAAAATGGATAATGACAGTGATAAAGATGGCGGATGAATCCTCTTAGGGTATTGTTGTTTCAAAAGTATCTGTCAATCATTGACAGATTTTGTACTGAGTTAAATAAATTAATGGTAAAAAAACTTTAAAAAAACAAGCTGTTATTTAATTGCCCTTAGTTTTCGTGTTCTCCTCAGCAAGCCCTTTCATTTGATACCCATACTGTGGTAGTGCAGAAAAAAAAATACAATTTCGCCATCTTAGATGATCCGCCATATTGGAATTAGAATGACGTCACATAGCTAAGCATGCATTGTCATCCAAAGTAAGCGTGTATACCAAATTTCAGCTCAATCGGTTAAAGATAACTGAAATAAAACTATATTACGGATTTTATCGCGTTTATTTACTATTTTATTTTCCCGACGTTTCGTTTGCTTTACAGTAACCATGGTCACGGGGGGACTGAGGTGTTAGACGTCCTGATGTCATAGTTAATAACTGGGTACCCTTATATTTAGTTGTTGTTATTTCAATGTATAGTATTCGCTTAAATATAAGAAAACAATATAAAGATAACTGATTTAAAATTCAGTTCATTCGGATTAACAGTTGTACAATTCGTAAAAAAACGCAATGGTTTGAATACCTTCAATCAACGTGGATTTTATTAACTTCATTCTTTCTCCCCAGTGCGAACCCATTCGCATTCAATCTTTAACGATCGTTCATTCTTGTAGGCTTAGCATGACCGTGTAGACATAAGTTTTATCCCTTTCAACTGTCAGATTTGTCGAGAAAATGACGTCACATCGTCGACGTCAGTACAAAAAAAAGCTCTACAACTTATGTCTACTCGGTCATGCTAAGCCTACTGGAATGTAGGAAACCAACATTATAAAAACCGGCCAAGTGCGAGTCAAACTCGCGCACGAAGTGTTCCGTTCCATTATCTATGAAAATGGCAAAATATCACGTTTGTTGTATGGGAGCCCCCTTAAATATTAATTTTATTCTGTTGTTATAGCGGCAACAGATACACATCATCTGTGAAAATTTTAACTTTCTAGCTATCACGGTTCATGAAACAACCTGGTGTCAGACGGACGGACGGACAGCGAAGTCTTAGTAATAGGGTTCCCGTTTTACCCTTTGGGTACGGAACCCTAAAAATATCAAAACTTCCACATATTGTATATGTACGTCTATCCCGGCAAAACTCGCGGTTGGGCGGGAAAAAAATGCAAATGTCGACGCGCGTGACGTCACGTACGCGGCCGCCGGTGCCGCCTGACGCCATTTTAATTACACGCCATTGTTGTTTTATTGCCGTCATTTTATTTTAGGCGTTCCTGTATAGAGAGGCGCTGTGATATTTAGGTAGGCGCTATTACTATACGTAAGTACCTTGATAAATATCTTGCTCTACGAGTATGTGCCTACATCTTTAAGGCGCTACCTTGCTATAGAGCTAGACTGCTTAAAGTAGTACCTACCTAGCTCAGCTCTATAAGCGGCTCTACCATGAGAATATACGTTTGCAAGTAGTCAATAATTGCCAACCTATGTCTAATCATATAGAGTTGCAAATGAGTAGCTATTTCTGTTATCACAAAAAATAGGAGACGTCTTAATATGATGTCTGAATATTAGGCAGGTGCCAGTTGTATTATTATTTAGGAATCTAAATAAAGCATTCTAACTTTTCATCCAACCATCTACAATCTACTACTGCCCTTTTTGATGTCCCACTGCTGGGCACGGGCCTCACTTCAATGCGAGGGGGATTCGGGCCATAGTTCACCACGCTGGCCCAGTGCGGGTTGGCAGACTTCACACATCTATCGAAAACTAGTCAAGTTCCCTCAGACGTGCAGGTTTCCTCACGATGTTTTCCTTCACCGTTTCATAGCAAGCGATAATCTCGGATGAAAATGAGATTCGCACATAGATCCCAGAGGTGCGAGCCGGGGTTTGAACCTGCACACTTCGATTGCAAGGCGTGCTTTCGACCACTCGGCTACCATCTACAATCATTATTTAGAAATTAATATAATGTCAGTCAAACATTATGAAGTATAAAGGAAAAAAAAACAGTGATTATCGAATGAATAATTGATGTATTGCCGAATGATAATAATCGCATAAAAATTGAATAAAAGCTTTAAACGTAAATAACAATAGCCACAACGCTCTGAACATATTGGCGCGGGCGATATATACTTATTTTGGAAAATGTACTTTGTATTAATATACATAAAGACGGAATGTCTTTGGCAAAAGTGTTTCGTAGTACGCGTTTACAAGTGCGTTTCATATCGCGCTTCAGAAAGCCGAACGCGCGTACACGCGCTTATTCCGGCGTATACGAACAATTGAAACATCGCGGCTCGCGTTTGTTCAAGCTTATATGCGCGTGAAAGCTTATTCGAGTTGCGCGCATGGCTAAAGGCGCAGACTATACGCGCCTACGCACACCTCGAAAAACCAGCTTATACGCTGACTTTTACTCTTTTATAGGTTCGAAATACAACTTAACATCATGAGTTTCGTGTATACAAAACTAGCATGTCGCCAATTTATGGTTTACCTTAAATATATGTCACACCGAGTCACTCTCACGCGGTTATTAATACGCGAGAAAGAGACCAAATTGATATAAGTATCTCATATTTTGTCTAGTCACATCCGGATGTGTTACCAATAAATTTGGTGGTGCGTGTGTCAAGGTAGCAAATACCATGTACCTATAAAAAAATAGAAATTTCCAGCTATCTCCAAAACAACCTACGATGGCAATTTTCAGTACCTAAGTGTTATATATTGCAGTGCTCGTGTACGGGTGCTACTTGCGAGGACTGCTTCAACCATTTTCCTCTTAATGACTTACCATCTACTCTCCCATACTGCGTTGAAGGCATCATACCAAAGGAATTATTTTTATAACCATCTGTGGTTTAGAATAATCCCTTCATTGTAAATGGGAGTAGACGCACCTTACTGTACTAGCTTCCTAAGCGTAAAGACTGTATGTGGGACGTTATATTTTATGTATGTATTTATATATATGTGTACTTTTTTAAACTACTATTAATATGCAATATTAAGTACTCCCCCGCCTTAATCAATTCCCTAGATCCACTCCATCCTAAGGTTGCCTGGAAGAGATCGCTTTTAGTGATAAGGCCGCCCATTGTGACACTCTGTGTAAACTGTGTGTAATATTAATACTTATTGCGGTGGAACAATAAAGAGTTATCTATCTATCTATCTATATTTGTATTTAATATTAGACTGCCGTGAGTATAATTCTTCTCTAGTGTTGTGGCAAAGGCGCTATCTGCTCTCATGGCATTGCTGCTCCTGAGAATGTATTACTCGCAATTATCATTCTGAAAAGAGTAACCTTTGAGTTTCTTACCGGCTCTTCTCAGTGGAAGCAGCATTCCGAACCGGTGGAGAATCTGACTATTTGTAAGTGCTTTTTGGCCTACACGAATAAAAAAAAAAGATTTTGATTTTGACAATTAATATAATGGAATCTTGCAAATTTATTACCGCAAATTGCTATTAAGACGAAGAATAATATAATTAAATATCGGAACCAAAACCATTTACCATTATATCACATTAACTGAACCACTTGTTAACACAAAGTACCGTGAACATTGTGTAAACGGCACGTGCGATGCGCTCGGCGGCCACCACGCATCTGAACAAATAATGAAATACAAATTTACTTTTTAAATAAGTACACTAAATTCCCTGAAGGGGTAGGCAGACGTGGACTGCAGTGCGCCCACACTTCGCCGATGTATTTTGGTCCCAATGCAATACTGGGCGAGGCTATTGCCATTATACCGGGCACATTCTCCCTTAATACGAGGGAGATTTGGGCCATAATCCACCACGCGGGCCCAGTGCGGGTTGGTGAGTTTTACACGCCTTTCTAACCACGTGCAGGTTTCCTGCACCTTTCAGCAAGTGGTAATCATTATTGTAAATGATTTGCACATGAAAATTAAGTCTGAACTTGCACCCTTTACGTTCAAGGCGGGTGTTCTTGCCGACAAGGCTACTTTATGCTAAATGGAACTAATGTTTTTTTTGTAGTATTGTTCGGATTAGTTCTGCGAAGAAGGTAGCGACATTGATACTGGCAGGTTTATGTTTGTGTTGTTAATTTGAATTTCGAATTTGAACAAGGTTCGATTCGCGATATGGCCGCGGCAGGTGCGGCGTGTTTGCTTCGAGTGGTGTTTGTTGTTCTGGTCTGCGCTATTGTAATGGAATGAAGTATGTGAAAAGTAGATTTTGTCGGTTTGAACAAGCTCATGGTAGATTCGTGGCCTTGCTCAGGGGCCTTACCCCCCTCTTAATGTATTGTTGTCTTAATAGAAACTGTCAATTTTTGGCAAATTTTATAATGAGTTAACTTTCAAAAACCGGTCAAGTTCGAGTCGGACTCGCGCACTAAGGGTTCCGCACCTATAAAAATACCATCTATAAAAACGGCAAAAAAATCATGTCTGTTGTATGGGAGCCCCCCTTTTTTTTAAAGTGTATTATTATATACCACAATTAATTAACTATACAAATTACGTTTGTGCAAGATTTAAAGGTAGGAAGGAGGAGGAAAACGAGTCAAATAGCTTACTTCCCTCAAATGGGTTCCTTTGTCAAATGAAATCCTATTTATTAAATTCTATAATACTATTGTGGTATTCAACCCTATATTCAGCTCATTAAACGAGCGCACTACCCGCTTCAAGCATACACAAACCCATGCCGCCCAACAGCTACTCGATTTTCCTCTGAAAAAAGCGATTTTCCACTGAACGGTGTCGGACGCAGGCGTTCCCGCCCTCAGTTGCCACTGAGCCGCGATACTGGTCGCACGTCGAGTGATTCCGCGCGACCGACCCACGTTGTTACATCGCGTTCGAAATTTGAAAAACATTTTTTTTATTTATCTATCACAGTTTGCATCCGTGTCTTTTAATCCATACGCTTTATGTCAGTTCACTGATTTGTTTATGAGACGTTCGTATTTTTTAATGTAAAGTGATTTACAATAGTGTTACTGTGAAAGACTGCAATAAAAAGCCGGGGAAGGCTGTTCGCTGTCAGCTGTCAAAAACGTTAAGGTGAGTGAGGCAGTTTAATTTATTATTCCGTCATAAATTTACTGTAATAACGGGGAATATGTTGGTTGGTGTAAACTAATATTCATCTGTTTACATGGGGCTAAGCAAATGACGACGTTTTGCCGGTATTAATGTTACTGAAACTTTCTTTCGCATTTGTTGTTTATGATTTAAGACAGAATAAAAAAAATTGTCGTTGAAACTCTCACGCTTTTAAATGTTTTGTTTTATGCAGGTATTTTTGCATTGTTTCTCTGTGGAATATCTAATAGGAAATCCTTTGAAATTATTCTTTCATAACTCGAACATAGTTATTTACGATCATATTTCATTTTAATGAACTAATAATAATTTTGATAAGTATACGTGCAAAACACAGAATACAAAAAACACGATATTCAATTTGAATATTTTTAACGGGAACGTTTCTTAAATAAGCAGCTGTGGAAATAAAATAAAAATTTGAGTTTTCATGACAAATGCGGGGGCGGGCGGGATGAGGGCGGGCGGCGGCACCTGGGAGCATACTTTACCGCCCGCCGGAGGATATCAGCTGTTGGCTATTTCCAATACCAATTAACTATGTTATCAAAGAAAATATCATACTATATTTTCTATAAAGTTAAATAATACTACATACTAATATGTCTAAAATCAGAATCAGAATTTTTTTTATTCATATAAACCAATAAACAACTTATGAATCGTCAATAAATAATATTAATAGCTGCTTATTGGAAAAAAAGAACCACGTAAATCGGATCATTACTCGCAGCGTAATCGGTGGACATACATAAAAAAAAAATCCGACCGAATTGAGAACCTCCTCCTTTTTGGAAGTCGTTTAAAAAACAACTTTAAATAATATTAATAGTTGCTTTTCCAATAAGGATTTACATGTTATTTGCATTACAATGTGTTTTTCTTAATTAACAATTATACAATATGAGTCTATTCAGTATCTACTTAGTTATAAGCACGATGAGCATCATCATCATCATCACGCCTGTATTCCCCGAAGGGGTAGGCAGAGGTGCACTGCAGTGCGCCCACACTTCGCCGATGTATTTTGGTCCCAATGTAATAGGGGGCGAGCCTATTGCCATTATACCGGGCACACAGGTTTCCTCACGATGTTTTCCGTCACCGTTTCTTAGCAAGTGATAATCTCAGATGAAAATGAGATGCACGATGAGCATATTGGTTGAAACCGAGGTTACAGTTCGATTCCTGACTCAAGCTTGGTTACATGTGCGAAACGAAACCGATTTTTTCATGTAATCCAATTGACTGTTGATTAACAAAAATCAATTTGATCACATGAAAAATCTTGAAGCCGAAGATTGTGTGGAACTCTGCAGTCCGGAACAGGACTTCGTTTACGAAGCGTCATCATCACGCTTGGATTCTCTGAAGAGGTAGATAGAGACCCATTGCGGGGTACTCACATTTCACAGTTGTATATTGGTTCCTATTTAATATGCATTCTTATGTGTGGTTCCATTGATAAAGAAAAATTATATAATGAATGGTAATTCGTCATCAGTACACTATGTTTTCTTAAATGGTATCTGGTGTTATTTAAATACAAGTTTTAATAAAAATTGAGAGGCGGTGCCAGGTTATGGGCCAGTGTCTGCATCAGCTGCTGTCGCCGGAGTAGCGGCCATTATACTCTAACATAGCAGCCGCCGCCACACGCGCACCGAGCTATATGTTATAATATATACGCGCCTTCCTGTTAACATGTTGGTTCAGGTAAAAAAAACATAAATCCTAAATGAAATTTATCTCTTCTATCCAAATGAAAAATAATGATCAGGATAATTGCGTCACCAACATAAAACCCGCTTTCTAAACAGATCAAGCGATTCTGCTAGACTTACACGCGTGGCAAGACACAACGAATGTCACGGATTATATCGCGTTTAGTCTATTTCTCCCATTCACGGAAGATAAAGAGATAACGTCGACATACCTATTTTGTGACGTAAGTCTTATCTTGGTGTGTTTGTTAACTCTATAGTTCTTGTTTGAAGGGACACATTAAGCTATTAGAGGTATTTGAGCTATGAAGATTTAAAAGCAACAAAAGAGTTTGGTCTTTAGCTTATTCGAATAAAAGAAAGTCATGACAAAAATCTTGTTTTTTATGTCCGCGACAACCCAACCAATGTACTTGTGAATGCTACTTAAAAACAACCGCAGCAAGCCCATATGACACTTTATTTCATTAAGTAGGATAATTTATCACCGCCCGTATGCTGCAGACGGCTCGTAAGGCCCATATTGGCACGCAGAGGTCACCTTTGACCCGCATCGCGCCGCAATCCACCCGTATTTGAGCGTCAAACAAACACACATTGTACCAACTCGTTACGATGTATTTTGTTTTTAAAATTACCTTTACTTACATGGTGTTAAAATAAAAATGTCTAAACAAATCATGGACATATGAATAAGAAAGACTCCGCACGGCTCACGTCGAAAGTAAAGCAACGCGTCGATCATAGACATACCATACGGTGATCGACCTACTACGATGTAAGTGCAAGATAGACGTATTACTATGGGTATGGAAAGTGCGAGCCAACTTACTACAAATGTTTCACTTGTTGTTGACCGAGATACCGTCCGACCTTCTATATACTCTAAGAAATTCTAATACATATCTAAGTTCTTTAATAGACATGTCTCCGCTCATAAGAGAGCTGTTTGGATTGTCTCACCTTTATTTTCATTTCTGCCTACCCTTTATTCAAAGTTATAATTGTAATTCATTGGACCATTAGTCACTAATAGCGTTCATTAGGTTTTATTCACGACATTTGTCAGCGTTTAGGCAAATCGACAGGTCATTTAGGTTTAGGTCGGGTACAGACCGCCCTAGGGCGGATATGTTGAGCTGCTCTCTAAAGTGTTCAATATCGTAATACTCCCAATACCCCAGATAGTCTGAAAAAACTTACCATACGCAGCTTACTATTTAAGTATGGGTACTAGAAAAAAAAACAGCTGATATTAAAAATCACCAGACCGGATTTCCCCTTCTCATTCGTTTCGCTCTTGACAGAGCGGTCGTGGTCACGTCGAGGCATCCACGTCGGTGACAGGGGTGGACACAGCTCTCCGAACGATCTCGCGCCATCGCTGTTTGTAAGCAGACTGTCTCGCGCAGTCAGACACACGGTTGCCCGCTGCGGACTTCACTTGGTCAGTCCAGCGCATAGGTGACCTGCCGCGCGATCTGGTTCCTTCTACCTTTCCCTGTACTACCAGCCGCTCTATGGAGTCGCCATCTCGTCTAGAGACATGCCCAAAGTATCGTAGAATGCGCGATTGTACTACAGCCGACAGACGCTGCGTGATGCCGAGCTTCCGGAATATGGACACGTTGGTGCGGAATTCTTTCCACGATATCCTGAGCATCCTGATCATCCAGACCGGATTGACCCTCGTTTAATTCGTAAAGAAACAGTATTATCGCCATCCGCAGTAAGCAGAGCCCAGTTGGTAGAACGCTCGCGTAAGAAGCATGAGTGCAGGCCAGCACCTCTGAGATTTTCATGTACGATTGTCGTGCTGAACGGTGAAGAAAAATATCGTTAGAAACGCTGCATAGAAAGTGTTGTTAAGTTTACTAACCCAAACTGGGCGAGCTTGGTGGACTATGGCCAAAATCTAATGTCTTATAATCTAATATCTTATGTAATTAAACAAATGTCTTATGTTAATTGGGGACTATTTGCTTCCCCACAGACATAAACTCTTTTTAAATTCCGTTTTTTAATTTGTTTCCGGATTCAGAGCGTTACAGAGCTTTGCTTCGCTATATATTTATGGATTGTTTTGTCTATTAACAGTTATATAACAGAACTCTTTACATCTCCAAAAAGCGAATTGTTTCCAGTATGGGATTGAAAATTCTATAAATTTCTGGCATACCTACCTAAATAAAACCTCATCAAATACTTTGGACATTCTTAACTAATCAGAATTCACTCATTTATTTCTAGATTTCTTTTGTTATCACATACATCATCACGCCTGTATTCCCCGAACGTGTAGGCAGAGGGGTACTGTAGTGCGCCCACACTTCGCCGATGCATTTTTGGTCCCAATGTAATAGGGGGCGAGCCTATTGCCATTATACCGGGCACATTCTCCCTCAATACGAGGGAGATTTTTGGGCTATAGTCCACCACGCTGGCCCAGTGCGGGTTGGTGAATTTCACACGCCTTTCTATAGACGTGCAGGTTTCCTCACGATGTTTTCCTTCACTGTTTCAAAGCAAGTGGTAATCTCGGATGAAAATGAGATTCGCACATAAACCCAGAGGTGCGAGCCGGGGTTTGAACCTGCACACTTTAATTTGCAAGGCGTGCGTTCGACCGCTCGGCTACCACTGCTTGTTATTGCTATTGTTATCACAATACTCTCGTAAAACAAATAACTCGCTTTACGACTGGAATACAAAATTAAAAACAAAAATATAAAGCCAGTGCCACATCTATCCCAGTAACCGGCATCTGTGTCAACAATAACGCGAACAACATCTGCGCGTCGCAGGTGTGGTGCCTGCTTTACGTATAAATTGTAACGGGGAAATTCCAATAACTGGGAGGGAGTTTCCCTTGGCGATTTAGTGTCGACGGCGCGGCGACGGGGGATTGGTTTAAAAAGTTTTGGACGTGTTCCTGTAAAACATGACAGTAAGATTAATTACAGAAAAGATTTTGGAAGAGGGACATCGAACATCTCCTTATATTCGTGTTATAAAAACTTCTAACTTATACACTACCCGGTTCGCTAACTATCGATTTTATCTATACATGCAATACATACATACATACAAATAAATAAAATTGGAGTGTCTGTTTGTAATATCAAAATAACACTTTTTTACGAAATGCGTATATACGATACCTATAACGAAAACGCAATTTTAATTTTTTTTGTTTGTCTGTCTGTCTGTTTGTTTGAGGTAAACTTCTAAACGGCTGAATCGATTTCAATGGGACTTTCACTGACAGATAGCTGACGTTCCAAGGCGTAACTTAGGCTACTTTAATTTAAGAAAAAGCATTAGGGTTCCGCGGGAAAAACATAATACCCATATTTTCGGGTAATCTCCCTAAAGTCCACGCGGGCGAAGTCGTGGGCACAGCTAGTCTGTCAATAAAATATAGGTTTCGGCCGTAACAAATGATGAATAATATAACTCAGTTTCTCTAAAACTTAGCGATAGACGAAAACGATTAATTAAAAAACAAACAAAAATAAATTCGATTATCAAATCTTTTTCTCAATATTTTTTCGTAGAAGTCGTCCCGTCCCCGTGTCGTGCGCTACAAACATCCTTAATAATCTAAAGGGTTAGACTTCGTGAATTGACTCAGAGTTATTAGATTTTCTTTTGCGACAGAAGTTATGGAAATATTTTCCTTTTTCTTTTTCATTTATTGTTCCTAAAGTTTTATGATCTATATATATAAAAGAATCTATATATATAAAAGAAAGTCGTGTTAGTTACACCACTTATAACTCAAGAACGGCAGAACAGATTTGGCTGAAAATTGGTAGGGAGGTAGCTTAGAGCCAGGAGACGGACATAGGATACTTTTTATCCCGTTCTACAGCGTTCCCGTGTGACTTGACATGAAACGTCAGTCACTATAAAACGTGGTATAACAAAAAAGAATCAGACTTGGTATAACAAAACGCAAATGACAGCTATATAATGACGTATGGATGACAATTTGATATTTGTGAAATCAATATTAAAACTATTTCTTTTAAATAAATAATTAACAAGTGGATTGAAGTGAAGTGAAGTTTAATTAATAATGCCGCGACCAAGACGATCGAATCTTTCCCGACAAAGCCGTAATGCAAGAAGAATACAAAATACTGCAAATGAAAGGACTGAAGAAGAACAAGAAATTGCACGTGAACAGCGCCGCGATAGTATGGCTCGACTTCGTGCTTCTCAATCACGAGAGCAAAGTGAAGCAGCCCGTGAAACAGCTCGGTTGGCAATGCAGAATCGTCGAGCGAACAACAGAAGTCAACAAATAGATAATTTGCGACGCAGAACAAGATATTTAGCTGATTTGAATCGAGCAGCGTTTCGATACGATTGCAGCAATGATTACAGCTTGCATCCTAGCGTTTGCATTGGGCAAATGGACGTTGTTTGCAAGTATTGTGGTGCATTAAAGTTTTCCGGAGAAACGCCTGGATTATGCTGCCTTAATGGTAAAGTGAAATTGCCAGTGTTGACTGCGCCACATGAGCCGTTGTATTCATTGCTTTCTGGCGAAACACAAGAATCACGCCACTTTCTTGCAAATACTCGAAAATACAATAGTTGTTTCCAAATGACGTCATTTGGGGCAGACATTATCGAAGAAGAAGGATTTAATCCGACATTTAAGGTATTTATTTTTGTACTTACATAGAATGTAGTTAAATAATAACTTACTTTATCTATTGGTATGTACTATATTTGCTAATACTGAACTCTACCCTCCCACAGAAAAAGTGTTTATAAACATGTTAATACTGTCTGGTTTTTATTTTGTAGATACAAGGACAAATTCACCATCGAATTGGAGCATTACTACCTTTCGAAGATACACAGAATAAATTTTTACAAATATATTTCATGGGCAACATGGAAGAACAACTTGATCGACGCCTAGGGATCAATGCAGGAATGAAGCGAGCAATTCTTCAAGACTTGCAGTGTCTGCTTCATGAACATCATGCGTTGGTCAGGTTGTTTAAGAGTGCTTTAGAGCGCATGCCAAATGATGACTATAAAGTTGTCATCAAAGCAGATAAACGACCATCTGGAACACACGAACGCACATTTAATGCTCCAACAGTAGACGAAGTTGCCATCCTGATTGTTGGTGAACAATTGGAAAGACGCGATATTGTGCTTACACGTCGCGATACTGGGCAACTGCAACAAATATCTGAAACTCATCGATCATATGACGCATTGCAGTACCCACTGATGTTTTGGCAAGGAGAAGATGGATATTATTTTAATATTAAAATGATAAATCCATTGAATGTTAAGTATCAGTATCTTAATAATGGTTAATGTCTGTATTATTTGCCTTTGAAATGGTTAATTATCAAATTTTTAATTACAGGTGAAGAAACTACAAAGAAAGTTAGCTCAATGAATTATTATGCATATCGTTTGATGATTCGTCAAAATGCTGACAACTATTTGCTGCGGTTTCGTCGATTGTTTCAGCAGTATTGCGTTGACATGTATGTAAAAATAGAAACGGAACGTTTAACATTTATTAGGTTGAACCAAGCCAAACTGCGTTCTGAGGAATACATACATTTACGTGATGCAGTTAGTACTGAAGGAAATGCAGCTAATATTGGTCGATTAACTATTCTGCCGGCGACGTACATTGGTAGCCCACGTCATATGCATGAATATGCACAAGATGCAATGACATATGTTCGTCATTACGGCCGGCCAGATCTCTTTATTACTTTTACCTGTAATCCAAAATGGATAGAAATTACTCAATTGCTGCTTCCCGGACAAACATCAAATGATAGACACGACATCACAGCACGTATATTCAGGCAAAAAATTCGGTCCCTGATGAACTTTATTGTTAAACAACGCATCTTTGGAGATACTCGATGCTGGATGTATTCAATCGAATGGCAAAAGAGAGGCCTGCCGCACGCACACATTCTTATTTGGTTAGTGGAAAGAATTCAGCCTGACCAAATAGATGATATCATATGTGCCGAGATTCCTGATAATGAAGTCGATCCAGACCTACATGATGTTGTTACTACTAATATGATTCATGGACCGTGTGGTGCCATCAACCCCCAATCACCTTGCATGGTCGATGGAAGGTGCTCTAAACGATATCCACGGAAATTAACGGCGGAGACTATCACTGGCAACGATGGGTATCCGCTGTATCGGCGTCGATCACCAGATGACAACGGTAGAACTGTCACAACGAAAGTGAAAAGAATGGATTTCGTTATCGACAACAGTTGGATTGTTCCATATTCGCCACTTATTTCTAAAACGTTCAAGACACATTGCAACGTTGAATACTGCAATTCAGTTAAGTCAATAAAATATATTTGCAAATATGTCACGAAAGGCAGTGATATGGCGGTTTTTGGATTGCAATCCTCGAATACCAACGATGAAATTTCACGCTATCAAGTTGGTCGTTATGTGAACTGTAATGAAGCGATTTGGCGTATATTCGCATTTCCCATTCACGAACGTCATCCTACTGTTATACATTTGGCGGTGCATCTGGAGAATGGTCAACGAGTATATTTCACGGCTTCGAATGCTACGCAACGTGCTGAAACACCTCCAGCAACTACATTGACCAGTTTTTTTGCAATCTGCCAAAGCGATCAGTTTGCACGAACTTTGCTTTACTCGGAGATGCCACGTTATTATACTTGGAATGCTTCTTCCAAGAATTTTCAAAGACGGAAGCAAGGTGATGCGGTTCCTGGGTATCCAGATGTGCGTTCTACTGATGCTCTTGGTCGTATGTATACAGTTCATCCAAAGAATAATGAATGTTTCTATTTGCGGTTGTTGCTGGTAAATGTGCGTGGGCCAACTTCATTTGAGACACAACGAACTGTTAATGGTGTAATATTCCCAACATATCGTGCTGCATGTGAAGAATTGAACTTATTAGAAAACGATACCCATTGGGATACGACAATCGCTGAAGCCATTATCTCTGCATCTCCAAGTCAGATACGCACATTATTCGCTATCATAATTTCGACATGTTTTCCATCAAACCCATGTAACCTGTGGCACAAATACAAGGATAGTATGTCAGAAGATATTTTACATCAAAGTCGTGTCAGTTCCAGAAATCACGATATTGAGATGAATGAGGAGATACATAATCGCGCTTTACTCTTGATCGAAGATATGTGTTACCTCATGTGCGGTAATTTATTAATCAGGTTAGGAATGCCAGCGCCAAATCGTGAAATGAATGACGCATTTAATCGAGAATTGGAACGGGAACGTGAATATAATCACCAGGAATTAGATTTAGTAGTCCAAAGGAATGTACCCCTGTTGAATTACCAACAAAAGGAAGTTTATGATACTTTAATGAAGGCAATCGCTGATGCTCTTGGTCGTATGTATACAGTTCATCCAAAGAATAATGAATGTTTCTATTTGCGGTTGTTGCTGGTAAATGTGCGTGGGCCAACTTCATTTGAGACACTACGAACTGTTAATGGTGTAATATTCCCAACATATCGTGCTGCATGTGAAGAATTGAACTTATTAGAAAACGATACCCATTGGGATACGACAATCGCTGAAGCCATTATCTCTGCATCTCCAAGTCAGATACGCACATTATTCGCTATCATAATTTCGACATGTTTTCCATCAAACCCATGTAACCTGTGGCACAAATACAAGGATAGTATGTCAGAAGATATTTTACATCAAAGTCGTGTCAGTTCCAGAAATCACGATATTGAGATGAATGAGGAGATACATAATCGCGCTTTACTCTTGATCGAAGATATGTGTTACCTCATGTGCGGTAATTTATTAATCAGGTTAGGAATGCCAGCGCCAAATCGTGAAATGAATGACGCATTTAATCGAGAATTGGAACGGGAACGTGAATATAATCACCAGGAATTAGATTTAGTAGTCCAAAGGAATGTACCCCTGTTGAATTACCAACAAAAGGAAGTTTATGATACTTTAATGAAGGCAATCGCTGATGAAAATGGTGGTTTATATTTCCTAGATGCCCCTGGTGGAACTGGCAAGACATTCCTTATGTCATTAGTTTTAGCAACTGTTCGGTCGAGATCCAACATAGCTGTTGCAGTTGCTTCTTCTGGAATAGCAGCCACATTGTTAGAAGGATGCCGTACGGCTCATTCAGCATTCAAATTACCGTTAAATCTTCAAACTATTGAAGAACCAACGTGTAATATTGCAAAACACTCAGCAATGGCCAAAGTTTTAGCGGCAACGAAAATCATAATCTGGGACGAATGCACAATGGCGCATAAACGTGCATTAGAAGCACTTAACCGAACTTTAAAAGATTTACGCAATGACTCGAGATGTTTTGGAGGAGCAATGGTTTTACTGTCTGGCGATTTCCGCCAAATACTGCCAGTAATTCCAAGATCAACGGCTGCCGACGAAATAAACGCTTGCCTCAAATCGTCAAATCTATGGCGCTATGTGAAGAAACTGCAGCTGACAACAAACATGAGAGTTACATTGCTTAATGATACATCTGCTGAAGATTTCTCGGAGCAATTGCTGACTATCGGTAATGGTCAAGTACCTGTCGATGAATCAAGCGGATTAATATCATTTCCAAATAATTTCTGTAATTTTGTCTCATCAAAAGACGAACTTATCAACAATGTATTTCCAAATATTATTTCTAACTACAAAAATAATGAATGGTTGAGTGAGCGAGCAATTTTAGCGGCTAAGAATAAAGACGTAGATGACCTGAACTACATAATTCAAAATAAAATCATTGGAACAATGCATTCATTCAAATCTATTGACTGCGTCACAAATGAAGATGAAGCCACCAACTATCCAATTGAATTTTTAAACTCTTTGGACGTGCCTGGCTTACCACCGCACAATTTACGCCTAAAGGTTGGCTCCGTAGTAATCATGCTTCGAAACATAAACCAACCAAAACTGTGCAACGGTACGCGTTTGGTGATTAGTAAATTAATGAACAATGTAATTTACGCTACGATAATGATAGGAAAATTCAAAGGTGAGGAAGTTCTCATTCCGAGGATCCCGATGATCCCAACCGACATGCCGTTTGAATTTAAAAGACTTCAATTTCCGATACGTCTTGCATTTGCCATGACCATCAACAAATCACAAGGCCAATCCTTAAAAGTTTGTGGTTTAAATCTAGAACATTCATGTTTTTCCCATGGTCAATTATACGTGGCGTGTTCACGGGTGGGAAGACCATCTGCGTTGTTTGTTTTTGCGCCTGATAATAAAACAAAAAATGTCGTGTATCACAAGGTGCTTAAGTGAAGAGCAACCTATGTACTAAAATACGAAATAATAATGAATGATTTTTGTAGTTATTTAATTTTTTTTTGTATTTTTTCCAATAAAAAAAAAAAAAAAAACCGCTTATTTATTGCCATTAAGGCGGAACAAAGTTCGCCGGGTCAGCTAGTAATAGTATAAAAGACGGATCCGCATTTCCAGTAAATGATTATGGATTTGATTCCTTCAACAAGAGCACGTGCATTGTGACTGGACAAAATGTGAGATGTATGTATTTTTCTTCTTTCTCATTTTTTTTGTCAATAGTTACTACAATGAACTATATTTACTCATAGAAAAAGCTCATTTCTAAACGAAATTTTATTGCAAGCGCACCCGGATTCGAAACTTGGGTGCCTTTTGCCTCCGAAATTCAATATTTATTAAAAAGAAATACGCCGGTGTCCATGACTTTATTCTTCTGGGGATATTATGACATGTTTTGGAGCGAATTGACGTGTTACTACGTATTGTTAAGATTGATATGGGGATGTTCTGCGCACGCGCTCGTGGTTTGTACAGTTGTCAAAGCAGACGCGGACGCAAGCGGGCCGCGCGGTGACGCAGTGCTCGATACACTAACGTCAATTTGTTAAATATGGGATTTTGAATCATGTTTGATAAACAATTGAGTCTATTTTTGCCACCAGCTCAAATGACATAACTTCTCTGAATACTAGACTTATCTTTGGTACAATGCCTACTAAAAACAGAGACGGGATGAAATAACTCCATGGTTTGACGAGCGAGAATATCGTGAAAAAACAATAAACCCGCGCTGGGCTGGTGTGGTGAACTACAGCACTCCTCGTCTCACTGGGAGGATTATGTCTGGCATAGACCCTCGACTTTCAAGCCTGTATTCCGTGAATTGGTCGGCAAAGGTGCACAGTAGATACATACATTTAAGCACACCTTTGAAATATTTTATATTTAATCGCTGTAGTAACGTTGATCCTAATTGAGACATCCTAATTGAGACTCCACTGGCTAGCCGAGATAAAATGGTATTTTGTCATTGCCAAAGATCAAAGTTGTTAAAATCATATTTGCAAACAGTAAATATGCATCACAATGAAGGTGGCAACAGCTAGCAGGGTGACGTCACGGTGCGGGTTTGGTTACATTGTTTTCGGGCCCGCACCTGTGCAAACGGCGGCGCGTGCACAGCCGGGTGGCCGCCGGCGCCGCCCGCCTTCAGCACCGCGGTTGTTAATGTTTGATGGATTCTCACGTTACAAGTGAAAATGTGAAAATAAAACACATTTTCAACAATGTTCAGTCAGACTACACATTGATGAAGTACCAGGATGTCATGAAAAGAGGGATGTCAAGTCTAATTCAAATTATATCTGCCACCATTCTTGCGTCATTAAACTATTGAATTTAATTACCTGGATAGGGATTACACTCGGAACCTATGGGTAATAAGGTCATTGACTCTTAAAAGTAATTAACAGTTAATCAAAATGTTAATACATACCTCTAAATTTATAGAAAATGTTGAGTTATTAAAAATAAGCGTCTCAAAACATTTTCCACTGCAAAAGCGATTTCTAATGTCATTGTAATTTGAATAATATAACCTTATAAGTGTGGGGGAAAAAGAATTGATACAGCATTTTCAGTAAAATAGATTCGTCTCCGTTGAGGAAGCACTACGTCAACATCTTAATTATTATTTAATTTATAAAGGTTTTGAGATAAAATTGAAATTGTCCTAATCTTTTTCTTTCCATCTTAAGACAGTAGTAGTATTAAAGACAATAGTAGTATTACCTCGGGCATGTGGGTTGGGGACATTCACACGTCAATCGTTAGTCATATGCTAGTTTCCTCGCGAAGTCATGTTCACCGTTCAGCAAGTGTTACCGTAGTTAAAAATATGACCTCAAATACCAAGCAGGTGTTGTTCTAGAAACACTCATCTGGTTTAGTTTCTTGGGTCAATTGGCTAACGTGACTTATTTTCCCTTGTGACCTACGACCTAATACCTTAACTTGTTCTCTCGGGTGTACGCCGCTGTATAAACAAAGCTTCAGCCCGAGTACACAGCTGCGCGCAAGCCGCGCGGTGACGGCTAAATGCATATCTCAAATGTACAAGCCAGTTTTATTTGACGTTTTTAGAGATACAGGTGTTCAGTTTGATGGTATTCGTACATTTGGAACGTTGGATTGTTTGAAAGTCGAGAATGAATAGATTGGATGGTCCGCATAACATGAGTCAGGGGCACATCGAACGGACGCGTCGTAACCGAGGTACCTAAAATATATTTCGTAAGATGCGACTGTTACCGATACCATGACGCTAATGGACTATACTACGCTACTTGGTGTCTTGGGTGTCTTGTTATTTGATAAATACGACCTGCACTTAGAGGTGAGCCGTTCAACTTGACTCTTTTTTAGGGTTCTGTACCCAAAGGGTAAAACGGGAACCCTATTACTGAGACTTCGCTGTCCGTCCGTCCGTCTGTCACCAGGCTGTATCTCAAGAACCGTAATAGTTAGAGAGTTGAAATTTTCACAGATGATGTATTTTTGTTGCCGCTATAACAACAAATACTAAAACACAGAATAAAATAAACATTTAAGGGGGCTCCCATACAACAAACGTGTTTTTTTTGCCGTTTTTATAGATGTACGGAACCCTTCGTGCGCGACTCCGACTCGCTCTTGGCCGGTTTTCTAAATGTAGTATGATGTATGACGATACAACCGAAACGGGGATGCTTCGTTCGTCTGACGAACCTACTTAAGACGAAGCGAGTATTTGAATTCTTTTTATTTAACTTAAAATTCTAGATTTCTTCGGGTGTATATCGTCCTTCATAGAAAGACCGGGCGCCAGCATCTATGTGACAATTAAATGAAGATAATTAGTAAATACAAGCGGCGCGAGATAAACCGGCCCCCATGACACCGGCACCCATGATCGGCTGGATGCGGGCCCGACACACGATAGCAAATCAACTGGAATTTTGTGACGTTTGATGTAAAGCTTTGAAGTTCATTTTAGGATTTTTTGAGCTTTTCTTTTGTTTTTATGTATGTACAAGTTTACTCTTTCATTAAAAGGATTTTTCAAATAGTATGTCTTAGATAAAAAAAAAACTGTTCGACCATCACAGAAAAAAAAATTATTGAAATTTTGTAGGTACTTACCATCTAATATTATCTCTATGTTATAAATATTTTATACTAACTACTTACAAAAACCAATAGTTAGTTGGCTGTAGGAAATGCATCTGAGATCAAAGTACAGCATCGCAGCGCAAAAAAGCGACTCTATTATAAATGGGTCTTCAATTTGCTGTCGCTACATTCATCGTCCCGCATGCGGGCTCGTTGGAGAGACGTAGCGTTAACGCTCAAGCGACATGCCCGCACCGCGTCGCTGCGATAAGTCCCACTCGACTCTACCATAGCTCTACTTAACTCTACCATCATCGATGCTCAAAGCAAATCCGCCTCTGATTCGACATTATTTTTTTACCCAACTACCGTAGAATCAGCTGCCTCTACCTAAAGAGTTAAATAAATTATTATTACAAAAAGTTTCTACAGCTGTGAATCATTAATTTTCAATATTAGGTATATATGATAATAATAGACAAGCCGCAATATTGTGAACTGGTAACCAGATCCCTAATTATAATACCATATCTAATTAACTTTTCGGATATTTACAGACAGCTGACAGTGTAGCTAGTATAACCCCAACTCTTCGCGAAGGCTGTCTAAAAAGCGGCTCTATCACGACTTTGGGGGGTATCAAATTAATGAGCTACAAAAGATTACGTAAAATATACAGAGTGTTTCAGAAGTCCCAAATAATACTTCGACGTTTGCATCAGTATCGGGTATACAACTGAATGGTATACAAATTTGATTGAAATTCGACCATGTTTTTCTAATTATTTTTTCATCGTCAATTTCTATAACTCGTAATTATCTCGAGTCCTATGTAAAATTTGCATGTTCTGTTTTGTGAATATTGGTAGTCGCCCCTCATATGTGTAGTTTATTTACACTCCTGAATAGGGTTACGGATGTACCCAAAGGCCAGAACATGATACTAGTGACAAATATTTAAAGGTCTGTAACTCAGAAACTATAATAGTTAGGTATAAACTGTCTACACTAAGCATCAACATATGAGCTACAGTATATGTACCTAAAGTATTATTTCGGACTTCTGATACGCCCTGTATAAGTAGCAAATTGTGACATAATTTTTGTAACAAGTATTTTACCAATTCTTGAGTGATTAACGAGTGTAAGATACACGCTTAACTCATCACAATGACAATAAAAAACATTTCATAGGAGTGAAGGTGAGAAAGATGGCTGATAAATCCCAAGGTAAGTCGCTTTGTGCTTAGTTGTGTCTACTAAAAATAAAGATTGTTTACGTATTGCCAACGTAATAGACATTATTGAGGGTAATCCCTACTTAATGGGGGGAGAAAGTGGAGGAGGGGGAGGCTCCGATTAATCAGCGCAACACTATTAATCATGGCGCGCTGTCGGGAGGACACCTGCGCGCCATTCATGAGAAAAAATCTTACTCACAAATATGTTAATAGATGAGTTGTAAAAACATTTACACGCCACTATGATGGCGAAAAGTCTGTTAAGTCATGATGCACGTCCTAGGGCCCGATTTTCGATTGATAGACATCATCTTTATTCGAGATATGTCGAGAAAAAAAATGGACCAATTTGACGTTTTGTCACAACTAACCACAACTATCAATGATATGGTAGATATCTTTAAATGTCACATAACAATATTCGTATTATAAGTGTACTTACCACGTTTCATACATGGAAGTACAAACAATGGCTACCCAAAACTCGTCTGACATTTAAATCGAAAACACCTGAACACGCTCCCACACAATTTGATCTAGCATCGCTGCTCTGATTGGTTTGGTTTTAATCAAAGTTTTGCCGGCGCGGGCCGTGCGGCTGACACCTCGATTATGCCAGTTCCTGCTCCATTTTGAACACACTCGATTACTAAAAAACTGTGTCGACAACGTCACCGCATTCGTTCTTTACGTTTTTTTAAATTCGGAAAATCCCTCTTAATTCAATTGTTTTCAGCTTATAAACCATATACTACATATAAACCAATACTTATGAATCGTTTAATTAACAAAGAAATAATAGTATCTCTACTATATTTATTCGGAATACAATTAGGAATAACGAGAGAAACTCTATGGTTACTCTTTTCCAACAAGGATTCATTAATTGATTCATTCTGTTACTCCGAGTTTTTTCTACTACTACAGCCCTTTTAACGTCCCACTGTTGGGCACGGGCCTCCCCTCAATGTGAGGAGGATTTCAGGCCATAGTCCACCACGCTGGCCTAGTGCAGGTTGGCAGACTTCACACATCTATCGAGAACTATAGACAGACATGTTGTAGACATGTTCCCCCAGACGTGCCGGTTTCCGCACGATGTTTTCCTTCACCGTTTCATAGCAAGTGATAATCTCGGATGAAAATGAGATTCGCACATAAATCCCAGAGGTGCGAGCCGGGGTTTGAACCTGCACACTTTGATTTGCTAAGCGTGCGTTCGACCACTCGGCTACCACTGTTTTTTTCTAATTCAGTCTAATTATGATGGGTGGACTTTTTGACACAACTATTTCAATCTACTTTAAATGTCACGAACATTTAAAATTTTATTTTAGTGCAAAGATATTTTAAGTTAACGTGTAAAATTATCAACTCAAATATCAGACATCGTCTATGTATTTCAACAGTTGTATAGTATTGTATAACTCCTGTACATCCATCTAGTCGTCATAGTAACATCTCTCGTGGGAACACGCAGGTGGCGACGCTATTTTTCTTCCATCCAGACTAACAATTATGTTAATGCTATCATAATTATCAAGATGGCGGCATGATAATGTTAATTATGTATAAATATTATGAAATTTTGATAACTAAAGTTGACAAGTATTTTTTATTCGAAACTGTTATAGACGAATAGTTGTCATCATAGGACTCTTTGCGTGCACTGGGCATTTTCCCCATTTATTGTGGTATTAGCACAGATCTAAAATTCGTTCGCTTCATCTTTAGTCTATGGGTAAATAGTGTTAGTTGTAGAAAGTGATTTTCACGTGCCCTCCAAGATTCTCTTCGTGGTTACCAAGAAGTAAATTCCATATTTAACTGACTTTAATAACGAAGGAGGTTCTCAATGCGATCCATGTTGTTGAATGTCTTAATGCCCGTTTTACTAATGCTAGGCGACGCCTAAACGAGATGCCTAAATTTGAAAGGGCTGCCAGTTATCCCGTCCCACACCCCTCCATTGTGCACCAGCATCCAAGCCTCTGATATCAGGTAGTTTGGTGTAAAAGCCTTAATCCTACGTTTAGGCTGGCGTCGAGTGTTGAGCCGATGGCCTGCTGGTGACAGCTCGATTACGTACCCCCCTACTTCCCCGGACCTCATACCCCCTCCACAACCCCCACCCCGCCCCCGCACGCCCCCGACCGCACGCCACTTTGCAAGCACTGTGTTTGCATTCTGTGGTTGAGATTATTAAATAGTAATTATGATTTTTGGTGCATTGAGTTGAATATTTATTTTTGTTGAGGTTTAGACAGCTGCAGCTTATGCAGTCCAAACGCTGGTAAACAATAACAACTTGCCCCTATTGGACTTTCAGGGAATGATACCACTAGTATAATACTACTACTACTACTACAGCCCTTTTAACGTCCCACTGCTTGGCACGGGCCTCCCCTCAATGCTAGGGGGATTCCCGCTATAGTCCACCACGCTGGCCCAGTGCGGGTTGGCAGACATCACACATCTATCGAGAACTAGTCTAGCTTAAGCTGGGAACATAATTGGGCTGTATATGATGCTTCACTGTAAAGAATATTCCTCTATTGCACATTTGACCTCGTGAACCTTTGAGTAAACCGTTCGGGCCTGTGTTTGCGTCGTCGATGACGTTTTGTTGCAAAACGAACTTCTTGTCAGAGTAGATTCGGTTGGATTTAATACTGGACTTAAGTTATTTATAATGCATGATATCTAGTAATCGTGGAAGACCCGTCATCGAAATCTGACAAGATGTATTGATCAGAAACCAGCATTTAAATCGATTCAGGTGTTTTGGAGATAGGTTGCCACAGACGCTCGATCATATCCTTAAAAAGTATGCGAATGAATTGAACTTATTATTATTATAAGTGGCTTATTTATGATTCACATAAATTTAATTTCCCTTTATCCTAATATTTATGAAAATCAGTTCAAGAAAATTATTTACAAAAAAAATATATTTTTCTATATCATCGATAATTGTAATCCTTTCTGCCCCCGGCCGCCCCCGCCCGGGCCGTGGGCGGCTGGGGGCGGAAACATCTGTGCCGGCAATCCCTTACAGGCACCCGTCAACCGCACCACCACCAAACGTTTATTTATTTGAAGACCCCTAAATTGATTCGTTTGATATGTTATTGGTGTACGAGACATTTGTTCTGTAAAGTTTTTAATAATATTTTGTACGGTCCTGCGGTGACGAGACGCTCTTCCTGTTAATACTGTAACTACTTGGTTTAGTGGTTCGAGCATAGGTCTCAACTACGCAAGCGATGCGGACGCTCTAATCAGTACGTCATTCATGTTATGAGCTGTCAGTAACCTGGGAACTCTGAAAACTGTTCAAACGATACCATTAGTTCCAGTAGGCGGGTCTCGGGTAGAGCACTTGTAATATTGATAATCGACCAAATTAAGGCGCCTGGTAGCCGATAGCAAACATTTGGAATATGGTGAAATTTAATATGTACCTAGTTTAGGTTCCTGGGGGTAAGTCTCGCATGATCGACATTATCTATAATTTGACATTGTCGAAACAAAACGAAAAAGTTCAATCAATTTGGCATTTTATTTCGACATATGTCAAATTAGAGACAATGTCGATATGCGAGAATTGCCCCCCTGCTCCCTTACCACCACCTGTCTTGCAGCAACGTTTTTACAAGCTTTATATATTAACTTGCAATGTATGTGTGTCCGGGTGGAATCTTGCAACTGAATTTTAAATCAGCTATCTTTGTATGAAGAATTGAGAGCTTTGATTTGAAAGATTGAATTGAAAGATTGAGCTGAAATTTGGTATACACGCTTATTCTGGATGACAATGCATGTTTACCTAAGTGACGTCACTCAAGATGGCGGAATAGTTATTTTTTCTACACTAACACAGTATAGGTATCAAATGAAAGGGCCTGCTGAGGAGAACACGAAAACTAAAGGCAATTAAATAAAAGCTTGTTTTTTAAAAAGTTTTTTTTAATAATTCTTTTGGTGTTTGACAATTAACTTAGAAAAAAATCTGTCAAAAATTGACAGTAACTATACTTAGAGGTGGTGGTCATACCTCTGATATTTTTTGCATACAAAATCTGTCACCAAATGTTATATATTTGCGACAAGTACCCAATGTCTGTGACAGGCCCTTTGTTCCAAAATGAAGCATAAAAATGCGCATTAGCACGCTTAGCCCGGTGTTATACGTTTTCCTAAATGAAAATCCATATAACAAGCCGGCTGGCGGCACGTGGCGGTGACACGGGAGGTAGGGCGGCTGGATGAGGCTCGGGTTGAGTGTTGTTGGTGAGCGTGGATTAAGAGGTCGGTATGAGCGTGGTTATACTTTTTACTCTTAAATTTATGGGAATTTACATTCATCTACACACCACTTACGATATGATTCTACAATGCATGTGAACAGTGTGACAATGGTTAGTGATTGCATCCTAAATTTTATTATAAGCACGGAAGATTTTGAGAGGTTTTGACTTTATGAGATGAGATTATGCTGAAATTAAAATACATCGTCACGCATGTATTCCCCGAAGGGGTAGGCAGAAGTGCACTGTAGTGCACCCACACTTCGCCGATGTATTTTGGTCCCAATGTAATAGGGGGCGAGCCTATTGCCATTATACCGGGCACATTCCCCCTCAATACGAAGGAGATTTGGGTCATAGTCCACCACGCTGGCCCAGTGCGGGTTAGTGAACTTCACACGCCTTTCTACAGACGTGCAGGTTTCCTCACGATGTTTTCCTTCACCGTTCAGCAAGTGGTAATCATTGTTGAAAATGACATTCGCACAAAATTATCTCAGAGGTGCGGGCCTGGGATTTGAACTTGCACCCCTTACGTTCAAGGCGGGCGTTCTTGCCCACGAGGCTACCACTGCAGAAATTAAGATTCTTCAAAAACTTATATATCAGCGGGAATGGTGTTTGAAATGTTTTACATCAATGACGACGTATTATCGAAAAATCTACAAAAACTCTTATGGTGTAACTACATTTGTCAGACTAATAATTATATTGGATTAATTTCTAAGTCATATCTAGAATCCTGCATCACAGTCCACATTCATTAAAATTTGCCAAACCGTGCGCCGTCCGCGGCACCTGACGCCCCGCGCCAGCAACCAACACAATCGCTCCTACCACATACATTACTTCCCCAGCGCAGACGCCGGCGGCCGCACCCGGCGCCAGCTAGCAATGGATGCTGAAGTTGGCGATAGTTTCAACACAGTACAAATTATTGTATCCAGTAAGGATTTTCGATACATTTTTGCACATTTTGCGGGAAATGAGGTCGTGATTAGCTCTAGGAATAACGTAAGGTTGTGAAGTCGTTGGTTAATCTATCCTCCAGCAAAGATTATTGAAAGGTACGAAAGATCATAAACATAATGCAAATAAGGGTTAAGGGTTGATATGCCCTATTGATTTGTATGTACCTCTAACACAAATTAATGGCATAATTAATACAGCAATTTGTTTTTTCAAATACATCCACCTTTAGTTATTCGTTTTAAGAAAATTAATATACAACGCTAATACGCAATGCAGCATTTAATGTAATATATAAAATCCGCTGAAGTTGGCACGCAGTGTACAAAAAGCAGAGTCGGTTTATTAGAAATTCATTTAATAATATTGTGCAGGCAGCATTCAAGAAACGCCCCGTTTCTCTAACGCCTCGTATTTTTTTAACGAGATGTTATCGATAAAATAAAGTAGGTCATGAAGGTTCTCAATGGAATCCCCCTTCGTCTTCCAAACACGAATTGTTGGTCATATCAATAACGATTCGTATAACAAACTAACATAAAATCGTGGATAGTTAATTAGGCATCTATGATATCATATTAACAACAAGATACAAAATCATATACGCAAAATTCCATAATACAATTCAGTCCTAAGATAACAGTTCCGGGAACCAGCAGCTGTGCCTACCCCTTGTTGGGTAGCATTAGCATAACGCCCCGCATGGGAACCGCCATATGGCTGTGGTCTGCGGGACCCCGGGGCAGATGGCGAGCAACTTGGGCACTCTCCTGGAAGGCTATGGTATCCTAGTACCTATATACATATTGACGAGTGAATATTTTATATTTACTAAAATAATTTCCTATTGCAAATATGGTATTTTTGAACCCACGGTATTAGTAGCGATGCTGATGTACGCCAATTAAAATATACATAACAAAATTTTAGTCTAGTTTATTCTTACACTTAACTAGAAAATTTTATAATTATTATGTTATTTTTTCCAGTATATGATGTGCCACGGGATCTCAGTTATAAACTGTAAATAAAACATTATGGAAATTAAATTACCTTACTGTCAACCGTCAATAAGTAAAGCACCGAAGGCTTCATTATCTGAGGCTTAACTTGTAATGTCTTATCGACATTCATTTCGTTTAGAAACGCTTTAAATCGGTCCTCGGTTTTCATCTTTTTAAATCAATTTTGAAAGAAGATGATACCTACAATGTTATAGACTTGTAAATAGTTATAACCCTCTCGCATTCAAGTACATAATTATTGGTTCACGGCGTATTTTCTCGTGTATACAAAAGAGCTTAAGAGAGGATTATCAGTACCGCTCGCTGGAGTATCCATTATCCTAGAATTTCTGCATTAAAAAACCGACAAACGCAATAAATTCGGCAGCAGCCCCGTCCCATCTGGCGCCGCCGCTGTCCAAACACGACCGGACAAACAGAGGCGCGTGTATATCAGGATAATTGTGGATTTTCACTGCAATACTACCGTTTGTTTTGAGATTTGCCTGATTTATGGTGTTACGGGGCTCCTATTGTTTGTGCCATATAGTACAATTGTTATTTTGCAATTAAATTTCTGTGCTGTATTTACGAATATTTCCAAAACCGTCTACAATGGCATTTTTTTAAAACAAAAATGTTCTCTAGTGTCATTCTATATGGATCATAACTTTTTAGACATTTGAGAATTATTCCATGAATTAGCTACGCTCTCGTAGCAAGGTCTACGCTTGACGGCGTAGCGCGTAGTAACCAACTACGGCCTACGCAAGGCCTACGCAAGGCCTACGTAATAGGCCTTTTTGCTACGACTGAGCAGACTTTCTTGTTCCACAAAGGAAACGTTTTATCTCTTTGCCTGTTTATGATATGGTAAATTCCAAAATAAAAAGTATACGGGTTGAATTGAGAACCTCCTCTTTTTTTAAATTGGTTAAAGAGATAAACCGATTTTAATTATATTGTTCTGTTTGACAGCTAATCAACGACAAGTTTCTTGTTTTACAAAAATATATCATTATCATTCCGGTATTTCCAGAAGAGGTGGGCAGAGGTGCACTTCAGTGTAAAATGTAATTTGCAATTCCAAAAAAAAATTACTAATATGTTTTTATGAACATCTTAATTTGTATGTTTTCATGAAACTACTATAAGAGGCATTTAATACATTTCTACTGTCCCTAATCTCGAAACTGCGCGTAATGATGGTGAGTGCGTGTGGCGTGTGACGTCACCAGCTGTGATGCATTTTTCAAACCCCTGTCACCAGCTTTAGTCCGGACAAAAACTATCCCTGTGCTATACAGGGTAGGACTACCTACCCATTGAACAAGATACATCTTACCCCTATCTGTATATAATGATATTACAAAGCACTTTTGTACTGCAAAAAGTTTTTGCAACTCAACTTTAATAAATATACGAGTGTTGTTTTTTTATAATTGATGTTTTGTGATGGCAGGAATGTGATCATATTTTCGAAAAAGTATTTATTGAAATGTACAAGGTTTGCAGTTAAAAGTATTTTTTACATTATTACTGAGTGTACAAAATACTTATGCCTTTTTTTTATGAGATAGGGAGACAAACGAGCAGACGTTTCACCTGATGGTAAGTGATCAACGCCACCCATGGACACCTGCAACACCAGGGGCATCGCATGTGCGTTGCCGGCCTTTAAGGAATGAGTAGGCTCGTTTCTTGAAGATACCTTTGTCGCATCGGTCCGGGAACACCGCTGCAGGAAGTTCATTCCACAATGCCTGTTTTCACATAACACTAAGAGTCGCCATAACATAAAGCTTATATATAAAGCAGTTGCCAATTTGAGTGTTTTCATATTTAGACGTTTCCTTAGTTATTGAAAATGAGAATTGCTTAAGTAATATTTTTGCCTTTACAAAATTCTGGCTATTTCAGCTTCCTTATGTAATATAATACATCATCATCACGCCTTTATTCCCCGAAGGGGTAGGCAGAGGTGCACTGCAGTGCGCCCACACTTCGCCAAAGTATTTTGGTCCCAATGTAATAGGGGGCGAGCCTATTGCCATTATACCGAGCACATTCTCAATCAATACGAGGGAGATTTTGGACCATAGTCCACCACGCCGGCCCAGTGCGGGTTGGTGAACTTCACACGCCCTTCTATAGACTTGCAGGTTCTATAGACCTCACGATGTTTTCCTTCACCGTTTAGCAAGTGTTAATCATTATTGAAAATGACATTCGCACATGAAATTTATCTTAGAGGTGCGGGTCCGGGATTTGAACTTGCACCCTTTACGTTCAAGGCGGGCGTTCTTGCCCACAAGGCTACCACTCCTTATATAATATATCCTTTTATAATCAGTTATTTTATAAAAACTTGACACATTTACAGTGAGATTGTAAGTAGTTTATAAATGAATTTAGTGGTTGACCAGACTAGGTACAATAAGAAATAATATCTTGAGATTATTTTCCATAGTACCAGATTACCGTACAAATTGAAACCAGTGCGTTCAACGCCATCTGTCGCGGGCTGCGATCTTTTCTATATTAATGCCGGCGACAGCTGGACCGCCTCCAGCCTCCCCCCCACGTCCCCCCACGTCTCCCGGCTGCCCCCGGCGTAGGGGTACCAATATAAACGGTCCTAAGCAAATATCGGACCGTCTGATAAGGGGTGATCGATATTTTTAAGTTATTGTTAAGTTTTTGGATTTATGTGTCGTCTACTTGCGTAGTTTGGCGATTTTAAAAAAATATTAGCCCACTGAATGAATTTCTTATATGGGTCAATAGCATAGAGTATCTAGAGTACCGATAACGACTTCACTCTTCGTATAGGTCTGCGGCGATTTTTCCGCCATTGTTGTTATCTATGTTGTATGTGCCCGGTATAATGGCAATATACTCGCCCCCTATTACATTAGGACCAATATACATCGGCGAAGTGTGGGCACACTACAATGCACCTCTGCCTACCCCTTCGGGAAATACAGGCGTAATGATGAATTTTTTTTTTTATCTCATGTACCTTTAGTATACGGCAACTATATGGGAAAACAACAATGGCGGATACAGATAAACCAGAAAAATTTACCGCAGCGCGGGCTAGATATGCCATCTCCGTTATAATATATCCATGGTCAATACAGTTCGTTTTGGTATTGACGTCTAAATGTTTTGACGCGAGCATTTTGACGCTCCAGTTTAACTCAATTATATGACATGCACTGTCAAAGCCTTTATCTATACAAGGTGTAACAGAAGTCCGAAATAATACTTTGACGTTTGTGTCAGTATCGGGTATACAACTGAATGGTATAAAAATATGATCAAAATTCATACATGTTTTCCCAACTATTATTTCGTCGTCAATTTCTATAAATCGTAACATCCCGAGTACATTGTAAAATTTGCATGTTCTTTTTTCTGAATATTGGTAGTCGCCCCTCATAAGTGTAGCTTACACTGCTGAATAGGGTTATGGATGTACCTAAAGGCCAAAACACGATACCCGTGACAGATATTCAAAGCTGTATAACTTAGAAACTATGATAGTTAGGTACAAACTGTCTTCACGAAGCATACTCATATGAGCTTCTGTGTATGTACACAAAGTAGAATCAGAATCAGAATATTTTTTATTCATATAAACCAATGCAGGCACTTATGAATCGTCAATAAATAGTAAAAATAGTAGCTCTACCAGTATTATTTCGGACTACTGATACACCCTGTATACATATAAGAGCTATAATTTTCATACCGTCATTTCTTTCTCGCCAGCTCATAGATTTTCCCCACAACTGAATTTATAGCGATTAGCGAGCAAAACGCGTATTAAACCCCTAGTAAAGCACTTAGTATTTTTCCCTGTAGAACCCTAGTAGGTATGTCATTTTATCTTTTCCCGGTAACCTACTTAGGTAAACTTATTTCGGTAAATGGGATGAGTAAATTCAGTAAAGGTAGATGTACGAAATAAATTTAGAAATCCCATTTGATACTTATATCATTATCCCTTCTTGATGCTACCTTTTTTGCTAAATAAGGGCAACTCTTTTTTATTCGGGATGGTAACAAAATATTGATTTATTTCTCGTAAAAGAACAGGAACATATTTTAGTCTCCCACACAGTGGTCTATACGTTATTTAAAAAAATGCACCAAACTAAACTGCACTAAACGAAGCGTATTGCTGTCCTTATTACCACCGTAATATTTGAGGAAGATGACAATATTTCGAGTATTGGAAATAATTTAGTTGTAGTTTCTGTACAGGATAATCGACATTAATAATATTATTCACTTTAAATATATGTATTTGCATGACAGCTCCATATTTCTTTGTGTATTTGCAAGTTATGTATAAAGCTTTTTTGTTAGTTAATAATTAGGTTAACTGCGTTAATTTTTATAACTAGTAATTTTAGTTTTGCGTGATAGTATTAACACTAGCTTTTGCCCGTGTTCTGATATGCAACTTTGTTCTGATTTTGATTATTCTTACCCGTGCGTACATGAGAATAATCATTGTTCTGCAAAATCTCATGTGAATATAAAACTCGTATTAGTGTTCTTATTATAGTTGGAGATAAGTAACAAATATGTATTAGTTATAATTAGATAGATGGAGTTAGAGTACATTAATGTACATCAAACATTGAGAGACAAAGAAAGCATTATTAAAGTATAATTATAGTTAATGTAATATTATTATTTTGTCATGCACGAGTGGCATCATGTAATATTACTTTACGTACTTATCTGTTATAAATTTCATTCATATAATTTCTATTATAAACATTAACAAAAAACAAAAACCGACTTCAAAAACCTAGGTGCACTAAAAAGCTACAAATAACCTTACAATTCATTACATTTGGAGTAGGTGCCAATCAACGTCGGACAAGGCAAATACACACATGAATTGGCACCGACTCCAAATGTAATGAATTGTAAGGTTATTTGTAGCTTTTTAGTGCACCTAGGTTTTTGAAGTCGGTTTTTGTTTTTTGTTAAAAATAATTTTTTTTCACGATTTTTAGTGTCAATAATCGTTGAAAATTTGCAAATATTATCACCTTATAACAGCCCTTAAAAAAGTAAAAATTTACAGCCAAAAAAAAAATCACCCCCCCTAACCCCCCTTTCCACCCCTTTGGGGGTGGGTTTCGATATATTTTGTATGTTAAATATATTTACAGAGTTTCAAGTCGTTCAAAAAATATTTTTGAAATTATGTGACCTTCAACCCCCCATTTCACCCCCAAGGGGTTAGATTTCTGATAATATTTTGAAAATGGGACCAACCTTGAAGAATTCCCTAGCAAACCTAAAAAAAAAATTCGAAATCGGTCGACAGACGCCGGAGATATGCGGTAACATACATAAAAAAATAAAAAAATAAAAAAAATCATACGGGTCGAATTGAGAACCTCCTCCTTTTTGAAGTCGGTTAAAAATAATAGTGAATAATAAACATCATCAACAGTGCCAGGGAGTTACCAGAGCGCTTAAAATATTAATAAAACATGAACACATTATAATATACACAGCAGCTCCGCAGCTTTCCCTGTGCCGGCAAATGTGAGACGCCATTGTGGTATACACACGACGCACAAACGGACACTTTCATTCTTTATTCTAAGCTCATATTGAATCTAAATGGTTTTTCTTGCACGTACTCGTATATCGTCTCCACAGTTGATACAACTACCACAATGTTTTGTTCGCTCTACTATACATATCTCGTCACATTTCAATAAGTTTTGTTACAGCTACATTATTCTCGTCCTAGAGTGGAGACCGCGAATCGGCAAACGTAGTGTAGGACGTCCTGTGACTAGGTGGAGCGACGACATACGCAAAGCGGTGGGTAGTGACTGGAAAAGAAGAGCCGAAGATCGGTCTCAGTGGCGCATCTTGGGAGAAGCCTACGTCCAGCAGTGGACTGTCACCGGCTGATGATGATGATGACATTATACTATATTGTCTTTACTCTCATGTTTAAAGCAAACAGAATACATAGTGAATTTTACGATACTTAATATATTACACCGAACAAAATGTAAGAGTTGTCTCGTTTTTTATTGTTTTTTTCTGGAATTTCTGTCAGTACATAAGCGTCTCCACAGCTATCCCTGTGCCAGCGGGACCGCAGATGCGTGTGACGTAAGCTAGATATAAACACGGGCCACGTGCGGGCCATATGCTCCGGGGGCGTGCCACTATTTATATGCGCACTGGCCCGAGCCGCGGGCGCGGCTGAGAACTGCCGCTCTGATTTATGATGTATCGCGGCTGATCTTAGAAAGGATTGGCAGAGAGACTTAATACTCCAACACGTTGTTATTATGTTACCTTATTTGTTTGAGTCCCATTTTAGTGATCGTTTGCCCTTTGCAAGATTCAAACGCCAGGCATACTTGAACGCCAAGAGGTCTGTCAATACCAAACGAACTTTGAGTCAATAGACATTAAGATTGAATTTCAGTGGTAAAAGTCAAGTTGTCATTGTCATGTCGTTGCAGAATGAACTTTTTCTATGAGTCAATAGAGTACGTTTTAATATTGGCAAAAATTTGACACGCGCTTTCTTACGCTCCGGTTTGCTTAATGTTAAATTCAAACGTTATCAAGTGGATCAAAATTGTGTGCTTGTATTATTGCACTATTTGAGAATACTTAGCTCCTAGAAGTGTGTTAACGGCTGTTTTTTTTAAATTATTTGAAGGTATTTTACTAGTTATATAATTGATCTTTGAGATTAAAATAAACCAAGCGGAGGAAAATTACACGACACGTTTTTATTCAACAATAGTTGTAAGTGACATTAACAAATGACAGTAGCTAGTAGACAGGTTGACATTTGACAGATGACATTACGGTTATTCAGTCGTGGTTGCGTTCCATTTCATCATTATTGTAAATATTATAAGGTTCCAATGAATCAAACGAACAATAAGTATGCCTATTTTATTAATATTGTATTTATTATATAATATATATATATAATTTGACTATATTTGTATTTAATATTAGACTGCCGTGAGTATAATTCTTCTCTAGTATTGTGGCAAAGGTGCTGTCTGCTCTCAAGGCATTGCTGCTCCTGAGAATGTATTACTCGCATTTATCATTTTGAAAAGAGTAACCATTGAGTTTCTTACCGGCTCTTCTCAGTGGAAGCAGCATTCCGAACCGGTGGTAGAATCTGCTTTTTGGCCTACACGAATAAAAAAAAATTGATTTTGATTTTAAAATATAATTTTGATATTATAATAATGGCAATAGGCTCGCCCCCTATTACATTGGGACCAAAATACATCGGCGAAGTGTGGGCAAACTACAGTGCACCTCTGCCTACCCTTTCGGGCAATACAGGCGTGATGATGTATTTATTAATTTACTTCTGTAATACATTCAGAATGTTGATTGTTTTACAAACTAATCAATAACTGATGTTTTATATAAAATTGCAAAGAATTCACAACCAATTTTGAAAACCATTCCCAATAGGTATCATTCAGTTTCAAGTGAAACACGCCGTGTCTGGCGCGCTCAGTTCAACGTCATTTCGGTCTAGGCATTTTTAACTGTCGGATTTCCTAAGAAAAATAAAAGTAAATCGTTGAAACTTTAAATAAAATTGCAGTTTGTTTTGACGCCGGCGAGTGGCTCTTGAAAATTTAATGTGTATTTATAGAAAACAGTTTATATAGCTACCCGAATGGGCATTGTATATTATTTCCTGTTTTATATAAACTACGGATTCCCATGGTCTGGCGTCTGGTGACGTCATTATGTTACACACGTCAACTCACGTGATTTAAGAAAAACCGGCCAAGTACGAGTTGGACTCGCGCACGAAGGGTTCCGTACCATTATCTATAAAAACGGCAAAAAAATCACGTTTGTTGTATGAGAGCCCCCTTAAATATTTATTTTATTCTGTAGTATTTGTTGTTATAGCGGCAACAGAAATACATCATTTGTGAAAATTTCAGCTCTCTAGCTATCACGGTTCATGAGATACAGCCTGGTGACAGACGGACGGACGGGCGGACAGCGAAGTCTCGTTTTACCCTTTGAGTACGGAACCATAAAAAGCTAAGTTCATTTCACACGTTGAAGCAGTCTGCTCGATTATCACTGCTTGGGAACGGATATGCAGTGGCAGATTATGAATGCAAGCGTATAACAAGAGCTGTCGAATTACAGGACTCCCGTAAATAGTCAGCCAGCTTTACCGTACGAAAAAGCATCACACATAATGCAGACATGATGGATGTGTGGAGTGACGCGAATGGATAAGGTGAGAAATGTGTATATCAGAGGTAGTATAAAAGTGGCGCCCATAACAGAAAAAGTAAGAAGTAGGAGATTAGAATGGTTTGGACATGTGATGAGAAGAGATGAAAATCATGTGACTAAAAGAGTGATGAGTATAAATGTGGACAGATATAGAGCGAGAGGAAGCCCCAAGAAAATATGGATGGACTGTATAAAGGGTGATATGAATGAGATCAGAGTGGATGTCAGTATGACGGCAAAGCGAGATGAATGGAAGAATAAGACATACTGCGCCGACCCCAAATAATGGGACAAGGTAATGCAAATGATGATGTGGACCCACATTCCACCTATGTCTTTTCGTCCCAATTTAATTGTGCGCTACATACCTATATCCATGGTCATTACATCGGGCACACTTCCCCTCATTGCAAGGGGGATTTGGGTGAATTACACATCTGAGTTTCTCACTATTTACCTTCACTGTTGTGGGAGTGATTATTTTCACACTTTCCTTCAAATTAAAAAAATATACATGTACAAACTATATTGAATTGTACCTATTGGTAGGCACAATAGTGTTATGAAATGCGACTGTAAATATTACTGTTCAAATTTGATTGTTTTACTTGAAGTCAAGTTTATTTTAGGTCGTATGCAAACTCCTTTACTCAAACCCGGCTTCACAGGGCAGGGTCTCTTGGGCGGGCGGCTCCAACCCCCGCCCCCCTCATAAGCGCAGGTGCTCGCCCAGGTGTCGCCTATCGAATACGGTTTTTACTTGCGCACGTAATTGATGAACGTAGTTCCACGGCTCAGTTGTGGCCCTCGCTACAAAGGGTAGGCAGACTTGTAATTAACACAGGTGCTGTTATATCAATTAACCAAGGGAGAGTTTGAGTTGTTAACTGAATGAACTATAATTACATGATTACTAATGAATTTACGCTTACTTGGCTATTGCAGTACCTTTTAGTGTTAAGCCCTACGAAAGACGCGAGTTTTTGTCAGTAGAAAAAGTTTCAGTTTTTAACATAATGTCATCGATGATGGATTATTGTGGATTTTACCAATGAAATGCAATATTTACTTATATTACTACTTCTACTACTACAGCCCTTTTAGCGTCCCACTGCTGGGCACGGGCCTCCCCTCTATGTGAGGGGGATTCAGGCCTTAGTCCACCACGCTGGCCCAGTGCGGGTTGGCAGACTTCACACATCGATCGAGAACTAGACAAGCTCCCTCAGACGTGCAGGTTTCCTCACGATGTTTTCCTTCACCGTTACATAGCAAGTGGTAATCTCGGATGAAAATGAGATTCGCACATAAATCCCAGAGGTGCGAGCCGGGGTTTGAACCTACACACTTTGATTTGCAAGGCGTGCGTTCGACCACTCGGCTACCACTGCTATTAACACAGAGTAAATTTTTATTAAACTCAAATGAAATCTAGCCCGTTTAATCATGATTTATGAAACTTCTTTAGATATGAACGTGTTTAGATGTGTGGGTTTTGGTGGTCAAAATTATGTGTAAAGTTCACTAACACAAATTATATTCGAGGTGTATTGTCCACGACGCTTGCATAGTGTAGAATTACCTCTTATAGTTATAGACAGTGAAAAGAAAAATAAAACAGCCCGGTATTTTTGCAATCGGCTCCCGTGACGTCATTAGCACTCACTCCACCCGCTAGGTGGCGTTAAACATCACCGGATGTGGCGCGGCAGGAGAATGGAATAACTCGCGGTAACATAGAACAGACCGCCAGACCCAGCGGCGGGTGTGCATCGCCAGTGCCTCACCTGTCTTCACCTAAAATATCGCGTATCGATTAAGATAATACCTTTTAGTTTTTATGTTTGACTCGTCATGTTGTATCAGCAGTAGCTTGTTTTTTTAATGTTTGAATTTGGAATCTATTAATAAATAACATAGACAGCAAAAAGTATGAATTTACTTTTAATTAGCTTTGTGGAATTAAGAATAAATACCAAATTTCCGACCCAACCGAGGTAGAAAAGAGTACCACCCCTCTCAGTATGTAGGCGACCTATTTAAAGGTTTTACTGTTTAGAGTAGTGTATGTTTTTAGTATATTTTATTTCTACTTGTGCTTTGTTATTTCACTCTATTTAAAAATACAATGAAGCCTTTCTTTGATATCGCGTGCATGCTAACTAGTAAAGATTATCATAAAAGGTAATAATCTCGTGTCATAGGTGGTACTCGGTTCTCCTATAAATTATTAAGATAAAAGTTTAAGCTACAATATTCAGAAATGTCCGTTTTCGTGTTCTAAGTTAATGTTCGAAGATGATTGAGGAGCTATTGTTTATCTGATTTAGCTCAAACATAAAACATCTGTGTATCTGTGGCATTGTACCATTACCCGATTAGATTTTCTCATTTGAATGGCCTAATTTTTTTACTTACTTAGGTTATAGCCATATTAGCTGATATCGCAGCCAGCGTAGCGATCATCTGCTATTTAAATAGGCGTAAGCAATAAAAAAGTATATTAATAAAAAAAAAATATTGTCGTTGAGAAATCCACATAATTAGGTTAATAACAGCCAGAGTGAGTGGTATGCAGAGTCACCTTAACATGACCAGGTGTCAGATCGGAATCCGGGTGGTCTGGTGGTCGTCACCGGCACGCCGGCCCGCCACTCGGCGCGGCCATAACCCGCGCAACCATGATGATGCGCAGAGGCCGCGCACGCGCCGCTCAATAGCGATGCATGATTTACCGCGATCCAATTCTAAAGTATAACAAGTGGGCAGGTATATAATGATAATGAGCTTCTATGGACAGGTTTGAATAATCATGATAACGACTAGCGAAGATATATAGTCCCTAATTACAACATTTTGTGATATTCGATGAAGATTCATCGCACTGTAATGATTCACAGTTTGAGACTTGAAATGTTATTAAAAAATGTATTTTATAATTTTTTTCCAGTTCCTTTCTTAATTGTTAGATTATTTAGTACTTATCTAAGTCATAGTTTTATATATTGTGCTAATAAAAAAGATTTAAATAAATTCTGATCCTGATTAAGGTGAATGGAATGACAGTGGCCCTACATCTCATAGAAATACTTACCAAAATAAATCTACCCTTTGTAATATAAAATTTATTTATTTATTTGCTAGATTTGCGAGCAGTCGGGAGTTTCTTGAATAATATTCCTAAATAATTTTTCTGATTATTTCCAGATGGAGGCGAAGGTCAAAGAGGAACTGCCTGACAAAGACTACAGCCAGCCCACCACCACGGAGAGGCGAAAATGTGAGTAGTATACATTCCTCGTGAACACTTGCTAAAAAGTCACGACTATGGATTTTTATACAAATATACTGGAGCGAATTATTAGATTATATAGAAACAACCACTTTTAAAAAGGGTTGTTACTAACACGGCCGTCTTTACCCAGGGGCTCAAGGGGTGCAGTGAACCCGGGCGCAGTCTTAGAGGGCGCAAGCCGACCGCCATACATTTTGATAGATGTACTACACTGAGACCACGCGAGAGGAGTCACGCGCCGGCCCTGGTTACCAATAAACATAAAAAAGTTATGTCTGTGGCAAAAGGAACATATCCACGCAAACGAAGACACTCGCTTTAACGATGGCATTTTGTTAAAAAATGTGCTCGCTCTCTAAGTTCACAGGTTATTTTGGTATTGACAAAAAATTGGCTGCTTGCGTCTTGACGCGTTTACCTAGGTTTATTTCATTTTTAGCAAAAGGCTAAGGCTTTGATTCTAATTCTTGGCAATTACCAAGCTGTTAAAATACTAAGGTCCTTTCAATGTACCCAGGCAAACAAATTTTAAGGCACCTATACTCACCTACGCAATGTGGGCGAGATTGTTCCCAAACCATAGAAATTTCAACGAACACCTTTCGACAAATGCGTTGTACGCCGGCGGTTATTAGTACCGATGTAGAGTTGTTGGAAGTGTTTAAATATGACTCTCTTGTGTAATGAACACGATTCAAGCATCTATTAAATTTTAAATGGTAATTCAGCACATATAAACTGTTATAGGCATTAAAATATTATATATACGGCTTTAAATAATTACAAAAAAATATACTGAAAAGCAGGAACAATTTATTTTATTAAAAAATAGGTACCGTAATTATTTTATCTTGTTTTAATTTTAAGTTTTTATGTTTACTTTATTTTAAATAATGATTACCACTTGCTGAGCGGTGAAGGAAAATATCGTGAGGAAACCCGGACGTCTATAGAAGGACGTGTGAAGTTCATCAACCCGCACTGGGCCAACGTGGTGGACTATGGCCCAAATCTCCCTCGTATCCAGGGGGTATATGCGCGGGATAATAGCAATAGGCTCGCCCCCTATTACATTGGGACCTAAATACATCGGCGAAGCGTTGGTGCACTGTAGTGCGCCTCTGCCTACCCCTTCGGGGTATACAGGCGTGATGATGATGTATGAATTGTTAATAATAGTTGTAAATAAATCTCTGTAGTTTAAGTACCGCAATATTTTATATTTGTTTCTTTAGAAAAACAAAAATAAAATAAATTTATTTATTATTATTTAATATTCAACATCACAGGTTTTATGTAGATGACCTCATCTCTGATCATAAGGAAAAGAATAAAAGAGTTTTCCATTCCACACTCCTCATCCAGTTAAACTACATCCGTCTCCAACGGGACGCGGGTTCGTGCCAGTCTCTACCGTCGCTAGATTATGATCGTTCGACAGTTGCGCCGGCTCTCACACCGCCCACGGGAATTATATGATTTTGTTATATACCTATATACTGTTTGTACATTATGTTTGTTTAGGGTACAGTTCTAAGTATTGGATATTGCAATAAATCTTCTGTAAAGCGATTCGTTTAGTTGATTGAAGTATACTTAATTTGTTATTGTAGAGTTTGTTTAATAGACTAATGAGGAAACTTGATTTTCTTAAAACACAAGGACGATCCAAAGCCGTCGTTTAGTACAATATTGTACTCAAATAAAAGTAATATTGAAACGATACTGCTGAAGAGATGGTGGTGACTACTGGGCCCCAAGTCTGCTAACACTATCGTTGTGAAGTTGCTATGAATCCGTTTTTTAAGGCATGAAAACAACATATTTTTTCAATAGTAGCTAGAAAGAGCAGTGTAGGCATTAGATATTGTCACCTTGATGCCATTTGACTAGTCATTCAAGTTACCATTGATACAAGGTGTAACTTAATAAAAACCGGCCAAGTTCGAGTCGAAGTCGCGCACGAAGGGTTCCGTACCATTATCTATAAAAAAGCGGCCAAGTGCGAGTCGGACTCGCGCACGAAGGGTTCCGTACCATTATCTATAAAAATGGCAAAAAAATCAAGTTTTTTGTATGGGAGCCCCCTTAAATATTTATTTTATTCTGTTTTTTAGTATTTGTTGTTATAGCGGCAACAGAAATACATCATCTGTGAAAATTTCAACTCTCCAACTATCACGGTTCATGAGATACAGCCTGGTGACAGATGGATGGACGGATGGACGGACGGGCGGACGGACGGACGGACGGACGGACAGCGAAGTCTCAGTAATAGGGTTCCCGTTTTACCCTTTGGGTACGGAACCCTAAAAACAGAGTTATAGCAACTCCACGAAGTTAGTGTTAGCAGACTTGGGGCCCTGGTTGGAGGCTAGCAACAACAGTTGTCGGTCAGATGTAACCAGATGTCGCTTCCCATGGTAATAATTGATGGTGTTTGCCGCCGCCCGCCCACGCGCACTCATCGGTTACACACAGAACTACTCGTAGCCTCACTTAGTACTCACCAATCACTGGTTACCTTACAAACAGGGACGGATTATAATTACAAATAAAAATTAATGGTAAAAAAAAACTTTTTTAAAACAAGCTTTTATTTCATTGCCCTAAGCTGTTGTGTTCTCCTCGGCAAGCCCTTTCATTTGATATCCATACTGTGGTAGTGCAGAAAATATAACTATTCCGCCATAATGGAATTGGAATGACGTCACATAGCTAAGCATGCAATGTCATCCAAAGTAAGCGTGTATACCAAATTTCAGCTCAATCGGTTAAAGATAACTGATTTTAAATTCATTTGCAAGATTCCACCCGGACATACATACATTGCAAGTTAATATAAAGCTTGTAAAAAGAATAAGGATGGATATTATGTTATTTGATAACGCCGTTAAGTACCTATATAGTAAATTAAAGTGTCTGTTTCTCATATGAAAATAACAGGTTTTTATTAAATCCATATGCAAGAAAATAAAAATTATATTGTCTGTTTATCTGCCTGTTTGTTTGAGATGAACTCCCAAACGGCCGGACCAATGTTGAGGGGACGTTCACTGGCAGATAGCTGATGTTACGTAACTTATGCGAATATGTGAATAATCATCTCGATTCTGTCGTACACACTATATCACGTTACCACATTAAAAGAGTTCAAAGCCATACATGACACGCCGCGCCCACCATGGGCTCATAATGACACAATAAAAAATAAACAGTGTAAGAAGTCTACAGTTTAAATTCAAAGTAGAGTCCGTCTGACGCTACAATCATCATTCTATGAATAATAAACGCCGCGCCTGCCCCTCTGCCTACCCTGTTATTGTCACAATCGCCCCATTGCCTGCCATTTGTGTACATAATTTATGTTGACGTGATTTAGCCTAGTTTCTGCTTTGAATAAAAAAGTAATAATCCATAACCTATCATTACTGTTTACCCTTTGGAGGTCTATTTCAACATTTCCTGCCTTACTTACTTGGTACACCAGTTATTGATTTTCGTTTGAAACCAAACAACATGGTGGGTTTTAATATATTTTTACATGTAATTGAAACTCTCTTGCAATTGAATTACGTTATCTCCTTGTTGTTATCTTAGAAGGGTAAGGGGAAACCTATAGTTATTATATATATCAGTTATTACATACCCGACAAAATGGCAGTTCAATTGTAACTTGAAAACACAATCAGAATCAGAATTTTTGTAAAAATGTGTACAATACAAGCACTTATGAATCGTCAATAAATAATAATAATAGTATCTCTGCCACCCATTCGTAATGCATTTCCTATGGAGAAGAATGGGCAAGCAACTCCATGGTTGCTTCTTTCCAATAAGGATTTACATTTTTGTGTGTGTTTTCTTAATAAACAATTATACAATATAAAGTTAATGAGGCTATATTCATTGTCAAAACACATTAATTAACTACATAAACTGCGTGCTGTGCAAGATTTAAAGGTAGGAAGGAGGAGGAAAACCGGTCAAGTAGCTAACATCCCTCAAATGAGTTCCTGCTGAACAGATAAATAAATTCAAATTATTTATTTTTATATTTAACAGATACCTATCAATTGCATAACAAGTATAATTAATAACTGTGACTGAATTAGGCTGACAATAGATGACACATCAAAGAACCTTAATAAATTTAAAAGCCATAAATCATTTTCTCTACTCGCCGTGCTACACCCTTGTAGTTTGAACGGTTCTTGACAACCGCTTGAAGCGAGTGGCGCCACCTATCACTGTCCACAGCTGGATGTTGGAGCACTCACCCTTCGAGTGCGGGCGGAGCGGCTGTCATTGGTGCTACTACCCTACGTCTATTTCAACGTAATTATAGTCTACCCAGTGCAATAAGACCCGTATGGCGTTTTGAAATAAAATATTAATTTTTTGCATTATATAAAAATCATTGTCAGGAGAGGGATTAGGTTACACTGATCTTATTAAACACTGTGGAAGACCAACTAGCTTGCGGGGCTACCGGTCAGTAAGATATGTGAGTGTAAGATTAAAAAATAAATCAAGCAGAACTCAGCATTTTTTGATTCGTGTAAGCATTCGGCTAGGTACTTAGTAATGTATCGTCAAACTGGTCACAAAATAATAACATTCTTGGACCTATTCAGTAGATGTAGCATGTGCCAAGACTAGACGTGTTTCACGGAACATCTTGATGTTGTCTCTTTCCCTTGTATGAAATTAGACAGAGAGCGAGCGAGCAAATCCGTGACAAAGGTCTTGTCTTGACATACGTCACCACAGCAAAGGTTTGAGAGTTAACTGGTTCACTGCGGCTGGTTGCGGATACGATACCCGGCAGCGAAAAAATCCAGAATCTGTATTTCCAAAATGTATAACTGGGATTGTCCCTAATTTATTGTATGGTAACAATCGCATAAACGACTGACTATCCGTAGAGACTATCTAAAACTTCAAAATTCTTCTCCATAGGAAATACTATAATTTTATATATTAAATATTTTATTATTTATTGGCGATTCATAAGTGCCTGTATTGGTTTATATGAATAAAAAATATTCTGATTCTGATTCAAAGTATTTTCGAAGTTGCGGGTTCGGAATTTACCCCAGTCTGGGTGTAACTGGGATCGCCCCCAGTCCATTGTACGGTACCCATAGTGCAAGCATTGCTTAGGGGCCGTCAGTTAATCACGTTATGTTTTTTTTAGCATCTTTTTGTGATATTTCGTGATTTTTGCCAAACCCCCTCCCCCCAATGGACGGCCCCTTAGTTTGGGCTTATACGATGAGTATGTGTTGTCTGGCGATATTTTTTTTTATTTATTTAAACCCAACAGCCCCATTCCACTACTAAGCACATTTGTTTTTGGTCAGTTTTTAAATGTAAAATCTGTAACAGAGTCTAAGTAATATTGAAACAAAAGTAGTAAAGTGGTAAGTAGGCTGAAGTATGGCTGAAGTCAACTGTTTTGTGAAACTGAATGTTATGAAACACGCACACACACGTGTTAAGGGTTCCCGCGGTAATTGTACGGCGCTGGGAGCCGCGGGCGAGGTGTCGCCGCCACGCTCACGACGACACTATAGGGATGGGAATCGGTTACATATCGATAACAATTACACGATGAATAAATATTTAATAAAATCAGGTGTATGTCTTACATTCTAGTTACTCCTATTGATAGGGGTGTGAAAATAGGTAAACTGGTAAGAAAATATAGATAGGTGAAATAGGTAAGAAAATATTAAAACAAATAATATTAAAATAATAAAGACATTATCGATATTCTCTTTTGTATATGTTTTTTGGGTTGAAATTATGCTGGAGACGCATTACAATACAACAAGTGCAGCAACATATTTGGAAACATACACATGGAAAGTGGTAAAATGAAAATACAGAATATCCAGATTTTTCACGAATATGATTTATAAAAATGAAAATGTGCGTCCCCGCTTTACGAAATTGAACAAAAGTAAGAGAAATAACAATGTATGTACCTTTTAGTTCTAGGCATATCACACAAAATCTATAGACATTTCATTCTGTCTACAAATCAATTATGCAACGGAATTTTTAGTACATATATACAATTATACTATAGTGATACAACAACTGGGTCGTAACTAATCTATAAATTTGGGTGTATGGTCTATTTAGTTTACGGCCTTAGTAGGTTCCTAACTTGTTGCTGTTATTAAACTGGTCGTACTGTGGATTGATTTCAAATAGAATCACGAATCGCATAACCCAAAAGTATATTATTTTATAGAAACCTAGTTCCATCGATATCAATCATGTCCCAGCCCTATCGGGTGTGCTGCTGACACGCGGGCCGCTCTTGGCACACCACTAGCAGCGTTTCGACTAAACTTTTATTTATTCTGTCATCCGCAGAACACTTGGGGTTTTTCTATTTCGTACCAAATAGAGATATTAATTTGTTTAGTCGGTGAAATCGTGTGTGTTTGGATTTAGAAATAATAAGATATTTGCTAAGTAAAGATGATTTAGCTGTTCCCCGGGGCTCGTAGAGGTGTAACCTTCATAATGGAACACAAAGCTGTAGATCCCGCCTAACAGAGCAATGGCGGGAGGCTGAGATGAGTTAATAAAAAAAACTAACTTCTGCCTGTTTCAGATATTGAATCTTAATTTCAGACACTGATTGAATTTCAGAAATCAAGTTTCAGGTTTAGAGGCCGATTGCCATTTTCAGACACCGAGTATCAGTTCCAGAAGCTGGTAGTTAATTGACGGAAAATTAATGGCAATTTTAGAAAACGGCCGTCAGTTTCAAAAACGGAATGGAAACCTTAATAAAATAGAAAAAAAAACAAAACAAAAACTGAAATGTTAACTGTTGTTTAAATCTGTAGAGTCTATGGTAGACACGGTTACATTATATCGGGTCAAACCCACTTTATTCCAATAGCCGTCGTGCGAGAGCCTATCTCGGGCTGTGCAAACTGTCTGACGAGGTACGTGCCGGCGCATCGACGGGCCTCTTCACGCCTCGATATTAGACCTCAATGGAAATAGGGCTATTGGGGATGGGGGCGGTTCCGACCCCACTTCCAAAATATCACCTGTTCCTTCATTACAAAAGTTTATTTTAAATTATGACAGGAAATAGCTAATATATATCTATAACGTAATTTTGTATCTAAGGCTGTTGCGTTTCCTGACTGATTGAACGGCGGTTAATCTGCAAATGCACCTTAGTTGATGGCCCACTCGTGTTGGTAGGTACATGTGATTCTAAATGGTCTATAATGGACCATAAACTCGCCTACGCAAACTGTAGGGGGCGCTCCGGACGCAGTACATTGTCGAGCCGTGACAACGCATACATACTGCCTTAGCTTACCGATAAAACGCCCTTGATGTTATGGCGGAAAATGATTACAAAAATCTATCTTTAAACACTTATAACATGTCAGCAGGTCAGACGCAAAGAAAACATAAGTCACCAACAAGTAATATCGCATATAACACTTTATTTCTTTCCAACCATAAGAGTCATATTCGCAATCTGGTCTTCGTCTAGTAACTTCCTAAATCAGAGTATCTTCTGCCACAATAAAATGGTTAATAATGTGATATTTGTACTGCAGCGACCACAACGGGTAAGGAACGCAGATCACCAGAGCAGGAGGAGACCAGGTCCTCTCCCACGCCCGGCCCGCCCAGTCCACAGAACAACGGAACTGCTGGTAAGCAATGCGAAGCTAATAAATGTACTATTTGATGAGGAAAGAGTCTGTAAGAAAGAGTTTAAAAAATGTATTTTAGCTCTGGTGTAAAATTTAATACCTATCCTAAATCGTATTGAAAAGTACTACCGGGATGGTTTATTAATACTTATGTCAGATACGATTTGCCTCTATTCACACGGTGAAGGCAGCTTCCTGATATTTCCAGTTTAGTGGACACATATATAGTGGCATGACATTCTAAATATGTAAGGGTTCACACGATCTGTCGGCTTACCCGTGAGAACGCTTCCGAATGTCCTGCAGTAGCGATCCGTTTATACTCGTAACTAGTGAATAGCCAGCTTCACCTAGTCAATGGAGCCTTGGGAACTAACAATTAATTTACCCTCACTACAAAAAGAATGATAATCACTCAATGATAGAGCAATACACAACTACATGGCGCACGCTGCCTGATCCTCGTTGTGCCTTCCGTCTCATTTTGTTGCTATATAATTAGCTTTGATAAGACCTCGCGCACGCTGGGCTGTCGAGACTCGCCCGTAAAAATATTTGTTAATAGCAAAATTAACTGTTTTGTCTTAATCAAAAATTTATTCCTCAACGAAATTACATGGACAGCACGAGAGAAATAGGACGCATGTGGGCGTAGCTTTTACCACAGAAATCCAATCTATAACACAGAGTTCGTTTTGGTATTTTGATGCCCAAGTGTTTGGTAGGCTTAAAGTATATATATATATATCTCGGTGTAGCGACGTTGTCGTCAACGGAGTCCCTCTCCCCGCCGCTGGCTGAAGGCTCCCGGTCTGCGCCCGCACTGCAGCGGCTGCGGCGCTTCCTCTCAGCGCTACAGCAGTTTGCCAGTGATGTCAGCGCCGACACAGGCGATAGAGTTCGACAACTCATTCACAACCTTGTTGTAAGTATGCACATAAGGGTAACTTTTAATTTAAAAATGTGATGTATTTTCCAAAATAATTACAATAGTGTCCATGGAACTTCAACTAGGCCTAGATTGTATCTTAAGTTACAATGAAGTTTAAAAAGCTTACAAGGTTACGACCAAATAATATATTATTAATTCATCCCTACTTTGTTTTTGACGCATTACAGCCGCAATTCAGCAGTTGTCTCGTTTTCCGCTTTCCAAAGAGGCGGTGGAGGTGGATAACTGCCTTCCAACTTCTGCTATACTCAATTTCAATTAATTTTGTTGAAATGCCAAAATAATGTGCCTTTTCTCGCGACTCCTCATGGGTCACATCAGAGTCTTAATTGAAAACCTTTGTAGATCCTGGCTTACAGGAGTAACAGTCACGCAAATGTGGGCCAAGTTTAGTCCCATAAAAAAAAGAGTTGTTCGAAGTTACCATAGACTTTTAACATCTGATTGAACGTCTCTCTTTCCCACCAACAGTCCGGGACTCTTAACATAGAGGAATTCCAGTCAGGGGTGCAGGAGTGCACCAACTATCCTTTACGGGCGTCCGTGCCTGGTTTCCTGCGGGCCCTGCTGCCGCTTGCGCAGAGAGATTTACATGCGAGGGCCAGGAGGACTAAACAGGTGTCTACCATCATATTATTATGTCACATCACACAAAGTTGTCTGCCTTTATCTAATACATGATCATTAGGCCCCGGCACCAATATTTATTTATTTAATTAATAGGACATCCAAAAATGGATGCATTAATAACACATAAATATAACATTATATATATTATGTTTTTGTAATAAGGTAAAACTAAATGCACACCTAACAAAGGTGCCACAACATGCATAATAGTAAGAGGAATAACATAATAGGAATGACATTGGTAATAAATTAAAAATTTTAATCCGATAATAAAATTAAATGTGATGTGTGACTAGCGGTTGGTAAAAAGGCAATCATTGTCGCAGCAACGATGACAAGACCAGTTTCCGAAACTTATAGTGTATCATGTATTGACTCATAAAGGAACCTTATTCTTCAACGGTATGTCATTGACAGTGCGAGCGAGTCACTTGGTTTTTACCACAGAAGTTCAATCTTTATCTGTATTGAAACAGAGTTTATTTTTGTATTGGCAAAAAAAATGGCGAAAAAAATGTGTTCGTCGTTTCCAGTGTGCCGGGGCTTTATCCTCCTCTATTATACCCTTAGCACTGTTCTATTTTTGACACAAATGTACTTGTTACTTAACTGATGTGTTGCTTCAGCTAATTCATCTGTTTTGCTCTCAGACGCCGCTACAGTACATCAGGTCTCACGAGCATCTGATCTTGGAGTCAGGGGGCGACAGCAGTGACATCTTCGCGCCGCAGCAGCCCGGGACAGCCGTGGAGCCTGGAGTTAAAAGGAGAGCGAGCGATCCGTGAGTATAGAGTCTACATTATTTTTCTGATACCTTTAACAGACGATACCTAGCGCAACGTTTAAGATTATAGCGAAGTCCACTTTAGAGTTCACTTCATCAAGCTCTTATATTATTTTTGAAACAAATAATTAGCATGCATTTAGTCTGTGTTTGGGCCAATATTTGTCAGTAGTAGCGATAGCGTGATAAAGTAATAGGTTGAGACCCATTATTCTTTCTTGAGGAACCTCCATTTTTAATATTGACGTGATCTTACTCAGCGAAAATACATTAAGCTTAGATAGATAGAATAGCTTAGGTAGACTATTAAAAATGTCGCAAGCACAACATTGCTCATTTTAATAAAATAAATAACGATTCATTGTATTTGGCTAAGACTTTTACAATAGGCACCCAGCACGTAGCACGTGGCACGTGATAATGTGGCGGCCAATCATCGCCATCCGTCGCCGCGTCGGCGCTATTAGGCAACCGCAGCAGGCGCCTGACGCGCCGCTCATAGCAAAACTTGCGATCGCTAATTGCGCGCAGTAATGTTCCAGGCGTTTACTTGAAATTATTTTATAATTACGTTACAAGGCGATTTAATTAAATAATAAACACATCTCTAATGACCAACATACTCCTGTAAATATGTAGAAATCTATTTAGCAGTGTCTTAAAAATTTAAATGTAGTTTCAACCCAAACAAGGGTTTTCTTATAGTTCTAGATCAATAAGTATCGTTTCTATGTAGTGTTCGTGTCATTTAGACACCTCTGTCAACCTCTTATATATAGAAAGCGTAATAATATTCATATTTATGTGGTTTTAATATAAACAAAAATTGATTATCCAAGTTGGCACGGGCCGCGTTCAAAACCGATCGGGCCATGTTGCAATAAATTGTAAGCTCACCCGCGCTAACAAACACAGGGTATGCAGTATTTAAAACGGCCGCCACCGCAGCGAGCCCTGCCAAATTGTCCTATAATAATAATTTAAAGCTAAACTGGGTGGACACAGGCTTTTATGATGTTGCGGAGTAGGTATTAAACAGACAACTCAATAACTAGAATACATTTTAATTCATTTGCAATTGAAATATAATGTATCAAATACCCGATTACGTGTTTCTACCTCTGTAAAATATAATGTTTCTTATCTATTGTAATAGAATTAAACGTCAGTCAGTTATATCAGTTATGTCAGTCGTCCTTCCGTGTTTTATTAGGTTATGAACCCAGAACTATCTCATCCTAGAAGGCGTGGATATTACTAAGCCCTGTGATGATAAGACCGCATCAGATTCTCAAAGTTCCAAACCGGGCGTAACGAGCATCGCCGACACTCAAAAGGCTAAAGCTAAATTGATCATGACGATAGATACAACGCTTTACGTCCACTTAAGCACTTATTATAGCAATACTTCTTAGTGAACCACTGTAAAATGATAGTTTTTTTTATTCTGGGTTAAGCTGGTAACTGAATAACTGGGAGTACGTGCAACACCAGCCAAATGAATATTTTGGTGATGTTAAATTAGTTTAGCCCCAGTTTGGTGTTAATAGAATCAGCCCTATTACTGTCCTTGTTATGGTCGTGATGTATCATCAAAACAGCTATGTAATTTAACAGCACTAAAGCTGTTAAATTTATGAAGTTTATTGGTAGGTACGATTCAATTTGGATGAATATGTTATAATGTGAAAATTTAAAAAAAATGTGTTGAGATATCTTCACGGCGTATTTGTACCATGGTAAGAGGCAGCCCCCTCGCCCACTTGTTACTCTGGCTGGGGTGGGGTAGGGCGGGATAGAGCGGGGGTGGTCCCAGCTGTCGGCGCCGAGGGGAGGGTACAAATTACCTGTCCGCAGCACCCACCTGCGACCGGCCGCGATTATTGATAGTTGCTGCTGCCTTTGATGTGCCGCGACTTTGTACGCGGACTTGTTTACAACCTCATTAACAGAGTAAAATAGGGTAGTTACATAAGTTTCTGTTTCGTATTTTGATGTAAGTTACGTGAGTGTTTTGTCGATGTCACAACATTGACGGCTGAGCTGGTTGCTGAAAACATGGAAGTTTAAGAATTGTCGACGGTACCCGCTAATTGATAAATGAAGCAATTATATCAATCATAGTAGTTCCGCCCGCTTGTACTTATATGACTATATTGCATACACTTAAGCGGGTTTCAGTCAATATCGCGCACCATACAAAGCCAATAATATAGTACAGTGTGAATGTGTCCATAACAATGTATGGTGCGCGATATTATTGTGCTATGAGCTATATACTATTATATTATAGCGTATTCTGAAACCCGCTTTATAGTAAGTCGATTGTTACCGTTATATGACAACGGTATGTCTCATTTTACCCACACATAGATTGAAACGTTGCTTCACTTGCGGAGAGAGCGGTGCCAGGGCCTCCTTTTTTATGTGTCCATGACTGAAAATAAGAATTGTAAAAATTATTATACGAAAACATATTTGATAGCAATTCAAAACATTAGTAAATAGAAGTCTTCGTTGTCTCTTCGTGAATAAATCAGTGCGGCGTCGGCAGAGGGCGTGTTCGGCTCTTGTTCAATAATTATTTATCGCATCGGTTGCATTGCGCGTTTAGTTCATTCTAGATGTTGTCTGACTCAATATATAAGCATTTGCGATATGAAAGCAGAAATTGGAAAAATACCTTAAATTTATAAAGAGCTGATCCATTCCTGATGTTATCGTACAATACATTTATCTTGAAGTCAGTTTTTAGATACCTAGACGAATTTATGTTTTGATACATTGAAACTTTATTTTCTTATTGAAACAGTGGTAGCCGAGTGGTCGAACGCACGCCTTGCAAATCAAAGTGTGCAGGTTCAAACCCCGGCTCGCACCTCTGGGTTTCTTGTGCGAATCTCATTTACATCCGAGATTACCATTTGCTATGAAACGGTGAAGGAAAACATCGTGAGGAAACCTGCACGTCTGAGGGAACTTGACTAGTTCTCGATAGATGTGTGAAGTCTGCCAACCCGCATCGGGCCAGCGTGGTGGACTATGGCCTGAATCCCCCTCGCATTGAGGGGAGGCCCGTGCCCAGCAGTGGGACATTAAAAAAGGCTGCAGTTATAGTTATAGTTATAGTAATATATTCATTGAAAGTTGGCTCCAGATGTAAACTGGGTTTATTGATACCTATTTAATTCAAGATGTTGTCAAATAACTGTGATGAATTGTTAAACACGACATGTATTTTCTTTTTATTATGCGCTAAAATAGGGCCTCCCTTTTATTTATTTTCTTCTTTTTCTCGATGTTCTTACAAAGATGGTTTAGCCATTACACTTGATGTCCATTCTTCTCCATAAGAAATGCATTCCGAATGGGTGGTAGAGCTACTATTTTTACTATTTATTGACGATTCATAAGTGCCTGTATTGGTTTATATGAATAAAAAATATTCTGATTCTGATTCTGTTCTCTTCAGCTTCAGCAAGCTTCAGCTCATTGATTCATATATCGCCGTTATCTTAACCCTTGCGTTCTATGGAAATAAGTCCAGTACGACAGAGCGGGGTGAGGCGTGGCGCTGTCTGCCCTGCCAATAGTTATTTATCGCGCCAATTCAATGCATTTTGCTGCTTGTTTGTTCTGCCGAGCGGTGACTAGATGCATAGGCTGCCTTCACATGTGAGAATTTATCGCGGTGACGGTATAACGTCAACACAGCCGGTTGTGACAAGATAAAATGTGAGATACGTAAATTTTGTCTCATTCTCTACTCTACTATGATTTACAAAGTTGAGAGGGCAACTCGGTACGTCCATGACTTAAGTGTTGTCTTGGCTCACGTGTTAGCTGGGCTAGACATGATTTACATGTATGTCTTGCAGAATGGGACGGAATTACAAATTAAAACAGCAATAGAGTCCCTTAGAATCTCCGTTAGATAATATCTGAAGATAAATAAAAGATTTACAAATTAAAGCAAAACTGCTTGGGAAAATTTCCAAAATATCATGTTACTATATTTTGATTATAATCTCGCAAGATTAAACATCTTTAGTAGGCATTATAATGTTGTAAGTGTAAACAAATATTTTTTTTATTTAAGTTTTTTTTTTATTAAAAGAAGTATTTTATTTTTATATATTATTTTTTTATTAAAAGAACATTACTTATCTGCTAGTCCCGTTATCCCCTCAAACTAAGCTATTGCTCGTAGAAGGAAAGGGATTTTCTTTAGTTTAATAGCCAGGATGGGGTTCGAACGCGGCAACCTTTTCCTGTATTGTTTTAATTTTGGAAATTATAACTCGTTTTGCCCTCTACGACTTGCAGAGCACACTACTCAATTGATGAATTATCGTTTCAGTAGTTTGAGAGGTCTCATATCTATTTGCCCTTTTAAATCTCGCCTTTCCAAACTTAATTGTAAAATGGGGGAGCTTTTCAATGGTGAGTAGGTTCGATACCATTTGTTAAAAGTTTTGCATTGTCCTTGTTTTATAATTCATTCCCCATAACTTTTACAAACGCATTGTTCAGGCTTTGTTTACGGAGTTCGGTATTGAGGACTTCAATTGAACTGATAATGGTCGTACTTTATTCATTATTTATAAACAAAGGAAGTTTAGAGTTGGTCCGTAATACCCCGTAACCCTCCACGTATTTGAGTGCAAGTTAGTTTGACTAATTATATACTAGTGCTTATTCTGTTGGCAAAATAACGAATAAACTAAATTTGACAGAACATCTTTCTTCCTCATTGATTAAATCACTACAGCCGTGAAGAGGACGCTAATTTAGACATTTAGTTTAGTTGGGTGGTTTGGTATTATAGAAATACTTACCTAACAGTGCATTTGCACGTTAGCTATAGTAAGGTATAACAATTTATATAAGTCTTAGAAAGTTATTTAATGCGCCTCGTGTCTAGCAGCTGCATCATATATGAAATTTACGTCTGAAAGCTTGAGAGACAAGATTTCACCACCGGATGTCTGCGACTAGTGAAGATATTCATTTACCGATTATAATTCTTGAAATGCAAACTTTCTTCTGCCAGGTTCTATGATGCCACCACCAATGGGTCCCACGAGGAGTACCCTCCACAAGCGAAGCGCACACCCAGCCTCTTCCTGAACCCCTCACCGTTCCTGTACCCGCTACCCAGCAATGCGAGCCTCTTTGACTACAATCACCCTTATCCAGGGTACCACGGGACTCAGGAGACTGGGTTCGATAGAAGGGATGGTGAGTTTATCTATGCAACATGGTTTCAAAGCCGTCAGAACCTAGAGTCTCTTTCCTTCGCGATATTTTTCTTGTCCACCACGATGACAAACAGAGTTGGTGGAACGCGTATATAGACAACATTTATAGATGATCATTTGTTAATAATTTTAAAGTATTGACATTCGAAACATTTCCGAGTCTAACACCGTGAGGAAACCAGAATTGGCACTGTGTCAGCGTGGTGGACTACAGCCTAAATCCTCACGTTGATGGGAAGTGCGCTGGGTATAATAGAAATAGGCTTACTCCTACAACGGGATAATCTCAGCCTACCCCTCCAGAGTGTGCAGGCGTGATGATGTACCTGTGTTACAACCAGGTGGCATCACAGTCCGTGATGTCTCATCGATGAACGCGTCATTCGCGGAGCCGCGCGGGATACCGCTGCCGGCGGCCAGCGGGCTGGGCAAGAGTGACGACGAGTGGAAGAACATCAACACCATGCTCAACTGCATACTCAGCATGGTGGAGAAGACGAAGCGAGCGCTGGCGATACTCCAGCAGCGAGGTGAGGGGAATTAACCACAATAGAAATGCTCTACTTTCTTTAGCGTAAATATCTCACTCTGTTTTTCGCCACCGGTCTCTGGGCTGTTGAAGCCATCTCTCTTCCAAAGGTATGCAGATCGATATGCAATTGGTTTCTCACTACTCTATTATAGGGTTTAAGGTAAGTGTGACATTTTATATTTTTTTTACGATTAAGGCACTTGCTAGTAATGGGTTCTAGGATATAAACTCTTGTTAAAGCTACAGAAGAACAATATAAGGGTGTGTCACTTGTTTTTGGAGCAATCTACTCAATAGGCGGGTCCCATTATAATTAATGCCACGTAGTATAGTTAACTGGAACAGTAGTGGTTCACTTTCGTGATTTTTAATCGTTTCATTCCCAATCCCATCCCACCCCATTCCCATCCCCAATCCCGATGAACTCATAATATTGAGCCGTCCACATACTTTCTTCTCTCTACAAACATGATACAATGTAAGGGAATAAATGCTACTCGTGGGCACTGACGAAAAATTATGATTTTATAATTGTGGCTATATTTATACCAAAGTGATAAATAAAATCTGGATTGTACGGAAGTTAATCTGGAACGTAAACACGTAATAAGACGGCGGGCTAATAGGTATCTATTGGTGGCAGGTGTGGAACCATCGGAGAGCAGCGATATAAAGCGCGCGGCCAGCGAGATCATGGCCACGGCGGTCCGCCAGACCGAGGAGCGGGTCGCCGAGGTGCGCAGGCGCGCGGAGGACGCCGTCAACCAGGTGAGGACTACAACGAACGAGGCTCGCAGATATCGTAGAGCCTAAATATAATCTACGTCGTGACGGTTACATAAATTGTATCGCGAATCCCTTACAACCTCTTCTTTTTTACGAAATGAATGAAGTTATGTTATGTCAATAGAATATGATGAGGAATGGCTGCTAAATGGTCAAGTAATTATTAACAAGGACAAATTTAATAATGATTCACATTATAAAATTAAAATTGGAATGTGATAAAGATGGCATATGAATTGTGACGCCTCTTTATATGGCGTCGTAACGCCGATGTACCAGAAAATTGAAAGTAGCTCTCAAAGTGTATAAGAAAATGTTTCCTTTCTGTCATCCACACTAAATTCTGTTTATAGCAGTTGGTCTGTGACATCTATACATATCATTACTACACGTAGTCAACTAAACGACATTTTTGAACTAATTTTATGTAATGCCTGACAATAACGATTCTATGAAGCTTATGCTGTGTTCGGTAGTTCATGTAATCTGTCTTTCGACCAGGTAAAACGCCAAGCCCTTCTCGAGCTCCAACGGGCAGTAGGCGCGGCGGAATCCAAGGCGTTAGAGCTGGTGGCATCCGAGCGAAGCAAGGTAGAGCGGATGGTAGAGAGGCGGCACAGTCCACCGCCTGGTAGAGACCTCAGTCCCAACACTAGTGGACAACAGAACGTAAGTGTTTAGGTTTCCTGACACTGCGTATGGCGAGTGGACGACAATATTTACGAGCTAACTAAGAACAGATCTGACGAATTCATAAAATTCGCTCGAGAATTTTTTGCCCATACCAAAATGAGCTTTATTACTACATACAAGAAGTTCATTTTACGAAATGTGTGGCAAATTTAGTCGTTTGGCTTTTGTCATAGACATTGAAACTTTATGTGTATTAGTACAAAGTACATTTTTAAATGAATTTGCTCGCCACAGGTGTTATACTGAAATGTGTTTCCAGTGTTGTTGGAACTGTGGACGGAAGGCGCAGGAGACGTGCTCGGGCTGCAATGCCGCGCGGTACTGCGGCGCCTTCTGCCAGCACAAGGACTGGGAGAACCACCACCAGGTCGGTACTCCACACGAATCCAAAACTAATTTAACTTGGAGCATATGAGTTCCGGATCCACATGTGGTATCGCTAAGAGCAACAATTAGTTTAGAATGAGTTATGAGCAGTAACAGGCATTAGGAGCGTTCATTAGAAAACTTTTTTATAGGAACAGTTGTATTTAACGTTTCGTTGAAAATTTTACGGTTTGTTAGCAAAACAAAGCGTTTCATGCGTATAGGAATTACAGAATTGCATGTGATAGATTACATAAATCTTATGTAGACACCATGAGGACTAGAGCTGTTCAATACTACAAACGAACGTAACACACAAAAATACATAGTACCCAATTTTTTAAAACAGCAATGTATAAATTATGCTTATTCTCCCTCAGGTATGCAGCGGCCGCGACCAGAAACCAACAGCATTACTCCGCACTTCACCACCGGCGAGCCAAGCGACCATTCCGAAACCCCTCACACGTGCCACGACCCCAATCACCGCACCCAGCAACCCCACACCCGTAACCGTGCCAACGGACAACCGGTTATCATTAACCAGTTTGAACACCGCTGAACGGCTGTTGGGCAACCAGGATAGACCTGCGAGCACTACGGATAGAATAGCCTTGGCTAGTCTGTCTTCAGCTCAAGGGTTGATAGGTATCGGAGGGAAGAAATGACGTCTCAGTAAGGAGCAGCTCCTGAATACAGTAAGGCTTCCTAAGAAAGTGCGCAGGTAGAAACTGGCCCTAGCAGCGAATATTTGGTAGACATGGTGTCTTTTATTTATGCGTTATGGAAATTTGTATTGAATGATTGATGGTTTCACCGTTAAAGTATAAATAGGTTTATAAAATTTGTCTTATGTGGGTTTTTGTAAATTTAATTTAAACTTGGCTATATATTTATAGATATTATTGATCGTTTATTGTATAAAAACATGTTTGTGTTGAAAATAGATGTATGATATCATTTTTAAATCTTCGTAGCCCTTCTACACACCACGATCAGTTGCAATTTTTTAATTCTGTAAATAAGTTAAACATGTCTATAAATTAAAGATATAGATTTTTTTACTTGTTTAGGTGTGTATGTGTATATTTCTGTTTTGTTTGATATGAATGGGTAAGAGATAAGTTATTGGAGGTGTTTGGTTTTTACTTTTACTAAAAATATAAATATATTTTATTATTTACCCCTTCTGTTGTTATATAAGTAGGTAGCTACCCATATAAAGTCATCGCTGGATTTAAAAACTGATATTGTTTTTTTGTTCCTCTATATTTTAGTATTGTAGATACTTAAATACTTGTAATTAATTTAATAAGAATCTTTATGTACATTTTTCATACGTGAATAATATAATAATAGGTACCAAAGATTATGATTTTGTGCGTAGGTTCAACCTTTGAAGACTCTACCTCTGTTTTAGGTTGTAAATATTTTATCAATAAATGATTATTGCTTCTATTTATTTAAAACATGTGTTGTTCGTTATATAAATAAAATATTGTGCCATATTTGCAATATTATTATGTTTATGTATCTATTTAAGAATATTTTTATGTGAAGATTTATTTTTATATTTTAAATAATTAGTTTTTTTTTTCAAAATACGTAACACGTGTAAATTTATTTAATTATAATGCCATTATATATCCACGAGTGTAAAAATGTAAAAATACTACAAAAATATTTAATTCCTTTTAAAATGTAATATTCAGCACTAAGTATACGAAGTAAAATTAAAACTATAAGACATTATTGTAAATAAAACACACTTAATATAATAGTGTACCTATCTTAAAAGGAAACACGGAAACTATTTTCTTCTCTTTTCATCAATCAACCATCTCCCTTGTTCTCACTTACAATTACATACTGTGCCTACAATGTACATGTACGAAAAACCTTAAGAAAATAAATGCATCTTTGTTAATTCGAGTGAATTATTAATTATTTGAAAATGGAGTCATTTTCAAACACTCTCTCTCTTAAATTAAAATGTATAGTCAACTCCTTCAAATTGTAAGTTCACGAAGCTCTTATAAACTCCAGTGTAACACCCACAGGTTTCCTTAACAAAACACAAGTACATTTAATATTTGAACGACTTCCTACACATTGTAATACTTATAGTTAAATAAATAACCGTTAATAATTCCTGAAATAATTGTATTGTAATAAGAACCTACTTATATGGTTAGTCGCTGTTGGGACTTAAGCACTAAATTCGTGGTATTTCGTCACCAGTGACCAAAATGTGCAATATTACCTATAAATTATTAGTCAATGTATAAAATTTCGAATTTAATAACTATTAAGTCTTTTAGTATCGGTAATGATGAATAATTGAGTCAACTTCATGGAATAAAGTGTTACAAAAGATATTTTTGTTGTTTTAATTTACTACCATCATCGCCCAACGATGTTAACTATAACCGGCGTCGCCACGCTTCTATAACCGACATCACCACGCTTCTATAACCGACGTCACCACACTGCTATAACCGGCGTCGCCACACTTTTATAACCGACATCGCCACGCTTCTATAACCGACATCGCCACGCTTCTATAACCGACGTCGCCACGCTGCTATAACCAGCATTGCCACACTTCTATAACCGACGTCGTCACGCTTCTATAACCGACATCGCCACGCTGCTATAACCGGCGATGCCACGCTGCTATAACCAACGTCGCCACGCTTCTATAACCGACGTCGCCACGCTGCTATAACCGTATAACCGCTAGTGTAGTTTAACCGGCGTTGCATCGTCATGACGGCAATCATTACATCCGTCATGACGGCAATTTTAAGAGCGTCGTGACGCCTCGTATATATGAAAAATTACGAAACTTTGGGTTACGTGTGTTCCGACACCGATTAAAAGAGCTTCACAACTCCGGGTAATGAGCGTACTGCGTAGTGACGCTGGTTATAAGAGGGTCGCGATGCCCATTATTAGAGCGTCACGAACGACGGATGCCAATCAAGATATTTCTGGCGACGCTGGGCTATGTTTGTGACGCTCTTATTACTTTAACTCGGCGTTGCAACGCTCATAATTGCCCTCGTGACACTCTTCTGATCGGTGTTGCGACGTTCGTATTATAACCCAGCGTCACGACGCTTTTATGATCCGACACTTACGTAACTCTCATAACTGGCGTCTTGACGCTCTTATAACCAATGTCGTGACGCAAATTATCCTGCGTCACATCGTTTTTGTACCTGCTTTCTCGTAGTTATTAATACAACCGTTGTGACGGTCATAACCAGGCGCCACGACGCTCTCGCAATTAGTGTCATTGCACTTACTTTAAAAATATAGGTATTGGTTTCATAAATTATATAATTTGACTTTACTGCTTGTGAAAGATACAAACTACATCCCCGGGGTGAATCCAACATTATAAAGAAACGTCATGCCTCCAAGTTACCTTCTTTGAACATCAGAGCCGTCTCCACGTGACATCTGACGCATCTTTGTTACAAAGCGATAGCCAGAAGCAAGTTAGCGTACGAGACAGGCGTCCGCTCTCAACGACAGCTGACAGCATTGTGGTTGTAACATTCTAAATTTGAATTGCCGACGGCCAACAGGGATGACGGGTCTAGTGAGTTGAGTGTAGTATTTGCTTTGATAATCATAAAAACCGGCCAAGTGCGAGCAGCGGCGGCCTTCCCCATTGCGGGGCTCCGGGCGTCGTCATCATCATCCCCCCCCCCCCTCAGGGCGAGCGCGTGGATACTTGAAACTAGACATGAAACGGATATCCGGTAACTATCTGATATCCGGCCTATCCCTTGTTTTCAGTATCCGGCCGGATACCAGATAGTAATTCAGTATCCGGCCGGATACCGGATAGTAATTAAGTATCCGGCCGGATAGTAATTCAGTATCCGGCCGGATAGTAATTCAGTATCCGGCCGGATAGTATTTCAGTATCCGGCCGGATAGTAATTCAGTATCCGGCCGGATACCGGGTAGTAATTCCGGTATTTGTTTACCTCGAAAAGCGGCTGGAGTGACGAACGGATTCGGAGTAGCGGTCGGCTTGCACCAGGGATCGGCTTTAAGCCTATGGGCTTAAAGAGGTATGCCTCTTCCTGCTAGTTATAGATGCTTTGGCATCGGTCCTACAGGGAGAGGCACCCTGGTGTATGCTCTTTGCGGACGACATTGTACTGATTGAAGAAGAGGGTACGTTGCTGCAGAGCAAACTGCAAGATTGGCAACACGCACTGGAGACTGTTGGCTTGAAAATCAGTAGAAGCAAAACAGAACATCTGTTCTGTGATTTTGGCGGTGTCTCCAGTACGGTGCCCATAACGATAGATAACAACGTAATACCAGCTTGCTCAGACTTCAAGTACCTCGGTTCGTTACTCCAACATGACGGAGAGATAGACCGGGATGTAAAGCGACGAATAAATGCAGGATGGCAGGTGGAGGCAGATGGAGACAGGTTACCAGCACTACTTGTAATCCAAAAATGCCGTTAAAAGTAAAGGGCCGAATCTACAAATCGGTTATAAGACCGGTGATTATGTACGACTCAGAATGCTGGGCGGCTAAAGTGCGTGAAGACAAACGTCTCCACTCTGCCGAGATGCGAATGTTGAGATGGATGTGTGAAGTGACGCGAATGGATAAGGTGAGAAATGTGTATATCAGAGGTAGTATAAAAGTGGCGCCCATAACAGAAAAAGTAAGAAGTAGGATATTAGAATGGTTTGGACATATGATGAGAAGAGATGAGAATCATGTGACTAAAAGAGTGATGAGTATAAATGTGGACAGATATAGAGCGAGAGGAAGACCCAAGAAAAGATGGATTGACTGTATAAAGGGTGATATGAATGAGATCGGAGTGGAGGTCTTTTTTAATCTGTATTTTTCTAATATTTGCTTGACGCGAGGCCCCTGCAACAGCGAGGACCCGGGTGATTGCCCTGTTCGCCACCCCCTAAGGGCGCCTCTGAGTGCGAGTGTATAAAAACGGCAAAAAAATCACGTTTGTTGTATGGGAGCCCCCTTTCTTAAATATTTATTTTATTCCGTTTTTTAGTATTGTTTTGTTATAACGGCAACAGAAATACAAATTCTTCGAAAATTTCAACTCTCTAGCTATCACGGTTCATCAGATACAGTTTGGTGACAGTCGGACGGACGGACGCACGGACAGCGAAGTCTTAGTAATAGGGTTCCTGTTTTACCCTTTGGGTACGGAGCCCTAATAAAATAACGTAACTAAATGCAGTGGTAGCTTACTAGATAAAACGCTCGCCTTGAATGCAACATGTGCAAGTCCAGTTTCCGGGCCTGCACATCTGTGATTTTCGGATGTAATTTCCGTTGACTATTACCCCTTGCTGAACAGTAAAGGTAAACATCGTGAGAAAACCTGTACGTATATAAAAAGGCGTATGAAGATCACCAACCTACCTGGAGAGGAAATCTGTAAACACTATCGTTGTGGTTTTGCTATGACTTCATATTTTAAGGCACGAAAACAATATGTTTTATCAATGGTAAATAAAATACTACCGATGGAGACATTAGACATTGTCTCCTTGAAGCCATTGGACTAGTTATATTCTAGCTACCCTTGATAAAAGATGTTGTTTTCGTGCCTTAAAATATGAAGTCATAGCAAAACCACAACGATTGTGTTTACAGACTTCCCCCCCTGGTAAACGACAGGTTCAAAATTTGATATTTAATGGTTTGACTGACATGTAGACGTCAGTTCATTACTTTAAAATCATATCCCAATGACCTCATTTCATCTACCCTCGTTGTCATTTTAAGTAGCTAATTACCTACCTATTCTTGTTCATAATGAGTACATATTTATTGTAATAATGGCCTTAATTACTTAACATTGGTAGAACACATAATCGCGAGTGCAGTACCTTTCTCATCTAAGTTCTTTAAAAATTCAGTCATTTCGAAAAAAAAGAAAAATTATGATGCTATCAAGCTACCAATCTCATGTTAAACGACTTTTAACGACAATTATGATTCCACCACGACATGTCGTGACGTTCTCGAGTCTTGTCAGTCCTTGGTGTGACATATGATTAAACTCGTCGCCGACAAGTGGTCGCGTCCAGTCGAGCACTTTTGCACTGCGGGTGACGTGACGTGTGGGGTTACCATGATTTTAAACGATCTAAACATATGGTAGTGATATGTAAGTACGAATAATAAAATGGAGGACCTTGGTTTAAAAAACTAAAAGCAACAATAATGCAAATTCATCGGTCTAGCCTGTAAGGGATACCTCCTTTGTTATACGCAGTATTGTTTTGCATATCACTTTGATTATTGATAGATTTAGTAGGTACTATTAAAATTAAACTGAAGACGATCTAGATTAAAACCATTGGTTGTCATCCGAAGGGAGCTATAGGAATTACAAACAGTGCAACCGTTTTATTGTATGTAGCTCTGTCTGGCATTTGATACTTAATGCAATTAATCAACGATGTCATTCTTAGACCAATAAAAGGATAGTCACATTTTAAAACAATGAGTTTAGTAACCTGTGCTACTTAGGCTGCCATTATGAGAAGTCACAAATAAATTAAGGTAATTTTTACTCAATAATATACATATGCGAATTGTTGTTTTCATTGAAATGTATGGTAACACAGGTCTAAAATCAGCTGACTCCTAAATGTAAACACAATAGAAGGGACAGGCGAATGAAAGCATAGAAATAAATAATTTATAATTTTAATCTGAATTTTATAGATGATTTCAGATACTGTAAAAGCGAAGGGCTGCCAGCTTGTAATAGGCATAATAATTCATATTATTCTTTAATTCAATGTTTTATTGCCTAGACGTGTACATAAAACAAATACATAGTAAGTAGTCCAAATAACATTGAACTTTAAAATGTGAATAACCTGTACAGACTGACTCAGGAATCCTTCATCATTGCCAATATCCACAAGGTCGCAGGCCGCGGTTTCAAAACAATAATATTGACCAAATTGAATCATCGACTTCGCGAAATGAACAGTTCATTAAATAAAAATAGTATATTCATCATAAGAGCGCAGATTTTTGGGCACGAACCGAATTGTATACCATTTTGCATGAGAAAATATCCATAAAAACATAATATAAGACAATAATACTTAAAAACAACTGTTATGTTATTTAAGATGGTTTGTCAGTTATCGAAATGCGAAAAAATTGCTTCGTAGATAATGGTAGTTAGACTGTAACACCTGTTTGTTACACTCTGGTCCATATTACAACTATTTTATACATCCCTGTGGGTCCGTCCGCATCGGTACTAGTCACTTTGTTACAGTTAGTCATCTTGTTACGTGCAAATCATGTACTTTCCACTACATCATTGGTATTTTATATTATAAAAACACATGCAAAGTACTACTGTAGAGAGGCTGTCAATATACAAAGTAACAATACTGCTGTAAGAGGTGGTCTTTTGCCTAGAACCCCAGAAAACAACGATTGTCGATAAGAAACATAAGAAAATCATTAGGAATGTCCATATTTTCTCCCAACGACATGGATCACCATTTCAAAATGAATTCCAATCAACGCCGCGGTCACCAGAGGGCGCTCACACGACGGACTGTTGTCACGAGGAGACGGGATTAATTACAACATGGCATTGATGACTTCGACCAGGGACCCGATTTTCGTGCGATACCGAAACGTCAAATCGTACGTATTTTTTTCATTTGTTTCGACATATGTCGAATCGGGATGAATGTCGATCGCACGAAAATCGGTCCCCAGCCCACTTTTTTTTTTTTTTTTTTAACGAAATGAGCGAAATGATGATATTTAATGGAATAAGATGAGGAATGGCATCACCTGCGACTAGCGCGGGTATTTCGCCAATGTCAAGTAATTAATAGCAAGGACAATTTCAATAAATACACATTATAAATAAAAATGGATAATGACAGTGATAAAGATGGCGGATGACTCTTTTGCATTCCCCAGCCCACTTACCACGACCATGTCTTAAAGCAAAGTTTTAATATGACTTTTAGTTTTTGCCATTTGAAATCTGTCAAATATCGACAGTATTGAAACAAGACTTTAAGAGGTGGTGGCTATGTTGTCCAACCTACCAAATTTTTCAATTTCCTAAATATGAAAATGATTTTTTGAAATTGTAAGTGGTTTCTAACTACCCTCGCAATACATTTGACGCCCTTGACGTTGTTGTGACGCCTTACAGTTAGTATCATGTCACCTTTAACACTTTTTTGCCAATATCAAAACTAACTGTATTAACTATTTGAAAAAGCTCATTTTTCAATGCAATGTCATCGATTACGCGAGATTTTTTTTACCGCAAACATTCAATCTCTAGGTATATTGCTACAATGTACATTTTTAAAAGCAGCATATGGGGGCAGGGTGTATCAGTAAGGAACTACTTAAGTCACTTAACTCTGTAATTGTGCTAAAATAAAATAAGCAATAATGTAATCCTTAGATGTAATTCCAGCTTCCCAACTCTATTAGCCTTATAACTACTACTACTACAGCCCTTTTTAACGTCCCACTGCTGGGCACGGGCCTCCCCTCAATGCGAGGGGGATTCAAGCCATAGTCCACCACGCTGGCCCGGTGCGGGTGGCAGACTTCACACATCTATCGAGAACTAGTCAAGCTCCCTCAGACGTGCAGGTTTCCTCACGATGTTTTCCTTCACCGTTTCTTAGCAAGTGATAATCTCGGATGAAAATGAGATTCGCACATGGAACCCAGAGGTGCGAGCCGGGGTTTAAACCTGCGCACTTTGATTGCAAAGCGTGCGTTCGACCACTCGGCTACCACTGCAGCCTCATAAGTAATATAAAATTCCCCTCACGAATTATAAATCAATCACGTTTTACCCTCTACATTATTGACATTGGAATTCCCGCCTTTTATTAATAAGCAATTATTATATTACGGTATTTACGTACTCCTAATTGCTGTGTGAATTAGAATATTTCCTCATGTTGGACAACGGCTTGGTCTCGTGGTTAAGAGCGTATGCCGCGCGCCTTACTACACCGGGTGATAGAGCGTTCGATTCCCTTTAGTCATATTTCGTAAAGCACCGTTTTCGGAATTAGTCCTGGCCTGGATGTAACAGGAAGCGCCCCCGGTACAATGTATAGTACCCATAGTACAAGCTTTACTTAATTTGGGATCATACAATGAGTCAGTATGAGTTCTCTAGCGAGATTTCCTATGTTAAAAGAGTTGACACTCGCAGTGTATTATTTAGACATCACGTTTAGGCATCTCCTAGCGTGAATGAAAACGGTCAGTAGTATCATAATGTATCTATTTAAAATTCCCTAATTTACCTTAATTTCCCTATCTACTCCCGTAATCTGAGAGCTCTTGTGAAACCTTCCATACAAAATGTTCTACCACTGAACATCAATGTTTAAACATCTGGGCGTTGACTTTGAATATCGATCAATATTCGATTCGTGACATTTGTCATGTTGATGATGGTGTAGTACGATTCGACATGACAAGTGTCTCAAATATTTTGTTCTTTTATGGCTGTTATGTGGTGCTAGGGTTTGTATATTTTCAACGAAGTTTTACACTAAAAATCGTGAAAATAAATATTTTTAACAAAAAAAGAGACTGACTTCAAAAACCTAAGTGCACTAAAATGCTATACATTTAGTTTACAGTCACATGTAACATGCGGATTATCGGTTTAGTTTTCTTCAATAACATTTTATTGTGCGCAGTGGTCGTCTTGTTCTCAGCATAGCTGCCCTTTAAAAGTGGACTAGTATGTAGAATTGTGATGTTAAGTAGACAATGGGAAAATCTTTTTATTACTGTAATTGTGAAAAATAATTAATGTTTTTATTTTATATACCTACTTTTGTTTGATTTTTCTGCTGTCAGTACGAAAAAAAATGATATGACGAATTTACAATAATCTAAATTTGGTCTAAACTGTGACGAATGATCGATTTTCCGAGTTGATGCCCAGTATTAAATAAAACACTGTTTATCATGTCGCGTTTCCTTAATGATGTACTTGCAAGTGACCCCACCAGACATCAGCGTGATTCATCCACAAATTGTATCATTACCATGTTCTCTGACTCATCCCGAACACATTACGTATTTAGTTCATACGAGCACAGTGCAGACATACCTATAAGTTACAATCCATTTGCAATGGCATTACAAAACATGGATATTACGAATAGGTAATATCTTCGGGATAGATCAACACATGTCGGTCCCATACTAAGCAAAAAAACTCGATCTCAATAAAACCCTCCACCTCTTATAGTATTATTCTTTTAATATTAACTGTAAATGAACAGCTCTTGTACTTTGTTAAATGTCGATCAATCCTTAATTTTGATCATGTTCTTCACCCATTTTCATTTATTACGCGTATTTATTTATTGAGTTTGTCTATCCGCTAATCGCGGGTGCAGTCCATTCCTCATCTTATTCCATTGAAATTTCATATTTTAATTCATTTCGTAAAAAAAGAAGAACAAAGATTACTCGAACATCGGTAGAGATTATATACATTAATATTTTAAAACTAAGTTTTTAACTATAAGCTATAAAGTTGTAACTGTTTGATAATAAATAAATAGTCAGTAATATACAGGGTGTATCAGAAGTCGTATATAATACTTTGGGTACATATACGGTAGCTCATATGTGGATGCTTAGTGAAGACTGTTTATACCAAATATCATAGTTTATGAGTTATAGACCTTTGAATTGTCTTACTTATGTATCGTGTTCTGGCCTTTGGGTACATACATCCATTACTACCAAAATTTATAAAACAGAACATGCAAATTAACATAGAACTCGAGATATTACAAGTTATATAAATCGACGACGAAAAAAATGTTGAAAAAACATGTTTAAATTTTTATACCATTCAGTTTTAAACTCGATACTCGTGCAAACGGCAAAGTATTATTTCGGACTTTTGATACACCCTGTAGTATCAATGGATAATAATCCATTATGTGTTAAATCGATTTATGACGCATTCACAACTAGCAAACACACTCGACTTCGCTTCAACGAAATTTAAAACGTTTTTTGTAAGATATATCTAGACCATAGATAACAATAAATTGTCTAGGCTCCGTGAACTGGGTAAAGCCGGCTGCCCAAAAATTATGACTTTATTTTGGTCCTCAAACCTTCCACAGGCATCCCGGGGCATCATAGCTCGCTTGTCATTTTTTTTTCAAACATATAAAAAAGTTCTTTCCACAACAAAATTATAGTGACAGTTCGAGCGAATTTTGACGCGGGGTAGGGGTATCGAAATTTATATTCGAATAAAAACATCGGAACCCAGGTATCGATGTTTTTCGAAATATCGCTTAAATAATTATACATCGAATACTTTCCACAAAAGTTTAATATTACCTTTTCCCAGTGAAAGTCACAAAGTTTGTGGTGTTTTTTTGTATGTGTGAATTAGGGGGGTCCACTTAAAAAATATATCGATATTTATATTCGAACGAAAACATATCGCTTAAAAATATAGATATTTTTAAATATCGAATACTTTCCACAATTTTTTTCAGTTAAACGCAGAAAGTTTGATGTCCTTGACTTCGCATGTGTGAATGTAGAGTTTAGAATATATGAAAGAATTTTCAATGAATGAGTGAATTACAGTAACATAGCTATACTATTAAATTTCATTAATTTTCTAGATCAAGAAGAAGTACACAACGGCAAGGATAGATAATTGCCACCGTTGGTTTGCTAGTTACTCTCTCACAGACACGGCCTGACTTTAAATTAAAATTTAAATCATTAGTTAATTTGGAAAATTTACTTTTGTTTTTATTGTATAATCAGCAGAGTTAGTACTTTAAATTTATTCGATGTTGAAATAAAACTATTTTACGGATTTTATCACGTTTATTTACTATTTTATAAGATGTATCTAAAAATATATCGAATATTTTTTTTCTCTGTCAAATCATCGATTGAATTCGATATGTCGAAAGCAAACATCGAGTATTTTCGATATATCGATGTTAAATGAATATCCCTAACGCGGGGAGGCATAGCTTTTACCAAAGTAATTCATTCTTTCTGTTTAAGACACAGAGTTCGTTTTAGTATGGCCAAAAAATTGACGCGTGAGGGCTGACGTCACTGTTCCCGGAAGGCTTAAAGGAACACTAGTGAGCTTATTTCAATTTTTTTAAAGAAAACTGTGTTATTATTAATATAGACAGACATACGTTTTATTTGTGTGTGTGAGTGCCTTACTAGTACGGGTAGTAGTAGTCATTCCGTGTTGCATCGAAGTGAAGGAGAGCCAGTCTTGTTTTTATTCGTTTACTAAACGCACGTGTTCTCATTATGAAGATCGCAGTAAGTTTATTTTGATTCGTTTACAACAATAACACAATGTTTACAAACTTATTTTAACCTACATAATGACAGATTGTTAATAATACTTACAATATGAGTGTATCGTGTTTATAAACGTCAACTTTCTCGAAATTTTAATTTCTTGAATTTAATCTTTAAATTCCAGTTATATATTTAATTAAGAAATTACATTACTTATGTAACAATAATAAATTTACTCAAATATCTATTTTTTTTAATAAACTTATAACCACGGTGAAGGTAAACATTGTGAGGAAACGTGCACTTCTAAAGAAAGGCGTGTGAAGTTTACCAACCAATACTGGGCCAACGTGGAAGACTACGGCCCAAATGTTTCTCGCATTAAGAAAGAGTGTGTCCGGTATCGCATTAAGAAAGAGTATGTCCGGTATCGCATTAAGAAAGAGTATGTCCGGTATCGCATTAAGAAAGAGTATGTCCGGTATCGCATTAAGAAAGAGTATGTCCGGTATCGCATTAAGAAAGAGTATGTCCGGTATCGCATTAAGAAAGAGTATGTCCGGTATCGCATTAAGAAAGAGTATGTCCGGTATCGCATTAAGAAAGAGTGTGTCCGGTATCGCATTAAGAAAGAGTGTGTCCGGTATCGCATTAAGAAAGAGTGTGTCCGGTATAATGGTAATAGGTTTGGCTCCTATTACATTGGGACCAAAATACATCGGCGAAGTGTGGATGCGCTGCAGTATACCTCTGCCTACCCCTTCGCGTATACAGGCGTAAAGATGTATAGTTGTAAATACTTAATTTATAGAAGAGTAAGAAGTAAGTACCTAACTACGAAACTTAACTAACTACCTATACACGAGTTTAAGTAACTTAAAAGTTTTGATACTTACCGTACTGTAATATTTCGATAACTTAACTATTTATTACAAATATTGTCATTTTGTGACCTGTTTATATTATATGTAAGTTATTCACAGAAAACCTGTTCGTAGACTTGAAAGTTAATTCAAGGGAATAACATTATTAGTTCCGTGAGCTATCTATGCATAATCATTTCGTTTCATTCAATTTCAATCGTTTTGTTAAATAATGCATATAATTTATATTATGGGCACGTTCGTCCTGCATGATTAGATTACACATCAGTTTTTTTTTATTAAAGCAAGTAAGTAACTGGGCTAGAAATCTTGGGGGCAATTCTCGCATCAGCGACATCTAATTCGACATATGTTAAACAAAACGACAAATCTTGTTCTTTTTTTCGTCATTTTATGTCGAATAAGAGATAATGTCGATTATGTGAGAATTGCTCGCCTTAAGTCTACCATGCGTGTCGAATGTGTTTTAAACTTGTGATTATTGAGATTATCACTTTCTATGAAACAGTGAAGGAAAGCATCGTGAGGAAACCTGCACGTCTGGGGGAACTTGACTAGTTCTCGATAGATGTGTGAAGTCTGCCAACCCGCACTGGGCCAGCGTGGTGGACTATGGCCTGAATCCCCCTCGCATTGAGGGGAGGCCCGTGCCCAGCAGTGGGACGTTAACAGGGCTGTAGTTAGTTAATAACTATTTAATTTACCTAACTCACAATATGCTATAAATGTTTTACGTAGACGCAAGCGACTAACGACTTTTAGCAAACGTATTAACTTAGGGTAGATCATATAATACTTTAAAACTATGCGAAAAATATGGGTGTAGTGACATAACAATACACTTTTGTTTGTAAATTATTTGTAAATCAATTTTAGGGCGCTCAAGCCTTTTCTAAGGCCGAGACACGTTACTAGAAATTGAAAAATATTAACAATGCCTTCTATTACAGTTACTTTCAGTCTGTTCTGTCAACAATGTTCTGTTGTCGTTAAAAGTATTATTATACAACAAGAATTGTATAGTATTCCAAACAAAACGTGACTGTTGACACGAGCTTTAGCAAGATTTTTTTACCATTATTACATGTATGATTACGTTCTGATTGCAGCTACTTCTTCTAACTTTAAGCGTGGTTATGTGGCTGGGTGATTCGACGCCGATTGACCCTAAGAATCAACTGGTTAATCGGCCCAAGATTGACCAGTTCGGCGCCAGGGTGAGGCGGTCACCGCCGGCCGGGACGAAAGGACGACACGTGGTCAGAGCCAGAGGTGAAAATCGCATTAAATACCAAAAAATATTCCTTCAAGAGTCAATGAGCTTGCACAAGCTAGAAAGACTTTAACGTTTGAAATTTTAATACAGCCTTATGCTTTGTTCCAGGCTCCATGAGGAGGGATTTCGATTCCTTGCAGAACAAGGTAACTAAGGGCACGTACATATGCGGCAACAAGATATGCAAGCTCCCAATCGGCGTCGAACCTGAGGGCTGCAACGGAATGTGCCAATATCCTGTTGGTTTTTAAAATAAAAGTTATTAAAACTTACTACAAAAATATTTCACTCTTGTCTATTTTTATAATTCTGTATATTCTTTTTAAGTTTAATAAACCTGACTCATGCTTTCTTGTTTAGTACAAAGCATTGTCATTGGACAAGCGAGCGTCACACGGTCGATCACTTTAAGTCTTAGTACCAGGCGGACATAAGTGTAGTAGCAGTATATCAGACTGACACGTCATCGCGCCGAATCGGAAACTACCTACCAAGTGTACCACCACCGTCACATTCGACCACAGAGGCTCCTAGTACTAGGGGAATATAACATCAGTAGTGGTTTCGATTTGTCTCCATCACCGAGTATCTCTTTCTGTGTCTTTCCACTTCGTCACGTTTAGCCACTGAAACTGAGAATACTAGGCGCACATGACTGTATTAGAGGTTCATTCAATTTGCGATGCAGCGCCATTAGCGGGAAAAGCAGTCGATTTCTCATACGAGCCGTATTCCAATCAGTAACATACGAAAATATTATCCTAGTTAACCTTTCAATTCTACTTTCAACTATTTAGGTTAAATGTTAGATGGCGCTATTTGAAAATTGTTTGAAATATAAAATAGATTGTCTTGAATTGATTTTAGTTAGGTGTGTACACTCTTATTCTATATAATTTACTAGCTGTGCCCGCGACTTCGCCCGCGTGGACTTTAGGGAGATTACCCGGAAATATGGGTATTATGTTTTTCCCGCGGAACCCTAATGCTTTTTCTAAAATTAAAGTAGCCTAAGTTACGCCTTGGAACGTCAGCTATCTGTCAGTGAAAGTCCCATTGAAATCGGTTCAGCCGTATAGAAGTTTACCTTAAACAAACAGACACGACAGACAGACAAAAAAAAAAATTGCGTTTTCGTTATATGTATCGTATATACTTTCATACGCATTTGGTAAAAAAGTGTTATTTTGATATTACAAACAGACACTCCAATTTTATTTATTTGTATAGATTATCACAGACATAATTATTTACAAATTGAATAATTTGAAGTCCATCTTTGATGTATAAAAAGCACTAAGTATAGTAGATAACTAATTATAACTAGTTGCTTCTCACGTATCACGAGTGCTAATTAATAATCATTAAATAGATAGGTAAGTAGGCAGATGTGTGGGGTCATGGCACAATTATTATTATTTAATCAGTCTACGCATTATATTGGAATGACGTCGCGTCGTGGTTGACGGCTGAAATTGCAGTTAGGAAAACGTGCTCCGATTACTAGGCGCACATAACATGGATAGAGGCTCCGTAACCAACTTGCCTCTAGCGAGGGAAACTCCGTAATACAGCGAGCGCCACTACCACGCGAGTGCTTCAGTTTACCCCGTTAACCGCTAAATCTACGAGGGTTAGGAACACATAAGTTACGTAGGGGTTTTGTCCACACGCGATGAGCGTCAGCTACCAACATTCTTACAAGGAATCCCTACCTGTTACTTTGACAAATGAATCTACGAGTACGAGGAGCACATAGCACTACTGACGGTTCACGATTCACTAGCGTCTTGCTTGCGTCATCACGTCACTCACGGCATCGTCTCCTAACCCCGTCACATTCAACTGCCAAATCTACGAGTACTAGGCGCACATAATCAAAGTAGAGGTTTTATCTACAGCTACGAACTAGCGCCTCTAGCGAATAACAGGAAAACTGAACTGAAGGGAACCTTAAAGGATATTGTAATTTTGCTTTTCGACAAGAGATGTCACTGTTAACTAGTCAAGTATATATCTGGCGTTTGGTATTTCATAGTTATGCTAGGCCATCATATCACTGATGAATCTACCACCGGCTCCAGTGCGAAGAGCTAAACCCGATGGACTCAAGACTAGTCTAAAGAAGGTAGTACTAAATAATAAAAATACTCAAGCAGCTCTCAACTCACTATGACATTAATTTTCAACCACAATTAAATATGAGGCATACTGTTACAATTACAAGGCTCTAGCCGAGCCTGAAGCCTGAAGACTCTACACATCAACGGAAGCAATAACCTAACTAGTAGAATATTTAATTATGTATGTCTAGAGATTATTCACTTTATTTAGATTTGTATAATCGAGTATATTATAAACTAGTCGATTAATTTAAAAAATATCAATATTTCATGTTGGCAACACCAATCGATGTGAGGATATAAAAGTACATGTAAAGCCCCTCTGCCCCCGTAGCATGACACTCTACCGACGATAAGCTTCTCCGATTTTAAACGCTGTCGACCCTTCATAATATATCGATGTCCTTAGCATGAGATGACATTTAGAGAGCCTATAGGACCCCGACAAAGCTTTATCGATGACATATAGTCTAGGCTGCCATTATAGAAAAAAAATTTTTTTTTTATGTGGCAAGAACGAATCGGTAATTGAATCGTATTTTACCGATAGGCAGACATCACTAACTTGTTCACTACATTCGGTCAATACAGATTAAAAAATATGAAAAATGACATATATTTTGAAGGACAGTGACAAATAGCAACAGGGTTTGACGTTGTATATCAGAGGTTTAGGTTAAATTGTTTAAAAATAATAAATAATGTTGCAGCTGTCCGTCATTTCACTAATTTCGTAAACAAAGAAGTAGTTATTTATACGTGCGTACTCGTTATCCATGTTAATTCCGTGTTTCATTGGATAAAGATTGCTGTGATATAAGACAACAATGGATAATAAAAAACAAAAAACGTGAGTGTTTACATAATACATACTATTATAATATTGAAACCTAGTGCTTTATGTGTAAGAAATCTAATACAGTATATTTTCAGCGAGAGAGCGAGCAGCACACTGGCTCAAATAAGAACCCTCATTAATTACATGCAAACTAATGTTGGGTTCGCAAGTGGCGACTTTAAAGTTCCTATGGGTCAGCGATGCCTCAATGAAGAATGGGATCAGAATACAGAAGAATATGGACCTGACAGGACTGCCTAACAGTGGCGCTGTGTATGTACCTACCTATCCATCACCATTCACGAATGCAGTAAATAGCTATATTGTGACATTATTGTTCTAGATCCGGCATGAATTGCAAAAATGAGCAAGAAAGGAAGGTGCAATGTGTAAGTAAGATTCGCTCGGTCACGAACTGGCCACATTCTGCGCCTGAGCTAACCAAAGGACCAACAGGGAAAGGTCCTTGTTCATTTGAGATAAAACATTTTATTATGTGAATGAAATATTCATTGACTATTTGATTGCGTTTATTTTCCATTTTTAATAAGTAGGTATTTGATTGAACATTTGGCGCGATTTACGTAGGGAGACTTTGTGCAGCTCCATGGGCACTCTGGAAATAAAAAAAAATGTTAATTAAGCAGTTATGTTAAAATGGAACATTAAATGTTAGTGCGGCATTAACATACAATAAACAAACATAAGTATTATTTCTTTTGTTGCAGAATACGAGTCCGCAGATATGTTTTGAAAGTTTTAGTTTGTTAATGGGCATAGATCTCTATTCACTTACAATATGTTAATAATAATTAATTATTTCAGACTTAAAGGAATGTCTTATATACTAAAAAAAATATTTTGATGTGTAATATAATTATAAGTTGTTTTTTATTAATCATTTAGTATATGCAAAATAAATATTATTATGTAATTTAGTTTATTTGTTTTCATTTTCTTAAATAAAAAACTAACACAACTTACCAAGCGGATAATATGAACCAAGCCCATTGTTATACAGCCTGCGTAACTCCACATGTATGAACATGTATGACCAAATTAAGATGAATTGGTTGTGGATGCGACTTCGGTAATTGGCATCACCTAATGTGACATTATGCTTCTGCTATCTAGAACATAAATGGGGTTAATTGTGATTACCTTTCTGAAATTTGTATTATAAGTATAATTATGATATATGTTTCATTCTGTTTAAATAAGTAATACAATATATTATTACCAATTCAATGTTGAGAGATGGGTTCTCATGTTGATTGATGAATTGAGCTTGTGTTGGTTGATGAGGCGGGAAACGGTCAATATGGGTGCAGTCAACACACCCAAGGATGTTAGGTACCCGAATTGTTGCTAAAACACAGCAGCCACCGGTTTCCGGCCATCATCGCGACCCGGAAATTTATCCAAGTAGATGCTTAACCTAAAAACAAACAATCAATTACCACTTCATAATTTTTTACGAAATTATGAAAATTTAATGGAATAAGATGAGGAATGCTTGCGATTAACGGTATTTATGGCAACGTCGAGTTAATGTTCTCATTATTAGACTAAGTCAAAACGAATCGTTTGAGGTTAGTAGGTATAATATGTTATATTAAAATGAGCGATTGAATATAGAGACTTACCTTGTAGTTACTGCATCGAAAAAACGTCCAAAGTATTTGGATACAGTTGTCTGGCCGATAACTAATATCTTGGGATTTTTGGTAGGATCGCAAATCTCACGAACAATGGTCTCTTGCACTTTACGGGCCTTCTTCTCCACATAAAAATCAGTAAATAGTACCGATATGCACGGGACATTTTGATCAGATATTTAACTAATTTTCCTCAAAAGAAAATAAATGAGGAATTAATGCAATCTTGATACTCGATCGACACCTTATCAGTGTTGCCAGTAGTCTTACAACAAATAGCCGGATACGGAGTTAAAAATTACCCGAAATTACCCGTTTTGGAAAAGTAATATAATAAAAAAAAGGTCACGCAAACTTATAACACCATAATATGTGGCCCGCACGTTATTGTCTTTGAGAAATGCGATCTATACAGCTTAAATAAAATGACGGCATTATGCAGACAGAGCGAATAAATCGGGTAAAAGACCCGTACTGGCAACGCTGCACCTTATGCACGCTAATCTTCGTCTCAAACAGTGGCAGACAAAAATTCACGATCTTACTTGTCAAAAACTGATAAACGCGGATAAAATAAGGTGGTCATGCTATGGCAATAGAGATATTACCTTAAACTGACATTTAGCCGCGCCGCGTCTTCTGTCGCGTGGCGCTCATGCTAAGGTCGGTTGATAGAGCTCGGCGTGACGTCATTTTCCTGATATAACTGACATTTGGATAGTTTAAAACTTATATCGATGCGGTCATGCTAAGGGGGCTGGGTTCTCTTTTGCTGTTCGGAGCCGACGAGTAAAGTCAATACACAACGCACGTCGTTATTATTGCTCAACCTACGCCCAGCTTCAACGAAACCCTCGCTACTGTCGCATTCTTTCTGTCCCTTCGTAACAATACCTACTTCCTACTATGCCCCTTATTCATAGAAATATAATTTTTTCAGTACAAGTGATCTACAATGGCGCTCTGAAGGCGTATAAAATTAGTTGCCAGTTACCGTATCCGAATATAATAGCTTTGCAGAGTTATTGAATATATTACTAACATGGAAATGGCTGCCCCCTTAGCATGACCGCATCGATATAAGTTTTAAACTATCCAAATGTCAGTTATATCAGGAAAATGACGTCACGCCGAGCTCTATCAACCGACCTTAGCATGAGCGCCACGCGACAGAAGACGCGGCGCGGCTAAATGTCAGTTTAAGGTAATATCTCTATTGCCATAGCATGACCACCTTATTTTATCCGCGTTTATCAGTTTTTGACAAGTAAGATCGTGAATTTTTGTCTGCCACTGTTTGAGACGAAGATTAGCGTGCATAAGGTGCAGCGTTGCCAGTACGGGTCTTTTACCCGATTTATTCGCTCTGTCTGCATAATGCCGTCATTTTATTTAAGCTGTATAGATCGCATTTCTCAAAGACAATAACGTGCGGGCCACATATTATGGTGTTATAAGTTTGCGTGACCTTTTTTTTATTATATTACTTTTCCAAAACGGGTAATTTCGGGTAATTTTTAACTCCGTATCCGGCTATTTGTTGTAAGACTACTGGCAACACTGATAAGGTGTCGATCGAGTATCAAGATTGCATTAATTCCTCATTTATTTTCTTTTGAGGAAAATTAGTTAAATATCTGATCAAAATGTCCCGTGCATATCGGTACTATTTACTGATTTTTATGTGGAGAAGAAGGCCCGTAAAGTGCAAGAGACCATTGTTCGTGAGATTTGCGATCCTACCAAAAATCCCAAGATATTAGTTATCGGCCAGACAACTGTATCCAAATACTTTGGACGTTTTTTCGATGCAGTAACTACAAGGTAAGTCTCTATATTCAATCGCTCATTTTAATATAACATATTATACCTACTAACCTCAAACGATTCGTTTTGACTTAGTCTAATAATGAGAACATTAACTCGACGTTGCCATAAATACCGTTAATCGCAAGCATTCCTCATCTTATTCCATTAAATTTTCATAATTTCGTAAAAAATTATGAAGTGGTAATTGATTGTTTGTTTTTAGGTTAAGCATCTACTTGGATAAATTTCCGGGTCGCGATGATGGCCGGAAACCGGTGGCTGCTGTGTTTTAGCAACAATTCGGGTACCTAACATCCTTGGGTGTGTTGACTGCACCCATATTGACCGTTTCCCGCCTCATCAACCAACACAAGCTCAATTCATCAATCAACATGAGAACCCATCTCTCAACATTGAATTGGTAATAATATATTGTATTACTTATTTAAACAGAATGAAACATATATCATAATTATACTTATAATACAAATTTCAGAAAGGTAATCACAATTAACCCCATTTATGTTCTAGATAGCAGAAGCATAATGTCACATTAGGTGATGCCAATTACCGAAGTCGCATCCACAACCAATTCATCTTAATTTGGTCATACATGTTCATACATGTGGAGTTACGCAGGCTGTATAACAATGGGCTTGGTTCATATTATCCGCTTGGTAAGTTGTGTTAGTTTTTTATTTAAGAAAATGAAAACAAATAAACTAAATTACATAATAATATTTATTTTGCATATACTAAATGATTAATAAAAAACAACTTATAATTATATTACACATCAAAATATTTTTTTTAGTATATAAGACATTCCTTTAAGTCTGAAATAATTAATTATTATTAACATATTGTAAGTGAATAGAGATCTATGCCCATTAACAAACTAAAACTTTCAAAACATATCTGCGGACTCGTATTCTGCAACAAAAGAAATAATACTTATGTTTGTTTATTGTATGTTAATGCCGCACTAACATTTAATGTTCCATTTTAACATAACTGCTTAATTAACATTTTTTTTTATTTCCAGAGTGCCCATGGAGCTGCACAAAGTCTCCCTACGTAAATCGCGCCAAATGTTCAATCAAATACCTACTTATTAAAAATGGAAAATAAACGCAATCAAATAGTCAATGAATATTTCATTCACATAATAAAATGTTTTATCTCAAATGAACAAGGACCTTTCCCTGTTGGTCCTTTGGTTAGCTCAGGCGCAGAATGTGGCCAGTTCGTGACCGAGCGAATCTTACTTACACATTGCACCTTCCTTTCTTGCTCATTTTTGCAATTCATGCCGGATCTAGAACAATAATGTCACAATATAGCTATTTACTGCATTCGTGAATGGTGATGGATAGGTAGGTACATACACAGCGCCACTGTTAGGCAGTCCTGTCAGGTCCATATTCTTCTGTATTCTGATCCCATTCTTCATTGAGGCATCGCTGACCCATAGGAACTTTAAAGTCGCCACTTGCGAACCCAACATTAGTTTGCATGTAATTAATGAGGGTTCTTATTTGAGCCAGTGTGCTGCTCGCTCTCTCGCTGAAAATATACTGTATTAGATTTCTTACACATAAAGCACTAGGTTTCAATATTATAATAGTATGTATTATGTAAACACTCACGTTTTTTGTTTTTTATTATCCATTGTTGTCTTATATCACAGCAATCTTTATCCAATGAAACACGGAATTAACATGGATAACGAGTACGCACGTATAAATAACTACTTCTTTGTTTACGAAATTAGTGAAATGACGGACAGCTGCAACATTATTTATTATTTTTAAACAATTTAACCTAAACCTCTGATATACAACGTCAAACCCTGTTGCTATTTGTCACTGTCCTTCAAAATATATGTCATTTTTCATATTTTTTAATCTGTATTGACCGAATGTAGTGAACAAGTTAGTGATGTCTGCCTATCGGTAAAATACGATTCAATTACCGATTCGTTCTTGCCACATAAAAAAAAAATTTTTTTTCTATAATGGCAGCCTAGACTATATGTCATCGATAAAGCTTTGTCGGGGTCCTATAGGCTCTCTAAATGTCATCTCATGCTAAGGACATCGATATATTATGAAGGGTCGACAGCGTTTAAAATCGGAGAAGCTTATCGTCGGTAGAGTGTCATGCTACGGGGGCTGGACGAAATAAAAACTAGTTTGATTACAAATCATTTCTTTTCATTATCGACTTTTGTCTTCCATGTTTGTTCCCATTTCTTCTGCGACAGTTTGAAGGCGGCGACGTCCAGGTTGGCGGCGACGAGCCGGCCGTACGCCGTGCTGTCCAGCAGGTTGCTCTTGTCGGCCAGCTCCGTCATTATCTTCACCCGCTGCTCCGGAGACGCCGCTTGAAAGATCTGCTCAAACGCCCGCGATCCGTACTGAGACAGCGCCATCTTTTGATAATAACCCTGTAACAATATTTTAAAATATTACTTGCAATTTGGGGTACTCCTTACTAAAAATCCTGCATGCCCCTTTAGCACTAGTAGCCGAGTGGTCGAACGCACGCCTTGCAATCAAAGTGCGCAGATTCAAACCCCGCTCACACCTCTGGGATTCATGTGCGAATCTCATTTCCATCAGAGATTACCACTTGCTATTAAACGGTGAAGGAAAACATCGTGATGAAACCTGCACGTCTATAGAAAAGCCTGTGAAGTTCACCAACCCGCACTGGGCCAGCGTGGTGGACTATAGCCCAAAAATCACCCTCGTAATGAAGGAGAACGTGCCCGGCATAATGGCAATAGGTTCGCCCCCTATTACAATGGGGCCATAATACATCGGCGAAGCATGGGCGCACTGCAGTGCACCTCTGCCTACCCCTTCGGGGAAAACAGGCGCGATGATGTATTGTATTGCTTATACTAAGAGTGGGCTCACGTTAAAACCCCGAGCAAACTGCGGCGTCAAGATGCGGGCGTTACAAATTTTGCCAATGATAAAATGAACTGTATTAACTCGTGGAGAAAGTTTACTCTTCAACGAAAAGTCATTGCCAGCGCGAGCCAATTTTGACGCATAGTCACGTGGCTTTTACCACAGTAATTAACCGACTTCCAAAAGGAGGAGGTTCTGTATTCGATTGGTATTTTTTAATCTTTGTATGTATACAGAACTCCTTTTTGGTATTGACTTTTAGTCACTTTACTATTTAGGAAGGACGTATCTGATATCGTATAACGTTTTTAGAAGGCCACAGACGCAGATGTGAACTGAACATAACACGTAACGAGCGACCCTAATATAACATTATTTGTAATATTTACCACACCATTGTAAATCAGTTCACTAAAATACAACAACCTTACAAATTGCATGGATTGACTGCTAATAAATTGACGCTTTCGAGATGTGGTGTTGGAGGAAAATGCTACAGATTCCATGGACTGCCTTCCGCACAAATGCATCTATTCTACAGGAGCTAAATGTAAAGACCAGACTATCTACCATCTGTCTCCATAGGATACTTGAGTTTTTCGGTCACGTTGCCAGGAAAGATGGTCACAACCTCGAGCAACTAATGGTTACCGGAAAAATCGACGGAAAACGTTCCAGAGGCTGAAGTTCCATTTTTTTTTCAATCCGGACCTCTATCGGTCCGGCCCTCGTGCTCACCTCTGATGTGGGGGTCAGAGAACTTAAAATTAGCCTTATGTTTAGAATCTGTAAAATATTTTTTCCAGCCTGGATTATTTTTATTCAAATAAATAAAAAGTCAAATTTTTTTTATTAAAAGATTGTAAAAAGTCAAGTAAAATACACAATAAAAAGTAAACCTGCCGAAGTCCCATTAGATGGTCTGACCAGATCCGCAAATCTCTGGACATTAATCTCCACGAAGCTCTCCACGTCTCCAAGGACAGGCACAGATGGCGCAAGGTAGTCAAGGAGAAAATAATTCCATGGGGGAATCACTCAGCAATGAGGAGCACGACGCGAGGAGGAGGACTGCTAATATTCTTAGAGTACAATGACAACGTGATACATACGCTATAACAAATGTACCTTAAGTTTCCATATGAGTTTGTCCCTCGCCTTCACGCCCACGCACTGTCCTTTACATAGGGCATCGGCCACGTGACAGCCCTTTGCGTCACAGAACACAACCACCAACTCTTCTGAGGATAGCTCCAGAAGACCATTCACCGCTTTAGCTGGACGCTGTCGAACAAAATATGGAGGTTTTTTTTGAGTTAAATAATGTTTACCACTTGCTGTACGGTGAGGCAAACTATAAAAAGACGTGTGAAGTTCCCGAGGGCCCGAATCTCCCTCGCATTGAGGGGGCATGTGCCCGGTATGATGGCAATATGCTCGCCCCCTATTACATTGGGACCAAAATACAACAGCGAAGTGTGGTTACATTGCAGTGCATATCTACCTACCACTCGGGGAATATAGTCGTAATAATGTATTTAAAAAACGGATACATACATTTTTACGTGTAGTTTTTCAACCCACATCGGGCTAGAGATGCGGACTATGCTAAGGCGTGATGATGTATTATTATAATTGTCCAAATGTATAGTTTGTAAGTGGAGCAGTGGTAGCTGAGTGGTCGAACGCACGCCTTGCAAATCAAAGTGTGCAGGTTCAAACCCCGGCTCGCACCTCTGGGATTTATGTGCGAATCTCATTTTCATCCGAGATTGTCACTTGCTATGAAACGGTGAAGGAAAACATCGAGAGGAAACCTGCACGTTTGAGGGAACTTGACTAGTTTTCGATAGATGTGTGAAGTCTGCCAATCCGCACTGGGCCAGCGTGGTGGACTATGGCCCGAATCCCCCTCGCATTGAGGGGAGGCCCGAACCAACTAGACAATCCATGACCACGACCTCTCCGCCAGGAGTGTACGACTAAGAAGACTCACCTGAAAGTCCAGTATAGACTGTAGTATGACTGAGCCGTGGACGTTGATGAAGTACTCCTGGTGGAGCTTGGCGAGGTCCACGCGGTCCGCGGGCAGCAGCCGCAGACACAGCACCGGGAAGTACTTCTGGAGATTCGAGGGCTGGCACTGCAGCGCCGCCTCCAGGTGCTGCGACCAATACAACCACTTTTGAATAGACGATAAAGACCTGGCAAGATGCGCGCGAACAAAATTTGCCAATACGAAAATGAACTCTGTGTACATAAAGATTAAAATTCTGTGATAAAGACCACGCATCACGCCTTACATTCGCTTTTAGTTTGATGGCCACAAAATTAACAATATTAACTTTGTTACTTGAAAGGTGTAACATTAGTCAACATGCCAGGGTCCCGTCTGGGTTTGGCATTTTGGCGGTAAACGGAAAAAATGTGCACCCGTGCGAAGCCGGGACGGGCCGCTAGTAGAAATGACAACTCATCTACATATAAATTGGCAACACCTTTATAATTACAAATTGTTTGGTAAAGCTACTGTAAATTGATCAATATTATCTACAAAATTGTGAGTTTACCTACTCTAATGTTCCCCTCTTATTAACTTACATTGATGAACTGCGCCTGCCTCGCCTTGATCCGGACGCAAGCCTTGGCGAGCGCGACCAGCACGCCGGTGTTGCCGCCAGCCAACACCGCGCCGAACTTGTCCGCCAACTCGTCAAACATTGGCTCAAACTATGAACATTAAAAAAACTTTTTAAAAACTTTTATTTAATTGCTCTTAGTTTTCATGTTCTCCTCAGCAAGCCATTTCATTTAATAAAAATAACTATTCCGCCATCTTGGATGATCCGCCATATTGGAATTAGAATGACGTCACATAGCTAAGCATGCATTGTCATCCAAAATAAGCGTGTATACCAAATTTCAGCTCAATCGCTTAAAAATAACTGATTTAAAATTCAGTTGCAAGATTGCACCTGGACATACATACATTGCAAGTTAATATAAAGCTTGTAAAAAAGGATCATCTCAATGCGGCAACGTTGAGAACTTTTTAATAGCCTCAATTTTTTTTACGTTAACTATGGGAACTTACCTCTTCCTTAATATGGCAGTTGTCTATGAGCCGCTGCACGGTGAAGTTGAGCATGGGCATGGTGGCCAGCTGGCCCAGCCGGTTGATGAAGCACTTTGCATACAGCTGAGTGAATGTTTTCTTCTTCGCCACAAAGAGTGCCGCCTCCAGTAACCTGTACACAAATATTAATATTGCTATTAACTTAGACACTAATTACTAGAAATTACAAACTGTATCCAACGCCATTTCCACTACAATGCTGTTCTATAATCTTACTATAAAATAGACTATAATTTTGGGAGATTTTGTTTTAGTATTATAACATTAATGTCAGGTAATTTGAGAATTCAAAACAGTAGTAAGCAATATATAATACTGAGATGTTTGATCTTTCAATGCATTGATATAATGAAGGACCTGGTGAGCTTTTTAAATATAATCTTTCAACATTTTTTATTTGATCAAACTTCACTCAAATTTACATCCAAAGTAAATGTTGTTTTCATGAAGCTACATGAAAACTCTCCTGAAATATCAATGCTGAAACACTCTTCCATAGGAGTAGTTATCATAAGAGTATAACTGCCAAATAAAGATACCAGTTGTACAACAAAGCATGATGATATGACTCACCTAACAGCAGGCTCACTCTCAAACACCGGTGGCAGCCTCACCGCCGGTGCCACTTCATCATCAACATCAATCTTCACATCCTTCTTATCATCATCACCACCCGCCCAATCGTCCGGCGCAAAACTCTCATCCAACAACTTCCTTATCAAATCTCTTGTCAATCCTTTATCAACATTTTTTACCGCATATAGAAGCACTTGTAGCAACCCTGACGTAATATTTTGATACGGCAAGTCTTTGAACTGGGGCCACACAGACAAACGGTTGACAAACTCCTTGACTATCTCCTTAAACTCTTCTGGAACAGACTTGTATGTTATCTTGGAATTTGGTGGCAAACCTTTGTTGTCTGCAACATTATCTTTGAATATGTTGACCTTCGGCTTTTCTCCAGGCAATAAGCTGATGCCACTGAGACATTTGAGTACACTACGTAGTATGTGGTTTGCATATTGGTCCCATACAAAGTCCTCCAAGTTATTTAAAGCGTATTTTGATATCTTTATAGTGAAGTCGTAGCATTGTTTGAGATGTTTGTCTGTGTATTTTGAAGGTTTGGGTTCTAGTTTTGGCTTTTTTTTCGGCACACTTTCTTCTGAATCTGACATATTATCTTCTCCGTTCTGTAAATGTTCTGTGGCTCTATCACAAGTCACTCTAAGTAGTGTCTCAACTACGTGACTTGTAAAGTTATCTGAGCAGAGTTTACGTAAGTCTGGTGAAAGAACTTCGATGAAGCGCTCCAGGTCTTCGCATGTGGAATAGGGCAGGAGAACCTCGATGACGCGGCAGCCGAGCTGGTTGCCAACTATGTTCTGCTCTTCGCCTTTCGTGCGTTCCAGTACATTGTTTACAAGAGCAACTGGAAGGAAAATTATAAATTACTTCTATAATCAATTTGGCCAAAGTTTTAAATGTGTAATAATATTGACGACTTGTAAAGTGCTATTTATACAATATGTGACGGCTGCCTTCAGTCATACAGGTTGATACACTCTCTTATCACAAGGCAGAGAGAATAATAACAGAAGCCCTCTTGGGAAAGTCTAAACACACACTTTAATCTTATTGAAGAGAGAATATAGTGTGTAAGTACGATAACTCACGTCTCTTCTCGTTGCTATCCACACCTTGCTTCATAGCATCCAGAATACCCACGAAGTATTGATACAGTTCTTCGGGGATTTGTGTTCCTCGACCCATCTGACCTTTTTTGGCATATTTCTTGGCGTTAGCAAGAAAATTCTTGCGTTTCTTACGCGAACGTTTCTTGTTTGGATTATTATCAACATTTTCTTCACTCATTTTATACTATTTATACAAATATAAGCAATGTTTGCGAAATGTAAACATGAAACAGGCCACAAACAGGTGGACTTTTGAGGTTATGCTTCAAACAAACTGTCAAATTCATGCGGTCGTTGACTTTTGTAACGTTCCGTTCTATGCAATTAATATCTGGTACAAATAAATGAGTTATATTTGAATATCATTCTGTAAGTACTATTAAAGTCATACTACAACATCCATGCATATTTATGTGAAACAAGCTGCTGAAAGCCATTTTAATAAGTATTCATTGTTTCAAACCGCATAGAATTCTGTAAAAAAAAGTATTATTAGCAATTCCACATAATGTAGTGCGTGTAATGATAACTTAGTATCTCCACGTCCGTGCTCAGAGGGATAGGCAGAGATGCATTCGAAGAGTATGGTAAGATGCATTGCCCTTTTTCAATGTGTTATCAAAATTATGTACCTAATTTACATAATTCCATCATCAGGTCTGTGCACTCTGGTAGAGTTACTAGAGGGGAACCGTAGTGCATCCACATTTCACAGATGGTACCAACCACAATAGTAATGTTATTAGGGGCGAGCCTATTGCCATTAATCCGGGCACATTCTCCCTCAATACGAGGGAGATTTGGGCCATAGTCCACCACGCGGGCCCAGTGCGGGTTGCTAAACTTCACACGCCATATTTAAAAGTGCAGGTTTCCTCACGATGTTTTCCTTCACCGTCCAGCAAGTGGTATAGAAAAGTTACATTCCAACGACTAATTTAACATAGATAAGAACCTATTTAAGTTTTATGAGTAAAGCATTGTTCGAAACGTTTTCAGAATATAAATTAGGAGCATTGATTCTATCTATTCTGTAAATTAATTATCACATTATTAAGCATAGCCGTATGACGTAAAAATGCTTTAAAAGGGGAAAGGAATGAGTCTGTCTTTGTCTTGCTTCAGTGAAATTTGTATGCACCGATGGGAAGCCGAGCCGGGCAAGCAAACGAATGAAACTAGTTTGCCGCCAGACAGCGGGATAAGCGCTCGATACTGACATAATACGAGCGCCTGCGCGTTTTAAAAAACAATCCTAACTCGTTTCCCCAAACACGCGCATAAAAAAAAACAAAACCTTGAAAATGGCAATACATTCCGTGGGTAGCTATTTGTTTTTATATTTCGAACAAAATTTTGTGCCTGTGTTATAAATTTTTGCATTTTTTTCTAAAGTTTGCATTAACTTTTTTTAATATCGGACTGAAAGCTTTTAGCCACAGAGCCAGTTTTTCGCGGCAGTTTTCTTTTGAGTCTTGACCACAAAATTATAAAGGTAAAGTGAATTGTTGTAAAGTTGTGTGACTGCTTCCAAAGGCGTTGACCGCTCCACTGCTCTGTGACACGAGCTGTTTACTTAATACAACTGCTACCTACTAACTTTCTTGCATAACTTCTTTAAAGAAAGCTCAGCACTTTATAAGATTATATAGATTTTTAAATATTGTTGCTTTGCCTTATTACTATTAAGCCAAAATTTATAAAGTTAATTAAAATACCCGTCCAATGATCTCATCTCAATAAAAAAGTAATAATAAAAGTATCTGAATCACGCCATATAGGCTGTCTGGCGGCGAGGCTTGTGCCGACAGAACGAAAAAAAAAGTCTGCATATTTTAAATTCCTCATCATTCCTTGAAATGACGTTTCATGTTTTATTAATTTTGAACCTAACACGCTTGATATTAAGTTTATTTTCGCTGAGTTGTTTATACGTGTGAATGTAGTCATACGGCGTGGAATAACAATGAACTTGAATTAACTTAACCTGAAAGGAACTTGACAAGATAAAGTATCGCCAGACTACGAACACCTATGATTCCTTATTCCGCGTGTATTATTATTACTATAATCTGTATAATATGCCATAACCCACAGCCACGATACCCCAGCCAGGATACCCCACAGCAACCTCTTTTTTTTTTTAACCTATATTCTCCCACTGCTGGGCAAAAGTCTCCCCCATTCTCCTCCACACATTTCTATCTCCTGTCATATCACTCCATCCCTCCAGATAACGGTCTAGGTCATCGCACCATCTTTTCCTGGGTCGACCACGGCGGCGGTGTCCGTTATCTGGGATCCATTCGGTACAAATTTTGGCCCACTCACCTCTATGCTTACACAATATACCTAACTTGCCTATAGTAAAACCACAAGTCTTACCATAATCCGTACTATCCCGATCATAACTTAATGAAATTACTTACCTTCGTGCACCTAGTATGTCTCTAGCTAGAGACTATAGTTATTCAAAAATCTACTATAACACGTTCCGCTAAGAACATCCGTCGGAAAATAGTAGTCACATATTATATTCATAAATCCTAACGAAAACTTAGTTGACGTTAATAAGAAACTTTTAAGATTGAAATTGTAGAGAACGGATGTCTTTGTCATATGATATCAACAATGCTTTACAGCTATAAACGCAACTAAGATAAGAATGGACGTCTTTTTGGAGTCATCCGCCATCACCGTCACCGTCATCGTCCATTTTATTTATAATGAGTAGATATTAATTAAATTTTTAATACATATATGAAATATTATTCACTTGACATCGGTAAACCCGCTAATTGCGGGTGTAACCCTACCTCATAATATTGAATCAAATTTCATAATTACTTTTTAATTCGTTACACAAGAAGTTAGAAAAACGCTCAGTCAAGATTTGATTTGTCGATAAAACATGAAATAAAAAATATAAAGCAACCAGCCGCTCTAACTTTTTAAGGAAAACCTAAGTTCTAATAGATTTAAGCAAAATGGATCATATCAGCCTTCGTAGATAATAAACCCGAGTCCCAATTTCATCGATAACGCAAACCGCTACGCGTAGCTCTACCATGTGTTTACGCCGCGATTACTGTTCGCTAATCGTTAGCGAATACGACGTAACCGATAAAAGAAAATGGATGAAATGTATAAACAAACGCTGCTTATCAGTCACACGAGGAATCTCTGGGTCAGTCTTTAGTTGCAAACGCTCTGCGAAAGGAATATGGTCATTGACTATGAGCGCGGCGATTTTCTTTAGATTTTCCGTCCTTAATTTACGCCGAGCAAGCGATGAAGTTTGCAAGGAATAAACCTAGCCTAAGAAAGAGGACATCTCCGTCTTCCAGGGTTGAAGTAATACTACGTATATACGTTACTATGGGACAGTTAAGACTTAAGAATGGAAGAGTGAAATCAATAAACATTTTACGCAGTCGCTAACGACTAGCGTGTAAACACATAGTAGTGGCACAGGCTAGCGGCGGCCACTCCCAACTGGCCGTAGTGACCCCATTGCCACGGGATCGGATAACACGCGATAACTCACCTCGCTTATCATCACGACTTTCCTAGGAAGCCGTGGACAGAGATGTGTTACATTTCGTTATTCTTATGTAATTGATGCCCATATTACTTTAAAAAATATATACATACAAAAACACCTTTGTATTTCAGACAATACAAAAATTCCGCTCATTTCTTTCATTGCTGTCGACTCCTAGATAAATATGCTACAATAAAAAATAAAAAAAATTAGCCCTGAGTTTCTTGCTGGATCTTCTCAGTTGAGGTCGCGTTCTGATCCGGTAGTACCATATAAGAAAAATAATGCAAACTTGACAATTTGTAAGTGCCCCCGTAGGCCTATACGAAATAAATGATAATACTTTGACTTCGACTATGCAGTAGCTTACAAAGATGATTATCAGCTTAATAGGCTCACTGAATAAGCGAGTAGGCGTTGGGAGTAATTAACCACAAAATTTAGTACAATTACCTATCTAATTACAGTCCTCCTTCCAATATGACATGTTTCATTGTACTGTACATGCCACTTGTAATCTGTCTATGTTTTAGGCACTTGTTTATGAGTAAGTATATGATTCACCAACTAACATAATCCATTTTGTGTATTGTTGCTATTAATTACTTGATACTGGCTAAAATACCCGTTAACCGCAAGCGAAGCCATTCCTCATCTTATACCATTAATTTTATTTATTTTGTACATAAAGAAGTTAAATTAAATTTTGTACATAAAGAAAAATTATATAACTAAGTCAGTAGCTACCTACTTATGATTATGGAACGCAAATATAACTGATGAGTTTACACATATTTACGATAGAATTGGGTTGTATAGAGGATCAATTGGCTGGCTCGCACCTCTGGGTTTCATGTGCGAATCTCATTTTCATCCGAGATTATCACTTGCTATGAAACGGTAAAGGAAAACATCGTGAAATCTGCACGTCTCTGGGAACTTGACTAGTTCTCGATAGATGTGTGAAGTCTGCCAACCCGCAGTGGGCCAGCGTGGTGGACTATAGCCCAAATCCCCCTCGCATTGACGGGTGGCCCGTGCCCAGCAGTGGGACGTTAAAGGGCTGTAGTATTATAAAGGATCAATTGTTTATTTTTAACTTTATGAATGTGAATGTCAGAACACTCTGCCGCAGCCGCTAACTAAAATACAATGAACATCTTTAAAATTCAAATTCGAACCGAACAAATGTGTCTACGTTAATGTTTTAACAAATGCAGCCTATAGAGGCGGCTATTCACACATTTAGCTTCATTATCCGGTTCATTAGCACTTAATAGTACTTGTATTGTTCCAATGATTCGATATTTAAACTTTTTGACAGTTATTTTATGAAAAATTTATTTTTGCGGCGACCATCGTGTCGCTACTGTCGTTGCGAATGTCTGAAATAAAAATGTATTCATTAAGATATACTTTTAGTTCTCATTTTTGCCACCTAAACTAATAACTTTGTACGTACACTTAAAGAACATCATTTATATTAATACCATACATTAAATAAGCAATTAGAAAACAAAGTTTTACGTCAAAAAGGTATTTAGAGTAATGATTCCATCTCCTTTAAAAGAATATCTAAAAAAATCATAAGTAGTATTCTGTTGCTAGTAGTCACACGTGTGGTGAAGCAGTGCGCCAGGCAAGACATTGGATGGGTGTTAGATATACAATAAACCAGTTACTGAGTGGTTACATGATGCTGGTAATAAGGTAGGATTAAGAAACGAATACAATCCTCAAAGCTGTAAATATTTGCGCATGAAAGCTATTTTAAAACCAATGTTAACTATGAAACAGTTGTTGTAAGCCGTCGTCGGCGCCATGGTGCCATCAAATTCTTGGCGAATATTACGGAGGAATCTGCGTACAGACATTTTATACTATATGACGGCTTGGTCTAGTGCAGAGGTGGGCAAACTTTCTTAATGAGGGGCCAGAAAGTTTAAGAAATTTCAGAGGAGGGCCAGAATGTACGTTCAGAAAGACTGTTCTTATGAAAAAGTGGAGTCCCTCACTAAGAAGAAATTCTTCAAATTTTAACCCCGAGTTGGGAATTATAGAGAGGGAGCACTGTACTAAGTAGAATCTAGTTTATATTCTGGACCGTCACATATAATTAACGCGGGCCATATACTATTCTTGTCGAAGGATCGTCGGCGGGCCGGATTAAATGCTTTCGCGGGCCGGAGCTGGCCCGCGGGCCATACTTTGCCCATCACTGGACTAGTGGTCTGAACGTAGGTCACTTGGTTGACTCCATCGGGTGGTTGCAAGCTCAGCCCTTCAGCGACAATTCTTACAAATGGCCTTTTTGGAATTCGTCTTGGTCTGGATGTCACTGGGATCGCCCCCACTCCTCTGTATCGTACCCATAATACAAGCGTTGCTTAGTTCGTGGTCATATGAAGAGAATATAGATAGATCGATTACTCTTTATTGATCCATCTCAGTGATACAAATTACATATGCGATATACATTTAAAGTATTACAATAGGATTTTGGGTGTGTGTTTGTTCATATTTAGGTATTACGTTTAGGTGTATCCTAGTGTTAATTAGGCTGATTATTAACTACATATAGCGGACCGATTATTACCTCATCAACCGTACAATCGAAAATCGGAAATTTTCATTAGTTTCGTGTATAACAGTTCCTCGAACAAACATGTTTCCGGGAACTGGAGTCATATCTTAAACATTGTAAATGGTTCCGAGTCTTCATTGTAAACAAATAAAGTGTCTGCGCGGGCGCAGAGCCAGCTCTACGTGCCACTTAACTGCTTCAAACATATAAAATTAACGTTTGTTTATTCCCATCTACCTGCAGATGGTAACATGTCGATTCTATTATAGGTTTTACGGTTTGCCAGCCTTGGAATACTTTATTTTAGTTACAACTTATTTATCAAGAATGAATTCTGAATTCCTGTCAATGAATTCCTTTCGTAGCACAAGTGAACTTGTGCTACGAAAGGCCCCTCTACTCTAGAACAAAGTTTCCATAGCGTAATGGTTAGCCGTGAAGTCATGGGTACGATTTCCACATTTGCCATTAAACTATTGATACAATTCCACTTCTTAAATAGCATTTAGGTTAGTTGGAATTACTAACAGGACTACCCATATTGCTAGTAATTTGAATAGCCCTAAATTAAGCAATGCTCGTATTATGGGCAGCAATTTGGGAGAGAACGGAATAAATTAAGAGAAATTAATTTCCGAATTGAAATCTGACACGATTGGAACCTATAGTGACTCAAGCAGCCCACGCTCGAACAAGCTTAGAACTAAAACCATCATTAACATTAAAAAGATTGACCACAAAGCGGTGTGGCTTCTCAAATCCGTCAATTCAAACGACGCAAACATGTCGCAGTTGAATTTGGAAACCACAAGACTTTGTAATCCTATCATAAATAATTTTACTGTGGTCTCTAACAACTCGTACTAGATCATGCGCACTAAATAACAAGAATACCTGACAAAAAAATAAACCAAGTTCTATTGTCAACTATTTGTGACGAAGATTGTGTTTTTTTTATCGAAACAGCTATTAGTTTGATGATGGACGGCAGAGAAAGCCTCGAACCGAAGCCATCGGACCGTATCAGTGACCGCCACTGATCAACCGTGGCTCACCATCCGGTAACACGAAGATGACATCTTTCTTAACAGTGTTAAAGTTAAAATTCGATTGGTATTATTAAATGCTCTAATTACAGACCATGCTTCGAGTAAAGGTACCTACCTATTCAAGCATGAAGTTAATCGAAATAGATTTTAATATGATGTTCCTCAATAATGTTAGGTTAGCCACCATTACAAATATTAGATACCTCCGCCGTAGTAGGGTAAAAAATACATGACATGCTTAATGATATTCTGACCTTACCACAAAAAATGTGTTCGTGAAATCGCTAGATACGTTCTAGAAATCCTGAAAACCTATTCATATAATGGAGACAGATGTAGGTGTAGCTCGGTCTAGAAACAAGATAAATATCAAAAATATCGGCAGATACTTACTTACTTACACGGAAGTAATAATACTACATCTTTTATTCTGTATCGAGACGGCACTTGTTCAAAAAATTCCATAAAACAGGCTCGCACCTAGTTTGGGTCCACAGTAAACTTTATTGATGTATGAAATTTTATGCAATTTAACATATTTTTACCTAAATCACCATAGAGCGAAACTCAAATCGGTCAGCATTAAATTGAGCGTGCGCCATGTTAACATTTACTGTTATATCTCGCAGGATGCGTGAAAGCCTCCGTCGACTAGCGTCTGAGGACGGCATGGAGCGGCGCGGGCGCAACGCGGGCGAGCGCAGAGTCAGGGTCGAGCTGATGGATGGAGAGCATATCACTATAGACATAAATGTGAGTAGAACATGGACGAGGGCCTTTGAAGACACTGCTGTCAAAGCTTCATCATACCAGAAGTTCTTTGTAAACATCACAAAAATCGTTAAATGTGCTTATTACTCCAGAGAAAGGCGCGCGGTGGAGAGCTGCTTGACAAACTATGCGAGTCTTTGGAAATCGCTGAGAAGGACTACTTCGGGATGCTGTATACGCAGCGCGGGGACCCCAGGATGTGGGTAGACCTTGGCAGGAGACTTTCCAAGATCTTCAAAAGTTAGTTCGAAATTTTCAATTGCAAGTGCAATTATTGTGCTGCAGTCAGATTTAACATAATGACTTCGTTTTTCACAGACGAACCCTGGGACGTGAAATTAGCTGTTAAATTCTACCACCCTGAACCATCGGAGTTGACAGACGACAATACTAGATACCAGCTCGCGCTGGCCGTCCGGAGGGACCTCATTGAAGGTTAGCTACAAGTCAAGCAGTCGCTACAGTTCGTACTCTGAGCGAACTCACTCAGAAATTCACTGTTGCTACTGTAGGTACATTATATTGAGGAGTGAAAGGCTGTTTGATTGGGCGATTGGGCAATTTGGGCAATTTGGCTATGCTCATAATTTACCCATTCCTTAAAGGCCGGCAACGCACTTGCGATGCCCCTGGTGTTGCAGGTGTCCATGGGCGGCGTTGATCACTTACCATCAGGTGAAACGTCTGCTCCTTTGCTTCCCTATCTCATAAAAAAAACACTTTGGGCGATATTGACTTATATACGTATACCAGCTTTTGCCCGCGACTTCGTCCGCGTAGAAGTCGAAACTGGTTGTAATAGGATTTTTTCACCGACTTCCAAAATTAGGAGGTTCTCAATACAATCCGTTCGTTTTTTTTATGAAATAGAGTGTATGGTCGAAAATACAGATTTTACTGACTGTGATGCTCGAAAATACTGACTTTACTGACCTAACTTTAAATGGAATCCCCATAATTTACAAAACTTTTAATCCATCTCCTATGCGGCATCTATAAAGCGTCGCGACGCTCACCGTAAGGCGTCGCGACGCTCATTATAAGACGTCGCGGCGGTCCCTATGAGTCGTCACAACGTTCATTATGAAGCGTCACAACGCTCACCATAAGGCTTCGCAACGCTCATTATAAGGCGTCGCGACGCTCACCATTAAGCGTCGCGACGCTTACCATAAAGCGTCGCGACGCTCACAATAAGGCATCACGACGCTCACTATACGGCGTCGCGACGCTCACCATAAGGCGTCGCGACGCTCACTATAAAGCGTCGTGATGCTCACTATATGGCGTCGCGACGCTCACTATAAAACGTCGGAACGCTCAATATAAAGCGTCGCGACGCTCACCATAAGGTATCACGACGCTCACCATAAGGCGTCGCGACGCTCAATATATGGCGTCGCGACGCTCACCATAAGGCGTCGCGACGCTCACTATAAAACGTCGCAACGCTCAATATAAAGCGTCGCGACGCTCACCATAAGGTATCGCGACGCTCACCATAAGGCGTCGCGACGCTCAATATATGGCGTCGCGACGCTCACCATAAGGCGTCGCGACGTTCACTATAAGGCATCGCAACGCTCACCGTAAGGCGCCGCGACGCTCACCATAAGGCGTATATATATTTGTGTAGAGTACAGTCACAATAAGCTTAGGACTAATTTCTAGTGCGTACCCCATTATGCACACATTTGCAATTGTAGCTTCTAGTAGCATTATATAAAGTTGTTTTATGTGCGCTAAAGATCTCATTGCCACTGTATGGCATGCTAAAATGGCGTCAATCCAGCAGTGTTTAGCGAGGGTGTGTGGTCCAGGTCGTCTGTCGTGCTCTCACATCACGTACGCGCTGCTGTCGTCGTATGTGCTGCAGGCGGAGCTGGGCGACTACGAGCGGAGCGTGTCCCCCGCCGCGCTGGTGCAGCACCGCGCCGCGCCGCTCAGCGCCCTCACGCCCGAGCTGGAGGCCAAGATCGAAGACTTGTATAAGAAGCACAAGTGAGTTAATTTTCCTTAAGCCTTTGCCCCATATTCCAGTCCATACCATGACCATGCTGTGAACGTATCAAGCACGTACGCACCGTATTGTGATTTTATTGTCGTCGTCATTTCATGTCGGTCCGGTCACGGCACGTTGTTGTTGTTCGGTAACAAAATGGTAAACTGGTAGGCGCTGTTGCATATTATTTTATACGAAGAAAACCTATAGTTTTGGATGGGCCACGGTTATGCTGAAGACTTACACTATTAAAGATGGCTCCCTGAAAATGAATAAAGGGTAAGTTTTGATCGGCGTAAACAATTAATCATTTTTATTTCATTGAGAAATTATTTACTGATAATTAAGTAAATATATTATTGGTTATTACAAGCTATTTAATGTATTGAAATTTAATTCTGTTATTCCAGAGGTCAAACGCCAGCGGAAGCGGAGCTGAACTACCTGGAGAACGCCAAACGTCTGCCGCTGTACGGCGCCGAGCTCCACTGCGCTAAGGACTCCGATGACGTGGACATCGTACTAGCGGTGTGCGCGGGCGGCGTCTCCGTTTACAGAGATGGGTAAGTCAACTAGGTAGCATATGGGGTCACCGGCGATAACCGGCATGTCGTCGTATATGTCTTGCCGAAATTATAATCAATGTCACTAGGAACGACACTAGAAACGATGCCATTAAGAGTAGGACACAATGAATGTAATATCGACTTCAGAGTTGAATCCTAGCACAACACAGCACATTACAGCTATGATCTTAATTCACACGATGAAGTTGGCTACCTGATAATTATAGATTTATCGGAAAAGGTTGTGCAGTTGCAGAGCATAATGTATGGAAGCGGTCACACAAGTAAACTAACAGCTCTATTAATTGGGAGTTCGAATGCATATTGCAATGTTAAACCTTTCACTATTGTTAGCTCCTATTATTCTGTCTATAGTTTTAATAAAACCCTTGTTTCTACAGAATTGTAGTGTCACAAATCTTCAAAGCTTCACAAATTATTCATAGTATTTAAAGGTAGATTTGGTAAAAATAACCTTTTTAAACAAATTGAAACATCAAAACTCTTTGGAAATGTAAATGCGAGATATAATTTATCTATTATCTTTTCAAGTCTTCTAATGAATCGCTTCCCGTGGGCCAAGATCATCAAGATCTGCTACAACAAGCGGCTCTACACGCTGAAGCTGCGAGCGAGCGAGTTCGACGAGTTCGAAACCCAGCTTAGCTTCAAGCTGGCATCCACCACAGCTTGCAAGAAGCTCTGGCGATGCAGCGTGGAACACCACATGTTCTTCAGGTAAAAAATTGACAGGAAATATATCTTCAGTATAATGATAAATACCAATAGTACCTAGTTTGTAAAATTGCGAGTTAATAATCTCCCGAGCAAAGTAACTACTAGTTGCAGATATTAACTACCTACTTTGCTTCAATCGCCAGCCTCTAACAATATGACCGTCAAATTGTTTTAAAATACAGCCATATTTAGTTTTTATCATATCTAAAATAACATTAATACAAGTTACATAATTGCGCAGCTGATTTTGAAAACAAACTAATCGACGTAAATATAATAAATCGTAAACCTTAAAATATCAACAACTTTTCCAGGAAAAAATCATCATATCCATTAGGGCATTACTTTACAGAATTTCAAGAAGCAAAAATCATATCAAAAAGCCTATTAAAATTCAAATTACTGCATTGTTCTTTTTGTTACTTTATGAGTTTTTCCTGTATGTGTTCTCCAAAGACTTATATATAGGTTAAGGGTATAAATTACTTGGGGTACAAATTAGAGAGAACTGCTAATCAAAATAAATAAAAAAAGCGTTTAAATCAACTTGACTCGCACCATGAAATACCAGCATTTTTAGAGTTTTCATAACTGGGTTCTTTCTCGATCGGTACCCTCGATTCTTCTTAAGTCCTTGGCTATAGTTAGTGAACTTGCTACTTTAGGTAACAGTCGTGTCCCTTGTCCCGTAGACGCGAGACCCCGGTCCCGGTGCACCGCGTCCAGGGCTTGTCCCGGCTCGGCAGCCGCCGCCTCTCCTGCCGCCGCACGCTGCGCCAGCTGCGCGCGCACGCCGAGCCCGCGGCACAGCTCGCGGCCTGACACGCGCCCGCTAACAGCACGTGACATAAGTCATCACCGTGCTACGAGTTTTCTAACAGCACTTAACATAAGTTAGCACCATGACACGAGGTTGCTAACAGCACGTGACAAAAGTCACCATCGTGACACGAGGCTGCTAACAGCAATTAATAAGTCAGCACCGTGCTACGAGTTTGCTAACAGCACTTAACATACGGTAGCACCATGACACGAGGTTGCTAACAGCACGTGACACAAGTCAGCATCGTGACACGAGGCTGCTTATAATGTCAACCGCACGCTGAAAGCAAGTATTACGTAGAGAGTACTTATAGGTTGAAGGTTATAAAATAAAAAGTAAGTCAATTTATCTATAGAATTTTATAGGAAAGGTGTTGATGCTAATAATTAAAATTCGTTACAATTAAGAATAAAGTGCCATTACGTAGCAAAAAATAAACATTCATGTATCTGTATAAGTACACACATAAGTACTTATGTTAAAGAAGTAGTAGCACCTACTTATATATAGATAATTAAGTCAAAGTATATATAAAGTATATAAGTAAATAAATAAAGTAATATATATGTATATATAAATATATAAGTATATATATATATATATATATATATTATTTTATTTATTTACTTCTATACTTATATATATATATATATATAGAAGTAAATAAATAAAATAAATAATAAAGTATACAAGTATATATTAAGATCAAAGTAATTAGTTGGTAAACGAGGTCTACGAGGATGTAAAGTTAATAGTTAATGTAGTTTAAGAACTATAAAATACTATATTTAATTAAATGATATTGTAAGTACTTACCTAGTTTTTTTATGATGAGAATCATGCTTGTATGATGTGTGGTGGAATGGAGCTGTTCCAGAAGTTTAATATTATATGAATGCGTGAGCCGTATCTAGATGAATGAAAGAGATAGATATCTCAAGAGGGAACGTATAGGTCTCATGTCTCCATGCAGTTTTGGTATCAATAGGGTTTTAGTAAGTCGCGGGTTAAAGTATCCGAGATTTTTAAAGCCCCGCGCACACTACAGCTTGAGTCACTACACATAAATAATAAATTTCTGTGAATGGAGGGTAGAAGTAAAGCAGGGCACTCTGTGTATTGAAAAAGTGTACGTCGAAATGCATGAAATAATACTATAACTTCATGAAATAATACATGAAATAATGTATGATTTTTCCGATTACCGGTTTATTCCCGGGGGCGCCAATATACACTCGTGTCGACACCAGCGCCACTGTGGAAGGTTCTTGAACTATTATTTCATGCATTTCGACGGACACTTTTTCAATACACAGAGTGCCCTGCTTTACTTCTACCCTCCATAATTCAGTGGTAAAAAATCGCTCAAGCTGTCAATAATGTTTTTTTCCTATGAGTCAATATTACGTCAATAGTTCGTGTTGGTACTGGCTACAATTTTAACGAGGGAGACTTAATGTTCTTTTAATCTAAGAACCCTGGTTTCAAGGTTTCCACGCCACCCAAAGAGCCTAACGTCTGCAATAGCACATAACGAACAGTTGATTTTCATATGGGTATAAGTAAATAAAAGATATATTTTCTTGGGGCCTTATAGTTAAATAAATGCTCCAAGGTTAGTGAGAGTATGGTTTAGGTTATCGATGTTTACATACCCATGAGATAATTATGTAAGGTCATTGGACGGTTATAGGGAAGTATTTAGGAAACACTATATGAGCGGAAAATACCTATCATTGCCAGGCCGATGAAACGGCGAAAAAGTAAATAAAATTAATATTTCATCGTAATGGCGGCGGTGCGGCGGCGGAACGAATTTAAAAACATCTGAACATCAGAATGTTTAAATATTATTAGTTCCGCTTGTCGTTGAATGTGTTCCGTCTCTACCATCCATATAATATATTCTTGTAGGCTATATTAGTTCAACTATGAGTTCTACACGTAATTCACACTCGCTACTTGCTGGCGTCTACGTAAACTATCTTAAAAAATGTAGAGGTTACTACTATGAACTTAAAATATGCTACACAAATATTTTACTTCGACGATGGAAGTTACGAGGATATAGGAACATTTATTTAATGATAGCGAACGTATAAACTAATGGTAGAGTTAGTAGAGTTCTTTCAAGGGAAAAGATATGAAAACAAAGTAATGTCAAGTTCAATCGTGTAATAAGAAGAGGCTCTAATTATTACAGACTGTTTACTTTGTCGGTTCCCTTATCTCCAGCGGTTGGATATAATTACTCGTGATGTACCCTGCGTCGTTTTGTAACTGTTGGAATGCACGTGGGGCAAGGCTACGGGTCTGTCGCAAGGAAGCCAGCCAACAAAGAGTAAGTAACTCATTAATCTACACATTAAAGTACTTTAGTAAAATTATTTAAAAAAAATCATAACTTGTCATCGTTAACTTGTCTACGGTCATTGTACCCACTGAGAAACCATTTCCTCACGATGTTTACTTTCATCTCGAGATCACCATCATCTTTCTCATATACTACTACTACTAAAGCCCCTTTAACGTCCTACTGCTGGGCAAGGGCCTCCCCTTAAGGCGAGGGGGATTCAAGCTGGCCCGGTGCGGGTTGGCAGACTTCACACATCTCTCGGCAACTAGTCAAGTTCCCTCAGACGTGCAGGTTTCCTCGCGATGTTTTCCTTCACCGTTTCATATCAAGTGATAATCTCGGATGAAAATGAGATTCGCACATAAAACCCAGAGGTGCAATCTTTCTCATCACTTACATTAAAACCTTATTTGTCTTTCATTCTTTAATAACACTTCGTTTCAAAGCCGAGGTTTAGAAACTACATCTGTCTACAGAAGCTTTAGATGATGAGGCACATAGGTCAGACGTTGATCGCATTGCTGGCTGTAGCAGTCACAGCATCTCCCCTCTCTGACAATCTGACAGACACCCCAGATCTCGCCACTTCGGATGAATCCACGGACACAGTTGAAAAATCTATTACAAGCGCACTATGTAAGTTTTTCAACGTTCTTTCTGTGAGCCAGAATGTAGCGTTGCGACGAAGGCACTAAGATTTAACCACAGTTATTTTAAAACTGGTCTTAGAATAAATAGCATAGAATTTTATGAGAAAAAACTAACATTTATAAGTAAAATTATACTCAAAACTCCAATCAAGGCCTCTATATCCCAATATGTACTTTATCGCTTAAGGGCCTTGTTATAAGATTAAAGACCTGGATAGTTCTAGGTATTTCTTTTCTAAAGGGCTAAGTATATTCAATATTTTTGACAAGCATACAGAAATCTACCTACTTAGGATATTCAGATAATATAATAGGTACCTACTTGTGTATAGTATAAAAATCAGAAAGTTAATGATGCAGCATCTCTAGGTAGTACACATAGCGGCGTAAACTGTCAGTAATTAAGCCAGTTCAGTCGCCTACAGTTTCATAGTTCCTACAGTCCTTATGATTTATCCGCAGGTTCCATGTTACAGGTACCGCTGTGAAGCAGTTATTACAAGCAGACTACAACCAGTCCGCACCCCCTGACCTGTCCAAGCTGACCCTGAACTTGTACACGAGGTGAAATGGTCTTAATGCCAAGCCTTACTTACCTTAGCCGATGTGTCAGTTTCCAACAACCTGCAAGCAACCTGCTGGTAAATCAGACCGGTGCAAATTCAGAAAAGGCCCTTTCTGAATTTTGTGGCTGGCGGGAATCAAACTCGCAACCACCCAGTGCAGGCATCCGAGCGGCCTACATCACTACACCGATCCGTCGTCAAATTAAGCAATTATTAAGCAAGCAGTAGTATTACTTTAGATACCTTAGTATTATAATTAAAGTAAACCCCTATCATTTCTTGTATTATTTCTAGAGACGCTCATGTCGCGTTCAACCTGTCAGACGCGGCGGTGGAGATGCCCGCGTGTACCTGGTTCAGGAATCAGTGCGAGGTCATCATCCACATGCATGGCTTCCTCAGTGACCCCTCGCTGCCGCCTTTTCAGGAAATCAATGATGCCTTCCTTAAAAAGGGTACCTAGGAGTATAGTACAGTTCAATGTTTACACCTACACAGACCGTAGGCTAAGAGGCTAAGAATAAGTACTGTGTAATAAGTACATGTATGGTAGGATCACTCTGCAAAGACTCACGTCTTCGTATTCATATAAATAATGGTGGCTGTTACGCCGCAATACAATGCAATATTCGGTGCGCTGCATGCCATATATTATATTCGCCTACAACGAGCCTTGCTTTTTGTTACGAAACTAGAACCCTGTCATTGTGGACAGAAGAAGCGCCGCGGTGCATGAATGGAGGCGTGCATGCCTTCCAGGTGGCACGGGCTAGCTCACTTGAGCCCACCGAGCAGGGTATATTTATTTGTTGTTTGGTACCGATAGTGCAGAATGCACTAATTGACTGTTGTCTGATTAACAGAATCTCCTGGCTATGTAGCACATCTCTCTCACCTGTCTGTGTCACTTGGGTCTGTCTTCCGGTACTTTCGCCTGAATATATCATTATATAGACTTTCTCCCGTGACAGGTAATTACAACGTGCTCGCGTTGGACTCCAGCTCCCTTCTGGGGCTGTCCACTCTGTACATAGGCGCCACCACCAACGTGCGGTACATCGGTGAGAAGCTCGGCGTTGTGCTTGCTAACATGACCACAGGTGAGTTGGGAACACCAGAGGTGAGAACACTTAACAATCTAACTCTCAGTCGAAAGACCGTTCGTTAATGACTTGATCAGTTGACGAAGTTTTGTCATGCAAAATACCAAGGTATTTAGAGTTAATTAACATGTGTGTGGCTCAGTGGGAATGATACACACCCCCGTCCTAACCGAAGAACGTGAGTTCCAATTTCCGTAGCAAAGATATACGTACCTACTAGTGTATATTTCAAACACATATTATATACTCAAAACTGTAACGCTGTCGGAACCCAAGCAAAGGTGACAACTTATAAAACTCGATCACAAAAAGAATGCGTTCAACATGAAGTCCTCTTTCCAGTCGGTTCGAAAGCATCGTCGATGTATCTGATCGGGCACAGTCTGGGGGCCCATATCGCAGGCTTCGCGGGCAAGACATTTGCTTCCCTGACCGGGGAGAAGGTGGGGCGTATCACGGGGCTGGACCCCGCGGGACCCTGCTACACTGACATTGATAGCGACCTGAGATTGAATTCAACAGACGCTGACTTCGTGGACGTTATCCACACGGACGCTGGCGCATTTGGCTTGGATGAGCAGATTGGTGAGAGCTGTCACTACCCTTAGGGATCTGTAACTACCCCTTTGTACTTTGGAGGGCATTTGAACATGCATGTCAAATCGTCAGTTCTGATCGACTACTGCATTCGTTACAGTTGACCATAGATAACACAGAAAAACACACATCAGCAAAACAATTTAAGTCTGTCCATCTGGCCGGTGGGCAAGAGGCGTCATAGAACACCCAGTGGACGTCCAAAAGTAATCGGCGCGAGTAATTGGTGTAATGATTTGGACCCTTTTGCGAATAAAAAAGTGTAGTAACTTTTTAAAACTTTTGTTGCGATGGACAGGTCATACAGACTTCTACCCCAACGGCGGTTCTGACCAGCCGGGCTGCCCCAATGGGCCTTGCGACCATAGCCGCGTCTGGAAGCTGTATGCAGAGTCCATCATGGACCAGACCATGCCGGCAATCAGCTGCGACTCCTGGACCGATTTCAAGGCCGACCAGTGCAACACTTGCGATACAAGGTGATATAAATAGACACAAATACAGATACTGTGTAACTTAGAATTATTATCCTGTGGAGTCTCCTATATATGGCCACAAAAACAGAACTTCTACCAATGCATCGCATTCAAAAACCGAAATGTCCTATAAAATTTCTGAATCGTAATAGAATAGTTCTAGAACATCTAGACTAAGCATAAACAAGACGCCATCACCGTCCGCTTGACTGGAAGATGTTTTCTTTTCCGTAAATATCCAACTTCTTTTACTAACCCATATTACCCCACTGCTGCGCAAAGGTCTCCCCCATTCTCCGTCATCCATACAACTACGTAATGCGAATTTATTAGTAGGTACCTAGGTCTATTGGCATAACTACCTTTTCCAAAAACACTAGCGGCCTTGACATGTTGGCAACTGGTAACTGCTTAATATTTAGGCTTGACGTTAAGCCCAAATATTATCCTCGTGTTAATGAAAACGGCCATTAGTAAGGTCATTAAAAGTCGTCGGATTTATGCACTTCGCCCTGTCTATGGCTCTTTAATTGACGTTGGTAAATCGTTTATGGCCCTGGACCTCAAGTGTACTCTCTATCATTGTAAAATGGCAATGGCTTTAGTTTGTGATGCATTAAAGCATTTTTATCAACGATAGCTAGATTTACATGAGACAATAACTTGACGCCGTTATTAGTCCAGTCGTGTTCTAGCTACCACTGCTAGAAGGTGCTGGTACACTTGGGGCCCTGTACTGTGGTTTGATTGATGTTTTCGTGTCTAGTGTGATGGGCTTCAGTTGCGACTCCGGCACCCGCGGTCGTTACTACCTGCAGACCAACAGCCGCAGCCCCTACGGACGCGACGCCGAGGGCCTCACCTACTCCATACAAACCAACGAATAAATACATAAAGCTCATTTTGTAATTGCTTTATTTGGAGTACTGTCTCAGAGTTATGTAGGTAGGATTTTTACAATACTGATACAGATACTGAAAATTTTTCGCTTTTGAGAGCCTATTTGTGGTTTTGAAGTAGTTTTTTTTTTATAATTTTACCCTTTTTAGTGCAAAACAAGTTTTAATTAATGTCTGGGCTGTTCAGCATTGAGGAGTTTAGAACGGGCTATTATGGTTAAATCCCTTTACAAAATTTTGTGTGTGTACTATTCACCGTTGAGGAGTTCCCTCACCGGTAGTCAACCCTGGGTGCAGCAACCATGTCATGATGGAGTTTAGAACAGGCTATATTATAATTAAATCCATTTACAAAATTTCGCGTCTTTGCTGTTTGCCGTTGAGGAGTTCCACTATCAACCTCCTGACTCCATTATCAGATCAGCTCAATAGTACCAGATTATTGCATTGTTACTAAACTTACATAAGTATTCAAAATTTCAGCTCAATAACCGGTAACCGGAAAGTGGGTCAAACTTGACTTCTAAGATTAGTTAGTTTTTCGTGATGATCTTGACTTGATGATAATTGGACCACCTCGGGAGTATACCCTTTCGAACTTAAAAATATTTTTTTTAAATCGGTTCATAATTGCGATATATAGAAAGAAAGAAAGAAAGAAAACATTTATTCAGCACAGACACAAAGAACACAGAGAATACAAAACTTAAAAATAGATACAAAAAAAAAAAAAAAGGAAAAGAGCTCAGTGTGAGCTGTGCCGAAAAGGTAGTGGCTCAGCACATACTGGAGGGGCATATAGCTTCCCCCAGCGCTGATTTTCAGCCAAACCCTCTTAATTATAATAAATAAATACTAAATAACAGTCTATTAAGTAAGAAGAAAACAAAAACAAACATAGAAAAATAAACAAAAGCAATATAAAATATAGATTGAATAATATAAATACAAATACATAATACACTAAATATATTTCACTACTTATATAAATGAACAGATTAGGGCTATACTAAATAAATAAAAAAATACAAATATAAAGATTGTAAGGATTTTTGTTGACGTTGGTCCCTACTACAGACATGGGGTGGAGTAAGAAGACTGAAAGTCAGCGGCCCAGACCCACGAGGTAAATAAATTACCCAGAATATTACCTCTAAGAGTCTTAGAATATGTGAAGAGTTCATATTATATTATATCTGGTATAATCATGTTGTGATATTGTATATTAATTTTTTTTATTTTTTTATTTTTTTTTCTTTCTTGTTTATTTATTTACATTTTTTTTAGTGTTTTTATTATTTAGGTCCCCATTATTCGGACTGACTGAACGCGAATTACTGTAGGTACCTATGGCACGGACAAGGAGTGAGGCAAGGAACACAAAAATCAGTGGGACAAACCCATACGGTAATTAGCTATTATTATTCATATTATGTTGTACATGTTTATTTATTACTATTGTTGCATTTATTCATTTTATTATTACCTATTATTATTTTATTTTTCTCTTTAGGTCCCCATTATACGGGCAGGTTTAGCGCATACGGATGTGAAGATATGCTTCTGGAAATAGCAGCTAACAGGATAGTTTCTTATGAATAAATTGGTAAGGATTTATATGATAGATATTTCTAGATTAATGTTATTATATTGTCGCTGTATCTCAACCATGTGTTTTTTAAGTCTAACCTTGAACGTGTTTATGCATTCCAGATTCCTGATTGGCGGCGGCAAGTTATTCCAACACTTGGTGGCTGCGTACCTGAAACTACGCCGGAATGCGGCAGAACTGTATTGTTCTATGGATAGTTGCTGAGAACATTGTCTGCGTACGCATTGTCTTCGGTCTGCCACCCACGTAAGCTCCTCGTATAGGTACGCTGGTGTTTTATGTTTAATGACACCAAACAGAAGACATGCTAGGTGTAGTTTACGGCGAGACTTAATTTTTAGGCAGTAGTGACTATTCAAAAACGGTGTTATGTGACTTCTCGGTGGCACAGTGAAGCAGAATCTTACACATGCGTTTTGAACCCTCTGGATCAGCCGTTGTGTGCGTGCGAGTAGCCTCGGCCCGTATACCGTGTCTGCATAGTTGAGTTTGGATAAGACGAGAGACTCTACGAGTTGAGCACGTAATTCTTCTGATAGTAATAGTACAATATATCGATGAACATACATAAAAAAGAAAAAAAAAATACATACAGACGAACATAGAACCTCCTCCTTTTTGGAAGTCAGTTAAAAATAAAGTTAACCTGCTCGCCGCAGCAGTGTGGTTAGGGCCTTACACCCATGTCTTTGTCTGTTATTAAATTTCACGAAACTTTGTTCAGCTGGCCCTTACAGGTACGTAGTAAAATAAATTAATAATGCAAATTTACGTATTATTTAGTTACAATGGTACATGTGTCTGCGAGTCGCCTCTCATCGGGGTTTAGTCAATGCTTTCTCTGCGTCACCTCATCCTTAAAACAGAAGAACTGAGAACGCTCGAGGTTATAAGTCACCAATGATGCCGGATCACGTTATTCAGTCGGTAGACAACTGGCAAATGAATCCAATCCCACTCATCCTTCACAATTTTTTTGTAGTAGGCACTAACTTATCATGTCATGTCAGTCATGAGAGGTGTAACGGGTCCTACTAACATCTTTAAAAGCCTAGCTCACCCAACCTTACCTGCTCGCGGTGCACCCTGCTGACTTACGAACCAGGCTCTGGTGAATCGACCTGGTCCACCAACCCGCATTGGACTATGGTCCAAACCCGCACTTAAACGTGACAGAGAGGGGGATGCTTTTGCCCAACAGTAGGACATCCAATAGGCTATTAAAAAGAAAACTAACAATATATTTGAAGGCGCCTAACTACCCACCACAAAGAAAGTTATTCGGAAATGTTCACATTTGAGTATTCTACAAAATTTAATGAACAGTCAGAAATTCTACCTAAGCCACTACGTAGATCAAGGAACCAACCAAACCTACAAAGTCAGAAAAACCTAAATAAGTGGTTTTGGTTAAAGTATCTTTTATAACCACCTAGATATTGTACAGACAAATAGAAGACCGTGACGACTACGGAAACTTACGCGTTGTGTTCCAATAAAGGAGATTTCATCAAAAGCACCCGACCAAAAACCTGTGACGGAAAACCTTTGTAAGCACCCACAGGATTAAAGAATGCTAGTTACGAGTACAACATATTTTCTACCATTTTATGTAAGTACAACAACAAACCAATACTTTAGTTATGTGAAAGTCCCGTCAAAATCGGTCTAGCCGCTTAGGCGTTAACCTCAAACGAAAAGGCTTTCGTCAGCCTATATATGCATTTAGTAAAAAGCTATACAGGTAGATACTTATAGATAAACAGAGGCTTTATAGCATACATACAAGCTTTATCTAGCAAATAATATTTAAACATGTGGGAGAGTAATCAAGTTCTGATCCCGCTTTATGGCTGAGTTTTGAAACATACGAGTAGACGTCATTGTATAGTATGAAGTGATCTTAATAGTACAGTATTTACTCAGACAATTTGTTTTGCTCTGGGGCGGCGGCGATGTCGAGTATAATAGCCCGTGTGCTGGTGTGCTGTATTGCAAATAAGAGCTGCGCTCCGAGTTGCTACAAGACGGCTTCAACGACGACACGTAACGAAAAGTTGGTGAGTAATCATTCTTCGTCTTTAATTATATTGAGAAAGTAATATTATATTTCGAGTTCTAACACTTTACTACTTCTACTATTATAGATAATCTTCTACACTTTTAGATTTGTGTTACTCCATACCGTCTGAATAGCTTATTGTCTTCAGATCATGTACATCATGAGTCACACAGCATCCGCGCTGCTGGCCCTGCTGGCGGTGACAGTCTCGGCGAGTCCTCTCTTGGATGGCCTGACGACGCCGACGAGTCTCATTGCGTCAGAGGGGATCACAGCAATTGACCCAGCTGAAAAGATCACTACCCGCTTATTATCCAGCCAATGTGAGATCGTCTATAATTTAATTACAAAGACAAGCCCTTGCCTGAGATTGCAAATCATCTTAGTTTAAAAACTATAACATTTTGAGTAGCCTCTGAACAAGTATGAGATGCGTCAAAATGATTTTTTTCTATGCTCAAACTTAGTTTGTGACGTAAATTGTATGGGTATTTACTGTCCACATAATAAATTTTCTATATCAGAATCTGAGTCTGAGTTGTGAAACTGAACTAATCTATGAGGAAACCTCAGAGGAAGAATGTTTGTACCGCGGAAACCCGAATTGATGCTTGCTCTTTGGTAGATTCTAGGTATGTTTTATCGCAAATATGATGCTGAAAAAATTACTGAAATTCCATCATTTAGTAAGTAAAATAGGTCGGCGGACGGACTTGGAAGACGACGACTTAGCCTAGTGGTCTGAGCTGTAGGAATTTCGGAAATAACCTTTTCGGAATTTACTTTGGTCTGGGTACAATACACTTGTGTTGCTTAATTTGGGATCATACAATTATGTGTTGTCGGGCGATATTTAACATACATTTAAAATTAAACTGCACAAACTATTGCCATTTCCGTTTCGGTCAAACCATTAGCAGTCGTCCTGATTTCTCCGAGGTTCTTGTTGCAGGCACCACCCTGAAGCAGTTACTACTAGCAGACTACAACCAGACCGCACCCCCTGACCTTTCCAAGCTGACCCTGAACTTATACACGAGGTATAGATATAGTATAATTTTATGGCAAAGATTCTTATCAAACGAAGAGGTTAATTTCTGTATCTGCCCGAGCCAGGAATTTTGTAAATCTCTTCATAACCAAGATCACTCCAAACTGACCGGTAGACAATTTTGGGCGTCATAAGCCCAGACAACCCTTGAAAGACTCACTGCAATGAACAGGACGGCAAAATTTCATTATTTTATCTGGCGTTGATCTAATTTAAGTATAATACTTATTATTATTTCTAGTGAGGCGCATATAGTATACAACCTGTCAGATGCCGCGGAGGTCATCCCCACTTCACCCTGGTTGAAAAACGATACGAAGCTTATTATCTACATGCACGGCTTTCTCAGCAAACCCTCAGACGATAACTTCCAGGAAAACAACGATGCCTTCCATAAAATAGGTACCCAAGAGTTTGATTGTGGTTTTACTTATACTTGTAATATTTCTAGACCTGTGTAAAATGTGCTATTCTCTGAAAATTGGTGCCCTCCCGTCGTAAATATAGTGCTTAATAGTGCGTATCATAATAAGGTTATAGATGTACCCTAAGGCCACAGCACAATACTTGTGGCAAATATTCAAAGGTCTTTAACTCTGAAACTATGTATAATAGCTAGGTATGATCTACCTTCACTATGCAACTACATATTAGATACCGTATATGCACCTACCTAAAAATTTATTTCTAATTTCTGATGTACCCTGTATAAGTAACTACGACTTTCTTATACCATCGCATCGCTGGTCTTAGCGCTTTCAAAAATTTGTATAATTCTGGCTATATCGGATATTTGTGTCACTTGCCTCTGTCACCTAAATATGTTGCCTACTTTTGTCACCTGCATATGTTGCTGTAATAACTTCCGCCCGTAACAGGTGTCTACAACGTGCTCGCGTTGGACTCCAGCTCGCAGTTGGGGCTGACTAACCTGTACATTCGCGCCACCACCAACGTGCGGTACATCGGGGAGAAGCTCGGCGCCGTGCTCGCCAACTTGACTAGAGGTGGGCTCAGACATTTCACACTCCATCCATCAGCCGGAGATCGTCAGAAATCATTTTCAAATAATGAAGCACTAAAGCTCTTCTTGTACACGACATACCTACTCCCAAAATTGAATGCTCCACAGGCCGGGCTATCAAAGCGACCGGATAGGGAAAAAAAAAAATTACGGAAAGTTTCAATACAGCTACAAGCAACATACAACGGCACTTTTTATCAGTACCTCTGCAAATAGGTCGTAACTTCTTAAAATTTTATAAATGTGTTTCTGATTAGACTATTCTCCACATTTCAGTCGGTTTCCAACCATCGTCGATGCATCTGATCGGGCACAGTCTGGGGGCCCATATCGCAGGCTTCGCGGGCAAGACATTTACTTCCCTGACCGGGGAGAAGGTGGGGCGGATCACGGGGCTGGACCCCGCGGGGCCCTGCTACACTGACATTGAAAGCGACCTCAAGTTGAAGTCGACGGATGCGGACTTCGTTGACATCATCCATACAGACAGGGGTGTCTACGGCTTGGATGAGCAGATAGGTGAGCCGGACCAAGCAAGCAGCCTACACGCTATTCATGGTCAGGACGACAGCTCAATTAGACGACGATTCGCGTCCTCAGGAGAGGCCCCAGTCTGGGCTACGCGTTCTTTATTATTTACATAAATACATACAATATATACAATATATACACCAATGATTCCCAAATTATTTGTAATGTTACCTATCTACTATCCATTTATCTTTTAAATGCATGACGTCCAAAACACGTACTTGTGGAGAGAGACGTGGAGACCTTTACCCAATGATTAAAATGTATTATATGTCCACAGGTCATGTGGACTTCTACCCGAACGACGGTACCTTGCAGCCTGGCTGCTATACGCAAGCGTGCGACCACGGCTTCGCCTGGATGCTGTTCGCGGAGTCCGTCGTGAACCAGACCATGCCGGCGGTGAGCTGCGACTCCTGGGATGACTTCAAGGCTGGCAGTTGCAATACTACGGTTATTAGGTAAGGTATTCTCCACATAGTAATGCCCGCAGCCAGATAATAAAGGGAACGCAAAGGAAATTGTCAGGTAGTCAAATTTGGGCAAATAGGTACCTGTTCCAAAACAAAGTAAATTACAATTACGAAAGGCAGTCACTGATGTTTAAAGGTATCTACTAAGGTACATGAAAGTCTTTAAAATGGGCACGTAAAAGAAAGTTATAAAATTCTAGTTTGGACTTCATTTTCAAAAAAAAAATTGCAGCAAATGTCTTCAAGCCCCAGTGTACCCGGAAAATAAAATGTTCAGCGATTCATTTCCTAAATGTAATAATTCATCTTTGTAGACCGTTACGTAAAAGAAAACAATAAGAAACAGTGTGTGAATCGAAATAAGCTTCAAGGATATATTTAGAATTGCAATGCGTTCGGTCCAAAAACCATTAAATTCGACAGTAAAAACGTTAATAACCTAATAATAAGACAGACCGCATGCAACCAAGGAGTTCCTCGTTCGGTACCTTGCAATTAAACTATTAACGTGTCTTTATTTCTAGCACAGCCATTTAGTGGAGTTGTAACTGGAAGTAGTACCTAATATCATCATCTCGTGATCAAAACTATTTCACGAAATCATTTCGTGAAATAGTTTTTTCTTCAGTCAATATTGTGTCGCGTAAAGATATTTTCTTTCATTCTTTCTATCTACATCATGTCCTACCTGGATTTTGAATGTTCATAAATACATCATCATCATCACGCATGTATTCCCCGAAGGGGTAGGCAGAGGTGCACTGCAGTGCGCCCACACTTCGCCGATGTATTTTGGTCCCAATGTAATAGGGGGCGAGCCTATTGCCATTATACCGGGCACACAGGTTTCCTCACGATGTTTTCCGTCACCGTTTCTTAGCAAGTGATAATCTCAGATGTAAATGAGATTCGCACATGGAACCCAGAGGTGCGAGCCGGGGATAGAACCTGCGCACTTTGATTGCAAAGCGTGCGTTCGACCACTCGGCTACCACTGCTACGGCTACCACGGCTACCACTGAATGTTCATATATGAAATAATCTATTAGCCCTGCGCAAAACGTGTCCGATCATATTTTTGCTATACCAAAACGAACCGTATTAACTCAAAGAAGAAGCAGAAGAAGAAGGTACCGTCGTTCGGGTAGAAATTAGTCGTATAGTCGCGTGGCTTTTGCCACAAACATTCTATGTTTAGTGGCACAGACACATTGTTATTAGATTAAAGAGCGGGCTTTTTAACCGACTTCCAAAAGGAGGAGGTTTCTCAATTCGACAGTATATTTTTTCTTACATTTGGTACTATCACATGTCCAATTGTCAATGTCAAGACTTGGCCGTGCATCAATGAGACCAAATTAGATCCAATTATTTTGGGTCGTCTTTCTAACACATTTAGCTATTTGTACTTTCAAATATCATTCGGCACAGAAAATACATTAAAAAAAGAAAAGTCATGTGATATCTTCTGCCCCAGTTTGTTCAGAGCGTCATTCCTTTTGTCATCTCCAGTGAGATGGGGTACAGTTGCGACTCCAGCACTCGCGGCCGCTTCTACCTGCAGACCAACGGCAGCCAGCCGTACGGCCGCGGCGTCGAGGGCCTCACGTACGTCAACAGAGACGGCTTGATCCGGAACCTGGTCTCCGATCTCGAATAGACACCCTCATCTGCTGAATTCATTTTGTTAATAATATGAAAAAAAATATCAAACTAACAGCGGAAAATTTCTGTTTAATCTGTGAATTTGCCTCACTAAGGATAAAATTGACTGTCTTCTCTAAAATTAGTGTCCCAACATTAATGTGAGTTACCAAGGATAGGGCTGGTAGAATGTCACAATATAATTTTGATGACAACTGGCATTTGGTTATCCATACAAAACTTCTAACTTAAAACAACCGGTTCGCTAACTGTCGCTTATCTATGTCAGAAGAAATTGGTTTCGGATATAAAACAACAGAATGCAAGGATTTATTACACGTATATGTAGGTACCATAAGACAACAAGATGAAAGGATTTTTTTTGTCAGCATATCAGGATGAGCAGACTGTTCAAAATTATACCAATATAACATTCTTCTATATACGACAGTTACCGCGTGTTGTATTTAATGTGAAACACAACACCCCACCCCCTGTGTCTTTGAGATAAGTTTCATTTCTTTAGATTGTTCAGTTAATTTTGAAATGTACCTACCTAAACCTACTTAAAAAGTATACATACCTTTCAAGATACAGGGAGAAAATGTCTATAGAATACTTTAAATACTTTTTCTCTCTGTGTCTTCGTTCTGATATATAATGATACCGACTGTATCAACCTTATTTTGTCACGATACAAAGCAAATTGTATAAAGATATCTAAATGACGTTATACAGTGACATTATAATAATTATATTTGGAAAAATCATTGTTTTATTACCTTTTCAAAGCGTCACCACTAGGTTACATACTACAGAATATGGATACGTTGTATTGGAGAATGCCTTTACTCGATGAGGCCCTACTTACTAGCTTCTATATCCCTTTTAACGTCCCACTGCTGGGCACGGGCTTCCCTTCAATGTGAGGGGGATTCAAGCCATAGTCCCGGCGCTGGCCCGGCGCGGGTTGGCGAACTTTACACATCGATCGAGAACTAGTCAAGTTCCCTCAGAGTCTTGTTTACCGATAACAAAACGAACTGTATTATAATAATAATAAACTTTATTTTCAGACTAGGTCCATACATAAAACAAAAAAAAACAAAATTACTTACAAACTAAGGCACCACTATTTAAAAATAAACAAATGGAGCATGGGACGAGCCATGGTATGGGATGCAACCTGCGTTGATACTTTGGCTCCTTCCCATCTCTCGGGAACCACTCAGAAAGCGGGCTCGGCGGCGGAGGCGGCTGAGACTCTGAAACGGCGGAAGTACGAGGTTATCGGCTCCGAATATATTTTCATTCCTTTTGGAGTCGAAACCCTAGGTCCATGGGGTCCAAGCACCCAAAATTTAATGAACTTACTCGGCAAAAAATTGGTCGACACAACCGGCGACCCAAGAGCAGGCCATTTTCTCGCTCAACGAGTGGCTCTAGCCATTCAGCGAGGGAATGCAGCCAGCGTCTTGGGTACGCTTCCGCATGGGCCAAATTTTTTACATATTTTATAAATATAATATTTTCTTATTAGTTTGAACTTATTTTATTTTGCATTGTAAATATTTTGTAAATAGTTGTCCAATTATATAATAAATAAAATTTATTACACCTAACAAAGATAGTTGTGTAAGTCAGATGGACTCATACAAAAAAATAATTGAAATGATAATGATAGCTCGAGCGAATTAAGAAGCGTGGTGGCGTGACTTTTACCACATAAATTCAATCACAGGGTGTATCAGAAGTCCGAAATAATACTTTGGGTACGGTAGATCCAACGTAGATGCTTAGTGAAGACAGATTATACCTAACTATCACAGTTTCTGAGTTATAGACCTTTGAATAATTGTCCAGGTATCGTGTTCTGGCCTTTGGCCACATACATAACCCTATTCAGCAGTGTAAACTAAACTTATGAGGAATCTACAAAGTCAGAAAAACCCAAGTAATATTCTAGTAGTTAGTCGTCACGAGCTTCTATCTGTCTATAAAATATTTTTATTTTATGGACAGATAGAACCTCGTGACGCCTACGAAACCTTACGTGTTGTGTTCCAAATTCCAATAAATGACTTATCTTCAAAAACACCCGACAAAAAACCTGTGACGGAAAACCTTTGTAAGCACTCACAGGATTAAAGAGTGCTGCTTATGACATCATTTCCACCATTACAGTACGTATTCAAATCAATGCTTTAATTATGTGAAAGTTCGGTCATATTTGGTCTAGCCGTTTAGGCGTTAACCTCAAGCAAAGAGCCTATAATATACTTTTATATGCATTTACCAAAAAGATATATAGGTAGATACTTACAGACAAACAGAGGCTATATAACATACATACTTTATAGCTAGCAAACAATATAAACATGTGGGAGAGTATTCAAGCTCTAGTCTATTGTATAATATGAAGTGATCCTACTAATACAGTATTTACTCAGACAATTTGCTTTGCTCCGGCGCGGCGGCCATGTCGAGTATAATAAACCGTGGTGTGCCATATTTCAAATAAGAGCTGCGCCCGCTTCGAGGTGCAACAAGGTGGCTACAACGACGACACGTAACGAAATGTTGGTGAGTAATCATTGTTCGTCTTTAATTAAATTGAGAAATTAATATAAATTTTCGAATTAATTTTAAATTATTATAAATGAGAGCGGTGTATTCCATTAGCTGAACGCTCAATCCAATATGTAATCAGATGAAAGGCCACGGGAATTTACTTTAATTAAGAGCTCTGCGCTACTCTACAAAATCCTCGAAGGATTCGTCAAGAATGGGACTAGCCAGTCGTTACCAATACATATCTCCATCTCTTGATGAAGAGATGAAGTGGTCAATAGGAACCAATATACAACGGCGAAGTGTGGGCGCACTGCAGTGCACCTCTGCCTACCCCTTCGGGAATACAGACGTATTGATGTAGATTTGATGGATATATGTAGTTGTAACGACTTTGATATTGGGGGTTGCTTTTTGAATTAAAAATATTAGGAACTCTGTTTACGATTGATTCTGGTATAAATATCTCACCTTATAAGTAATTTAACTAAAAAAAAGTTTATAAAGTTACTTATTAGAAAACTGGAGGTATAAAGTACAGAGTCCGTGTCGCCAACTAGGGTCTCATCAAGGAGTACGGTAACAAACGTAAAATATTGACTCAAGCCATTTAATGTTACATTGCTGAATTAAAAACAGCCGGCCCGAGGAGGTTGGACTTTTCATCGCACTCATATTTATTACTTGCCTTCAGTTAAACATGTACTTTTATGTATCTTCTAAACTTTTAGGTTTGCGTTACTCCATACCGTTTGAATAGGTAATTGTCTTCAGATCCTGTACAACATGAGTCACACAGCATTCGCGCTGCTGGCCCTGCTGTCGGTCACAGTCTCGGCGAGTCCTCTCTTGGGTGTCCTGAAGGGGACGATGAGTCTCGTTGCGTCAGAGGGGATCGCAGTCATCGACCCAGCTGAGAAGATAGTAACAAGCGTATTATCCAGCCAATGTTAGATTGTCTATAATTTAATTACAAACAGAAGCCCCTGCCAGAGACTGCAAATCATCGTAGTTTAAAAACTAAAACATTTTGATTAGCCCCTGAACAAGTATAAAGACTGATGCGTCAAATTTAATTGTTTCTATTTTAAAGCTTAATTTGTGACTTAAATTGCATGGGTACTTACTGTCCACATAATCAATTTTCTATATCAGTCCATGTCTGAGTTGTGCAACTGAACCAAACAGACACCGATCTTTCAAACAGACACCGATCTCGCGGCGAGGTCGAGGAAACCCCTCTTCCGCTCGTAGGTGTATCTTTGCACCTAGGAGCGCAGTCACTACCTCTCCCCTCACGGTAACTGCCTAAGCCGAGGTCGTTGTCTGTTTGTCGTTGGCGCCCTTGAGCTAGTTGCCACCCCTTTCCGCCCTTAAGGCCTCGGTTAGAGTGCACTCTGCGCTCGCCACTCCTCCGGTAAAGCTGTAAAGGCCACCTCACGGCCAACGGTGTCCTTAAAAAAAAAAAAAATGTGCTACTGAACTAAGCTATGAGGAAACCTCAGAGGAAGGATGATCGTACCGAGGAAACTAGAATTGATCGTACTTTGGTAAATTCTAGGTATGTTTTGTAGGAAAAAAAAATATTTTTCAATAAATTGGATGCTGAAAAAATAACTGAAATCCAAACATTTAGTAGGTAAAATTGGTCGGCGGACGGACTTGGATGACGACGACTTGGCCAAGTGATCTAAGCGTAGGAATTTCTGAAATTGCATTTTCGGAATTTGCCCTGGTCTGGGTGTAATTGCCTTACTTGTACCCATAGTACAAGCGTTGCTTAGTTTGGGATCATACGATGGGTGTGGGTTGTCTGGCGATATTTAACATACATTTAAAATTAAACTGCATAAACTTTTGCCATTCCTGTTTCGGTCAGTCCATTAGTAGTCGTCATGATTTCTCCGGGTTTTTTTTTTTGCAGGCACCACTCTGAAGCAGTTACTACAAGCAGACTACAACCAGACCGCACCCCCTGACCTCTCCAAGCTGACCTTAAACTTATACACGAAGTAGGTATATAATTTAATTTTATGGCAAATATTACGTATCAAACGAAGAGGATAATTTCTGTATCTGTCATTGGTCCAGCTGAGCCATGAATTTCATTGGCCCTAGGTGAGAGGTACAACGTTACGAGGTTTACGATATTTTCTTTTTAATTTTATAAATCTCTTAATAAAATACTCCAAACTGACCGGTAGACTATTTTGGGCGTCATAAGCCCAGACAACCCTTGAACGACTCACTGCAATGAGCAGAACTGCCCAAGTTAATTCTTTTGTCTAGCAACTGATCAAATTTAAGAAATACTTATTGTTATTTCTAGGGAGGCCCATATAGTATACAACCTGTCAGATGCTGCGGATGTCATCCCCACTTCACCCTGGTTCAAAAACGACACCAGGACTATTCTCTACATGCCCGGCTTTCGCAGCAAACCCTCAGACGATAACTTCCAGGAGATCAACGGTGCCTTCCATCAACTAGGTACCAAAGAGTTTGATTGTGGTTTTACTTTGTTATACAGGATGTTTCAGAAGTCCGAAATAATACAATTCAATGTTTGCATAAATATCGGGTTACAACCGAATTTGATCGAAATTCTAAAAAATTTTAGAACTATTTTTTCACTGCTTATTTCTAAAACTTGTAATATTTCTAGCCCTATGTAAAATGTTCATGTTCTGTGCTGTAAAAAAAAATACCAATCGAATTGAGAACCTCCTCCTTTTGGGAGCCGGTTAAAAATAAAGTACTTCTTAATAGAGTTATGGATGTACCTACCCTAACAGCGGAAACCTATTTATGTCAAATCAACTGATTTGCCTTACCGATAGTAAAATCGTCTGTCCATCATTTCTTTTTGCGTATCTATATTCATAGCTGTGCCCGCGGTTTCACCCGCGCTAATAGTTACTTTGGCGTAGAGTGATTTTATAAAGTCTATGACCTTCCTCAATAAGTGCAAACTTTAACCTAAACGGCAGCGTACGCAACGGAAGCTTTCAAAAGGAATATTCTTTTCCCGTTTTTGCCACATTATTCGTTGCTGCTCCGCTCCTATTGGTCGTAGCATGATGATATATAGCTTATAACCTTCCTCGATAAATGAACTATTTAACACAAAAATAATTATTCAATTCGGACCAGTAGTTTCTGAGATTAGCGCGTTCAACCAAACAAACAGACTCTTTAGCTTTATAATATTAAGTATAGATGTGAATTTATCGTTTACCCGCGGTATGGCTGAAAGATCACTTTATCGTGCATTTGTATGGAAAATTACAGAAATGTAGTCCCCATATTTTTTGATGACAACCGACATTTCAAACTTATGTCACTAGGTTTATTATAATGACGTGCTTGTTCACGTTTAATTTTCGTGAATAATGTGTAAAAATCTAAAGCCTTAATAATCATGTAGAGTAGGAAATAATGTGATATAAGAATAAGTCAAGAAGCAGTTGTAGTGGATTTACATTTAGAAGGATTATAATAACTTGGAACCCGAAGAGTACAATGCTCTGTAAAGAAAACCGCATGAATTAATTACCAAAAGGAACCATGAAACAGTATTTTATTACATTGTTTCTCTTATAACGCTTGGATTAGTATGATAATACATATAATGGACACTTTGCTTTTGACAGACTACAGAATACCATCATCTATCTGCTGAAGAAAAGTCATTAACTAACGCTGGCCATTGTCAAAAAAAATATAGATTTCGGCTGTAAGGCAATACCAGGCAATACACAATACTTGTGACAAATATTCAAAGGTATATAACTCGGAAACTATGATAGCTAGATATGATCTACCTTCACTATACAACTACATATTAGATATCGTGTTAAGGTACCTAAAAATTAATTTCGGACTTCTGATGTACCCTGGTCTGGATATTTTTGTCACCTGAATATGTTGCCTACTTTTGTAACCTGAATATGTCGCTGTAATAACTGCCGCCCGTGACAGGTGACTACAACGTGCTCGCGCTGGACTCCAGCTCCCTGTTGGGGTTGTCCACTTTATACATTCGCGCCACCACCAACTTGCGATACATCGGGGAGAAGCTCGGCGCCGTGCTCGCCAACTTAACTAGAGGTGGGTTCAGACACTTCACACTCCATCCATCACCCGGATATCGTCAGATATCCCTACGATTTGACTAAATCTCTCTAATAGCATATAAATTGCACCATCATCACGGAAAATGTCTTCAAAGTCAGAGTCAAAATAATTTATTTGCGAATACAGGTTATTCTAAGGTGAAATAGGTGACATTATAAGTAGCGTATGCCGTACTCTACCTTACGGTATGCAAATATTAAACCTAAGTACACAAAATAAATTACATTTTATCATATTAAGATATTCCTGTACACTATAATAAACGTTATCGTGTTTAAGTTTCGTAAGTTTATTTTCAAGGAGTAAAGTTGTTGGCCTCTTTAATATTGTTCGGCAGTTTATTATATATTTTGGACGCCATACCTACAGAATACGCTTTTATTGAGCAGGGCGGTTCTGTTGGATATATTATGTACCTTGTTTCTATGACGCGCACTATGGAAGTTACTGTACAAATCTAGATTTTGTTGTACAAATATAACAATTTCATGGCTGTGATATTCTTGAAAGTATAGTTTACAGCTGTCTGTCTACTTTAATTTACACATTGATTGCATACTTTTTTTTTGAGCTTTAAATGCACATTACCAGTTAGTGGAATTCCCCTAGAATATTAAACCATATCTCAAGACAGCCGCTGCATGCGCATAGTATGTCTTTGCTTACTATTTTATTTAAAATATAGGTACAGTACGTATGAATATTGACACAGCTTTGAGCATACAGAATCAATATGTTCATTCAGTTTAGATTTTGATCTATATGCAAGCCTAGAAATGAAATGAAAGTCTAGAAACTTAGTAACCTGAACATGTTTTATATTAGTGCTATTGTAGTTGATGTTTTGACTCATTGGTTGGGTTTGGTTTCTGAATGATATGAAATTAGTTTTTTCAAGGTTTATTTTAAGATTAACCAAACAATTATGTTTATTAGGGCATTATCAACTTCTGGTTTATGCAGTGAATGATTTTTATTTGGAAATACAGTACTGTCATCAGCAAACAGAATCATAGGAAAATTGAAAGCTTTTGGGAAGTCGTAAATAGGTATATATAATATTTAATACGTAATAGAGTAGGTTAATATAAGTTATTATACTAATTGACTACCTCATTTTATATGAACTGAGCACGTCCGCTCATGTTTCGGATGACAAATTAAGCTGTTGATTTTGAATAAAACTCTCACTAAATCGTCTTTTAGGTTGAGAAACACAACTTTTCTTAAATTTATAGATAGTTTCAACACAGCTACAGGCAACATACAAGTGCATTTTTTAACAGTAGGTACCTCTGCAAATGAGTCATAATCATTTTTTAAATGTGTTTCCTGATTAGCTATTCTCCACATTTCAGTTGGATCCGACCCATCTTCGATGTATCTGATCGGGCACAGTCTGGGGGCTCACATCGCTAGCCACGCGGGCAAGATCTTTACCTCCATCACTGGGGAGACGGTGGGGCGGATCACGGGTCTCGACCCCGCGGGGCCCTGCTACACTGACATTGACAGCGACCTGAAGTTGAAGTCGACGGATGCGGACTTTGTTGACATCATCCACACAGATAGGGGTGTCTACGGCTTGGATGAGCAGATAGGTGAGCCAGACCAAGCAAGCAGCCTAACCGCTATTCATGGTCAGGACGACAGCTCAATTAGAGAATCATTAGCGCACAAAATGGTCTCAGGAGTGGCCCCAGTCCGGGCTACGTATTCTTTATACATCTATTTACATAAATATATAACAGGATGAACAACTAAACAGAAAGTTATAGAGGATTATCAGTGCAATTTCTAATCTCAAAGATAAATATTAACACTGTCCTTAAGTCCTTAGACTTATCCATTTATCTTTTAAATGCATGACTTTCAAAACACGTACTTGTGGAGAGAGACGTGGAGACCTTTACCCAATGATTAAAATGTATTATTTGTCCACAGGTCATGTGGACTTCTACCCGAACGACGGTACCTTGCAGCCTGGCTGCTATACGCAAGCGTGCGACCACGGCTTCGCCTTGATGCTGTTCGCGGAGTCCGTCGTGAACCAGACCATGCCGGCGGTGAGCTGCGACTCCTGGGATGACTTCAAGGCCGGCAGTTGCAATACTACGGTTATTAGGTAAGGTATTCTCCACATAGTAATGCCCGCAGCCAGATAATAAAGGGAACGCAAAGGAAATTGTCAGGTAGTCAGGTAGTAGATTTGGGCAACTAAGTACCTGTTCCAAAACAAAGTAAATTACAATTACGAAAGGCAGTCACTAATGTTTAAAGGTATCTACTAAGGTACATGAAAGTCTTTAAAATGGGCACGAAAAAAGAAAGTTATAAAATTCTAGTTCGGACTTCATTTTCGTATTCGCAAAAAATTGCAGCAAATGTCTTCAAGCCCCAGTGTACCCGGAAAATAAAATGTTTAGCGATTCATTTCCAAAATGTAATAGTTTTTTTCTTCAGTCAATATTGTGTCGCGTAAAGATATTTTCTTTCTTTCTTTCTATCTATGTCACGTCCTACGTAGATTTTGAATGTTCATATATGAAATAATCTTTTAGCCCTGCGCAAAACGTGTCCGATCATATTTTTGCTATACCAAAACGAACCGTATTAACTCAAAGAAGAAGTAGAAGAAGAAGGTACCGTCGTTCGGGAAGAAATTAGTCGTATAGTCGCGTGGCTTTTGCCACAAACATTCTATATTTAGTGGCACAGACACATTGTTATTAGATTAAAGAGCGGGCTTTTTAACCGACTTCCAAAAGGAGGAGGTTTCTCAATTCGACAGTATATTTTTTCTTACATTTGGTACTATCACACGTCCAATTGTCAATGTCAAGACTTGGCCGTGCATCAATGAGACCAAATTAGATCCAATTATTTTGGGTCGTCTTTCTAACACATTTAGCTATTTGTACTTTCAAATATCATTCGGTACAGAAAATACATACAACAAAGAAAAGTCATGTGATATCTTCTGCCCCAGTTTGTTCAGAGCGTCATTCCTTTTGTCATCTCCAGTGAGATGGGGTACAGTTGCGACTCCAGCACTCGCGGCCGCTTCTACCTGCAGACCAACGGCAGCCAGCCGTACGGCCGCGGCGTCGAGGGCCTCACGTACGTCAACAGAGACGGCTTGATCCGGAACCTGGTCTCAGATCTCGAATAGACACCCTCATCTGCTGAATTCATTTTGTTAATAATATGTAAAAAATATCAAACTAACAGCGGAAAATTTCTGTTTAATCTGTGAATTTGCCTCACTAAGGATAAAATTGACTGTCTTCTCTAAAATTTGTGTCCCAACATTAATGTGAGTTACCAAGGATAGGGCTGGTAGAATGTCACAATATAATTTTGATGACAACTGGCATTTGGTTATCCATACAAAACTTCTAACTTAAAACAACCGGTTCGCTAACTGTCGCTTATCTATGTCAGAAGAAATTGGTTTCGGATATAAAACAACAGAATGCAAGGATTTATTACACGTATATGTAGGTACCATTAGATAACAAGATGAAAGGATTTATTTTGTCAGCATATCAGGATGAGCAGACTGTTCAAAATCATACCAATACAACATTCTTCTATATACGACAGTTACCGCGTGTTGTATTTAATGTGAAACACAACACCCCTGTGTCTTTGAGATAAGTTTCATTTGTTTAGATTGTTCAGTTAATTTTGAAATATACCTATACTTAAAGTATAGATACATTACAAGATACATGGAGAAAATGTCTAATACTTTATATACCTACTATTTCTCTCTGTATCTTCTTTCTGATATTATAATGATTCTAGCCATAGCTAAATGAGTATATTCTCGTATATCAATTTAATAAATTATGTTATCGTATATGTTATTTGTTTAGTACACCTCGTCGTTACTAGTACTTTAATTCCTCTCCATCCAAATTTTGCATGGTACAGTTCACTTTTAGTGCCCATTGTTGCACATAATTCTTATACATATAGTCTGTATTTCTCTCTATTTTTCTCATATATAGTGGTGGAATAATAAAGACTTATCTATTTGCCTTATTACGTCACGATAAAACACAAATGGTATAAATACATCTAAATGACGTCATACAGTGACATGAAATATAATAATTATTTGGAAAAATCATTGTTTTATTTTAAACGCGTAGGCGTTTCAGCTCAATAGTTTAATTATTCCGGATATACCTACTTAAAGCCGCGGGTAAGTGTGTTAGATAGACTATTCGCACACCTCAGCGCGCCCCCTGCGATAAAGCAGTGTGACGGTATTGACGTCAAGCTCTATCGTGCAAAGCCCGGCGCACACTGGGGCGTTACAACACGCGCGTAGTATTGTTTACCGATAACAAAACGATCTGTATTGACTCATACAAAGAGTTAATTCTTCAACAAAATGATATTGACAACCCGAGCGAATTTAAACGTATGGTGACGTGAATTTTACCACAGAAATTCAATCCTTATATATAGTGTGTATCAGAAGTCCGAAATAATACTTTTGAGTAAATATTTACGGTAGCTAATATGTGGATGCATAGTGAAGACAGTTTATACCTAACTATCATAGTTTCTGAGTTATAGACCTATGAATATTTGTCACTGGTATCGTGTTCTGGCGTTTTGGTACATCCATAACCCTATTCAGCAGTGTAAACTACACTTATGAGGGGCGGCTACCAATTTTCACTAAACAGAACATGCAAATTTTACATTGGTAGGCCTACTCGAGATATTATGCGTTATAGAAATTGAAGAGGAAAAAAAAGTTGGAAAAACATGGTCGAATTTCGATAAATGTTTTATACCATTCAGTGGTGTCAGCACGCATGTCAAGACAAGACATCTGTCACGGATTAGCTCGGTCTCTCTCTGTCTTATTTCAAACGAGTGAAAGAGACAACATCAAGATATTTCGTGACATACGTAAGATTAGTCTTGGCGCTCATGGTACAAGTGCAGTTGTATACCTGATACTGATGCAAACGTCAAAGTATTATTTCAGACTTCTGAAATACCTGTATATTGATAAAGAGTTCGTTTTGATATTGGCTAAAATTCCGACGCGTGTCTTTTGACGCCCCAGTGTGTGCGAGCGGATTAATGTGTAATGTGAATCGATCTTAATATTACAAGTTGTTTACTTAGTTTGTCTGCGGCGTTCGCTTGTAGTTGTGTTGTGTTGTATGTGTCGGAGCGCACGCAGGGTGTGAAATAAGTAAGTCTAGATGTTAATAAACAATATTTAATAAGAAAATAAAAAATATAAAATTCCTTTTACAATCTAGTTACCTACATTATATTATTCAATAATGCTTTGCTCTGATTGATTCGTAAAACCATTGTTAGCGGATTAGAAATTCTATAAATTTTATTAGACCTGCCTACCTATTTACCCAGTGTATGAGTGTTTATAGTAATTAAATGCATCGTTGCGCAAGAATAATGGATTTTCATTAATACTCGTCAAAATGGGTATCTATGCCCAGCTCTATAATAGTATAAAAGTTATTGTTTCCTTATATTTACGCGAATACTATACATTGAAATAAAACTATTTTACGGATTTTATCGCGTTTATTTACTATATTATTTTCCCGACGTTTCGGCTGCTTTACAGCAACCATGGTCACGGGGGGACTGAGGTGTTAGACGTCCTGATGTCATAGTTAATAACTGGGTACCCTCATATTTAGTTGTTGTTTGCGGTCCGATCCACGCAGAAAGTGCTCACAGTGTCTTGAGGTCTTGCAATGGTACGCTTGGTTTTGGATTTAATCATATTAATTACTGGATCCTAAGTTGGTGTCAGTGGTCAGTCCCCCCGTGACCATGGTTGCTGTAAAGCAGCCGAAACGTCGGGAAAATAAAATAGTAAATAAACGCGATAAAATCCGTAAAATAGTTTTATTTCAAAGTATAAAAGTTGATTAAAATAATAATACTTTATTTTTGTAAATGGGTATGTTGTTATTGTTGTAAAAAAAGCAACCATGGAGTTTCTTGCCCATTCTTCTCCATATGAAATGCATTCCGAATGGGTGGTAGAGGTGGGTGGCAGACGATTCATAAGTGCCTGTATTGGATTACATAAATAAAAAAATCTGATTCTGATTCGTTTCCCGCCGGCCCAGGGCGATGCCAGACTCGTACTGGCTTTCTTGACTACTGCAAGCTTACCTATTCTTATTAATGGCCGACACATAAAAACATAATTTACTAACATTTGATTTAATTGTTATGACAAGCAGTGATAGCTTAGTTGTTAAAACCCCCATCTTGAAACCAAGGGGTGCAAGTTCAATCCCAGGCCCGCTGGAATCTGGTAATTCCAGTTTTTACGTGCAAATGTCATTTTCAATTATGATTACCTCTTGCTGAACTGTGAAGGCAACCATCATAAGGATCTGCACGTCTATAAAAAGGCGTGTGAAGTTTACCAATCCTAGCGTGGTGATTATGGCCCAAACCTCCCTTGTATTGACGGGGAATATGCCCGGTTTATTGGCACCAGGCTCGTCGCCTAATAAATAATATAAACATTGGGACCAAAATAATCGACGAAGTGTAGATACACTGCAGTTCACCTCTGCCTACCCCGTCATGGAATACAGACCTGATGTTAAATTTATTGGAACGTAGTTCCTTATGGCGCGTTGCGACAGGGGGCTAGACGGAAAAAATTAAGACTAAAAGTGTCGACCGACACTTTTGTAAATGAGTGTGTGATTTCGATTTCGGTTTCAGTTTCAGTTTATATATACACGTGTGTGTGTGTGTGTGTGTGTGTGTGTGTGTGTGTGTGTATGTATATGTACAATGTTTTTGCTTTTTTTATTTCAAAAGGAACTTCGTTCCATCCGGGTGTCCCTTGACACCTCTCAAGTTTTTTGAATGTATTTGTTATTCTTTGTGTAGTTGTCTATGGCACAGTTTGCACTTTTCTATTCGATAGCTGTAGTAGGTATGTCGAAAGGACATTGGTTCAGATAATCAGTAAACTGTAATGTATATTTAAATTTATTAATTTTGAATTTTGACATAGGTAAGTAAGTACTCGTAGGTACATGGTATTCTTGATTATTTAATAAATTTAAGTAGGTAGGTGCCTACCTAGCTATGTTATTTGATTTTGTATGCCATTGTCCAAGGTACTAGTTAAAGAGGAACAATATTATATAAAACCATAATATACAGTGTATATCAGAATTCTGAAATAATAAATTGGCGTCTGCATGAGTGTCGGCTATACAACTGAATGGATTCCAAATTGTATCAAAATTCCTACTTGATTTTTAAATTATTTTGATCACCACATTTAAAACCTTGTTTCCGTTCCACGTTGGCCTTCTTAGATGTAGTTTACATTGTTAAATAAGGTTTATGGGTGTGCCCTAAGGCTTCAACGCGAGAATTGTGCCAAATATTCAATGGTCTGTAAACCTATTAGCTACCTTATATGTATATTATACAGGGTGTTTCAGAAGTCCGAAATAATACTTTGAAGTTTGCATCAGTAACGGGTATACAACTGAATGGTATAATTTTTTTATCGAATTTCGACCATGTTTTTTCAACATTTTTTTCGCCGTCAATTTCTGTAACTCGTAATATCTCGAGTTCTATGTACAATTTGCATGTTCTGTTTTGTGAATATTGGTTGTCGCCCCTCTTAAGAGTAGTTTACACTGCTGAATAGGGTTATGGATGTACCCAAAGGCCAGAACACAATACCTGTGACAAATATTCAAGGGTCTATAACTCAGAAAGTATGATAGTTAGTTATAATCTGTCTTCACTGAGCATCCACATATGTACCTAAAGTATTATTTCGGACTTCTGATACACCCTGTATATTATTATTTCGGACTTCTGATACAGCTCTAGCAAACTTGTTTTAATAAACAAATATCTGTAATGAGATAAGAGGATGCTTATTTATACATGAAGTTACTTCCTGACCTTTCTTTAACTTGAATCAAGATTTACAAAATGTTTTACGACGATGGTAACCCTGTATTATCGGTGGTAAGTCCGGTTACCCTCGCACATGGCGGGTGATGTGACCAAAACCAGTTAGTGCTCAAAACCTATAGGGGTTTTTAGTGGATATATGCCATTGCTGGGACTTACACATGATTGCTCCAATTTATTTTATTTGGCGTAGATGTAGCGTGGATCTAGGTTTTTGTTTTTTTCCACAATATTTAGTGTAAGTATGGAATTAGTTTTTTTCATTTTCTTTTACTATATTATATTTTTGACCAAGTCTTATCAAGAAAAAGAAATAAATAATAACAATACATCATCATCATCACGCCTGTATTCCCCGAAGGGGTAGGCAGAGGTGCAACTGCAGTGCACTGCAGTGCACCCACAATTCAACGATGTATTTTGGTCACAATGTATGTATGTATAATAGGGGGCGAGTCTATTGCCATTATACCAGGCACATTCTTCCTCAATATGAAGGAGATTTTTGGGCTATAGTCCACCACGCTGGCCCAGTGCGAGTTGGTGAACTTCACACGCCTTTCTATAGACATGCAGGTTTTCTCACGATGTTTTCCTTCACTGTTTCATAGCAAGTGGTAATCTCGGATGAAAATGAGATTCGTGCATAAACAGAGAGGTGTGAACCGGGGTTTGAACCTGCACACTTTGATTGCAAGGCGTGCGTTCGACCACTCGGCTACTACTGCTCTAAAAAAAATCTCTAATTCAGTTATATACGGTAACTTACATAACAAGACATAAGGGTCCAATGTAGAACCTCCTCCCGTTTTCGAAAAATAAACATTTAAATGGTTCCGATATTTTTGATATTCGATCATTCAATTACCAAATTTTTTAATTCTCAGTGTTCTCAGAACATTCTCGGTTCGAGAAAATACTCGTTAGGAGAATGTTCTCCCGTCCCATCTCTAGTTACATGTCGTTCTTCAAACACCTAATCGATTCTTCTACCGATGTCTTATATAGGCAACCGTCTTCAGTAAGTTGAACCAATAAAAAAATTAAGGCAGTGCATCTTTAAAACGCTTCCATCTATAAAAGAGCGGATTATTTCATGTTTGCTCTACTAGAATGTAGAGTTAAAGACTTGAAAACTCCCAAAGTTGCAGAAAAAACTAATATCTTCTCAAATACAATGGCAGCTTATAGGGTATAATTCAAAAAGCGAAAAAACTGCAATAAATTAAGGTCTTTGTAAAAACACACTTATTTGCCAAATGAAAAGAGGCATGGTAAATGGTTTGGTAAATAATCAGGAAATGGATAAATTGAATAAATGGAAATGGAATATAAATTTTGGGGTTTACTCGTGACCGGTTGTGCAGTATATCCTTATAGCAGGTAATACCTACTAAAGTAGGCACCTATTAAAATTGACTGGTGGTAGGTAGTTTAATTTATCAAATTGTAAGATAGGTACCTTGCACTAAGTTTGTAGTTTATAATCACGATACCAACAGGAAAATAAACCACAAAAATAAACTTTATATCTTTTTATTCAAAACATATTTGTTACCCGAATCACTTGTGAGTTGTGGTTCGGAAAGGTCACTTCGCAAAAATATTTTTTCTTATGAATCGTCAATATACAGAAGGTAATAATAGGTTCTCTACTAGGTCGATGAGTAGCAGGTTTGGAGACGGCTTGCTGTAATAGCTCGGGTATTAGTATAAGCTGTGTTTAGTTTGGGATGATACGATGAGTGAGCTTCCTCTGATTTTTAAGAAATAAGAACAACTGTTCAACTAAACTGCCTATCACTAGATATTTACATACTTATTTCTTTATTAGGTGCTAAGAGAGTAATTATATTTAATAAGAGTACAATAAAGCGGGTTTTACGTCATTAGTATGAGACCGAAACCGGTATAATATCGTGAGAAGTGGCAATTACACACAAAACGGTCTTACTTTATTGTTGTTATTGTGTTTCAATGATTGCGCCTCGTGTTTATGTTCTGAAACTTCTGTTTATTGCTCTTTATCAATTTGTTTGTAATTAAAATTAAAAATCTTACTGTAACGTTGCGTAACTACAAGGTAACATAATATTATGGCAATGAGTATTGAACTCGATAAGTGTCTCTTGTCCCTTGTTAAGTTTTCCATCTATAGATTACTATACATATACTATACTATAGGTACCCCACATTTGTAGAGGTAAATAAATCTCTTATTTACTGGGACCACTCACTTATACGTTTAATTAGTATAGAACAGTAAAGTACACGATAGTTAGTAGTTAAGATTATAGATGAAACGGATATCTGGAAACTATCCAGTATCCGGCCTATCCGGCCTTGTTTTCAGTATCCGGCCGGATGCCGGATGGTAAAATTAAAAAAAATATCATTATTTTACACAAGGCAAATTATACCAGAATAGGTCATGGACACCGTTTATTTTTATAATCGCACGACAAAATATTTGTTTTATTAATTAGTTCAGTACTCAAAATTTACCATTGGCAAATTGTAGTGAATGAATACCAAATTTTCCGCATTTGTTGGTAAGAGGCGACTGCGATTGGCTTCGTATACCAGACAAACTTCAGCAAATAGCTGAAAGATAAATTCTAGCAAACGTTGACAACTGCGGGTACTGATGCAAATTAACTGACCACCATATGTATGGGTCGTGATTGCGATTGATTCGAGATTTCTTTGAGAAGCGACGTAGCGACTTTGAGTAGCCGGAAAAACCACTATCCGTTTCATCTCCAGATAAGATATGTTGCACTAAATCCTTCAACTTTTTATGAAAATAATTCTACACGCAATTTGAAAACTTAGTTGAATAATGAAACCTTATGTAGGAGCGCTGCACTCGCACTTGAGAGTGGAACCCTGAATTCACTTCCATACGGCTCCACAATTAAACGTTTCCAGATCCTGTTCATCATGAGTCAACGAGTGCTTATGGTGCTCACGCTGGTGACAATCTCGGCCGCCACGGCGGGTCCTATCATGGATCTATTTAAAAAGACCACGGGCATCATCTCCACAGAGCTTCTCACAGTCAAGGACCCACTTGATAAAACTGTGATCAATGTATTGTCTAGTCAATGTAAGTTGATTTATACGTCTATGACTTATATTTTCAAGTGATGCGACAGAATGGCACTGACTATCCTATATGACTATTTTCATATATCAGTGTTTTTCAACGTTTTTCATGACACGGCCCGCCGCTATTCGGTATCCGGCCCGGCCGGATACTGAATTACTATCCGGTATCCGGCCGGATACTGAAAACAAGGCCGGATAGGCCGGATACCTCTTTCAGTCAAGCTTATATATTAAGTATATTTTAAACATTTAAGTTTTAGTTTTATCATTATATAGGACTAAAATATCACATACAATAATCGATAAATTATTTTTATACCTATTAATTCATATAAAACTTTTGTGCTCGCTTATAACATCGTGGAGCAACAAATTTGGCCTAAAAGTTAATCCGGCTAAGACACAAGCTATAATCATTGGAAGCTCGCGCCTAATCACAAGGATAGATTGGTCAGTTCTCCCTCAGGTACATTTTGACGGAGTATCGATTCCTTACAGTGAATCCGTGAAAAACTTGGGGGTGATAATGGACCGTTGTATGAGTTGGGCTCCACAGTTACAAGCCACCAGTCGCAAATTATATGCTGCAGCGGCTTCGTTAAGAAGACTACGCAACTTTCTTCCTACTACCACTAAAATTGCGCTAGCTCAATCTCTCCTACTTCCCATTCTTGACTATGCTGACGCCTGCTATCCAGACCTCACTGAGAACCAGCTAAATAAACTTGAGCGTCTCCAAAATTTATGTATTCGATTCATATATGGCTTGCGAAAATATGATCACGTTTCTCATTTTCGTACCAAGCTCAAGTGGCTTCCCATACGACTTCGCCGGAATACTCACATTCTTTCTCTTCTTTACAATATATTATTTAATCCTTCTTCCCCGCGCTATCTCAAGGAACGTTTTGAGTTTCTTCATGATTCCAATTTGTACACTTTAAGGTCATCAGAAAACCTCTCCCTCAAAATGCCCTCTCACACCAGCAGCTTTTATGATGGTTCCTTCACTGTTGAAGCTGTCCGCTTATGGAACGCGCTGCCGGTATTGATCAGACAATCCACCTCTTCTCATATTTTCAAAGATTGGGTTAAGAAATTTTACCTTACTGTCTAACTTGTATTTATTTACTTCAACTTTAAGTATTTGAGCTGTTTTGTTTATGTATGTATTTGTTTGTGTATGTATGTATGTAGGATATTATATTATATTGTATGTATGTAGATGTTATATTGTATGTAAGTATTTATGTGTATGTGTACTTTTTGAAACTTTTAACTGTTAATATCCTTTATTAAGTACTCCCCCGCCTTAATCAATCAATTCCCTAGATCCACTCCATCCTAAGGTTGCCTGGTAGAGATCGCTTTTAGTGATAAGGCCGCCCATTGTGACACTTTGTGTAAACTATGTGTAATTTTAATACTTTTTGCGGTGGAACAATAAAGAGTTATCTATATTATCTATCTATCTATATGACCGATAATAAAATGTATTCGATCTGAATCGACTATGCCAAAAAGAGTCCTTGGGCAGTTCGGAACGTGGTGCGAACAGCCCAAAGACTCTTTTTGACACGCCTTGTGGGGCGAAACGCTCCAGGACCCAAATTTCTTTTGGGATCGCAACAAATTCAATATGAAATTGAATTAGATTATTGGCGTAGGTACTGATGGGACATGAGGTTATGCGCCAAAGGAGCTAGCTGGACTTCCTCGATTCATTCTGTTTCTACTTTGTATTCCACATCGTATCATTTTCGTTGTAGGCGCCACAGTCAAAAAGCTGTTCGCTGTGGACTACAACCAGAGGGGACCACCCGACCTCTCTAAACTAACCCTCAACTTCCACACAAGGTGAGACAGATCCTACGGAGAGAAGATTGCCGCTTTAGATTGAGTATTATGTTTTTGCATAGAATTAAAATATTGTCATCTTACTATATCGAAGTCATTTGATTGTTTCTAGAGACATCTCCATAGTGTTCAGTCTCTCCAGCGCGGCGGAGCTGATCCCCACCTCGCGCTGGTTCAAAAACCAGAGCAAGACCATCATCTACATGCACGGCTTCATCGATGACCCCTCTAAGGAGAGCTACAAGAACATCAGCTCTGCGTTCCTTAGACGAGGTACCCTCAATTGCGCTAAAAAAGTGTGGAAGTATGCATATTATATAACCCGGATGATCCAGTAGACGCTTGCTAGCAATGCTAGTTTCATATAGTCAGGTACTACTTACCTAAATGTACCTATGGATTTATCAGAGTAGAAGGGCGATGACGAAAACATGTGTCACCAAGAACATTATTGACGATGACTATTGCATTATTCTACGCCCTGAGTATACTGCGGCCAGCGAATATACTTTCGTTATACCCGAATATACCCGTTAAACTGGGTGAGATTGATCTTTATGGCTGTTTTGTTTGATTCGTTTGGCTATAGGATATCTCTCAACTCAGCGTGCCTTTTGGCAAAGGCCTCCTCCAGTAGTTTCTATTGCTTCCTGTCTTGAGCAACTCTTCTCCATTTGGGTCCCGCAGTAAGTTTCAGCTCATCTACCCAGCGCATTTGTTGTCGCCCTCGGCATCTCTTACCATATCTTGGATACCAGTTCGTTATTATTTGGCTCCATTTTTCTGGTGTGGATCTCAAGATATGACCGGTCCATCTCCATTTTTGGAGGTTTATTTTTTCCGAGCGAATATACTTACTTGACTTTTATTGACAATGTACCCTGTACCAATATACATATTGATGTAACGTATGTGGCAAAAGCCACGCAATCACGCGAATAAGTTCAAGAAATTTCCTTCTAAAATGTACTTCTTCTTCATAGAAGAAACCGTAACCGTGTTTTGGTATTAGAAAAAATGGTCGCGCGCGTTTGACGCATTTATTTGTACAAGTATTGACGCGCTTTGATACTAGAGTTATAGCTTCTTAGCAATAGGTATTTCATTGATGTCTTTCATGTTTACGTTCCCTGTTATGTGCGTACGCAAGTTGTATCACAAATTAGAATTTGTCGTTTCCATCTAGCTCTACCACGTAGGTATGTCACCTCGCTCCGACATCTGGTTTGTCCATTGTAAGGTAATTTCTTCCTAGGTGACTACAACGTGCTCGCGTTGGACTCCAGCTCCCTGCTGGGGCTGTCCACTCTGTACATAGGCGCCACCACCAACGTGCGATACATCGGGGAGAAGCTCGGCGCTGTCCTCGCTAACATGACCAGGGGTGAGTTACAGTACACTTAATTTTGGCACAGCTTACATGAACCATATTTCCAATTTAGATTGCCTATTACTCAAGAAGTCAAGTCTAATCAAGCTTCATTAGCCGTCAGAGATTTATCAAGGGTATGCGTTTAACGTTGCTCCCTATATAGTTAACCACAGAGAGCTATTTGAATTATAAAAACACAAAATAAGTAATAAATAGCTGTTAGAGGTGCCTATAATAGATCGAATGACAAATACCATAGTATTACAAGGAAAATACTGTTTTATACCACCATAATCCACGTGTAGATACAATTAATTACAATGATAATGATGTATTAAAATAGACGCGTTACTAAACCGGAACTAGGCGCCATGCTGTCACGGCTAACCGGTCCCTGGCTTACAATCGAACTAGTACGATCGTCGGCTATTTATAAAATACTACTAATTACTAAGATACCTATTCTACAATACATAACATCAATATCACTTCGATGTTCTCATGGCCAAGTGCGCGTTACACAAGGTACAAGGTGCCTCTATCTAGTTCCTGCTTAACTTGAAACGTTTTCCATGCATAGGTAGCTAATAGTCAACATCCAAAAAAGTGTAATAACTTTAAAGTAATTTTATAACCAGTTTCTACGGACAGATTGATAAAAAAAGAACCTTTAAGGTTACACAGGTGACTCTTTTTAACAGAACCTAAGGCACGGTAACGCCGGCTGTCCGATGATAATGTTCAGCCAGAGCATATCTGTTCCCGTGAGAATAAAACCTAACTTAAGACAAAAGCAACTACTAAGTATCTATTGTTTCCTAAATTCCAGCCGGTGCTAGTCCATCATCGTTCTATCTGATTGGGCACAGTCTGGGAAGCCATATTGCTGGTTTCACCGGCAAGACCTTCACCTCGCTGACCGGCGTGAAGCTGGGCCGCATCACGGCACTGGACCCCGCGGGACCTTGCTTCACTAACGTAGACGATGACTTGAAGCTGAAGGAGTCCGATGCGGACTTCGTTGACGTGGTACACACTGATGCAGGGGTTTACGGGCTGGACGAACAGATTGGTGAGTCACTCTGCGCCATTTATGGACGAAATCAATGCTTTTTTGACAGAGATGTAAGCGATAGTTAGCAACACGGAAGTATAAGGTATCAAAATAATATTGGGAAAATTGCTCTGTCAGCCCTATATACAGGATGTATCTAAGTCTAGAAGTCTGAAATAATAATTTTGCGTTTTTGGTAGCCAATTTTTAAATCTTGGTATTTATATCTCGAGTCTTATGCGAATTTTGCAAGTTTTGTTTCGTGAATATGAATAGCCGCCTCATATAGTCTGCTTGTATGTATAACTTGTATAACTATGATAGTTAGGCACCTATAGTCTGCACAAATTTTGGTACTATACATATGAACTACTTACTATATAGGTAGCTAAAATATTATTTCGGATTTCTGGTACACACACAAAATGATTAGTGATGGTGATTAAAATGACGGATGTCTCCCATCCGTACCATTAAACCTGACTAATGAGGGTAGATTCAGAAAACAATACTATTGAGCGTTATGAATCTAGATGTCATATGTCTATAGCTTTAATTGATAGTTACTTACATACATAGTTACTTACCTTATCTACATATAACAAAGTCCCTTCTATATGGATAATTTCGTTAGATTTCAAACATTTTTAAGTCGTTATGTAACTTATGTATGTACCTAATGGAACATCTCACGAGAACTAATACTTTAGGTAGTTTAGGTAATACTAATAGGATCTAAAAATCTCTGTTACCTTTTTTTTTTTCTTTTTGTTGTGTTGTTATTGTTTTGTATTGTCCGAATTAAATATATATCGCCAAAATATCGCAAGACTACACATACCCACTCATCGTATGGTCCCAAACTAAGCAAGGCTTGTATGGGACGTGAAAGAAAGGACGTGAAAGGACGTGAAAAAACGGCCTCTTGTGTTAAATTAATTATAAAAATAGTTTTAAGCAAAGAATAGTGCGTAATTATAAACAGTGTTGATTATATTACAATAATAAGCATTGGTGACGTGTTTCTGTGGTGAAAAAACAAGAACATTGAGGAAACGACGACCAGCTGTCAACTCGATTTGTACAACGGACGGGATTTGAAACTTTTCACATAATCCGGGGGAGTATTGCTTTTAATTACCACAATATCCGAGTAATTACATACTTCACAACATTCTTAAACACGACTCATATCTGTGAGCCACGTCCAATATACACATTAGCACAATTTGTCTCCTTTTGTTTGACTGACTCTAAGTGGAAACAAAATCGACGACATAACATTCGCTACAGACATAAACCACTACAATACACTATACCAATAAAAAGCTAACGTTACTATTCCTTACTCTGTATTTAAATATTTCTTAATTTTTATACGTAGGATTCTGCGTAATTACCTACCTACTAGATACTTAATATCTTCCTTTCAGATAATTCTCTTATTGTTAAATTTCGTATTTATTATTTGTAGCTATTTTTATATAATCTGTTATTTAATAAATACCCCAATCTACTACTTAAATCATTAAATCATTACTCAGCTCATTGCATGCTTAATTATCTACCCACTTTATTTTTTTATTTTATTTTATTCTATTAACTGATACCTTTTATCAACATCTATTTATCTTAGCTATTTTGCTTTGTCACTTATCCTTCCATCTTTATTTTTTAGATTCCCCATACCGTCCAAATGATGACCCGCAGAGCAACAACCCGTGACATGGAGTATAAGCTGAGGATAACACTTGAAGAATTGGAGTCCTCGAAGAAGCTATGTCATCAACTGCTGCAGGAGAGAGATGACAGTGAGGTGGAAGTAAAGAAAATAATTGACAAGAACACCTCGCTCAAGAATGAGTTGGCTGAGTTACACGTAGATTATATGGACAAACTTGAACAATTTCATCAACTTCGGGATATAGTGACAACATTTGAAGAATGCAGTAATACACACGAGCTGGCTCTGAAACGCATCACAGAACTCGAAGCTGAGTTGTGTGAAGCCCATAAGGCTATTAGTAATTTGCAATCTGTGCAAATCGATAAAGATTCTACTCATACCCAGAGCTTGTACAATGAGTTGGTGACTTGTGGGGGACCCAGCTCGGTGTGTAGGTTGCCATCCCTTACCATAGACTTGACTGGGGACGACACCACCTCCAATATACGTCCTTATTTTAATAGTACTAAGAAGTTTAAAAAGTATATCAAAATTAATAATTTTATTAAAAAAACTAAAAATATCATAAAAAGGCAAAAATATTTAAAAACTAATAACAGCCTTAGAAAGGAACGCAGACAATTGATAGATAGTCTGCAGACCTGTACTAATGACCTAGAGCATAGTCGGACTATCTATGATATTGACACACAGAATCTGCGGGATGAGCTGTTACTTAGGGAGCTTTCTATAAAAGATATTTTTAATAAATATGAAGCTGCTCAATCCGAACTGAGTGTGCGCATGCAGGAGGCCAGTGAGTTGATGGACCTGGTGCAATACAATGCTGAGAGATATGAGTCTCTGACTAATAATCTCGCTTGTAACTGCACCCCTGGGCCATCTCCTTCTGAATCCCTGAATGCTGTTCCCTTAGAAGCGACTCATCCGGTAGATTCCTGTACTAAGAATAGCTATCATCGTAGAACTTTAGTTTTTTCAGACCAATTTGGTAAAGGTTTTGGTTCCCTTTTAAGTAATAATATAAATCATCACGTCACTAATTTTTGCTTTAAAAATTTGCCCTATAATTTATTAATAGACAAAATTGTAGATACAGAAACTGATAGTAATACTACTGCAGTTATATTATTAGGCAATAGCTTTGGAATAAAAAGAAAGGACATTGTTGATGGTGTTGAAACCTTATTAAAGTTAGAATTAGGTTCACTATTTTTATGTGCCCTCCCCTACTCTAACTATCTGACAGAGAGACAGAATAAGTATATTCATGATTTGAATAGTATGATGTATACATTATCATGTCATAATGACAAAGTTTTATTTTTTGACACTAATAAGTTTGTTAGTGGATTTAGATTAACTCAGGAAGATATGTTTCTCCCTAAAAAATGTAGACAAATGATTGCTACTTTGATAGCTTACAATATTAACCCTGTTATAGGTAGTATAACAAAGTCTAGGTTAGATGACAATACAGCATTATTAGGTTTTTCTAATAATTCTGTTACTGACTGTTTAAACGACATAAACCGACAATAGAGATGTGTCCTAGTACCTCTGGCATTTCAAAAATATGTAAGGATTATAAGGAGGATAGGAGGTCTGGAACATTAAAACTATTTAATCAAAATATACAAGGATTTAAATCAAAAATTTTAGAAGTTGAGTTATTGCTTGAAAAAACTCAACATGATATTATTTGCATTAGTGAACATTGGCTTAAAGATTATGAAACATTGTTAAATTACAAAAATTATTCAGTCATAAGTTGTTACAACCGTACATCCAAGCTTCACGGTGGTACCCTCGTATTAGTTAAGAACATTATTAAATCCAAAGAAAGAAGAGATATAGTAGGGCTCTCGGTTGAACAAATTATTGAGATTTCTTGTGTCGAGCTGGATAAGCATATTGTAGTGTGTGTGTTACGGCGCCATCTAGTGATCAACATGAGCAGCCCGTGTTAATCAGTGTCACTGGATGGCGCCACTGCAGTCTACCGTCCGTGGATGGCGAGCTTTATCGTGAATGGGAGCGAGCGCTCCCATAGACACTAGTATCTGTCAATGTCAATAAGATATATCTCTCTCTCTCTCTCTCTTGCTTGCTAGCCATCAACGACGGCACACATTATTCTGTTATAAATAATAATCTTTTTATAAATATACTTAATGTGGATGAAATAGTTTTCCTATCTCAACACAATACCATCGGCAAGGCGGCTACCACGTTCGCGAGCGTACAGTGTGTGTATAGACCTCCTCATATTCAGAATTTTAATATATTCGAATCGGTAATGGAAGATGTTTTAAATAAAATATTTGTTAGTAACAAGTCTATTGTTGTTTGTGGTGACTTCAATATTAATATTTTAGAATTAACAAATTACACTGAAAGACTGTTAAGTCTTTTTAAGTCATATAATTTGAAAAATATTTTTTCTGAACCAACTAGAGTAACACCTACGTCAGCTACCTGCATAGACAATATCTTCTGCAATTGTGAATATTTAAATCAAAACGTTGTCAATTATTTACAATCCGACCACACTGGTCAAACTGTCACCTTTAAAGCTATTGTTTCAGTTCAACCTATAAAAGTAAAATGGCGGAGTTTGACTACTAGGAATTTACATAAATATAATAATGCGCTAAATAATAAACTAGTAATTCCCAGGTACAAAATAAATGATTGTAATAAATTTTACGCTGATTTCTTTTCGATTGTTCATAAAGAATATGAAAATAACTTTCCATTCAAAGCTAAAAATATTAAGCCTAAATTTACCTTCAGTGATTGGGCGACCGTGGGTATTCGTAGAAGTAGGGAAAAGCTGTTTGAGCTTTATGAACTTAAAAGTTTCGTTAATACGGCAGCGTTCACAAAATATGTAGCAAATTTTTCGTTAATATTTAGGAAAGTATGTAAGGCAGCCAAATCAATACATATTCGTAATAAAATAAAGCATGCCGATGATAAAATAAAGGCCACTTGGAAAGTAGTTAATAGTGAGACCGGTAGAAACAAACAAAGCAGTACGGATTACACTTTAGAGACTCCGCGTGGTCTTTTAAGTTCCGATAAAGACGTAGCTCAAGAATTTGAACATTTTTTTTCTAATATCCCTATAAAAACAACAGAATCATTAAACTGCTCCCCGACTCTTTCAATTTCAATTCTGAAAAACAATATTGCCCCCTGTCCTATAGAATTCAAATTCATTCATACCAATACCCGATCTATTATTAAAGCCTTCCAGTCGATTAAAATTAAATTAACTGAAGACATATGGGGAATGTCAGTAAAAATATGTAAAGCTATTATCAACACTTTAGCGCCATACCTAGCTCTGATATTTAATACATGTGTTGATCAAGGCGTTTTCCCGGACTTAATGAAACTAAGTAAAGTAATCCCGTTGTTCAAATCCGGTAGTACTAAAGACCCAAACAATTATAGGCCAGTTTCCGTTTTGCCGGTACTTAGTAAAGTATTTGAAAAGATAATGCTTAGTCAATTACTAGATCATTTTAATGCAAATAACATCCTGCACGACCAACAATATGGTTTCACTAAAGGCCGTTGCACTACCGACGCCAGTGTAAACTTAATAAAGCATATCTTCGACGCATGGGAGAACTCACAGGATGCCATTGGTATCTTCTGTGACCTCTCAAAGGCTTTCGACTGCGTCAATTATGACATACTTTTATTAAAATTGCAACACTACGGTGTGAGAAATAGAGCCCTTAACTTTCTAAAATCATATTTAGGGGATAGGCAACAAACTGTTCAAATTAATGGTATTAAATCGATAGGCTCCGTAGTTAAAATGGGCGTCCCCCAGGGATCTATTCTAGGTCCGTTCCTATTTTTAGTCTATATAAACGACTTACCCCTGATAATTCAAAACAGGGCGAAGATAGTGCTATTTGCCGATGATACCTCTTTGATTTTTAAAGTAGGTAGACATGTAAATAATTTTGACGAGGTGAATGACGCTATCCTTCAGGTCCATAATTGGTTCACTACTAATAATTTAGTATTAAATAGTAAGAAAACAAAATGTATACGGTTTTCCTTGCCAAATGTTAGAAGTAGTGATTGTGACGTAGTACTAAATAGGGAGAAACTTGAATTCTTTCATGAGACTGTTTTCTTAGGGATTACGCTTGACTCAAAGTTACAATGGGGTCCACACATTAGAACTCTAGGAAAGCGCCTCAGCGCTGCTGCCTACGCTGTCAGAAAGATCAGACAGCTAACTGATGTAGACACCGCGAGAATAGTTTATTTTAGCTACTTTCACAGTATCATGTCGTACGGTATTCTATTGTGGGGTAGGGCCACTGATATTGAGTCCGTTTTTATTTTACAGAAGAGGGCCATTAGGGCCATCTATACTTTAGGTAGTCGCGACTCCCTAAGAGAACTCTTCAAAGATATCAACATAATGACGGTCCCATGCCAATATATCTACGAGAATATCATGTACGTAAGGAAAAATTTACATCTGTTTCGAAAAGTAGGTGATGGCCATCGTTTTAACACTAGAAATAAAGATAAATTAGACCAACCACACTTTCGACTGGGGAAAATTCACACATCTTTCATGGGGTACTGTGTCAAATTTTATAATAAAATTCTCCCTAACGTCATTAACCTAAATGAAACTAAATTTAAAACTTGCATTAGACATACACTATGCAGGCGCGCATACTACACAATAGGTGATTATTTAGAGGATAAACACGCTTGGTCAGGCGCTGGTCCGGCTCCACAGGAACTAGTTTAAGGGATTTTAGCTATTTGTCCCGTTTTCCTCCTCCTTCCTACCTTTAAATCTTGTCCAACATGTAGATTGTTTAGTGATTTAATTGTGTTTTGAGAATGTATAGCCTCATTAACTTTATATTGTATAATTGTTAATTAAGAAAAACACAAAAATGTAAATCCTTATTTGAAAAAAGCAACCATGGAGTTTCTTGCCCATTCTTCTCCATAGGAAATGCATTCCGAATGGGTGGTAGAGATACTACTATTATTATTTATCGACGATTCATAAGTGCCTGTATTGGTTTATATGAATAAAAAATATTCTGATTCTGATTCTGGGAACAGTGCAATGGACTGGGAGTGGGGACGATACCAGTTACACGGGTGAATTCGAGGAGGCCATTTAAGAAATTTGCTCTTGGCAGAACCACCTGAGCCGAGCGGCCTACGCTCATACCACAAGACCAAGCCTTCGTCGACAACTATAATAATAGTTTCTAACCGCACATTACCGCAGGTCACGTGGACTTCTACCCCAACAGTGGCTCCCTCCAGCCGAGCTGCTTCTTCCAGAGTTGCAGCCACAGCCGAGCGTGGCTGCTCTTCGCCGAGACAGTGTTCCTGAACCGGACCATGCCGGCGGTCGGCTGCGAATCTTGGAAACACTTCAAGAGCGGACAGTGCAATGCTAGTGACATCAGGTGCGACATCTAGCAGGAAATTAACAGATTTGGTTACATCAGTTATTGGGCAGATGTCACTACTTGTCATTTTTTCAAATGACTACGCTTTTCCTCGAGAGTGGCCTTTACAGTACCTCTCCGTAGGTACTTTACAGCGACTTGTGATGTTGTCATAACCGTAACGTACTGTATGGTTACTAGAAAAGTAGAAAAAACCTTCCATTGTTTTTGTAAGATTTATTGAGTAGTCCAAATGAGCTGGCCCACACCAATGAAGTGTCTTAACGTTACTCATCATCATTACGCCCCATATTTTCCAAGGGGGTGGAAGGTGCAGCGCATAGCATGTACATTTCGTGATTAGGTAGTTAAGTTAGTTCAAAGTACTTAATAGAGGGTGGAATAATTGTTAGTTTCGATCCGGTAGTAGTATACTCGTTTAAGAAAAAAATGTAAACTTGACAATTTGTAAGTGCCCCCATGGGCCTATACAGAATAAATGATTTGACTTTGAATTACTACAATACCGGACATATTCCGCTCATTACGAGGTTTCGGACAAGTCTAGCACGCTGATCTAGTGCTGATTAGCACTGCACAAGTTAGTAATTAATTAAAAACTGTGATCTTCGTTACTTGCCTACCTACTTATTATCCTTGACCTTGGTTTCCAGCATGTTAGGTTTCAACTGCGTGCCGGGCACCCGCGGGCGGTACTACCTGCAGACGGCCGGCTCCATCCCCTACGGGAAGGCCGCCGCCGGCCTCGGCTACGTCAACACGGACGGCCTGCTGCGGAGCGTGGGCACCGCGATCGGTCTCTTCTAGTCTATCTGACACTAGCGAACCGTCCCGGCTTCGCACGGGTTTCTAATATAGCCTATGTTACTCAGTGACAACATAGCTTTCTAACGGCAAAAGATTTTTTGAAATCGGTCCAGTAGTTTTTAAGTTAATTCGTTATATACAAAAATACAAATCTTCCCTCTTTATAATATTAATATAAATGATCCCCTCTATCCGATATGATCTACTAACGTTACGCTAAATTGTATGGAAATTACATAAAAATTATACTCGGTACTATTAATAATGTTGAAATAAAACAATATTAAAAACAAAGCATTGTTTATTCGTAATGTAAAGTCCATGTCGCGTCGTGACCGCTCGATATAAAAATAAACATCTACAATAAATATAATCAACACTACACTTACAAACGTTGTCCCATCAAACATTTTTTCATCCATCATAAGTGTGATGTTTTAAATAAAGTGCTCTCAGCTATCTGTATCATAATATACATAAAATGACGGCCATTAACCATCCCTTGTCTTCTATTATAGCCTTGTTTTATGCTTTACATTTAAGCTTTATTGTTCTATGAAGTAACGTTCTCGCTTCCATAGTATTGACTCCAGAATATAATCTTCATGCATTATTTAAAATCTAGTATTTGGGGACAACGTCCAAAGTGTAGTTTACAACACAATGGGAGGAGAACATGGTACGGTCGGAGATCTAACGCGTCAGTGTTCATTATATTCTAAAGTAATTATCATACATTCACAAGACATCCAATCATTCTTATCAGTAGTCTCGCGACCCCCGACCGCACCGAACTAAACATACCTGAACTCGCCAACACATTAGCGATACTGAAATAATCGATAAATTGATACCATTCAAATGAAATTCATTAAAGTTTATCCACACGGCATAATATCCAAGAACAAAAATATATGATTAATAAAATGTCAAAATGATAAAAAAATATAAATGATTGGCGAGCAGCGGCTGGCCCGCCTAGACATGTCAACCACTACTGGTTATTGTACAAAGCTGTCCATGATCATTAAAATGCATATAACACGTGACCCGCCGCCGCCCGCCATACACATAGGTACAATCTGATTTTAAATCAGCGATAAAACTTAACTCTATAAGAAAATAAACGTTTACGTCTAGCGTGTAAGAAATATATTAATAATTATATTATAATTAATAATAATAAATTGTACAATATCAGTATCATATCAACTTGCGACGCCTCGGACGACTTTGCGAGTCACATCATTATTTAAAAGTGCATTTGATTTTTTAAAGAGAATATATTTATACAACCTACAAGTATGATCTAGTACCCATTTTATTTCAATTAAATAACAGGTAATATTCAATGTTTGTGCGATTAAATGGTGTTCGTACCATAAATCAATAATAAATGAAGTATTCCTACCCATGACATAGTGGTGGGACATCGATATCAGTTACAATGTAACAGTGACTCGCAAAGTCGACGCTACCGTCGGACCACACATAGAAATAACCTAATGCACAAAAACAAAACACTTTGTGTCATGATCTAGCGTTGTAATATCTAGATAACGTTTGTGAACAGTACTGGAATGTCCGGGTTGAGATCTGTTTAGACTCCGGTGGAATACATTACCTCGAGAGATACGACGGTAATTAATGTTGCCGAAGTTTAAACAGAGCTTTTATAATATAAAAAGAGAATACAATAAATCCCGCAGCTACGCACATTATTTTCATTAACTTAATAACAGTTATTTTCACTGTTCCTCTTAACTCTTAGAAACAATGAAATGCTTAACTGGCCCTATAGTAGCATGTACTCTAAACATCGACCAATTAAGCTTGGTTTATATACGCGTACGGCGACCGGTTACAGGAAGTAAGGTAGCTATGAATTAAGGCTGTGCTGGTGCTTTATATATATATATATGTGTAATTTCCAGCTTAATTTATCAATTCCATACTTATGCAACGGTGTTGTTTTCATATTTACATCCCGTAACCGACAACCGCTCCATCGGCAACGGCAAAGCTGCCATACGTAACTAAGTGTAATATTTATAAATAAAACATGAAATGGGCAGCGGTTCGCGCGCGCAGCCCTATTTAACGTACATAACTCTAGACCCTAAGTAGTAGCACCTAAATGGTGAAATAACACTGTAATTGTTACGGGGAACACAAAACAGTCACTGTTATTTTGTAACAGATACCGTTTATACTCTACTCCGTGACAACACTAGTCAGCCGATATAACATAGTCCATAGCAACACGTCAATAATATCATTTTGTTTTTAAATATATTTTTGTAGCCATTAAACTTTTGAATCGTTCAAATTGGTCAAGGGGATTGCCACTGTTAGTATAACAGCGATTTTGTAACAGTTTTACTTAGACTCGTAAAAATTAATATCGATTAATATTGAAATCAAGTCTAACGATCGATAAACATCTCGATTAGTCCCGCGCTACATTGTATCCACATGAAAACAATATTTTTTATTTTTTTTATATCTAAAAACGGTGGTTTAACTCGTGTGACATGAATTAAAGCTATCCCATACACAGAAAACGAGATGATTGCTGTTGTTCAGCCCCGGCTGAATAAATCACGAAGCACGTATCAACATATAAAATTAATGTTGCTGTTATAAATTTGATATTCAGCCAGGTACGAGCACAGCGTCAAAAATATGTTTTTTTTCGTATCAATGTAAATACAAGAACACTTTTTATATACTTTTTACTATGGCAACATTTATATCTCATACTACGAAGCCGGTCACTTTTAGATTGTGTGAAAATTGCCTTAGCCTAAGCTTATTTTTTTTATAATAACCATTTAAAAAAATGCCGCGATACTTATGATAATATTTCACATTAAAACATTGCATTTTTTTCGATGCGGGGCGAGGATTAATAGTATCAAATCAAAGAGTTTACATTTTTATAGGATACAAATAATTTCATATTTCTTTTCTTATTTCGATTGAATGGAAACCGCTGTCAAGTTAGTGTTGAAATGACAGTAAAAACGACATAACAAATTACAGATACCTACATTTGTCAAAACATGTTGGACCGAAATGGTTCTCAGTGATGTCATACCCATCTAGTCTTACACGTCTTGACATAGACAACCTGACTCACGGAGACGTCAAACTAATACACAAGTTTGACATCGGAAACTGTCAAATGTTAGGAAAAGCTTCCTCTTTGATATAATAACACGTCGCAGAGTAACCAAGCCGTTACTATTATTTCGTCACTACGTTACTCTTAGTACCAAATAGCACGTAACGGAGCATCTCTGCCCACCCCGCCCCGCGTCTCTCCGCGTGCACATGACAACATCGATCAACCAATCAGCATGAAGATAATTAAATAACTTAATGATTAGTATTCGCATTGTGTTCGCTTATAATCTACCGTAAGTATGTAACTAAATATACATACGTTATGTAAACATGAACAAATGTAAAAGGGGCTCCGTGCCAGTCGCTTAAGGCTATATAATATATTATAATACCGCCAGACAACACATACTCACCGAATGATCCCAAACTATGAACCGCACCCTTAGCATTACAGTTAGTCGCATTTTAAATTAGACGAAGTCAACTGAAGTTTGCTGTGTTGTCAGTTTTTGATGAAATAAAAATAGTGTTGTGCCAAAGTGTATGATTGAAAAAACTCCTGAATGAATGACATTTCGATTGTCTTTTATAGTTTGAAATGAATAACTATTCACACTCATTGTTCATTCATCTGATTGAACGAGAACTGAACGCATCACTATTACTTTAAATATGGCAACATTATTTTACAAAGAGACATTAGCTACTGTCGTTGGCTTCGTCTAATTCGCTTGTGTAGTTGGCTTCGTCTAATTAAAAATACGACAATAGACATAAGTTTTGTCTCTTTTAACTGTCAGATTTGTCGAGAAATCGATCTCACTTCGACTTGTCTACGCGGTCATGCTACAGGGCCTGGGGCCGATCCCAGTAACACCAGGGAAAATTTTACATAGACGAGAATCGAACCAGCAGCGACCCGGTGCAGTGACTAATTGTTCCGTGTGCGCATTGAAGCGCCATTAACCTGGTATATCCCGGATATACCAGGTATACCCAGATTCGAATGGAGCCTATTAATAAGAATCGTTTTAATTTTGGCCTCATCCACAGAGCTCGTAAACACGACAGAGATAGCACGATATATGTAAATATAGGGCACAGTAGTAAAGCTGTAAGCGACTAGCCAGCGGGCCGTGTGACGGGGCGAGCGTGTGTCCGCCATTTAGTGGAGCGTGTGAACACAAGATGGCGGGCGCGTCGCGGGCGGTTAAGGCTGCGTGCTCTGTTGCTGGATCTCGATCTTCTCAACTGTCATGTCTGGGTTCATTGCGGTGGCCTCCTGTTAGGGATATAAATAAAATTAAAAAAAGACATTCATTTTCTAAATTTTTAATTATAATACCGAGTACAGTGGAGACCAACATTTTGGGGAAACCGGCACGTCCATAGAAAAGGCGTGTGAAGTTCACCAACCCGCACTGGGCCAGCGTAGTGGACTATGGCCCAAATCTCCCTCGTATTGAGGGGAAATGTGGACAGTATAATGGCAATATTACATCGACGAAGTGTGGGTGCACTGCAGCGCACCTCTGTCTGACCCTTCGAGGAATAAAGGCTTGATGGTGAATTTATTAAAAATTAACCTGCGCGCGAATCGTTGCTAATGCGTGACCATTTTGTGAAAATTAGCGGAAATGTCGCGATTCCGTTTAAAAAGAACATGAAATAAATTGGTTTATAAGTAATTTTCCTGGTATTGTTCGGCCGGTATATGGTAATGGTGTATGTAAGGTGTGTGTACCTGTATGGCCTCAGCGAGCGCGCGGTCGTGGTCGATGGGGTCGCCGTCGGACTGGATGGTGATCTTCTGCTCCACGCGCGTCTCGATCACACCGTTACGCTCCGTTTTGTACTAAACAACGACATACACACATCATTAGTTAAGTGCAACTTATAATTCAATCTGTTGTTGAAAGTAACAGTGGCACGTGTCTGTATTTGAATAAATGAGTGGTAGATTGAGTGAGCGAGTTTATGAATGAGTATTTGAACTGAGTGAGTATTTGTAAGGATGAGTGAATGCGTGAATTGAGTGAGTGTGTATGTGAATGAGTGTGTTTGTGTGAATGAGTGAGTGAGTGTTTGTGTGAATGAGTGAGTGAGTGTTTGTGTGAATGAGTGAGTGAGTGTTTGTGTGAATGAGTGAGTGAGTGCGTGCGTGAATTGAGTGAGTGTGTGTGTGAATGAGTGAGTGTTTGTGTGAATGAGTGTTTGTGTGAATGAGTGAGTGCGTCAATTGAGTGAGTTTTTGTGTGAATGAGTGAGTGTGTGAATTGAGTGAGTGCGTGAATGAGTGAGTGCGTGAATTGAGTGAGTGCGTGAATTGAGTGAGTGTTTGTGTGAATGATTGAGTGCGTGAATTGAGTGAGTGCGTGAATTGAGTGAGTGTTTGTGTGAATGATTGAGTGCGTGAATTGGGTGAGTGTTTGTGTGAATGAGCGAGTGAGTATGTGCGCGTGCGGTGCTGACCGTGATAGTCTCGACGGTGCGCGTCTTGGAGCTGATGGTCTGCGAGGAGACCACCTCTCCGTCGGGCCCGATGGTTTCTTCCGCCGGCTCCTCCACCACCTCGCTGGTCGTCTGCCCGCCCGTACTCGTCTACGATACATACAATACCACACGTTACACTTTTAATTATATACTATATTTGTAAAGTGGAATAAGCACACTGGGACGCGTCAACATTTTTGCCAATATTAAAACGAACTGTATTAATTCGTAGATAAAGCTTATTCTTCAACGAGACCTCAGTGTCGGCGCGAGCAATTTTTGAAACGTGGGGGCGGGGACTTTACCACGGAAATTCAATCTTTATGTAATATTGACACAGAGTTAGTATTGGCTGAACATTAACGCGCGACTCTCGACACCCCAGTGTACATTTAGGCCGTAGACTCGTCAGGTTAATGATAAATTATAATTAAGTTGATTTATTTTTTGTACACATGTATTTTATTATTTGCATACCATAAGATGGAATACGGTATACGCTGCCGATACTATTACCTATGCCATTTTGTAAATAACCCCTATTCGAAAATATATGACTCTGACTTCGACTTTGAGCTGAAGTCATCCCTAGTGAGGCAATGAAGGCAGAGTGGTGGTGAGTCTGAGTGGTGGTGACTCACCCTGGCGGCGGCGGCGTGCAGCATGGTGCCGAAGGGCGCGTTGCCCGTCACGGAGCTGGTGGTGGTGGTGCGGTACGAACCCGGCTCCTGCGGGAGTCATAAATACTAATCTCACAACACCGAACGAGAATATAAAATACATTATCCGGGACGATACTATACACATAAAACACAAAAAAATCTACCAACACGCTTCGAAACCATCCAACTGATGTGCCTCAAAGCAGTTTAGTTAGAAAGGCAATAATGCGAAGATGGTTTTACACCAGTAGATAAACAAAGCACACGCCGGGGATCTGCTATAGTTTTAATATAGAACATTGTGTTTTATACAGATAATAGATTTCTTACAACAGTATATGTAAATATACAAAATGAATATAAATAAACGTACAGATAAAAAATTCAGTCGCGGTCAGCCGCGCATAGAAAACATGACTATATTAATATATTATATTCATGTAAGTCATTTCCATATTATGGATAGCAACCATACTCGCAAATAAATAAATTCCAATATTATAAACCATCATTCATCGTACAAAAAATCTTTCTAATTTCATCGTTTCTATGAAGTATTCAAATTTTAAAATACAATAATATACAATAAATTCTTACATATAAATAAAAAAATATATAAATCCATCATACTATACCTTTCAATTCGTATAAAATGTTAACACAAAAATAATAAACATTCAAGTGATTCTACAATTTCTAATCAGTGCACGATCACATAACTCACACGGTTGCTTTATCATAAATGCATCATGCATAATGTTATTTTATATAAATACTCGATACACACTACCTGCGGCCTCAGTACGCCTGCCAAGATGTTTTCTCACAAGTCCCTAAAACATCTTGTCAACTTGCGTTCCCGTATCTTATTTGCCAATATGGCTTCCAAGATGTTTAAAATTAGACAGCCTGCTAAAATTTTCTCACAGTTTACGATCTTTCGTTCATTCGTTCATTGAAATGACAAATAGAGCGAGACGGAGCTTTACAAAGAAAAAAGATGCTGCATACACATCATAGAATATATTGGATTATTTATGCACAGATTAAAAATATCTTTGGGCATAGATTCTTTTTTATTATGCCGGAAGCTTTACGTATTATCATTTGGTCGGTGGTATTATGCTTAAAATTTATTTCTTGGGCACTATACTATTTTTATTTGCCAATTTAAAGAACTTTACATTGTAAAACGGCAAAAAGCACGCAAAGTATGATGCCAAACAAAATCTAACCTCAAACCTACTGATTTTTTTGTAAAATATGTATTTTAAATCACGTGGAGTAGGATTATGGGGATTTTCGGAAGAAAATAAAACAGATAGAAATGTCTCTACACTTTTTTGTTGTTGTTTGTCGAACACGAAAATAAATTTACGTGTTCGTTTTCGAAAGAATTTTGCATGTAGTCCGCTTGATATTGGCGAAGGATGGAGTAAAATAAGTATTATTTGTTATAATAGTGTATAACATGCTATATTTATGTACTTCTTACAGCCTAATTATTTTCTCATCACCGGCCTTTGACCGTGAGAAATTTCTTTACGTTGACCTGTCAAATTCGTGTCTCTATGGTACATTTTGGTAACCCATGCTAGCACTTAAGATATAACATCTTATCCATACGTCAAACACGTTGTATTTAACTGTCAAACCCATTTTATATTCACGCCATGCTAGCAAATAAGACGTAACGATTTTGCCACAAAAATGACGTCACGATCTGTGACAAAATGTCTTATCTTGGCAGGCGTACTGAGGCCGCTGATCTGTACAAGAAATAAAAGTATATAAAGCACACTGGGGCGTCAAATACCGACCGTCAAAATATTAGCTATACCAAAACGAACTGTATGGACTCATAGAATTATTATTTTTTTAAACATACAGGTCGAATTGAGATCCTCCTCCTTTTTGAAGTCTGTTGAAAAGGTAATTCTTCAACGTAATGACATTAACAGCGCGAGCGCATCTTGGCGCGTGGGGGCGTGGCTTTTACTGTACAAATTCAGTATTATGTATATTGACACAGAGTTCTGGCAAACACTTTGACGCGCTACTTTGGACGCCCCAGTGTGTTGAAGGCTTTATTCTGGTATTCCTTAATTCAGCGTCAGATCAGGAGATGTGCGTCAGGCCTAACATGCCACACACACTTCTATAAGTAGTTTAATCAACTATTTTTTTGTTCTACATTTTGACTAAAACTAACAATGTAGACTTCCAAATTTGACAAACACCTGAAAATCACATACAAATATATCTTGATCGTTAAGTTTCGTGTCATAATATCACTATCCTAAGAAGTATTTTATTATAATTCTAAAAATAATTTTATTATCTTTACATGTTCAGTATTCCGAGTAGTCTCAGAGTAGGTAGCAATCGTTTAGTGTAAATATCGGTAATCAACCAAATCACGATACTGGAAGACGAATCAAAGACAAAAAGAAATGGGAAAAAGGTACAAGGGAGTTTTTTTTTTACCCATTTCCCTAATTCCGACTTACCTCGACATAGTAGTGAGCTTCACCGGCGCCTTCCTCGAAGTCGATCGGCGTACCAGAGTCGCCGCTGCTCAGCGAGCTGGCTGAGCCGCGTCTAGTAAGCTGATGCCGCCAAGATTGGTGACGTGGGAGTGATCGTGGTGAGGTTGGTGAATAATTGGCGAGGATGGTATAGAGTTAGGGAGTTTGGAAAAATGTTGATGACGTAGCCCAAATCGGCGAATTGTTAGCACGGTTTGCGTCCATGGAATTGTGGTTTGATTGGCGAGGTTGGTAACACCAGAAAATGTATTAGGATTTTAAGGGAGTTAGTACATGACATGCCGAACAAGTCAGTTTCGATGGGAATGCGGGATGGGGGGAAAGAGAGAAAAAACATAATTAGAATAAACTCCAACATGCAATCAAAAATTCCATGACAGCTTTTTTATGGTATCCTACATTTTCAATGAACAACACTCAAGGGCAATACACTGTTATTATTTCTTTTGAACAGGTTTCATGACGGAACATGCGTTTACATTCTGCAGTCAATGCACCTTACACAAGGCAGAGTAGATCTCGATTTTCTTTATGGATCAGTGCGCAAAAAGATATCCAAACTTTCCAAAAAAGAAGCTCAGAACCGCAAAAATGTATGTAAGCTCGGGCCTATGCTCGCTCGGCACTATCGGAGGCAAGAGTGACATCGTCAAAAAGCTGCCATAAACAAGCTAATAAAAAAAGAAATTAAAAACAAAATCAAATAAAACTCCAGGTGCATGCGAATGACAATGAACCATAACGAAGGAGAACAGGGTAGGTTTAGTAGAGTGATGGATATGTATAGTGACCTGATCGCCGGTGGTGACCATGGTCTTGACCTGCTGCGTGAGCACGCGCTGCTCGTGGCGGGTGGCGGAGGAGGTGAGCGTGTGCGCCACCGTGCTCTCCTCCAGCTGCTGCGTGCGCGCGCGCGTGTCCAGGTCGTGGTGCGTGGTGGCCGTGCGCGTGGTCACGGCGCGCGCCGTCACGTACGGGCTCTTGCCCACTGCCTCCGCCGGCTCTACGCTTTCCGCCTACACCACACGGTTACTGGCATGCTTACTATGTACACGTAACTAGCTAACGTTGACGCTACTCAAGCGGTGACACTCCAAAACGTATTAAAAAAAAGTAAGGCCACACGCTGTACAGAAATTAAAAGTAAAAAAAGAAAACGACATTTAAAAGATGGGGGTGGCGGTCTCGTATGCCGGTTATTGGAAACTTAGTAACGGTTAGGGACGCACCTTGTTGGTGTGGGTGGAGAAGGTCACCTCGCCGGTGCCGAGGTTCTCCACCTCCTGTTCGACGTTGTGCGTGACGCCCTCGTCGTTCCTCGTCAGCAGCTGTTTGGTGGTGGTCTTCACGACCACGGGCGGCGTGGGCGTCTTTTTCGTGCGCTGCGAAATCGGGATCTTGGAGGACAGAGGGGTGGTTGACGACACGTAGCCCTGGTGCCTTATGTGCTCGCTGGTCGTGTACTCGGTGAACGATTTTGGTTCGTCGCCCCTTTGGGGACTGTCGTCTTTGCCGAAGGTTGAGAATTTGTGCGTGTTCACGGTCTGTATGTCTATGTTCGCGGGCAAGTCTTGCGTCTCCTTCTCTATCGTGTAATTGCCGCTCTTGTCTTCGAAGTGTGACGGGTCTATTTGTGAGTAGTGCAAGATCAGTTGGCCAGTGACCGGGTCTCTGACGGCCGTGCTCGGGTCAATGTCGCCCGTGTCCGGGTCGATGTCTCCGTACTCCGTCTTGATCCTGCCGGTGACCGGGTCAATCTTGCCGGATAGTGTCATTGTTTGTGTGACAGTTGTTCGCGCGCCCTTCAGCCTTGGGTCATCAGGGTCTACATCGATGGTCTCTCCAGTGATCGGGTCAATGATTTGGTACAAGTACACTGTCTTCGTAGTTATAATTCTGCCGGTGACTTCATCAATAGTGCATTCCTTGGGATCGACCTCTTTCACGCGTCCCTTGTCGTCCTTCTGCGTGATGACGTATATTTTGATGATGATCAGCCTACCCGTCCTAGGATCAATTTTGCCAAGTTTAGTGTAAATCTCTCCGGTGCCTGGATCGACTTGTGAAGCGGAGTACAGTGGTTGATTGTCTTCATCGACGTCCCCAGTCGCCGTATAGATCTGTCCATTGACCGGATCAACTCTGATGAGGGACTTGTCCACATCAGTTGTTCTGGTGATAGTTCCAGTCTTAGGATCGAGACGACCATAGATTGAGATGATGTAACCCGTGACTGGGTCGACTTGACCGGCAGTATAGATGACTTCCCCTGTCTGCGGGTCCTTGGGACCGGCGATCCAAATCTGGTTTGTCTTCGGATCAACTTTGACGTTCTTAGGATCGTTGGATACGATTTGTTTGCCGGATACTGGATCAACCTTGTTCTTGATGATTCTGAGACAGATCATTCTGCCGACATCCTTGTCAGGCTTACCAGACTTGGGATTGACTTGTCCTGTCTTCAATAAGAACTGACCAGTGATCGGGTCAACTTTGAGTTCCTTGCATTCGAATTTCCCGGTCTTAGGGTCGTTATACGTTACCGTTCCTTTGACGAGGTCAATTTGACCATATTTAGTGTCGATTTTATTGTTGTCAGGATTGATCTGACCCGTGCTGCTTTCTACGAGAGAGTTTTTAGGTTCGATGAGTCCTTTCTTTGTGTCTAATTTGCCGACGAAAGTTGTAACTTCGACTACTGGATCAATATGTGTTCCGACAACAATAATTTGGCCGAGTTTCGGATCAGATTTGCCTGTCCTGGGATCAACGGCACCTCTGATAGTTATCAAACCATTGTTTTCATCGATGTACACTGTTTTAGCTTCGGATGAGTTGGCAACAAATATAACTCCATTGGAAGGATCAATGACTCCATATTTAGTTGAAATGTGACCAGTGTCTGCGTCCACTTTGCCTTTGGTAAGCTCCACTGTACCATTCTCGATGTCAACTTTGCCGGTTTTCTGATCAAGTGGACCAGTAATGGTCGTAATCTCAACCACAGGGTCATCTTGTTTAGCGACACTAAGGATCATACCCAAGTTATGATCAGGCTTGCCTGTCTTCGGATCGATAACACCTGAGTTGATGAATATTTGATTAGTTTCCGTCAGTAAAACACCGTCTCTGGTCTGTTTTTGTCCGGCCGAGTCAGTGATTACGATATTACCGGTGTTGGAATCGATCACGCCGTATTTCGTTTCAATCAAACCGTTAGGATCGAGGATACCGGTAAGATGTTCCACTTCAGCAGTATGAAGATCGGGCTTCCTAGTTTTGGGATCAACTTTAGTGAAAATTACCATGATCTTGACGATCTTTCTCTTTGGTGGAGGAGGAGGAGGAGCCGCAGTCGTCGGTTTGACTGGAGACTTGTGAGTTGGAGTAAGCGGTGCTGATTTTTGAGCGTAGCTAGCGATTGGCGACGACGTGCGTATAGGTGATTGGATCGGTGTCTGAATTGGCGTGGTCGGGACCTTTACTGGCGCCGGAATCTGTTTGGCGGGGGAAACACTAGCTCTCTGAGTAACTGGCGCTACGTTAGATAACACGTTCTGTTTGTCGACGATGGTGAATTGTTGAGCGTACGAGGGCTCTACTCTCCCAGTTTTGGGGTCTACTACAGCTGTAGTCACAATTAAGTTGCCCGTATTAGGGTCGATTTCAGCTTGTTTGAGCTCCTGTTTGCCGGATATAGGATCCTTGTAAAGGATCTGTCCTGACCTCGGGTCAATGATACCGAAGTCTGTATGGATTTTACCATCTTCAGCGCTGACGTAACCTTTGGCAGCTTCAACATTGCCAGCACCGGCGTCAACGGATTTTGTGTAAGGGTCATATTTGCTTGTAACAATGACGAGTCGTACCTCACCCTTGGAGACGGGTTTGGTGAATGGTACAACTTGCTTATTGACAATGCTGTACTGTTGAATTAGTGTAGGATCAACTTTACCAGTCTTGGGGTCAACAACTTGGCTAGAAACAATCATGTGACCTGTCTCAGGGTGGACTTCTGCCCTCTTGACTTCTTGCTTGCCTGTCCTTGGATCAGTGACGACAATCTCTCCAGTCGCCGGATCAATCATACCGACCGCTGTACGTATTCTACCATCAGATCCGAGGACACCACTGATTGTGTCTACGTGACCTTGGCTTGGGTCAATCTTCCTTGTCCTTGGGTCATATTTGGTAGTTATAATGACGAGATGGATCTCTCTTTCTACGGGTTTGGTCTCCTTTTCTACGATTGTGAATTGTTGAGCGAGTGTCGAATCTGGTTTCCCTGTCTTAGGGTCGACGATGCCTGAAGTAAGGATCAGGTTTCCGGATTTAAATCCTACGCCAGAATCAGCGACTGCCTGCTTAATTTCATGTTTACCAGTCTTGGGGTCAACGTGTTCAATCTTTCCGGTCTTGGGGTCTATGATACCGTAGTTAGTGTGAACTCTACCATCCGCAGCTAATATACCACGTGAGGTCTCAATGTGACCATTCGGGTTATCGAGCCGTTTGTTCTTGAGATCATATTTAGAAGTAATGATCACGAGCTGAACTTCCCTTCCGGGGACTGCAGCGAAGGTGTCCTTAGGCTTATCGACCACACTGATTTGCTGACCTAGATTAGGATCAACTTGACCTGTTTGGGGATCGACTACGCCAGATGTGAGAAGGAGATTACCAGTCTTGGGGTCAATGGTGGCGTATTTAGTCTCTCGTCTACCAGTGACAGGGTCTTTCACAACAATGTCGCCAGTTGTAGGATCAACTTCTCCAAATTCTGTGTGTACTTTACCATCAGTTCCTAGTTTACCAGGCACGCTATCAACATGAGCATTGGTTAAGTCCAATTTCTTGCTCTTAGGGTCGTATTTAGTAGTAACGATGACAAGGTTAACGTATTTCTCTTTGGGAGCATCTTTGTCTACAATGGCGAATTGTTGAGCAAGGCTTTGATCAACCTTGCCAGTCTTCGGATCAACGACACCAGATGTTATGAACAGATGTCCAGATTTAGGGTCAGTAACTGCTTGTTTCGTTTCCTGTTTGCCTGTCTTAGGATCAACGTGATCAATCTTTCCGGTCTTAGGATCAATGACACCGAAGTTAGTATGCACTTTACCATCGGGCGCTAAAATACCACGAGAAGTTTCAACGTGGCCGTTAGGGTTGTCAAGTCTGTTATTTTTAGGGTCATACTTGCTTGTGATTACAACTAATTGTACTTCCTTGCCAGACACAGCTGCGAACTGATCTTTCGGTTTTTCCACAACGCTGATCTGTTGTCCTAGTGTAGGATCAACTTGACCAGTGACATGATCAACCACAGATGACGTAAGCAGTAAGTTACCAGTCTTGGGATCGACGGCAGCTTTCTTCACTACCCGTTTGCCAGTAGCAGGGTCAGTTTCTACGATATCACCCGTATTGGGATCGACAGTACCAAACTCTGTGTGAACCTTATTGTCAGCACCTATTTTGCCAGGAACAGTATCCACGTGAGCATTAGTTAAGTCAAGTTTCTTGTTTTTGAGGTCGTATTTAGATGTCACGATGACCAAGTTGACATATTTTTCAGGTGCTACTCTGTCTTTGTCAACGATAGCAAATTGTTGAGCCAATGAAGAATCAACTTTGCCCGTTCTAGGATCTACTACTCCAGAGGAAACGATCAAATGTCCAGTTTTGGGATCTGCAACTGCTTGCTTAGTCTCTTGTTTACCTGTTCTAGGATCAATCAGGTCTACCTTGCCTGTTTTCGGGTCAATGACACCAAAGTTAGAATGAACTTTGCCATCAGCAGTCACGATGCCGCGTGATGTTTCAATATGACCATTAGGATTATCTAACCTCTTGTATTTAGTATCATATTTGCTAGTGATTACCACTAGCTTCACTTCTTTACCGGTAACAGATCCAAACGTATCTTTGGGTTTATTAACAACTGTTATTTGTTGACCGAGTGTAGGATCAACTTTGCCGGTCTGAGGATCAACAACTCCCGAGGTGAGAAGTAAGTTACCTGTTTTTGGATCAACACTTGCTTTCTTGACTTCCTGTTTGCCTGTAGTTGAGTCTGTGACGATAATGTCTCCTGTAACTGGATCTACAATACCGTAGTCTGTGTGTACTTTCTCGTCGTCACCGTATTTCCCAGGGAAACTGTCAACTTGTGCGTTTGTCACCTCTATCTTCTTGTGCTTAGGATCGTATTTGGATGTCACAACTACCAAATTAACGTATCTTTCTGGGATTCCTCTCGGAGCATCCTTGTCTACTACGGTAAGTTGTTGGGCAAGCGACGAATCAACTTTACCTGTCTTCGGGTCGATAACCCCTGATGTAAGAATGAAACTACCAGTTCTCGGTTCAATGATAGCCTGTTTAGCGTCTCGCTTTCCAGTCTTAGGATCTGTGAAGAAGATCTTTCCTGTATTGGGATCTAGAACACCGTAGTTGCAGTGCACTTTTCCGTCTTTATCGCTGATCACAGCTTGAGAAATCTCTACAAAGCCGTTGGGACTGTCGAGTTTCTTGTTCTTGGAGTCGTATTTGCCAGTGATAGCAACAACATGGACTTGCTTGCCGGGCACAGAAGCGAAGGTGTCTGTAGGCTTGTCCACGATGCTGTATTGCTGACCCAGTGAGGTATCCAACTCTCCCGTTCTTGGGTCTATCACACCAGACAGTAGTAGAATATTTCCAGTCTTATGATCGACTGTGGCCTGTTTTAATTCTTGTTTCCCTGTTTTAGCGTCAGTGACTTGAATCTCACCTGTCCTGGGGTCAATGACTCCATACTCTGTGTAGATTTTACCGTCGGTACCACTTAGAACACCTTTAACGGAATCCACGTGTGCGAAATTAGGTTCTAGCTTCCTGTTCTTAAGATCGTATTTGCTTGTGACGATCACCAATCTAACTTCTCTGTTGGCTTTAGTCGCGTCTTTTTCCACAATACTGAATTGCTGACCGAGAGAAGAGTCGACCTTGCCAGATTTGGGGTCTAAGACACCAGTGGTGACCAGAATGTTGCCAGTTTTCTGATCAACATACGCTTGTCTAGGCTCTTCCTTGCCCGTCTTGGGATCGATGTAGTCAATTTTACCCGTTTTCGCATCAATGACACCAAAGTTTGATGCCACGTTACCATCAGGACCGACTACAGCCCTAGAAACGTCAACGTGTCCGTGTGAAGCATCCAATTTTTTATTTTTACCATCATATTTACAGGTGATGACGACCAAATCGACTTCCCTACCAGGTTTGGCTCCAACCTTATCGGCCGACTTTTCTACGAAGCAATACTGTTGGGCCAATGTTGGATCAATTTTGCCAGTCTTCGGGTCAATGACTCCTGCGGTGAACAGAATGTGTCCGGTTTTGTCGACGTGACCGGTCTTGACTTCCTGTTTGCCAGTTGCCGGATCAGTATAACTGACTTGTCCGGATTTGGTATTGATGAGTTCCTTATCGGTTTGGATTTTGCCATTGGCTTTGTTCAATGCGCCTTTAGTGACGAGAATAGTTCCGTTGGCGTCATCCAATTTCTTGGTTTTCGGGTTGTATCGACCTGTGATAATGACAATTTGTATTTCGTTGTCCGGTTTGGCAGCTATCGGCAGTGCGGCGGCTACCGGCGCTTCGTGCTGGGCTCGCTCGGCGTTTAATAATGCGATCGTTGGGTCGATCACGTTCTTGGCTTGTTCCTTTAGAGCGGCCGACTGTACGTAGTCGATTCCGGGTGTCTTGAGTTTGCTCAAATCTTCAGGTGTCTTACGCTTTTCAGCGCTTTCGGCAACATTCTTGTCTTCGCCCGGAGCGTAGTTGAAAGCTAGGCCAGCTTTCCTCGTAGTCGGACTTTGAGCTTCATCAAGCGCTCTCTGTTTTTCTTCGGAGACGGGTTCCTTCTCGTAGCTGAACGCGCCTTGGATGAAGGGTTTCGTGCGCGTCGGGCTCCTTTCTGTGTCGTTGTACTCGTAAGGCTTAGTGAAGGACGGTTTGTCCTCTTTGGAAGGACTCTTGTCGAGCGAACTGTCCAGATTGGAACTGTCATTAGACGTTTCGAGCACGGCCACTTTAGCTTTGGGATCTTTGATCTTCTTAGGAGACTTCTCCTTCGGCGATTTCTCTTCTTTCGGCGACTTATCCTTTTTGCCACCGAACAAACCGAATCCTCCAGTCTTTAGGTAATGAGGGGTAGGGAGAAAAAATAAAAAACAATTAACACAAAATAATAATTACAAGTGCTTAACATCAGTCATCTTCACGCAGCGAACTGAGCGAAGTAAAAAAATTTGCACTGCGTATACGCATGCATGCATTGAACTAGTTGCGTTGTCTAACATTCAATATTTACAGATTGTATGATACACTAGTCGCTACATACCGGAACATCACAATTTCGAATAAAAGGCCATCCTGTCTACCATTCTTGCAATATGAACATTTGGAGAACGACACACTTGTACAGTAATGACACTCACCCGAGACTTCTTGGGCGTCGTCTCGACATTGTTCGTGACGCCGGGATCACTTGTCGTGTCCGTACCTAAAACATAAAAAAATCATAGAACATTTCATTCATCTTTCAGATCAGCAATTTACAATTTCTTTGATGGCTTGATGATTTGAACTATAATTGTAAGAGGTTAAGTCTTAAATTGCATTAACTGACCATTCTCAGCGGGTTTCCGTTGTTCAACAACTTTCTTTTCTTCCTTCTGTCCTGGTGGTGCTACGGGCATCACCTTCACCGCGCCTGGTGGTGGCTTCTGGAATTAAAGTGTTTAATATTTAGAGATCCGTATACAATACATTAGTCGTGCGAGTAACATTGACCCTATCAAGTGGGGTACACTGTTGTACAACCACATTTCCAATACTAGATTATAAATAATTTTAAATTTATTTAAAGTCTCTATCTGATCTATATATATCTGATAATGATGGTAATAGTTAATCATATTTCTATATACTAAGTAGGTATGTTTAGTTATAATTCTACATTGAAATACTAAACGAATAGTGCATAACCAGACTACAGAATAAATACTACATGAAAGAACTACATAGATTGTAATTTATATATTTGAGAAACGGCGATACAGTGATTATTGAACCTAATTCTCCATGTCTCAGAAGTCCGGAATAATACTTTGACGTTTGCATCAGTATCGGCTATACAACTGAATAGTATAAAACAAATCAAAATATGACATGGTTTTCCAACTGTTTTTTCTTCGTCAATTTCTATAAATCGTAATATCTCGAGTCCTGTGTAAAATTTGCATGTTCTGTTTTTTTAATATTGCTTGTCGCCCCTCATAAGTGTTTACACTGCTGAGTAGAGTTATGAATGCACCCAAAAGCCGGAACACGATACCTGTGACAAATATTCAAAGGTATCTCAGAAACTATGATAGTTAGGTATAAACCGTCTTCACTAAGCATCCACACATGAGCTACCGTATATGTACCCAAAATATTATATCGGACTTCTGATACCTCCTGTATAGCCTATAATTATTAACGCAAAAACTGCTCTATGTCAATTGGACAAGAGTGCGTTATCGCGTAGACAGATGTTTAGCGTAGTCCACCTTATCAGATCTCTCAGCGAAATACTCCCCCTCCAGGGAGCTGGCGGAGGAGGCGCTCGCCGTGCCGCCGGACCGACGCCGCAGCTGATCCGAGCCGCGTGAACAGGGACAATGATATTGTAACAGTGTTGCCAGATAATAACAATAGATAACAGAAAAAAATCTTAAACTTGTATACATTTAAAATTCCAATGCACAAACTGAGCAAAATTGTTTACTCATTGTAATAATTATTAAAGTGAATTTCGTACCATCTGGCAACACCGCACGTATAGTGTAAACATTCAAGAGAATTCTATTAATAGATAATGATCTACGTATACATAAATAATATTTCAACATCTAAAGAATGCTTTTGATGATACCATTTTCGATTAATCATTTTGTTGAATATAAAATAAGAAAGTAATGAAAATACTCCCAAACTTATAGAAAGTTACGATCCATCTACAGTCCTATTGTAAACGCTTGCTCGTTAAAATTTTTGCGAATATCAAATCGAACTCTGTGTCAGTATGTATAAAGATTAAATTTCTGTCGCAAAAGCCACACACCCCACGCGTCAAAATGTAATTTCATTGAACAATCAACTTTTTCCATATGTCACTACAATTCATTTTGCTATGGCAAAAAAAATGAGAAGCAAGCATTTTCGCCCCAGTGTGCGGGAGGGCTAATGGCGTAGTAGACAGTTTGTTCAGAGACACTTCTATAAACTTGCTAATTAAAGGACAAATAAAACTTTTTTTTAAACTGACTGAGGCGATAAATGAACTCGCGTTGATTCGCGTTAGTTTGTTATACTAACGTTATCATGCAAAATTACACTAGTCATTAAAACTAATTATTAATACCCATTAAACCCTATTTAAATTTAATATTTTTTGACTGTGCGAAAATGATCAAGTTGAGAACGCATTTAATTACGAGTATAACATTATTTAAGATAAGATTAGTACATATATCAAACTAAAATGGATCTTAATGCTATATGTTGACGACGACATCTACTACACTTCATGCACTGTGAGAAATAACGTGCTGCTACGTCCTTCTAAAAAAATATGTACTTAATTGAAACAAAAATCTCGGAATCATGAATAAATATCGCCAGACAACATATACTCATTGTATTATCCCAAACTAAGAAAAGCTTGTACTATGAGTACCGTACAATGGACTACTGGCGATCCCGGTTACAATCACTTCAGGGCAAGATCCAAAAAGGACATTCCCAAAATTTTCCACTGAAGGGTATCAAACCCGCAACCACAAGGATGAATGCGCCGACAAACTACTAGACCAGGGGTCACCAATTAGTTTAGCCCGGGGTCCGTTTTAAGGAATGAAATGACCATCGCGGTCCGCACAATTTTTTATAGAAAAAATATTTATCAAACAAATGTAATTACGGAAATAACAATGGTATCTTTGCGGCTTTCGCAATCCGCGAACTCTTTCTCGCTTGTTAGCTCGTTACTTCGCCCGGCCGTTTTCGAATTGATGTCAACAAAGATAATGCGGGGGATACATTTTTATATGTAGTGCAAGTTATTGTGTCCTCGCGGGCCGCACAAAACAGGTTGGCGGTCCGGATGCGGACCGCGGTCCGCCATTTGGTGACCCATGTACTAGACCGTACCGTCAAAACGAAATATAATAAAACAAAGGATCAAGTATTGTCCCTTTAGGAACACCTATAGCATTACAGAAAAAACTACTTGCAACAAATACATAAACAGATCAAGTGAATACAAATGATGGTTACCTTGTCTTTAACGGTGGGTCGTGCCGCTGGCTGCGGCGGCATGGTGTGCCGTTTGGCCGCGTCTGGTGGCATCGTCTCATCCTTGTCCGCTGCCGCGAGGGCTGAGGATGATGCAAAATACAACTTATGTAATTACTTGTATTCAATTTGTGAAGGACAACGTAGCGAGGAAACCTGTCATGAAAAGGCGTGTGAAGTTCACCAACCCGTACTGAACCAACGTGGTGGACTATGGCCCAAATCTCCCACGTATTGAGCGGACATATGCCCGGTATAATGTCAATAGGCTCGCCTCCTATTACATTGGGACCTGAATACATCGGCGAAGTGTTAGTGCACCGCAGTGCACCTCTTCCTACCCCTTCGGAGAATACAGGCGTGATGATATCAGTCTGTATCAGTTTGTAAGTATTATGAGATCCGCCGGTCGATTATTTTATTCGTTGCGAACCTGTTTCAATCGCTTTCCGTCAAAATGGCATAAAAAAGCCGTCATGCTTTCGATTTCAATTGCAAAACGCCAGCAATACAAAGCTACATAATCGCCCAGCTTCATCTAACTAGTATAGATCTATATTCCTTAAAAACTAAAGATACGCGATGAATCATATCGCTGAGATATTTATTGTAACTATATTTTAACAGTTGAATAGATTCCATTGAAAAGTAGACTCTGTTTGTCTGTTTTTAAACACGTGAACTTTGGCGGTAATATAAAAACAATAACTCTTACAAATATTCATATTTCTTTAATATTTCCGATACAAATGAGTTGGGAGAGTTTGCGCAACAATTCGGGGCATCGTCAGGAAAATACGTCATAATAGTAATCAGACATTACAACTAGCAGGCTTAGCATGACCGCTTAGACAAAAGTTTTATCTCTTTCAACTGTCAGATTCGTCTAGGCAATGACGTCACACCGAGCCATGTACAAAAAGCTGGAAGGGACGTAAATTTCTCGACAAATCTGACAGATGACAGGTATAAAAGTTATGTCTACACCGTCATGCTAAGGGTGCTGCTCTCATTAGGCCCAGCATTTCCTCCCGAGATGTAGGTTAGCAACGGTTTTTCATTTGCTGAAAACACTTCACTGTCTACATTTGATTCGGGTTCATTGAGAATTTAACTTGGCTTCTTTTGAACCATGAATAAATCATCACTCATTGGACATAGTGGCTCGAGCTTATTTTAAATTGGAAATCGAAGACAATGCTAGTGAAGTATAAGTTAATATCTCGACAAGATAATTTAAATCTATACATATACATATACAATATACATATACAAATAAATAAAATTGGAGTGTCTGTTTGTAATATCAAAATAACACTTTTTTTACCAAATGCGTATGAAAGTATATACGATACCTATAACGAAAACGCAATTTTAAATTTTTTTGTCTGTCTGTCTATTTGTTTGAGGTAAACTTCTAAACGCCTGAACCGATTTCAATGGGACTTTCACTGACAGATAGCTGACGTTCCAAGGCGTAACTTAGGCTACTTTAATTTTAGAAAAAGCATTAGGGTTCCGCGGGAAAAACATAATACCCATATTTCCGGGTAATCTCCCTAAAGTCCACGCGGGCGAAGTCGCGGGCACAGCTAGTATAATAATAATAATTACAGCCCTTTTAACGTCCCACTGCTGGGCACGGACCTCCTCTCAATGCGAGGGGGATTCAGGCTGGTCCACCACGCTGGTCCAGTGCGGGTTGGCAGACTTCACACACCTATCGAGAACTAGTCAAGTTCCCTCAGACGTGCAGGTTTCCTCACGATGTTTGCCTTCACCGTTTCATAGCAAGTCATAATCTCGGATGAAAATGAGATTCGCACATAAATCCCAGAGGTGAGAGCCGGGGTTTGAACCTGCACACTTTGATAGCAAGGCGTGCGTCCGAGCACTCGGCTACCACTGCTATAGATTAACTAATTAACTATAAATCAAGGTAAGTAAAATACATACGCGAAGCGCAACTGGGATTCCAACAATCACTGAACACCATGGTACACTGAGAACCGCACTTATAATAAAATACAATAGTTTAGTGAGAGCGCCTTAAAACAACCGACTCCAATACAGTTCGAGGCGCGGCCGTCGACTGACCGGGAATAGAATTTAGTGTTTGTATATAATAGAACGCGCGGGATACGAGACCGTATTAATATCGACTACTTCATTCGCGTACGCGGTGCGATGCACTGTGCGAATTTTGGCGCGAGTATTTTGTATAAAGTTTAGTTTTTAGGGTTCCGTACTCAAATGGTAAAACGGGAACCCTATTACTAAGACTTCGCTGTCCGTCCGTCTGTCATCAGGCTGTATCTCTTGAACCGTGCTAGTTAGACAGTTGAAATTTTCACAGATGATGTATTTCTGTTGGCGCTATAACAACAAATACTAAAAAACAGAATAAAATAAATATTTACGGGGGCTCCCATACAACAAACGTGATTTTTTGCCGTTTTTTAAAGATAACTAGCGGTCCGGCCCGGCTTCGCACGGGTTTCTAATATGTTACTTAGTGAAAATATAGCTTCCAAACGGTAAAATAATTTTTGAAAACGGGCCAGTAGTTTTTGAGTTTATTTGTTACATACACAAATACAAATCTTTCCTCTTTATAATTTTAGTATAGATATAGATGGTACGGAACCCTTCGTGCGCGAGGCCAACTCGCACTTGGCCGGTATTTTCGTGTTAAGTAGGTGAGGTGGTCGCGCCGAGTGTAACGAGAGGTATGTCGATGACGGCGGGTGTCTGCGCGTGATTACACCGCGTTATTAATATCTATTGCTTCATTCGACTACGCCAAAACGATGCAGTCTCTTTTGGCGGGATGATGTTGCACAATATAAAGACAATTCCAATCCTTTTTTTTTTTAACGTCGGAAAATCCTTTATGGATACCCTGCCACCTCGGGGGAAGTAACAGGGTTATGTGGGAGTCCCGGCAGAAGGCCGTATACCCACTAAAAACCGACGGTGTACCATCTTCCGCTTATATCGGGGCGCCACGGGATCGCTTTCGCATGCACCGCGACGAAGACAATTCCAATCCTAATCCAACATGATTTTTATAGAAAGTTGACATTAATAATGATTAATCATTTCTATAAATTAAATGTAAAATTTGTCGTCGTCCGTTTTACGGTTTAATAGCACGGGCCTACATTTGCTTTTTAATTTCATGTGTCAAATTAAACATCGATATTTTTTAAAATTAATGTGTTTAAACATTACACTGATAATATCCATCTACAATGTAAGATGTATGTGTGATAAATAATTGAAAAGGTTTAATTATAATTATTTTGAATTATTTATCACGTCATGCTTAGTTAGATGCATTGTAATTAGATAATTAATGTTTACATTTCGCCCGCGTGGACTTTAGGGAGATTACCCGGAAATATGGGTATTATGTTTTTCCCGCGGAACCCTAATGCTTTTTCTAAAATTAAAGTAGCCTAAGTTACGCCTTGGAACGTCAGCTATCTGTCAGTGAAAGTCCCATTGAAATCGGTTCAGCCGTTAAGAAGTTTACCTCAAACAAACAGACAGACAGACAAAAAATTTTAAAATTGCGTTTTCGTTATAGGTATCGTATATACTTTCATATGCATTTGGTAAAAAAGTGTTATTTTGATATTACAAACAGACACTCCAATTTTATTTATTTGTATAGATTACCATTTTAATGGATGACACATTTCTATAAATTTTGACTCCAATACACAAGTTTCTGATTTGATGTCACATTAATGAATTGACTTTCAATGTGTCTCTGAATGAATCAGTATCTTATTATCACATCATAATGTGCCAAATGACACACCGTTTACGTTAAATACGACGTCACCACAATATTTATAACAATTATCTGGTAATGTCGCGCATAACGTCATCCCCCGGGCCCGGGCGGTGCAGTCTGGCAGAGTGACAATCAGACGAGCCAGCTGACTCAACTAGTTAGCGTTAAATTCGCACGAGTCAAGGTGATTACGCGTTTGTTTATATCTACTATCACGCGTGTATCTCTCCAAAGGTTATGTACATAATCATCAAAACACAAATAGTGTACATACCCAAACTGAAATATACATGCATCACACACACACACCCACACACGCACTCACACGCACGCACACACTACCACTGCATGCACCTTATTGTCATATTATGTCTATTTCTCTACAAAGCGTAATTCTATGTGGCCATGTTATAAATTAATAATGTTACTAGTTGGGTGTGGACCTGGTGATCTGTAACACAGGCACAAAGCCTATTTGAGACACCAGCTCCTCACAAAATCTAAATGTTACTATACCCACTATGACTACCCATATTTGTATTGTATTTTAACATCGTGAGGAGAAATAAACGCATTTTTATTTAATAATATATATATATATATCATTTACAGTGCGGGCGGTGATAGTATCGTGGCTTATTACAGTATTACTTTAGTACAGTGTTTGGTTTGTAGTATATTATCTCTCACAGTAATATTATAACAACACTGTTGGAGATGGCTGTAATAAAGGGGGAGAGCTGACTATTCGACCATCTAGTCAGATGATTAAGGTCTGGTCTGTAAGGCTGAGTTTTGTCAGACCAAATTTCAAGAAAGGTCTGTTTGCATTATGCCCTGATTTGGTTATTGCTACCCCTGGTCGCCAAAAAAAAGAATTGCTAGTTCGCCACCACATATTTGATGGGAATATAATTTATTTAAATTTGAGAAATAGATACAAGTGTAACATGTGGTCAGAACATTCAGACAAATGCTAGGGTTGTCGATACATTAAAAAGATTGTTTAATTAGTGCATGTCGCATAACACTGTCCATTTCACTTTCAATGTAGTACACTGCCCGTTTTTAATTGACCGGAATTAGCGATGACGAGTATGACCGTGACATTGTTGTCAAATGACCACACTGACCAATACTCATGCATAGATCTACGCTGCTTGACACATTCATCTTTAGAAATACAATCAGGCCTCCCGCACACTGGGGCGTGAACGCTCACCCGTACATTTTTTGCCATAGAAAATGGAACTACTATGCGATCCAAATGAGAATAGGAATGTCGATAAGCTCTGTAGGCGACGCACACACATGCAATATCATACCCACACGTAATTAGTTAAGGTACTAAGGCATAATTGTTTTCTATATATAAGATATATACCTATTTGTTTTATGTATACAATAAATAAATAAATAAATAAATATACATCATCACGCCTGTATTCCCCGAAGGGGTAGGCAGAGGTGCACTGCAGTGCGCCCACACTTCGCCGATGTATTTTTGGTCCCAATGTAATAGGGGGCGAGCCTATTTCCATTATACCGGGCACATTCCCCCTCAATACGAGGGAGATTTGGGCCATAGTCCACCACGCTGGCCCAGTGCGGGTTGGTGAACTTCACACGCCTTTCTATAGACGTGCAGGTTTCCTCACGATGTTTTCCTTTACCGTTCTGCAAGTGGTAATCATTGTTGAAAATGACATTGTTTTATGTCTGCTTATAATATAGTTTAAGCCTGCGACTATGTACCTACAATTAACGTTTTTAGTAATTGAATAAATTGCCGAGCGTTCGCATATTCATCCTAGTAAATTTAGTTTACATTTTGGCCGCCAGGCGGCGACACCGCTCGGGCAGTCACTTGCTGGTTGAGTCCGCGGTCGTTCGTTTAACGGTACCATTGGCGAGTTTTATTTGCCTATCGGCTATAAGCTCTATCTCTCAAATGTCACATGAAAAGTATGGTTTGCGAAGAAACTTATTTGCATATCAATAATAATAGTACCTACATCAAATATAAATAAAAAGGTTAAATTAGTAGTAAAATGTCTTAATAGAATATTTAATTATTTAAAGTCATAGTTAGTTTTTTTCGTCACAATATGGCGCAAAGTCGATCCTATTCTCATTTGAATCGCATAGTCACATTAAGTTCATTCTACAACGATATTAACACTGACAACGCTTGCGAGTTTTGACGCGCGGGAACGTTTAATTTAACGACGAAAATGTAGTCTTTACGCATATTGACACAGAGTTCATTTTGCTATTGGCCCAATTTTTCGACGCGCGATGGTTGTCGCCTCAGTGTGTGGCGGCTTCCAGTCGTCCGTTCGAATACGCGTCGACTTTGACATTGCATCGCCCACGCCGGGTTATCGTGCCGTGAAAAATAAATAATAACTTTAAAGACAGTCACCTTCCAAGATGGGTTGTTCTTCGAATCTTGGTAAGGGGGCGTCCATAAATTACGTGAGATGTTTAAGGGAGGAGGAGGTCGAGTCAAATCTCATCTAATCTTACGTTGTGGGGGGGGGGGGGTCTCGGCAAATATCACACATTTTTTTTTCTGATTGATTTGATTCTCCATGGACTGAATTAGAGTAGATATTCTTTTTATAATCACAGTAGTTACGATTTAAGTATTCTATAAATTTTTATTACATTTATAATTAAACTCTCACCAATATTGATTACTAGTCTTAATTAGTCGTGCCCTAATTATGGATGACGTTGGTCACCGTTGAGGAGTAATGGAAATGACTTATAAAGAAAATACTGGGCAAGAGCCTCCCTCGTAATAATACAATACTCGTGTGATATTTCATTCAAAGAAGTATCTAAATGAAACCCGAATTGAAATCATCCATGTTCTTGCAGAAGGTACTACTGTAGCCTACGCAAATATGAAAACGCGCACGACCAATTTCTTGCTAACACGGAAAAAGTACTGTATTAACTTGTAAAAAAAAACAATTTTTCAATGAAATGGTCGAATTTACTCTCGTGGTCGCGAGACTTTAACGTAAGACACATTCAATCTTCATATTTGATATTTCAGAGTAGGCATGTGACTTGGACGGGAAAAAATCGATTACTAAATAATTGAATTTTCTCTCTTTAAAATTAACGATTTATAATTTTTAGAGAATCGATTATTAAAAATAGATTATTAGAAAAAAATAATCGATTAATATAAAAATCTTTTATTTTTTACATCCCTATTTTGTACTATTGTACGCCGTGGACCGCCCAATGACAGTTAGAGATATGACTTGGACAGGAAAAAATCGATTACAAAATAATTGATTTCTCTCACTTTCAAATAAATCGATTTTTATTTTTTTCAGAATCGATTATTAAAAATCGATTATTTTTTCACATCCCTATTTCAGAATACATTGTTAAGTGAACTCGGTTGCCTCAGCGGTGGCATATTGAGGTGGCAAGGCAATGTAGTGTGTAGTAGTGTACTGACCGTCCATACTCCTGGAGGAGAGCTTCCTGTTGGAGAGCGTGCGCGCGAAGTGCGGCGGCGGGCGCTGCGGCGGCGCGGCGCGCGACTCGTAGTGCGTGCGCCCGCTGTAGCGGAACCGCGAGCCCAGCCGCGGGAACAGCGTGCTCTTGGCCGCCGGCTCGGGGCTCATCAACCTGCACCGGCACACGAGTATGCTCACTAGGGGTTGGGGGCACTTTAACACCAGCCAGCACCAGGGGCGAAATAGATTGTTCGGTCAAAAATACTGATTTTACTGACTGTGAGGCTCAAAAATACTTTACTGACGTAACTTTAAAGGGAAACCCCAAAATTTACAGAACTTTAATCCATCTCCAAATCCCTAAAAGGTATTTTATGGAAACACATCACGACGCTCACTATAGGGCGTCGCGACGCTCACTATTAGGCATCGCGACGCTCACTATAAGGCGTCGCGACGCTCACTATAAAGCGTGGCGACGTTCACTATAAGGCGTCGCGACGCTCACTATAAGGCGTCGCTACGCTCATTATAAAGCGTCGCGACGCTCACTATAGGGCGTCGCGACGCTCACTATTAGGCATCGCGACGCTCACTATAAGGCGTCGCGACGCTCACTATAAAGCGCCGCGACGCTCACTATAAAGCGTCGCGACGCTCACTATAAGGCGTCGCTACGCTCATTATAAAGCGTCGTGACGCTCACTATACGGCGACGCGACTTTCAATACAAAGAGTTCGACGCTCACTATAAGGCATCGCGACGTTCACTATAAGGCGTCGCTACGCTCATTATAAAGCGTCTTGACGCTCACTATACGGCGACGCGACGCTCAATACAAAGAGTTCGAGTAAGGTGAGGAATGTGCATATGAGAGGTAGTATAAAAGTAGCGCCCATAACTGAAAAAGTGAGAAGTAAAAAAACTAGAATGGTTTGGGCATGTGATGATATAAGAAGCATGTGACTAAAAGAGGGATGAGTATTAATGTGGATGGATGCAGAGAGGGAGGAAGACCAAATAAAAGATGGATGGAGTGTGTAAAAAGTGATATCAATGAGATCGGAGTGTATGTCTGTATGACGGAAAAGCGAGATGAATGGAGGAAGAGGACATACTGCGCCGACCACAAATAATGGAATAAGGTAAGGCAAATGATGAAAATAAGTATTGAACTTTCTCAATAACTATTTTAAAGAAATATTGTGTACAATTTCCTATAAATAATCTTATATGTAATACCTGAAGAAGGTGTGATGTTCAACGCAGGTCTTCCAGAGTTTCTTGGCGGCGCGGTGGTTGGCCAGCTTGAAGCCGACCGTGGACTCGAACTGCTCGAACTCGCCGGGCCGCAGCTTCACGTAGAAGTTGTGACGCTTGTAGCTGATCTTCAGGATCTTGGGCCACGCGAACCGGTTGATGCGGAGTCTGGGAGGCGACGAGTGTTTTTTAAATACAATCATATTTAAAATTGGATGAAGTTAAGTTTTGAGCCATGGCAGCTTGATAATGTATTAGATGTGAGACATGTGGAATGGTATATTAGGTTGTAAAATAAAAAATCTATTGCTACCTATATATTTTTATTGGGATCTTTTTTGTTCAATGAAAAGGCCTACTATAGAAACCGTTTGGTATACTTAACAATTTTTTGTCAATTTTGAAGATTGGATCATTCTTGCTTACCTACGACCAATTGGAACAATACCTAATTATTCAGATTAAAAATACTACAGTAATTGATTTGTAGATGGCAATTTTTTTTAATAAATTAAGTATATAACTAAACATTCCATGTTGAATAGACAAACATTTCAAATATTTTCGAATTAAAAAATTTTATGTAATGGTCTTAAAGATTCAAATTTCATAATTAATTAGGTGGTAAGTTAGTAAGTGAGCACTCACTTCTCCCTATGCACCAGTAGACCGGAGGAGCAGACGCCGAGAGTGATGTCCACGTTCTCAGAGTCCTTAGCGGGGTGCAGGTCCACGCCGTACATGGCCAGCTTCTTCGCGTTCTCCAGGTAGTTCAGCTCGGCCTCCGCCGGTGTCTGCCCTCTGTGCAACAAGTAAACAATAATCAATAAATGACAAAACGTAGTCATATGTCACTTAGATATATAAATAATACTTATGTCTCTATCAAAAAGATTTAACACGAATATTTTTCACAATAAAAACATAACGTTCAGCTGGATCGTGAGGACACCTGCATCCGTAACCTAACGTATTCTTACTTATGTAAATAAGAAAAAGAGACTACACAGAAAAAAGACTTAAGAAAATAAGACCATGTAAAGTCTTACATTTGCAGCATTATAGTTTTTAAATTGTTTTGAAAGGGAAGGGAAGGGTAGCATTGGGATATAGGGACTTATACTTACCATTGATAAGTGACCTCACCCCACTCACCTATGAGTCTTATGCAGTTCCACCACCTTCTCCTCAAGTTCAGGGGTGCATGCGGAGGCGGGCGCCAGCTTGAGTTGCTTGCACAACCCACCGCCCACCTCCGTGTCCTCGTAATCGCCCAGCTCGGATTGCAGCAGGTAGCTGGCCAGGAGGGCGTGCGTCACGTTCGAGCATGGCAGACGACCTGGACAAGATGGTGGTAATAGGTTACGACGTTATTTATCTTAAAAGAGTTTCATAATAAGAAGTTATCTTCGTTTAACTACAATCAACATAATTTACATCAATCGTTTGAGGGCGCTACGAACTTGAAATTACCAAAATAAGTCTGATCATGATTGGCTCCACTTTGGCCTTTAGACACTTCTATTTACGTAAGCTATGTATATTAGATCTTTAACGATTCTCATTCTCATGTAGATCTGCTTAATCTATAACAACAGAGAAACTCTTACATTCCCTTCGACGTACGTAAGGAACGGTGAAAGAGTAAGTCACGTCTTAAAGTTAAGTCACGTCGTAAGTCTTCGTGAATTGAACGTGATATACACATAGAAGGTACGTTATGTGGAATACCTTGCAGTAAATCCTTGCGTACGGCAAGCACCAGCTGGTACCTCGTGAGCTCCTCCTGCAGCTGCGCGGGTTCCGGCGGGTAGAACTTCACTGAGAACCTCAACGTCCACGGTTCGTCTGTAATTTAATACGCTCTCAAACGACAATTTCAATCACGTCAAGTTATTGTTATTACTTGCAGAAGTTGCAGAGTAGTAGAGTTTAAGATCTTTTTGAGGGTGTTTTATAGCATTAAAGGACAATTAAAGGAAACTATTGCACAGCAAGAAGGTTAATAAGACACGGTAGATGAAAGAGAATAGGTTAATTTCCATAGGACTCAAGAATGAACTAAAGTTGCTAGTAAACCAAGTAAGTATACGAACATTTAAGCATCTTCGAGACGCGTTTCTCGAGGTCTATCCAGACGCGCGGGTCTCCTCGGTCCTCGTAAAGCAGCCCGAAATAATCCTTCTCCACCAGGTTCAGCTTGTCGCACACGGTCGACAGCAGCTCTTGGCCGCGGATCTTCCTCTGCCGGCACACATGATTCACGTCAGATGCGTGATGCAGATAATATTTCACAAGTGAACAGAAGACGTAGGCAAGCGTATGTTAAAATAACTTGTAAATTTTGCAATACGCCTATTAATATACCACTTATTTGCGCCAGTTTTGTCAATACCATCGTCACCTGAACAGATAACTGATGGCACTGACATTTGTGGTGTGCTAAAGCAGCGTACAGTACTCACATCAACGTCCAACTCCATGGTGGACCCATCGAGCAGTTCCACTTTGACTCTGACGGTGTTACCAGTTGCGCGGCGCCGCGGCGACGCTTCTTTCGACTTGGCCTTCGCATCGTCCTTGGCCTCCTTGGCCACGCCCTCCGGCATCTTGCCGCGTGACCTTCAACCACTAAGGGAGAAAGATATATGTTAATAAGGGTCAAACTTAAACGAAAGGATAGGTCAGATCAGTCGCTCAATTTACGTATGGTATGTACTATCGGTAATTATTTGCATGACAAATACGATGCGGTAACGTGCGTGGGCGACCCTCTACTCCAAGGCCTCTTTATTGACCCCGGAGGTGCCTGCTCAATTATGTGCCGTATTTGGTATTGAACATATTATAAGGATGTATATAATTATGTTTTTTCGTCACTCTGAGGCTGTCGTGTACATAATAAACTTTAGGGCATTTTCTGCCTCTAGAATCCTTTATAATTAGACGAGCATCAAAGATGGTCTCAAAATGATATCGAGATAGTGGTAATTACAAGCTATTAGGTACATCGAGCAGGTGCTCGGTGCACGGCTGCGGAGACAATGGCGAATTGGCTGAAGAGTGCGCGATGCACAACGCTGCACCGTGGGAACTGACCTTACACTATTATAGCGCTGATTGTTTGATTAAAACACGTAATGACATTAAAGCACTTAGCTGAGTTAATTTTTAATATATTTTTTGCTTTCAATCAGGATTCAAGCAACGTTTTAGGTATCTTGATAACAAATAAATTAAAGACGTTGGTAGTATTGGTAGTATGCCTTCTATTCCGCATTTAATTCAGCCAACCTGACATTATTTAGAGTGATTACAGATTTAAATATGCCACTTTCAGAACTTTCCGATATAAAATGAAGAATACATTCGCGGAGACTCACCACAGCGAAAGATGATTTCACCACAACTCATGTCTTACGAGGAATAACACTCCCAACTCAATATCAAACTGCATCGGTTCAAAGAAAACTAATTTGAACAGAAGCTGTAACCTGAACAGGCCATATCATGTTTAATGTTGTCTGCGGACCAACAGACATATAGTCAGTTTAAAGCCGCCGGCTGGCCACCAGCCAACACTGAATCATCCGAAACACTCGATTTACGGCATATTTTACTGGGAAACATATCAAGATGTTTGGTTATCGATGAGTTTATTACGCTATTTGGATTTATTGCGGATTCCGATCTGTGAACACGGATTATCCAATAGGTTTGTGCGTTTTCACCTAATTATATAGTATAAACAACATTTAAATGGAGTTGAGAAATGAAATTACCGCCGTTTACATACCCGAAATAGAGTTTAGTTCTTGGAATATTTTACATGTTTGGCAAACAAATCAGATTGCTTTCATGAGCATGAGCATGAGATGGTCAGCAAAACATGGCCCCCAATAAAATAACAACTTCTTAATGACAATTGACATAATTTGTCAAAATTCATTAATTTGCCGATTTGTTAGTAGGACCGGGTAAACAAGAAATTACCTGGGATTAGCAACAGACAGGCCTATTGATAAAAGTAAGACTAAATAATATCTTAACTTTCCTCTTTATGGTGGAAGAGTAATAGTGTATGAGGAGTATATGACATATTTTATGACATCATTCCTAAATAAACCTCAATTCGCGATCCCTAAACATCTCAATCCCCGATCTTGGTACAGTGTAAGCAACCAATGTTCCGATAGACCCACATGTTTCAGCTAAACGACCGAGCCGGGAGCCATTACCTAAAGTCATTAGAGTTAGCCCGCGAAGCTAAACGAATGGGCTATTACCGGGTTAATAGCAATTGGTGTCTATTGACTCTGCAAAGTTGCTTGTTTAACATTGGTGGTTTTATGTTATAATTAAATCAGATATTCATGAACCAGACTTTACACGCTGAAAGTAAAACCAAGATTCAAAAAAGCTTCTGTACGTAGAAACGTGTCCTGTTTAGGAAATGAATAATATCTCAATTTGTCAATCACCCCAAGCACTGCTTCTGGGGATGATTAATGGACTCAACGTAGGTGAAATCTATAATAAACAGATCTCATATCTGGAGCGAAAACATACCGTAGAGAACTGCTTTCAACTGAGTCTAGTGTGTGACAAAGATGGTAAGTAGGTATACAAAACTAATACGGAACATTACCTCTTGAGTGATGACGAAAATCGCACTCTATTTAAATGTTCCAGTTGAAATATCTATTTGCTGTAGCATCAAACGTTGCTAAGTGAAGTATAAACAACTTTCAATGTTTACCGTAGAGGGAAAACTCTGAATATTTCATTAGTGTTCGCTAATTGAGCAGGGCCAGCCACTCTGCGAGTAGTTGTAGTATCCATGAATCACTGGAAGAAAAGTGTTATCAGTCATTTTTGTAAAATAAAATACCTTTCTTTATTTTATAAACGCGAGGATCTTATAATCGGAAGATAGAGTATGCCATTTTGAAAGCGAAATATAAGATTTAAACAAAGATGGTGAACTAATTTTTTCGGAACTGACTTATTCGATTTTTTTTAAAACTTGTGGTAACACAATAATGATTATTACAAGGGGTCTCTAATAAGGTACCCATTTAGGTCAGATTACAACTACTTGTCCTTATAATAAACAAGCATTTAAACCAAAATAATGTCTGCTCCTGTAACTAAGTAAGGACGAACTATAATCAAGTGCGGTGTTAGAACAATTTATGAACTTTCAGTGCTATAACAGTCTCGCGTTTAATTTGATTCCCAGCTAAGATACAACAGCTGGGTTAATGGAATTATGAGATCAACTGGCTACAGGCTCAGATAATGGTAGCACAACTTTGTCAAAACATTATTGCGACTATATTATGTAAAACCTATTAATTGACTATTTTAATTATATCGTCAGACTACATTACCGTATTACAATGGTCAAGAAACTACAAGACCACTTGCAAAGCTACCGATAAGCACACGGCATAACATATTCTTCGCTAATTGCAATTTATGCTTCTAAATAGGGTTTCATGATCACTAATAATAGCTACTGGGTATAATGACTTCACTGGCTACGATATTTACATAATCAGGGCGTTACAACAGCTTTTAAAATAGCTCAATGATACTCACAGGGCAGCCCTGACCGCTCACAATGTCGACATCTATGACATCATGGCGACCACTGGGACGTGCAATATAACGACTTGGAGTAAACAAGTATTTATTTTACTACTTGCATTAAATAACATATTTTTTGTAGCAGCGACCATGTTTGACAGAAAAATAAAACATATCGGCGACTACTCTGGAGACTCCTACAAAAAGTCTTGAGGAGCTAAGGTACTATGGCTCAAACAATATATATTTATAGCAGTTGTATAAAGGTGTTTATGCTTAATTCTATTACACCTATTGTAAGTCTGTAAGCGTCTGTCGTCTATAGCGCGCCTAACTCGTGGTTGCACGTTGCTAATTCTAGCCACAATGGGTTAATTAAAGCTCGAAAAGGCCGGTGAATCAGTAGAGGCGCCGAGACACTTGACATTCATAGACGAAGATGAATTGGTGACAATTTTCATTCGAAATAGTACCATCCTTTATCTAGAAGAAATATCTTCGACACTACGCTGGACAGGCTTGTTGATGATGGTAATTAAAAATACCCTAACGTTAAGTTAAGCAAGTCATCAAAGTTAAAGAAGAAAATAAAAGTTAAAAAATATTTAATTTACTTCCCGAACCTTCCTACCTTATAATTATAACATGCCTTCGCAAAGCAATTAATTTAACGTTTGACGAAACTTAAATTAAACTTGCTCTAATTTTGTGACATTTCTTTGAAAGGGATGGATAATACATAACAGCATCTGCAATTTTATTCAAAGTAGTTTTAGATAAGTTTTTAAAAGCAGATATCCTTGCTTAAATCAAATTAAAAGGCACTTAAATGTCACTTCGACGTGGCTAAAATTCATCTTAAAGTTATAGAAATAATTGGTATAGAGGAACTCCTGCAAGCCAAAAATAAATAGCTTTTAACCGTATCGGCAAGCAATAAAGTCGGCATGCCCCTGGGATTAGTTTTAGGCCCGAAGCACTAGACATAGCTCATAAACAAGAAACGATGTTAATTCAAGAAGCTCGCCTACTTGTGAAGGCCAGAAGCCATCGGGTCGACGATCTCACACAAGTACATATCGACCTACTTGTCTGTACATTTAAGTCTATACCTAATATATATAGAGACAAAAACTGTCGACCTAGAGGTAGGGAATAAAAACTCTTTCTCTGATCTCATTTCGTATAGTCAGGTAAGCAAGGACTTATAATACATTACGCGGGATCTATTAGGGTTGGTAATTTACTCGTAAGGAGCACAATGCAGTGGGAATGTTCTTTATATAGGTATTATTGGTATTTTTTATTATACAACATTAATAACGAATTGTGCTAATATTTGGAGGGATTATATTAACGTTATTTTATACGTACAGCGTACAGCGAATAATAAAACACAAAATGACTCCTACCCTTATGTGAGATTTGCTAACTGCTGTCATCATAAACTCAGACTTATAAGTAATGAAGGCGTCAACACATTTGAAACTCTGGTTTAAGATGAAACAGCTATTTTAAGATCAAAATAACTGTCACAGTGAGAAAGATATTACAATAAATATGCAAAATACTTCCTGTGAATGAGCGCAGTTCACATCTGCGGGGTGTGGGCGTTACGACCAGGGCAGGACGGAGAGGCGCCGTGGCTGGCGTCATCGCCTGATTAAGTTCCGACCACTAAGCAAGCATTTTATTGGCTAATCCAGTTGCTAGTTGGCGACAGTGGGCCACAGATGTGAATGTGTCTAGGATTTTGGCTAGTAAGTATAAGAAGCATGAAGTTGCAAAGCCAGATGGAGTCTCAACCCCTGAGACTTAAAAAAATATTTATTTACGATATACGTGCTTTGAAAATCTTGTTGTCACACTTTTAAGGATTACATTATGATAGATCCCTTCTTGTCAGTGCAGCCGTTTACTTCCTTTGGATCTTCCTAACTCGATTATGGGCAGTGTCGTTTAGCTTCAGCGCAATGAATGAATGAAAAATCTAACGGCATCACCTAAATAGTCATTCATAACAGTAAAAGTAATTTACGCTTCCTAAAAAAGCTTATACAGTACTCCTAATAGCCGAAAATAAAGGTTAATGAGTCTTATAGAGGTTAACAAAGCAATAAAACCGAACAATTCCTAGCCTGACTTTTAATTCCTACCGCCCAAAGTGTCCAAACACAACCACACAACGGTTTATTCATCTGTATACACGTATACACTTAGCAACCGCAACACAAACAAGCAATGGGTATCATCGTAAATCACGGTCGTCGTGTAACTCTTTACTTGATTCACGCTATTATCTCTGAAATGCCGAATGGCAGTAAGCTTTATTAGGAAGCCTTATTTAGCTACAGATACATTCGATGTAAGCTCCTCAGAAAAACATCTGATAAGTAATTGCTTAAATAATAAAAGGTAGACGGTCGATTCCGTACATTGCATTACTTTAAGGATACGCATATTATGTTAATTCTACATTAGAATAATTTTCTGACAAATCTCTATTTAAGTTGAGTTTGTCACCAATCTTATCAACTTTAGATTATTAATCGTACTATTTTACAGAATAATCAAATTACACCTACACAAGACTCGCAGAAGCTTTATATGTTTTATTTATTTCTTCAACGAATATAGTCCGGGCCTCTGGCCATCATCTTGATCTTGACTCATTCAAGAGGCACGCTGAACTCATAACATTTTTACTCTACTCGAAATGTAGAGTGGGCACGTGGTTTCGGATGATTCAATGCGGTTTGTATAAGTAATAATACATTTATGATATATCGTATAAACACGATGCGCCACTCAAGTTATGAGTAAGAATATAAATGCGTAATAATAGCAATGGGAATCGTATCATATATTATTACCTACGCTCTATATACAATAAGCTTACCGAAAGTTAATATTGACGTACATCAGCTTACTAATTGATTGTACAACATTATAATTCAGTGCTTAGAGCCACCTAATTCTGAAAGGACTACTTAAATCTAACTCAAATGACTTAAGCTTTGACTGTTATTAACTTCTACTCCGGTCGGCATTATTTTTCTTCATCAAAACTGTACGTGCATTACACACGTTTCCCTTAGACTACGAACTCGTAAATACCGCGTCTGTATCCATCCTCGGTGGATCGATGCCCTATCCAGACAGGCTGTCGCGACTTTTATTATTCACGAACACCTCTTTGTAACATGTAAGGATGCGGAGTTTTCATCGCATCCGTTTTAGCCAAACGTTAAATTTAAAGATTTTCCTGTCATATGTAGGTTTTCGTATGAGTTGAATTGATATAAACAATGTTGCTTAGTTGGAGGTATCAACGAAGTATCGAGGCTATTAATAAGAAAAAGTCATTAACAATGAACTGCTATGAAGAAAAGCTGTTGATGGTACTAAATTTTGAAGGAGTAGAAGATAATTGCCAACTGGACAGATCAACTGCAAGATCTCCATACAATAGTTGTTTGTCAGCATCGTAGAGGTAGTCAAGCAAGGCTGAAGTGTTGTTTAAACAGAGGTATACGCTAGGGGGCCCGCTGCAAATAAAGGGGAAATTGCTTTGCTTATTTTGCTTCCTTACAAAATGGTCGTGATCATTTGAGTCATGTGACCCTAGTTATTACTTTTTGATGAATCCCAACGTACGTTAAACGCGATAGACGTCCATGTTACTTTTACATTGTATAATACGAATTACTTTACGCATCAATATAGTGGTAAGAGGGGCGCTCTAACAGCCAAGTGTCCCCACACCCTGGCAACCCTTGAAGTGAACCTACACCTAACATCAGTATTTAGCTTAGTTAGTGACTAACAAGACAACTAGTCATGTGATAACCTGACATTTCCAGTGAAGTTTAAAAATAAGCATATTTTTGTAGCTGATGCTAGAGCGTCATTGCAATGTGTTCGCAAAATCAAACAGGATGACACACCCAACCAGAAAATTACTTCCCAACCATCACAATAGCCATGGGCGAAGTTAGATGGGACCTTTAAAAGTTTGTTAAACTCGATACGAGCGCGCGCTACCTCGTAGTTTGTAAAACTTGGAACTTGCGTTACAACCGTTATTAGCGCGAGTTCGACATGCACCGTGCCTAGAAGCACGAGGAGGAGGGGGAGTGGGGGAGGACGACCATTAACATGTCTGCACGCAAACGCAACATGCTTTAAAAAAAAAAACTAAATTTTGATGACAACAGTATCTTTTGGGGATAGCTGTGGTGTAAGCATGCATGTCAAGGCAAGACCGCTGTCACGGATTGGCTCGTTCACTCTCTGTCTTATTTCATACGATAGAAAGAGATATAATCAACATATTCTGTGACATAAGTCTAGTCTTGGCGCTCATGCTACAACTGCTGTATCAAATAAAACTATCAATTTAAAACTAAAAATTCAACATTTTTCTACATGTAAACCTTATATCAAAATCGAAATAGATATTAAGCCGTAAACGACATTTCCAAATTTAACTATATGTGGGTCTCTAAGATGACTACTGTCATTTAAACACTATTTATCACTACAGAAGCTCAGAACATCATTTTTTGACGTGTTTCACACATTGTATTTAAGTAGCTTATTAAGTGCTTGTGAACATAATAATGGCGATTCGGAATCGTATAATTATATAATTGTACTAAACTATGCCCGGCGTCGTAGAACATGTGGAGCCGGTACTCTGCAATGCTCAGTAGAACGCGAGAATTAAAAACTATAGTCGGGAAAATATTTCCACGCTAACATGCAAAGCTGTTACTAACAAATGCTGTTACTGTGCAAAGTTGTTTTGTATGCAGGAGAGGTGATTTTATATGATTTTATTGAATTCTGTACTGTAGGCTATATCAACGTAGGCTCAACAAAATATAACAGAGGGAAGGAACTTACGTGTTACTATCACCAAAAGTAATTTTAAAATAATGTCGAGTTTACATATCCTTAACTCATCAGCCACGAGCAATGAAGTCATAATTTAAACGCAACTTGCGTATCGTAACATACATAAAAAAAACCGGCCAAGTGCGAGTCGGACTCGCGCACGAAGGGTTCCGTACCATTATCTATAAAAACGGCAAAAAAATCACGTTTGTTGTATGGGAACCCTCTTCAATATTTATTTTATTCTGGTTTTTAGTATTTGTTGTTACAGCGGCAACAGAAATACATCATCTGTGAAAATTTCAACTCTCTAGCTATTACGGTTCATGAGATACAGCCTGGTGACAGACGGACGGACGGACGGACAGCGAAGTCTCAGTAATAGGGTTCCCGTTTTACCCTTTGGGTACGGAACCCTAAAAACTAAAGGATTCGCCTTTCGTGCGCATTCTGACCCATATAATAACACTCGGTCATCACTATAATTAACTTTAAAGCTCATTTGCAATAATACATTCACAATAACGTTAAAAAGCGTGTTAATATTGCAAAGTGGACGCGTCCTTGGACACGCGAGCTGCGTGAAATAATTCAGTGAATATATGACACTTTCATGATGACCTATATTAATTAATTGCCAGCCAAGGTTGAGTCTGTAATTGTCACTTGTGGTTAGTCGCAGGGAATATTTTCCCACGAAACTTGTATGTCAGTGAAAACCAGGGTGTGGGTAGAGGTCATTGAGTTGACTTGTCATGGATGAATCGAGATACCACATGAAAAGCACCCCAATAACTAACAGCACCAGAGCTAATCTAACCAAACTTAGTCGACTAATGCTTAATTATGGTTTCCAGGTCATCTACCCTCAAAGGGCTTATAAAATGCAGGCCCAACACGACATGGATCGAAGCTGAGCGCAAATATTTATCAAAAATAGCCCTATTTTCCACATAAACAATAACAAGGAGGCATGGGCGCGGCTGGTACCGGTTCGTGACATTTATGGCGCCCTGGACCACGCCTGTGTACCCCCGTACAGGGGTGGGCCGCAAATGTAATTTTAACCGGTTATTTATTACAGAGAATAACTTATTTGGAGTGTCTCCTTCTGAAAATTTATAAAAGGAAGAGTGTTATTATATAAGGACCCAATCTTCGTTCCTCTCTTACCAATAGTGTCACATATAGATTCTAAATGTGGTACAAAACCAGCTCAAATCTTACAACTGATTTGCAAGGTAGAGTGCAATCGCATACAAAATTCAGGTAAGAGCGATGAAGATATAAATAATACGCCCGAAATATATAAGACAAGATAATGCAAAAAGGTATGAAATGGTATGAGCTGTTTGTAAAATCGGAATATTTCGACGAAGAGATTGTTTCGTCATGCATAAAGTTACATGCTTCTATATAAAAATGAAAAGATGCGAAAACATAAAATGAATAAAAAATTATGCGATTAGCTTTTATTTTATTACTGCGCGGCATAAAAAGTTTTCTATCGTTGTTAATTGTTTTTTAAAAGACGCAACTTTTAATAATATCAATTACACAATATACAATTATAATAACATAATACACAATACAAATATACTACTATAAGCGAAGATCTAATCCCTTCAAACCATAGGACAGGTACGCAATAATACTCCTGCGCCGTTAGCCATGACGTCACCGGTTCAATGACCCGCTCATAGACCTATTAAAGTACAGAACTGGTTGCGAGTACGGTCGCGTTGTAAAAAACACCATAAGTGGAGTTTTGGTACCTCTAAGTGCCAACAATGGAGTACTGTGCACGTGGAGCGCCGAGGCTACTAATCAAACATTTTTTTTATTGAAGCAAGAGGTTAACCTGATTAAAGTTGATGTTCCAATTTCAACTTCAATTACGGTATGATAAAGTGTTATTTACAAAAGCAGTTATAAGCGAGTGGTAGGTTATTGTAAAATGTCGATTTGTAAGCGCCTTGAGATTCGTGTCCATTTATATCGTATACATCTTCCATTGTGGATCGTTTCTTTGTGACTTTTTTACCACTAGCAGCAACAATTGTAAGCAAAACAACTAAGTCTGAATTGTTTATTATACAAAGAAAAACCAGATGCTGTTAAGGTATCCCAACAACAATAACTTATAATAATGAAGGTTCAAAGCTACCAGATTCATATAAGTGTTAAATAGCATCGTCTAGAATAGAAATGTTAAAACGTGTGCCGATAGCGAGAATGTGTAATAATTCCTTATCCAACCCCAATTAACTTAAAGCGTGCCACCATTCAGCTTCTTAACAAACCATGATTCTTGAATACCTTGTATGAAAACTTACTACACATCTTACAAAGAGCACCAAGCTACTTTTACTCAGATACTGGTTTGAAAGAGGGGTCACAGCAAAGTCGCAGACACGGCACAGTTTGTTGCTTACGAAGCTATCTCTCAAATCCCCGAACCGGTTGCGTGGCTATACAATTAACTAAATAATCGGCCTCGTGAAAAGAAGATTTGTGGGCAGAGGCGATGCAGATGATCTGTAGGGTTACATCGTGTTCATTGTAAGTCGTAATATTTTATTATGCATAAAAAGACGCTACCAGAAACTTAGCTGCTGTTTACTCCTGACGTGTGCTCCTGTTATATGCATAACAGGAGCAAACGTAAAGTTTTATGTCACGAGAATAATCGATACATGAAGACAATCGAAATAAATAAAGGATATGTGAATCATTTGATGTTGAATCCTAAATTTATAGTATCCTTACCACACTACAGTTGGACAACTTGATCAAAAGAAAACACAACTCTCAAGCCGAAGTAGTGCCATAGAATCTCGTAGAAAGCTTCCACGAGAATCCTCTCAATGAGCAGTTGTCGATGTAGCCCTTGGATTAGAAGTCCTCCTCGTTCCCTCATTAGCACACAATGCCACTCCGACAGACAATGGCGGCAGCGTGTCGCGAGTTCATTGTTTATCCATCAAACGCGTTGACTTTCATCGCTGACGGGCATCGATTCTTTTTAAACGATTTATTTATATTTTATTCGACTGTTGATATAAACTTTTACAACGGGTTTCTACATCAGAAGTAGTTTATTCTTAATAATCATTTTTACACATGTCTATCGCTTATTATAGTATGCAAGACAAGAGAAACTGAGTCTGCCAAATTTATAATCCTTTTCTAATATAACCAGACACGAACCAATTCATCGCTTGATCACTAACTCAAGTGATTTGAGTAAGTGATCACGATTTCATCAGCTATGTATTGAATTAATCTACCCTTACCTCTACATCTTTACTAAATCCTAAGCTAAGAAGTTCCACTGTCATTTCTTTATCAGAATCAGAATCAGAATTTTTTTATTCATGTAAACCAATACAGGCACTTATGAATCGTCAGTAAAAAATAAATAGTATTAATAGTATCTCTATCATATATTATATCAACTTTGTGTGCACATTAATGTAGCTACTTTCGTCGCTTGCTCTCGTCAGCGATGTCTACATAATTCATTCTGTGTACAAGATCTACAAATACACACTTCACAGTTATTTTCCAACAAAAGCAAGCGCACTCCATTGTCAAATATGTTGTAAAATTGTCTGTTTCTCGTAGCCAGACCTAGAGGCGTGTTTGTCTTTACACCACCGGTAATAGTAAGCGTGCCGTTGACACAAGTGTGGGTTATGTGGGGCAGGTGGGACCAGGTGCAATACTACGTTGAACCATGATGATAAATAGTGAAATAAAGAAGTAAAAAATAAGTTTAACATAAGATATAGTCAAATCGCCATGCTAGACTGCTTTAATTGAAAAGATTTTATGTGGTCGATGAAATTCGAAAATTAAACAATATTCCAATGCAGCAATGCTTTGAAGTCCTTTTCAAACTCGATAACCTACTGCTATCAGAGTACAAACAATAGAGTTAAGTCGATCGTGAATAAATCGGTTTAGTTTACGCATCGAGATTTGTTTGTGCCCTATTACCCGAAGGAATTTTATGCCAGGAGATCCTCATGGGATTGTCTACCAACGAACCCTGCGAGAACACACTATTGAATGGTTAAACTCCAGAAAGGTTACGGTTGAGTCATACGAGCCCCTTGAACCGTGGCAGAATATAGCTAAATCAATATGTAGGTAGAGCCATGCCATTGCTTTAACTAAGAAAACTCACTTCTTACGTGAACAAATTAAATTATGTACAGTACAACAAACAGCCACTTTTAGCATAATAATTACATGAGAGCAAGTACAGTATTTAAGGGAATACATGGGTAAAGAAATTACTCTAACACCAGCTACCGGTAGTACCAGTGTATCAAACCTATTTAGATATATTCCAAAATGCTTTTATTTACTCTTAACCACATGCAATAACTATAAAAGTTAGCTTTCCCAACTTCACAATGACACGTAAGTTAACACAATTCACGCAGTTATCGCGCGAATAACCTAGGCCCGTGGTAGGAGCCACCATTGGCGATGTGCCAGCCGGCGCCAACTATGTGAATCAATTACTACGGGTTCAGTGCCACTTTATCATATCTATTACCTGTTGGGTGCAGGTCACTACTCACAACATGTGTTTTAAACTGAAATAACTCAACATGTAGTTGTGATCTAATTGTATGACGTCACATTACATTTTATCGGGTCTTTAGATTAATGTCAGTCTTCATCTTCATCTGTAATATTTTCCATTATATTCGGTTATATTTATTATATTACTATAGGTACTCTTCAGCCCTACAATAATTTTGCTGAAAGATGTTGTGTGAGGAACCAATGACATCACGCTGGACACATGAAGCCGGTGAATGTGACTAGCGGAGAACAAGGATATGTAGCAGAATCCGTTATACCGCTGTAGACACAGGTAAGTATGCTACTGTACTAACAACCAAGTAGGCAGAAAGACAGTACAGATAAATGCGTCTTTGCGACACCCGTACTTAGGTAAGGGATCACAAAACAAGTGTCATTTTCATTTCACATGCATATAACTACCTACACGTCGACAAAAATGTCCTAAAGGGCAACACCGTGACACAGCGCGCTGGACTCAGCCTGCGAGGATCCAGGTCACACGTCACGATGCGTGATTCGCAACAACTTACACCTTAGAATTTACGACAAGACATTTATGCAAGCAGAATTATCTCTTGCGTTAAGTTTCACATGATTGTTAATTGGAATATACCGTTTGACAGCTGATTTAACGATCTGAGCGTAACTAGACGATTTATTGGTGAGCCGTTATAAATGATAATTGGATCTGGCCAATTCGACAAAAAAAATGCATCAGAAATCCAAGTTGTGATCCAAATTCTAAAGCTATTTTCACATTCTTGTTATTTAAGTGAAGTTTTATTTTTTAGATTTGCCTTTCCTTAGCAAATTTTTCGTATGATGTGTCGTTAAACTTCTAAATTGGATTCATCTTAAGAGTGATTTAGGATTTATAGTCGTTCGTAAGGAAAGTTTTTAATAAACTTGTCATCTGTATCAAAATACAATCAAAAGTTTGGGTACAAAAGGATTTAACGGTTGGGAGAATATCGACTCGAATTTCGACGTGACCCGCCGAGCCTACGACCGACAGAGCACGTCAGATACGGGTCAATTGCAATCGGATCATGCATCCCCATAACAAGTCACTTCGGTGGTTATTCTATTACAATTTTAATTTCGAATACAATTTCAAAATCTGTTTCAAATGGACGTTTATTAACCTAATAGTCCCATAGGTGTAGTCCCATATGGGACCTTGTCGCGTGCCATTTGACAGTGTTATCATAGTGTTAAATGTATTTTTTTTTTGATCCACAGAGTCATCGCGATCCATTTATTTGTGATCAAACGATGCCTTCATCATTGGGAAGATAGAAGATTAGCATCTATGGGATGACTAAAATAGGGTTCATTTAATGGAAAATCATCTTAAAAGGGAACTGCAGAAAAACAAGCAAACTATTGGGTAATGCCGTAAATTATAACCATGACTGTTTTCCTCCAAAACTCTTGTGATATGAAAAGCCTCGGCGAATCAAATTTGCTAAAATGCCTTGAGTTCCCTGGTAAATTTATTACGGTCAGAGACGATTTCAGGCTCCCTCGAAAGAACTTTCACATTTTCAGGAAATAATATAGCGATTTTTCCACCTGACCCGGAAAATCATGTTTTAGAGGGCTTCTTTGATACAATTTTCTGCGGAATAATCTAGAGCTTTTCTTAATACAACAGCAAAGACTATGTCCTTCTTTATATGTATGTTTCCTAAAATTTCCATCTTTCTTAGATCCCATTATGGTAGGAAATAATGATTACTTAAGCATAATGTGGATAGGCAGCTGCAAGCATGTAGAGCGGGTGATAAATATGTAAATGTGAGGGTTTCAGCGACGTACAGCCTCATTATACGATACGGTTGCCATTGGACTAATGTGCCACAGAATTTATATTTACAATGGAAACAGTTAATAACTAAACTGTTAATACTAGCTACTGGAGTGCTTACTTGGAAGTGTTAAAATGTAAAAAAATCTTGTAACACAGATAAAAAAAAAAAAATGTCACCAGTCAAGGATTTCAAGAGTGTCTTGGTAATAATGTCATACGGTTTCTATTTCAGTTAAGATAGTCGCAAAAACAGTGTTTCGTGTCCCGATTCTTGTTTTCTCGCGCACTGTCTCAACAAGATTTAGCTAAAAGCTTTTCCTTCTGATTCACGCCTAAAATGTACTTTTTTCATTTAGAAAATGGGTACCAGCCGCCAGCAGGTAAAGTCAACTGCAAACATCGAGTAAAATCGCCCTGCTTATAATCAGGCACGCACCCTAATACTATACTTCTAAATTCAACCTAAAACCATAAAGGTAAGGTTTCATTTACAATGAGTAAGTTATGGACCACGGCGTGTAGTGCACTTCAAAGTTGAACTGAATGCTGAAGGCACAAGGTACAATTTAAAATGCGTAAAAGAGCAGACCACAACGCAACCCCACGAATGTCGCATGCAATCTCCTACAATCGGGGTGGTGGAGTATTCTCCCCCTTGCTATTGGAAGCGGAAATCAGTGTGAGTTCATTTTATAGCAGTTTTACGATGTCTAGTTGGCGAGTAACGTCATTACTTCGTCACGATAGTAATCAATATTATTTTTATGGGATGTATTATATTTTATGGGCAGTCGATGTAGACTATTCTCATTCTTATATTCATCTTAATAACATCTACCAAGTTATATATAATAATGTTGTAAAGCTTACTATAATGAATATTGACGAGTCATATAATTTAACGTCAACAAGTGACAATTCGTCATAAGAATTAAGACATCGCAATCAATATTTTCTGCCATTCATAAAACTACATTAGTAAATGAACTCTACGACATTGAATTACAACATTAACGTAATATTTATTAATATGTACTTAAGTGGCAGCGTCACCATTTTCCAAGAGACGACTATCCATTAGGGTAATTAGATTTTGCCGGTTCCTGTTATGGTAACTAATCCAAGATAAAGAGTTAAACTTACTGGGGGTTTTAAATACTTGGCTAGGTGCATTACTGGGCGCTAAAATCTAAAGGAATCCCATAAACTATCCAAAAGCAGGAGTCGAAACAGATTGTAAGGTCAAAAATACTGAGTTTACTGACTGTGAGACTCGAAAATACTGACTTTACTGACCTAACTTTAAAGGGAAACCCCAAAATTAACAGAACTTTAAATCCATCTCCAAATCCCTAACAGATGATTTATGGAAAAAACAGTGTCCTATATATAATGCCACTATTAAGCCCCGCCCACACTGGGGCATCAAGACACGTGTATGCCAATACCAAAACAACTTGCTAGGACCAGTCATTGATTCAAAATTCACTATTCGAACAAGATATGTCCATACTACCAATATTTTAAATCATTATTTACCAAAACAAATCGTATTAAAGCATTTGTACTATCTTTTTTAACATCTGACATAACACAAGTACCTGGTGTTCTCGCTAGAGTGACATCACCACATCACTCTCAAGGGGAATAGTAAAAAATGACACGAACCACGGCTGCCACGGTCGCGCTGTGCTGTGACGGCCTCGACAACATTACCTGCAACAAAACGTAATGGTGTCATTAGTTATAATAGTCATTTGATGACTAATGATTCGGGTATGCGTTCGATTACCGAAACTCTTTAAGTGTATGCCGAATTAATGACTAAACCGCTTTTTTTACGGGATGAACGATAGTTAGCAAACCCGTAGTAGGTATAAGTTGGTATAAGTTTCTTTGAATAATCAAAATGTCAGTTACCATCAAAATAACATCCTCAGCCCTTGGCAGAAGGTGATCTCATATGAATGTTGGGACGTAAACGAAGACAGGCTATTTATATAGAGCTCACAGATTAGACAGAACATAGGTTTCCGCTGTTAGCAAACTGAACTGCGTCAAATTGGCTTTTGACTTTATGGCTATTTGGAGTCTGCTTGAAATTATGTACAAGGAATGACAGGCTGTTTATTAAGAGAACAGTTAAGTGTGATAAACTGAAAATAAGATCGTTGATACTTTTTTCTCAGTCAGCTACCAGTACGATCGAGTATAGTATTTGAAACCTAATACTCTTTACTATAATGTAACATTTACACAGCAGATGACAGTACAGGAGATGCTGTTTACACCGGTCGTGCTAATATTTCTCGGGCAAACGTCGATGAGTGTCGGAACAAACTTGTGTCTGAAGTCGAGACTTCTTTACATCTAGTCTCGAACTGGGGCAAACTTAACTTGGTGCAATTCAACCCCAATAAGACACAAATTTGTGCGTTCACCGCCAAAAAGAACCCCTTTGTCGCATCTCCTCGTTTCGAAGACACTCTCCTTAATGCCAAGCCAAGTATCGGGATCCTTGGAGTCGACATATCGAACGACGTGCAATTCCGCGGTCATCTGGAAAGTAAGGCCAAGTTGGCCTCCAAAAAGCTGGGTGTGCTCGGTAGGGCGAGGCGGTATTTCACTGCGGCTCATCGCCTGCAACTTTACAAGGCACATGTTACTTTACATGGCACACTTTCCGTCCGCACATGGAATACTGCTCTCACCTTTGGGCCGGTGCACCACAGTACCAACTTCTTCCTTTTGACCGCCTGCAACGAAGGGCAGTTCGAATTGTCGATGACAAAAAGCTTACCGATCGGCTAGACCCTCTGGCGTTGCGTAGAGATGTAGGCTCCCTCTGCATTTTCTACCGCTTCTATCATTCTAGAATTCCACCATCGCACGGCTCGCCACCGACTGCATTACCATCCTCACCATCTGGATGAATGGCGTTCCAGTACAGTGCGATTTACCAGGAATTTTCTCCCTCGCACCACCAAATTGTGGAATGAACTTCCTGCAGCGGTGTTCCCGGACCGATGCGACAAAGGTATCTTCAAGAAACGAGCATACTCATTCCTTAAAGGCCGGCAACGCACTTGCGATGCCCCTGGTGTTGCAGGTGTCCATGGGCGGCGTTGATCACTTACCATCAGGTGAAACGTCTGCTCGTTTGTCTCCCTATCTCATAAAAAAAAAAAAAAAAAACTTTCTAGAATAGGACAATTTTGGTCATGCAATGATGTCACATTTTCTGCAATCGGTATCATATAGTAGGTATGAAATTAATAAAGCGTTCAGTAATCCAACATTATCTTTATCAGTAACCCCGATACAACCAAGCCCGTGCTCACTTGAAACTGTTCAAACATCAGAGGAGTCCCTAAGTATTGGATCCTGTATCTACACGCCTTACGGAACGATTAGATAAACGCTCAGTAGTTTTATCAGAATCAGTTCACGGACAAACAATTGATTGTATACTGATACTAGAATATAAATGATCACATAGAAAATAAGAAAGAAAGAACGAGGGGAAACGGTCTCATACAGATAAGAAAGAGTTTATTGACAAATGGTAAGCAGGGAAAGAGAGTTGTATGGTCGGTTGCAAGGTTGCAACCATTGTCGTAATCAAATCCAATAATAAGGGCCAAGCGTGTAAATTAAAATGGAGAGATCGGATTTATTTCGTAACGAACCTTGAGATGGGCTACTAAAAATGATAAACGTAGGCTCGGTGTATTGGTTTGAACGTAGCCCTTCCGGCTCACTGAACCGGGTAGTGGTTGGGGGTTCGATTCTCACCAGCGACAAATTTCGCAAATGGACTTTTCGGGATTTACCCTGGTCTGGGTGTAAATAGGATCACTCTCAGTCTATTGTGCCCATAGCACCACCTTTGTTTAGTTTGGGATTATACGATGAGTATATGTTGTTTAAATTACAACAAGTAGAAAGTCGTTGATAAGAATACTATAAAGCTTTACAAGCTTTAAGAAAATACTGATTGCAATCTGATAGTGCATCGATGGCTGACTCACTGGCTCCATGGTTCGATAGCGGAGTGTTGACCCCAATTAACGCTCCCTTTGATCGACGCCGAGGGACCTCTCCTTTGATTAACGACGCTCCAATAGAGACGAGAAATTTTTTTAAGCTCCAATTTAGTTTACTTTGTTATAGTCCAAATAGCATCTGAACTATGCCAACTTTTTGCATGAACATTTTTTTGCATACAATTTGACTAGCAGTACCTAAGCGATAAATCATTATAAAATAACAGAATACATTATGAACAAAATTTTGTGACTCACATCGAGCACCTATTATTTACTTGACTCCATAAAACACTATAAGTAGAATTGGACGGCAATCTGAAATCACAGAATAAATGGGCACTAGCGATAAAACGCTCATTAATGGTGACCTTCAAGGTACGGTTAACATCATCGTCATAAATGAGTAATGCAATCGTAATTTTTAGGGTCAGACAAATCATTACGAGAGTGCTTTAAAAGATTTTGTTACTTTAAACTTATTGAATGGTTTAAAATCTTAGTGCGGTGTCTGGTGATGGAACAGTTAATTGTACTATCGTCTAAATTAGCACGGAAGTTTATCATACACAGCTAGTTAAATAAAGGTAGATATTTGCCAAACGTATCAGGTTAGGGGGGGTTATTTTTGATGAGAAAACAAGCAAAAATCGCTTATAAGAGTGTTCTGAATGGTCCCATGTCAACTGTACCCTTACATCGGGATGACAGCATAGAATGACGAGTGCATGTGAACCATCGTTTGTCCGCACGTGACGGGCCGGTCAATTGGTCTTTTGTGGGTAACCGTGTGGGCAAGGAGCGCCTATTATTGCTCATATATCTGTTGTGAAGCGAGGCCAGAGGATAAATGGATAATAGTTTTTTTTTTTCTATTAATGTAGGTTGGGCACGAATAAAACTGCACGGCATAGTAAATACACGCGACGGATTAGTGAAAGGAGACCCGCGCTAATGTGTTTTTGAGTATTTCAACATCTATTCATGAAATGCTCTGACAGCCGATTTACAGAATCTGTTGGAAATTGAGATGATAAATCTTATTTCCCATGAGTCTTATAGAGGAGGATATTTGGTTAAAATGCATTTATAACAGTGTTTAAAACGTCCAAGGAGAGCAATATAATAGCATATCATGAAAATTTTCCAACTCTATGCTATTGGTAATTGGAGTAATTCGTAAACTCTCGAATAGCCTATGAGAATTATTCGTCTTCTAATGTGCCCTTATATCGTAGTGGTGACACTTAAACGATACTGGTAAAACGTCTCTAAGGATAATAGTTTACGAACAAAACAAGTAAATCTAAAACTTTTTGATATAACAACTTTTATGTAAGCATTATAAAAAGGGGTCAAGCTTTTTAAGGCAAAATAAAATTAAAGTCGACCTCGCCACTGAATAATGTGGAGAGAAAGGATGTTCAAATGACCCAGCAAATTGACCGTCTGGTATTTGCTCCCAGAATAAGACATGAGTTACACAATTTCCGTTGAGATCCTAATTCTGAGAATTAATGTTACACAATAGACATGAATGAATGGTGTTAGCTAAGAAGATTGAATCTTAAACGTTTAAATACTACAACTAAATAGATACGATACAAAAAATACTGATTGCAATTTTGATGAATGAATCGTAATGACCCGGACGATGTTTATAAGTACGGTAATCGTATTTTTTTATACAGTCCAGAACAATGTTTTATAATAATATATATTTATGAATGTTAATCAGAACATTTAGACAGCAAACTATTTAGAACGAGCAAAAGGTAATACATATGTGTATGTGTTCGGTTTTGTATTGTGCGTATAACATTTCTTCATATATTAAATTATTTTATCAAAGTCAAGCTAGATCTGTAACTGAGGTAAGATTATTCTTGTTTTTCTCAAGTTTAAGCATCTCTTCACAAATCACAATTTTTATTGGCTAAACTAACACAAAGAAGTGCACTTGGAAAGCGAAACCATGACAAACAGAACTTTAAAGAGTCTTAAGACCACAAAATAAACTTTCACTACTTCACGTCGATCAAAGGCGCTCAAATCGCAATCCAAAGGTTCCCACATAGTCTGAATATTGAGAACATTGCGTGCAGATAACAAGGTTTCTTAATTTTATCATAATCTTTAGCTATTTTAATTGTTACCTAGAACCTGATTTCTACATTTGTTATTTCTAACCTAGTCTGCTATTAAACTACTAAAATAAATTCTACAACCAACTTAAAATTCTACAACTAACCAACTTCTAACATTGGAGCTAATAATATCTCATCTTTATTCCATAATCTTTTTCATAATAATAATTAAAGTTAATACGTCCATCATCTTTTAAATACAGACCTATCAATAAAATTTTCAACTCAGAATACATAACTCGTGAGGGACCAGTTTAATAGTAGCGTTTAGGCAAATAGAAACACTGACGTCATAACCCTACAATAATTCTTCGCACCGTACCATCGTATTTATATCTGCCCTGCCGGCGTAACATTGGTATGCCGCGCCATCTGGCGTTGTTTGTAGGGCGAGATGACCGATTGCGCCGCCAAATGTTTTGATATCAGCCAACGTTGCTTAATCTTGTTTTTAAAAAGAATTACGAGTTACGAAAGCGGCTGGCGAGATGGGAGAGTCGATAAACGGGTCAGATGTACATGAGTTAACTTAGAAAGTGGTATACCTTATTAACCCTTCTATGGTGTTAGTATTCTATTCAACTGTCCGTAGACAATCAGTAGATCAATCCTGCACATCGGTAGGTGACCTTATGTTGTCCCTCGGTAGAAACGTCCAACGTATGAATAACGTTTGAATTGCATTGATAGGAGTTAAATCACCTTATCTAAGCTCTTTATCAGCACTACTTACTACTGGCACATATTTTAGAAATGAAAGTGAGATAAGATATTGTACTCTACACACCTAATATTTGATGTGTTGCATATTACGGGGTCTTTAAACAGATTGTGGTTTACCTGTCGGGCATGTATTATAAGAAAAGCAAGAAATAAAACTACCCAATTAGTTTCGGAGACTATTACTAAGAACGCCACCTACACCACTCTAATTTCGGATAAAACCAAAAAATCACAATTTTATTTGTCCTAAAACATTTTAGGTCGTTATCCCCACGAACTTCTTAGGTCTCGATTTCCGTAAAATCACCGTAGAGTCGTCACAACAAGATACCAAGGGTTTTGGTCTGTGGTTTGGTTTTGGATAAATTAGAGTGCATAGTAACCTTCTCTTTATAATACACACTGCATAACAAGTATTACATAAAATAACATCGTTATCATGCGATAAAGGTAACATGCATGTTGAAGATAAAACAAAAATATGTCCATAATACGATGATGTTCATTTTATGTCACAATGCATTATGACGTATCATCACGCCATGCTGTCCGGCGGGCGAGTAATTCCCGGAACTGAAGCCGTCGTCGTCATTGCAGGCGATTTGAAGATGGATTGAAATTTCAATAAATATTGGGGTTGTAAATATAGGCGATCAATTTTTACAATAAAATAAGGTGCTTTAAATATCATACTAAATGTTGAGATATTGTTGTTCATCAAATTGAATGGTTTCTCGTATTATGTACTCCAAACTGCATCACGTGGTGATATTTAACTTTGCGGTCAGCGCGTTAGGTAGGTACTCATTATTTTTGCAACGGCTACACAAAGTCTACTAGGATGATGCGATGCGTTAAATTTGCAATTCTGCATTGTTAAACTATGAGGGGAGAATCATCGTAATTCATTATCACCGAATCATAACGAAAAATCTGTCTTCATATATCGGTATCTTTTTCAATCTCATCACTAACTTATACCACTGTTACTCCTGTATACCAAGATGAATCTTCCAGAAATTTATCTCCAACGGAACCAACAATGTCTGTACTTATTGTCTAGTCCCCAACAATAATTGTAATTACTTATCGTAATGATATTATCAAATTTGAATCAAGTTCACCGTAAAGGCTGGTACTATGTAGAATTCAAACCACGACGCCGCAACAATGGCTAATGAATTTGTGTACGTGGCAACTTGACGGCGTATCATATCTGGATAGAACGTGCAGTTATGAGCTGAGCGTGAAATCGAAGGTTATCGTGATATTGTTAAACAATTCGAGAATACATGTATCACTTTGCTTTTTAAATCCATGAAAATAACTTTACCCGATAACGAAACGAGGTCAAACCCACAGCTTTGTGTAATTATTTGTAATCAGCCAAAGCAGAGAAAACTGGAAGACGACAATAATGCAAAGAGAAATAGGAATAACTGACTAACTTTTATAAGACTATAAGAGTTAGACAGCAGAGAAAAGTCAAAGTAGAACGCCAGCAAGAACAACAAAACTAAAAAAATTACCAGCAGCTTGGAAGTATGAAAATTGATTTAAACAAGTAATTATTTGGATAGAGACTGCTATGTACTTTTACATACAAGTGATATATGATCCTTACGTACGATTTGATAGTAGACTATTATTCACATGAGATCTTCTATTACTCAAATATACACATAACGTTGCAAGTCAGCCTCATCAGGCCAGCCACGACTTATGCAATAAATTACTACTAACCTTAAAAGGAATAACATCCACATTATTCGACTGCGTTCAATAAAAAAATAAAACCGTTAAAAACTTGCCATTCAAAAATTTAAAAGCTTCACGAACTCAACTGAATTACAAAGTCCTTGAACAAGTTTTAAATTATACTAAAAACGTGCACAACCCAAATTGGCCGTATTGTAACATGGTGACATCATGGCATTAAATATACAGGCCACGAGCGGGGACCGGTCCGAGCGGAGTTTTTATGGACACATACCTTGGGGCTACGTATAAGGATAAGAGTTTAAGAAAATATTCTGATGCTGCTCATATAGTATTACTTGCAAATGCTTAAGGAATCTCGTGAATGTACTTTCTTCTCCTAACTTGAAAGTATATGATCTGGGAAAATGAGAATTTTTAAGAAATGTCAAAATTAAATATGGATGAAAATTGATGTGTCCAACTCAGAAAGAGTGAGCACTAAATATATAGAACGTCAATTTACAATGCAATTGTAAAATAGAAGATTGTAGATGGATTGAAATGTGAAATTTGGAGAAAAAATATTCTTAAAAATGTAAATTAACATATTAATCGACACTAAAATTCCAAGATCTACTCTAAAGTTATTAGCAAATCGATCCCAAAATACTTCTATGTACAAAGCCTTTTCAATTGATTCAAACTATTAACATAAGCCCTCAGACGTCGTGGTTTATCATTCAGGTCATAAGTTGAAGTCCTTTCACATTTCATTGCCAATACACAGTTGCAGGTCTAGAGACGGCAAGTACATGACATCATCAATATAGATGGTGGACCGGTTCCACAGATGCCAGCGTCCCCATCCTTAGAGATCGTCGTACAGGCGACCAGCATTTGCTATCATGTATAACTTTAAGTATTCTTTACATTGAGGACTTCTTAGCAAAATTTTGTTTAAAATTGGCTACGTTTATCACCTTTCCAGCACTTAAGAGCAGATAATAAGTCTCCAATCTACACTTTATTTAAGTAAGTCCTATAGCGCCATACACTACATCATCATCAAAATATGCTTTTATGCATAGTTTCAATTGCAATTCGTTTATCTGTAAAAGCGAGGACAGCTTAATTTGGTGGTAAACTCTAGATGCAAAATGAATTTTGTAAGTAATAAGATTAAGGAACAAGTTATCTCAAGATAACTTACTGATCATAAATTATTAATTTATCATACTCTTATGAATCATTAGGTTACATCAGATCAAAGTTTAAATAAACAATTTATTGAACGATGCATTGATGATAAAGTTAGTTAAATTGTTTTTTTTCATGATCAACTCCATATTTTCGATTCTAAGTCAAATCGTTAACGGTCACAGACTTTTAAGCGCAAGCTCTATACTCGGAAGTCCGTCTACAAGAAACAGTTTGATTTATGATCTCGAAGATGCTGCCGATAGATGAGTTTCTGAGATAATTATCGGAAACGATACGATATCTTAATTGAAGTTCAGCCCGGAGCTATTCGAAGTTTCATTAGATGCTTTTAAGTTTTATTACTTTTGGTATGCGCAACTGTTATTTTGTCGATAGCATCTAAAAAAGATTTTAGTATCTTAGGTCTGCTAATTTTTTAACTGCTAAACCATTTTATGCCCATACCCATGTACCTTTCGTCCAAAATTCGAGCTCTTCATAGTTTCCATAAACGATACTTTCAACTACAGTGTAGAACATCCAGATAATCAATAATTAAAACATTTATTTTAAAATATGTCACGAATCTTTAATTAAATCCAATGAGACATCGTTTAATGACGTGATCGAATATATCATGGTTCGTCGAACTTGTCCGGGTGTCGATAAGCGCCCGCGCATCCGGCGCGGCCGGTGAAGCGGTCCCAGCGACCTTACGCGGCTCGCGAACATGTAGGAAGTACATGTTACGTATTTAAATAGGGTTATTATCATGGCAGCAACCACTTCTAAGAGAGGATACGTATAAATATCCATATTATAACTAAGAGGCGAAAGTCCCTGATGTGTATTTGATTTTCAGTTTTAGTTGCATTCTGCGGCCTCAGTACGCCTGCCAAGATAAGACATTTTCTCACGGATCGTGACGTCATTTTTGTGGCAAAATCGTTACGTCTTATTTGCTAGCATGGCGTAAATATAAAATGGGTTTGACAGTTAAATACAACGTGTTTGACGTATGGATAAGATGTTATATCTTAAGTGCTAGCATGGGTTACCAAAATGTACCATAGAGACACGAATTTGACAGGTCAACGTAAAGAAATTTCTCACGGTCAAAGGCCGGTGATGAGAAAATAATTAGGCTGTAAGAAGTACATAAATATAGCATTTTATACACTATTATAACAAATAATACTTATTTTACTCCATCCTTCGCCAATATCAAGCGGACTACATGCAAAATTCTTCCGAAAACGAACACGTAAATTTATTTTCGTGTTCGACAAACAACAACAAAAAAGTGTAGAGACATTTCTATCTGTTTTATTTTCTTCCGAAAATCCCCATAATCCTATTCCACGTGATTTAAAATCCATATTTTACAAAAAATCTGTAGGTTTGAGGTTAGATTTTGTTTGGCATCATACTTTGCGTGCTTTTTGCCGTTTTACAATGTAAAGTTCTTTAAATTGGCAAATAAAAATAGTATAGTGCCCAAGAAATAAATTTTAAGCATAATACCACCGACCAAATGATAATACGTAAAGCTTCCGGCATAATAAAAAAGAAGCTACGCCCAAAGATATTTTTAATCTGTGCATAAATAATCTAATATATTCTATGATGTGTATGCAGCATCTTTTTTCTTTGTAAAGCTCCGTCTCGCTCTATTTGTCATTTCAATGAACGAATGAACGAAAGATCGTAAACTGTGAGAAAATTTTAGCAGGCTGTCTAATTTTAAACATCTTGGAAGCCATATTAGCAAATAAGATACGGGAACGCAAGTTGACAAGATGTTTTAGGGACTTGTGAGAAAACATCTTGGCAGGCGTACTGAGGCCGCTGTTTGTAATATTGTGAGCTAAGCGGATGTTCAGTTGCTTACGTCATGAGCATCACCAATCACAGGGTTCGCATTCTCACCCACCGTCCAACGTCATCGATGACATCAACCAATGAAGTCAAATTTATAACTGGATATCAATTTACCTCACTCTTTGGCACACCAAGGGGCTGTTAGTAATAAATTGTTGAATGAAATCACAACATTAAAAATGACGGGACGTGATATTAACCACTTTGGCCGTAGGAAACTGTACATGCATGCATCGAATATGCTGTAAACAATAGGATCTAATTATGCATCATACCTTATCAACGACATTGAGCTCAACCTCATCGCGAAGGTCTTAAACAGCATATCCTATCGCCTCACTCAACAATTGCATAGTGCATGCTGACTCAACGCTGAGTTAATCACAGCATGAGGTCACGTACTTTAAATAGCCTAACATCAAAAAAGTTAGCGAACAGAATTTACGGGCCATCCATTTTTCAACTTTCTGCAGGAATTCAAATTCCAATTTGGCACAACGAGCAATTAATAATATTATTAGTTTATAATATCACAGAAATATGATACGCAAATTTACGCAATTTAGCGCAAACGGCAAAGTTATTAAAAGCTATGATAACCAATGAGTTATTATAATAACAGTTCAACAGGATATTTAACAATCCGCTACGTACCTACACAATATGATATACCAATTAATGTGAATATTGAGGAAATAAATGGCAAATAATCACTGCCCTATATCGCTGAATTGGAAATCACTCAAACATTACAAACAATTTATTAATAAGTTTTGTTTAAATTAGGTGTAATTACAATTGACCTGTTTAGAACTTCGTTACCAAAAACAAAACAGAATCAGAATCAGAATATTTTTTATTCATATAAACCAACACAGGCACTTATGAATCGTCAATAAATAGTAATAATAGTAGCTCTACCACCCATTCGGAATGCATTTCCTATGGAGAAGAATGAGCAAAAAACTCCATGGTTGCTTTTTTCAAACAAGTAATAAATACAGTGAAACATTATTCACAACTCCGAAACGATGCCCGCATCCATTCCATGTTTATAACACCTACAAAAAATAAACAATACATAATGTAAAAAATAACCATAACGACATAAATCATAAATATTTGCTCCATAACATGTTTTGCTAACAACAAGATTTTATCTTTTACGATACAATTTAGCTACGGCAGCGTAAACACAAGACAATGCGAGTCCAGTGTAACAATTACATCAGTTACACAACGTGTGATAGGTTGCCAGCACTAGTATCTAGATCCCCTAGATATAGCCCACGCCTACGGGAGTTAACGAACCTGCTTCGAGACTAGTAACACTTTATTTTTAAACAAAAGCAATGGTAATAGTTTTGGTAGAATGTCTGCCTTAAAAGCAAGGGCTGCAGCAAATTTGGTCTAGACTTGCACCTCGGATATTTTCGATTTTCATGCGCAAATATCAATTTCAATAATAATAAGAAAATCTGCATGTATATCAAAAGATGGGTAGACTTTACTAATGGCAGTGCGGGTAACGAAGGCAAGTTATTACGGCGATAAATAACGATCCTCAGTTAGTCCACCTAGGTTCGCTTTCAGTACCCAGGTACCCACGTTTTCAATGAACCAGCGACATAACGACGACGCGTGGGTGAACCAACCTTCATTAAGCGTCGCCATAAGACATGAAAGAATTTGCCATTTGAACATAACGTAAAAATAATGTTTATCACAAATTAGTATATCCTACGCTAGTATTTTGGTCAAAAAGATGACACTGGAATTCACTGGATGTCAAACAAACAAATAAACAAATTACAGCCCTTTATTTTTTAACGTCCCACTGCTGGGCACGGGCCTCCACTCAATGCGAGGGGGATTCCGGCCATAGTCCACCACGCTGGCCCAGTGCGGGTTGGCAGACTTCACACATCTATCGAGAGCTAGTCAAGTTCCCTCAGACGTGCAGGTTTCCTCACGATGTTTTCCTTCACCGTTTCATAGCAATCGATAATCTCGGATGAAAATGAGTACACTGGATGTCATGCAAGGAAAATATTATTATGGCTTTCACCATGTTTCAAGTCTGTTATATTATTATTAATTAACTTGTAGGATATTTGTAATAATCTAAATAAAAATACGAAAGGTAGCAAATTTTCAAGTCCGTATTCATATCTTCAGTGTTGCATACCACTCGCCTCGTTGCCACAGTTTCAGCTCGAGCTATCCATTGTTCCTGGCGTTTGTTTCCACGCCGCTGACAGACAAGGGCGGCATCATTATGGCAGACAGCTATATATCTACCACGATCCGTCTAAATGTTTTGATGCGGCAAATTCAGATTTAAGGTAAACAAGCCTAGTTACTTGTTTACGTGCATATGTGCTTTCGCTAATTTATTACAGTAGGTACCTAAGCAAATATGCTGCATTAATTTTCAAGGAACGTTTCCCAGTGTGACATATATTAGGTAACAAGAACAGGTTTTTTTTCACAATTTTCTCTTTGTGGATGGGATAGAGGGCGAAGTTATTGGTTCATCTGAACCCTCGCATTCCCCGTCAATATCCAATATCGGTGCAGTTAGTTTTAACTAGTTCAGGCTAACCATCGATCTGAAAATAGTTTATTCTATATTACCTTGCAAAGACCCCCATAAAAAGCGAACAGAATTATTCCAACCTTTTTGCCCCCTCGTCTATAACCGTTAAATCAAGTTCCTTTTACGGCACTGGACCAGAGCCTTAACTAAATTCAATTAGCCGTGTACGAGTGCGTTGAGAAGGAAACGTCTCTCCGGTATGACGGCATGTGGTGGCTTAATCGTCGGTCGATGAATGCGTTATGAGGGTTCTATTAGGACCGTCTGGGATAGGCCAGTTAGCTAACGGTGTGCTGTAGTTATGTAGGGATATTATCATGAATCAGGTTATTGAAATCATGCCTCGCTTGTAGTTTAAAGGGAGGTAAAATTAACTTACATAAAGTCAAATTTTAGTGATATATTTAAAACTTGTACTGACATAGAGGAGTAATATCATTTACCAAGTACATTGCACCATCTTTTAAGACTTCGTTTTCAATAAATCTACTAGTCAGCACAGTTTAGAAATCATATTATTGTCTATAAACTCGCTGCATACAACCAACCTGGTTGGGCTATAAATTTTGAGACATAGCTATAGAAAAATACAGTAGGCACATTTGATTTCCTCGTTAGTTCTGTAGATGGTATATTCTTGAACTAGGTAAATTGGGATAACTCACAGCTGGACGTTATCAGTATGACATAGTTTCTCTCGTGTATTTGTTGAGATCGAGATAAGAGACCGTTGGCCTGTTTTCATACAATCCAGATATTTAATTGATGTATACAGATTAGATAAGGCAGATTCGTTCATCGTGACATCCGACATTCTGAACATGTTAAAACCGGATGTGTTTCAAAATAAGTACACGTGTTTTGGAAACCGGATCAGCTAATGAGTAGAATATTAATAATGATTCATTTGTTTTAAGCAATAGACGATAATTAATTAATGTCATAACCGAAATATGCAGCAAGTTAAAGTAGATGATGCGACGAAAATACTTTGTCATTACGCTAATAGTGAATTTAAACGCTTTACTTGCACTGAAAATTATATGTTACCCTTTTGAAACGCATACCTATAAAAAATGGGCCCTGAACGTGTAAGCTTTTTATGATTTTCATATGGTCCAGATTGCAAGTTTAATACCTACACATGACTTACAAATATACATTAATTAAATAAATTGGGTAGGGTAAGACAACAAGTTTAATATATCCTCTGACGCAGCTTGGACTTCCGAAAACATGAAAAATAAAGTAATTGGGACACATCTTGGGGCATTGCATTTTATTACCGCGTGTCGCGATGGCCCTGACACGAACCTATTAATACTGACACAGAACTGACTTCTGAATGATTACAACATCGTGACGTCACTCTTGACTCATCGATGATAGTAAATTTTGAATTGGCACTCATATGTTTATTATATTTTAGGATTGCATTTGGTTTTGTGCCAAGCACTCCATGAAAAAATAAAACGAATAAAGAAAGTCTTAACATTAGTGTCTCAAACCAGATGAACATATTTTTGCCGAAAGAGGTTGTAATTGCTTTTAGTGGTAATTTTGGGGCCAGCCATCACGTTTGATCGGGATACATTGTAGCGTTTCATCTGCGCATTTTTAGCACCTTGGTTACGTTTTTGGGTGTGGTTTGACCTCTGTTCAGACACTAGCGGGATTCCCTTCCCACGTCGGATTACGTACGACCGATGAAATCGTATTCCACGTTCTGTCAGCTAGAATCAATATAAATTATCACCAAGCAACCAAATATTCCAACAATTCTAATAGCTATATTTATCTCCAACAAAGAAAAAAAACTAGTCTATTTATAAAAATAAAAAACAAAGTAAAAACGCTGAGCGTAGCGATAAAGAAATGTGTAAACAAAGTCAAATGACTCACATACCACAAAAAAAACGTATCTGTGTGACATTAAAAACATATTATACATGTAGGATAGATAACGCACACAAATGTCTGTCAATTTGTGAAATTCTCAATGTTCTGATAAGTGGGCACAGTTCGTGTAATTATGTGAAAATGAAGGCATGTTTTTCTATACTTATATTTTTATCTTTTCCTTTAAAAATTGAGCAATTGAACTTTGTAAGGTGTTATAACCAAAAGTTTTTTAAGTGAAATGCCATAGAATACTGATCGAAACATGAGGCCTATCCAAATTTGACACCTTTACAAGTCATAACACCAAAACTAACTCTATGTGTGACCTACGTTGACAATATAATTTTATACCTTTAATTACACAGAAGAACATAAAGTTTTATAAAAAACCGGCCAAGTGCGAGTCCGACTCGCGCACGAAGGGTTCCGTACTATTATCTATAAAAAACAGCAAAAAATCACGTTTGTGGTACGCCCTTGAATATTTATTTTATACTGTTTTTTGAAATTTGTTGTTATAGCGGCAACAGAAATACATCACCTGTGAAAATTTCAACTGTCTAACTACCACGGTTCAAGAGATACAGCCTGGTGACAGACGGACGGACGGACAGCGAAGTCAAAGTAATAGGCTTCCCTTTTTACCCTTTGGGTACGGAACCCTAAATTACTGTAACAAAGCTGTTACAGTAACCGTCTTATTTCTTTGAGCTCTGTCGGGCTTCACAACTAATACACTAGTAACTAGTCTATAAGAACTTGCTGACGGTTACAGAAACAACATTGGAGGCCGAATTGAAACAGCAGATATTGGGATAATATTCATTAGGACATGAGTTAAAGTATTCTCAGTGGTAACAATCGCGGTTACGGTCAGCCTCGAACACAAAAGGGAAAGCAAAGGGAAGCCGCAGGAAGCGGGGCCCTTCGAATGCCTTTCGACAATTAACTGCTTTCCAATACACTGTTTATGTTGAGCAGTTTTAAGGTAAACTGACAATTGAACGGAATTTAGAGCAATTCTGACTATATCATGTGTTAAGAAAGATTAAAGTCATGGGTTTGTATTAACTCTTACTCTTGTATGTAACAGAAGAGTGCTCAAGGATGATATGTAAACGAAGTTTTAATTTGCCTACATTTTCAATTACATTTAGCATTACTTATTATTCTTATAATAACTTGCGTTCATGGTTCATGTCTTATGCGTCTATTGTAATGACGGCCGGAAACGCTTAGTGTTGACATACTTGTTCTGCCTAGTAATGCGCCCTTTTGTCGGCGTTAACAATATACCTAATATTTTTTATCTTGAGTTTAAAAAAATCAAAGCGTCGTCGGCCGCGATAAAACTTCGCCCTTATTGTTGTATTCGACACCCACATTCAAGTATCTACAAGCCTACAAGTCAATTATATTCAGTAAAAAAAATAAACACAGAAATTTTATATACTATGGCAGCAAAGTTGATACTGGTTATCAATTGTCAGACGAGTAGAAATAACTTGACAACGCGTTATTTCTAGGTGCATTATCCATGACGTAATGCCGCGGCCAACTCAAATTAACAACAATGAGATTTAATTCAGTAATTGTCCGCGACTCAAGATTTTTATCGGCAGAAGCATGAGCGACACTGTTAATTGCTACGACCGGGACCATTACCAATTAGGTTATGTTTGTGTGAAGCGTAAGACTAAATTGTTACGAAGCTCGGTATTCTGCGCAGGACATTTCAATCTTGAAACCTTGGTGTTTAATTACGACAGCACAGTCAGTTCAAATTAATAAGGTGTCTTTAATCTACAATACAAGATTGCTCTACAAATACCCATCTTTCAGATTGTTGCATTGAAACTAACTCATTATTTTATGGTTTACACTACCGAGAATAGATAACATGTATCAGATAGAAGAAAAGGTCGTCGGTGTATTAGAAGTTAAAAGCTGCTGTCCTGGATTGAGACAGGTGACAATAGCTTCATCAGCTAAGCCTAGCTTGCGTAATGGTGAAGTGCTAGACATTTTCGCCTGCATAGAGCTAGAAGAAACTAATCTAGAAACTAGACTTTAAATAATAAAAACAAATAGTAAAATAAGCCTATCAAGATTCTTGGGCTGCAAGCTGATTTCCTATTAGTATTCCACGTTAAGATCCTAATAAACTTAATTTAGGTGGCTAACTTAATGTCTGGCCATTTGAACGAATTGGGGCACTGGTGTCATTCTGGGAACGGTGATATGCATCCAAACGACACGTTTACGGGCCGGCGATCATCCATAATCGCGTTTGGAGCCTCAACAACAGCCGTACCGACACCGTCACACGTATTTGTGTTAAATATCAAAGTTTTCCCACTGGCACGCCACGTTATGTGGTCATTGAACGCGCATTTCATGTCGCTTTATATCTGTGCATCTTATAAAACATTCTGTACGAGCAGCATGACAAGTATGCTAAAGATTTTTTTGTTTACTTGTTTGTTTCAAAATTCGTTGCAGATCGTCGTTACCGTAAAATTGTTTCCTGTGCTACAGATAGCATGTGCGCAAACACTGGACTCATGTCACGGAATATGTTGATTTTGTCACTTTCTCTTGCATGAAATAAGAAAGAGAGCGAGCGGGCGAATTCGTGACAGAGGACTAGTCTTCTCATGCGTGCTAACCCCACTGATAGTGGAATAATCTTAAGACACAACTTTAAAATTGGTAATAGTTAGGTATTTAATCATCTGAGTATTAAGCCGGCCCTTTTCTTTTTAATTTGATTCTGAAGACTAGGACACCAAGGTTCTCTATTACAACGAGAAATATTGGATTTAAGCACCAACGAACATCATCAAAACATTGTGAAACCAAATTCAACTGAAATTAGCAGGATTTAGAGTCCATTAGCAGTGTAAACATTGCCGCAAGCCAGCAAAACAATCTGTAATTATCTGGACAGTCCATCTAATATTCCCTGAGATTCGTACCGGAAGTTGTCAGATTGTTGCGCGAGTTGTTTCAGTTTCAACCGCGCTGTGAGCGAGACATTGGCGGAATACATTAATACTTGAACTTTGCTTGACACGCTGCCGTGTGTCTAGATATATACACATTTCGGGATGAACGGGGAACAAACAAATTCTTTCAGTATTATACAGTGATTTAATAGCCTTCTTTTGTATACGGTTGAAGTGAGATGTACACAATCATAATAATAACAAAACTTTGAATCACAAGAATATATTAAAATTTATTTATGTATATAAATAGTTTAGGAACTCTGCTGTTGCCAAAAACCTAGAGATTTGTAGTAAATAGACTGTATATACTATATTTTCCTACAAATTGACAGAGCAACTTCATAGACTTTTTAACAATTATAAAGGGAAATCCGTTTCAACCTTATCAAGCCAGTATACAAAGTAGGAAGGTATCATTTTTGCGGTTATTTTAAACACCTAGTACGATACACGCGGTCAGTATCGCAACGAGAATTCCTGGCATTTACCATGCATCGTAAATAGAGCGGTAGTTAGGTTGTTAGGTACAATGAACAATAGCACTCGAAAAACGTGCCGGTGATGTCAGCAAGAAGCTTGGACTCTGGATATGATTGAAGCTAACCCCCTGACTAACTGACCATTTATAACTATACCTACAAATATTGTAGCCGCTTATATAGACGCAAAACTAATGTCTCGTTCATGGTGCCTAACTTCATCCACCGTTAGTGACTCCTGACCTATCGACATAAAATTTCCTAATACGTGCGATTAAATGGGGGGTCGAAGGGGCACGTAACTATACCAGACGAAATTTATATAATTAAAACAACAGTTTTTCTTATTGTTATGGGATTTATGCGTCTAGCGTCTAGCGCACCTAACTGAAACACACCCTTTTTGACCCTAGCGTAAAATATTTAATTGCGTTACTGCCAAGAAAGAAACTAAGAAAATACCCGCCTATCAGTTCAGTAGTTACTGCAAGAGTTAAGACACAGGCCATGTCTGCTAACTTGAAGTAACAACCTTGTGTGTAAGTCCGCGCCAAAGGCCAAGCAATTGCTGGTCGCGGTGTATGCTGCTGCCATCCACAGCGGCCCGATACAGGCAGATAATGGTACACCGCTGGTTTGAATTGGGTATACGGCTTTCTGTCGGGACTCCCACATAACCCTACTACTTCGAGTTGGCAGGGTGTACCCATAAAATAATTTCCGACGTTAAAAAAAGGTACTAGTAAATCTTTAGTAGGTACATATATTGTATTTGCTTCAGTATGTAACCGTGATTTAATCAAAATATTCAAAAAATGATGTCATTAGGAAGCCTGCATTCAGACACGGCGTTATCGCGATGATGTCATCGGCGGAAAGGTCGAGGCCAGAACGATCTGAATACTGTTTTTCTTATTATTTTAGAGATTTCGTTTAGAGAGGAGGTTGTTGACTGGTTGACATTGATTGGGTTTCAGGGGCAATATAAGCTATAAAGAAGCTGATCTGACACCCAATTTAAGTACACAGATTTATACACATTGAATCATAGGCCAGTCTTCTAAAATAATGGCTAATCACTTACATAACAAAGATATATATGTAGAGACTTGTATATATTAATAAATAATGTACCACAGGCACACATTTGATGAAGGACAGTGCAACGTAAAGAAGTAGGAAACACGTTCATCTTTTGTCTCCTTTAAAGACCTTATGAAGCTGCCGATATAACAAGGCATTTTACTATTTCATACAGACTTGTCTCATGTCAGATCAAGTAATGTATCAAGCTACTTTGTAAGGGATGTTTATGGAATAAAGGTATCAGTGCAAGGTATCAACTCATTTGTACTATGGCAAAGTGATTTATGGATACTAAGTTTTTACCACCCTTTAGTAGGATTTTTTATGGAGTAAGATTTAAATTTAACTTATTACCTATTGAAAAAGGAAGTAGCCGAGATTGTGATAATTACTAATTTGTTGATCAATGTTATAAATACATTCCACATAATAATAATTGTTAAATTTCCTGTAACTTTTGTTTGCAGAAATTATTGAGGTAAAATGAATTATTTAATAATATAGAATTTATCCTGAATCTGTTTATAGATTAGTTAGAAACTTCCTCTTTTGCACAGGTTTTATTATAATGGGAAAATCATTTATTGAACAACTATTTACAAAATAGATACAATGCAAAATAAAATTAGTTAAATCTAATAAGAAAATATATATTTATAAACTATTTACAATGCAAAATAAAATGAGTTAAATCTAATAAGAAAATATATATTTATAAAACTTGTAAAAAAATTGGCCCATGCGGAAGCGTACCCAAGACGCTGGCTGCATTCCCTCGCTGAATGGCTAGAGCCACTCATTGAATTATTAATATTTGTTTATTATAATTGATTTAATATTTTATCTGAAATCTGAATAAAATAACTCACAGTTTAAAGATAAATAAGGTAAGATCGAAACAGAAGATTGTTATTTTCTTGTCTATTTTGATGCTATTTGACTCAACTAAGAATGTCTATGTTATTCCTATTAGAACAGCAGACCACTAGGTATATCAAAGTTTGGAAGTTTCTAAACTTATTAAAACAAATATTGACCAAGACTAACATAGGTTTTTAAACCAGTAAGTAAATTATTATTTCACGTACATCTGTGAGGTTTATATATCTTAACCACCCATAAAAATGCATTAGGCATTTGAACGTGCCAAAGATGTAAACAGTTCTAGCTACCGGTCAAAAGTGGGACAACCGGCGCCGCGCCCAAGGCACCCCGCCCGACGCCGCACGCATTCCAATGTACTTACAAAAACTTTTACACTACGAGAACTACGTAAATCCTTCACAACAACTTGAATAACTTATTTAGTGAGACAAGGGTGAAAAACCGCAGCAACTCCCACATAAATAGCACAGGAAACGCGAAAACAAGCAATCTGCAATTTATAGTAGTGCGTAAATTAATCATTTCGCAAAATTACCTGATGGTCAACAAGATCCCATTAAACGGCACACCGGCAACTCTCGAAACTTGTAGATTTTCACACGATTTCTTTTGCAGCACGTAAACACAGGGGTTCACAAAAGGAAGAACTGGTATACACACACCACGAATCCACCTTTAGACGCACTGTATCACAATACACCTTTTGTGTCCGGTGATGAGTTTATTATGTGAATAATTCGTACTCCGTCCGACTATCTACTACAATTTTCATTCATCGCTAAGTGAAATCATTCGAGACGAGTGGCAGTTGACGAAACGAAACGACGACACTACGGGAGCGGCGGGCAGCGGGCGGGGAGCGCGCGTCATCCGCCATATTGGAAGATTACGTCATTTTATTTTTTTATAAAATGTTTTTGGGTACTTGGCCTTTAGTCCTAAAGCAGTTTACAAATAACTTTACCCTTTTATGTTTTATCCCTGGTTTTAATTATTGTATCCGAACGTAGTCGATAAATAAGTTCTTCTTTGGTTCACTCACTCTTCATGACACAAAAATGTGTCAGTCAGTGTCATAATTAAAATTGATAAAGGGTATATGATTTGTCATCACACATAAAATTTAATTGTTTTCGATGAACTAAAAAGTGCGATCATTTCAGTTCTAGTCTGTTTACGAATATTACATTGATTGCTCTTATCTTGTCAATTAAGGACCCCAAAAATGCAAGGTAATACGTGTTTTTGCGATAAGAAAAGAAGACGCCTTTGTTTTCATTTTTTTTCAACATTATTACTCATTTTCAGAATCAAGACCGGAGTTATGTGAGGAGGTAAAGCTGTACAGAAATGCCAGGGAGCGTGAAAAGTGAGTAATTCTAATTTCCTACTCAATAAACCACTATCAACTCGGTATTCAGAAAGATCTACTTGTGTCGTCGAAATGTCAATATTTCTTGGTGTTTTCCAGGCATGATAACATGGCAGAACTGTATGCCGTGGTGAGTACCCTCCAACACCTGGAGAAGGCCTACATGCGCGACTGTGTGAGGGCGCAGGAGTACACAGCTGCCTGTAGCCGTCTGCTGGTGCAATACAAGGTTGCATTCAAGCAGGTCCAAGGAGATGAGTTTCAAAATATCGAGGCCTTCGTCGCTAAATACCGGGTTAGTACAAATACCTACCTATCACATCATGTTATAGAATTTACCTAATTAATTTTAATTACCTACTTGGTGTAGATATTAATTTCAAAATACATATTGCAGTTGGACTGCCCGGCTGCTCTAGAGAGGATAAGGGAAAATAAACCCAACCTGATTAAGGATGACAAGGGTAACACCAACAAGTACATTGCAGAAATAGTGTCTGTAAGTATTTAATTAGATATCTCCAAATTAATGAAATTGTTTAGGTAGATGTATGGAAGGTAAGAAAAAATATACATTTGTAGTGGAGCCTGAGACAGAAGAGAAACTATATACATATATTCTAAAATTGTACATAATAAAAAAAACATGGGTCAAACCTCCTCCTTTTGAAGCTGGTAAAAAATACTACTATCAATTACTACCGTAAAAAATATCATTAATATTATTCAAAAGTAATGTATTTTACCATTTCTTTGTAGCCCCCAAATTTATTAAAAACTACCTATGATGAATAAATGGGACCACCTGTGGTGTTAGCACGCATGTGAAGACAAGACCTCTGTCATTGGCTCGGTCTTATTGCATACGAGACAAAGAGACATAATCAACATATTCTGTGATATAAACCTAGTCTTGGCGCACTTGCTACAGGATGAGTCTCACATAGTGGTTACTATCACTCAGCACTTCCTGGCTATTACTGTTCTTAGGTTATGGTGGATGTTTTCGGATAGTCTATAAACTGATAGATCCATAGCTTGCTGGTTCAGATACAGCTCGAAGGACCAATAAAAGGCACCACCGCCGCATTAAAACACGTAAACAAAGTAAAAAGTAAAAATTTTATCCATTTTCATGCTAGGCTAATTTGACAACAACAAAATAAAAAACAAATCACAACTCTTCTTATTTTTAAACCAGCCAGTATTTATAGGTATAAAAAAAGGTTAAACGCATTGCTAACACCAAACTTGAGCATTAGTCCATGTGATAGTATAAATTTGATGATACAATGGGACTAAGTCTACCACACTTACTCCTTGTTACTCCTTTAAGCCAGGATCTACAGTGGTAACCAAAGAAGACTCTAGATTCAACCTTCTACAAGTCCAGGGAAAAAAGCTAAATTAATTATTTTAGAACAATTTGGAGATTATTAGCAGTGGTTATTGTTTCCTGTGAAGTGAATTAGAAGATATTCATGTTGTTATGAAGTTTAATGTCTGTCTCCCTATGTTTAGTTGTTCATAACGCTGATGGACAAGCTGCGGCTCGAGTTCCGCGCCATGGACATGATCCAGCCGGAGCTGCGCGATCTGCGCGACACCATGGACCGCCTCGCCATGCTGCCAGACGACTTCGAGGGAAAACTTAAGGTTACCCCCCACTTACTGATATAATCATCACACAAGTAGTTGTAGCATAGTCAAGACTAGACTTATGTTACAGAAAGTTGATTATATCTCTTTCTCTCCTATGAAATAAGACAGAGAGCGACCAAGCCAAGTGACAGAGGTATTTTCTTGACATACATGCTCACACCACAGCATTATCTAAAGGGCTTGACATAAGGGCACTGCCCTCGAAAAGAAAACAAACTAAATCGAAGCTGGATGTTATGTGTTCAGTAAAATATTATTTCGAGCTTTTGACACATAAATACACCATATCTGGAATTTTATTTAAAAAACCTCTTAAGGAGGCATCCATTAATTACGTAAGGTGTTTAAGGGGGTGGGGGATCGAACCAAACCTCACCTAATCTTACGTGAGGGAGAGGGTGGTCTCGGCAAATATCACGTAATGTTTTTTTCGCACGTAACAGCGTAAAATCGCAAGAAAAGTTCAATAAAACCCAGAAAAAATCTCACGTGAGATTAGGGGAGGGAGTCAGGTAAATATTACGATATCTCACCAAAGTGGACCACGTAATTAACGGATGCCCCCTAAAGGCTGCCTGGAAATATATTTTAGTTTCTTTTTTAATTGACTTCAGGTGCAAGAATGGGTGGACAAGTTGTCTGAGATGTCTGCGTCGGACGAGCTCTCGGAGGGCCAGGTGCGGCAGCTGCTCTTCGACCTGGAGACGGCGTATGGAGCCTTCAACAAGTTCCTACACAAGGACTGAGGACTGCACATCTAAATTCCAGATCCAAACCGGCGGTAGACAACAATTTTTCGTCGCCAGCCAACACCTACTTAACATTGGATCCCAAAATTATACCTGCGAGTATATAAACATAGTCGGAGTTTTTCATACTAATTCTATATTCCCAAACGTCCAATTCTAAGATGACTTTGACGGCATCAATAAGTACAGTTTTGGTCTTTTTTTACGTCTTTCTGAATCATTACGGAATCTCTGAAAACTTAATTTATCTGAGGCTTGTACTATGGATAAAACACAGGGAAGAAAAAGCTGGTCAAGGATTGCGATGCAAAAACGTCAGATCAGTCGAAAAGTCAGAGAAAAGCCGATATTTTAGATTTTTATATCAGACTCATTTATTTTTCAAAAAAATTGCACTCGTTTTAATCTCGCATTCATACACTTTATTCTTGTTCTTACTTGCTTCTTATTCTTGCAAGAAAAAACATTTTTATCTTGCGAAAACATATTATTGGGCGAGAATTAAAATTGTGAAATGTGAAATGCTCTGGCTCGGCCGATTAAAATATATAAGACAACCCATAACCTTATTAGTTTAAGAATTTGTATATAAAAAAAATGTCACACTTTAAAAGCATACGGGAAGAACAAACATTGTTGAGAAGCCTGTTTGCTTTAGTATTGACAAAAAAACCGGCCAAGTGCGAGACGGACTCGCGCACGAAGGGTTCCGTACCATTATCTATAGAAACGAACAAAAAATTCACGTTTGTTTTATGGGAGCCCCCTTGAATATTTATTTTATTCTGTTTTTTAGTATTTGTTGTTAATAGCGGCAACAGAAATGCATAATCTGTGAAAATTTCAACTGTCCAACTATCACGGTTCATGAGATACAGCCTGGTGACAGACGGACGGACGGACAGCGAGTCTTAGTAATAGGGTTCCCGTTTTAACCCTTTGGTTACGAAACTCTAAAAATATAGAGGCGCGATTGACGCCCCGACGGGGGCCAAAAACAAATTTTAACTATAATATATTTGTTATATTGTGTAATTTAATTGAATTTATTGTAGGTAATAAACCTTTATATTACTCTGTGTTGGTAGTTTGATCTGTTTGTTATAACCTACAAAAAATAATTTACCTTACCTACTTTTACTTCTAAACTTGATATTACACAAGCTTTACAATGAGTTTTACCCTCGTTTTTCAATCATCAGGATACAGAGGTATTTTTCAGTACAAAAATGTATTAAAACGAGTTGGCGTGCGTGTAATGTTATGGTAAAGAAATTGTACGTACTTATGCCTGTTCACTAGGCGATACCTAAACAGTTGCGAGTCGCAGTAGTTTTAATATTTAGGCATTTCCTAGTGTTAGTGAAATCTGGCGTTAGCTTCGTAAAGTTAATTGAGCATATCTTTATTGTAAACTCGAGTTCGAGAATTAATATACGTATCGGAAAATTAATTAAAAAATGTCATTAATGCCTCTACTAAGGTTATCTAACTGTTGTATTGATCCTATCGCGATATTGATGCTTATTTTGTACGGCTTAAGAACTGTAATGGCATGGCTGAATTTTTGTAAAAAAATACATAAAAATTAGAATTCAAATGTAAATTCTGTTACAAGATTTGTACAAGAATATACCAATTTACAATTCAATGATTTTAATTTTTGATATTTTATACGTCTAGTCTTTGATTTACATATTAAGTTTACATGGTTAATCAAATTTAAATTATTCCCTACAACTGATGAAATAAAATTAGTAATGTGTTATACGTGGAAATCCGGCAATGTGATACTTTTATTTTTCGCGCTATTTTTAATACACAAGGTAAGTTTGTGGGTTATTTATGTTCTGTGTTATGAGCACTCATGTCAAGACTAGACTTCTGTCACGGATTCGCTTGCTCGCTCTCAGTCTTATTCATCGAGCTAGTTTAAACTAAGGAGCGCGAACTGCGGTAAATTTCCGCCATATTAGAATTTGATTGTTTATTTTGTTTGACACTTACTACGTACTTACTTGATCCTAATTCTAAAGCTAGCTTCCCACGGTCCGTGATATCGCGGACGGACGCGGACCAGCTCCCAAGAAACACCGTGGGAAGGGTCTCGTCCGTGGTAGCACAGGCGGTGCGCCGGTATTCGTCACTAGGCGATAACTTCAAAGGTGCGGTGAAAAAGTGCAAGAGAACATATCACGTTCTCTTTCACTTTGCATTTTGAAATGAAGCTATCAAAAGATCTGCACAGACCGACACGCACCGTGGGAAGAGCCCTGCGGCCTCAGTACGCCTGCCAAGATGTTTTCTCACAAGTCCCAAAAACATCTTGTCAACTTGCGTTCCCGTATCTTATTTGCTAACATGGCTTCCAAGATGTTTAAAATTAGACAGCCTGCTAAAATTTTCTCACAGTTTACGATCTTTCGTTCATTCGTTCATTGAAATGACAAATAGAGCGAGACGGAGCTTTACAAAGAAAAAAGATGCTGCATACACATCATAGAATATATAAGATTATTTATGCACAGATTAAAAATATCTTTGGGCATAGATTCTTTTTTATTATGCCGGAAGCTTTACGTATTATCATTTGGTCGGTGGTATTATGCTTAAAATTTATTTCTTGGGCACTATACTATTTTTATTTGCCATTGTTCGTTTTCGGAAGAATTTTGCATGTAGTCCGCTTGATATTGGCGAAGGATAGAGTAAAATAAGTATTATTTGTTATAATAGTGTATAAAATGCTATATTTATGTACTTCTTACAGCCTAATTATTTTCTCATCACCGGCCTTTGACCGTGAGAAATTTCTTTACGTTGACCTGTCAAATTCGTGTCTCTATGGTACATTTTGGTAACCCATGCTAGCACTTAAGATATAACATCTTATCCATACGTCAAACACGTTGTATTTAACTGTCAAACCCATTTTATATTTACGCCATGCTAGCAAATAAGACGTAACGATTTTGCCACAAAAATGACGTCACGATGCGTGAGAAAATGTCTTATCTTGGCAGGCGTACTGAGGCCGCTGTCTGTGTTCGTTGCCGTCTGTGGTCGTCCGGCTGTGCGTGATGATCCGTAGAATCGCGCACCGTAGGAAGCCAGCTTAAGATGGCGGATCTCATATAAACCATTATCGCCAACCTTCAAAAAAATCGCCGCAGAGCATTACGAAGAGTTAAGTTCTTAATTCTTATGTCAACTCTATCTACTCTGAGGTCTTATTTCATACGAGACAAACAGACAAAATCAACATATTCCGTGATAAAAGGTTTAGCCGCACAATTACTGACGTGCTGTTTCAGATTCTATATTTTTTTTATGCAATCGAAAAAGAATCCCTGCATTTATTTACTTACCATCAAACCCAGCCATAAATTATCAGTAGTACTTTGATAATCCTATCATAACGACTTTGTCGTATCACAGTGCAAAAACAATGAATTTCACGCCATGGACAAGAACTTACACTTGGTTTCCGAAGCGTACAATATGGCCAGGAACCTTTTCAACCAAGGTCGTGCCAACTACGTCAGTCTCAAGAGCAAGTCACTGCAGACGATAGATACGTTTCTGGACCTGGTGTACATCATGAATGAAGAGATGGCCAAGGAACTAAGGACTGCAGTGGTCAAGTTCTATAAGATCAAATATCTTCATGATTTCACGAATTATATTATTACAATGGAAGATGTAAGTTTCGTATCGCCTCATAAGTAGTTGTGTGTAGTGTATCCGAATTTCGTAATAAGTAATACTTTACCGTTTTTATGAGTATTGCGTATACAACTGAATGGTATACAAATTTGAACGAAATTGGAACTTGATTAAAAAAAAAACCCAACGCCTATTTTTACATCTTGTAATATTTCGAGTCCTCTGCGTAATTTTAAAGTTCTAATAAGTATGTAAATATTGGTATTCACCTCTACTCTAGTAGATGTAGTTTACGCTGATATAAACTCTGAAACTATGATAGGTATAACATGCTACATAAAAACTACCGTTTACGCACTTAAAACATTATTTCGGACTTCTGATACACCTTGTATAATCAAACAAACAAACAAGTGCTGACCTTAATGTGCAATGGACTAGCTAGGGATATCAGAGGTAGGTAATAAAAAAATCTTAAACGTCAAAGTATAGCGTGTCCCTATTAAAGACTACTTAGCATCAGTAGCAGCAACAGAAATGATCTGTTTACATAGGCACTCACTCACCCACTACCATACTAACTTTCAAAAGTCACCTGCATGTGAAGGAGACAATTGCTGATGAGGGCTACAGATTCATATACTATTTGATTAAATAGATGATAGACATAGTGGAGCACTGCCTCCTGGAGCCCGTTGAGAAGCTGGAGCAGATCCGCTCGCAGTTCCACGGCGTCATCAAGAACTTCCAAGACGTGAGGAACTTTGACTCCGTAAACAAATGCCACAAAGAGCTGCCCGATGAGGTGGCAGCTGCACATTGCTTGTTGCATCAGGCGGTTCTGTAAGTAACATGCTCTTGGCTGATTAAACTGTAGATAATCTAAACTTTGGTATCACGCTAAAACCTATTGGATCAGAATATACCTCTTCTTTACATGCTTGACAGAGTGGTCTTGGTCGTCAAAGTTTTTTGGCATACTTCTACGGAAGTAGATTAAAGATAGGTTAGTATGTTTCCTACTTCTTTAGTCTGCAGCGTAGGTATGGACCATATAACAAACATGTATGGACGTATTATTGCACTCAGAAAGTCAATTCACTACCCCTTTGAGGGATAGTTACAGCATGCATGGTGTAGAATTATCTTAATTTTAATTAGTTCTTATATACCTTTTGCTCGTATCAAAATAGATTCAACGAAACAATGCAGGAAAGCTTGGTGACAATAGTGGAAATTAAGACCCGCCAGCACGCCCAGGATATGAACTCGTCGCTGTATAGCGTAAAGAAATGCATCAACAATTTCGTGCCAAAGTTCTTCGAGCAGCTGATGCTTGACGCGTACACTGAGAAGTGCGGATACTTGCGGGTGGTCAATGCGTCTATAGCGGACCTGATCAAGGACAAGTGGAGGAGAAACGAGACTGTGTTCCCGGAGAAATGGAGCCCGCTAGTTCAACTGCTGAAAGATAAGTAAGTCAAATTCGTAAGTATTATGAAATAGATAAATATTGCCAGACTCATACTATAAACATCTATACAAATACATAAAATTGGAGTGTCTGTTTGTATACACGATACCTACAACGAAAATGCAATTTTTAAAAAAAATGTCTGTTTGTTCCGGGTAAACTTCCAAACGGCAGAACAGATTTCGATGGGACTTTCACTGGCAGATAGCTGATGTTCCAAGGCGTAACTTAGGCTACTTTTATTTTAGAAAAAGCATTAGGGTTCCGCGGGATGAACATAAAACCATTATTTCCGAGTAATCTCCCTAAAGTCGTCGCGGGCACAGCTAGCTAGTACTCAATAAAATTCAGATCCCAAACTAAGCAATGCTTGTACTAAGGGTAGATAATGAACTGAGGGGCGATCTCAGTAAGGGTGTAACTTTTGAAAAGACCATTTCCAAAATTTGCCGCTGGCGGAAATGGAACCCGCGACCATCCGGTTCAGTGAACCAAGCGGTCTACGCATAACCCACTAAAGACTAGCTAGATCAACCCGTCGCATCGTATGGTCTTCAGCTCCTTATCATGACACGGAATGGAAATAATGGACTGCCTCGTGGGCAAGAACGCCCGCCTTGAACGTAAGGGGGTGGAAGTTCAAATCCCGGGCCCGCACCTCTGAGATAATTTTCATGTGCGTATGTCATTTTCAACAATGATTACCACTTGCTGAACGGTGAAGGAAAACATCGTGAGGAAACCGGCACGTATATAGAAAGGCGTGTGAAGTACACCAACCCGCACTGGGCCAGCGTGGTGGACTATGGCCCAAATCTCCCTCGTATTGAGGGGGAATGTGCCCGGTATAATAGCAATAGGCTCGCCCCCTATTACATTGGGACCAAAATACATCGGCGAAGTGTGGGCGCACTACAGTGCACCTCTGCCTAACCCTTCGGGGAATACAGGCGTGATGATGTATTTATATATTTTTTTTACATAAGATTTAACTATCTAAATGTGAATCATAGCTGAGCTGTTTGCGACAACTGCATACTCATCCATCACATTGCGAAATAATTTAAGACGATACAAAGAGCTAAGTTTCGACAAATGGCCGTTTTTTTTTCGATCAAGTTATTAATTGAGTAGGGACATAGATAAATACTAGTAAAATTTAAGCTGATGCAAATTATTTAAAACTATATTCTGTAGGTTCTGTAGGTCGTATCTGGTAGGAGTACTTATATAAGAGTAGGTAGGTGGGCTGGGCAAGTAGCGCGTGTTATTTTCGAGCGATAAGTAGGTAAGTATGAATGTAATTGATGTGCTTTTTGTTTCAGAACGGAGCAGTCGAATAGGATATTACAAGAACCGTTATTTTTAACACTTTTTGCGGCTAATTTATCTTCACAGGATATTGTTAGAACTCTTTATTAAAATGTACCTACCTACCTACTTACGTATTTGATTTACCTGCTTTTAATCCAATCTGCCTGCATGTACATAGGTTATTCTCGTGGGCAACAATCTCTCCACAGGCACACAACACACAGTCTGACTGACTGTTTTTTTTTTTTTTTACGAAATGAGCGAAATGATGATATTTAATGGAATAAGATGAGGAATGGCTTCACCTGCGACTAGCGCGGGTATTTCGCCAATGTCAAGTAATTAATAGCAAGGACAAATTCAATAAATACACGTAGGTAATAAATAAAAATGAATGATGACAGTGTTATAGATGGCGGATCGACTGATATGATACTAACTACTTCCAGTTAACTAAGCCCGTTTTCACTGACACGAGGAGACTCCTTAATGGGATGTCGTAATATGAAGCAGTTGCCATATCGCGATGAGTTAATATATCAAAGGCAATGAGAATATCATTGATCAAAGGTTATATATATCGATGATATCAAAGGAACTTTTTCATCTTTAATGTATGCATCGAAATTGAAACCAAAGAGATTGAAACTATACTACAATTGACCTCCATGTCCGGTATTCAGTTTTTTGGAACGAAGTTCCTTACGGCAGGCTTGGAGGGAATAGGGATTTTGCTAGGCGACCGAACTGAAAAAAATGTGATAGTAAAACCGTAAGAAAAAATGCGTGGAAAAAAAACCGTTAAATGAGACGTCTCTTTATTTGTGTCGTTTGATGGATGGATGGATGGATGGATGGATGGATGGATGGATGGATGGATGGATGGATAGATTGATGGATGGATGGAACGAAGTCTGCGTGGACGAAGTCGCGGGTAGAAGCTGGTATTTTAAATGTCCTATCATATATGTCTACTTCTACCATTTAGTTTTTTTTTTACTTTTTAAAACAGTATGATATGCGCTCTATGCCATAGATTTCTACAAAGAGTATAGATTTCTCTTTAGTTAGTAATTGGTTGTCATTGTTTAAAAAAAGTCAAACGTCAAACGTGCGTTTGTTTCTGTGGTTTGTTTGTTGTGTTGTTAATTTGTGATCATGTTTTTATGATTTTCGTTGTTATTATAAAGCCAAACTCATTGAAAAATGACGAAAACAGTTCGTGTGTTACTACAAAATGGTCGTTCGCTCGACGAAACGGATCGAATGCCGGATAAAATAACCGTAACTAACCTAGATATTTTCATGTATGTTGTCGCTATTGTTGGTCATTTGGTTGACTTGGGGCTGGATATCAATGTGGCTGTAAGGTATTTCTTGGCGCAAAAGGTGTCGGAGTTCGGTTGGACGCTAGCTTTTATACTGGTGCCTGCTTTTGTGAACACCGCTGTGTCGATAAGAATGTGAGTTGTTTCATTTACTCAAATTGTATTGCAATTGATAAGAGTAAACTAAATTGGATAGTACAAACAATATTACTGTCATAAATAAAGACTTGGGTGACAGCAAAATCCCTATAGTTTTGTTTATTTCGTAACATTTTACTGGCTCACAAGAAACATTTATCTGGCAATTGAAATTTATGTGTTGTCTATTCATATTTCTCATAATATCATTCAAATTCCACCTCAAGTTTTTGAAGAGTACAATAACTTAGAAATTTAATTTAAAATGTAGGTATTCCCAGGACAAGCAGCAGGATTCCCTCTCGAACGAGATAACCAAACGCAAATGGCTTAGAATCTTCATATTGGTGCTGCAGATGGCACCTATACTGCGATTTGCGGATGCTCTCATGTAAGAAATAACTACCTATTTAATTATGTATAGTATTAGCAGCAAGCCTAGTATAGCCCATTGCCACTAGATAAATGTAACTCATTTCCATTTGATATCTGTCTAATAATTGGGGACGAGTGACTTAGTGCAACTTAATTCATGTTAAATGTCTTGTTATGGGGCACATGCTATACCTACCATAGAACAGTACCAAAAAGATTTAACTACCAATAGTTGAAGGTAGGTATGCAAAGGTTATGAAGGAGACCATAAAGGTGCTTGTGGGTAAGCACTTAAAATACGTGCAACCAATTTTAAGGCCATGTAATAGCTCATTTTTTTGTTTTGGTACATAAGCGCATAGATTTTAAGTCAGGATTTCAATCTTTATTAATATATACACAAATTATGTTTTGGTATGGTAAAAAAATTTGAACACACATCTTGATTACGCTGTGCATCTTGCAACAATGGGATGAAATAAAAATATTACTCTTTCAATCAAAAATTAATAAAACTCGGTCTAACTGCCCACAGCTATGCATTCAAGTCTCGTCAAGCTGAGCGCAACAAGGAGCCAGGTGCCCAACGGGAGTACTACCGGCTGATGCTGAAGGAGGACTCCGACGCGGCTCTACTCCGCGTGTTCGAGTGCTTCCTGGAGGCGGCGCCCCAGCAGGCGCTGCAGACTTGCCTGCTGCTACGAGGCGATAATCAATTCACTGGTAAGTTCATTGCACCAGCCTGAAACTATCGTAAATGTCAATGTATTTTAACTGCTTTTTTTCTGATAAATTGATTTTTTTTTTATTAAATAAAAGATGCTAATAGTGTACTTGTATAAGGACGCACAAATCGCGCTCTATACAGGGTGTTTCAAAAGTCCGAAATAATATGTGCCGATTTGCTTGAGTATCAGGTTATGGGTACTTATCCGAATGGTATAAAAATTTAATAGATATTCGATAATTATTTTTCATTTTATTTTCCGCCGCCAATTTTAAAATATCTCGAGTCCTATTGGTAGTCACCTCTCCTTGATGTAGTTTCAATTGGACTGTTAAATGTGGTTATGCTTGTGCCCTAAGGACACAACACGATACCTGTGACAAATACCCAAAGGTCTATGACTATAACTATGATAATTAAGGATAGTCTACCTTCACTTTGCATTTAATTGCTTTCAATATCGATTTTCAATATATTTTTTTAAGTACTGCCCCCTATGCTATACTCATCTTTTCTGTGGTATTGTCATTTGTCACTGTAAATGGAATAAAAATGTATAAATTTAATTGTAAATCCATAATTTGCGTAATGTCAAATTTTATTTCCCATTTTCTCCACAGTCCACCAGATCCTGTCGATAGCGTCCTCTGTGGTGGGCATGGGTTGGTGTCTGGCGGCGTACCAGCGCGCTGTGCGGTTCGCGCAGCAAGACAAGTCGAACATGACCTGGCCTGGGACTGCGCTGCAGACTATGTGGCATTTTCTCGTTACACGTGAGTTAACTACCAGATTTAAGTACAAAACTGCGCTAAAACCGCTTTTCAACTATCTGTCAGTGTGCTTAGCCATTTTGACCCAAATTATTTTGCACATATTTTAGTACTCAAGTATAATTGAAGTGGTATCTTAAACTAATGCAGTATTTCTTAGTTTTAAATAAAAATATTTGTGTCCAAATACACGCTTTAAACGAAAGTATTACGTTCGCAATTGTCATCCAATTATGACGCCCGAACTAATATCATGTAAGAAATATAAAACTAGTCGATTCATCAATAAACTCGATAACGCGCAAGAGGTATTTCCGATGACCTCATACTGCGACGTAGCAAATTCATTTGAAGGTTTCAAATTATAAATGATGTAACGATTTTCAAACACCTCTATGACTGTATCGATTAATAAATTTGTATTGTATTCCAGTGAGCCGAATCGCGTCGATATCAATAATCGCGTATCTGTACCCGCACTGGGCCGTCCTAGCGTGCTGCTTCCACATTTTCATCACAGCAATCCTGATACAACTCTTCGATCGTTCTCCATTCTGCTCGCACAACAAGCTCGCCGATATAGCCTTCTCTTTCGCACTGGGAGGCGTATACATATTCACGTATATATTGCCAGTTGAGGGTCGAACGAGGTATAGATTCGCTCTGTATTACTCAGTGTGTTTTGTACAGAATATTGTCTGTGGCTGCATATGGTATCTGTACGCCGATGACATGCGGGAGTCCATATTTTTTTATCCATTTTTAGCATTTACTGTTATCCCATTTCTTATAGGAATGATTGTTATGGTCGTGTACTATAGATTTTTCCACCCGAAAGTATATAAAGACTTTACAGTCTCCTTCAAAAGTGAACAGAATGAGGATAACTAGTATTTTGGTATTTATTGTATTAGAAAATAGATGCGATTATCTATTGTGTAAACTTAGATGAAGTTTTTATATCACTGTTTATGATATGTAAAATGTCAAACTGTGATTTTAGAATATCTCAAAAAATACAAACAATATTAAGCAATTCTCATAGGTTAAATATACTTTTTACAATGGAATTATTTTTTAAATAATATAAGTAATTATCTATGCTAAGGTCTGTTTAGGTAAACATATCGTTTGGTGCCGTCTGCCATGTGAGTGTGGCGAACCAGAAATGTGTTCATCTTAGCTAATACAGTACAATTCACTTTTGAAGTGAAGTTAGTGCATTGTCCATACATGAAACATTTTGGCGATTATAACCTGTATGTGGGACGATATAAAGTCCACATGCGCGTGCACACTCATGAAGGAAGTAATATTAGTCACATATAGGTACTATTGTTTAATCTTATGTTTTAATAAGGTAGGTAATAGTATTATATAATATGTACATTCTCCAAAAGACTGCAATTACAATAAGTATTATAAGATCTAATTAAATGTTATCCCCAAATTTATAGAATGTTGAATTCTTTTGTTTTGTAGCTGGTTTTTAGATATCATTGAAATTTCTATAAATATGGGGGTTGATAATAAAACATTTTATATTTCTGTACTTACCATTGTGAATCTGTTTATGTGAGTGCTTGCCAAACAAACTCAGTATTCTAATAAATAATTTTGATATTATATTGCAGTTTTAACTTTTATGGTGTTCCCAAGGCCATAGGGGTTACATGAAGACACTCTTGACTGCGCTATTATCATTTTTATTAATTTCAGTCCTAAATATATTACAGTCAAGTCGAATTTCAATTGTTATAGCTTTACAGTGACTTTTTGTTTGTTTAAAACAATTGCTTATAAAGGTATATTACCATATAAATGGCGCTCTTTCCCTCAATATCCTTAATCCGAACTTATTCCATTCACTCTGATTGATCCACAGCTCTATGGCTGACTCCAAGCAGGACATAACGGCAGCTCCCTTCCAGACTGTACTCGCTGGATCTATATCTTTTGGTGATGTCACTATTTCCAACTGCTCAGTCTTATATGTATATGGAATTTGTAAAGCTAAACGATTTTGTAGCCATAGATTCAATCCGTGAGCTTTAACACCTCCGCCTACGATTAAAATGTTACTATACATCTTTCGTTTCAACTCTTCATTTGGACATTGGTCAATGCTTTGCAGTATTGCAGCATCCAGAGCTAGTACTTGGCCGGGAGCTAAGGATACCACGTCACCGGGACCACCTTCTAAAGTGTCCACCACAATATCTTCATCTGGGTTTATTGTGGGCTGACTTTCATTTGTTGTTTCAAACTGTTGACTCTCATTTGCTGTTGGATCTGCAGTCTCACGCTTTCGACCTGTTTCTCTTAAAAACTCCGCATCAAAAGGGTCTTCTGGATCACTGGGCTGACGATTCTGGGTCTTAGTAGACTTGGCACCTGTGATTTTAAGTAAATCTGTGTAGAACATTGATAGGGGAGATATTATACATTCATCGCCAACTTGTAATGTGTATTTATTGACTTCATCGCCAGGATGGTCAACTAGGAATGTTTTCTCTTGCGGCCCGCACACATCGAGGTTTACATGACAGAAGTTTTCATACAAATTTCTCATTAGGATCACATCCCTCGGTACATTTTCATTCCAATGCTTATAAGGGAATGCACTCTTGTGAAACATCCAAGATAAAGCTTGGCAGACATCACCGGCTCCATAATCCATCCTCAACCGAGTAGTCTTGTGTGATATCCCATCTTCAACACATGAAATTGCCGTCTTCTGGTCTCCGATGTCCACTACACATGCTGAACCAATACCAGCTCCAAATGTAGCTCCCACACTCTCCTGAACTAGGAAACAGTCACCAAAACCCAAATCCTTCAATAATAATGACATTAAATACTTCAAATGACTTCTGGAATACAAATCTGGTATAAGTAAGACACATCTGTATTTTACTAATTCTATTAGGGGTATACCGAGTTTATATTCTATAATGGAACTCCATATTGTGTATAGATCATTTAAAACTGAAGATATAGATCCACCAACTTCAGAATGTATGTTAAAATCCCCTCTGCGGTAAGGAAAATGTATGTTGTAAGGTAGTTCAGGGTCTATATCGAGTACTAAGTCGCCGATGATGATGTCGCACTGAACTTGAGGCCAGGGTTCGCCGTCGTTGACACTTTCTGGGAGCGAGCGGCGGTTAAAGGCGGCGATTTGTTGTGGTGGAGTCGCGTACCGTCGTGCTCCGTTTGACTGAACACACGACTGTAACGTATGTGATATTTGCAACCTACATTCCTCCAGTTCAACGATCAGTTCCTTAGTTTTGGGTACACTGGGAGGTATGAATGAATCTCTGTATATTTTACCGCCTGGCCGCCGTTTTCTTGCAATGCAGTGCAGTTGTTTGACAGGTACAAGGTCGGATGCTCTTCCTATCCTCACGTACAATGATCCAGGATGTATAACGATGATTCTGTTCGACGGGAACTGCTGGAAAAGCTCTGGACCCGGCTCATAGCTTGGCATACTCATTTGAATAAAATTTACGAAGTTAGGTTTGGGGTACACATTTGTTCCCCTGATAGGAGTTTATTGGAATCGTTGTTCGTATGATTCATAAGTAAATTACTCACTATTATCAGTAATAGTATTTATATTAAAAAATATAACCTCAATTCAATAAATCCATAAACAAGATTGGATTTTTTAACTAGAGCTTTCGACGTTTAATCATAAAATAGCGGTATCGTTACTTAAAACGCTATTTAATGTCTAATTAACAAAGATGGAAGATATCCGATCACAAAGAACGAATGAGTATTTAGAGTACTAAAGAGCATCTTTCACATCTGTCAAATTCTCACCCATAATAAAATGTCATGTTGTGTCACACAAGTACCTATAGTTTATCAGAAAAAATAGAAAATAAACACATATCCCGAATTTTTTATTGAAAATATTTGATAGGTAAACGTGATAATGGTGTCGAGAAGTTTAACAGAGGTGTTTGTGTTGATGCGTAACAATGCTATCCACAGCAGACATATATTTGCGGAGCAGGCAAGTCACCACTTCCAGCTTGTTATTGATTATTACTTTTTGTGACTGTATTTGATTATTAAATGATGTAATTATGATTGTTAAGGGAGGGTCATGTTTATAATAGCATGTATGCTATTATAAACATGACTAAACTTTAGATATACAGATAAAATATATAGAAATTAAAGGAGTAATTCAAGCACAGTTATGGTATACCCAATAAGGATACCTTGTATGATATAATAATAAAAATTTAGCATAATTATATGAATTTTAGTACAGTGCCAGGACAGGTATTTGTGCTAATTATTTTCATCACATCAAATACACACTTACTCACTTAATACTTCAAGCTATACATGATTGAAACAATTAATTTTCTACTGTTATGGATAATTTTATGGTATGCATAGAACTTGACTTCTATACAATGTTATTTGCTTTTGTAACCTTAATAATAAAAGTAATATGGTCACATTTTGCATATATCTGGTGACACTATAGTTATGGAAACAGCATTCTGGACAGTATAAGGTTTAGATGAATAGATTACAATAGATATTGTCATACAGGACAATGCATCAGAGCGGGTTCGTCTCATGCGGACCAGCTCGCGCGACATGGAGGCCGGCATGGACATGCGCGCGGACTCCCACGCACCCCCACCCTGGACGGACGCCTTGGAAGAAGCTCATTACATTATTACTAGGTAACACCACACACTACGTCAGACTAGACATGACCTTCAGTAATGAAGATGCCGACTAAGAAGAAGAAGAACACCACAAAAATAGCCTAGCATGCAAATCAAGACCCTTCCGTCTTTTTTCAATAATTTTGTCAATCTAATAGGACGGAGTCATCAAGATTGACTCATAGTCAAAGTAAAAGTGTTTTTTTTTTGTGGCCAACAGTGGCAATTAAAAGTTATTATTGTTATAAAAATAAATTTTCGACTTATCAAGAGACTCAGCAGTCTTGCTATTTATTACATTCATTTTCGACAACGGTTTGGTACAGTTGTTAGAGTGTAGGCTACTGAGCTACTCGTTAGTTCCAGGTTTGTTTCCAGTCAGTGACAGATCTCGGAAATTGACTTTTATTACCATGGCATGGTCTGAGTGTGACTAGGTCCACCCCCTGTCCGTTGTATGGGTCCCATGGTCGAAGCATGTCTCAGACTGGTAAGTAGATGTTGTCTGGTGATATTGTTTTTACTTTATATTCATACCAATACCAGGTTGCGGACGAAGCTGTCTGAGTTGCAGTCTCGACATGAGAAACAGATCCGGCGTCCGGCGCTCGACGACTCCACGGAGCAGCAGCACATACAGCGACTGACCACAGAGATCGGGCGACACTTCACACACGCGCACACGCATCTTACAGCCATTAAGGCGCGAATACGGCACGGTAAGAAGACTAAAAAAGTTGTAAAGTCAATTTTAAAAAATCATATCTAACTAAGGCATATTTCAGTACTTAAATGTACCACAATGCCATTGCAAATCGATCGTCACTTTCGGTGGGTTAATCAATATTGCAGTTGTACAATATATTTTGTGTACAGTCAGTATCAAAAATATCTGGATGAGCAGATTGTTCAAAATTACTTAAACAAATAATAAAAGTTAAATCACATGTCAATGTCACATTTGGTGCTTTAGAATGCCCAGAGTACTCGTCAGCTGTCATTATGAATAGAATTTTATCCAGTTGAGACACAGACCGTCATTGCGTTGCGATAAAGTTTAATTTCCTTAGTATGATCATTTTGAACAATTTACTTGTCCCGACATATTTGATGCTACAACTAAAATCATTTTCAGGTAACAAGACAGAACAGAAACTAGCTACAAACGTAGTGTTGGCTCTCGTAACGATACTACAAGACTTGAGTGTCACATTCCGGACCGCGCAGTCCAACTACCTAAAGTCACTGACATCCAGGGAAGAAAGGTCGAACGCGTACTTCGAGCTACCAAACTTCGAAGAACTGAGCCTCGACGATGGCGAACTCCTTCCGGGTCTGTCGAACAACCAGACTGACTTACTATTCTCGCTACCCAGCACTTCGGGAACCCAGAAATTCGACGATGATCCCTATCAACGGCCGATGTTGAATCAGAAACAATTGCTGTTGATCCAAGAGGAAAACACGAAGGATGTGGCCGAAAGGGAGGAGGAAGTCAATAAGATTGTCCGCTCCATCGTCGATCTGAATGATATATTCAAAGACCTAGCGCATATGGTCACCGAACAGGGAACAGTTTTAGATAGAATAGATTACAACATCGAGCAAACGCAAGTCCAGGTACACGAGGGCTATAAGCAGTTGCAGAAAGCTGAAAGATATCAACGCAAGAATAGGAAAATGCACTGTATATTGATACTCGGAGTGACTATAATTGTGTCAGTTGTACTACTTATTATCATTAAAAGTTAGTGAATGAATACGATGATGGGAAGTATGCCTTATATTACGTAGTCGAAGCAGCAACCTGATTAGAAATTATTCCAAAAAAATCTAAATTTGTTATAGGACCCTTACAAATAGTACTTATAGGTACTTACTGTAATAGTATAGTTTCTTCAGTAGCTAAAACTGTTTAGTTTTAAAAATTTAGAACCAACTAAATATTCGAAAAGTACAGTCAGCAAAATAAGTAAGTAATTCGTTTCGTTGTTGTCTACACATTATATTATAGTACGAATTGATTATAATATCATCAATTCCACTTTCAAACAGCTCTAAAAGTTTATTTTATTGAATGTATATTGATATAATATTTATAAATTTATTTTAACCAGGATCTGAGTTATCCAATGCTGACTGTACTAACATAAAACGATCTATCTATGTATATTGTATATTGGTACCTATCATTTATCAGACGGTAGAGTAGTAGTTACAGAAATATCGGTTGTCTCATGATCCATTAAATAAATTATATTTAGTACACCACTGCCTACCCTATCTGGGACTATAGTCGTGATGATTCTGGGCCAACAGAGGGTTAAAATGGCCACTGAGAATTAAACATTTTAAATTCCTAATTATTTAGCAGATTTGTAGCAATTCTGCAAATTCTCTTAAACGCTGACGCATATCCGCGATTTATATTCGGTGTTGCTTAATGATAATTCAGATATGAATTCGCTTGGGAGGAATTGCTAAAAGTGGCCATTTTGAACTCCCGGGGTCTAATCACATATTCTAGTCTATTTCTTACTTAGGGTATTATTAAGTGTTTTAATGTATTATTTTAAGCTATTTAAAAATGTGAACCTAAATGAATTATTATTGTAAAGCCTAAGCAGATATTTTTTTAAATTTTGTTGTGCATTATAATCTTTACTAGTATCAGGTACTTTGTTAATGCATCATAACTTTCTATAAATTTGGATGACCATTTTTTTAGCTTTTTGACATAATCACGGCGCGGCGCGTTGAAGATTCATAATTTGGGGAATTATAATCTAAATTAGTTTTAAATTATTAGTTTTCTGCTTAGGTATATAATGTATGTAGCACTGTATATATTATGTATGAGTATGCGATGCGTGTGTGCCAATATTGCCAATGGGCGGCGTTTGAAAGAAAGTTATACCTTGAATGCAATGTATGGTTAGAATATCATATAAATCGTAAAAAATTAAAATTCCCGCCATATGATCATAATGTTCAATGGCCATACTTGCATACGATTGGTCAATTTAAAATAACAGTTAAAAGACCTGCGACGCTCTATGGCTGACCTGAATATTTGTACACTGGTGTGGTAGCTTGGGTAAAATATGTTTATTTTAATTGCAGAGAGGGAATTATGTAAGATACATGTATTTTCCCCATTGGATATACTTTTAAGGATCCCTCGTTTGGCTAGTACAAGCAATAATATAAGAATTTTATTTATTTTTAACCGACTTCAAAATAGGAGGCTGGTTTATTGTTTGTACAGGAACTTGACGGAATATATACACATCGTCTAGACAGGTGTCTTGTATAGCCTAAAACTAACCACTCTTAAATAATTGCAATAATGAAGTTAATTCATGTATTTTAGATACTTTTGTACATATAGAAGTAAATCTTGCGAGAATGCTAGATTTCATGCTGAAATTAAAAGATCTTGCGAAAAGCCTGTGGGTTCTCTCGCTTATTCGATGGACATATTATTGGGTTTAAGCCTTATCAAAGAGAAATCTTATAAAATATATTATTGTATTGTAAATTTTCCATTTTTTATGTAAGTAGTTAGCTATTCATGTTATTTATGGCGTAAAGTGAATGTAAATATTGTTAACTTATTATGAGATCAGTGATAATATAACGGAACATTTTAATTCTTAGTGTATTTTTATTAATTAGCTACCTACCAGCGTTTATATTATACCTTGTTAGGAAATTTCCTCAAACTAATGCTGAAGTACCAGGACAACAGAACATAGTAGATACCTATTTATTCATCCCTAGTCCCTACTTAACTGGTGATTCAATTCTAAGCTATTACTTAGCTATCTACCTAAGTTCTATCCATACATAGATACATCTTTCTTTAGTTGTTTTTACACTACTACAAAAACTCTTGTGAAAACCGTATATACAAGCACAAAGTCATATAATAATATATGTGTTATCTACAAGTCTTGAGGAAAAATATTATGGTAAAGGTTCTACTGAGAAAAACAAACAACATAACATTGAGGTAGGTTAATTAAGAAGCAAGAAAAGAAATAAAAACTTCAAATTCAATTGCACTAAAGAATTATAATTGTCAGTGATCTCTCATATACATACGCTTCGGTCCAACGACTTGCGGGCCTCGGGAGTGACGAGCCAAACGAAACAACACTTTAATTAGAAGTAGGTAAAGCATCAAATAAATTGTTGAAACAATAAGTGAGAATTTAGAAAGAAAGGTGACGCCTTATATTAATTAGCTTGACATAATTAGTTTAAAGTTAATAAGGCAATGAATAACACGAGATATTAATATACTATAATTTACTGTCAGGTATTTTGCCTATCACAGTCTTCATTTATTATTTTATTCTAGAAATGTTGAAGAATAACCCATACTCACAGCAATGCTAGAAAATTGAAGGCTTGTTATTTAGAGTAGCAAGGTGACAGGACCAGAGAAAGGAGGGAATGTGTCTTCATGATTTGAACAAGTAAATAACAAATTTACAAGCCTACAATGCTCTAAAATTGCAGTTACTTCCATTATTGGCATTAACCAACATTTCATCTAATTACTATCTATGAATAATGAAAAAAAAAACTCGTCAATCCCGAATTCCCATTAAAACACACATACAACACAAATTACAATGCAAAAATCAAGAATATTAATTATTAAATTTGTCAAACAATCACAAGTCCACTATGAGTCTCTGTGTTTATTGTAATATTCGTCTAGGTACTTCTTGTAGGCGGGTTGATTGGACCACAGGTAGGAGGCCTGCTGGTTGAGCGGGCTGTGAGTGTTGGGCTCTGCTAACAGGCTCTGGATGGACAGTAGCACTGTGCGAACATCGTACAATGCTGTCCATTTATCCTTTAATATATCTAAACATATTAACCCACACGTATCTACATTAGGATGGAAACACGGTGTGATAAACTTCACAATAGGCGGTGCATAAGGATATGAGTTAGGGAATTCCAGTGATAATTTGTACTTGTGGCCAGCATAGACCGTTTCTAGGGGCCCATTTATGGTGCCAATCCATTTAAATAGGTTCTCACTCTCCGGGAATGCTGATATACCCTTGTCAGTGCATCTCATCAGCTCCATAAGTTCTTTTTGCAGGCTGTAGGCAGAAAATTATCAGGTATAATGTATTGACTACTATGACAATGGTTCTGTACTTTAGCTAATTGTAGGAATGAAACAAGGTTACAAACATGAGGAATCTGTTGAAATAATATACATGTATTGGTCGACTTTTTGTGGATACACGTCACAGACCACTGAATACGGATTGAGTGTACTTGACGTCAATTTCCCGGTAACAATGTGAGTTACGCGACCGTTGGGGTCACTGAGTATTAAACACCTTAATGGGCAGAGCTTCACGTTATTTAAAATGCAAGTGTCAGTGAAGGTGAGTGTGTATAAATCTTACCAAGAATTGTGCGAGATAGTGTCTAACAGTAAGTACAACATTATTTCCACTCACCGTTTGCTTACAGCATGATTATCTTTTAACTTTATCGTATCCTCATTTTGTTTAGCTGGATTCGACGAGGATGCGTAATGTGGGTTAATATTTTGAGCCATAATACGACGAGCAAATACAAGATGCCTCCAGTCCAACCTGATTTCGATATTTTTCTGTTACACGAACACCACTTCCTGTTTAATTTGAAAAAGCTCAATTTTTATTGGATATTCTCTGTTCTTCGCACTTTTGACAATTGATTTTGTCTAACTGACAGCCAGCGGGAGAGAAATGTAATGGCGGCGAGGCGGCAACTGAGTTTAAAAGGTAATTATTGAATCTATGGTTAAACTAGGCACGTCATTAGTGATGTGCCAACCGAATACGCTTAAACCGAATCAATTCGGTTAGAGGGCAACTCGTATCAAACCGAGGTACAGCTCTCTAACCCGGGTTATGTTTTAACCGCAATCACGTCAACTCGTAATACGAGTCTCGTATCAGTTCGACTAGTTTCAGCGAGTACGAATGCGATGCGACGATGAATCCACCGGCGCGTACTGAACGGTCAGCCCGAATCATTTACGAACGGACCCGAGTTATAGATTGAAAGACTGATTTATAGATTGACTAAAATGTTTGACTAAGAAGTTTGTATTGTTGACTTTTTATTTTATTTTACTCGTACTGAATTGTTTCATAGCACATCTTATTTGTATTGTATTAGTAATTAATAACTCAAGTTTTAAGACTGATGATAATGTTGATTTTTTTGACGACTAGTTTTTTTTTCTGGTTTACTAGTTATGCTGTAATTGTTAAAAAAAAAACCCTAAACTGATTGTGATTAAAATGGTTGTAATTAAAATTTTAACAACTTAATAATTTTTGTATGATTATTAAAGTTAATTATCTATGCAGTTGACTATTCTTTACGTGACCCTACCCGAATTGAAATCGTAAACCGTACCTATCTTAAAACGGTTTAGAATGGATTACGATGAATTCGAATGGATTACGTCACACAGTAGTGGCTGATTCGGTTAGCTAGATTCGGTTTGCAACTCGGTTTGAGCAATATTTTGATTCGGTTTAACCGGTTTGAAAAAAATACGGTTTGACCCATCTCTACACGTCATGATATCGACTAATTTAGAGGGATATCGGACGGATTTTTTCAAATTAGTGACTTTATAATTTTAATGGAAGACTCCATTAAAATAATTATTCCTTGTTATTCAATAATTAAAAGTGAAATATTTTCACCTCTTTCGTCTATCTGATCTGAGCTAGGTAGTATTTCTAACCATTTTAAATTGGAAATTAGTTCAACTTTTATTTATGCATCGGATATTTTGGATATATTTCGAAGAAATCAAAAAAATATAAATGCATATATAAATACCTACTAATAATGACGTAAACAAATGTGAAATCTAAATAGTAAATTGGGCCATTACGTACTTAAATATTTTCAATATGATATATTAGAATTTATGATCAGTTGTGTAATAATAATGCTCTATAAAACACATTTACTTTCACTTTCTTTGTGCATTAGAGCGTGAAATTGAAAATCAGTGACGGGATTATTTAATAGAAAACGAAACCCAAAGCTTACTTGTCTATATAAAATGGTGAAGTCAATAATTACGTTCAGTTCTGATTAAAATTTTGAGGGGAAATATTATTGTTTGGTGAGCAAAATGAGTACTAAAGTGAGTATAGATTTATTTTATTATTGTGATATAGATTTACATACACTAAATGTTTAATAAGGTGTCCTATTTTATTACTCACATACTACTTTTCCTGCGTTGCGTATCTACTCGTGTGTATCGGCCATAACTACACAGACGCCTGCCTTTTAATCCCGCAGGCTGCCGCGTTCGTGTTATTGCTGTAGACGACCCAATTATTTTTTTGGCCATTCAGTCATTCAATAATTGTCTATCAGTTTGTCTTTCATTCATATCATACAATTTGTTTTCTGATTCTGTTCTGCTGTCATTTAAGACGTAAATAAAAACGTGAAGGTCTTTATTTTTCATTTTAAATCTAAATTATTCATAATTAACTACAAAATGCCGTGCACTGTATATTTGGATAATATTGCCGTAAATGATATCGACGGCATAGACGTGTCATCATTGAAACGCAATATTTCGCAAAAACATGGTGTACCAATCGAAGATTTGTTTGCTACGATCAACGGGAGGCCTGTCCCCGACGACTACGACATCACAACCATTGACAGTGCTGTAAGATTATGCACCAAACTCATCGGAGGGAAAGGTGGATTTGGATCTATGCTACGGGCGATCGGCGCGCAAATTGAGAAAACTACGAACCGTGAAGCCTGTCGAGACCTCTCGGGCCGGAGATTGCGCGACATTAACGAAGAAAAAAGGCTTAGAAAGTGGTTAGAAGGGCAAGAGGAGCGCGAACGAGAGGCTATTGAACGCAAACAGAAAAAAATTGAGAGGCTTATAGCAGAGCCGAAGATCGCTGTTAACTTGACTGCCGACTACGAGAAAGGTCGCCAAGAGCTGCCGGAACGCGTCAGCTCGGCTGTAGAGGCTGGTTGGCAGGCAGCCGGGTCATCTAACAGCTTAAAACGAAAGGTAGAAGACGTGAAACCTAAGGCAAAGAAATCCAAGTTGTGGATAGATGCTGACTTATCGGAGTGTTCGTCGCTAAGTGATGAAGAGGAGGATGAGAAGGCCAGTCCAGGGCCGGTGGTGTCCACTGACAGTGGCAATGAGTCTGATAAGGCTTCAGAAGTGGTAAAATGATAATTGTGTTTGTATTGGTGAATATAATATTGATTTGTATCTAGAGGACTGTAACTTATAATTAAATAAGTTGTAATTGTATTTTTAAGCTGATAATAATTGAATTATGAGTAGATACTGTGGTTCTACAGTAATGTATAAAATTCTGTAAAATTGTATAATGTTTACTGAAATAACTATATCAAGTAGCTACAAATAATATTTCTTGTATTTTTATTACTATGTTGACCTTAAGAACTGTGTATGTCTCCCATAACAATAGAAAATGAATTGTTTTATTTGATCAGTTTTAACAACAAATGATGTACATCATATACAATATGTAGGTGTACATTAAAAGATAAATTTTAACTATCAATTACTTATTTACTGTTACCAAAATGACCACCTTGTAAACAATTGTGAATATAATAAAAATATAAACAACTCGTAATTAATATTTTGTTATAAATTTCTTTAACTATAAATTTATACTGGGCAATTCCCTAAAAGAGTCTGAATTAAGGCAGGGTCAGATGCCAATTCCATGCTGCATTTTTTATCTTACAAATAAATATCACACACTCAGATTAGCTACAAAAAAGGTAATGCATGAAAATATTCTAATCTAAAACTGTATCCAGGTCGGTAGATTTGTATGCGTATGATCGTACTTATACGAAAAGGCAGAAGGGGACAGGCATTAATACCTACTATGGTATACCTATTTATATTGTATAGGTACATAGACTTAGTGTTATTGTTTTATGTAGGTACTAATCAGTTGACACCGACCTCGCCGGCGAGGTCGAGGAACCCCCTCTTCTGCTCGTAGTTGCATCTTTGCACCTAGGAGCGCAGTCATTACCTCTCCTCTCACGGCAACTGCCCAAGCCGAGGTCCCAACTGCCAACTGCCCCATATGGCGCCCTTGAGCTAGTTGCCCTCCTCTTCCGCCCTTAAGGTTTTGGTTAGAGTCGCACGCTGCACTCGCCACTCCCCCGGTGAAGCTGTAAAGGCCAACAGCGTAGGCAAATAAAAAAAAAAGAAGAAAAAATCTGTTATTGGTGATTATTAATACAATAGTAGAGAAAGGGAACCACCACTCACCCTCGGAATTGTTTAGAATCCCAAATTATAAATCAAATAAATTTGATCGGTAATAGAGGAAACCAACAAGACCGAACTCCCTGTCAGTCGAGAGTCAGTATGTCATAAGTCGTGGGCCCTAACTATGAGCAATCCTCCGCAGAACAATCGAATCTAAAAAATAATTCGACTCGTGTTTCCGCAATATTACGCCTGATTCCATCAATTATTGGTGATTATAAAAAACGTTTTGCAGAATACATTGTGGACGGTATTGTGGCTGTTGTCACTGCTAGCTCTAACAACCGCCAGGCCGCAGGAGTTTGATGACGAAGATAATCATGATCATGCCGAAGATAGGAAAGGTAAGATTTTTTTATTTTCACCGTTGTTACCGATGGGGCATCAAATGTAGCCAAACGGCATCGCGGTAGGCCCAAGAAAACATGGCGAGACGAGTTGGACTTACATAAGGGAAACTGGTTTGTACAAGGATGGCGTCGAGAGTAGTGGAGGAAGAAAAGAGCGGTCTTTACCTAGCAATGACACACGAATGATTTACAATGCATGGGCTGACGGAAAAAAAATTGAGCGCCTGATAAAATTATCTAAGCAATTCATAGTTCTACAAGCTATTGCAAAGGTAATTGTTAGGAGCGTACGATACGATCAATCATCAGTCCGTGGTTATTGTACTTACCGCTGTAGCCGCTGTTGGAATAGATGCTCATATTGAAATAATCTATTTGGTTATTCTTTCCTCGAACTATATATACACACACTTTGTTATCAATAGGCAGATAATGTGATCATGTGACAAGTAAAAAATGTTTGTTTGCAGAAGAACCGGCTCGCGTACAAATAAAGGTGTACCGCGGCCCCACGAAGCATGATGGATACGCCCCGTGGGGATTCTGGGTCAAGCAGCCCTCCGATGAACAATAACAACGATTATATCTTCTCCATATCTACTTTTATCCATTCGTGAAATATAACAGTATTATTATAAAATAATTTAGATACGTTTCAATATTTTTTAGTAAGAATTTAGCAGTAAGTAACTAATAGGTATCTACTTTTTGTATTTGGTGAACCAAAGATTAACTGATAGTTTATAAAAATATATTTACGGATTACGGGTTTCTTATTTTTATATAAATTATGTTTTAAATAAATAGGAATATAAAGTATTATAGATTCTGTCATTTTATTACCTACTATTTACCTACTATGTGATACTATTTTTAATCACCAATGTGATGATAAGTTATGATCTCTTTTTCATCCGAGATTAGCACCAGCACGTTAAAAGTGGGACGTTAAAAGTAATAGCTGCTAATAGTAATAGCAATGATGTTATTAAACTCAATTATAAGACTATTGATCAACCCTTATCTACAAACCATGGTTTTTGATAAATGAGTTAATAAAATTCCCATCAAAAACTCGTAATAATTGATTGCTACTAATGGATCAAGCACTTTAGATTGTAATGTACCTACAGAACATATAATGATATTAATAAACCATTATTTTTATAATTGGTCGCTATTTTTTTTTAAATACCATTGTTACCATAATAATGGTATTTATTACCTATTTATCGATGGGAATGTAGAAACGAAAAAGAAATACTGTAATATATTTCCCATGTTGCTCTATATATACTTGTAGTTTTTCTCGTTGCTTTCACATGTATTGTGTCACCTATTAAATTAATACGAACAATGATTACAATGTTTTATTTTATTTTTATTTATTTATTAGGGCCTACCAATAGTTGATACATGTTTTGATATTCACACATTATAGTTGACTAGCGGCCCGTCCCGGCTTCGCACGGGTGGACATTTTTTTAAACATTTTGAGATAAATAGATATAGCCTATATACCTCAGTGATAATGTAGCTTTCTAACGGCAAAATATTTTTTGAAATCGGTCCAGTAGTTTTTAAGTTTATTCGTTACATACAAAAATACAAATCTTTCCTCTACAAAAAATACAAATATTAGTATGATAACAATACTGCACAACCACAACAGGTAAACAGGTAACTTTTATAATATTATGATATAAAATAATGATGAACTAAATAGATAAATTATTGGTCTCGCTTCGCTCCGAGACCAATCATTCATCTATGGATGAAATCTATACTAATATTATAAAGAGGAAAGATTTGTATTTAACGAATAAACTCAAAAACTACTGGTCCGATTACAAAAAATATTTTACCGTTAGAAAGCTACATTATCACTGAGTAACATAGGCTATCTTAGAAACCCGTGCGAAGCCGGGACGGGCTGCTAGTAGTATATAAAAAAACAAATTTAAATTAATATTGGCAATATTAATAGGAAGGAATAGAACATATTAATTTAAAGTGTCAATATGGGCGGCCTTATCACTAAAAGTAATCTCTACCAGGAAGGAAATTATTTTAGTACATACCTACCTATTAAAACTGTGAAACATACGTGTCGTGTATTGCATAATCGACATAATACCGGTGGGTAGGTATAATGTTTACATACCCGCGCTAGAGCCCGCTCTTGCATGTTTTAGCAACAATCACGTTACATTGAAAACACAGCGAACGTTACTCTACATAGAGCCTACAATTATACCACCATCACGCATGTATTCCTCGAAGGTGTGGGCAGATGTTCTGCAGTAGGTATCTTTATCCACATTTCACTGGTAATATGAGGTTCCGTTATAGGGTGAGCCTTTTGCTGTTCTACCGGGTACCTACTGGGTATCTTCCTAACTCTTTATTGCTTAGAGTAGGTATCTATAAAACAATATAAATATCGCCAAACTACACATATTCATCGTATGATCCCAAATTCTGCAATGCTTTTACTATAGGTATCTTACAATGGACTGGGGGCGATCCCAGTTACACCCAGAATGGGGCTAGTTCTAAAATACGCCCCTGACGGAAATCGGCGTAGTGAGTCGAGCGGCCTACGGTCAAAGTACTGGGCCAAGCACTCGTATTCATTGTTTAAATAATGGCCATGTTGGCACACAACACTGGCAATAATGGAAAAATTCTGCAGCTGTTCGTCATATACAAAAAAAAGAATAGGCATTTGCAAAGAGAAAATATCACAGTAAAATGAAATGTTACCTCCATGGAGATATTATAACGGAGATGGCATTCCGATTCGAGCCCGCAGTGTGGTAAATTTTTCTGATTTGTCTTAATCTACTTTCTGGTTTTCCCATATAGTTGCCGTATACTACAGGTACATGAGATAACAACAATGGCGGAAAAATCGCCGCAGAGCAATACGAAGAGTGGAGTCATTATCGGTACTCGTACTAGATACTCTATGGTTATCTCTATCTCGATGTGTAAGATATTTTATTTTATCTGTGTAGGTCCTAAACCTATCAAATCCACTGATCAAACCCAAACAAGCACTGATATACGTCGACATTGGCAGAATCACATTGGGCCTGACTCAATGGAAAGAGGTATTAACACAAAAAAAATGCACTGCTATGACTACCAAATGACTACGTTATAATTAGTATTTAGTATAGTTTAGATATTCTGGGTTCATCTGCCATCTTTATCACTGTCATTATCCATTTTTATTTATAATGTGTATTTATTGAATTTGTCCTTGCTATAATTACTCGACATTGCCATAAATACCGCATATCGCAGGTGCAGGCATTCCTCATCTTATTCCATCAAAATATCATCATTTCACTCATTTCGTAAAAAAAGAAGAAGAAGTAGTATAGTTTAATAGTGATTTGTGGTTATAATCAAATCTTAGATGTAGTACGTAGTCGGTTTATTCCTGTTATTGATGATAAGTTGCATTTCATCTCGACAAATGTATTAAAATAGACAGAGAAAATATGTTTACATGTGAGTCCAACCATGTATTATATCTACTTATATTTAGGCGTCTTTACATTTCAGTTACAAAAATGGACATCCCCAATTTCATTGTATGGCACCAGAAACTAGGTAAGAATTAATTACAATTGAGAGCACTAAAATATTGCTGTAATTCTTACTAAATCATGCACATGACCATCATCTTTATCAGGTTTATCACGCGTTTATAATGTTTAATTATTGAATTTGCTCTTGCTATTAATTACCAGCCACTACCTGAATTACCCGATACCCGTAAGTGTAGCCATTCCTCATCTTTTTCCTTAAAATTCACCATTTCATTTATTACGTAAAAAATAAGAAGAAGACGACTTAGAGAATAGCATATGAAGGTATCATATTAGTGTAGTTTTGATTGATGCAATAATCACTTATAAGATAGGTATATATTTCTTGCGTGCTTCGTAAACATACGGTGAGATTTTTAGGAGCGATCATAATAAATAACCTGCGTTTCCATCAACCAATAATTATGTGCCTTCTACTTATATCGCGTTATCCTTATCAAAATATTGGGAAAGGGTCCTCATGGCTTATCTATCTGTAGGTATCGACAAGGCGTCACGCCGCGTGTGGCAGTTTGAATACGATAATCGTATCACGCGGACGTCGTCTGTGTGATTTCAAACGTCCCAAGCTTGTATCAAGTTATGCTATATTTGAAATCATGTTACGGATAATAATTAATTTTGTAAAATCTTTTGGTGAGTACCTTATGCTTCGAGTTCAGTTTCCGTATGCACTGCCTATGCCGTAGGCGATTAAAGGCGTGAAGATTTCGCTTTTGTTTATCTAGGACTTAAATCACCTGGTTCTGATAAGTTGTCTCATCGATATTGTTTTCTCATATTTACGCGAATACTATACATTGAAATAAAACTATTTTACGGATTTTATCGCGTTTATTTACTATTTGATTTTCCCGACCTTTCGGCTGCTTTACAGCAACCATGGTCACGGGGGGACTGAGGTGTTAGACGTCCTGATGTCATAGTTAATAACTGGGTACCCTCATATTTAGTTGTTGTTTGCGATCCGATCCACGCAGAAAGTGCTCACAGTGTCTTGAGGTCTTGCAATGGTACGCTTGGTTTTGTATTTAATCATATTAATTACTGGATCCCAAGTTGATTAACTATGACATCAGGAAGTCTAACACCTCAGTCCCCCCGTGACCATGGTTGCTGTAAAGCAGCCGAAAGGTCGGGAAAATCAAATAGTAAATAAACGCGATAGAATCCGTAAAATAGTTTTATTTCAATTGTCTCATCGAATTTATATCACCTATGTGATGCACCATTCTACGCTCCATTACTTAAAGCTTTACGCTCTAGTAGCGTGAGCAAGAAGACGGTAAAGCTAAAGTGGTATTGGGCCGATGGCACGAAGGGGCCAGCATTACGGCAATTTGGTCATTTTAGCGGGTAAAACGTGACCACAAAAGGCCCAAGAGAGGATCCTTTGGAGTTGAGAGGGGAGGCCTTTGCCCGGCAGTGGGACATTCAACTGACTAATTTAAAAGAAGTAACGGGAACACGGTGAGTGAAGTGAAAATACTTATTCGGTGTCCTTTGTTCGACTGGATGTTATATCATCATCATTGGTAATACAGCCGATTGTGACAAGAGAAAATGTGACATAATGACATAAGTATGTCGACTTTTTCTCGTATAAATTACGAAAGTGCGAGATTGACTCAGTCTTGACACGTGAACAGTTTATTCGACATTTCATTTTTAAAAAGTTTTTTGTGGTTTCATTTAATTAACCGACTTCATTTTTTGAATACTACTCGTATATTTAAGGTCGTCGCAAGAGCCGCGTCCTGCTGGTTCCGCTGGTGGTGCTTTCGACCCTCATCTGGAGCTCGTGGTGGTGGGTGTCGGAGCTGGCCGGCGAGGCGCTGCGGGTGCCGCCGCCGCCCCACCAGAACCTCGACTATCTGAGGCGAAACAGGAGCTTGGCACATTATATGGATAACATGTAAGGGTGTCAATTATGTATACCTACATTTTAATTGACTATGCGATTCTATCCTTTGATCATGGTCGTGGTGGTCTTGTCGTTTTAATAGGATAAATTCTATCTTTATGCACAGAGTACCTACATTTTGAAAATAGCCAAGCTAATTCGCTTGCTCTCGCGGGTGCAGGGTGTTGTTTTATACGTAATTATGTTTTATATAATAAATGAATCAACCGACCATAGGGACTGTACTTCTCCTCCGGTAAAGCGGTAAAGCTGTAAAGGCCACCTCACGGCCAACAGCGTAGTCCATTCAAAAAGACTGTACTTCTATGGATGCAAGTGATCGAGAAGGTCATCATTAAATAGGAATATGTAGGTAGTAGAGTGTTGTAAAATAAAATGTTGTTATTGCAGTCAACTCCTAATCGAGCCGTCGTCAACTCCGTGTACCCACCAGCAGGAAGTACCCGTTGTTATTATGGTGACGAGCTCGCCCTCGCGACATCAGCAGCGGGAGGCCATCCGCCGCACCTGGGCGAGCCACCAGCCCACATACTTCGTGCTGGGGCAGCACGGCAGCGACCCCGAGGAGTGGCTGGTGAGGTGTTGCCACCTTCCACTATTGCTACAGTTATTCTAGATCCTAGATAATCGTACCCTTGTGCGTGTTGACTTAGAACACATTTCGTTAACTAGTAATTTAGCAATATAGTAATATACTAGCAATATAATAGAACTAGGCAGTGGTAGCCTCGCGGGCAAGAACGGCCCGCATTGAACCTAAGGGGTGCAAGTTCAAATCCCAGGCCCGCACCTCTGAGATAATTTTCATGTGCGAATGTCATTTTCAACAATGATTACCACTTGCTGAACGGTGAAGGAAAACATCGTGAGGAAACCTGCACTTCCGTAGAAAGGCGTGTGAAGTTCACCAACCCGCACTGGGCCAGCGTGGTGGACTATGGCCCAAATCTCCCTCGTATTGAGGGGGTGTGCCCGGTTTAATAGAAATAGGCTCGCCCCCTATATTTTATTACATTGGGACCAAAATACATCGGCGAAGTGTGGCTGCACTACAGTGCACCTCGCCCTACCCCTTCGGGGAATACAGGCGTGATGATGTATGTAGTAATATGGGTTTTCTAGCTTTTCTTTAGAAAATGTGATAAGCTAAAAATAACTTAGTATTGTTTTTATTATTATTGTTAACGTGTTTTACCTAAAATTCGGCGCAACTAAAATCATATGATACTTTTAAACTCTGTATGTTCTAAATACTAATACGGCGGAAGGGACAACCAACTTACTGAAAAAAACAATTAGCGATATTCTGTCTCTATAAAATGATTTCATAATGCTTAGTGTACATATGGAAGGTTTGTAGGTTCGTTATAACCATTTTGAATCACATTGTGAGAAGTTCTCTGAATCTGAAACATACAGATTGTACCTACTATCGTAGGTAAATATCGGTAGTTGCGTTGAATTGTTTTCCCACATCGTTGTTCAGTAATAATACAATATTAATAATACCATCGAGCCAGCATTCTCAAAAGCGGTAGACAGGCGTACTACAGTTCATCCTATTACCATAATTGAGCATACTCCCTCTATATTCGACAGGGATTTAAGACATAGTCCACTACGCTGGCTCATTGTGGGTTGGTGAACTTAACACGTCCTTCGATTTACGTGCTCGTTTACTGAAAATCTGTTTACCTTCGCCACTAATACGTTGGGACCAAAAATACTTTGATGAAGTGTAAGAGTGCTGCAGTACACCCATGTCTGCCCTTCCAAGGAATACGGGCGTGATGATGGTGATTAGTCATTTTGTTTACAAGCACTAACCACTTACCCTCCCTCCAGGCAGATAACTACATAGAGGCTAAGCAGTACAGTGACCTGGTGGTGTTCGACTTTCTCGACCACTACCAGAACCTGACCTTGAAGGTGGCGCTGATGATGCAGTGGACCCTCGCCAGGTGTCCCAACGCACACTTCATGATGAAGACCGATGACGATGTCATGATCAACCCCTGGACTCTGGAGACAGTAGTGAAGGACAATTCTGGTGCCAAGATTCTAGGTAAGACCGAGGTCTCGCACCAGCTTGGTATGTCCGTGAAAAAATATTAAATTAGAAGTAGAACAATCAATCTGATATAATAAAATCTCTTTTTTTTGTTAATGCTAGAAATTGGCAAGTGTTATCTGACATTAAATATTTTATTCTAATAGAGAATTATGTGCTTTTCAGGTTACAAGTTCAGGGATACGTCTCTCCACCGGGACGAGTACAACAAGTGGTACTTGCCGCGCTGGCTGTGTCCCCAGGACTCCATCCCGGAGTATCTTACCGGACCCGCTTATCTTATTGGAGGTGAGACAACAATACGCACCAATACTATTTTCTTTTTAAAAGAATATTTTGCCGGATCTTTTTAGTGGAAGACAGGCTTTCTGAAGCCAATGCATACCTATTATGACTTGACTATTCACAATTACTCTAGACCAGTGATGGGCAAAGCACAGCCAGCTCCGGCCCGCGAATGCATTTAATCCGGCCCGCCGACGGTCCTTCGACATGAATAGTGTAATATATAGCGATAATTATAGTATCCGGTGGTAGTATACATTTTTTTCTTGGGCACTTGCCCCCATGGGCCTATACAGAACAAATGATTTGACTTTGACTATATTTTAACATTTGTGCAAGTGTGTAATGCTGTAATGTTTTTATATGATTAAAAGTTTCAACACAAAATGCAAATTGCATTTTTGCTATAATTATGGCCCTGCTCTGAAATTTCTTAAACTTATGTTTGCCCACGACTGCTCTAGACTAATATTTATTAGAATGATCTATAAAAATAGATTTGATAACCATAGTTTAATTTATTGAAGAAATATATGATATTAATATGGCGAATTACATAATTGTATCCCTTTTTCAGGCGAATACCTTCAGAGAATCTTGAAAACAGCTAACAAAGTACCCCTAGTCAACATAGAAGATGTGTACTTTACATATCTGGTCGCGAAGAAAACCCTCCGTATCACACTGACTCATGACTCGCGACTGAGTCCTTACAAGCCCTGGTTGCCCCTCAAATGTGCCTACTGGACCCTGGCGTCCGTTCATAGCTTGGCTCCTGAAGAGATGCTGACTGCCTGGGCGAAGATCGAAGCTATTAGAAGAGAAAACAGAACCAATAATGTTTGCACTTTTTTCAATAGATATTTGTCGAGCGATTTATTATTGTATTGAAGAAATACAGGATTAGAATAACAAACATTGGAAATAGCAGCTCAGGCATTGTATATCCATATGTCTGTATGCAGTAAAGGTCGAGAGCCTAGTGGTTAGACGGGTTGTCTTCGTAATCAAGAGTTTCCGGATTCGATCCCCCTATTGATGTGAATTGTGAAGTTGCTCCTAACATAAGTATTTGGCAGAGGGGATGAAGGGACTATATCTACTCGTGGTAAATAAGGTCTGAGCGTCGCCTTTTTGAAAAATTTACTGTTTTTTTCACGATGATAATAAGATAGTTTACTATTTGAGTTTGAGTCAAGTGGGTGTTGACGCGTTGCCATCGCAACCACAATTAAACAATAAGCGATAAGTATGGTAGAATTAACGGAGGGCAATCTACTATGGGAAAAATTTTAATAACTTATTCCAGGGGAGCGTCGATATATACCCATGCGGACCCCAGCGCCACTGTGGAAGGTTTTTTAACTATTATTAAATGCATTTCGACGGACACTCTTTCAATACACACATGACACTCCTTTAATTCTACCCTATACAGCAATAGGTTACAAACGCCTGAAATTGTCACAATACAATTTTATTTGTGAATGGCTTTCAAATGACGTTACCCGAAAGGCCCTAGTTTATCTCTATAAAGTAAGTAATAGGCGATATTTTTGCGAAATGTGATCTCAAGATTTAGTATAGTTTTATATTTTTGTACTTAAAAATAAACAATAAAAGTATTATGGAAATATTTGTGCTCAGATGTCCCAATCACTCAAATATATATCCTTAAGCCCTCCGCACAATGGAGCGTCGACGCTCGCGCGTAAAATTTTTTGACGTATCAATTTTTTTTACTAAATGAGTGAAATTATGAAATTTAATGGAATAAGATAAGGAATGGCTTCACCTGCGACTAGCGCGGGTATTTCGCCAATGTCAAGTAATTAATAGCAAGGACAAATTCAATAAATACACATTTTAAATAAAAATGGATGATGACAGTGATAAAGATGGCGGATGAAACCATACCAGAATATACTGTATTGACTCGTAAAAGCTTCATTCAGTAAATATCACTGACAGTGCGAGCGAATTTTGACGCGTGGGGGCGTAGCTTTTACCACAGAAAGTCAATCTTTATGATAATATTTCTTTATGAATATTTTGACGACCCGCTTTTGACGCCCCAGTGTGCGCGGGGCTTTATACATACCTCCTGACATATCTCTGTCCTCATGCATATTTTGTTTTGAGGCTCTTAACGTACGGAATAGACGTGCGCCAAGATAAAACTTCTATCACGGATTATGTCGTAGCAGGGCTAGCTAGGGGGGGGGGGGGGCATAATCATAATCATAATGTCCTACCTTAAAAATACCAAAAACTAAGATAAATGATTATAATTAAATTGTTTGTTCATAGTTTGAGATAAAAAAAAAGTTTTTACTTCCGCCCTACCTGAACCAATGCTGCCCTACCTCAAATTCGACTCTAGGTACAGCCCTGTGTCGTAGCAAGTCGCGTTCTTAAAGTTCACACTCCCGTATTCATTCAAACGAGAGAAGAAGAGCGTTGCAACACTTAAAAAAATGTCCCGATGTTTGTTAACAGCGCCGCGACGCCTGTTATGAAATTTTCACCATGCATTTAAAAGAGCGCCGCGATGCCTGTTAAAAGAGCGTCGCAGCGCCTGTTAAAAGAGCGTCGCAGCGCCTGTTATGAAAATACCACGATGCTTGTTAAGAGCGCCGCGACGCCTGTTATGATAATACCACGATGCCTGTTAAGAGCGCCGTGACGCCTGATAAAAGAGCGTCGCAGCGCCTGTAAAAATATCACCATGCGTTTAAAAAAGCGTTGCGACGACTGTCAAAAGAGCGTCGCGAAGGCTTTTAAAAGAGCGTCGGGCCCCCTGTTGAAAATGTTGTAACGCCTGTTATAAGATTTTTATAATACCTAAGTGTCACAATAGTGTTATAATAGGCGTCGCATTGTTTTTATAAGAGTCCAATCCATAGTTATCTGTGATGGAAGTGAGAGCCGAGTGCTGCGGTCACGGCCAGATGCATGATGTGCGCGGGCGCAGGTGCGCCGCTGATAAGAGTTTATAGCGCATCGCTCGTTTTGTTGTAACTTGTTAGCATTTATTTTTACTGCATTCACACGACCCAGGGACGGAGTTGCCGATCTACAAATATTAGGCTAATGTCTATCCAACGGCGCGTACGTGCCCTCGCACGTTAAAACTTGGCTACCACTACTTCTCAAAGGTAGTTTTTTTACTTATGTTCTTATTCAATACGGCAACTATACATTATTAGTTATGTATTACTTGGTATGCATTGACTCGCGAATTGTTATTTTTAACCGACTTCCAGAAGGAGGAGGTTCTCAATTCGATTGGTATTTTTCTTACTACAAATTCCCATGAGTGGGTAATACACTTTTGGGTGACAATGTAGATAACTGCAGTTTTCTTTATTTAATCTTAATAAGAGTAAATCTAGTGGGTTCGTAAGAGTTTGATAAAATCTACTAGATAATACAAAAGCAGGCGAAACCATGCGCAAGTCCGCAAATTTGCAGATAGTTATAACAATGTCATTGTAAGTAGTTTGTTAGTGGATTTAAATTTGGAATGTTTTCGTCGCCAAATATCAGATTTTATTTTCAAGTTCGTCCCTGAGACTTCAAACAAAGAATCATCGCGCGCAATGGATCGGAACGCCATATAAACGTCGCGGCCGGAGCTCCACCACATCCCACTCCCACCATGGACGCCAAGCTGCTGGTGATCACGCTCTATATCCTGGCTGTCATGATGGCAGAACCTATCGCTGCTGGTAAGTACTTCATTATACTGTTTTATTGTTTACATGAATGCCTAGTTCTGAGTTTCCAGGCAAGACCTGACGTCAGTGATAGCTGGGACCAACAGCTTAACAAAAAGAAAGCTGGACTAGTCTTACCCAGTTATAAATGCCATTAGAGGCGGCATCAAGTTACTTACCACCACGCTGATCAAGGGCAAGATGCCGAACTTCTAAAGTCTCTTCATAAAACCGTTGGAAGTATTACTTTAAGGTTTATAAACGCTTAGCAATATTAGATACAATATACATCACGCCTGTGTTCCCCAAATAGGTAGGCATAGGTGCACTGCAGTGCACCCACACTTAACCGATGTATTTTGATCCCAATGTAATACGGGGTGAGCCTATTGTTTATATTAGATAAATAACAAAAAAAACAGCAGTGGTAGCCGAGTGGTCGAACGCACGCCTTGCAAATCAAAGTGTGCAGGTTCAAACCCCGGCTCGCACCTCTGGGTTTATGTGCGAATCTCATTTTCATCCGAGATTACTACTTGCTATGAAACGGTGAAGGAAAACATCGTGAGGAAACCTGCACGTCTATAGAAAGGCGCGTGAAGTTCACCAACTCGCACTGGGCCAGCGTGGTGGACTATAGCCCAAAAATCTCTCTCGTATTGAGGGAGAATGTACCCGGTATAATGGCAATAGGCTTACCCCCTATTACATTGGGACCAAAATACATCGGCGAAGTGTGGGCGCACTACAGTGCACCTCTGCCTACCCCTTCGGGGAATACAGGCGTGATGATGTATTAACAAAAAATAATAATTTTATTAGGAATGTTAGATATGATTACTTTTAGAGTGCTTTCCAAATAAAAATCAGAGATTATTTTAGATTTTTTTTACAATGCAAACCGTCCATCTGCCAATAACCTCGACGAACTGGGACTCAAATGCATTCCTGGGCGCACAGTCATTAAAATCACTAGCAAAGAAGTAAAAAAGAATCCAGACGATGAAGATTATTCGGACGAAAATGGCTTGCAAACCGATACCAGAAGAAAACATATGAACGTGCAAACTAAGGATGAATACTGTAGGATATGTGTGTGCTCCGTGGACGGCAGGAATGAGTATTGCAGTAACAGACCAGCGGCGAACGTTAACGAGTGTCTGCTGATGATACAACACGTGAACCGATTCCAAAAGAATCAACCTTTTGACCATGAGAAGAGTTTGTCGAATAGGATCAGAAGAGGTTTGTTAGGCTCGCAGGTGCAGATGGAAGTGAAATCATACAAGTTTAATCAAACCATTTACTAGGTAGGGTATCTACATTCAGAACCTATCGACGATATTTGGTCAATTAAATTCGCGTCTACTAAGTCGCATGCAACATAGAGCCTAGCTATAAAAAACTAAACCTACGTTTCGAAACTTAAGTAGGTAGTTAATTAGCATAAAAAGTAAGCAGAGAAGTACTAAAACAAATAATTGTGGATGTATTATTAAGTTAATTTCCATCATCGTCTTTAGAATCTTTGTGATCGTAGTCATAGGTATCTCTCTCTAAATTCTCGCCAACTTTGAAACACAGATTACATATGGAACAACGACGAGATCCCCTACGACTCGAAGGCCGCCTGCCGGCGCGGCCACTCCTACTACAGTAACAGCATCAGCGCCAACGACACCGATATCGACGTGGGCACTGACATCGAGTCTCTGCTAGACTACGCAAACACAGGCATCTGTTTCTATTGCGTGTGCTCAGTGCACGGCCGAGATGTGGGCTGTATCAGCCGCAACCCGTGGTTCTGCGAGTACTACAGGTTCCTCAGAACTCCCGGTGCCGGCAGAGATATGTACAGAAACCTGTTTGAACAAGACAGACCTACGTACTTTAGGCTGCTGTCGCATAGATTACGGAGGACTATGGATGACGGCATTTTTGATTTCATTGATAGTGGTAGGTGCTGGTTGATGGGTATAGCTTTCTCTATGTCTTTGTGGGTTTTTCAAGGTAATATTGCTAGTGTTGCTATTATTGTGAAGTGATAGTGATGTGACTTGTGAATTGAACAGTACGTAACGTGACACAATTGTATAAAACAGCAACTTTTAAAACAATTAGTCAAGAAAGACAAATGGAGGATTGAGAAGAATTATGAAATTAAGAAAAAATTATAACCTATAATGAAATAAATAGAAAACGAAATTATATTTTAAATTTAATAACGCGTCGCCATAATGCAAGCCAATCTTGCTCAACTACCCTCAAAATTCAAGTCCCCGCTTCCCACCTACCCTTATAAGTTTATTGTAATATTCCAAATTGTAAGCTAAAGATTGGTTGCAGGTGGCGACGCGTTATGCTGCGGTCATCAGGACGGCCACCGGAGACAGATACACAACTCGGTGAAGAACAAGCTGAGATTATTGAAGAAGAAGTTGCCGAAGGAGAACTTGCTGGGAGGAGGCCCGAGAGGAGACTACGAGGACTTTATTGTTAATAATGATTAGAAGATACAGATAGTAATATGCTAAATTAAAACACAAGATGAATTGAGCTATACGGAAAAGAATTGTGACTTGAATAACATATAAGTAGATGACATGAACACTGTTTTGGAACTGAGAGTCAAAAATATAGTTATCAAAAGTTATTGCTAATCGTTTTGCATTGACGATAAGTGTCAGTGATACAGTGTTGTTTTTTTTTATAATTTTATACTTTTCTACGATGTGTGATTAAACAGTTTTTTGTTTTAATGAAATTTGAATTGTTATTTAAGACTTCACTTCGCTTGACATTAACGTAAACGCACTTTGCAACTGCACGATTTGCTTCCATCTGCACCGAACAGCACATCCAATGCACAATTTAACTTAACTTAATATTTAAGTTGTAATATAAATTTAAGAATTTCAAAATATAATGGTAAGTAACATTATAATTATTCTTGAAAATTCCAACTTTTCTTTAATCAAATTTTAAAGTATTTAAACGTAAACACATCCCGAACCATAATATGAGTATTAAACATATAATTTAATATTACTATCTTCGTACTAACAAGTTTATTTTTTCAGTGGGTAATGGTGTGGATAAAAGGAAATGCGTGCCGTTCGTCTCTCAGTACACGGACTGTACCGACGGTGAGTTACACTTGATTCCGGCTCATGTCATAGGCGTGTCGTCTACTAGCAATAGCTACAATCCATATATCGTGACAATTGTTGTGTCGAGTCCTATTTACTGTTTGTCTGTCGTTTTTCTGACTTTCGTGACGCCGCCACGATTTATCAACTATCGATTTTGATAAAACTCCCCAGCAGTAAACAGAGACCTAACCACTACCTCTTTTTATTTTGTTCTGAGTAAACTGTTCGAAACTAAAAGTTATATTAAGAACATGCTGCAAGGTGGTGGTAAAGGGGCAGTCAAGGCTGTGATAACATTATTTTTGTCCCAATTTAAAGCTTTTGAAGTTGTTTTTGTTTCCAGAGAATGTGTGCTCTGGCTGCACCAAGTGCACGTGCACTGCGGAGGGTCAGTGGAGCTGTGACAGCGTCCAGGAGTGTGACGAGGAGGACCGTAACGATATGGAGTATGATGTCAACGACGACCTCATCGAGAACGCGTTGAAGACGGTCGAAATGGGTATGATCTTATATTACGTAGGTACGAGTATAGTGCGCCCATATTTTCAGTGTCCAGTAACAGATAACCAGCTTCACTTGTCTTCAAAACTTTGAAACCCTTGCAGGTTACCTCACGAGTTGTTACTTATCGTTCACCAAAACCTTAGATTCGCATGTTTTGAACCTGCATATCATGTTTCTAATTTTTGGTATCGCTGCATCTTTAAGCCCAGAACTAACATAATGTTGGAGAAAAAAAAGTTTATTATTGAACCCAATTTGGTAATTCAAACTAATATAAACTGTAACTAACAGCACTACACATATCACTGCCTTGCTTATACGAAGACGGAAATATACTTAAAGAAGTTCCGACAGAACTGGCACTATTTAATTGTTGTCTGTGTAAACAATAAATTTAATTTACAGAAATGAAAAACAAAAGAATAAGAGAAGCTAAATCGTCCTATAACCCCCTGGTGCCGACTCCGATGAAGAAATCAGACCGGGATCTTCTGTTAGGTAACTATGCAAAAGCAGTTTCGTTTGGGGGTTTGCTTATAATAATAAATATCACCAGGAACTAAGCAACACTTGCATACAATCGATGACAATGGGGATGCTCTCACACACACAAACCAGAAAAAGTAATTTACACGTTTTTACTGAAAAATTTCATTGTGGGTGTTTTGTAGAAGATTTTTCAGGCGATATTGACTAATTATAACGTAGAGTTTATGTTAGGACTGACAAATAACTTTATTTTCACTTATTATTTCAGGGTACCTGATTGCCATACCTCAAGAAACGCACTGATACGCACTCTATTTATTTTAAATACAGCACTTACAGCACAAATCTCTTTTTTTAATACTATTCTAAGATAAATAAAGGTGAGTGTGGTAATATTTAACTACAATACATATAAATATATAAACGCGATGTCATATTTACAGAAAACTACAAGATTTACGACCCGATGGAAGAGATTATAGCTTCGTTACGTCAGAAAAGGTCTATTAAGGAGAATAAAGTCACTGAAACTAACGATACTGTAAAATTTTTTGGTGTTGTAGATGAGCTCAATGAAGGTAATTATTATATAATACTAGATGATTTGAAAAAATAACCTAATTTCATTTATATTAAGACCGTTGAATAAATTGAAGAAATGACAACGTGAAGTAGTCTAGTAGATATTTCTGTAATGTATTCTTTATTTTCACAGATACCCTTAAAAACTCAAATGTATCAGGAACGTTGCAAGCTCAAAGAATCGAAAGTGTAAACTTACCAAACCTATCCCGACGTACCGGAGTCCTCGACAACACTAACACGTCCCTACAGATTGAATTCAGTGAGCCTCACAGGTTCAATCATATTACGGACAATAATATCGATGTGACAGGTCACATTGACGCCACATTTGACGAAACTCGTGAAAAGTTGAATTCAATAAGTAATAACACACAGGAAACAAAAGATAAAGAACTGTCCAAGTTGGTTGTTAACGAACTAAAGAAAAGTAGTGAAATAATTGGAGACGCAGCTGCCCCGGTGATATCAAATATCACGTTTACTCCTGAAAATGATACTTTCTCAGCGATGGCGTTCATTGCTGGTAATCTATTGAACAAACTTTGGAATATCGAAAAAGATGCAGGTGGAACGTCTATAGAAACTGAAGTAATTAAACATGAAAAAATTGCTAATTTGTTAGATCTATTCAAGGAACCGCTCACATTGAAACAAGAAACATTCTTAAAAAATGCTTTAGCACAGCTATCTAGTGCTATAGACAAGAATAAAGATAATATCAAGAATATGTCCTTTTGTGAAAATATTGAAGAGGCTAAGAAATTTTTAGAGGAAACGAGCAAATCGAGTGAAGATAACTTGACAGATGAGAAAAAGGAACGTAAAGGTTGTAAGAATGGAGAGAAAAAGGAGGAAGAGGGCCACATTAAGACAGAGGACGCTATTTCAAAAGTACATAATGTTATGGCGCTTATTCAGAAATTTGATAGCATACAGAAACAAATTAGCGGTCTCGAAATAAATTCTGAGACAGATTCTAAGAAAGAAGAAAAAGCGTATTCATCAACTCTTAAACAATATTCCAGAAATAACGTTTTAACAAACGATGAAGGGAAATCCCTTAATAAATTTCAAACTCTTTTAGGAAAAATAACTGGAATATTGTATCCGAAACATGCACCAAATAAACAAAGCAATATGAATAACGGAAACAAAGAGAATATTAAAAATAAGTTAAAGATGATGTATGATATCGACCCAAATAATATAAATGTTACATCAAAAGATAAAATAATTTTTGACTACCTCAGTCATATCGAGGCAAATCCTGAATGTTTACTTAAAACTAACAATCGCCAATCGAAAACAAGAACTCTTGCAAATATCGAAGGAAACATACTTCTCAACCTATCAGAGTTCTTTAAAATCAAATCCTTCTCTGATTTGGTTAAGCTGTTGGAACCGAAACCATCACAAGTGGTTCATAGAAGTATCACTACAACTGAAAAGATCGTTCAATCAACTACTGAAACTGAAAAAGTCGCCACTAATATCTCACCAGTGCCTCACAAAGAGTCGTCAAAGCTAGAGACAACAAAAGACAAACTTAAAGCACATTTAAAAACAATTTTAGAAGATTTAATCGAAATACAACATGCTAGAGGTGTGAATACCAAAAATATTAGTTTAGTAGATGCTTTGCCTTGCATTTATAATATTTTGAATGCTGACAAAGAAATACCTTTCAATAAAACTAAAACTATAGACCCGGCTGATAAAGTTGCCGTTATATTTAACGAACTGAAGGCTGATTTAAAAACAGTACAGACCCGTAGAAACGATATTATTGTAGGGCCTCGTCCAAAATCTGCTATTGTGTGGGAGCGTACAATCAAAGCTTTAAACAAAAATACCAAACCTAAATCAAGAAGAACTCTTGGTTCAAAGACACGAAAATCTTTTGAAGAGATTAAAAGAATTACTGAAACAATTGAATCTGCCGGTTCAAATACATATAAGACTTATGCGCTACTAGTCGACGTGCCCGCAGCAGACAAACTAGTTCTATTGAGAACTTTAGAGGCCGATGTAAGGACATACATTAAAGCATTGGAAGAAATCAAATTGTCTATCGATCAATTAAATAAACTGCCCACAGACAAACAGTTAGAATTGATAGAGTTCATAGGTAATTCAGCGACGCATATAAATTTGGATGACAAGGTTGTTAACAATTTAAATAAACCAAAACAGAGAAGGTACTTGGTGGCCGGAATGAATTCTAGCAGAGATGCAATGAGAAATAATATAATGAAACAGACTGTTAAAGATGATGAGATTAATAAAAGCAATAACAATATGAGGTTATCTAGAGACCTTATCATAAATCAACTTATCAAAAATCGTATACAACTGTACATGAGGGTAAAACAAGCTAAAGGTCTTAGCTTAGATGACGATATGAATTATAACATAGCTCAAAAGATATTGATATTTTTGGAGAGTGGCAATTATCAGCTCGCGAGGGAACTGTATAAAGTATTTGTCACACGGAATACGAATCTGAGTAATGATGATCGTAGTTCAAATAATAGATTTTATAATGGTTAGTATAATTGTACGATTGCGCATTTATTATTATCGGTGTAGACCTTTAAAACACTGTTACTGTTCGCAGTTTCTCCTCTTCTGAAGCTCAAAGAAGAACTGACACCCATGTCCATGCAGCTGAAACGGCCGTTAATCCAGTTTCAAGAACAGAAGACACCGGAGAACCCGCTGAAGTGGTTGAACCAGGATAATCTAATTAAACAACTCTTAAACATAAGGAATATGAGTGGATAGACAAACATGTTTAAATATTTTATACTTTGTAATAAATGTTTTGTAAGAAGTATTTTTTCCATTTATCGCAATCTTCAACGAGTGAAGGTTTTGGCGTATAGCCACCCCAGTAAATAAAGGAAACAAGGGGGTGATCATCCCAAGTAATTTCTTCTGCGATACTATTAACTAAACAATTTATTTGCAAGCCATGAGCCACCTGTTTTATTTTATTTTATTATGTAGCTGCTAGTAGGTACATTGATCTGTTGACTTGATTGATACGTTTCTCTCTCTCGGCCTTTGTCATGTCGTCTTCTTCTTTTTTCGGAGTTGGTCTGACAAATGATAGTTTATAAAGAATGGCGTCTCAATGTATTTTATTGTACTTCTCTTAATTTCTCTGTACTATGTTATGTCTGTTATCCCCAAATTTATAGATCCTTTTTTTATTTTATTACGTAATTGATCCAAAAGGTTATGTTTTTAAATTAAAACCGGTTAAATAAAATAAAACCGTTATAACCTCAATGCTATCGTATAATACTGAAGAAGTCTTGTAATTTGATTGTAAGCGAAATAGAATTTCTATAATTTTGGGGTACAGCATTTAATAATCAACCAATCGAACAGGTTTGATAAATGTGGTTAGTTTTGGAGTTACAGAGCTGGTCTTCTGTATTGATTTGGTTACTGCTGTAAGTCCTGAAAAATACAAAAATATATAATGACTAATATAATGAGTATTGGTTTTAAATTTTAGAACAGGCCTGCTAATTACGGGAGAATAAAAGTGATTATAATGATCAATGTATCATTAGTTAATTACCCCGTGGCCACAGCTGAGAGCGGCGCGACTTGCGACGCGGCAAGCGGTGAGCGGCGAAAACAAATGGTAGACGACATATGAAGTATGCCACAGCTACCGGCGGCGATGTGATCTGAGACCGCGGAGAGACGCGCGCGAAACGCGGCGGCGTCGGGCTGCGCGGTGCGCGAGTGAAACAAATGTACTAGCGAGTATCGAGGTGGCTACAGCTCAGAGCGACGCGCGTGGCGTTATCGGTAGACGTATTCGGCAGTTTATTCACTTGTTTCAAGGCAATACCGTGTCACTTTTGATAGCTAAAAGTTTTCTAAATACGTCCACCGCTGACGCCGCCGCGGTCGCAACTAGCCGAGCTGTGGCATACCACCGCAAATTGCGCCGTCGGTCGCGCCTCCCGTCGCGACGCAAATCGCGCCGCTCTGTGGCGGGGCCCTTAGGAATTATTTATTCGTCTTTAGACCATCCTGTCAGTTACTCAGCTAGCATCAAGACCAGACTTACATCACGATTTACATACATTATGTCATATCGATTTGATCTCTCACATTCATAAACTAATACATACCTTTAGCACTAACACTTTTTGTATTACCCTTCTGTTTTGTCGTTTTATTAGCATGTGCTAAATTGATATTCTTCTTTTTCTTTGCGTCGATCTTTCCGTCGACTTTACCTCTTAAATATTTAGGTATTATATTCTTCATGCGGGCTCTGAATCCATTCGTGTCTAGCATCGATCTTTTTCTTCTCGGTTTTATATTTAAATTCTTCTGCCATCTTTTCATAGTCTCCTCATATTCGTTGTACCTCTTTTGTGCTAGTTCACTCATCTTCTTTCTTGCAATCTTCTTAACGATTTCTGCTTTTGGTACGCGTTTATTCATAAGCTCAACAATATCCTTCTTAGAACCTCTCAATAGATTTCGTATTTGTTTTAAAAAAGATTTCTTCTGTCTCTCTCCTCTTAAAATTACAGTATCATCTTTTACTACATTGGTAGGTATTATAATTTTTCTGGACAAACGAGTACTCGGCATTTTTGACATTTTATTGTTCATTTGCAATAACATTGTTATTTTATTATTTATAGCTCTCAGGCTCCTGGATATTTTTTCTGCGATATTTGCTTCCATATGTCTAAATACTGGTATCACTCTTCGACTATGAGCAAAGTCTATTAACACTAGAGCATCTTTTACTTTATTAATATCTTGAACAAGAACAAAATGTAGTAGCTTCATGGTATATAACTTTTCGAATGGTGAACTATTTTCAACATCTATAGCAAGTTTTTGCCATTTTTTTCCGACACTTAGTAGATCATTTGTTAAGTTATATGAAGAGTCATGAGCTCTCAGACCTATAGCTGAAAAATCATCTATGTAATACTGTTTTATAACTCTGTTCACTATTTTTTTTGCTGTCTCAGATAAATAATCTAAAGATTTAGATTTAGGCAACTCTTTATCTATAATATTCATAATTTTAATTATATTATCTTTTGGCGAAGTGCTATGTCGATAAATGGACCAGTATCGTCTTAAATCTCTAAATCTGTTTAATCTTATTTCATTTAGCTTCATGCCTGGAATGCCATCCTTGCTTACGTAATGTTTCATAGCGCGGATGAGAGTTTTTAGATCATCTCGGAATTCAGCTGCCCTTTTATATTTCTGTATACCAACTATATCCCGTAGTACTTGGTATATATCTAGTTTTAGTTTGTTTATGTACTTTTCCAGCATATCTGGGTTAGTTCTTCTCATGTCAGCTGCCCACGTAGACGTGTTTTTTAAAACTTGTTGATTATTTACTTCATCAGGAGTTTTATTATGTTCAACTGTTACATTTTTGGCATACATTTTCACGAAATGAATTAACTTCCCTTTGACAGTTTGTAAATCTTGTAGTTCTCTATGCATATCACTTATTAGGTCAGATAATGAAGTTAAAATACTATTATTCATATGACACTTATGTTCAGTAGAATTAGTGAAGGTCGGCTGAGTAGTCACGTTGACTGTCTCAGTAATATTACCAGCGTATGATGCCTCTCTTTTCATTATGTTAACTGCATCATATTCTATGATATCATTTGTGTTTTCAAACGGAGAATTCATGCCACTGGTGCCTTTATACACGTCCATGTTATCTGTGAAAACGTTGAAGGTTTTAATAATTTAGAGAAGCATAAGTAAAGTATATTGCTGTTATAATATGAATTTAGGTTAGGTCTAATTTACGTCACTATATTCATTTATAAATATTACCTGTAACATTTTTAATATTTGTGCTGGCTTTCTTAGCAGAATCCAACAAGTCAATTACCACTTTACTAGCTTCATTCTTCGGCTCTTCTATTCCGTCATCTAGGCCTTCAAATAACCTCATGATATTTGGAATGAAATCTGTTATATTGCGACTTTCTATCGATCTATTATCATCGTCAAGGAGCATGTAATCTACGTCATAGTTAGTATCGTTCTGTACGAGATCTATCGGCGGTTTTCTTCGCACGTAATTTTTGTTATCAATACCAATGTTGTTCAGAACTTCATCGAATGCTAAATTGTCGGAGTCGGTAATAATTTGTGTTTCTGTAGTTGCTTCTGTCGTCTGGACTCCTACAAAATTATAAAAAAAACATGAGCTGAGCTGACATAATAATAGTTATTTGTTAGGTATCTTATTTATTAGTTAGGTATCCAATACTTTGGATACCTAACTACATATGTTTCCAATACTAAATATATCATATTTCTTTCATTTCAATTGAATAACTTGATAAAGGTGACTCATCTAACGTCATGTATTTAGTGATTAAGATAAATTCTCAAATAACCCACCCATTTCCGTAGTTGTCATGTTTTCATTAATATCCGTGTCACCTACAGTTGTGGTAGTATCATCTATATTAGCAGTATCTTCTAGTTCAGCGGTAGTATTTCCATGGTCATGTATATGCTCGTGATCAGGCTTGTCGCCGTACCACCACTCTGAGAGCTCTTCAAAAGTGATCCGATTAGTTGACGAATTCAGGGGATCTTCGGTCGCTGAACGTTTGGACTTAGTTGCTCTTTCCTCTGTAACAGCAGGAAGCATTATATAGAAGAATAGCAAACATTAAGAACTACCCTCGTCTTCATTTTTATCTCATCTCTATGTCCTCTACATGCTTCTGAGAAAGAAAAAAAATGTTAAACAAAATAGTAATACTATAAGGTTTCCTTTTTTTCGTTTCTTGTACGGAACCCTACAGATAAAGTTTATTTTAAAAAGTAATTAAGACGTAACCTAAAGGCTCCGGGATTGATTCCCAACCTAGTCATTATACTTTTGACGTATCGTGAGCCTACTCATATCTCAAGAGCTAGAAGGTCTTACGTAAGTACTACTAGTACTTGAAAACGCACGTTATACGAAAGTGGGTACTAACTAAATAGATCTACGTTACCTGGTCGATCATCCCTGTTTATCAAGTTCGCCATAGCCATAACCAGTACTCTGTGGTCTACGCTGATGGTTTTCTCGACTCGACAGATCTGCACATCACTGCAGTTCCAATTGCCTTCCGCATTGCAATCACAGGTCGTGCAACCGAGGCAGATGTTCTCTGCAATTTTCATTTTAAAAGTTAGATTAATTATCAAAATGTTACTGAAAGAAGACATTATGAAGAGCAGATTTATATTACAAAGAATGATCGTAGGAAATAAGGTATTGATGATATCATTAAGATGCTATCGTGAGTGATGGAGACAGTAGAATGAAACGGTGAAGATATTGGTGATAATAATTAACAAGAATAAGATGCTGAAGATGGTGATGGAGATGTTGAAGAAAATGATGATCATAAGGATGTTGCTGATGATAATAATGATGTTTACCCTTGGTGCAATCAGTGTAGCGGGATATGTAAGGAATGCATTCTTTATCCGTTGCTTCTGAAGCTGCAATTAAATACATTAAGCAAATATTAGGTGTTAATTCTTCAAATAATTATTTAATATCTTTCCTAACTTCTTAAAATAGTAATTTCAAATACTGTCAATTATAATTCCTCACCCTTCTCAACTAAATCAAACAATGCCTCATCCACATCATATTTAGTTTTTAAATCTTCGTATTCCCTTTCTCCCCTTATGCCTGGCGTTTCAAGGTTCTCATTCCATTGCAGTATTTCATCAGCCAACGGGTAGTATTCGCACCGAGCCGCTTCCATTTTAAAGCAATGCTCCCAGTAACACATCTGACAGTCCTCCGATGTTTGGGAGGCATTCGTTGTTTTGGAGAAGCGGAAACTCTGGGAGATGGTTGCTGGAAAAATAACTGTTTTATTTTCACACCCATATAATAATAAATTTGTTCAGTAGTTAGTATATATTTACACAAACATTTCAAATTATTTAGGTATCAAATTATATTTCTACAAATAAATGCATGTAATTAATACTTAACAAAAATAATGAATTTAACATTTTGACAATAAATCGCTTCAAGACAAGCTTGATGTCACGTTAATGCACTTAAAGTGCGTATTCTTTTAAAACTTTCGTATCCCACACATTTAAGCTCATTTAAGTTGATATGTATTATTTCATGATGAGGTATTTGGACTCAAACAGTTCAATACAGAACACTGAGAGAATCAGAGTGAAAATACAAATACATACAATATCATAGAATAATTACTCATAGAAAGATAGTCTTCATACAAGCGCTCTGTCAAAATTGAAGCACTAAACCGGTTCACACAGGCGTGCCGATTACGTGCTTACGCCCGGCGACACGCACACATACACTTGTGTAATGTTGCCAGTGAAGGTCCAGTTTTCCGAAAGTGGGGTAATGACTCGGCCGCTGAAAACCATTTGTTTTTGGCAATCATGCATAAATAGCTATGTGTGGTAAAGTGTGGATATGGTAATGTAATGTTGTTATAATACGGGAATGTTTATTTTTATGAAACGAATAAAATAAAACAACAACACGTAAAAATATATATATTTTAATTATTGTATACAATTATGAATTTTTATACTGTGTAACTAAAGTAAACCAATCAAGTCAACAAATATTTCTAATCGAATAGTCTTCATATTTTGAAAAAGAAAAAAATAATTATTAAAAAATAATCAGTTTAGAAACCTATAAAATATCGTTCGTATAGATATCGTATAGATATCGTTAAATCACACAAACACCTACATTAAAGAACAACAACAGTAAGTAACAGTAGCAAATGTTTTAAAATTAATTAGTCGGAGCAATAAATTCAGTTAAAATGGGAAAATATTTTAACAATCGGGCAACACTGTGCATTGAATTAAAACGTTTCTATTTTGTTCTATTTTGACTTAATTAACTACAAGATACTATGAAATACTGAAAGCTTACCTGTGAAAAGTGATGTTATCACATTTCTTTTGTTTTTCAGATGTGTTGTGACACAATTTAACTGCACAAATCGTCATAATAATTTTTTTTTCGCGAGACACGTTCGGCGTGCATTGACATTGAACACTACGGAGCGGCCCAGCGTTTGGAGCCATTTATGGCTCCAATTAAGGTGCTTCAAAATCGGCGCGCGGACTTGGTTTCTATGAGTAATTATTCTATGTACAATATATTATATGAAGTTACAACGGTTTCAATAACATAATCCACTATTTCTTGCTGGTTTCATGTTTCCAGTTTACACACATTTGATTTGCAACTACTGTTACTGTTCACAGCTAACCAGTGACATGTTCAAACACGTTACGTGCTCGTGTTTACATAAACAATATTGGTACAGCGGCGGTAAACTGCCAACATCAGGAACAATAGGTAACAGATGTGACTAGCTCAAATACGAAACAACAATTCATAGCTTAAATCGGATAATCCGTACTAAATATAAGCACTTTATAATAAGTGCTGTAATAACGTAAGCAAACAGCGAGTAAATAAATAAATAAACAGCTCAACAACTAACAACACGTAGTACAATTTGGTATACTACGGTATCATAACATTCGACAATACAAAAGTCAATAACACCGATGATGATGTAACAAACAATAAACAAACAATCCCACGGATACCGACAATAGTAACGACATCCCACTTATTGAGCTACAAGTGGATCGATTAATCATACAACATATTTTAGAATGTGCTGACTCTGATTGACACGATCATTCAAGTAAAGGCTTTTAAACCAACTCAACACGACATAGAAGTACTTAAAAGGAATGGAAAGATTTTACGTAGTCTACCGCGTGAGCTAAATACCCTATGTAAATAAATATTTCTGAAACTTTATCGTTGTTCAAAGACTATTCCCGAAAAAGGTAGTAACGATGGCATCAAGAACATTAATACATTTATGAGTGGTACTTAGCTCAAAGATTCTTATAAGACTAGGTTGCATGTGGAATGAAATAGGAAGAAAACCTATGAGTCTTATGACGCATTAACCTGAAGTTGGTAGTTAACAACGAAAATGTACAAAGTGTGGGACTTAAAAAATATATATTGCATATGTAATCCATAAACTTGAAAGTAGATAAGTTAATAAGGGGGATGAAATTGGCTCTTGACTAGGAGGTAGAAACTTGAATGCCAGAGTCCCTTTATCTGCGACCAAGAGGTTTTATGTTGCAGTGAAGGTTACTCTTTGTTCTGTTTCCATTGACGCACATGGAAGAGGAACAGCAATGACGTAGGTAACAGAAGCAGCAATCATCTTACCAGTCACTAGGATCGCGAGGACGTAGGCCCGCAGGTACATGGTGTTCGACGTCGGTTTAAGTACTGTTTCGTATTGTTACACACTGTTTACTGATACAGATTGTGTAGCGGTGAGGGGGACGGACTTGAGAACATATTTGCAACGCTCACGTAGTTAACAAATGTTAACGAATAAAGTAAGTTAGTGATGAACAATACAATTAGAAAGAAGTTCTGAGTCAGATTCCATGCCTAACAATTTCACAAAATGGTTGGTGTGTTGAACTTTTGAGAACTTACTAGTCAGGCACTGGTCCAGGCCAACGAAGAGGCCAATTCGTGCTTAAGATATATAAAGAATTTTAAGCTTCATACCCAGATGCTTTTACGGCATATTTATTGCAAAGTATCTTCTTTACTAATCTGTACATTTCACTTAAAGGATACCTTCTGTTAGAGTGCGAGATATCTGCTCAGTGCAGACAAGTCAACGGATACTCAAATGTATTCCATCATAGCATCCATCACTCTTTGTGTTTACATGCAGGTATATTTACCACCGGCACTATATTATCATCCTGAAAATTTTAAAAAATCAATAATATCTCCAATTTCAACATCCCGAGAATGCGTGTCTGAGTGAAAACGGCGAAATTCTCCGCGATGTTTACAAACACGCGCCGTGCAACGGCGGCCCGTTTTCGGCTGCGCGGGCGCACACTCGCGCCGGCGGCCGACCATGCTGCTGTGGTTGCTACTGCTCCATCTGGCCATACACCTGCTCACTGCCACTAGACGTGAGTTCTTACCTCTTCTTTCATATTAATGGCATAATTAAATGTATTTTACCCAGAACTCGTGCTGCATCAGCCGGTTGCAGATATAAGTGTACTAGTGTCAGAAGTTGATGGGATACTATTTGCTGTGAATCTACGCTTACGCACCTTAACAGATTGAGTCACCCATAAGCCCCAAGTGAAGGCGTATGGGGGGGCTTATAAATGTGATAAAGGATATTTACCACCAATTGCGAAGCCACACATTGCAGATTTCAGACTTCAAAGGTGACGTTGCGTGTTTTTTTTTTTTTATATGGACTACGCTGTTGGCCTTTACAGCTTTACCGGAGTAGTGGCGAGCGCAGAGTGCACTCCAACCAAGGCCTTAAGGGCGGAAAAGGGTGGCAACTAGCTCAAGGGCGCCACAGAAGGCACGACCTCGGCTTGGGCAGTTAACGTGAGAGGAGAGGTAGTGACTGTGCTCCTAGGTGCAAAGATGCACCTACGAGCGGAAGACGTTGCATGTCTTTATCCTTGTTTCTAGGAAGAAGAAAGAAATACCTGTGTTAGTAGCAGAATTAGTGGTACCTATCTGACCGGCAATGAAGGTAGGTAAGATGAAGTGATCCGCATCTCTGATCTAGCCCTTCTACGATTGTTATTTTTTTATAAATCCGTTTTCCTCTATTAGAGTGTTGTATCCACCGTGTGAAGTACAACATTGTCAATCAAATAATCATTTGTAGTTTTTGACGACCCAACAACAACAGCATCTACAACTTTGAGTTGTAGATTACGACGCTCACTGCACCGGGTGTTTGCGAGTCGATTCCCTCAAGGGTTAATTTCCATAGGCTTCATATAATAAACAGAGTTATTTGTATCATCAGTTATTAAATTTATTTTGAGCTTAGGACCATAGATGTATGTTTTCCATTTGCCTAACGACATTTTAATGCACTAGAGTAAGGATCGTTAACTAATAACGATAAAAAATTGAGGGTATAGTGGAGGATCTAGTAGTAAGGTTTGACCCTATGGTATTGTAAGATGTGGGAGACATAGAGTGAATGAGAGAGTAAGGCAAGGTTATAGAGGGGAATCTTGCAGCGGGTTTGGTCCGTGTGACCTAATCCGAGTCGTGTTTATATTTTGGAAAGTTGTTGAACATTCCCAGCGCGGATTACGTGTTTGTGCGAAACATGAGAATGTTTTGGCGGCGGTAGTAACGCGACGGTGAGATCGGCGGATTGGATTATTGATTGTCATTTCTTCCCAGATTTTATACAAAACATTGTGTCCACATTTTTTTTCTTTGGATTCAGAGTATTGTATACTCATAATTTGGTCATAATCCAGCACGTCGCAAAGGATATTAATAAAAATAAACTTTTCTTTCGTACAATTAGCGACCAATCAATTCACGACATTACAAGGGCGTTTGTAACATAATGTTAGATTGTCGATAGATTAAAATTTATATATATTTCGTGGTGACACATTTCAATTAACTTCATGTTTCGCGATGTTTGATTTACCGAACTTTGGGGATAGAAGTTTCTTAATTACTGAACCAAATACGTTGCCTATTTATTTTAGTATATTAGTAAGTTACGAGTTACGTACGAAATAAAACGCTACTTGAGATAAATATTGAAAGAAATCACTAGCGTAAATTAATATGTTAATGATTAAAAAAAGTATTTGAATTTTTAAGTGACTTTAAAAAGAGAGAGGTTCTCAATTAGACCCGAATGATTTTTATATGTAAGTTACATCAAAGCTTCTTTATTTGTTACATGCTCAGATGCGCCTACAACAAAGGCTATTGCTGGAAGACCGATAGACAAGAACTTCTTGGTCAAACGGATAGACTCCTGTCCCGACGTGGGCTACTTCTTCAGGCGGGACCCTACTCCGAACAGCCTGAACCCTGGACCATGCTTGCTGTGCTTCTGCCGGGGTCAGAAGACGGCGATATGCTGGCAGAGGGAGAACAAGAGATGTGATGTGGAGAGCTTCCATTTTCACGGGCTTGGGAAGAGGTAAGTAACGGAAATAATTGAGACGTCATCTTCAAGTCAATTATGGAATCGACGAGGCACGAAAGTCAAGTTTAGTCATTCAATACTACCCTCTCCAACCTTTTTTTTTTTGAAAGGACTACGCTGTTGGCCGTTAAGTGGCCTTTACAGCTTTACCGTAGGAGGAACCCTCTCCAACCGCCCCTGGAGTTGTAGCATGTGCGCCAACACTAGATGTATGTCACGGTATATATAGATTTTGTCTCATTCTCTGGTTTGAGATAAGACAGAGAGTGAGTGAACTAATTCGTGACAGATCTTGACATGCATACTAACCTCACACTAAGTGTGTAATCTCTTTCTCCCCGTATTCCTTATCCTTTTCACTGTGGAAAAAATCCTATTTTTGCATGGTAAATAGAGTTGACATACGCCAAAGCAATAGCAGATTGCCGAATAGCAGCGAAGCGTTCATTTAGTTTAATTAACCATTTAAAGTAAGATATTATTAGAAATTTCAAAATTGGTATTAAAACTTTGAGCATATTTTAAGAACATTCTTACTTATTGCATATTTTAATCCCCTTTAAATACTAAGATTTCGCAATATTATCGGCGCATCGGCTTAAAAATGTTAATTTCAAGCTTAAGTCGATGTCAAATGCATCAATATAATAGCCAGACGCTGGGTAATCATTAAATTTTGTTTCTATCGTCATGTGAAAGGTCAATCTAAAGATCTGTGTCAATATTGAAACAATAATTTGCTAAATATTTGCAACAAACTGACAAAATGTTTACAGGGACACAAGGGTTCGCCGCAGTCCTGCTGGATTAAGCGATATCTTCTTTCGCGATGCAACCAGAGACGGTACGTACTATATCTATAATTTTAAACAAACAATATTTAAACGCATTTCGATGTTTTGAATCTGTCCAGCTTTTTATTATTGCTCCTACCAACCCTTTGAGGGCTGAAAGTTTTGAACCTAATCTCAAGGTCATTGTACCTTTTGCAGTTTTCAACAAAGGTAGTCCAGAACAGTGCAAGCCATTCGAGTCCAGCTTCAGTGATGGGTGCCCTCCGGGTGAGAAATACAGTTAATTTTTTGTACCTAATATATGTTGCTTCACTTGCTTTCGTTCTATTGGAACTGAAGCAAGCTAAATTTATGCTTTTTATTTTATTTCTCCAGTTGATTGGTGTCTCGGCTGTACTGTGTGTGACTGTGATGCAAACGGTAGATGGGACTGTCATATACTGAGCTTTTGTCCTGATAGTGAGTATATAGTTTTCAAAATTATATTTGTATGGACTTCAGACTCATCGCTGTAGGCTGGTAAGGTATCATTAAAATACATTTCGATAGTTTCCTCCAAAGGTTGATATTACCATTTTGTGTGTAACAATTTCATGATGATTTAAAAGATGTTTAAGGATTTGGACATTTTCAGAAAAAAGAGGGAATAAACTAAAGAAACGCAAACAACGTGTAATCATGCCCGATATGGAAGCAAGGAAGGCTCCGACGAAATCTACCACTACCAAACCCACATCCAGGTTGACCACCACTAAACGCGGCGGTAAATCTAAAACACAAACTAAACGAAGAGACAGAGTAGACAACAAAGCACCACCGAAAGCAAGAATCGTCAAGAAATCAGCACCTAAGGAAACTACTAAACAACCGAAGAAGAAACCACCACTCAGGTACCAGAAAGTCGCATCTAAAAATACAACGACGAGACCAAAATTCATTAACAAGAATGTGGCCACACATAAACCTGTGAACATGGTAAAGAGGTCCAAGATGCAGAAGGTTTTTAACTCTAATAACGAGACGGTAAGGATAGCCCAACAAGTAGTGAAGAGAGTAATGGCCGCCGTTCAGAAGATGGTGAGAAATGAAATGAGGAATATGACTAAACTCATGAATGCTAAGCCGATGCCGGCATACAAGAAGGTAAATAAGAGGCACGTAAAGAAGGTTACCGGAAAAAACGCGCATTTGAAGAAGTTCATCATTCGAAATAAAAGGAACGTGATGGCGATTGATGATTTGGATTTTAATATGACTGCATCTAAAGGTGAGATAACTGATAAGTTACAAATAATTTCAATAAGTAGTACAATGAACTACTCGTAGATAATAACATAGTGTATTATGAACTTGACATTAAACAACTGTTAATAGTAATGAATGACCACTAATTACGAGATTTATGTCTACGTGCAGCGGTTATAATTCCAGTAGGTATCTCAATGAATATTGTTCAGCATGTCCATAGCAGTACAATATTTAGCATGCTACTTAACATGTTAACGCTGATCATAAAGCCGGCACACTGGGGCATGAAGACGCACGTTACTACTTTATTGCCAATACCAAAACGATCTCTGTATCAATAAGTAATAATAATACATCATCACGCCTGTATTCCCCGAAGGGGTAGGCAGAGGTACACTGTAGTGCGCCCACACTTCGCCGATGTATTTTTGGTCCCAATGTAATAGGGGGCGAGCCTATTGCCATTATACCGGGCACATTCTCCCTCAACACGAGGGAGATTTTTTGGGCTATAGTCCACCACGCTGGCCCAGTGCGGGTTGGTGAACTTCACACGCCTTTCTATAGACGTGCAGGTTTCCTCACGATGTTTTCGTTCACCGTTTCATAGCCAGTGGTAATCTCGGATGAAAATGAGATTCGCACATAAACCCAGAGGTGCGACCCGGGGTTTGAACCTGCACACTTTGATTTGTAAGGCGTGCGTTCGACCACTCGGCTACCACTGCTTGACATAAGTCTAACCATTGAATTTCTGTGATAAATGCCACGTGACCACGCGGAAAAAATCACTCACCTTGTCAATGACATTTCATTGAAGTATTATCTTTTGCTATGAGTAAATACAGTTCATATTGGTATTGGCACAAAATTATGTTGCGCGTGTCTTCACGCCTCAGCCTGCCTGGTTTTTAATAAATAAAAATTATTATCCAATTTTGTTCAGTTTCAGAAAATCCTACAGTGAACGCATCGGAAACTACAGTTACACTAATTGGGAGCAGTTATGTGACCCCCGACAGAGTTGAGACCGCAACAACCTCGGCCTTAAATAATAGCGAATATTACAAGTACACGATAGGCGTCGACCGTTCGACCACTTACAAACCTATTGTTGTTAACGATGTGTACCAAACTGAAACAGTTTTAAACTTAATGAGCACTAAAGGATTGAAACATTTAGCATTCGATCCTGTTATTGATGACGGTAATGAAATAACATCTTTCCTAGATGCCATACCCGATGCTAATGATTTGAAATTCAAAAAATGGTCTTTTGTCAAGTTATTAAAAGACAAAAATGATCGCAATAGAGTAAGGAATATGGACAAACTTATAAGAAATAAACCTGTCGAATTTCTGAGACCTAAATTTAAAGTTCATACGAAAGATGTAGGCAGAAAATTTGTTTCGAAGAAGTTTAACGTCGTGAAAGTAGTGAACAGTCCTAAAATGGAACTAGATAATTTAAAGCAAAATCAATCAGCAGTTCAAGCAATAAGGAAAAAAATTAGCGATTTGCAGACTTCAGTGTCAAAATTATTTAGTCAATTTCATAAAAATAATACTGTGGTTAATAAAACCAAGCACAGAAAAGTTGGAATCGTCAAATATTTAAAGAAATTGTTCACCAAGATATTCAACCGTAAGAAACCGGGTATAGAAGGTATGAACGAATTTAAAGTAATTGAAACTTTGTGTGACACATTTGGTCCTTGTAAAGTAAACGTGAAAGACAAATTACTATTAAAATCTAAACTGAAAGACTTAAATTTGGAAACACAAAAAATATTGAAAACTATTCAGATAATAAAAGGGTTGCTACAATTAGTTAATATCCCTATACCGAATGAAGAAGATGGAACAAAACCAAATTTTGGTAGTGACATAAAAAAATTGAACAACATTCTAAGAGGAACATACGTTAAACATGAGACCATTCCACTGACCAACACAGAGATTACACAAATTGATTACATAAAGAAAAACACAAAGCATTTCGTGCTATCTGTAAGCAAATTCGCAACTTTATTGAATGAAATAGTTGCTATACTTATCAGGGATAATAAGAACAATACTGAGAGCTTTCACCGCATACTGAGAGACATAGATCATAAAAAAGAAGAAGATCCATTCCAGAATTTTAGAAATCTTCTTTTGAGGTACAATTTAGTGCAAAACGATTTCATGAAGAGAATGTACAGGCAACTGAATGAGTTTGAGAATCAATTGAAAGAACAAAAGGTGAGTGACAATGAGTATAAAGATTTGAATAATAGTGTAGCGATAGAGAGGTTCTCAAGCAACATTATTACGAATCTCAGGCAGTTGAGGCAAGTCGCACAGACACTGACCTCTAGCGGGAGAATGAAGAGAGACACCGTGTTGAAGGAAGACTCAATCGAATATGTATTAATGGTAATGGAGTATTTAATGAAGCAGAATTATCCGTTGGATGCTACACCAGGTATACAACCCATACCTTCTAGTTTAATTTTGTTAATATTAAGTAAATAAATCAACTCTATTGATATGATTACGAACTGAATTTAATAGAACTTTTATATTTTCAGTAAACGACGGTATAGATTTATTAATAGATGCTATAAGAAATGCACCAGATATAAAAACTATAAAGAAAAAAGTATTAGTATACACACCCGCTCCTCCCATTCACTCTGAGTCAGTCAAGAGTGACAGCAGCGATGATAGCGTCTCCAGGAGCGATAAACTTTATAAAGAGGACTCTAAGAGCAGTATCGACAATAGTAAAGACTTAGTAGATCAAATTCTAGATGACGACAAAGACAATGAAGAGAGGTCTCAATTTGACAGGAAAACGGATGATACAACTGAACCTGTTTTTTTAATGAGAGCCGAAGACACGCCAAACACGGAAACAGATGTCATCATTGAGACTACAACCACATATCCAAGAACAGTGGTTAAACAGAAGGTTAAAGAAATAAAGTATGATAGAGTTACTGTCAAAGCTTATATAGAAGAAGATAATGGTAGACGGGATGATAACAAAAAACGGGATAGAAGTGACAACGATGAAAAGAAATTGGATGAAATTGGTGAATCCACTAGAGGAACATTACCTAGAGCGTTCCCACCAAATATAGAAAATGAAGTTATACCGCTCGTTGTTACAAGTGCCTATACAGAAGCTATAGACAACAGAGAACATGCAATAGATACTGAAGGAGCCAATATGAAAAACTACCTAGATCAATCGTTTGAAAGCAACGAAAAGAAATTCAAATTCGATGCTAAAACACAAATAGATTGGATCGAGGAAAACTTTGGTATGGATCCGAGCAGATTAAATATAACACGCACTGATAATACTACTGTAGCAATGAATGTTACTAATGTAGATAATAAAACTGCGAATCCAATCAAATATGATGTCAGCGGTATAACGAACGAAGTGGATGAAAAGAAGAAGAAGAGTAACGCAGAAGATGTGATGCTTAGGAAACAGATGGACCTTCTGAATTCTCTGGACTACGGCACTGAGAGGTCAGAGTTTGAGGAGTCTGACTCTAAGGCCGGTAATGATGATAGATACTCAAGTGACTCGTTCCCGACGTACTTTGTTTAATTAAGTTGTTATTTATTTATGTTTCTCTGCAAAATAGATTTTATATTGTTCGAATAATGAAACAAATTTGAGAAATGATCACCTCAGTTTGTAGAATTCTATTATTTCTTAATTCAGACAACTATTGGCTCATTTTATTACATAAATTATTTGATGAATATCTAAATATCTTTAAATGACATCTTCGAGAAATCAGATCTCATTCTTATTTAAAGTAGTTCAGGGGGAGAATACAAAGATAACATAATTTAGATCTATAGATCAAGATCAGACTATTCTGCAGTTAAACATAAAGTATAATTTAAGATGTAATATTTATGTTAACGCCATATAAGGTAGCAGTTATTTCAGTTGTACATACACACCACTATTGTGACTTTTCTTCGTTGAATAAATTATTAATGTTATCTATGTTTTTTTTAACATGAAATTGTTAGCTATTTGCCTATCGTAAATACTCAGGTTTGATATATATTCTACTAGCAGCACTTTACTCTAATCAGTGTGGATTAGTCAGCGCGGGCGCATGTCGCAAGCGCTGGCGCGTTCCGGTGGTGAGCCGCGGACCCGACCTTCCGTTTCTAGCGGCGGCTAATTGCTCTCACGGCGCGCTGTAATATCCTGCTGATGTACACTTGATGAAACGTCGGACGGTACTGTATTAATTGTTCATTTCCTACTGCCTCAGACCCAGCTGTCTGATTTAGATCGCCCATGTGTACCAGGCACACGGAGACAGATAGATACTCGATACAGAACTGCCTTTATACATTATACTGGAAGTTGTAAGAAGACAGTGAGATGTATATATTAAGTTTGATGCCTTATTCTTCTATACTAATTATAAAGAGGAACGATTTGTATTTTTGTATGTAACGAGAAACTTAAAAACTACTGGACCGGTTATTTTGCCGTTAGAAACCTACATTATCACTGAGTAACATCATCATCATCATCACGCCTGTATTTCCCGAAGGGTTAGGCAGAGGTGCACTGTAGTGCGCCCACACTTCGCCGATGTATTTTGGTCCCAATGTAATAGGGGGCGAGCCTATTGCCATTATACCGGGCACATTCCCCCTCAATACGAGGGAGATTTGGGCCATAGTTCACCACACTGGCCCAGTGCGGGTTGGTGAACTTCACACGCTATAGAAAGCTATAGACGTGCAGGTTTCCTCACGGTGTTTACCTTCACCGTTCAGCAAGTGATAATCATTATTGAAAATGACATTCGCACATGAAAATTATCTCAGAGGTGCGTGCGGGCCTGGGATTTGAACTTGCACCCCTTACGTTCAAGGCGGGCGTTCTTGCCCGCGAGGCTACCACTGCTTCATCACTGAGTAAATGCCCAAAAATGACCACCCGTGCGAAGCCGGGACGGGCCGCTATGTCATATAAATGAATGAAAGCCAATATAAGATCACGTTTCTGCTCGAAATCTTGGTACATGGGACGATTATGTAGCATTTAAATAAATTATATTACTTTTGTAAGATAATATAAAAACGTTTGTAACTTTTGGTTGTAAAAAAAAATATTATTATTTGTGAGCGTTCCCTGCGGTGTTATGGGTAAATATTGAATGTCTGTGGCAAAAGCAACGTTATAAAATTCTCACGCGACATCGATGACATTTTGTTGAAAAATGAGCTTCTACTCTGTGTAATACAGTATATTTCGGTATTGAAGTTTCTTTTTGCAGGCTTGAAGATTTGGAAGCCTTTTTGCTTATTTAGAAAAATGTCGTAATGATATGATATGATATCGATTCCTTTTAATACCTTCAATGCGGCTTGAGCCCGAAACTGCCTCAAGGTTGACTTTACGCTGGTGCGTACGCACTGTAAAAGAGTTCTGGTTTGGCCTGATTTATACCTCAACCGCACCAACGGAAAGTTCTCTATAATTGGGCCCGCAGTAACGGCGTTAAACTGAATGTGCTAAGCTTTTCACAACTTCACATAAAGTCACCTTGAATTGAAACTTCAAACCGTTTCACCGACATCATAAAAAGAGGGTAATGTTATTTGTCGCAATTTATCACAACACATCACACAGCGGCCCTGAGCCCGATGCTTTATGTAATATAATAGCACGCGCCCAGGTCGTGGTATCACTACGTGGTCATTATTTAGGGTTTTATCTCAATGGTTGAGCAGTCACGACGGCTGACTATCGCGAAGATCTGGGATTGACTCGCGGAGTATTGTAGGTGAACTAACAGGTCCCCGAGGTTACTTATGTCAGTTAAATTATCATGGTTATTTCGAGAATTTTGGTAGGCAGTTATAGTTAAATAGATAACAATTTATTGGTTGACCTCTTAAAGCAAGGACTTCAATTAATAATTATATTCCGCAATTAACTATCAATTGATTTTCTTGATCACATTATTAGAATGCATAACTCTGTCTAAGATCAATGGGCCTAGCGACTTAAAGCTACTACTACAGCCCTTTTAACGTCCCACTGCTGAGCACGGGCCTCCCCTCTATGCGAGGGGGGATTCAGGCTATAGTCCATCACGCTAGCCCAGTGCGGGTTGGCAGACTTCACACAGCTATCGAAAACTAGTCAAGTTCCCTCAGACGTGCAGGTTTCCTCACGATGTTTTCCGTCACCGTTTAATAGCAAATGATAATCTCGGATGAAAATAAGATTCGCACATAAATCCCAGAGGTGCGAGTCGGGGTTTGAACCTGCACACTTCGATTGCAAGCCGTGCGTTCGACCACTCGGCTACCACTGCTAACTACAAGCTAACAATAATAAAAATATTTAAAAAAAAAAAAACAAAAACGACTTCAAAAACCTAGGTGCACAATCGGTGCCAATTCATGTGTGTATTTTTGCCTAGTCTGACGTAGATTGGCACCGACTTCAAATGTTTTCAAATTATAAGGTTATTTCTAGCTTTTTAGTGCACTTAGGTTTTTGAAGTAGGTTTTTTGTTAAATTTTTTTTTTTTTCACGCTTTTTAGTGTCAATAATCGTTGAAAATATGCAATTATTACCACCTCATAACAACCCTAAAAAAAAAAAAAATCCGGCCGAATGGAGAACTTCCTCCTTTTTGGAAGTCGGTTAAATAATATACCGATATTAAGACCCCCATAGAAAAAACTAAATAGGAAATCTGAATTTAAAATCTACATTGTATTCGCAGCTACACTTCATTAGTGCTCATAAATAGCATTTACAGGATCAGGAAGTTTCGTAAAATATGTTTTATAGAAATAACGGATGGCGGCAATCCATGCTACTTATCAGTTTATTAGCAATTAAGTAATTATAATATCATAGACGGAAAGAGAAAAACCGGCCAAGTGCGAGTCGGACTCGCGCACGAAGGGTTCCGTACCATTATCTATAAAAACGGCAAAAAAACACGTTTGTTGTATGGGAGCCCCATAAATATTTTATTTTATGCTGTTTTTAGTATTTGTTGTTATAGCGGCAGCAGAAATACAACATCTGTGAAAATTTCAACTCTCTAACTATCACCGTTCATGAGATACAGCCTGGTGACAGACGGACGGACGGACGGACAGCGAAGTCTCAGTAATAGGGTTCCCGTTTTACCCTTTGGGTACGGAACCCTAAAAATGTGCTTCATCCTTTTAACATTTCCGTGTGGTCTTGCTCCTAAATCGGTTCATTAGTTATCTTGAATTTTGAAATTTCAATTCCTTGCTTGACGAATATTTTGACGGCAATTACGTTTGAATTCAGAGAAATCCTAGTCTGAATTCAGAACGGTGTTATAACTTTTCAACGCTACAGTTGCTCTTCGTAATATTACATAATTAAATATAATAATTAACTAGGTACGTAAGTATTAATAAAATCACAGTACATTATTACCAGTTCGCCCCGCCGCCATTGCTCGTCGACCTTTCACGCTCAGTTTGACATTTCACCGAGTTTTGGCGCGAACGGCGGCCGCGCTACACTATTTTATTTTTTAATTCTTTTTTTTTATTTAATTTAAATATCCTGATAACTCTGTGAATCTTGTTAGGGGTTTAAATAAAGTGTTGTTGTGAAATTAAAGTGAAATTTTGTGATTTAAAAGAATAACATTCGTATGGTGATAGGAAACAGGTATCTATTAGATTAACTAAATAAGTATGTAAGGGTAATTATTTATGGTTGCCCACTTTGTAAATAAATTATTATTTATTTATTTCATAGGGCAAAACAATAAAGTAGAATTTAATTAAGCGTGTTTACCTGTGCCAACAAATTTAATGTCATATATGACCTTCTTTCCTGCATTTAAGTAAAACCCAAACTATGATCAAATAACATTAAATAAGTATTGATTCATCCGCCGTCTTTATCACTGTCATCATACATTTTTATTTATAATGTATATTTATTGAATTTGCCCTGCTATTAATTACTTGACACTGGCTGAAATACTCGCTAAGCGCTGGTGGAGCCATTCCGCATCTTATTCCATTTAATATCATCATTTCATTCATTTCGTAAAAAAGAAGAAGAATTGAGTATTTAGAGTTGGTGAAAACTTAGCCTTCACCCTTATCTAAAATAGGATAAGCAGTGCTGCATATGTATTCATATTTCGATCATGGCATTTGGTACTTATCATTGAGACATCCCAATGGCCACAATTTTACGTTTTGAGATAATAGTTATATAGTATTATATTCATTTCACAGCTCGGAGACCATGTCCAGTGCTTAATTTATTACCAAAATAAACGTGAGCTACTTTTATTGTATAGTAAGTACTTAAATGACTTATGTAATGCGTAGGAGCATATAATTAGTCTAAATCAGTTATCTCTAAACATTAAATTGTATTAAGTTACGTAAATTAATTATATTTTGCTAGAATATTGACGTAATAATGTCGGTAAAATCTTCCTAATTGAAATAAAACTATTTTACGGATTTTATCGCGATTATTTACTATTTTATTTTCCCGACGTTTCGGCTGCTTTACAGTAACCATGGTCACGGGGGGACTGAGGTGTTAGACGTCCTGATGTCATAGTTAATAACTGGGTACCTCATATTTAATTGTTGTTTTCGGTCCGATCTGATCCGATCCGATCTTCTTAATTCTTTAAATGTAAAAAACGCATAAATTAATGTTTGTGTAAAATTTAAAACTCGAATCACTCACTCGAATACAAACAAGTCTAAAAATGCTAATTAAACTATTTAAATACTTATTATTCAAGTTAAGTTAATAGAGGCTTAATTCACGTGAGAATGTTTATGTTAATTTAAGCAATAACATAACATTATTACTTTATTTTTACCATTACCAGTTTATACCATTATAAGTTTCTGGGTCAATCGTTATTATTAATACGATAAGTTACACATAAGTTACATTGCGATGGTATCAGCAAGGTTTATGTAATAATAAGGCACTAGATACCTTTACAAAATAAAACCGGCCAAGTGCGAGTCGGACTCGCGCACGAAGGGTTCTGCACCATTGTCTACAAAAACAGCAAAAAAATCACGTTTTTTGTATGGGAGCCCCCTTAAATATTTATGTTATTCTGTTTTTTATTATTTGTTGTTATAGCGGCAACAGAAATACATCATCTGTGAAAATTTCAACTCTAACTATCACGGTTCATGATATACAGCCTGGTGACAGACGGACGGACGGACGGGCGGACAGCGTAGTCTCAGTTATAGGGTTTCCGTTGAACCCTATGGGTACGGAACCCCTAAAAATGTACAATTGCCCTCCTGTACAGAACTTAAAGTATGTCTTCAATTGACCTCCAAATTAAAAAATACAATTTTTCTTCAAACCATTTCCAATTTCACTTTTCAAATTGAATAATAAGAAATGCTGCTAGTTGTATGGTTTTTTAAACAAATTCCGCGACCATAGCCTCCAAATACTTGTAGCTCTACCATTTACGCGCCATAGTCGTCAACGTTCTATTTGTTTGTCAAAATATATATAGGTTGATCTATGTACAATTTAAATCTTATCGACAACTTTTATTAACATTATTTGCCACATAATAAGGTTACGAAGTAGTGTAGTCAATTTCTAGCGAAATCATGGTAGGGTTGATTCGAAGAAAATAGACCGAGTAAAATGTATTTTACTGTTATTTTATTATATATAAAACTGTTATTTTTCTTTACATAAAATTATAATTAAATTCAAACACCAATAAAATCGAAATCTATCGATTAAAAATGTCTATTGTTGCGAGATACGATCTCTCGGTAGTATTGCGTAGCAAGGTGTCCATTGTTAGTTCATTGTATCGTTTCTTATTATTGAAATATTTTGCGTTTTATATTTGCTTCTCACGAGCATGTTGCCTAATATACCTACTTTAGTATGTAACGATTTATAAACGTAGGCATTTGGTTTTATTGTTAAGATTCACTTTACAGAACTGTGGTCGTGAGAAAGCTATTTACTTATTAGGTACCTCAGTATTGCTAAATACAGCGTCCATCCTTGATGGCTACATCGGATCGTGTTCAATCCTAAGAATTTCGAATGCCGTGTTAAGGTGTTATTTTTATTATGTCAATGTCAAGCTTCAAATTCGAGAAACCTTATTTCTAATAATAAATCATGGTTAATTATATTCAATAAAATTATAATAATCGGTTTCTCGGCGCGAGATCTGTCAAGTTAATTCTTGAGAGTAAATAAATGTCAAGGTGTATTGATGCAATGTTTCATTCTTTGTGAAATTGTCACGTGACATGTTGGGAACTAGCGGCATATAAAAAAAGGTATTTATATCTAACCATTGACATTTCAGTCATACCCGATTCACAAAATGTTAAAACTAACAGCCCGTTAATCTTTTAACGAGACGTTAGTCGAAACTGTGTCTATAAACATGTTTCCTGACATGTACCTATGTAAAGTGTACCTAACATGAATAGATGACTTTTTATTGGTCCACCTCTTAATGAAATACAAACATGTACGATAAAAAAACGTGTTACAATGAGTCACTAAAGGTTTTTCACTTTCGATACTTGTTACGGCGCGTTCGATACTTGTTAAAAATTAATCTTTGCTCTTACTGATCCTGTTCAGTTTGCTCTATACCACCATTAGAACTGATTTCAAATTGCTCTTGAATTTGCTCATCGATTTACAATTTATTGGTACAAATGAAAGTTTTACTCAAATACTTAATATTAGTGAGAATTTATATTTATTACAAATGATAAATTTTATAGAAATCGGCGCAGTCACTCGAGCGTAATAGAAGGACAAGGAAACGATCCACTTTCTTGATTAATAATTTCATACTAATTTTATGCTGAGAACAATAACTATTATCTAAGTTGTGAAGACTTAATGATAAAACACCTGTCCAATTTCAAGTCCATAATGCTTGTTTTATCCCTTTAAGACATTTCTGACAATTAATAGAGCAATTATAAATTACTTTTTTGAAATAAAATGGCTACATAATATCATTATCACTCGTATTTGAATTTTATTGAGGTTATATTATTGTATAAAATAACAAGTTATAATTTACATAATGGAATTCTCCAAGGCGAACGTGTTAAATTATTTTTGAATGTATAATGAGCCCGAATTATATTATCGTTTTATAATTATTGAATTAACGAGTGAAGAATCTTCTTCTTATCCGGTACGCTCTTGACAGAGCGGTCGTGATCGTTTAGTATCAGTATTGGAAGGGACAGATGTAATGCGCTTCACGACATTTCGCCACCGCTGTCTGCAAGAGGTCATCCTGCTGCATTCGTTGACTGAGCCTTCAATGGCGGACTTGATCTGGTCAGTCCAACGCGTGGGTGACTTTCCGCGCGGTCAAGTGCCTTCTATTTTTCCTTGGACGACAAGGCGTTCTATGGACTGGTTGTCACGCCGGGAAACATGTCCGAAGAATGTCAAGATGCGAGATTGTACAATCGAAAACAGACGCTGCCTGATACCGAGTTCTTGAAGTATCGAGACGTTCGTGCGAAACTCGGTCCCCGAATCCCCAAGCATTCTTCTCCAGCACCACATTTCTAGGGCATCTATTTTCTGCCTTTCCACATCTCGCAAGGTCCACGTTTCAGCCGCGTAAAGAAATATGGGGAGAATAAGCGTCCTCACGAGCCTGGTCTTCGTGGCTTTAGTTATGTTTCTATTCCTCCATATTTTCCGCATCTTGTCCATCGCTGTTCTTGTGACGCCCATACGTCGCTTGATCTCATCGATGCACCCGCCATTGTTTGATTGTTTGATTGAAGATTGGACCACGTTGCAATTTGCGATTTGGGTCACATCAGGCAAATTATTCTTGGCACGGTCAATAATCATCACCTTGGTCTTGCTGTGATTAATTTTTAGTCCAAACTCATGGTAGTTAAAATAATAATATCTAAATCATCACGCCTGTATTCCCCGAAGGGGTAGGCAGAGGTGCACTGTAGTGTAGTTATTTTTTGTAGTTTTACAAGCAATTTGAGCTTCTCACATTAGTAGCCCCATTAGCTCCTTCAGCTAAGCTAAGTGCTTGCCCTATGTTGGCATACGTCAATAGTTTATGGGGATCGCTCCAGGAACATCTTAAAGTGGTTTAAGAGGTTAGCAGAAACATTTCTATTAGTTAAAGAGGCTACTTATGTCAAATACTTTAAAAAGTGTAAACATAGCGTTTCTTGCTCATTCTTATCTAATAACTGCGTTCCGAATAGGTGATAGATTATTTTGTATGTGGTTTTATACACACTGTGTTGCCAACAGGTGCGAGTAGATTTTTTTGCTAGTAAAAAATGAACTGTATTGGCTCAATGAGCTGTATAGCAAAAGTTCATACTCCGTCGAAATAACAAGAACAGCGCGAGTGAATTTGGACGCGTGGGGGCTGGGCTGTTAACAAAATTAAATCTTTATGTGTAATGCCACAGATTTTTTTTTGGTGTGGGCATAACATTTGCTACGTGACTTTTGGCGCTTAAGTGTGGCTGGCGCTTTAAATGTCTGATTTCTTATGACGTCAAACCGTTCGTCGAAGAGTATGTCTATAACAACAATATAATTAGTGAAATGAGGATAAAGAACAGTACTCTCAAGTTACGAGAGTATTTAACCTTCTTTTTGTACGTTCACTTCCGATATAACAATTAAATAAAAACAAAAGCAGCCCTCGGTGTCCTTTGAAACGTTATTGAGTACAAATAGTGGACTGAAAACCCATAAAAGGAAGTTACGAGGATAATGTTCGGTTACGTATGGTTTCAATCGCATGGCAAAGCCGGCTGTCCAATAATTACGGGTTCAACGAACGTATATGCGGACAAGATAAAATATGGAAGCCTTGACACGAACTGTCGATTTACGGGAGTCATGTGATCCGGTAGTTCGTGAGAAAGCTTTCATACTAAATACTAAAAAACAAACATAACTATCGGGTAGCTGGCTGTACCATGAGGGTGAAGTAGACTCACTTAGAAGTGATACTGGTTTTCTGGGACAGCTTTAAGTAGGTACTTATTATGTAGATTCGCTTCCGGAATTTACTCAAGGAAAACAACGATTTTAAAATTGTATTGCAATGTCTTTCAATACAAATTGTAAAAAATGTTAAAAAACAATCTGAATTGAAATTGCATTCTTATAATATTCATTTTAATTATGTCTGATGATGAGTCTAGAGCAGTAGCCAAAATAATATATGATATAATTAGGAAATAATTATAAATTATATTCATTGTCTATTTCTGAACGGTTGGAGAGAGGTACACTGTGGTGCACCTACATTTCGCTAATATAATTTATTAATCACATGATTAGCGCGAAAGCCTATTACCATTGCCAATAAAGTTGGCAAACTTACAACTCAACTCGCGTTGAATTAAAGGTAAAAAAGGGTTGAATACAAAATAAATTGTATTTTACCTTTCATCACACACCAAGATGCGCGTGCGCATCGCCTGTGTTATGTAACGGAAACACAATAGCATATTACGTGATACTTGCACGCCGGCTAACTGACTATTGTTGGCTATTTCATTTATTTTTAAACCTTTCTTTAACTTCCGATTAGATTTTAGGCTAGAAAGGTTATTGACTCTATATAAATTGTGACTTATGATTATTAACCATATAATTATAAAGCATTTTTGTTCGTATAACTGTACTGTAATGCCAAAGTTTACTGAGTATATTTTATGAAATAAAACGAGCCTTAACTAAGTTCCTTCTCTTGCAGATGGCTACACAAGAATGTATCACCGCGGCAGGAAGAAAATGAGATACATGATCGTCATAGCGATTCTCCTGTTAAGCTATCCCACATACACCCTCCACAAGTCCATCGCCACACACAAACCGGACGCAGACCAACTAACAGATGATCACATAGAAAACACCATTATAGACTTCGAGGAAGACTACACTGTCAAATTCAACAAAAAACACGGAGTCCCATGGAATCCAGAGAGTTACTTCAACAAAGAATCACATAGATACACTATAACTAAAGACTATGACAAGAATATATATTTAAAAGGTAAAAAGAAATCCCAAATAGTAGATGAAGAAACAACAACAGTAGATTATAGTGTTATACCTCTTGAACTGATTAGTACAACAGAAAATGGACTTAGTGTCGCAGATAGTACAAAAGAAAACGATTTAACAGTCATACCTTTAGCTACTACAGAGAAGACACAAAAAAATGAAATGAAACAAACAGTGGTACTGCCTACTTCAACAGAAGGAGACGAAATAACGTCAGAGATTGTCACTGAAAATATTGAACTCACTACTTTTGATAATGAAAATATTACACAGTCTGAAACAACTGTAAAGATTTTCGTTTCAGAAAATGGACCTAAGGACGATATTACTGAAAATACAACAATTTCAGTAACAGATGAGTATACTTACACCACGGAACAAGAACCAACTACCACTGATGAATCAACGATCAATACAACCGAATATGATGTTACAACCACTTTAAAACCTTTGGTAAATTCCACGAGAGCAAACAAATTAAACGAAACCAATGGAGAATTTATTTCAAAACCCAAAAGTAATACTAGAACAAAAATAATTATGTCAAAAGACTTAAAAAATAATACAAATAGTTCTGTAGTCATTTTGACAGAAAAATATGTAAATATATCAATTTCTGAATCTAATTCGGAAGACGACACGAATGGTACCACAGGAGGCCGAGATACTACACCGATCATATCACACAATTCAACTGAAGAGAACAAGAGATCAGATACCAGCGAGATAGAAGAATTAGACGTACCAATCTTTACTGAATTAGATACAGAAGACCAAGTTGATGTGCCAGAAGATTACTATGATACAAAAGACGTGGTACCGACCACTGCGCCTAAGACTGACGCATTGTCTGTGATTTTTGGTCTGGCTGGTAGCGTGGTAGAAAGCGTGGCCGAGAGGGTAGTCCCCAAGGGTATATTTGATCTGTTTAAGAGGATGCAAAGGCAGAATGAGGCTTTAGAAGCGGAGAGGTTGAGGAGTCGGGAGGAGAATGGAGGGTTGGGTAAGAGAAAAAATCTGTAAATGATCGAAAAAAAGTTGTGTCAAATAAGATATCGACACTGACTATAGGGGAGAAAATAATAGTTATATGTTATTTCTATCTTTTTTAATTTTGCCATAGTTCATGTAATTTATTAGCAAAAAGGAGTTATTCTAACCATAGAATGTCCTATATCATAGTTATGACATAGGTAATAAAATAGGAGATTAAGCTTAAGCTTATGCCGTATTCTACCTTACGGTGAACAAATGATAAGATGTTTTAGTTTGTAAAATGAATAAATAGTGTAACTATCATATACAAAAATAAAATTCCACTAGTTCATGTAAGAATTTGGAATTTATACGTGGAACACATTTGAGATAAGGCAAATATTGTAATTATTGAGCTACAACCTTGGACAATGTAAACTGTTCTAAAAGCCCTTTCGTTCGTAATGTCAAGGATATCAAGACTAGTATCAATGGAATGTGACCCTTCTAACGAACGCATTAATTTCATCTCGCACAATGAGCGACGCGAGTATTTCGAAAACGGCTAGTTTTGCATAAAAATTAAACGTGCGTCGTTGCAAAATTCTAGTCTTTATGTTCAATGACGAAACGTTTCCCTTGAAATAGTTTTAACGATTTTAGATTGATCGATGATAATGTTGCGACACTGAAATTTATCGATTAAATTATTATATCGCACTATAAAGTCCTGATACTTTTATCCTACTCGTCAAGTGTAACGTGTTGATTGCTCTAGGTCAATTTGGACGTGGTATACTGAAGAGTATATCTTCGGGCATCACGAAGCCGTTTAGTCAGCTGATGGCGGGCGCCCGGGACATCGGCTCTCTGGACAGCGACCGGGGGTTCGTCGCCAGCCTCGCTTCCGGCGTTACCAGCGTCGCAAACGTCGCTAATTCTGTGCTCGATTCCTTCAAGGATAGAGTGCAGGCGATTTACCCAGGTATGATGGTAAAGGGGAGGTGACTTTGAATGTTTTTTAAAGAGTTTTCCGGTATAACGTAACTCAAGAATAGAAAATCTTTAGACTAGATCTAGCGAACTTCGTACCACCATTTTTTTATCTACCCTTGTTAATACAACAGCGAACAAAAATAAAACCAATCGGTCAAGCCGTTTTTAGGGTTCCGTACCCAAAGGGTAAAACGGGAACCCTATTACTGAGATTTCACTGTCCGGCCGGACGGCCGTCCGTCCGTCCGTCTGTCACCAGGCTGTATCTCATGAACCGTGACAGTTAGAGAGTTGAAATTTTCACAGATGATGTATTTCTGTTGCCGCTATAGCAACACATAATATAAGCCAGAATAAAATAAATATTTAAGAGGGCTCCCATACAACAAACGTGATTTTTTGCCGTTTTTATAGATAATGGTACGGAACCCTTCGTGCGCGAGTCCGACTCGCACTTGCTCGGTTTTATTGAGTTTTAGCGAGACCAACGAACAGCAATTGAATTTTAATTATTAAGATTATTGCTTGAAGAAAAGTTGATTAAGTAACGATTTTTAGACGTCACACACACAGACCAGATATGGTTTCATCATGCAACAACCAATGTGAAGGTTACAAGTTAAGCAATCCAGTGTAACTAAAGCCCTGTGTTGGTATACTCAGGCACGGTGTGGTGCGGGGACGGGCACTCCGCCACCGCCCGCTCCAGCGACCTCGGCCTGTTCTTCTTCACGGACACCTGCTGCCGCCAGCACGACGCCTGCAAGCTGTACATCAGGGCAGGGGAGACCAAATATGGACTCACTAACACTGGACTCTTTACCAGGTAACAAATTGGTTTAATATATCCTTTTGAAACATGCTAATAGCAACGAAGGAAATGTAGAATCAATCAAGTGTGATGTCTTACTAATTATGTGTATAGACAACACAAACTGTGGGATCTATAAATGTTATCTTTTTATTTCGTATGAATTACGAATACGAGAGAGCGATATGGTGCGACATAATCCGCGACATAAGTACTGTCTTGGCGCAAATGCTTGCCGTGCATACAGGATAATTCTAAAACATCATTACCGATTTCATCTGCATGGGAATTAGACTAAAGTCACGAGCCCAAGCGGTCTCTATATTACGTAAGAGTTCACTGAAATTCAATATGTACCACGCTGGCATGTTGTCAATACACTTCACCTCAAATTGGTTTTGTCAAATTCTAATAAAAAACTGAATTAACCGCTACTGGTTTTTAAAGAGACACCAGGTACTCAGTCACATTATCACCTCACGCAATCTCTCCCTAATTCTCCACATCATGGTAAAAAGCTAACGTAACACCATGCCTATGCTATGTAACCAGTTGCAAAAATCACGATTACGCAAGATGTGACAGATTGTGCAGTCACACAATAGGAGGTCAACGGTCACTACAGTCACCGGTGAGAACTATGAAGATAGGGAAGTGTCACATCATTTAAGACTTAATAATGTCAACTACAGGAATAAATTCGCAACCACAACAACGTTTAACGAAAATGAATGCAAAATTTATGTCCGAGCAACATAGCGAAGTAACCCGTTTATGTCTTTTGTTCGAGTCATAAGCTACACGTAATAAAATTGAATTGGTCGGTCACATTTCTACTCTGTTATTATTTTATAGTGACTATATATAACTTTACTGACCATGGGGTATCTAAAATGGTAGCTTTAACAATCTCAAATTTTGAGCAGATCTGAAACAATTCCGAAATTTTTCGTAAAATGGTCTCGCACGCATTTCCGCGCAGGTTTATTTCATGAGCAGATTTCTATGTTATTATTATTCTTGATCTGCTAATTTACGTTCAATATGAATTGATCAAACTGGCCATTTTAGACTTCAAGTATGGCTTGTCCCTCGTATTATATTTCCTGAAGTGTAATACTGATGAGCAACACTTTCAGTAGTTCTCGCCGCATTTAGAAATACAAATATTTATTGACCATTACTCAACTTTCTCCCGCTCGGTCGAGTAACGATTCATTTGTTTCCAATAGAAATAGTGCAACAGTTATTTTTTGCTATTTCTATCAAAGGTCATTGCACCGTGTCTATTTTAAATCTCTTACAAAATCTACACACAGATATTGTATCCAAGTATCTGTTTACGTAAATCGCAAGTATTTCGTTTCGACATTACGAATGACCAGTTTACGCACATACCATTTGAAGACAGAATACCTGGGCAGAGTATTGCATTGAGAATTTGAATTATCGTTATTTAATTAATATCGACCTTTAATTCTAATCGACGACGGCTTGGTATAGCGGTCTGAGTGTACGCCGCTCAGCTAACTGGACTCGGTCGATGCGGGTTTGATTCCCGTCATAGGCAAATTTTGGAATTGGCCCTGGACCTGGCCCTAGGTGTAACTGGGGTCGCACGCAGTCCATTGTATGCTACCCATAGCACAAGCTTTGCTTACAGTGGGATCATACGATGAGTATGTGTTGTCTGGCAATATTCATAAATAATAATACTGTACCTATCTTCCTATCGTCTACAGGCATCATACCCAATACACTCCACATCAGTCTCACAACCTTGGAAATACCATCCATACCAGCACTAGCCCAAAAAGCAGTCAACTTTACTTGCGAAATTCGGAAATTCCTCTCATTGACAGTACCTTAATAGATAAATAAAAAAAATATGCACTTGGCTTCAGACCGTGCCACCATTCACCTCTTCGGAGAGAAAACAAATAACTTACCAACCACATAATAAATAATAATTGGCTCACTGTCTAATTAATGACTTGTTTTATTATAAATACTGCTCCTACACACCCTTATTGACATCCCCTCCATAACGGGTAACAATGCTTCATTAGCTTAGATTATTGCTTAAAATCTATACAGGCCTATTTCAAGCCATCCCCTATGTTGAGTAAACTCTTTCGTGCATATCGTTACATTAACACAGTTCTTAGTACCATTCGTTCATCGTTATTTAAACCTTATGCTATTTGCAACTAGCTTCACATTAACTGCAAATAATTGTTGAGGGCTTTACAATGTAAGTAATACGATATTTACGCTGTGGTAATATACGCTTTAATGAATAAGTCACAAGGTTTATAGTTGTGTACAAATCGAAGTTATTGGTGTTTTCATTGCAGATGGATCTTGTTATGATAATGAATAATATTGATTACGTAATAGATACCTAACAGAGTTAACTATAATAAAATAAAATAGATCATGTTGTCGTAAATCAAATCAGAAAATTAGCATAACTGACGTGACACACAGACAGATCAATCAGCTCTTAGCCATGGACTATTTACAACACTTCATAAAAAACGTTACGCTCATAAGTATGAGAATGATATTCACATCACTTACGTCGTTACAATAGACTTTGAACAAGAACGTATAAAAAGGTTAGACAAAACCTCGTATAACAATAAGTGAAGCATCAATAGCAATTCGGCTCACTTGAGTGTATATGTCTATCTCGCACACACTTAAATGATAGTAAAGCAATCGTCACCGTTACAAGGTACTACTTGACATGTATCAAATTACGCAAACATAAATGAATACTTAGCTTCGCTTTTGACTTAGGTGTAGTGACTTGTAGTTAGACTGTTGTATAGAACTGAGATTGAAGCTGCTATTGTAAATCACCTATAGCCGATTTGTAAGTTACTCAAATTCGAGAACAGCTCATAGCGACAGTTAGCGACGTTGAACAGCTAAGTTCATTTTAGGTAGCGTTTTAAAATTTCGCCGTTTAAACATCGATCACTTGACCCACTCTGCAAATAGTTTCAGCAATATTGACAACAATATTGAATTGACACTTCGTTTAGCAAACATGACCTTATTAGGATTACTAAATGTATTTGCTGAACTAATACAAATAATTAGCACTTCAGGATACGACAAGAGATAAATGTAATGTTTTTTTTTTTGATTTTTAGCAATATTAAGTTATCTCATTAGTTGTACAGACTAACGAAACTATTAGAGTAGGGAGTGGGCAGTGAAAACCTATTGTGAGACATCTTATTGCAGAATTTACTTAATCAAATGTTGATTGAAAAATAAAACGTGAATAATTTTCTTGTTATTTCGAAATCAGGGCGGACCGTCGTCGTTGTAAAAATAAGTTTTTTATACACAAAACCTTAGTAAAAAGTGACCTGGCGCTAACGTTGCCTGGAATAGGTACCTACTTGTATTTGTAGAGATAAACCTGAACTAAGCTCAATATTTACTACTCCGATAAGTTGGAAGTAATATGGACAATGGCTCTGAACTTGCACTGAGTGTGATTAAATTTTCTGTTGCAAGGTGGAATATTATTTTAATAAGACTTGTAGATACATTTTTAATTTTTGTCCTACATTTGCTATTTCAGCTGGATTTTATTTCTATCAGCAGATTGCTTAACATACAGTAAACATACATAATATCACGACCGTAGTCGCAAAATGGTTGTCACAGAAATTCCAAACAATTATAAAGCCTCGTGGGCAAGAACGCTCGCCTTGAACGTAAGGGGTGCAAGTTCAAATCCCGGGCCCGCACCTCTGAGATAATTTTCATGTGCGCATCATTTTCAACAATGATTACCACTTGCTGAACGGTGAAGGAAAACATCGTGAGGAAACCTGCACGTCTATAGAAAGGCGTGTGAAGTTCACCAACCCGCACTGGGCCAGCGGGGTGGCACATCTTCCCTCGTATTGAGGGAGGATGTGCCCGGTATAATGGCAATAGGCTCGCCCCCTATTACATTGGGACCAAAATACATCGGCGAAGTGTGGGCGCACTACAGTGCACCTCTGCCTACCCCTTCGGGGAATACAGGCGTGATGATGTATTGAAATATGCTTATATGCTAACAATGCTTATTTATCTTTCACTTAGCTTAAAAAAATAACCAATTGATTTGAGCTCACACTGCAGCGCTTTCTCCGCAGGCAGCTGCTACCAATGCGCTTACGCAACCAGCCCATGCCGATTATCTAATGAATAGGCGGATTAAGAGCTTGTCTGCGTATTTGCTTTTTACTATCCCTATGCCTCTATACTATCTTATTTCCTCGATTGTTAGTTTTAGCGGTTCGGGTAGGAATCTTCTAAAATTACAAAAAAAATATTGGCCCTTGTCTGAGGGACCTCCCTTACTCTATTGTATGGAGACTTTAATATAAATGACGTATTGAATAAGTAATTGAATGCGTCATAAAACTTTCCCTCTTGTTATTATTAAAGCACTTATATTTCCAGATCGCACTGTAGTTGTGACGCAAAGTTCCGCGAGTGTCTCGGCCGCACCAACTCCCTGGTCTCCGCGCAGATCGGCCTCACCTACTTTAACGTGCTCGGCCCACAGTGCTTCCGGAGAGCACATCCTATCGTCAGATGCGTCAGGAGAACCAGGTACGACTTGGCTGATAAGATTACGAATACATCTAGAATGTTATATTGTGGGAAAATACTACAAAATTGAAATACAAAACAAAGTCAAGCACAGTAGTGTGGAAAATAGCTCGTGAAAATAGGGAAGTCATGATAACTGACCTAAACTCTGGTACCCCATTTGTGATTTCTTGAGTTCGTATTGTCAGATAAGTACAATTCAGCATTTTTCAAAAAAAATTGAGAATTTTGTCGCCACACAGGCAATCCATTACTATTTTCACTAGGTGCATAGATAAGTAAATTGTTAGTTAGTTCAAAGCCTAAGAGCCTGCTTAGTAGCGGGACCTGCAGTAAAAATAAGAGTTCAAGAAAGGACCGCGGATACAGCGTCACACTAGAATATGAGTTAGGTACAGCGTACTTCGACATTCGACACCAGTGAAGCGCAGACTACAGTTTCGTATTGCATTAGTTCTTGGAGAGAAACATAAATAAACACATCATCACGCCTGTATTCCCCGAAAGGGTAGCCCGAGGTGCACTGTAGTGCCCACACTTCGCCGATGTATTTTGGTCCCAATGTAATAAGGGCCGAGCCTATTGCCATTATACCGGGCACGTTTCCCCTCAATACGAGGGAGATTTGGGCCAAAGTCCTCCACGCTGACAACTTCACACGCCTTTCTATAGACGTGCAAGTTTCCTCACGATGGTTTTATTCACCGTTCAGCAAGTGTTAATCATTGTTGAAAATGACATTCGCACATGAAAATTATCTCAGAGGTAATATCGGGCCTGGGATTTGAACTTGCACCCCTTACGTTCAAGGCGGGCGTTCTTGCCCACGAGCAGTGGTAGTGCTTTGGAGAAAGAGCTTGACAAATAAATAATTAATAGGGTAGTTATTCAATAAGAATCATAAATATACGCAAACACATACACGTTACACAATATTCGAGACGATTTTTTTACAATATCATGAGTAAGTTACTAACTATTTAAATAATTGTACTATTTCTTTGTCCAGGATAACCGGTCAGAAATGCGAGGAGTACGAGTTCGACTTCAGCAAGCCGCGGATGTGGCAGTGGTTCGACAACGAAACGTTTTAACCTGTCGCGGGACAAAGTACAAAATTAAACATATAAGTACACTTACAAAGAAATATTACGATGCTAAAAATAAATAATAATGTTTTTGTTCTAGAAAATGGCTGGTTATTGTCATGGAATTGTTTTTAACGCTTTTGTCCCCGATCAGGCTGCAATAATAGACAATCGTTTCATTATGTCGGCCAAGATTTAATAAACTTTTGATCAAGTTACCCTGTACAACATGTAAATATTGTAAATAATACTTATTTGCATAGGTATTTTTAAAATTTAAAGAAAATTTTATGTACGTACGTATTTTTTACGTACGTATGACAAGTTATTTATTATCTTATTTAGGTATTAGTCCCTCCAATCAATATTTTATGGATAATTACAATAAATATAGTAATTAATATTTTAGTGTTTTATTATTGTTAAAGTTTCATTTTCAATCATTCAATTGAATCGTTTCGTATTTCACATCCCTATTCCGTTCCTTTTCCCCTCACTATGCAAACTCCAAGTGATGGCGTCTCGGTGAACAAAATTCAGTGTGTGACGCTCGAACCAGTCCTGGATTAGCCCATAAGCCAAATAAGCAACTGCTGAGGGCATCCCGTCTAGGGGGGCACGAGAAACGATCGATTCTGAAAAATAAACGGTGTCCACCTATTGTGGTATGATATGCCGTGTAAAATAATGAGATTTTTTTTAAATTTTACTATCCTGTATCCGGCCGGATACTAAATTACTATCCGGTATTCGGCTGAATACTGAATTAATATCCGGTATCCGGCCGCAGTATCCGGCCGGATACCGGAGTAGTGAATAGTGAAAGCAAAGCCGGATAGGCCGGATGACGGATAGTTACCGAATATCTGTTTCAACTCTAGTTTCGACCCCTGTAAAAAGTGTCATGACAGACAGACAAACAGACAGGCGGACAACAAAGTAATCCTATAAGGATTCCGTTTTTCCTTTTTAGGTACGGAACCCTAAAAACGGGCACACGAAAGTTAAAGCAATTTCAAAATCTTAGGACAACATGTGAAATCATGTCGTGCCGACCTCTCAGGGCAGAAGAAACATCACATTCATATTCTACCCACGATACGTATTCACTTTTTTTTCAATTAATTCTTTGTAGTTCACTTCAGGATAGGGGGATCACAGGGGAAGATTGCTTAGGGCATCAAGTTACCTTAATCCGGCACTGGCTCGAACTAGCCGAAGCATAAGTCTACGCCCGCGCATCAATTTAACAGCATTTTGCCGGCCGGCAATTACAAAGATATTTTCACCTATTGTGTCCGTGTGCTTTGGATGTGTGGTTGAAAACAATTGTCAACAAAGAAAATAAAAACAACGTTACCGGTGAGCTCCTTCATTCCTATACAGTCTATACAGTCACTAATCTCCTATACAGTCACTAATCTCATAACATATTCTCATTAAACTCCCTATAAATTCAAAATCACCAATTATTTTAGTCTATATTACTTTCATACCTACATATTATGTGATAAATATTTGCGTGTACAATAATTAAACCAAGACCAAATAAAACAAGGAAGTAAATTTTATTTTGATATAATAAAACATCATAATATATTTCAAAATTACATTAACAACGAATTAAAATAATCACTTAAAGCACAATAATAATTAATATAAATAAAAATACAAGTAATTACATATAATTGTCGCTCAAAAGAAAAAGTTGAGCATATAAACGGTTTTATTTGATATATTTTATATGTTGTGCGCAAAAATGTATCCGAAAAATGGTGTATAGTACTATGGTATATAAGATATGTACCGAGTGTGGGTATAGTACAACATGATATCAGCATCTCAATAACGGTACACTACAAATGCTTATTAAGTATATGACGTACTAAAGTTTGCGATATGGGATCTGAAGCCTTAATATCATGGGTTATCATAATCTGTGAGTATTTGTTTATGTAATGAGGGAATACGTATATTTTGGTATAATAACTTCACGTCCATATTCTCCAGCGGGATAAGTAGGTATTATGTAATCAACATGATAGCTACGAGAGAAGCACCGGGTACACAGGGGTCTCAAGACGTGCGCTGCAAATTTGGTTGCTAATATCAAAACGTAGGTTCTTTATTGACTAATAGAAAAATAATAGAAAATACTCATTGAAATGTTTTTGAAAGCGCGAGCGCACTTTGCAAATGACGCTCGTTTGCGTTTGTTTAGTATAAAAAAGGAAGTATGAATTTCAATACTTCTATGTGTTTAAAAACAAATACTCACAAATGATATGCGTTAGTTTATATAAATGCTCTTATAATTGGTGTATATTAATTTCCAAAAAGGTTAATACTTATACAAAATGATAGTACAAAAACTATCGTATAATGTTAATATTTTGGTGTTTTGATATATTATATATTTGAATACCTAGACATTAGTTACAGAGATAGATACAGTTTGATGTTTTAAAAACACTAGTTGAACATTTGCTGAAGCCTTGGGGCAGTACATTGCGTCCCCCGATGGGACGATAGTCGAGAACTCTTCTATTAATAAATATTAGATAGTATTTTATAACATCAGACTGACATCTAAGGGCGACGACTAAACGGAGTCAAACAACTTGCAGAATAACTACTATTTAACGCCAAAGATCCAGAAAGTTATAATCCATTTGTGGTTGCTTTGTAGATGGATTGAAATTTCTAGAAATTTTGGGGTATACTTTTTTTCTGAACCGATTATTCTTAGTAAACTCACGTCTATCCTTATTAATGTATCGAGGAGTGAGTCTATAAATCAGGGGGGGACTGTAATGGATCAGCATCGTCCCGTCTTCGTCTTGTATTAAATAACACATAAAGTACAGAAATACGTTAAAATACATATTTGATTCACATGAAGACATCGATATAACTACATCTATTTATATAAAACTCTAATGTAAGCTACGCCTACTAAATTCTATGAAAAATCTACTGGGCCTATCAAATATAGACATATATATATTGCTTAACGTGGTCCGATGGGATTATAATTAGGCATAAACTTAGTTTAGGTTAATTGGGATTGTTAATTAGAATACGATACATGAGGAGCAAGCATTTTGACATAACATGCCAAGACCAAATAGGTATTTCACGATAATTATTAACTCAAAGTGTGTGTCTCTTTACTAACAATATTGATTTAATTTTTAACATAGTTAAATACAACACACTGAAGTTATTTGAATGATCATCAGAGTAAGTTATGACGTAATAAAAAAACTAGCCTGCAAGTACCTTATATTAAAACAACATTGCTGAAGAGATATATAAGAGGGCGGGCTGTTTGCCACATCATGTATTGTATTCATGAGACCGGCCCCAAGTCTCATATTACTATCCTTGTGGAGTTCTTATATCCTCATTTTTAACGCTTGAAAACAACATTATCAATGGTAGCTAAATATGATATTAGTGTAGACATTGTCGCATTGAAGACATTAGACTAGTCTTATTTTAACTAATATTGATAAATGATGTTGTTTTCATGCCTTAAGAAATGAGGTCATATCAGATCCACGGCGATAGTATTAGGGGGGACTTAGGGCCCAGTCTAGAAGACACGAGGGCGCTCACCTAGACCCACGAAGTCTAGGTGAGCGCGCCACTTGCTCCCAGAAAACGTAGCAACAAGCAGAAAGGGAAATTAATGGAATCAGCAGTAGATTTAGGTAACAACTTCAGAGAGCCATCCATATAGGAAGGTGCCTGCTTTCTCTTCTAAATGTAAAATTGATTAGGAATCTACGCAAGTGGGTCACGAGCGAGAATATAAAATGCCTCGTTTCCTTCATTTTCTTGATTTACATCTGTATTTGACCATATTCATAATATGGTCACATACAGCTAGGGAGCTGTATTACGTTTCTTTAAGATTGTTGGTCAATGATTTTGATTTCATTGGCACTGAATTATGACTAAACTAAATTGGACAGCACTAAAAATATAGCGTTCTCGTTCATATAATACAGCCGTCAGAAGGACTGCACAACGCACTTTAGTTTAGTTTAGAATAAATTAAATTTCAGTTTTGTATTCCCTATTATCTTGCTTTATAAAACAATGTTTTTCATAATTGTTTCGATTCCAAATATTATGTACCGTACTTTAGTATTTTCATTATATTTAGTAATTATGGCAGAAATTATTAATATTTGTCAGTGTTCATACAATCGAGTGTTGAACTTCTTAAATTTGGTAATTAGATTTATTGTCTTATCCCTGGTTTTAACGCCTTATCGTAATACGATACAAAATATAATGTACATAGTATGAGAATCCCAATGATTTCTAATTAGATACAAATGAATTAAAGGAAGCGTAGACAGAGTTCAAAATGGAGCTTAGTCTTAAAATAATTTCGGTCTTTTTCTGAAAATACAAATTAAAATTAATAATATTAGACTCGCACTCATGTACTTTAGTCCAAAAAACATTCACAGATCATTGTAAAATTAATAGATACATATTTGAAAGCAATTCAAGTACAGTATCAAATAAAATAATGAATTGAATCATAGCGTCCACTTGTGGGACACTTACTCAAGCTATGCTCGACTATTAACTAAACTCTACTGCTGGTAGGTAGAAAGGTCGAGGCTAGGATGGGCCAGGACAGTCCAAGGGCGACAGGCGAGATTGGTGTATCATTTGGACCCTGGGATTATTAATTACGTTAGAAATTTCAAGAACCCGAAGCTTATCGACGCTTTACAATGTTTACTAGTTATTTTTTAAATATTGGTAAGTAAATTGATCGAATCTTGAAACGATTAAATATTATAATTTTTTAAAATGTTTTTTTTAATTTATCAATCGATCAAAATACTTAAGGAAACCCTCTAATTGTATATACTGTATTATTTAACATCAAATATAGAAGTTAAAATACACCTAATTTACATTTAACAGCTAGTAATTCAGATTTCAATCCTAGTAAACTTTCTCATATAAACTTTACCTACGCTAGCGACTAACCATCGACACGCGCCACCTATGAAATAAATACCACACTAATAAAATAAGGCAAATGGGGCTTACGGAGGGATCAACTAACGTTCCTTTAACTATCAGGCACTCAAATTGAAGGTAATTCATTTGAAACAATTATACTAGGACTAAATGGATATTATTCTAGTATAGTAATTAAAAGTCTATGCGGGTATCTAGTGATCGCTGATGGAAATAAACAACTACCAATCGCCATTTTAAAGAGCTCGTCTATATTTTCAGGCAGTAAATAAAGCTATCCCTTCCTAGGAACGGAAAGTGGGATTACGGCGAACGTTTATGATGTCAAGTACCAACGTGTGTTAGTTGGTTTCAGTAATAACTAGATGGCGTTAATAAGATATTCATATTATTGTATTTAAACTGCCTGTATATTTAAAACAATCTTAATCTACCCTCTTTAGTACAGTCATTGACAGTTGTTTTTTTGTTGTAAATAAATAAATAACATCGTGAAAACAATGGCTATAAATCTACCAATTTTAAGGAACAATTTCTATGAGTAAGTTTGGCGTCATAATTATTGGATGGATTCGATTGATTCGTTATGTTTTAAATAGTGCAAACAAGATATAAGTTTCATCACTTTCAACCGAGAGATTCATCGAGAAAATGACGTCACACAGAGCCATGTCCAGTACAAAAAGCTCGAAGTGACGTCATTTTCTCATGGAATCAGACAGTTGAAAGAGATAAAACTTATGTCCACGTCATGATCTTCTTCTTCTTTTTTACAAGTGTTTGGCTTCCATCGTCAATTTGTCGATGATTTTGCCAACAACTGAGTTTGCCAGAGACTTGGACGGTGAGGCTTATAAAAGTATAATAAAAAGAGGACTAACGATTTTGAGATATGGTACGGTTGAGCAAACAGAATTTCGGTGGGAAATATAGATAGGCATATTAGTAAAGGAGCAAACGAGACAGACAGAATACAACATTTGGTTATTATTACGTCAAATGGAACGTAGAATGTACATAAATAAAAAAAATATAAATGACAGACCTGTCCACGTCATGATAAGGGTGCTGGTTGGAATAATATAGAAACGTCAACGAGACGCTTTATCTTTCAGCGACATCTAGTTGAATCAGCAAGAACTACACCATGACAACGGTTTCATCCAATTGAACAAAAGTTACCGTCTCATAGATATAAAAAATTATTCTGTGCTACGCAAGTTGATTTTTTGTTTTTTTTATACAATGTATGTTTTGATTGTTGTAAGTTATAAATGGTTGACAGCCATTTAGTCTGATCAATTATTGACATTAAGTTTACATTATAATACATTAATAACTAAAGAAAACTTTGCTTAAACTAATTCGTTATGCTCAAATTTGAAGCTGTGGACCCAATTATTACTATTATTATTGTAAGAATTTTAGAGTGGTAATACAAAACTCTATGAAAACAGCAAGTAGATAGTTAAATAAAATATGACTAAATATGACTTGATAGTATAGTGTTAAGTTACCTTTAAATTATGTATTTTTTAGATACAGCGATATTCTTAAACGTGTGTATACAAATTTATACTTAAAAAAACATACTCACCATAATTACAGTCTTAGAAATAATAATTATGTAAGCTTTGCTGAAATTGAGGGACATTATTTAAAAAAGAAATTAACTAGCAAGGGTAACTTATTACGAATAATACCTTACATTTCTATTTTTAGGGGTTGTTATAATAAGTTTAATTATTTGGGTACAATGGCGTAGAAGTATATTGCAATGGAAGATTAAATGGGATAGGATTACATACCTGCACAATGCTTCTGCATAAAATCACTATATGTCCGATTCATTAATAAATGTACAATTACACAATTATTTGTTCTTAAGATTATGACTAGATGGACAATCAAACTTTCGTTTTAAAAGTAGCGCACAGTATACTGTAAACCTATTAATTAATAGAATATTGTGCACTTCTTTGTGTAAAACTCAAAATTATTGTAAAATAACGAGTTAGCTTGCTTGTGTAAACCGTGTCACTTTCCCATACCAAGTCAATACGGGTGTCGTCTGTATACTAACCTCAATTACCTATATAAATTACAATGATTAAAGTAACATTTAATAAATATTAAATATTATTTCTACGATGGAGTACAAACATTAATTTTAGGAGACACACTGGGATCACATATATTTTTATACGACTAATTTTATTCGTAATAATACTTGGAATAAGCCTCGCTTCTATTCCTACGAAAATAATACCACCATTATATACAAATATCTATACGATATTTTATTAATCATTCTATTTCAAAGAAAAATGTTATTATTCCAAAAAAACCTGTCTAATCACAATTAAATTTAGCCAGCGTTCAACAACGTTTACGTCAGATATAAATCTATGGCTAAATAAAATAGTATTTTTTTTCTTTTCACTATTCGTGTCTTCAGTCCGAGTACAATCTTTTTGATAATGAAAAAATCTATATAGGTATATTTTATGTTTATTTATCGCCGATCCGTCATCTTCCCGTTTATATTTGGCAGTGTTTTCAATATTACAGCGAGCGGTACATTTGTCACCCAATTCAAATAAGTTTCAGTGTTCCTCGAAAGATGGCGTTAAAATAACTACCAACCGTAAGTGAGTGAACAACAGTAACGAAAGAAATCGATATAGTAAAAACATCTGATTCTATTCTCGCTAATGGGGATTTCTATAGAGATTTCTAACGAATTTGATACAGATTTTTTGTAGGTAGATTGAACTGCGTATACAATAGGTAATATTTATGCAATGGATTTATGGAATACTTAGAAAAAATATATAATAATATTATCATGACATGACTTCCGTAGGTCTGAAAATCCACGACTATTCCAATACTAATAATATGTCTTCAATTATACTCAATGAGTAAAGAGTCTACGAACTAGTAAAATAAAAATAAGGTCGAACAATAAAGTATATAATTATGTATTTGAACCTTTGGATTTAAGTATTTACTTATGGGTATTATACACAGCACATGTGTTGCCAGTGATGACGTACGGATCCGAGACGTGGTCGCTCACAATGGGACTCCTAAGACGGCTCAGAGTCACTCAACGTGCAATGGAGCGAGCTATGCTGGGAGTTTCACTGCGCGATAGAATCAGAAATGAGGACATCCGCAGAAGAACCAAGGTTACAGACATAGCTCGAAGGGTTGCACGTTTGAAGTGGCAATGGGCCGGACACATTGCCCGGAGAACGGATGGCCGTTGGGGCATCAAAGTCCTAGAGTGGCGGCCACGAACAGGCAAGCGGAATGTGGGACGACCCCCGACCAGATGGACAGACGACCTCACCAGGGTCGCCGGGAGTCGATGGGCGCATAAAGCCCAAGAACGTAATTTGTGGCGATCTATGGGGGAGGCCTATGTTCAGCAGTGGACGTCTCTGGCTGATAGATAGACACAGCAGTCCAATCTACCTATACCCATAGAAATCAAAGGGGGTGGGTTCAGTACAAGATTTGACATCATGAAGTACCAACTAATCAACTGATCGAATCATTTCATATGTATATTTGTGCTTTAATAGGAACTGCATTCCATATTGTTGGTAATCTTTAAATATTTTTGTCATGTTTATCGTATCATAAGCTTATCGTATCATTAGTAAACAAAATTGGAATCTCATTCGATCACTCGGTTGGTACTTAAATATGTTTTAAACTGGTACTAGTCGCGCATGATTTAAACGCATTACGCGTAGTTGGTAGCGCAGTCGAAGAACGGGAAGCAGGCGACGGACTCGGCGGCTGAGTGCTAGAGCACGTGCAGGTTCTCACAGGACTTGGACTTGGAGTCGCGGGCCCACACGCGCCCGAGCAGACCACGTACCTGCAAAATTCAACAGTCGTCAACAGATGTCGCTAGCTGCATGCACGTAGTTCCAGTTACGATTGATCGATGGCGTTGTAAGCTACTTTTTAAACCAGCGTATAATGACTACATTTACTCTGCTTTAGTATCATAGGTTATATGGAGGCCGATTCTTTTATACCTTTACGCTGGCGGATAGTCGTGTGCGCTTGCGTGGCGTACTGGCGGCGGAGACAGAGGGAGGCGCCGGCGCAGGTGCAGCTATCACCTCGCCCTCTAGCGGCGAGCGCGCGCGGCTGCGGTTTTTACGTGATCCGCTGCGTTTCCTGGTAGATATACGACGCATATAAACTCACAAAGTAATTATTTCAATTAATTATTCAGGAAAACTATGTAAATCTAAATGTATGCCTCGGTAAAGTCACTCAGTTGAATGTAGTCGGTGCATGGAGTGTGCTCACCTGACCCTCTCGGCGTGCTGCTGCTTGAGCCGGATCTGCGTGAGCAGACCCACTAGCAGCTCGTCCACGTTGTGGTTGATGCCTACAGATGTCTCAATGAATTTGCATTCATATGACGTCGCCAGACTCTTACCCTCTGGAAAGGAGAGGTTAAGACTCAGTTTTTTTACCTTTATTTAAGGCCAATGAAACAAGTATTCGAATATGATTTTTTTAATTTATTTGAAATAATGTGCATATCTATGTGACGTTATTTAGCAGGTTGCTAGAATGGTGTACGGAATTGCATTTTAAGCTCTTTTTATACAATTTATACATGTAATAAAAATATACAAAGAGGCCAAAGTATTTTTTTTTATGCCGGTCCAGCTATTTTGTCCACCTGGACTTTAGAAACCCTTTTTACCCGCCCGCTACAAATGGGTTTATTTTTTTAATGAAAGTAGCCTTAGTTATTCCTTTTCACTTCAGTTATATGCAACTGAAAGTCCCAGGTGGTAGAATCTGACTATTTGTAAGTGCCCTTTGGCCTAAACGAATAAAATAAAAATGATTTGATTTTGATCGAAATCGGTTCCACAGAGCCGTAGATTGTATGTGAAGTATAAGATGAAACTGTTGTTTAATTCCTTCGTCTTACCAAGCTTACATATATATACTATATACTATACCTACAAACATTCATGACGTATACATTATACTATTTTCTGTGAGAATTTAAGTACGTCCTAATTTGGAGTTGCGTGCCGTGACTTGGCGCGTACATCTGATATTGTTTCATTCAATGGCAGCCCAAAGTGCTCGTTAAACATCTCCGAGTTAATTTTTTTTAGGACATCATCACGCCTGTATGCCCCGAAGGGGTAGGCAGAGGTGCACTGCAGTGCGCCCACACTTCGCTACTATATTTTGGTTCCAATGTAATAGGCGAGCCTATTGCCATTATACCGGGCACATGCTCCATCAATACGAGGGAGATTTGGGCCATAGTCCACCACGCTGGCCCAGTGTGGGTTGGTGAACTTCACACGCCTTTCTATAGACGTGCAGTCTGCCCCACGATGTTTTCCTTCACCGTTCAGCAAGTGGTAATCATTGTTGAAAATTACATTCGCACATGAAAACTATCTCAGAAGTGCGGGCCCGGGATTTGAACTTGCACCCCTTACGTTCAAGGCGGGTGTTCTGCTGTAGCAGTGGTTATTTTAGGAGTGGATATGAAATACGCCAGTTTCAGACCAAAACATTAATTAGCAATAATTTTTTTTGCTATCGCGAACAAACGCCAGCTTTACTACGTAGGGCATTGAATTGAATCAAGATTATGACCTAGGTATAATAAAGGCAACTAACAAAGGTAAAGGTACCCTATTATGTTCAGAATAAGGTCGTCTGGCCGATTTACCGGGCCGGATGTCAGGTAGACATTAGTAGACATACTATTCATCATTTTGCGAAAATAAATTAAAATGCCGAATTGAAGTGATTGAAAACATACGGGGGCTAAATAGGGAACATGCTCGTATAGCTGAATAACTAAATAACTTAGTACTACAGCCCTTTTAACGTCCCACTGCTGGGTATGAGCCTCCCCTCAATGTGAGGAGGATTCCAGGCCATAGTCCACTATCGAGAACTAGACAAGTTCCCTCAGACGTGCAGGTTTCCTCGCGATGTTTTCCTACCAGGCTAAAAGAGGGCTGCCTTTACGTCTGTATCGTCAATTCTATTGTCTACAAATAATTACTAAATTATAGATATGACATAAGTAAATATGTAATTATCGTGGTTAATACAAGTATATGGAGGATGACATTATGTTTATAGTTTAGATATTGTATGTACGTATAATAATAATTAGTCATAATGTTCAAAATAGTCGTGAAACACGGCACAAGCTAGTCCCATGAATAATGAATATAAAAGGATAACATTTATTCCGTACATCCGTATGAATGATAAATTACCCAATTTAAATATAATGATAAAATAATGTTACTGTGTTTGTATATCATTCCATTTCCGTAGATAGAATTGAAACAATTTAAATTACGTTTTCAGATTGGAGTACTGCTTAAATTATATGACCCGGCGAACTTCATCTCACTTCAATTTTTTATAACGAAACAAATCAATTCGGTTCATTAGTTTTTGAGCTTTAGGGAGAATAACGAACAGCAATTAATTTATATATTATTAATAGAAACACATTTGGTACTATAAATTAAAAATAACTATTAATTAATTACTGACTGCTTCCGCTATAAACTAAAACATAACCTACTTGAAACAATTGAAATATGTTTGTCTGTCTTTTAATAGGTACCTATTATAAATTATAAGCATACTAAATTTGATAATAGCTTGAAAATAATAATAATAAACATCATCACGCCTGTATTCCCCGAAGGGGTAGGCAGAGGTGCACTGCAGTGCGCCCACACTTCGCCGATGTATTTTGGTCCCAATGTAATAGGGGGCGAGCCTATTGCCATTATACCGGGCACACAGGTTTCCTCACGATGTTTTCCGTCACCGTTTCTTAGCAAGTGATAATCTCAGATGAAAATGAGATTCGCACATGGAACCCAGAGGTGCGAGCCGGGGATAGAACCTGCGCACTTTGATTGCAAAGCGTGCGTTCGACCACTCGGCTACCACTGCATATATGAATGAAAATAATCATTCTTATATAATACATCAGTGTTTAAGGCTATTATGATTGCGGTAAAATGTCCCCCAAGCAACAGCATCACGGGTCCCTACAAATTCCTCACTCCCTCCAGATGATACAAACTGACAGCGTGATTAAATCCCTGCGCATAGACAAAATGAAGGCTACCAATCAACTTCAATTTATATTTCGTGCTTCAATGAATTTGTTATTTCCTCTCGCAAGTTGAGAACAATATCATTTGTAATAATCATCCGCCATCTTAATTTATTTTCATCACCCATTTTAATTTCTGATGTGTATTGATTGAATTTGTTCTTGGTAATAATTACTTGAGACAGGCAATAATGCCCGCTAATCACAGATGGAGCCATTCCTCAACTTATTTTTAATTTCATAATTTCATTTTTTTTTTAATGGACTTCGCTGTTGGCCGTGAGGTGGCCTTTACAGCTTTACCGGAGAAGTGGCGAGCGCAGAGTGCACTCCAACCAAGGCCTTAAGGGCGGAAAAGGGTGGCAACTAGCACAAGGGCGCCACAGAGGGCACGACCTCGGCTTGAGCAGGTACCGTGAGGGGAGAGGTAGTGACTGTGCTCGTAGGTGCAAAGATGCACCTACGAGCGGAAAAGGGGGTTCCTCGACCTCGCCGGCGAGATCGGTGTCTGTTTGAGGACATAATATTCAAATTGTAACAAACGGTATGATGGAAATAGAACAGCTACTTATTACAAACATCGTTTCGAGTAGGGTGTACCTCTGACGGCCTCAGCGAGGTACAGGAGTGATGGCGGCCACCGTTTCATACTATAGCGCAAAGTACTCGTATATTACTAGTACTGATTTTGGTTCTATTTAAGTCCGTTCTCGTTCAACCCGTAATTATCCAGCAGCCGGCTTTACCATGAGCCTTAGTATCTTTAGAAATTAACTTGTATACAAAGGAAATAAAAATAGAGGTTTGTACTTATAAGTTTTTTTTTAATGCCTTTGTCTCGAAAATAAGTCTGTACGGAATGTTAAGTCAGTCTAAATGACGAGTATACCTACAGTATACTAATAAAATAGGACTAAAACCACTATATCTTTCCCCTAAAAATGTTAATAAATTTAGTTAAGTCAAGGTTATTTTGTGCGCCAATAGAATTTAGTTAATTTTAACATACAATCTTCTTATATTATAAAATTACCAACGAAGGCGCGTGTAGTTACTAATTCGACATTACGAAAGGTCCTCGCTAATTGGAGCGGACGCCAAACATTTGTGAAATTTAATTAAAAATATAAAATGGTTGCTAACGAACGTAATTGGGCGCTGGCTTCAATCGAGAATTTGTTGTTTTGACACCGAGTCCCGGCGATAATTGGAATATACTCATGTCCTCAAATTTAAGTTGTATTTTAGTGTTAAGTGGTCTTACCATCTGTAGGCACCACTCTCGATCGGGCCAGGTCTGCCTTATTCCCAACCAAGATGACAGCTCTCCTGGCGGTGTGTCCAGCTGCCCACAGGTTCTGCAGCCTCCTCTCCGCTTCCCCAAAGCTCCTCCTGTCGGCAGTGGAGTACACCACGCAGTAGCCGTGCGCGCAGCCATCAGACTAGACAATAAGGTAGATATGGGAAACATTTAGGCATTCCTAGAGGTATAGACCGCAATATATTAGCCCTAACTTAACCATAATAGACAACCAAACAAAATTAAACCAAATTTGATACAACATAATCTAATTAAGAACATGAAAAGGACAACAATACACTTTGTTTAATGTAGATTAGTTTAAAATAAATAAACCCGGCACCAATGGCCACGACGAACTGGTTTAGATAAATCCTTAAGCATTTATAATGATAGGTAGAGACGTGCAAAGGGGTTATATTTATCATAGTTAGATATTTATACTCTGTATTTTTACAAATGGTTTTAATAAGTCTATGGTAGGCAATAGCTTATTGATTAGTCAAGCCGTCCTCGTAACCAAGAAGCTCTAGTTGTGATTCCTACGCTGCTTAATAATCTTTATTTAAGAAAAAAGAAAATAAGTCACTTGAGGAAGATAGAGTTTGCTTCAATGCTAAGATGTAACACAATACTAAGGTTTTCAAAAAATGCAGTTCATAACTTACAACTAGATGGTCTGGGGGTGAATCCAGGAACGTGATCTCCGACTCCTCACCGGCGAGCAGTACGCACACTGACCTCTCCCCCGACTCGTCATCTATAACCAGCAACCCTAATAAAGCATTTCTTGATACGCATCCATTACGTCACTATCCCAATGACTCCTGCTTACCTATACTGGTGTCGTATGCGTGCAGGTACTCTGAAGTCATGAACTGGCCCACCAGACTGGACTTGCCGACCCCAGATGCGCCCAAGACTAATACCCGGTATGCACTAAGGCCTGTCGACGAGTCTCTGTTGAAGAACAAGTTTATTTTAAAGGTGTACATTAAAGTCAACTTCTTTTCCCAAAATACTTGGCAACCGTCTGAATTTCAGATTAATAGTCAAATTATACACTGAAATACAATCAAACCAAAATGCATAAAATCAAAGCAGGGATATGATTTTTGAGTTAATACGAGGAGAACGTCACTAAAACAGACTACGGTCAACAAATTGATATTTCCACGGAGACTTAGACGAAGTAGTAATGACTAGACGAAGAAACGTTAGAATTACATATGAACAAAGAATGGTAAGAATATGGTATTAATAGTATTTAGGAGATTCGAATGACATTATGAGGTCCCTAACAAAGGCCGAAGTTTGCAGGGATTTAAAAGATACTTATTTTTATTACTATTGCGCGACACACAGCTGTATCAGTTTAAGGTCTTTCAGGTTTTTCTGAGATCTGAAGTATGTGAACCTTGATGAAGCTAGGGAACACGGTGCCGATGCCCTGGTGGCTGCTTCAGTGCTGGAAGCGCTCGACGCTACTGAGGTGTTGGATCTCGAGCGCCGGGACCGAAGGGAATCTCCTCTATTCACCACGCCTTTACCTGTACACATGATAATGATGATTCGTTCATCATCACCTCTACCAACACTTTGCAAAGGGAAACATTTAGCTCCTCCCCGGGACTCGCCGAGGGTCAAACCTCGGTGTCTTCAATGGACACCGCTGTCGATCCTGGCTTACAGGAGTAACAGTGGTGGGAATGTGTGGCGGGCTTAGTCCCAATTTTCTTTATGAAAAGGTGATGGTGTATCATCGTTATTAAGATTATTGACACATTCACTCACCGTCTCATTTCATATCAGAAAAAGATACAAAATAGACATTTTCCATGTCTCAAGGCTTATCTTGTACATAGTAGATGGAACATTTTACTGAAAGAAGACAAACTGCATTCATAGATATTTAAATATTTACATGGTTGAACCGGGAATCAAACCCGTTACTTTCCCTCCATGTGGCATATCCGTGGGACACCCTGTAGAGTGAGATCCAAGAAACAAAAGTGAACTAAGAAAGGAAATTGCAGCACATTTATAGGCAGTCCTTACCGGTGATACTAAAATGCCTCAGCCTATAGTACTCCTCCTCGACGCCAGTGTTGGGCATGGAGGCGACCCTGGCGCGCTGCTGGGGCAGCCCCAACAGCTGGCGCTCCCCCGTGCGCGAACGGCCCGCCTTCACCGACTGGGATCTGGAGTGGTGGGGACTGCCGTACCTATCGCACAAAGGTAAACTTATTGCATGTTACGATGAAGAATATAATATAGCCTTTTTGAAGTCATCTGTCAACGAGATATTACCTCAAAGAGGGAGCTTTTCATTGGCTTTTGTGTGCGAATTTGGTATTTACGTACGACAGATTGTCTAAATAAATTGTGTAAAGCTTGACGGCCTTCATCAATGAGATATATTTCGGTCTTATTTCTATTGGGCGTCTATAGGAGACATTGAAGTGTCCATACTTTCTTATATTATTGTCATCTGTATTATGGAGTTTGAGGGAGTCCCCCAAGATGTTGTAATTTGCTGCTTTAAACATTTAAATGCATTGTTTTTGTGATTAATTTAAAATAGTACCCAATCTAAGTGTATTGCCGACCTTTTCATGCTAGTACCTATATGAGAAAGATAGCATAATTTTTAGTTCGGTCAAATATGGTTTAGTACACTCTGGCTAATTCAGATTATAGCCGTGAGCTTCTGACGACTTTAACAATATCCAAATCTACTATATTTAGCCTTATGATGGAATATTACCTTACCATTTACTTCCACACACACATACAAACACTTTGCTTACTTTACCCCTTATGTCAGTAAGTTATCGATAAAGTTTCCCGAATCTTCTAATTACCTTTGTTCCTTCACCGTAACAAAGTTTAAGGTAATGAAGATGGTCAGTAAAATTCATTGTTGCCAACACAAAACGGGGAACAACAGTCATTTTATAAGCATTATAATCCAATTTCAAGTCGGATAATCCACTGAGCGGCTCAAAACAAGCGGTTTTACAAGAAAAGTAAAACAAAGTCCGTTTCATAGAAAGACTCGATTCCAATTTTATTCGGTGAATTTAAAAAGGGTTATTTTTTTCTAAACTTCCGGCGGATTATGATGTCAGTGGAAATAGTCAGGCAATAATGTTAGTTTTGTTCAGAAATAAACTTAAATTGTCTAAACTAAATTTGCTTTAGTCTTAATTCGTAGATACTTATTTTATGGCCGTTTAATTACTACCATAAAAATATCTCCCATGAATACATATTGTAGGTATGTGACTAGATTTTTAAGGTTGATAATTTGGTTATCCATTGAAAGGTGTCAGATCCTTTATTCACCTTGGTATGTACCTACATCTACTAATGAATAATCGGACATATTTACACTGTCCTAAATTAAAAGTAAGGTTGATGTGGTGAAAAGCCAATTACGTTATGTAAATTTAAACATCATCGGGCGGATGACGACGTAACACATTATCACAATCCTTCATGCTTTTAACTTTAAATATGGTAATGCTCGCCCACGGACGACTCAATAAAATTGTAACGAAAACAAATAAACAATACCAAAATGGATCAATTTGTTTCGCTCCGCGCGTACATGGGATTAGAGGCCACATCCTCCCTCGTCACATTCTCGTGTGAGGATTATCAAATTGGATTGAGTGGTTTTATAAAATACAGCGGTAATACTTTTATTTGGTATTTTTGTAGGAGCCTATATTACTTTACAATAAGGATTACTTACGAGGAAAAGAGAGCAACATTGACATCGTATATCCCATTTTGTTATAACCAGCTCTTTACTAGAGATGAAACGGATAGTGATTTGGCCGGATACCGGATATCTACCTATATACCCTATATCGCGTTACATGACGCTTCTTAAAGACATCTGCATATGGTGGTCAGTTAATTTGCATCAGTACCCGCAGTTGTCCAGGTTTGCTAGAATTTATCTTTCAGCACCTAGCAGTAGCGTTTACAGCGAAAGGCTTTTTCTGAAGTTTGTCTGGTATAAGAAGCCAAGCGCAGTCACCTCTTACCAGGAAATGCAGAAAATTTGGTATTCATTCACCACAATTTGCCAACTATAAATTTTGAGTACTACACTAATTCATAAACCAAACACTTGACGTGCGATTATAAAAATAAACGGTGTCCATAACCTATTGTGGTATGATGTTTTTATGCCTTGTGTAAAATAATGATATTTTTATTAATTTTATTATCCGGTATCCGACCGGATACTGAATTACTATCCGGTATCCGGCTGGATACTGAATTACTATCCAGTATCCGGCCGGTTACTGAATTACTATCCGGTTTCCTGCCGGATACTGAATTACTATCCGATATCTGGCCGGATAGTGAAAACAACACCGGATAGGCCGGATACCGGATATCCGTTTCATCTCTAATTTTGAGTTTTGAATTTTAAATTATGAATTTTGAATTTTACCATAAGGCATCGCGACGCTCAATATACGGCTTCGCAACGCTCACCATTAGGCTTCGCAACGCTCATTACAAAGTACGCCACTATGTCGCTACGCACAATATAAGTGGTCGCGACGCATGCTTTATGCCGTCACGACGCTCATCATAAGCCGTCGCGATGCTCCCTATAAGTCGTCGCGACGTACATTATAAGGCTTCGCAACGCTCATTATAAAACGTCGCGACGCTCACTATAAAGCGTCGCGGTGCTCACTACAAATGAAACAATTCATAGCAAAACACCATTAATACTAATGTAGTAACCTCCTTATACCATCTATCCTGCACAAGAAGTGGTATTATCGCGAACAATGAGACATCATGGGTGATTAACGACCGACGGCCATTACGTCGTGGACGGGGACCGCACGCGACATGGGGTAATGGAGTGTCTTTCACTGTCTCTCACTTACCGCTAAGGTAAACCATTATTTATGATGGTATCCTAGCTTTCGAACACCATCTTCTAACGTGGTCATATCGTGTTCGAAACATCATGTCGTTAATGTAGTTCTTATTTACGAAATACTATTCATTTTATTTATTTAGTAGTCTTGAACCATCTTCGTATTCGGTTCTTCGGTTGAATGGTTTCAAAGTCTATAAATGACATAGATAGAAACAAGTTTTGGGTTTTATATATTTTACTTACAAGTTAAACAATCGGTATAGATTACGCTTCACGTGCAACATTTGCAACTCTTCTTAGCTTTACCAGCGTCTTTATTAATCATATGTGAACTAGCATTTTTCATAGACGCCAGCGACTAACGGCATCTAGCGAACACGGTAGAGCTGCTTACTCTCTATGTTAAATTGTAACATCGGTGTTTCATATTCAACTCCATCGTCTGACACCAAAGTAAAATATCTGCCCACTCTACGAAGTTATTTCCTCTGCCCTAAATCCTGTAAGTACCTATCCATTTGTCACAAAGGGCGTGAGGGCACGTTAAAAAGCGCTTATCATTTATCTCGCCTTATCAAGCCACCCCTCGCGTTAAAGCGTCACAAAAATATGAGCTTTCACGATTTAAACATTCACGATTCATTCTCCAAATAAACAAGCTAGAGCCAAGACTATATGTGACAATTTTTTTTGATTAACTTATTGAAATGTGGACACTTGCACTGCAGTACACCTCTGCCTACCCACCCAGGGGGCGTAGGTATTATAGTTAGTATTTATCTCACACCTTATTGGCATTCTACCTTTTTATACGGCATATATTTAGACAAATAAACGAAAAAATGCAATAAATAATAGCCTTATCTTATCAGTAGTGGGTAGTCTGGCCAGCCTCGTAATCGAGAAGGTCCGGGGTCGATCCCCACCCAGCTCATTATACTATTGACGTGATACCACCCCAAATACCAGCGTTAAGTTTAGCTAGATTCAGAATCAGAATCAGAATCAGAATATTTTTTATTCATATAAACCAATACAGGCACTTATGAATCGTCAATAAATAGTAGTAATAGTAGCTCTACCACCCATTCGGAATGCATTTCCTATGGAGAAGAATGGGCAAGAAACTCCATGGTTGCTTTTTTCAAATAAGGATTTACATTTTTGTGTTTTTCTTAATTAACAATTATACAATATAAAGTTAATGAGGCTATACATTCTCAAAACACAATTAAATCACTAAACAAACTACGTGTTGGACAAGATTTAAAGGTAGGAAGGAGGAGGAAAACGGGACAAATAGCTAAAATCCCTTAAATGAGTTCCTGTGGAGCCGGACCAGCGCCTGACCAAGCGTGTTTATCCTCTAAATAATCACCTATTGTGTAGTATGCGCGCCTGCATAGTGTATGTCTAATTCGGTAACGAGACTTATTAGTCATATGAAAACCACACATTGCTAACATTGATGTAAATTGCTAGTAATAAAAAAATAGTATTGCGAATTTAAAAATACCAAATTTATTACGAAGTCAAGGCCTACATTGACATTGTAAGCGGATTATAACTTTCTTTATTGATTTGAGGGTAGTAATGGATATCTTGATAAAACTTGACAGTATTTGTAAGACTACGTATCCATGTTAGTCCACGTGTAACAAAACATCGAGAACTCGTATACCACGACATTTGGCTTTTACTGGGGTTTAACCTCGACCTTTTTCATTGCACCCCCATCCAGTATATCGGCGGCCGTTTATGTGGAAGCGATAACGCGTCCCGATGTGTGGCTGCGACGTGGCTCGACGCCTCGCGCTTCTAATGTGATTGATGGTGTTCGGGAAAACTTTATTGTGCTTTTATATCCAAGTTATTTACCTTTGAAAGCGTTAGGGTTATTCACATGGCACAGCCGGCTGCCCGATGATTAAAAATTTTTTGGTGGCAGAACACTTTATACTAGGTACACGTCTGGTTAAATTCGCAACCACTGCGGAGTAGTTTTACCATTTAACAAAGTCTTCTCCGCACTTTGGAGTATCGCATCGATTTTTTGAACGAACAGGGGCTTGCCAACACCTCTTAAAATATTGTTGTTTCGATAGAAATTGATTTTGTACTGAGTGTTTGACAGTCATGTCAAACACTGAAAGTAATATTAAATGTATCGCTGTCCTCCGTATAAGTAAGATGGTATTTTTTAATGCACTAATGGAAAATGATAGAGACAAAAAAAGTACGAGCATCCTTTATAGACATAGAGAGAATAATAAATAACCACTAGGTCGTAATTTCACTGTTCTGCGTTGCATCGTTAGTGTCACAAGAAGAAAACAAAAAGAAAATGGCGACGTAAAATTAAAAAAGTTAGGTTTGGCGCCGCCGAGGCGGGAATTACCTTCCCACAAAAGAAAGCTTTCTTTTATCTTTCAAAAGAAGCTCGTCACAAAAGCAGTTGCCGTTTTTATTACGGCCAGTTCGGGGGTTGGATGTCGGCGTGTGAATTACGAGCCGAGTTTAGGCCTTTTGGGACGTTTAACCTTAATAAAGGTAAGTGTTTCAAATGGTTTAGCGTCGATTATAGGGTAATAAGTGATCATTTTTCGTGTCTGGGTGATTTTTTGTTTTTTTTTTTGTGTGTACGAAATTCAGCGTTCTGTCTGCATTCTAAAAAAACGATGTTTTATACGAGATGCTTAATCATTCAAGATATTTAACCCCTTTAATATATAGACATTTCAATATATGTATAAAACACTTTCAGTGGAAATTTCGGAGCGAACTATTTTAATAAATACAAAATATAACATAAAAAAATGGAGGAAAATACATAACTAAAGGTTCATAGATTACTTACCTCTTGTCAAACTCGTGCAGGTCTTCCGATGTGAACTGGCTGGTGACATCGAGCAGCTGCTGGATGTGGTCGCTGCAGACCCTGCTCTTGCGCCTGCCGTCCTCCCCGTCCCGCAGCAAGATGGTGGCGCAGCCCCCGTAGTCCAGGGACAACGAGGGCTGCTGGACCACGATGGTGGTGCGGCCGGCTGGAATGGTTGTCGCAGCTGAATCCAGGGGGTTCGCTGTGACGTGAACCTGCGCTGCTGCAAACATATCATCATAATCACGCCTTTACTCACCGAATAGGTATGCAGAGACAAACTGCAGTGCAACCACATTTCGCTTACGTACCTTAGTTTTAAATATAATAGTTACTGTTTCGTTATTTTATTATATATTATTGAAGTTTATATTATTAATAGACGTACACGTCGATTTAATAAATGGGATTACAATTCCATTGAAAAAACATGGATGTACCCAGTGTCTACCCTTTTGGAAGGTAAGAGGTTTCTATAATTTTTCGTGATTTTTGTATATTAAAATTTATGGTGTATAAATAATTCGTGTGTGTGTATATACCTATATAATAGATAGTTTAATTGGTAATTTTGACCGGCATTCGGATTATTTAAATAAATATCAGACAAAGTAGGACCTCAATACTTGTAAGCTCTCGCCTGGGACTAACAGAAGGTCAAACCATAACGTCTTCATTCGATATTTCGATAGTAGACACATTCCCACCACTGCTACTCTTATAAGAGAATGTGTGGCGGGCTCAGTTTCATAAAAAAAAGTTCCATACACTTATTGTACTACTAGTGTTAATAATATCCATAAACTCCCAATAATCCCATGGACGTAAAGGCGTGCTCGTGGCGCGATTAATTGTGTGCTAATACTTAATTACAATCATAATTAAATCCTTAGTCTTCTATAATACTAAACCTATTTCAAAGTACGTAATCCAGGCTCAATCTAAGTCCCCTAAAGGAACTCATTATGGCTAGGCGTTAGCTGTAATCTCGATCCTCATTTGCCAGACTTATAGTTTTCGGACATCTTGTTACCTTCACATTACTGCTATCTAAGTGGAACATCTGCTGTCGGAGCGGGACGTCCATTTAGCTTGCTTTAGTTTAGCGTTTGGAGTAAACGACAACTATCTATAAAATACAAATGGATGGAGATAATGACGGATAACGGAATAACAATAACATTTCCAGCAGTTAAATGTAACATACATTTCCTAATCATTATAACTGGTCAACAGTGCAGGTTGAACAACTTTTCTAAATACTTTATGATGTTTTCCGTGAAAGCATGAGTGGAGAACGACATTCGCATATGAAATACAAAGATGCCACAGGTATAAAGCCGGGGCTGGAACCTGTATCCCTTGTTTCCAAAGCGAAGATTTTACTGAATTGGCTACTATCGTATTGTTATAGTTGGTTAACTGAACGCATTTAAAATACGATAAGCGTGATCCGTACGGGGGCCTATTATTTTGGACTACGATTGATGAACTGAATATAAACTGTAGGTATAGCTTTGACGAGTAAATTAAAAGTACTTAAATGTTAGATATTTAACCTGTGGACTGTCTCCTGGAGGCCGGTGGCGGCACAGAATGCTGGTGCGTAGAAGATCTTCTCCTACTGGTGGTGAACACCTCCGTTCCCTCCAGCTGCCTTCTCAACTTCGCCATTTCATCCTTATAGTAATCCTTCTCTTTCTTATTCTTCACCCTCGGCTCGCTGCTTCTTCTGCCCACATCGGGCTCAAACTTAAAATGCGTCTCATACTTCGACTGGTTGCCTTTAGGACTTTTAGGAGGATCCATTTTAGGGTCATAAGGGATTTGAATGGACGTGGAAGGTATATAGGTGTGACTGACTTGGGTTTTATTCCTTAGTTTTTCTGACCTCTTTAGGTCGGGCATTGGTACGTCGAAGACGAATCGAGCGGGACCGGGGCGTGAGGAATTCAAAACGTCAGTAGCAGATTGGGGTTTGGTGTAAGCCGGGGAGTCGATCTCGCAGCTGTTCTGTGCTCGGTGGTAGTGGGGTGGGGCGGTGCTGGGCGGGTTTGGGGGCACATTGGGGTCGTCGATGAGGCTAGGCTGGGGCGGAGGCTCCGTGTGGTCGGGCTCGGCGTCCATGGAGTCGTCGGTTCCCGTGACGGAGGTGAGGGCGGTGGCAGCTGAGTCTGTGCTCGTGTTGATGGTCTTGTCTGAAGTTGTGCTGCTGCCCATGACGACCACCTGCTGGCAAGGGTATAAGATCAAAATGAAGAATTGGTTCTCGAAGAATGTCTCGTTTATTTGAGAACTACAGGCTAATACAAACTCGCAGCGCGCTGGGTTAAGGTTACTTTGCTTCTTGCCCGAGCGCTATCATTTGTAATTTACCTCGCTGACAGGCCTACTTCTTATGTCAGTAACGTGACCTGATTGCTCGGGCAACAAGGCTGCTCACTCAGTCAGAACGCGCCTAGTAATACTGCTTTACCGACCACAAGTCAGCTGCGAGTATTCCTAACCACCTACGCTAAAGGGTAACCCTGCGATTATATATAATAGCGCACACGCGTACATCGGCCATCATTAAATATACAGCGCCTCGATGGCCGCCGTCCAGCGAATCGATAATCAAGTTATCGGTGCGTAATAATGGAATATACCGAATAACGAGCTGTAACATATTGTTTTCGAGCGTGAGGGTAGGTGGGTAGAGATGTGAATATTACAGTCATAACTTGCTACACGATCTTGTTTCAAAGAAAACATGTGAATAACGACAGCTCTAACATTAAGTCACATACGTTTTTTAAGAAGTCTTCTTATATAATTTCTTATAACTTTACGTGACAGCTTTAATATGAACAGTTAATTTTGTAAACTGTGATCTAAATATAAATACAACAAAAGAAACAAGCGACTTAACTCATTCACCTAGATTTCTGAGAGCATAGATTTTTTTAAATGTGTAGCAGAATTTCCTGAAAATCGAATTAGCCTTGTCGTTCTTTGTTATTCGGTCAGGGATTTTCAGGAATGCTGACAATGCAGCTACATAAAACTATTTCGTTCCGCGCGCAAAACAAAGTCCGGAAGTTTCTAGGTTACTGTACCAGAGAGTGACAAAAATTCTCGGACAAAATAAAATTAATTCAATATTTGCAAAAGGGGCTTGAAAAATACCAGACTGCACAGTCTGGTATTTTACAGTTTAAATATAATAAAACATCTATATCTATACATCTTCTATACAAATAAATAAAATTGGAGTGTCTGTTTGCAATATCAAAATAACACTTTTTTACCAAATGCGTATGAAAGTATATAAGATACCTATAACAAAAACGCAATTTAAATAAAACATTACTAAAAATATACTATGTGCAATGTGATTCAATATGTGTATAGATACGCTCTCTAGCTTATTGTAAACGGATATCTGAAATATGAAATAGTTTATTATAGTTTTTGAGATGTTTAATTTTCCTTCCTAGGCTCTAAAAAGCTAGGTAAAGCTAAGCGACTGTTTGTTGTTTAAATATAACTGTTTTGTTTTCAATAGTTGTTTGGCAGTGAGAAATATTAATTAAAATATCTTTAGTGCCAGGTTCATGGTGTCCCTACCAGGAACAAATAGGAGGGAATAGGAACAAGGACGGGAGCACGCGGGAACAACATTCCATTTATTAACTTCAGCTTTGAACCCAGCCCGACTCTGCACTTGTTTGATGTTTAATTGGGTTGGAAATTTTCTAACTGTACTTATTTTTTACTTTTTACTCTGTTTCCTAGAGTTACGAGAGCTGAGAATTAATTTAGGTAAATTGACCGTTCTATTCCATGAAAATTTATACGTCAAATTTTATTAAACTGGTTTATATGTTTTTAACAAATATTATCTTCAGTATAACGACTGTTGAATCCATAGAGTTACTTGAACGAAGGACACAATAATAAACGAAGGTCAAAATAATATGTTCTTGGGTCGAATATGCCGTCTATTTCGTTTACACCTACATACCTATATATGAAGAACAGCGACATTGGCTTTGTAAAGATTCTCTCATAACAGAAGTTCTTCGTATTAGCTTTACAAAAACATTTTGGTCTAAATACGGGGGGTTGGTTTCCTCGAAGTATATAGAGTATCTGAACATACTACTATCTAGTTTTCTGTGAAGCGGGAAGAACTCTTGTCCTCCTGCTGCCTACCCACTTGTACCGCAATCTAACAATAACATCTGATGATATTTGTAACATTTTCAAAGTTTTATAAATAATGTAAGTAAGTAATACGAATATAATAACTAACCAGCCTGCCTATACCGCTCACATGTACACTTGTATTTAAGAAAGATTAGTATCCTATGTAATATTTTTAAAACTACACGAATAAAATGATTATACCCAGCATAAACTGTTATAGTATTACTACTACACTACTACAGCCCTTTTAACGTCCCACTGCTGGGCACGTGCCTCCCCTCAATGCGAGGGGGATTCGGGCCATAGTCCACCACGCTGGCCCAGTGCGGGTTGGCAGACTTAACACATCTATTGAGAACTAGTCAAGTTCCCTCAGACGTGCAGGTTTCCTCACGATGTTTTCCTTCACCGTTTCATAGCAAGTGATAATCTCGGATGAAAATGAGATTCGCACATGAATGTCAGAGGTGCGAGCCGGGGTTTGAACCTGCACACTTTGATTTGCAAGGCGTGCGTTCGACCACTCGGCTACCACTGCTATAGTATTCTGTGTTCCTAAATGCATAAAATGAATAACACATGCGATCTCATTACACGTGGGATTACATGCGCGACAGGCTGGGTGCGAACTGGGTGCGGGTTGGGTGCGCGAACTGGGTGCGGACTGGGTGCGGAATGGGCGTGGTAGGGTGTTCTGCGATGTTCTGCGGTGTTCCGAAATAAATCTATGTTAAAGTTAATTTTATAAGCGAGTCTAGCGGTCTGAGCGTGCACACCCCACTATATATGGATACCGATCGGAGCGTGTTCCTGTGTTGGGAACATTAAAAAAACTCAATCGTATTAAGGTATTTTTGAGTTAGGTTGCTTGTTTCTTATGCTGGGTTAAAATTTATCCGTCAAAAACATATTATAGACGATAATAAAATTGTTTATTTATAAAAATAATGTCACAACGATAAAAACATTAAACAAATTATATGCAAAGGAATGCCTCCATCGTCGTCGATACTAAATATATCAAAACAAATGCTTCTCATCTCACATATTTGTTTGTAATAAGCTAGATAACCTATTTTTAAGGCTTAGTATTCCCATTTTGAAGTACATTGAATACATTTTATATTAATATATGATCCTCCCACGTAGCTCTAAATTAACTAACGTTTCCCAGTTGTGTCGTCCTCGTCTCGGTCATTATAAAGTGGTCCTAAGGGTTTTAAACACGGCGCTGTCTCCACGGCGCTCTAAACTCTCAAACTTTACACTAAATGGGGTAAATTTATAGAGGTGTTACCCCTTTTGTAGCTTTCGATAATTTATTATTTTTAATTTAGGATCGATTTAATAAGGGTGTGGTTATCGTGGCTCAGAATCATACGTGGCAAGCAATTTGCATGACAAGGGTTCGCTGCAAATTTGATAAAGCTTCAAATATAATATCATGCACTGGGTGATACACAAATCTACATATAATGACATAAAGGCATGAGCCAGACTTGTAGACGAGTAACGATTTTACATAAAGTAATGATTTTACAATAACAAACTTACAGCTTTACAATTAGTTTTAAGCCCACGACACACTAAGGCGTCAAAACACGCGCGTCAACATGTTTACCAAAACGAACTCTGTGACAATATAATTAAAGATTCGTTTTCTGTGCTTAAAGCCGCACTGTCAATGACATTTCATTGAAGACTGATATTTGAAATAAATTCTACGCGCCGGTTTGGACGCTTGAATGTGCGGGGAGGCTAAATGGCACATTGTATGCACCAGCTCCCCATGTATCGTCATAAACTTAGTGCCATCGTAGCTGCTGGAAAACTAACACCTTAACTCTACTTTTTTATACTAAACCTTATCTTTGATATAGCTCTATGAAAGGTAAATTGCTTTAAATAAATCCAGGCCTGAAAAGGTTTTTGTTCAAAAAATCCAACTAAATCCTAACCCGATGCCACCATTAGTAGATATACCCAATTTAGAAATAATGGCGCTCACCTCAGAATACATTTTTTTTTATATTCTTTCGCTGTCAGAATTGTTTCAGACGCGGCTGGGGTACTGAACTCACTACCCTTGCGACCTGTGACCTCACCTGTCCGTTGAGTTGCAATTTTATATACATAAAGGTCGGCTGGACTTTACTCTACTGCGTTTTTAAATGGAATGGTGTATGCTCAAGCCAGGAAGAACTATTTCATGATATACAACTAAATATGAAAAGATGTATGACTGTGCATGAAGCGAAAGAGGTATATCAGGATCGTAGCATGTGGCAAACGGTAGTCTCTGCCTACCTCCATGGCATACAGGCGTGAGTATACGAGTATGTATGTACAACTAAATTTATAAAAATATTACGAAATATAAATTGAATCAAGAATTCTTTAAGAGTTCAGCGTAGCTGAGAAAGCTTGTCCATATCAGGTCTGAAAAAAAAATTTTTTTAACAAAAAACAAAAAGTGACTTTAACAACCTAGGTGAACTAAAAGCAATAAATAACCTTATAACTCATTACATTTGGAGCAGGTGCCAACCTACATCAGACTCCAAACGCAATGAATTATAAGGTTATTTATAGCTTTTTAGTGCACCTAGGTTTTAGAAGTCGGTTAGAGTATTTTGTTAAAAATATTTTTAGTGTAAATCATCGTTGAAAATATGCAAGTATTAACAACTCATAATAGCCCTAAAAAAGTAAATATTTACAGCCAAAAAAATAACCCCCACACCCCCTTTCCACTCCTTTGGGGATAAGTTTCGATTTTTGTTAACATTCAGTATTAAACAAAAACGCATGAAAACAACATCCGCATCAAAACAAAAGAAGAATGATATAAATCGGATCATTAATCTCAGCGTTATCGGTGTACATACCTAAAAAAAACAATTGAATTGAGAACCTCCTCCTTTTTCAAATCTGAAATAAATATAGAAACCGCATCAAGATCATTTCATCAGTTCTGGCGCTCTGATACACTAAAATGCATATAACAAAAACCGACTTCAAAAACCTAGGTGCACTAAAAAGCTACAAATAACCTTACAATTCATTACATTTGGAGTAGGTGCCAATCAACGTCGGACAAGGCAAATACACACATGAATTGGCACCGACTCCAAATGTAATGAATTGTAAGGTTATTTGTAGCTTTTTAGTGCACCTAGGTTTTTGAAGTCGGTTTTTGTTTTTTGTTAAAAATATTTTTTTTTCACGATTTTTAGTGTCAATAATCGTAGAAAATTTGCAAATATTATCACCTTATAACAGCCCTAAAAAAGTAAAAATTTACAGCAAAAAAAAAATCACCCCCCTCAACCCCCCTTTCCACCCCTTTGGGGGTGGGTTTCGATCTTTGTTAACAATCCGTATTAAACAAAAAAAGATTTTTCGAAATCGGTTCACTAACGCCGGAGATATGCTGTAGTCCGGATTGGACCCCCATTTCACCCCCTACATATTTTTTCTTTCAAAATTCCTGAAAGACGTGTTTTTTTATTTTGTATGTTAAATATATATACAAAGTTTCAAGTCGTTCAAAAATATTTTTGAAATTATGTGACCTTCAATCCCCCATTTCACCCCCAAAGGGTTAGATTTCTGATAATATTTTGGAAATGGGACCAACTTTGAAGAATTCCCTAGCAAACCTAAAAAAAAAATTCGAAATCGATCGACAGACGCCGGAGATATGCGGTAACAAACATAAAAAAAAAAACAAAAAAACATACGGGTCGAATTGAGAAAAAAATCTCCGTTTAGGTCGGGTAAAAAATCTCCGTTTAGGAAAAGGACGGAAAACAATTTAACGAAAAGTCAGTAAAAAATAACGTGTTTAATATAAACATGTTTTCGATGCGTCTTATGTCTCGTTTCTCAAAATACGAATCGCTGCTGTTTCCGACAACAACAAGTATTTAATGAGCACCCAACATTAGTAAACACATCGCTCCTTACGAAGAGTTGACGTCATAAAATATACCTAAAGACGTTTACATTTAAAATTGTAAATTAAATCCGCGAAATGTCAAAGCGACTTCTTAAACTCTTCAAGCTGAATTGACATTAATTCTAACACGTTCCCAACCTCACTCCCCACGGAGTTTTGAACAAACGCTTCACTCATTTCATTCACCGAGTTTACAGAACGTGACAACTTTCATCGTTCATTTGTTTGTTCTATAGCTCTACCTATGTGTTTTATAGTCGGTAACGTCTACGTTTTAGTAATTTTAGATTAACATATCACTAGTATTCCATTTACATACCAAGTGAACTAAATGCTTGTGCTAGTGGACTTGTGGTAGCCTAATAAAAGCCATGGTAGGAATCGAACCTGGAAGCTCTTGGTTACGAAGACGGCCCCTAAACACATAAAAATAATACCTTTACTTAAACCCAATGCAAAGACAAGTAGATATACTTATCTCTAAAACTCTAAGGTCTGAGCACATCTCATTAGCCTAAAGATAGATAGAAAATATTTATTCTTAAGGATCTAGCCACAATTATGTAAAAAACTTGCAAAATTTGACTTTGTAATTATATTTTATAAATTAAATTATTTCCTCCAGCGATGGGGATGACGGTCTGAGACAAAAAATCACGTCTTTCTGTTATAAAAAGTTATGTATTTTTCATCTTAAAAGTTTATAAAGATTAAATTAAATGTTAATTCACCGGATTTTCGTTATGTCGGTCTGTACAACGCTCTGGCCCGCGCGGCTGGCGTCATGAATTTTAATAACAGGCTCCTCGCTACAATGATGCATTATACCGCTGATAAAAATGGTGGCTTGCCACTTTGATGTCTTTATTTTATTTTATATTATTACTGTTACTCACCGGCGGAATTAAGTACTGATAAGTACACAGAGGTGTGTCAAAAAGCAGTGGTAGCCGAGTGACAATTATAGTTAGGTTTAATCTGCGTTCACTAAGCATCTATATATCAGCTATCGTATATGTACATAAAATATTATTTCAGACTTCTGATACACCCTGTTTGAAAAAAAAAACGGTCAAGTGCGAGTCGGACTCGCGCACAAAGGGTTCCGCACCATTATCTATAAAAACGGCAAAAAAATCACGTTTGTTGTATGGGAGCCCCCTTAAATATTTATTTTATTCTGTATTTTAGTTTGTACTGCCTGTACTGTACAGTTTGTACTGTACTGTATTTGTTGTTATTGCGGAAACAGAAATACACCAACTGTGAAAATGTCAACTCTCTAGCTATCACGGTTCATGAGATACAGCCTGGTGACAGACGGACGGACGGATGGATGGACGGACGGACGGACGGACGGACAGCGAAGTCTCAGTAATAGGGTTCCCGTTTTACCCTTTGGGTACGGAACCCTAAAAACGTGATACAAAATTAATTTGAAAATATATATATAACATCAATCTCTACAGTACAGATCCTTATAATAGTTTCAACATCGCTGCAAATCGCACTGAAACGTCCCGCTAATTGTCAATAAGCCTTCAACAATATGCCCGTTTGCCTGGACGAGCATTGAGCGGACCGGAAGTCTAGTTAAATGGACCGGGAAACGGAAGTGATGCGTCGCCTGCCTCGCGCGCCGCCGGATGTGATGTGGGTCTAGCCAAAGGTAGGGCTAGTAAAAGGATAGGTAAGTAATATAGGGTAAGTAATATTGGAAACATTATTTGGACCCTTTCAGATTTTGACGACACTTTTATTGCTTTCATGACAGAAAATTGTGACAAATCTTTATTTGGGCCGTAACTATATGTTCTGTAGAGGCATTAACCGTTGGGCTCTAGGCCCCATGGCCTACCCACGTACTTCAAGGCTATTTACTAAGAAATCGTTTTTATTTGCTGAATATAGTTCAAAACCGAAACGAGGAACCTATAAAGGGACATGTACCCAAGCTGAAATTCTCAAAATTTCAAATCTTACTAATTTCTTCTTGTATTCCGGTTCGCTTCCTTAGGTATACCTTACTGAAGTAGTAGGTTTATCATGACTAAGTTAATAGGAATAGTATTATTTCAAAGTGCAGCGTTCGTATATAAACCTAAACTCGTAACACGCCATCATTTCTGGTACGGACTGCGCCATCTGCGATAGCAATTTTAATTTAATTTGATTTGTATAAACAAAAACTATCAAGAGATAAAATCTTATTAAAACAACACTACTATTAATTAGTCGATTCGATCTGAGCTGCAATAAAAGCGTAATAGTTCTAGCTTTAATTAAAATATACCTTGGAGCTCTTATTGTTTTCTTCTATATCTGATCTCACTGTGTTCAATTCTGCATAATGCATTCAACAGAACCCCCTACCCCCCGCCGCCCCCCGCCGCCCCCTGCCGCCCCCTGGTGGACCAATCCAGTCGGATTACATTTATGTTTGACGGTACCCGGGCCACGAGACTTTTTCTATTTTTTAACCGACGAAAAAAAAAAAAAGGAGGAGGTTCTCAATTCGACGCGTATATATATATATATATTTTTTTTTTTTTTGTGGATGATCACGCATATCTCCGGCATCAGTAAACCGATCTCGATAATTTTTATGACCCTTGCTAGAGAATTCTTCGAGGGTGGTCCCATTTTCAAAACATTATCAGAAATCAACCCCCTTGGGGGTGAAATGGGGGTTGAAGGTCACACAATTTAAAAAATATTTTTTGATCAACCTGAAACTTTGTATATGTATTTTGCATACAAAATAAAGAAACACGTGAAGAAATTTGAAATAAAAATGGGGTGATAAAGTTTGCATTCTGGACTATAGCATGTCTTCGGCGTTAGTGAGCCGATTTCAATAAATCATTTTTTGTTTAATACGGATAGCTAACAAATATCGAAACGATGGGATGGAAAGGGTGGTGAGGGGTGAATTCCTTTTTTGGGCTCTTATGAGGTGCTAATACTTGCATCTTTTCACAAAATTTATACCAAATTCGCCTTCATAAACCTAGGTACACTAAAAAGTTACAAATAAGCTTATAATTCATTATATTTGTAGTCGGTGCCAATTCATTTGTGTATTTGCCTAGTCTGATGTAGATTGGCACCTACACCATGATATACCTACGCCCGCATGGACTTTACTTGGAATTATACCCATTTTTAACCAACGAAAAAAACGGAAGAGGTTCACAATTCGACACGTATTGGTTAGGGTATAACCTCGAAGTTGGTCCCATATAAATTAGGAAGAAAAAATCCTACCCTAAGGGTGGGAAAATAGAGAGAGATTTATTGTTCATTCCCAGATTTGAATGCTGAGTTGTGTATTACAAAAAAAAATAAGCATGTAGCAAGTAGTAGATTTTAAAACAATAAAATTATAAAATAAAAACTATTTAACAAAAAATTAATTTTTATTTTACCTTAATAACAAAGTTCTTAAACTAATGTAAGTATACCTAAGTCATTTTGAGTCGGCGCCAAACAATCAATGAACAATAAATTTAAAGAAATAACCAAATGAAATTAACAATGCAACGTGAAATCTTCAGCCACAAACATTATCATTCCAAAAAATGTGCTCTCGGAACGACCTTTCGCACAATGTGTGCACTCACGTATGTGCCCGCACGAGTTGCTGTCTCGCTGACATTAACTTCGTAAACGCTCGGCATTTTCCGGCGAAGGGGCGTGTCACGCCGCGCCGCCGTGCATCACACTTTAGCTTTACTTATTAATTAATTTGCTTGTTTGGCGCCGACTCAAAATGACTTAGGTATACTTACATTACTTTAAGAACTTTGTTATTAATGTAAAATAAAAAAAGTATATTATTTTTTGCTTTTTAATATTTTCGGCGGTTTAATTTTTTGTTAAAAAGTTTTTATGTAGCGATCAAATATAAACTTGTTTCGTGAGAAACCCATAAAATGACTTCAAGTTAAACTTTATAAGGTCAGAGCTACTTAAATATTGCAAACGGAAAATTAAAATACACAATTATTTACGCCTGAAGTCACTGAGTTTACGCAATTGTTTCCCAAGATTTTCAAACTCAAATCTCGGGTTATTAATTTTTGGCCCAATATTAAAATCATTAGGTATTGTATGTGGGGTTAATACGTTGCGAGTAGTTCCTTAGGCCCCTCCTCCTCAGTTAAATGCTTGAGCCCAGAGTGGAGTCACGTCAATAGTTAAATAGCCAGGGTGGGGTCCGAACCTCAAACTTTTCAGTTACAAGGGTGGTCTACAATTCAAAATGTTACCTATTCCGGAACATTTCTGAAAATTATAACCAGAGAGTAAGCTGTTTTGTGACAAAATAAGTTCGCAAACGCTCATCTCGCGGCCCGTAGTTAGGTGTGCTTCAGTAGTATTATATTGTAAGTGAGCTGTGAGGTGGTTTGAATGGTATGTTCCGCAAGTACATAGTGTGGCGGCTCCCACACGCTTCATCAATATTTGAACAACACATTTGGTGTAAATTCATTTTCGCGGTACTTGTTACAATACTTTGAATAGGTACATTTAGTCTATATTATATCTTTCTTCTTCGTTATTTATGCGAAATTAATTAATTATGAATATTCTTTGTAACAATATGACCGCATCTATCATGTAGGTATATTATTATTAAATTCCCATACGCGCGAGGTCTACTTGGTCAGTAAAATTTCTCGAAATGACAAAACCTTATCACTTTAAGTACGTACTTTATAAAGCAATAAAACTCCTAACAATTCCAAACCAACCCCATAAACATTAAATATTTAATTTACAAGCCCCCAAACTGAGCACTTTGGCGAATAAAATGTCGCGATAAATCCGCCAGGTGTCGCCACCGCTGCCGGTACAATTGATTTACGTTCATGATAAACACCATTACTCTGTAGTAGCAATGAGGAAAATTGAGGCCAATTCCGTACCGTATATGCGTCTTGGTCTTTGTACACGTGACAGTAATAACATTACATACATAACTAGACGTTATTGGTAACATTAAACCGGGGATAGTGTCACGAAGACTTTTGCGAAAAGTATGTAGATTATTGCGCGTCATGGTCGTAAGTAACGACCAGAAGTTAGTGCAAGGAGGAATATTTCATAGCCTCTATGAAATATTCAGTTTAGCTTTAGTTTGTAAATAAAAAGATAGACTCATTGCGACCATATTTTTCTTCCTTGATCCCTCAACTCTATGGATGCTAACTATGTCTGAGGAGACATAGAGTATGTCTGAGGAGAACTCTATGTCTGTATACATAAATACACAGCTTGACAAAAATATTGTGTTGGAAAAGCAAATAAAACAAAAGAAGGTTGAATAACGAATAACAACAGTTTTGATAACTCACAATATCACTCACACTCACCCTCACATTTTCTTTAAACATTTTATATCAGGCACCCTAGATTCAGCGCACGTTACTCAAAGTTCCAGGGCGGAGCGTGTAGATGGGGCATTAAGATTAGTCGCCGACAAGTCGGACCGTGTTTGTATTCTGCAATTGTTTTTGTTCAGCTTGGAAACTTCGTAGACAGATATTTGCAGCTCTATCATGGACTTCACTCAGATTACTGGAGACGCTGTACAGTATGTCGCACAATACAATACTTTACGAAAAAGCTAGCAGACAGAGAGCGTGAAACACGCACAAATCTTTAATGAATATTTTACGTAATCTCTTGAAGATTTGGTGAATTTATAAACTCAACCCACCTTGCAACTAAATACACTGTCGAAGAGATAATCTCTAACAACTCGATTAAATGATATCAATGTTCGAGTTAATCCTGAATAAATAGATTCAGTAAAGACAGCACGCCGCCGCCGCGCCGCACCGCGCCGGTAAGCGGCTTACACGGGCTTACCCTCGCTCTATGGAGAACGCCTCGATCCGTTGCAACTACATGTTGTTAAGCTCCAAATAATTAAACGCACAAAGGAAGCTAATAATGGTCCGTAATGGTGTTGCGTAAAGAATGTATCAGGTTAGTTACATAAATTGTATTTAAAAATATAACTTTCACCTAACTGACTTAACTTTCTTGTATTATTTAATTAACGATTAATTATAATAACCAATCGCCCAAGATGATGACTTAATAACTATTCAATTCAATTTGTCTAAACTAAAGCAGTTTCAGCGTGTCCATCGAGTTAATTTAATTTCCATTCAAGCTGTTAGCAGCTCTCTTTTCTGTTGTTTAAATACGTCGTCTTATAACAAGGGGATTTGGTCAATAATCCTCTGCGCACCAGGCAGCGGCTTTGCGGTAAATAACATCGTCTTATGGCGCTGACAGTTTCATTTTTAATAACGTGAGAACAAAAGCACTAATAATAAATTGTTAGGTTTTTATACGCCAACTGATCCGGGGTTACGACATCACCACGCGCGCTGGTTCACGACTCTGCAACTTGGGTACTGACAGGGGTGTTAGCTGCGTAGTCACTAGCTGAGCTGTCTTGTGCTTGTTATCAATGTGTCACACTCAAGGCATATTTCACCTGGCTCAAGCGTTGTCATGTGTTTACACTTTCACTAGCAGTAATATGGCCCTCGCACACCGAGGCGTAAAAACTCGCTTTATTTTTTTTCCAATATCATAACCAACTATATTTACTCATAGGAAAAGATCATTCTTCAACAAAATGACAATGACAGCGCTAGCTAATTTGGACGTGTGGAGGCGTGACCTTTAACACAGAAATGTAACCTTTATATACAGGGTGTATCAGAAGTCCGAAATAATACTTTGGGTACATATAAGGTAGCTCATATGTGGATGCTTAGTGAAGACATTTTATACCTAACTATCATAGTTTCTGAGTTATAAACCTTTGAACATATGACACGGGTATCGTGTTCTAGCCTTTGGGTACATCCATTACTCTGTTCAGCAGTGTAAACTACACGTATGAGGGGCGACTACCAATATTTAAAAACAGAACCTGCAAATTTTGCATAGGACCCGAGATATTACGAGTTATAGAAATTGACGACGAAAAAAAAGTTGGAAAAACATGGTCGAATTTCGATCAAATTTTTATACCATTTAGTTGTATACCCGATACTGATGCAAACGTCAAAGTATTATTTCGGACTTCTGAAACACCCTGTATATTACCACAGAGTTTGCTTTGGTATTAACAAATAATATGACGCTCAACTTTTGACGGGGCGAGAGGTTTCAATGTATTAATTTCAGTACTCTGACCCCCACATCAGAGGTGAGCACGCGGGTATAAAAAAAAAATGTATTAATTTCGCATAAAATTGAGGAAACCACGAGTAAGAGAAACGAGAGGCTGCTAGCATAGTTAAAATGCGCCTAAATCGAGAAGTTTACACCTCGGGCGAGGCAGCTTTAATGCTTACTACTGACGAGCTACGATATTACATGAAAGAGGCAACGCCACCTAGCGACTTTGCGAATTTCGTGGACGCAGCATTGAAACACATGGAAAAGTGTATGCGTAGGTAACACAAGACACCTAAAATCTTCAAATCCTCGGCACTCAAAACAATAAATGGACAAAATTCACAACACTTACTGCGCCTTTGAACGATTGATATACTTTTGAAATGGTACCATAAACCGATCGGTGCGGTCGTTTAGTCGGCTTTAACGGCGTATTTTACTAGCGTACAGCGACCGGCGCTCGGTATTGAAATGTTAAGACCACTATTTACTGCAGAGAACAAACATTAACGTCGTCCTTTTTCCGGACTTGGACGGATAAAGCCCCGGACACACAGGGGCGTCAAGATGCGTGCGTCAACAGTTTTGTCTATACCAACACTGGAACTTACTAACTACGGCTCTTTTAACGTCCCACTGCTGGGCACGGGCCTCCCCTCAATGCGAGGGGGAGTCAGGCCATAGTCCACCACGCTGGCCCAGTGCGGGTTGGCAGACTTCACTCATCTATCGAGAACTAGATAAGTTTCTTCACGATGTTTTCCTTAACCGTTTCATAGCAAGTGATAATCTCGGATGAAATTGAGATTCGCACATAAAACCAGAGGTGCGGGTTTGAACCTGCACACTTTGATTGCAAGGCGTGCGTTCGACCACTTATGTGCTGGCACTTATGTATCGTCAATAAATAATAATAATAGTATCTCTACCACCCATCCGGAATGCATTTCCTATGGAGAAGAATGGGCAAGAAACTCCATGGTTTCTTTTTTCCAATAAGGACTTACATTTTTGTGGTTTTCTTAATTATACAATATAAAGTTAATGAGGCTATACATTCTCAAAACACAATTAATTAACAATACAAACTACGTACCTACAAGTACCTACAAGATTTAAAGGAAGGAAGGAGGAGATAATCTAGACTGCATATGGGACCTCTGTACATAGAGTTGTATAATAAAGAACCCTAATTACCACCAAGATGACTTCAATAATAAAGTAACTCGAGTCTATAACTTTGTAAGAACCTTTATTCATCACAAGTATATTGACCCAGTTTTCAGTTTGACCCACATTTTCGTTAATCAATGGGGTTTTAATATCCTTTGATACTAAGAAAGGAATGCCCTGATATTTTTCAGACCACTGCCGCACAAAAATATAATGAGAAAATAATATATTCTCGTTTAGGAAATGAGGTTTTATTATGAAATCCGAGTCGAGATTTGAACCCATACCTATTTTCCAACTCGACCAAAATGGTCTAGATGCCTACAAAGCAGTGATTATTGTGCTATGAGAAGATCCAAAAAAGCACCAGAACACTTAATAATGCATTAGTTCCATATCATAGGGTGTTAAATGGCGTTAACTGAGTAACCCACCGCGCGCTCCTGCAAACACGACTAAACTGTATTAATATTCATTTGCCGACGCGATTGTAATCAACGCCGAGTTAATGTTTTAGGGTTGAGTTGATTCTGCATTTAAAAAAGAGGTAGATAAAGATATTACGCTTGACGTATAGCCAAAGAGTCACCCTGAACACACCGAGTCGAACAAATTTACTTGATTTTTTTAAAGGCAACGCGACCATGTGACTAAATTCCCTGGCGTCAAATTCGTTGAAATAGAGCTTCTTCCGTAGATTAATACATTTTGTTTTGTTATTGTCACAAATTATTCTCACGCGCGCGACTTTTTGCGCAGATTTTAATGTCGGCATGAAACATAAAAGCACTCTATCAGGGCTTAAAGCAGTGAGATCATACGGTGTCTTCAGTTTTTGTACTGAAATTTATTCTGACAATGCTGAAGAAGAGATTTGTTAAATACACTCATATAATAATAATCTACCTATTGCTATGACCATATAGTTTCAAAATTAGGCCCTAACTGTTTAACTACCCATAGAAGCCGAATGCAGAGGGACAACCACGATATTTCAACGTAGCATTTTGCGACTCACAATAAGAATAAGCGAATGAGAATCACAGTTGTCACTGTCTGCTGTCGCATGATTTCCCAAAGGCACCAACGTATAGAAGATCAGACAATTGACCTGTTTTTACATAACTAAAGACAGGTCAATTGTCTGAGCGTTGTGTTAATAGTATAAATAGAACCTATCTCTACCAAGTCAAAATTATATGCTTAAACAATATAATTAAATAACTTATATTAGTTCCATTATTATAACTACCAACGAGCGTCCTGTTACAAGGGCCCAATTAGGCGTGGTATCTATTGAATCTCAATAAACATGTTTTTCAATGTCAGCTATTGAGAAGCAACGATATTATATTGAGACCCATATTGATGTTCATCCGTTTGGAATAATTTCGAACACATACGAAATAATATTTTAGGATAAACTGTTGGGTAGAATTGGTAGATGTAACGTGCTTTTTCGATGTTCGAATAATTTTAATTGAATAAGAAAGGCATGTTCGGAATTAAAAAATCTAGATGACCACTTCATCACTGCCTAGACTAACTACAGTCTCGCGAGGCTGCCTCGAGCACATACTATATACAGACTGTGATAGTATAAACCCAAGCTACAGCGAGGTAGATGAGGCTGTGGCATTATCTGTCAGTACGTACACAGCTATTCTGAATTCGAATAATTTGAAATGCTAATTAAAAAATTAAAATGATCTAAATTGAAGTTTGTATAGATCAGGCTATGCTAGGCTACGCAAATTTAATTATAAATTTGAATTGCTTAGATAAACATATTAAACATTTCAACTTAATACTTTACTCTTCACTAAATCTAGACTCATTGTATTACTCTCTACAGTTCTAAGCCACTCACTCAATGACCTTTACTTAACTCCTTAAGTACGAACTGTAAAATAAAACTAAGCACCGCACAGTTACTCGTACATCGGAATGGGGCTTACTTGAGACCACTTGAGCGCCGATTTATTTGTCTGACCGTCTGGACGCGACTTAATTTCGTTTAAAGGGGAATAGTTTCTTTATCAGCGAGACATTACAAATTTACAGAATTGGTTTTATTAAAATCTATGAACACACTTTATATACTTTCCGTTTGTTTATAGTCCAATGAAAATCCTTATAATATATAATATATATATCTTTAAGAACTAATCCTCGGGATGACTAAAGTTCTGTTACACAAATATTATTTATAGTTCTAACAAAGTCTGAATAGATCGATAGTTTTAACCTTAAATGAAATATAACAAAGTTTTATCTTTCAATACTTATATATTGAAGAAGTTTTATCAAATTTAATTTTTAGTTTGTAAATTAAAGATCAGAATTGTATTGAACCTTAGCGTTAGTAAGTACTTTAATTATATGATATTACGAGAAAAAACATGCACATGGTTACTACCATACAATACAAAGGACTATTGGCGATCTCAATTATAAGACTTGGGTAAATCACAAAAATGATAACATTTTTTTCCAATTCAGTTTCACACCACGTCGCATAATAATGTAAATATCACCCAAGTGTTATTTTGGTATGGGCTCTTTTTGGATGGTGCGAATTAGCCATTTTTTAAATACTTCTTTGATTCTAAGCATTATTAAAAGTTTTTAAATCGACCAAAGTTTTTGTACAGACACGTAGAAAACGATGAATTTTGCTGTCAAAGTTTTGACAAAGTCCACGGACGTATTAGAAATTGTCAACAGTCAAGTGAACTATAACCTACACGCGGGGCAATTCCGTAAAATCGACATCATCACTAATTCGACACAATATGTCGAAGCAAAACGTCAAATTGGTCGTAATTTTTCGTTTTGTTTCGACACATGTCAAATTAGACATGGTGTCGATCATGCGAGAATTCGGTCCCAGTAGTTTTGAATGCTAAAGTTCCGTTTTATTGAATCCACGACCCACGGCGACTAATCGACGATTAGCCAATAACAGGGCTAGGTACTAAATCACTCCTGTTGGCTGGTGGACTGTATGTTGATGTTATTATATGGGCGGCCGATGGGCTTGAATAAGTAGGCGGTCGTAGTAATCACAGTACAGGTTTATTGTTATACAACAATTCACAATTCTTATTATTAATCACTTTTACAATATTAGCAAAAAGTAGTTTATGTAATCGCGTCCAACTATATAACTGACACTGACATTTCTTTGTTGGGTTGCCAACAACTCCCAGTCCCAAGTATTTCATTAACTTAAGTAGCGTTGAGCTTACTATTAGTTGCGCTATACAAGCTTTTAAACTTAACAAATCAGTAGCAGTTAACTTGCGAGTCACGTTCACGGTAAGTTGTGAAGTACCTCTGTCGGCATCCGTACGAGTTGGTCAGTAACCAAGTTATGAGGCAACTTGTCAAGTGTTGTTGGGAACTTGGAAGTGATTTGTTGGTAGAGCTACTTGCATTCGTAGCACAGCCGGTTGTGACAAAACAAAATTTCTGATCAATTTTGCGACTCGGTGTGACATGTCTTTCTGATCTTGTTGGAACTATTATAGTTGGAACGAGTATAACTAACCTAACGAATTCACACGGAATTCCTACCAAGATTTATTGACTTCTACCAAAATATTGTGAGGTATATTTTATGAAAATTTATTAAGCATGTATCGGGTCAACAGCTGATAAACCGAACAGTGCACCTCTGTCAGCCTCTTCAGGGAATACTCAACACCGAGACTGGTTTATGAGGGGGGAGGGGGTACTAGGAGGTAAGGCAAGGAGGGTGGTAGGTGCAATAATAGGTTTTGCATTCCGTCTGAAGTGGTGGAAGCTCACAGGTGGCCGCAAGCCCCCGCCGCACCGCCCGCGCCGGCTCTCGGAGTGGCAATTTATAAAATAAATAAAATAGAGTTTAATAACGAACCTGGGTATTGGCCGTTACACTATTGGAGCCTTGTAGTTTTTTTTATTATCGTCACCAGCAACATGAATTTTCATACAAAGAAAAAAGGTAGATCTTCTGTTAAACCTCTTATCTATTTATCAGATGTTTTTTTTTTTTTTTTTTTTTTTTTTTTTTAATCCGGACCTCTATCGGCCCGGCCCGCGTGCTCACCTCTGATGTGGGGGTCAGAGTTCTTAAAATTAGCCTTAAGTTTAGTGTGTAAAATAATTTTTCCAGCCTGGATTATATTTATTGAAATAATAAAATCAAATTTTTTTTTATTAAAAAATTAAAAGTCAAAAGACACAATAAAAAGTAAACCCGTCTAAAAAATAACACTATAACAGACAATAAAATACCAAGAGGCAAGGATAATAAACAGAATATAATACATGGTAAAATAAAATAACAGTTTCCCTACTATCCATTACGCGGATCCGGCAACCAGAGTCATTGATGCGCAGTGTAGTGTAGGCGGCTGTTGGTCGCTTATTGACAAATAAGTTGGCAGCTGGCCTCTTTCTGCTCAGGTCTTATTTCTATCAATGACTCTGGTCGCCACCTCCACGCAATAGCTTAGTAGGGTATCACGTCTATCCTTGTCCATGACGAGCTTACTTAGGCTGGATAAAACTAAGGCTACGCCCAAGGTCATCTCAACATCATATTTATTTATCAGATGTTACGTTTTCATGATTACGAATAGTATACAAGTAATCACTCACTCACCTTAGAGTTATTTGCCATTCCACAAACATCAATTGGCAAATTCCACAACACTTCATTGTTCACACGATCGATAAAAATACATCACACCGAAACACCTAAACGACTTGATTCAAAGAACTTTTCAACTTAATTTGAATAACGGCCGTTGCCGAACTCGAACGAGCTGGCGTTTCATTTTCAAATCGAACGTTTTAATTGGTCGGTCGGGGTTTAACAGTCTATGACTGGCTGAGATCCTAATTAAGTGAGGGATTATTTTCTTAATTGTTTATTGGTCTCTTTGTTCGGGGTTTTTTATCTTGGTAATCCGTTTATTATGGGAACATTGAATGTTTTAGCAAATAATCATTAGCGATATTTATGACTACGTTGATAATATTGAAATTATTCTGTTTTATGGTATATATTGTAGTTTTTATCGTTAAAAAAAAATAATTAAAAAAGCTACTGCGTTCCAATTTCAAACAGATATGTTGTAACAGAATGTGACGTGTCGTGTGAGCGACCTGCGGCGGGCGGTGGCGAGTCGCGACGAGTGGCAGTCTGCGGTCAATTCCCGCCCAAGCCATTTAGGCGCGATGTGTATCTCAGTTTCAAGGCGAGAGCGGCTTTATAGCCAAGCTACGGATACAATTTCTACATTAGACACGTTCACATAACAATTATTACAAAAAACAGTCAAATTTTCCACTTTTTTATATTAAACCTCACAGTCCCCCACCACTGACTGGTGGTAGGGTGCCCAGAACGCTGGCAGCATTGCCACGTTGCCATTCAAATGCTGATATGCTGTGTTAAATAGTTTCCAGCGTTCTGATCACCGGATGTTTCGATCAGACGTTTCGCAATGTCTTGAAACATCCGGTGGGCATCCGGATATAAAAAGTTGAGTGATTTTGAAGGCAGTTAACATTTTATAAGCCTTTACAAGTGTACTAAAGGCACTACGGAAAATTGTGACAAATATTCAAAGGTAACTTAGATAAACTGAAACCGTGTATTAGTTAGTACTATCCGATCACGATCCTTACATAGCGTTAGGTATAGTTATTAAGCGTCCCACTCACACCACCGATTCCATCAATAACATAGACAGTGACAGCATGATTAAGGTCAGGCGCTCCGTGCATCGGAAATTAGAGGAGTTCGGAAATGATGACTTGGCTACGAGAAATGGTTCTTAAACCGCTGACCGGATGTACCAGTACCAGAATTATAAAACAGACGTCGACAACGATACATCGGGAACAACTTTTCATCCCATCTATTCGAAAAGGACGACTTGGTTCGCCTTTAAGTGCGCCCAAAGGTAATGTTTTCTATATGAAACTTTTAGCGGGCAGTAATGAGTTTTTAATCCTCTTTATAAGTGCGCCGCAATTTACTTTGCCGCGCACTTTTTGAATTTGGAACATCTTAGTGTTCAGCGCCAAAGAAATCGAACGCAAATATTGTTTGAATAAAGACTGGCTGGTACGATGGCCCATAGTCGCGCCGCGCCAGCAAATAATAAAAAAAGAAATCAAATTAACAACGCGCGAACTACAACCCACGTTTTTGGCAATTTTCACGGATTGTTAGAAATTCATGGTTTTGTTATATATATACATCATCATCATCATCACGCCTGTATTCCCCGAAGGGGTAGGCAGAGGTGCACTGCAGTGCGCCCACACTTCGCCGATGTATTTTGGTCCCAATGTAATAGGGGGCGAGCCTATTGCCATTATACCGGGCACACAGGTTTCCTCACGATGTTTTCCGTCACCGTTTCTTAGCAAGTGATAATCTCAGATGAAAATGAGATTCGCACATGGAACCCAGAGGTGCGAGCCGGGGATAGAACCTGCGCACTTTGATTGCAAAGCGTGCGTTCGACCACTCGGCTACCACTGCGTTAGTGTTTTGTTAGATAATATTTCTACTTATTTTCTAGTAGTTTCATCTAATTATTAGATACTATTTAATTTTAATTTAGTCGCTACTCTATGTCTTATTATATAATAATGTTACAATAAAATATGAGGCGCCTGTTATTTTCTCATAGTGGGTGATGAAAAGTAGAGTGTATCTCTCGGGAGCAAAATATATTTTTGGCTCGGGCGATGTACTTTGAATCCCTCGCTACATTCAGGATTCTACTAAAGAATCCCTCGCTAAGCTCGGGATTCTACTCTAGAATCCCTCACTTCACTTTGGATTCAAAAAAGCGCCCTCGCCGTAAAAATATTATTTTGCTCCCATAAGATACAATCTACTATTATTCCACTCTAACAAATGTTACTCTTATATGTTGGAATTCAATATCGGCAATTGTGTCCACAGACTAAAATATGTTTTTTTCTCTATGGCCCTATATATTACTTATGGTACACAGTAACAGGTGTACACAGGTGTAAAAATGCTACGTTTAGTTCGTTTTTAAATCCGAATATTAGTACTAGGAGTAAGTTTACGATTGATATAGTCGAACATTGATGTCGAATTTGTAACCATCAACCTGAATTACACTAAATCTTCTTATAATTTGACTTTTTTTTTAAATGTACCCTTGGCCAACGCTAGTTCTCCACGCCAAGTCCCGCCCCCACACGCTAGCCATGACGTCATACGTGGCGTGGCGCACCATCATATCACAGTCTGTTTGACGATCGAACAATACTGTTGATTGGCGGCGCTGCAATGATGACGTCATCGGCGCGTCAGAATACGGTCTTGTAGTGTCATTAGGGCGATTAGGTATATCTATGTATAGGAGCGGACTAATTTGTTTACGATTAGCTAAATTAAAATAGAACGTAAGGGGTGCAAGTTCAAATCCCAGGCCCGCACCTCTGAGATAATTTTCATGTGCGAATGTCATTTTCAACAATGATTACCACTTGCTGAACGGTGAAGGAAAAACATCGTGAGGAAACCTGCACGTCCAGGCGTGTGAAGTTCACCAACCCGCACTGGGCCAGCGTGGTGGACTATGGCCCAAATCTCCCTCGTATTGAGGGGGAGTGTGCCCGGTATAATGGCAATAGGCTCGCCCCCTATTACATTGGGACCAAAATACATCGGCGAAGTGTGGGCGCACTTCTGCCTACCCCTTCGGGGAATACAGGCGTGATGATGTATATATTATATTATTATTAATAAACTCATTTCACGAGGTTTTGAGGAAATAAATTCATTACACACGCATCCAGTCTGCGATACATAATTTTTTTGCCAATGTATTTTAGTTTCAAGACCAGCCTTATGAAGGTTTTCGTGAGAATACCATGCACGTATTTCGAAAGACGTGTGAAGTTCACCAACCAGCACTGGGAGAGCGTAGTGGACTCTAGTAATCCTTCTCGCAATAAGACCTAGATAACAAACAAAACGTAATATCAGCTTTCTTTATAAGGTTATTCTACGGTTTAATTAAAGCATAGCGTAGGTACAGACATTCCATGGTGAACAAATATCTTCAATTGCGCCTCCCGACCCGGCTTACAGCGATCGTTAGAGTCGGGTTCCGCCGGGTATCCCGGGGATTAAGTTCAGTACTTAGTTCCCGGGATGCCGATACCGCTGGGTGGCTATGTAACTGGTATTGCAGACATATTGCTAGGTAAACAAAATAATATGGCGGTTTTTCTTCATGCGGTTTTTCGTTACAAATTGACAGCTGTCTGGATTGAAACATATTTGTAACAAATTATTTTCTAAAATAGAAGTGCTTGGTTTTTGTATTCTTAGTTCTCTAGTTTGATTTAGATAGGAACTTAATAATCTCATATGGCATAAACAAAACCAATAGAATCATTTTAATCTTCTAAACTCTATTCAAAATTCAAATCCCGCGTTTTTATTCTGTGAATTTCCCTAATCCCGGAGGTACCCGTCCCTAGCCACCCAGTCTGCGAGCCATTGTTTGTGCCGATATTGCACTCTTCGCACTCCGGATGTCCAGATGTGTGCGGAATAGAAATAGGTCGGCATCGCGCACTCGCATAATTTCTGGCCGGATCATTCTTTACATGACTCAAATCGACACCACATGAATAATGTCTTGCCAACAGAAAGAACGCTGTGATGACGATACAATAAACTGGTGGTCATGGTAACACCTATAGCCCAGGACACTCAGAGACGCCAAGACGTGCACTATTTTATGCCAATATCTAAAAGATACAGATCAATATACGTAAAGATAGAATTTCTGTTGTAAAAGCCAAACGACAACGCATAAAAGTTCCATGGCATTTTGTTGAAAATGTAGTTTTTTCCATGAGTTCCTTTGGGCAATAAACTGCTTCTGGCGGAAACTCGGTTCATTTATTCACGCCAAATATCGGAAAGAAATTAAACTAGGGACCACCCGATGCCATGCAAGCAGCGGCGTACGTTGGAATCACTGAACTTGACCGAGCTGTCGTCGCTTTATAATTATGTTAGCAACAATTTGATATAAATATAATAATAATAATACATCATCATCACGCCTGTATTCCCCGAAGGGGTAGGCAGAGGTGCACTGGAGTGCGCCCACACTTCGCCGATGTATTTTGGTCCCAATGTAATAGGGGGCGAGCCTAATGCCATTATACCGGGCACACCGGTTTCCTCACGATGTTTTCCGTCACCGTTTCTTAGCAAGTGATAATCTCAGATGAAAATGAGATTCGCACATGGAACCCAGAGGTGCGAGCCGGGGATAGAACCTGCGCACTTTGATTGCAAAGCGTGCGTTCGACCACTCGGCTACCACTGCTAAATTAGTTGTAATAAAATGACATTGAACTTATGCTAATGTAACTACTAGGAAGTAACTGTAGCTATTTATACTATATGTACTTACATGTAATTAATTACTAAGCATTGAAATTCAATGATTGAATGATGTGACAAGTTATACTCTATAATACTTTGGGAATTATACATTTTAGTGTCGACAGATACCTATTCTAGAGACGGTAATTTGGTCTTAAAGGTGTAAGTAAATTGGGATTCGCATCGGACCAAATGACAGAAACAACTTTCGATCTCCTGCTCGAGGTTTAGTAAGTACTTCTGTAAGTACTTGGGTTTTGATGGCAAATGTGTATTGTAATGTATGCTTCACACGGCTTTATGTTAACGTCTTTCATTATTCTCAATTTACATACACGACCCTTTTATTACGTACCTAAAGTTTCCAATAGTACCTATGTGTACTCGTACCCAGGTCTATTCTATTATAAGTGGCAGTTGTGGTAGGTAGTATTCTTTCCATATAATAATTTTATAATTAGTTAGCGCCTTGAACTTGAACCACGCAACTATCTTAGTTGTATTATTGCATAATAACTTGATAACAATCAAACGACATTAACTGTACCTATAGTAGAACAAGGAGGTCGGTTAAAAATTATATAATTACCAGGCATAGATTTAATTAATAATTAGTTTTGCAACCTGCATGTTGGGGCTACCGCGACCAATAGGATTAACTATACTAAACAGCGTGTAACACAGAGTACCCAGGAGCTATAATTATTTATTACCTATTCTGTTTAGCGTCTGTTCGTGAAGAATACATCCTCCTCGCACAATGAACGAGAATGTAACAACTGTTGGTTTACGTAGGTTTCACTAATAAAATGATATAAATGTGTCGTAACAAATACAAGTGTTTTCAAAATATAAAATTTAATAAAGAATAAGTGAATATAACCAGATGTCACCCTCTCATCGTATGATCGACACCATGCGTCGCATTTACTATGAGCACAGTGTCATGCAGTGTACAGCAATCCCTTCTGGAAAGTTATTTCGAGAATTGCTTTCGTCACTCGTCGTACATAAATCAATCTCGGTAATGATAACCTAGGCAATCTACCTGCGGTCTCACTTAAAGCAGCTCACTTCCCGAAGTCCTTTGGTTATTTTCCATGACTATACGTCATTTTTTATCATGTTACAAAGTGCTTAATCATTGTATTATTACATAGTTTAATTATTTCTGTATAGAAATCTAATAGCATGGTAACGAAGTAAAAAAAAATCTCGCATATCATTAATAAACTTAGATTTTTTGGTTCGGTACTCTTGACGAATGCTATTATGCCGTTATTGTTGACGCGCATGTCTACATATTAAACATATGTGTTTTAAAAAGAAAACACATGCAACAATAGTTGTACCAGTTACTAGCTACCAACAAAAAACTCCGCTGTCTGCAAAAGGCACATGATAATATACGAGTATATGATTTTATTGATTGTAATCAATATAAAAATGCGTAAAAATAATTACATACTCCTAATTCACCCAATTATACGTGGACAATAAAGAGATCTAAAATCACTGCCACCCATAAAATCACATTGGAATACATTATAAACTAATTAACACCGGGAATACTTAGTCAAATACTCGTTAATCTTGGGCATAATTGTATCACCAGTATGCTGACTGTACGTCACGTCTAAATGGGTCCACAGTGGGTTTTTGATCTGTACAGCTTCCAGCACATTGGGGAGCTTAGACAGCAGCCACTTCACATCCTTGGTGTCCACTAAACCATCATTTTTCCCATAAATACACATCACAGGCACAGTCACCGCGCTGAGGTTGTATAGCGGAGGGAGCTTACTACCGTAAACCTTCAAATTCATCTCTTCACCGTAGTCGTATTTCTGGAAACGTTTGCTTTTCATTCCCTGGCCGTATCTTGCCATATTTTTCAATGAAGTGCCCGCCGGGAAATGGCCAAACAGATTCCTAGTTGTATGATTAGTCCGAGAGCTGACGTGGAAATCGTCAACATGGTCAATTAAATCTAGCATTGCTTCGCATATCCTCTCAGTGGCGTCTGTGACATGACAGAAAAAAGCCAGAAACTCTTGACTAAAGGAACCTTTCGGGAACACTTCTGTTACACCACATTTTGATAACTCGCCCTCCATAGTAGCTAACGATTCAGTCAGGAACCTGAATATGGCGGATTGCGTGCTCACTTGCCTCGCTGCTGGCGCCAACGCTATTAAAACTTGAGCTTTTTCGCAATACTCAGGTCTTTCCGAACACATAACTAGATAAGTACCTGTACCTTGTGAGAAACCAATGTAGTTTAATTTCTTCGATCCAGTATACTTGAGCACATAATCTATCATCGCTGGGAGATCATATTTGCCTATCTCCTCGATATCAAACTGCCAATAATCTGTGTCTTTGTCTGGATTCAACGTCAGGTGGCTTCTGGAGTAATAATTCCCGCGACAGTTCCCGACCCACAGATCGTAGCAGCCGTCGGCGATCAGGTAGGCGAGGCCAGCATTCGTTCCGGAGTCGATCCAGGAGTCGGCACTTTGTAGCAAACCGTGCATTAGGAAAACGGGTGGAGTCCGCTTCTTTCCTATACAATTCTTTGCACTAACAATCCTGAATATCGTGAGGATATATCCGTCTTCCGTGACTACTCTGTGCTCATCAGATATGTATCCGTATTTTCCTGTGAGTTCGGTGAAGTTGAGTAGGGAGTCTTTGGGGTATCCGAGGGATACTTTCGTTTCATTCTTGATGGGCAGTAGAGGGGATCTGATGACATATCCGAACACGACCACGGCCAGTGACAGCAGAAGGAAGTTGAATGTGTAGATGCGCTTAGAGGACATGGCGACGACTGGGGAGCGGCTAAGTACACGTGTGTTTATCATGCTCATTATAACTCTTGTTAAATAATAACATTCGAGTTTACTTGTAGAATTTTAGTTTTGCTTATTGTAAAGTTAAAAAAGTCAAATATTTGGTATGAGTGCTCTTCAAATAATATAAAAACCGGTCAAGTGCGAGTCGGACTCACGCACGAAGGGTTCCGTACCATTATCTATAAAAATGGCAAAAAAATTACGTTTGTTGTATGGGGGCCCCCTTTAATAATTATTTTATTCTATTTTTTAGTATTCGTTGTTATAGCGACAACAGAAATACATCATCTGTGAAAATTTCAACTCTCTATCACGGTTCACCGGATACAGCCTAGTGACAGACGGACGGACGGACGGACGGACATCGAAGTCTAAGTAATAAGGTTCCAGTTTTAACCTTTGGGTACGGAACCCTAAAAAAAGATATTTCTGATTTTTTAATATCAAACTTCATAGTGTGAAAGTGGGTGTATATTTTGTATTACCTTATAAAGCGGGTTGTAGGTATATACTTAATTATTCTTTTTCTTAATAGCGATGGTAAGTAGGGTTTGGGAGATATTTTTTTAAGTAAAAATCGCGGTATTTGCTTTTTTCAACTATTTCAATATGTTATTTTACACTACTACTACTACAGTCCCTTTAACGTCCGCGCGTCCCACTGTTGGGCACGGGCCTTCCCTCAATGTGAGTAAGATTCCAGGCCATAGTCACGTTATGGCCTGGAATTCTATAGAGTATATAAAAAGTGGTCTGCTTAAATATTTTTAGGAATTTTAATTATTAATTCCAAACGAGATAAGTGTAATTTATCTTTAAAAAAATACATAACGGACAGACATGCGAACAAATAAATTAAGTACTTTTATATTTTGCTTTAAGTAATGCAAAAAAAAACTTGTCAAGAATGTGCGAACCACTCATTTAATCTTCTAATTAATTAATTTAATCTTCCTTATTTAAAGATTTTTCTCTATTCCCAAAATAATAGTCATAGTAGCATATGACGCGTACATGAGAATCAAAATAACAAGAGTATCCCTATCTTTTGTTATTAGATTTAATAAAAGTTCGGTGCATTTATATTTCGCAAACGATACAGCTGGCAATAAAATGTCCTATCATCTATATTTTCCAATTTGACATCTATGATTGAATACGGAACCCCAAAAAAGTAAAACACTTCAAGGCATGAAAACATTTTAGTTCTCATATCTTATTTTGGTTAATTTTTTTTTAGTTCTCATATTTTTAATCGTCATGATGCTAATCAAGTATTCATGTTATTAGTACAAAGTCCCCGTCCTGCGATTGAACAAAAAGATAAAATTTTGCACATCGTTTTAGCATGATATTTGTTATTCCAACGTATATACTTAATTCCTAATATCATATATGTGTAGTGGTTTAAGGTCATTATGTCAAGACGATCGTCGAACCCTTGTATTCTCAAGTTTTATTACTGACCTTGAAAACGAGGCGTAGTTCAATCTAGAATACAGTCTGACCAGCATTGGATTTTATTACTAGTAATGTGAGGATAACTAGTTGTGCCGGTAGTTCTCTAACTAAGCGAACTGTTTTTTTTAAACAGGATTTTATATTGTATGTACTCGTATGTATTTATGTAGGATGTTATATGGTATGTATGTATTTATATGTAAGTGTGAATTTTTAAACTGTTTAATGTTACTATTTATTATTAAGTACACCCTTGTGTAAGATCCTCTCCATTCTAAGGAAGCCTGGTAGAGATAGCTATTAGTGATAAAGCCGCCCATTGTGACACTCTATATAAATTGTGTGTAATATTCTGATACTTTTTGTGGTGGAACAATAGAGAGTTATCTATCTAAGCGAAATGCTTCTGCTAGAAATAGGCTCGGGTCAGCTTAGCTTAGTGGTCAGTGTCGAGGAATCTGGACGTGGTTGGTAATGTTCGGTTCGCTTGAGGAGCTGCTCCTCCGAGGTACCGCGTCTGTGATGATTGTGAGCTCACTGCTTGCTGTCAAGGAACCCTAGTCTCGTCTTGGACACCCGATATTTTAGTTCTTTTTGATACTGTAGAGGGTAGCACTTGTCGCTACGTAAGGTCCGTTTAGACATTGTGGATGATTTCATTCCTTTTGAAAATTATTACAAAACGAAAAATGGTAATAAATTTATGTTATAATATTGAAAACAAAGACAAAGTTAAAGATACGAAACAGGCAGATTAGATATAGCATTCGGAATCTTTCAGTCACGAGAGCATTTAACTAATAATCTTTTGACACTTATTTTATGGTGTTATTCTAAATTAGATTAATTATTTTGTTTAACGCATTTTTATTAACTGTTTAAATATTATTCTTAGTTAGATGATAACCTTAACGAAGTGTAATAAATTCAAAGTTCCATTACGTAGAAATAGCTTGGCATGTATAATAGGTAATATGTTCTAGTTTTTAATGTGGTATAAATAAAAATTAAATTATTATTGTTCTTCCTAGTTTTACAAGTCATTAACATACATAGGTATGTCTTTTATATTTTTTTTGTAAATTTAATTTGAGGGATCTAACATATATATTTGTATATTTATATTTGTAGTGTAATGAATATCTAAACTATTTACATTGCGCACTGTACAGTAGCTCCTATTGGTCATCCGAAAACTAACAATTTGCCGTAAAATACGTTTAACGACTCGTGGTATGAATACGATTCGTGGTAGAGATAAAAGGACGCCAGGTAGTGCCTCTATGAACGTTCTTGGCCACAATACATAAAATTTAAAAACAGACAAACGTATTATTACCTACGTGTTATATATGTTGAACTTGGATAGCTGTTTATAATTCATTATCATGTTAATAGTTACGATGTAAATAGCTCGAGTTCTCTGTTATCACCGTACAATAGGGTCGCTGCGATGCGGGACAATACTATTTATATGCATATTTACAGGGTTCAGAAGTCCGAAGTCATACCATAACATTAGCCTAACTAGCGCGTATTGATAAGAGTGCAAAAAACATATAACAATGTATTTTTTAACACTTTTGTCTCGAGTCCTATGCGATATATTCACGTCCTATTTTCTAAATATTAATATCAGCCTCTCTAAAAGTACGTGCCCCAAGGCCATAACTCGATACATGTAAAGAATATTTAAAGGGCTGTCACTCAGAAACTTTTATATTAAGGTACAGTCAATTTAAGGTACATTGACTGTATCTTAATATAAAATATTTACACAGTAAGCACTAAGACACAGTTCAATAAAAAAAATCTTGGAACTCGCAAAATTCTAAAGCCCCGGACACACTGGGGCATGAAAACGCGCGCGTCATCATTTTTACTAATACCTACTAAAATATAACGTACTATGCGATTCAAATGAGAATAGGATCGACTTCGCGTCATACTGTCACGTGAAAAAACTAATTATGACTTTAAATAATTTAATATTATATTAAGACAATTTACTACTAATTCAACCTTTTTTATTTAAATTTGATGTAAGACTATTAATATTGATATGCAAATAAGTTTTTTGCAAACTATACTTTTCAAGTGACATTTGACAGATAGAGGTTATTGACATTCCTATTCGTATTTGGATCGCATAGTATTGACTCAGAAAAAGCTCATTCTTCCAGGAAAGGTATTCTTCTTATTTTTTGACGAAATGAATAAAATTATGACATTTTAATGGGATAAGATGGGGAATGGCTGCACCTGCGCGAGTAATTAATAGCAACGAAAAAATTTATAAATACACATAATAAATAAAAATGTGTTATGACAGTGATAAAGATGGCGGATGAATCTATCAAAATATGGTCATAATCAAGTCAGTGCGAGTGAATTATGACTGATAAATGTGGCATATAATACAATCAACATCATTTTTTTTAAATTCGTGTAGGCCCAATAGCACTTACAAATAGTCAGATTCCACCACTGGTTCGGAATGCTGCTTCCACTGAGAAGAGCCGGTAAGAAACTCAATGGTTACTCTTTAAAATACAATACAAAGATTCAATCTTTATTAATATTGACACAGAGTTCGTTTTAGTATTGCTAAAAATATTACCGCGTGCGTCTCGACGCCCCTGTCCGCCCAGGACTTATATCTAATTCTTATAGCGCTTCAAACGGTTACAAAGGTTGTCAGGTAATATTAATGTGAATGACCGAACAATATCACCCCTACGTTTGGGGGGTGACCGCGGAAGTGGCATCCATCAGGGGCGTTTGCAGGCGGTCGACGACCCCGCATTGATCGGGACAACTGGGTCAGCCGCTGCATATCTCGGTATCTGGGACATGCCACACGACACACAGCGGCTCGAGAACACACTATTGACACCATTATTGTTTTCAAATGAGTTCAATGTGCGAAAAAATCTCTTAGACACTTTTGAGGGTTACAAGTACTTGAAAACAATGGTGGAGTTTGATTTTTACTATCAGTTTGTGATATGCAGCCGGAATCCAGGCGATCTAGATATTTCTGACAGCTTTTGATATAAGTATTTTTGAAAAATAGTTTCAAAACTTTAATGACTTTTGTAGGGTATTTGTAATTATATTTTTTTTGTAGAAGATAAAGATCTAATAACTTGTCTATAACCAACCATAGTGCGTTTTTGTTGATTAGCAAAGACGATACCTTTTTATGTCGAATGCGTGGTAGAGTCAGGTAAATAAATCTGATTTTGATTTCTTCGTGATTTGTCAAGGGTCAAACTTCAAGAACTTCATTGTTTACTACCGTAGGTACTTGCTTACACGTGTAATAGTAATGAGATTTAGTGGCGGGTTCTAGTCTCATTAAAAAAAGTTTATGGTCCCAGTCGATACAACACTACAATAATGTGAGATACCATCTATCGAAGGGTTCTGCTCACCCGGCGTGACCTACAAAAGGGTTGAGTCCGAGTTACGTTGCGGTCACCCCTTTTTACGTAGAATTAATGATAAGGTAATATTGTTATGGTAACAAGGACACGTGGAATTCGTTAGTTTCGGAGTGCTTACGAGGCCACCCAATGGTGGTTTAAAATCTGTCTTCTTTTGTTCGAAATGTAACATTTTGAAAAGGTGATCCAAACAAGAGATAATCATCCATGACCCGATCATTTTCCTGACATCTAAACGTAACAATATCGATGCCCTTAATTCTATTGTGAGTTTATTTACATTATAAAGAGCACATTTCACCTGAATGCAAGGGGGATTTGGGCTAAAGTCCACCCTTTTTGACCCAGTAATAAATGTCAGACTGCACTTTCAGAAGATGAAGGTAAATAACATTCTCAATGTTTACTTTTACCGTTCAGCAAATATAAATCCCCTATGATAATTATATTTGCATATGAAATCCGTAAATCCCGAGGGTACTGATTTGCGTCCAAATAACTTGGATACAAAATAAGATTTATCTCTATAGTATCAAGGATAAAAATGTTCCCGCCTTCTTGGCGACAAATTGAGATCGAATCACCGGGCACTCTGGCGTAATCAAATACACATTGTCAAAGCGCGCCCCCTGACGGAGCCTCCTTCGCACCACGCCACGCCACGCTACACATCAAACAATGTTTGTGTACCTCGATCCAGCAATCATGTTACATTGTATTGAATCCTTTAATGTTTAGTCAAGGCGTGCATTGATGAAGGCTGGCGGTTCTCTTCAAGTCTTCTCAACGTTTTTCCAGCGTTTTTTAATAAACGGCGACCATTTTGATAAGTTTAGTTGGAGCCAAGTAGACTGCCGGTGTTGAGTAACTTTGAAGTTCAATTTGATATATTTACGTCATTGACGTAAAAATTAATCACACATAAATTAATGGTAAAAAAACTTTTTAAAAACAAGCTTTTATTTAATTGCCCAAGAAGAAGAAAATAACCTGTAAATTAAATCAAACCAATCAATTTAGTACGTGTATTTTGAAATGTATTAAATGATATAAAAGCTTGTAAAAGCTAAATAAGTTGATGGTATTTTTTTGTGACGTCCCTTCATTGTTAATGGGAGTAGACGCACCTTACTGTACTAGCTTCCTAAGCGTAAAGACTATATTTGTATTTAATATTAGACTGCCGTGAGTATAATTCTTCTCTAGTATTGTGGCAAAGGTGCTGTCTGCTCTCAAGGCATTGCTGCTCCTGAGAATGTATTACTCGCAATTATCATTTTGAAAAGAGTTACCATTGAGTTTCTTACCGGCTCTTGTCAGTGGAAGCAGCATTCCGAACCGGTGGTAGAATCTGACTATTTGTAAGTGCTTTTTGGCCTACAGGAATATTTTTTTTTGATTTTGATTTTGACGTTGTATTAGTTTTCGTTTTCTACTCAGCAAGCCCTTTCATTTGATATCCAAACGGAATAACTATGCCGCCATTTTGGATGATCCGCCATAATTGGAATTAAAATGACGTCACATAGCTAAGCATGCATTGTCATCCAAAATAAGCGTGTATACCAAATTTCAGCTCAATCGGTTAAAGATAAATGATTTAAAATTCAGTTACAAGATTCCACCCGGACATACATTGCAAGTTAATATAAAGCTTGTAGGTAATAAAATAATAATAAAAAATGATAGAAATTATATTTTCAAGCCAAGCCAAGTACTTACATCCCAAATGTAAGTCCTTTTATATGACATTATTTGTGGGATTACAAATTTATATTTTCGGCTTGAGCATCGACCGTGATGCAAACCATGGTATGGCAGAACATTTTTACAAGTACAAAGAAATGTTTGTGATTTAATCAGACTTACTTTGCCTATTGGTATAAATAGCATATTTAATGAATAATAACAAATTATAGATTTGTACGGCATGGCATAATGCCTGAATATGATGTTACGTCTTTATTTTAATACATATGTCCATCTTACATACATGCACACACATATTTTACAAATAAATTTCATTCCTCATTCCCATCCTCTTCACCTTCACCTTCTTCACTAGAGATGAAACGGATAGTGGTTTGGCCGGTTACCGGATACCGGATATTCGGCAAGCTACCAGGCCAGAGCGCCGGATATCCGGGCCTTTATCGCGTTGCATTACGCTTATTAAAGACATCTGTCATCAAGGTCAGTTAATTTGCATGAGTACCCGCATTTGTCAAGGTTTGCTAGAACTTATATTTCAGCACCTGCCGGTATGGATTTTCAGATAATGGTCTGGTATACGTCGCCCCTTACCAACAAATGCGGAAAATGTTGTATTAATTCACCACAAATTGCCAATTGTTTTAATGTTGAGTACCAAATTAATTAATAAAATAAATATATTTGACGTGCGATTTTAAAAATAAACGGTGTCCATAATCTGTGGTATGATTTGCATTGTAATGAGATTTTTAAAAATATTAATATCCGGTATCCGGCCGGATACTGAATTGCTATCCGGTATCCGGCCGAATACTGAATAACTATCCGGTATCCGGCCGGATACTGAATTACTATCTGGTATCCGGCCGGATACCGGCCGGCAGGTAGAGGTGTAAGGCAGCGCACCTACTCTTTGCCGATATTTTCGTCCCGATGTAACAGGAGGTGAGCTTCTTGTTACTACATCTAAAGCTCAATCAAACCTCAACATCATAATGTTAAAAGAAAATAATATTTCCAGTGTAAGCCCCCTTCCAGTGCTCAGCTCGCCACTTCAGGCTGACTGTAGTATGATTGGATGCATGCCTTATCAACGTAGAGATGGCTGACTCGACAATCGTCTCAGAAAATAAGACGTCAACTGAAGTTGAATCTTAAAATTATTGACGCAGAACATTTTTTTGGTAGATTTAGGACAGTATATTTTTGCGAAGGTCATAACTCCTGTACGCATTTTGATGAAACTTAACAGTATTTTTGTTTATACATTAGTATAACATATAGGCTTTAATTTATAACGATCTTAAATAATCAAAACCTGCGCGAACGAAGTCGTGGGTAGAAACTAGTTGACAATAATTTTGAAGCGCAATGTCTTGGCGCCTCAGTATCGCCGGGGCTTAAAGCGATTGCCCAAAATACTAATTAATTCTAGAGTATCACCCCGCTACACAGACTTTACTGCAAAAGCCACTATTCCAGTGAGCGGGCGCCATTTCCAGCGGTTGCAATTTCCGGCGGCAATGACGTCAGTTTTGAGCCCACATTGTTTCCTGTCAGGATTCGATGTCCGGACACATTTCCTGAATTACAGCCTGCATCAATGCAATATTATATATATACATCATCACGCCTGTATTCCCCGAAGGGGTAGGCAGAGTTAGTAGGCAGTGCAGGTTTCCTCGCGATGTTTTCCTTCACCGTTCAGCAAGTGGTAATCATTGTTGAAAATGACATGCGCACATGAAAATTATCTCAGAGGTACGTGCCCGGGATTTGAACTTGCAGCCCTTACGTTCAAGGCGGGCGTTCTTGCCCACGAGGACTGCAATATTAATTTGTGTAATTACAGACATACTTTCAGAATGTCGACTTATTCAGGTTTATTTAATTTAACTATTAACTATCAAACTCAAAACAATAGTAATCTTCAAAAATAGTCCTGTCATATTATACTTACCCCACGTCATGTGCTTTATTCGAACCCCTTAAAAAGTCACAAATACATTACCTACATACTGCATTAAAACTAAGTATCCAAATGCACGCGTGTCTCACTCAATGCCTATACTACGCTTAATTACTATTCTCTACGTGTAAAATTTTCCAAGATAAATTGATGGGTGCTTTTCCCTTTTGTAGTTTGATCCCCTAAACATAAAATAAATACATAGTCACGTTTGCATTCCCCAGGGTGGGCAGGGGTGCACTGGAGTGCACTCACGCTTGGTCGTTGTATGTTGATCCCAATGCAATAGGGGGCGAGCCTGTTACCATATTATACCGGGCACATTCCCCCTCAATGCGAGGGAGATTTGGACCATAGTCCACCACGCTGGCCAGGTGCAGGTTGGTGAACTTCACACGCATTTATATAGATGTTCAGGTTTCCTCACGATGTTTGCCGATGTTTAGCAAGTGTTAATCATTATTGAAAATCAAATCCAAAAATCTCAGAGGCAGGCGTTCCACCAAAAAGGCTAGCTGCTTAAATATGATAAACTAAACTAACCCTCCTTAACATGATAAACGGAAAAGATCCGGCATGAAAAACCGGTGGTGGACACACGTGCTAAATATGGGTGTGTATAGTTGGCTCGAGCAGGTGCCGAGATCGGAACTAATCGATTCTCGGTATGTAATGAGCATCGATATCGGCGCGCATCGATCATGATCGCTCGCTCGCTCGAGCGGAATTAATTAGGACCAGGGTTACTATCGGTCCTCAAGTGAGGGATACTATCGAGAACTTTGCGAAAATAGACATGATCAGAGATATTCTATACAATTGATTTTATACCATCCAAAATTGATTGTAGGGGTCAAGTAATAAATACAAGTTATTGTGTTATAAATTGTTTAGTTTTGATTTTGTTAACCTACAATGCTGTAGTTTTCCTTTTTTTGCTAAGTATTTTAATTGAATTCGAACGAATTACAAATGGCCATCAACTGTAGGCCACCAACTACACACGGACCATTAGTTTTGCTGATAGAGTGTTACTGAGTTTTCTAAATAATTTCTCTAAAACTACAAACCATCTGCAAACCAATAACAATGACATTTTTCAATGACTGAGAATGGATCATAAGTTTATATGGATAAGCCATATCTATGTAACTTCAGAGCCTTTAATTTTCATTCGAGTTATCTCACGGTAGCGCCATGAGCCATCAATCACGTTGTATCCAAGCCGCGGAGCTGGTTCCCAACAAACATTCACTCCACCCGCGCGCGGACTCATCACGTTTTATACGTACTTAGGTAATTTTGTAGGATCAAACCCGTTTTAATTACGTTATGACTTGTGTAATTAGTTGTGTCTGGATAACAAGAAATATCTTCTGATGTTATACTTGATTTCAGAATTGTCAGATAATTATTTTATGATATCCACAGAAGTCATGATCATCTACAAACTACGCACATCATTCTATAGTAAACTGACTACATACAGTTTACAATAAGAAGTTTCACTCAAGATCAACTGACGTATTCCAAGACACACACACACACACACACACACATTGATTTAATTTAAAACTCAACTAGGAATTACATATTACCTACTCGACAAGTTTATAAGATCTTAGCCATATACCGTAAATCTTTTATTGGCCGTAAGCTAAAACATTATATATGTAATACTTGTTATGTCTTTAAGGGCTGTGGATTTTGTTAAAATAAATAAATAAATAGTATTCTAAGTATGCATGCATTTCAAATCGAATTAAACCGCGGACGTGCTGGCGCATCAAGACTGTAGTCCAATACCAAAATATACATAAAGATTGAATTTATGTAGTAAATGCCCCGCGACCAAGCGAAATTCGCTCTCGCTGTCAATTACTTTTCGTTGAATAATGCGCTTTTTCTACGAGTAAATAAAGATCGTTTTAGTATTGACAAAAAAATAGACGCGCGTGGCTTGACGCCTCTGTGTGCGCACGGCTTTATCATATTGACACAAACCATATAGATTTAAATGTATGTTTAAAGATATTTATTCTCATAAAAGACAAAAATAAAACACTCGCAATGCTTCGAAATAGGTAACGTTTCTTAAATAATTAGCCTAATGTAATTAAAATACAAAAGTATTCAATAACTTCCCATTCAAATTCATAACATTAAGAGGAGGCTAAAACACCGGTAAATCATTAAAATTATTTATAAAAGCGTAATTAAAAGTTTTTAATTATAACTTTGGATAATTGAAAAGTTCTCTTTTTCAGTTTAGAATATAATTATTCGCTCCATTATTTTGTCCTTACGTATACAATCTACCAAGATTGATAAGAGAAACAGTACCCAAGTAATATTGGACTCAATTGAAGTTCAGTATTAAAACTTTGTTATTCATGCTCGCCAATAGAGTTCTAATGAATAGTTAAAATCTGCTACAGCTTCCTAAAGCTGCCTACTCTGAAAATAACGTTATCTACTCTTCTAGAAAAAGAGAGGCAGGTACTTCTTGAATGATAAAAGTTGAACTCCTATAACCTAAGTTAAACACATTTTGGCAGCTATTTAGCGTAGCGGCGTATGCAAAATGCAAATAGGAAGCTAGATCTTTGATCTGGAGATTACTCTACTTCTATAAGAGACCAGCTCCTTTACCACCACTTGGCTTGCAGGCATGTTTTTAATCTTACTTTCAGTTTACGACAGTTAACCCAGTAAAAAAAATTCAGTTACTATTGAAACGAAAATAGTTAGAAATGGTGGTAAGGTCCCTGATCGCAGCTTACCTTGGGCGGCGTGGTGGAGTTGTGGTGGCGGGCGGCGGCGGCGGCGGAGTGCGCACGCCGCGTGGCCTTGTAGTGCAGCCGCCGCAGGGCGCCGCCCAGCCGCTCCGGGGAGTCCTCGCCGCGCGCCACTGTCATGCCGCCCTCTGCACCTGCCACCACACGACCATCAGCCCTCCCAGATACCTTAGACAACCATGGAACATATTCAGCTTTCAGTTCTAAACACTTTATAACTACTCTACATTCCCTGAAAAGGGTTCTGTTCGAGCTATGATACCCAATTAGGTACATAAATCGCTGGACTTTAAAACAAGTTCTGAAGGCCATTTTGAACGTTGGTCATAGTTCACTGGCTCAGTTAAGATTCATGATATTTATAACAGTATAATATTATGAAAGTGTATACATATTTACCTGCGGCGAGTTCGGGGGAGGGTCGAGACGACTGGATTTTGGGAGATTGGTGACGCCCATCCGCCTGGAACAACATATCGAATGTTACTTCTAGGAATGCTACTTGTATCTCATCTCGGGCCTTCAAAGAATAATAGTAATACTCAGGAGTAAAGATTTATATACGTTATAGCGCTCGGTGAGTATTTTGCTAACAGAATCTAAGAAAATCACTGAACCGTAAGCAAATATTGGATAAAATTACCCTTCTAATAGCTTCCGTACCTAAACGATATCGAAAACCTCTTAAATCCCTCGGGATCAAGCAAATAAGACACTAATAGCATCCCGTACCTCTTTTGGATTAGGAAATTGCTTCCTTTAACATAAACTGGATGCGGAAGCTCCACTCGAATCTCGCTTCTAAATAAAATCAATTTGTGAAATTTTATTTGACGGTGCACTCAGCCTCTTTTAAAAGGTTCGCGAATATCATCTCGCGTACCAGCTAGGTTACACACCATTTTTATTATACTACGAATTGGGATATTACCGATTATAAAGAAATTAAATCACTTCAGATTTCGACGTACCCACAATAAACTATGTATAGTATAACTCAAATTCCATATCAAGGTTTTATATGAAAGAGATAACGGTATTTTTAAGTGATGTAAAATTTTAATGTACTCTAGTCGCAGTTTTGTGTACAACCCTATGTACAACCAAGGTACAACCAAGAACGTTCATACAGTACAAATAAAGCTTCATGATAACGTTTAAAAAAGACATTTTTAGGAGCGAATATTTGTAAATTTTGTCTCGATTGATGGTAGCCATCACGATTAGCTTCTGAAATAATAAGAGTTCAATTCTGGTGTCCAATTAAAGACCGTTATGTAACATTTAAGGTAATATCAGTTTTGTTTACTATATAAGAGCAGAACCTTTTTTTTAAGCCAGTCCGAGACATATTTTTCTGTCATTTATAGTTACTAAAATACGAAGAAACCAAGATGTATGGCTAGTGTACACAATTTCTAGGGATATCAATTTCCAAATTTTAACGTATATCTTAAATTTGGGTTAACTACCGGCTAAAAAAAAATACCTACCGGCTAAAAATGTTGGCGTACCTACACTAAAAATAGTGTAGGTACGCCAACATTTTTCACATAACTTTTACAACTCCAGCGCAAAGGCTGAAAGAGGAAAAAGCCTTTGAGGTCACAAAAATGTTGGATACATTTAGCGAGCGGGCCGGGCACAGCGCTCACTAAACTATATAAAATCAATTTGAGCTATAAAAGCCTTTTAACGCTGCACTATCCATCCCGAGAGCCGAACACCCCTCGCCTGAGTCGGTCAAAGGCTGTTAAAAGCCTTCGTGAACTAACATAAAAAACCGGCCAAGTGCGAGTCGGACTCGCGCACAAAGGGTTCCGTACCATTATCTATAAAGACAGCAAAAAATCACGTTTGTTGTATGGGAGCCCCCTTAAATATTTATTTTATTCTGTATTTTAGTATTTGTTATAGCGGCTACAGAAATACATTATCTGTGAAAATTTCAACTCTCTAGCTATCACGGTTCATGAGATACAGCCTGGTGACAGACGGACGGACGGACAGCGAAGTCTCAGTAATAGGGTTCCCGTTTTACCCTTTGGGTACGGAACCCTAAATATGTACTTCAAACGGTATGTGCCTATTATAATTTTACGATCACAAATATTTTTGGCTAATTTGACAAAATGTATGCAAAAGAGACGATACATAGCGTAGTTTTAAGAAAACTTTGTAACCTTTTGTTTAATTATTTTAATAATATATCTTAGTAATTTAGAGACTTTGTTTCTTCTGATCAATTGATTTTCGTTCAGTTTTCTATGACAGAGATCCATACACTCAACCAAAACCTTTGTAAGATCCAATTTCCTAACTTTTAATAATTTAAGCATAAATTATGTTCAATTAATGCCAAACTCCATTGTGAAAGTGGGATTTTATAATTTGTTTCCGCGATCGACGGTACTACCTATTAGCAGTTATAAAGTTACTTTCCGCTCGGTGATGAGTTCTTCCAACTTCGGGAGTGGTAACTTGGCGAATTTCCTCTTCAGACGAAATTATTTTCCAATTTAGTGATCACGCGATGCGGTTGAAAACATGCCTGCTACGCACATACAAAGTCAAATCATTTATTTCGTACGCTTCTACCCTAGTCTTCGTCCACACAGACATCAATTGTTCAATATAATTATAAATATAGCCTGTGTGTTATTCTGTTGTATAAACAATAATACTGTTAGTTTCATCAAAATCCGTTCAATATATTTTACGTGGAAGAATAACATAAATCCATCCATCCATCCCTCCATTTCACATTTATAATATTAGTAAGATGTAGGATAGCCCTACTAGTGAAAGACAAAAGACGTTGTCATTGAAATACAGACTTACTCACAAAAGATTATCACTTGGTTTACGGGTTAACGTTGTCTGGTCAGAGGTGATTCTGTCCCCAATTAAGAAATAATTTTAGAATCCTCGGCTTACTTTTACACTGTTTTTTTACTACATTTAATAATGTTGTACATAGAATAAAACTATTTTACGGATTTTATCGCGTTTATTTACTATTTTATTTTCCCGACGTTTCGGCTGCTTTACAGCAACCATGGTCACGGACCGCAAACAACAACTAAATATGAGGGTACCCAGTTGTTAACTATGACATCAGGACGTCTAACACCTCAGTCCCCCCGTGACCATGGTTGCTGTAAAACAGCCGAAACGTCGGGAAAATAAAATAGTAAATAAACGCGATAAAATCCGTAAAATAGTTTTATTTCAATGTATAGTATTCGCGTAAATATAAGAAAACAATAATGTTGTACATACATAACTACTACTACTACTACAGCCCTTTTAACGTCCCACTGCTGGGCACGGGCCTCCCCTCAATGTGAGGAGGATTTCAGGCCATAGTTCACCACCCTGGCTCAGTGCGGGTTGGCAGACTTCACACATCTATCGAGAACTAGACAAGTTCCCTCAGTCGTGCGGGTTTCGTCACGATGTTTTCCTTCACCGTTTCATGGCAAGTGATAATCTCGGATGAAAATGAGATTCGCACATAAATCCCAGAGGTGCGAGCCGGGCTTCGACCCTGAACACTTTGATTTGCAAAGCGTGCGTTCGACCACTCGGATATCACTGCTATACCCATACATAACTAACGGATACTTAATTTTTTTGATGCATACGTGTGACTTATAAGAATCGTCTCCGTACAGGCTGCACCTTGCCCGACGCACACATTGTAGTATACTCAGACTCAAGAATTTTTAAAAGTTGGCCTGAAAATGCTATAAAAAAACATAATATTAACTGCTCCTTAATTTCACTTTAGTCAACATTAATTGTTACTCGGTGGCCCGTTAATAACTCAATTTGCAATATGCTTTGAACTGTAGCAGCTATGAAGTAACATGTGGCTCTACCACGAACTACCCACGCCCACGCCGCCATCGCCCGCATCCCTGTGACCCTAATTATCATCAAAGGGCTCGATAACGGGCGATCGGCCGCCACAAGCGCTGACATTTAATTGCAAAACTTTATATTAGTATCGACCCTCGTGGTAACTTGTGAGTACTGGTAACTATTTCAGAGCTTGTAGGGGCATGAAATAGACATGTTAATTAACTTTACGTAGACTCCGAGACAAAATTTAATAGGTCAACAATACATTATTAGGGTTCCGTGCCCAAAGGGTAAAACGGGAACCCTATTACTGAGACTTCGCTGTCCGTCCGTCCATCCGTCCGTCTGTCCGTCCGTCCGTCCGTCCATGCGTCCATCCGTCCGTCCGTCCGTCCGTCCGTCCGTCCGTCCGTCTGTCACCAGGCTGTACCTCATCAACGGTGATAGTTAGACAGTTGAAATTTTCACAGATTATGTATTTCTATTGCCGCTATAACAACAAATACTAAAAGACAGAATAAAATAAATATTTAAGGGGGCTTCCATACAACAAACGTGATTGTTTTGCTCGTTTTTATAGATAATGGTACGGAACCCTTCGTGTTCGAGTCGGACTCGCACTTGTTTATTAATAGTCGTACCGCTTCAAAATGCTGTTTTCATTGAATAGGTATCATTACCATCCCTAACGGGTAGGCAGAGATGTACTGTAGTGCACCCGCTTTGTCGTAGTATTTTGATCCCAATGGAATAGGGGATAAGCCTATATCGGTGACACGCTCTCCCAACACTTTAACTATTAGAGTTATATAGCCCACAACGCTAGTCCAGTGGTGGAAGACTTCACACATCTTTAGATAGCCGTGCTGCAGGTTTCCTGATGTAAAATCAGTCATCAAGTAATGGTCATTATTGATTTATACATTTTCTCTTGAAATAAAAAAATCTCAAGAGTTTACACCAAAAATCCCTTACCAGAGCAAATAACTCCCTTTTGATCCGATAAGTGTTTGCAAAAATCTCAACTATTAGGTACCTACTCTTTTCAAAATATTAGTACATGTATGTACATAGAAAGCTACACTTTTGCTAAGTACCTATTGGGAAATATGAGATTCAGAGATTCACGCGAACCAAAATGTGGGGCATAGTAATTAGTGAGGGTAGTCGACCCTTTTGTAACTAGCCCAGTAACGGCACGACTTACTATTTTTTTAAATGTCGTTTATGGTAACTATAATCTAATTTATAATCCATAACTAAGTGGTGCTCTACTTTAGACAAAAAAATGTTTTTCTATATATCCCTTTAATGTTTATAACGCGATGATACATGTCACTGTTTCTACCTTGTCCATAAACCCGCTTTCTATTATGTAGAGCCCATAATTGTTTCGTCAAGCGGTGTCGGTCCCAGCGCGCAATCACCAGCATAGTTCCACTAAATAATGAAATCCAAATTAATTTCACGGAGAGCAGCCTCGCAGCGAGCATACAGCGATAAGCTCAAGCCTGTATTGTTACTGTGACATCAACAATTTAGTAATGAATAGTAAATTAACAGGGTGTTTCAGGAGTCCGACATACATGAGGGCCGGGTGCTCATCTAATTGGCACTGAAATATATTTTTTATAAAAATTCAACTGTTTTTTATTCAAATTTTCTTACAAAAATCAAAAGTAATGGCGTCCTCTAGATATGCAATTAGCATTGTTTTACAGGCCTATGGTTTTATCCTAAGGTAACACCCCAATAGATGTGACAAATATTGAAATGCCTCCAACGCAGAAACTATAATACCTAGTAGTAATGTAGTATATTTTCACTATTCGTCAACATATCAGCTAGAGCTACTTCATAAATTTTACCGAAATATTATTAATAGAACAATGTACGAATGATCCATTCTATTTATGGATTAATTCACTTTAAATATAAATTGAATAATCGCTGTGTTAATGCCCCTACTAGTGTGTGGTCCGTGGCCAAACCAAACCACTTTGTATTATTATGTCTCACCGTAGACAAGTGTTACACAGTTTGTAATCGCGACGAGGTGTCTGCTTAGTTCAAATCAATAATATTCTAAACCAATAATGTTACCTAGTGATGATTACCTAGATGCCTACGCACAGGAAATAATCGAATGTTATTTAGGTGACAGGTATACAATTTTCTAGGTTAAAAATAAATGTACATCGAATCTCCGATTAATATTACATTATGGGCATATCCCGCCAACGTATAAAACAAAGAACCATATAGAAAATACGATATAATACAAACTAAAGAGCAAGAATGAGATTCGCTACTGAGTTTGTACTGCTAACCCTATTGGCCATCATCAGTGCCGCATGCGGTGAAGATTGGAGATCTTCTGGTGGAGACCTGGAGGCGGTGAACTATGGCGAAGAACATTTGGTGCCCTCGCGAGTGGTCCGACAGAGTGGGGGGATGTCACGGGACGGGGAGTTCAAATGTCCTGCGGGAAAGATCTGTAGTAACGGAGGAATTTTCGGTATAACTGACTAGTATTGAACCTTAACTTCTACACGGTATGGCTGATAATCCCACTATTAACTTTTAAGTAATACATTGTATTCTGTAGTCCCTCTTTTTGTTCCTTTCGTAGAACCTGTACCCATATATTTAAGTTTGTAGCGACATCTATCTCGCCACATACGAACTAAATCCTGCATCGCGATATTAAAGCGATCCGAGCGATTGCACATATATACAAGAACCCGACAACAACCGTCGGGCAGTAGCCCACCAGACACAACACCCGTCTGGTCGGAGGATCCTCCCTTTACCGCCAAACTGGTGACCCGAAAATGAACGTCAGCGCAGCCTTCGCAAAGCTACCTCATCGTGACGTCATCATCACTTCTTCAAGCTTCCGAGCAGCGAGTCATACAGCCAGCCAGCATCCACGGCTAGGGTATCCTGACCACCAGCATGCAGCGGACGCGCATTCCTGGTCATCACCCACAGCCATCTCAGCGACCTTGGCACAGCACACTGCACTTCGACCGGTCAGCAAGCAGAGACGCACTTCTCTCCTGGTCGACGCAGCAGCCAGCCACTACGCAACACTGCACCTCTCCGACTCACTGGAGCATATGCAGCATCACCCCGACTTACTGGGGCATCACCGCAGACAGTTCCGACTCACCGTGAACTATGCGGCATCTGGTTCCGACTCACTGGAACATTCCACTGGCCTGGCAAGCATCACAAGATGTATGGACGACTCAACCTGCTAGCGACCTCCGGTCTCGGAGGGGAGTGATGTAGCGACATCTATCTAACCACATACGAATTAAATCCTGCATCGCGATATTAAAGCGATCCGAGCGATTGCACATATATACAAGAACCCGACAACATCCGTCGGGCAGTAGCCCACCAGACACAACACCCATCTGGTCGGAGGATCCTCCCTTTACCTCCAAAGTTTGACTATTAGAACCGAATTTTTGGAAACCTGGTTGGGATGACTGCCTTGCGAGACCCAACTTGTAGGGCTACTGGTACTCCAAGGTTAGTACCACATAGACAATTGGTTAATTAAAACACGCTTTGCAGGACAATCACAAGAATGTTGTGCTGTGGATTGTTTTAACCCATTGACAAAGATATTTAAACTCGTTGTTTAATGTTACTAGACAAACTCTTTGCTGTGAAACTTCAAACCCTAAAATTTCTGTTGCGCGAATGTTTTCGAGTTAGAGTAATGAAAGATGCATGCTTTATACATAATATCATCACATTTTGTAAGTTAATAAAGTAATTAACGCTACGGTAATGTGTTGAGTGGGTGCGAGGTGCCTGATATAATTTACCAGCAACGTGTAGCTATTGTGTGCGTAAATTCATATTTTACCTAGGCACCCGGGCCCCTATGTCTAGCGAATCTAGCGATGTATCTGGCTAGACCTAGACAAACGAAGGACGAACGTCTGACTGAGTGTTGTGTAGCTTTGTCAACAGCGAATGATTTCTTACATAACAAGAATTCGATTAATGGGTAAAAAGTAAAAACTCGTGGGAAGCAGTGGTACGCTCGTGGGCAAGAACGCCCGCCATGAACGTAAGGGGTGCAGGTTCAAATCCCGGGCCCGCATCTCTGAGATGATTTTCATGTGCGCATGTCATTTTCAACAATGATTACCACTTGCTGAACGGTGAAGAAAAACATCGTGAGGAAACCTGCACGTCTATAGAAAGGCGTGTGAAGTTCACCAACTCGCACTGGGCCAGCGTGGTGGACTATGGCCCAAATCTCCCTCGTATTGAGGGAGAATGTGCCCGGTATAATGGAAATAGGCTCGCCCCCTATTACATTGGGACCAAAATACATCGGCGAAGTGTGGGCGCACTACAGTGCACCTCTGCCTTCGGGGAATACAGGCGTGATGATGTATTATTAAGTAAAAACTGATAACTCATGGATTATTAATACCGCCGTTTATATTCAGAATCCTTTCAAATCACCTTAATAAATAAAGTGTAATATATTTAAAGTATTAAAGCTAGGTTTAATAATAACATAGCAGATGTGTGAGGTATCATCAATATTGGTGTTCCGACCTATGCAGAAAAAGGTCCCAGCTTTCCACAATCTTGTATTCTTATTCAGCGATTATAATATTGAATAATAGAGATAGATGCAAAAATATAGTAGGACAGGCCAAGTGGTCGCAACTAAGTAACTATAATACTGAAACATTGCAACGATAACTAGTGCTGCCCGCAATATTCATCGCCTTATTTTTTTTACTATACTCGAAGATAGGGTTGCATTTGGCATCGAGTCAAACCTCTTCAAATTATTATGTAGCCTAACATTTTATAAAACAAGAAATTAAAAGGCAGCGAATGAAGTTTGCTCGATTTTAGTGGATTATCTTAAATACATCGATGAAAACATGCACAGAGATGAAAACATTTTTGCCTACTCTATTACCAATTATAGTTCAATAATGTGACAATTGAGCATATAATGGAATTAAATTAATTCATCACACCTCCATATAACTATTTTTTTATATAAACAAAACAAATCACAAATAATGCAGCGATAATTGTTACAATTGTTGACAAAAGTCTTCGAACAGTGTGTATTGCCAGTGATGACGTACGGATCCGAGACGTGGTCGCTCACAATGGGACTCATAAGACGGCTCAGAGTCACTCAACGTGCAATGGAGCGAGCTATGCTGGCAGTTTCACTGCGTGATAGAATCAGAAATGAGGACATCCGCAGAAGAACCAAGGTTACAGACATAGCTCGAAGGGTTGCACGTTTGAAGTGGCAATGGGTCGGACACATTGCCCGGAGAACGGATGGCCGTTGGGGCATCAAAGTCCTAGAGTGGCGGCCACGAACAGGGAAGCGGAATGTGGGACGACCCCCGACCAGATGGACGGACGTCCTCACCAGGGTCGCCGGGAGTTGATGGGCGCATAAAGCCCAAGAACGTAATTTGTGGCGATCTATGGGGGAGGCCTATGTCCAGCAGTGGACATCCCTGGCTGATAGATAGATAGATAGATAGAATTGTTACATTCTCATCATTATTACGAACATTACCTGCTTTCCTATAAGTAGGTACCGTAAAATAAACCCAGAAGTCAGGCATAGTAATGGCACGCTCTACTAATCTAGTGTTGGTGTTTCTACTGGTCACCGTATGTGGTGCGTTCGGTGAAGATTGGAGATCTTCCGGCGAGAACTTTAAATCTATTAACTTGGACGAAATAAGCCCGATGCGATCACGAGTGGTCAGACAGTATGGGGTGATCACGGGCAATGATGTATGTCCTGTGGGGTCGAAGGTCTGCGGAACTAAGTGTTGCAATATATATAACGAATAACAGTTTAGTATTGGTGAGTTACAGCGCAATATTCAACCTCAGTATCTGTGGAATATGATTGTTATTGCGCTATTCAAGTCTGATAAATATTTTAATTATTGCACCTACATAAAGCCAAAATTGCATGCCTTTACATGGTCAGCTCGATCTTAAAATCAAATGTATCTATTTATGTATTGATTCTGAAAATAAATATGTAATCGTATTTTATCTTATATTTGTTACTTACTTATTTACGATTTGTAGTTTAAAAAATATTTGTAAGCTGCAATCGATCTCTGTTTCACTTTTTCCATCCTCCAAATCCTTGAGGAAAATGCAGAGATGGTTGTAATAAAGCGTGTATGCTTTATACTTTAAGTCTTCTCAATTATAACCTTAGACATCGTTAATTAATAAACTAATTAATGCCATGGTAATGTGTTGAGCGGGCGCGAAGTGCCACACACTAGCGAGACGACTGTTGACGCCTGATATAATTTACTAGCAACGTGTAGCTATTGATTACGTAAGTTTATAATTTACCTAGGCGTACCTGCGCTGCTTCTAGCTAGCTAGACATACAATTATTGTGTCAACAATTAATCACAGGTTATGATATGAGAAAATTAAAAAGTCACTTATGTAGATACTCAATTGTATTATTTGTTTCAAATTGAAAGTTTCCACCTGATATAATTAACTTAATTATATAGACATCCCTGTAGAATTCAGTCATTCAAATCTGTGTATTTAGTCAGGGAATTTAATAATTTATAGACAGTGTTTCATTATGATGTTAGTTCCCATAATGATTATAGGAAACAGCTTTTTTTTCAATTTGGCCGACCTCGCAAAACAAGCTTGATTCTTACTTGAGTTTTCTAAATCCGAAAAAATAACATTTAACTAGAACATATGAACTATTTATGTACATTGATGCTCTATCTAAGGAATATTGCTCAAATACAATATTACGTATCTATACAAATAAATAAAATTGGAGTGTCTGTTTGTAATATCAAAATAACACTTTTTTACCAAATGCGTATGAAAGTATATACGATACCTATACAAATAAATAAAATTGGAGTGTCTGTTTGTAATATCAAAATAACACTTTTTTACCAAATGCGTATGAAAGTATATACGATACCTATAACGAAAACGCAGTTTTAAAAATTTTTGTCTGTCTGTCTGTCTGTCTGTTTGTTTGAGGTAAACTTCTAAACGGCTGAACCGATTTCAATGGGACTTTCGCTGGCAGATAGCTGACGTTCCAAGGCGTAACTTAGGCTACTTTAATTTTAGAAAAAGCATTAGGGTTCCGCGGGAAAAACATAATACCCATATTTCCGGGTAATCTCACTAAAGTCCACGCGGGCGAAGTCGCGGGCACAGCTAGTATACAATAATATTCATAACTAGCAATCCCCGCAATATTCGCAGCCCAATTATTATGCTTCTGACACTCAGCGATAATGTAAATATGTACGTTAAATTGGATTGGTACCTACTTGGTAGATCTCATCATGAAATTTGTAGGTATGAGTATTATTGTGGCGATATCCAATCAAGGATTACAATACTGCTTACAAAGTTCTTTCAACTTTAGTCAAGTAGCTAAAATAAATCATAGAGAATAAATTAAAGAGGGACTTAACTCATCCCAAATTTTATGTTTGAACAATTTGAAGCAAATAATGGAATGACAGTAATTTGTTCCACCTCCACATACCGAGTATATATTTACCCAAATCTAATCACAAGTAATGCAACGATAATTTTTACACTCTGATCATTTTATGGGCATTACCTGATTTTCTATATAAACATTATGTATTCCAAATTTGGTGTTTATATTTATAAAACCCTAAAATAAAGCGTTACAATGGGAATCGCGACTAAAGTATTGCTGCTTCTACTGGTCACCATATGCGGTGCGTTTGGTGAAGATCGGGGTTCTTCGGGAGCGGTGAACTTCGGTGAAGAACATTTAGTGTCTTCAAGTGCGGTCATAGAGGAGAGGGGGTTCACAGACAACAATGTATGCCCAGTAGGGCAGGAGGTCTGCGGCACTAAGTGTTGCAATATATCTAAAGTATAATAGCCTGGTATTGGTGAGTAACAGTGCGATATTCAACCTTAACATCAGTGGGATATGGATTGTTATTGCGCTATTCACGTCTAATAAATCATTTAGTTATTGCATCTACTTATGGTCGGATTTGCATGCATATGCATGGTAACCCAGACTTTATAATCAAAATGTATATATCTACTGTCTCGGAAAATAAATATGCCGCCGTATTTCTTCTTTCCTTAATCCAAATATTTTGATGTAAGGTTCTAGTGGACGGTTAAAAATATAAGCTTGCTGAGTATGTTGCCGAAATCTCTCAGTCGAGATCTCGCTTCGATCAAGTAGTAGCAAAAAGGGGGAAAAAATGTGTCAATTTGTAGGTTCCCGCGTAAGCCTAAGCGATATAAATAATTTGACTTTGACTTGAAAAGTCTGTTTATCGACATAACCGTACTTGCCTAATTATAATTTCGCGTCAACAAAATACATTTGTGTACAGTAGGTAGGTACACAAGCTCGGCTAACCGAACATCAAATAACCCACCTCATTCAGAACGACTTCAGACTAACAAATGTATCTATCCTAAGCCACGACCAACAAACAGACGCCTAAACATACAAAACCTTCACAATTTTGGCTTAAAGCTTGTAATATTACATTACTTGAAGGGGTACCGACTCTACTAACTATCTTGTCTTTTCGCATTTATGAAGCGGTAATAAATCTCTTTGATTGTAATGTTTGTATCAAATTTTTTATGATACTAAATTGAAATGGTATCATTTAAAAAACAAACAATTGACAACTACTGACCGCATTCTTAGGGTTCCGTACCCAAAGGGTAAAACGGGAACCCTCGCTGTCCGTCAGTCCGTCCGTCCGTGCGAACGTCTGACACCAGGCTGTATCTCATGAACCGTGATAGTTAGAGAGTTGAAATTTTCACAGATTATGTATTTCTGTGGCCGCTATAACAACAAATACTAAAAAACAGAATAAAATAAATATTTAAAGGGGCTTCCATACAACAAACGTGATTTTTTTGCTCGATTTTAGTTTTTAGGGTTCTAAATTTTTATAAAGTATATTTTTCTTTTTCAAATTTTAAATTGACCATTGATACAGTGCATAAATATTTTTCATAAATTGGGATTAAAATTTTGGTGTATATACAAACTAGAAGCTTGTCATGACGTCATTGGTAGTATGACCAAACAGTCAAGTATTTCGTACCATAAGTATCAATCAGCGTAGCCTAGTGGGCTGTGCGGTTAGGTAAAGCGTTATGGCCCGGCGTTCGAATCCCACCACATTGAGTGTCTTTTTGTTAGGCTTGTTTGTTTAAAGTTAATTATAAAATAGTTAATAATCATTGTATCAGTAGGGAAACAAACAAAATGGTAATAAAATTTTAGGGAGGTAGTTGGAGATTCGTAGGCATCAGGTTTGAACGATGACCGCTATTTGCACGATGAGCGCCACCTAGCGCCAAATAGCTGGACTACTTAGTCACGCAGAGGATTGCGGTTACTGCAGGCGAGTTAGTTCCGCTTTCTGACACAGTGGGCACCACTTGTAGGACTGAAATATTTTTATTTCATTGTTTTTATTTAATTTTAAGATAAGTATTAGGGCTCTTGCCGATTATTATAGATAATGGTACGGAACCCTTCGTGCGCGAGTCCGACTCGCACTTGACCGGTTTTTTTACATTTTTCTCAACGTGATTTGTATTAGTGGGCGGAATGTAACAACGAATCGTTAAAAATTTTAATAAAACAAAACATCAGAAAGTCGGAAAAAATGATTGGAAATTTATTTAGGTTTTTGCCCCTCGGTGCTGTCAGAGCCAGTCGAGTTGTTCGCTGAAAAACGAATTACACACGTCAAGAGCAGTGTGTAAACGTTTCCACGAGTGATACATAATTAACGGGGGTTTATTTGTATAAAACAAGTCGTTACGTGTCGGCACGCGAACTCCACCCCCACCCCCACCCCCGCCACTTCCGTACGACTAACAGGGTCTCGTTAATATATCATTTTGTAAATTGCATATAATTAATTTAAATATAACATTTTAAACATCATAATAAATTAACAGTTAATGCAGATTTTTCATTACATATTTGGAAAAGTAAAGTATTGTAAAGCTACATAAGTTATACGTTAACCGCATTATACTATGCTCACCATGATTTCTAAGTAGAGTGAGATTCATTTACAAATTTTTAACAAAAATTGTGTAACTGTAAATTCGTTTTCAGGCTCGTTGTGATGATCATGACGTGACCCGCCATTATGGGATGGGCGCCATCGCCGCACACTCCACGTAGACTCGATAACAACATTATATAATCATTACTTCCAGGATAATTTAAATGACATATAAATGTTTTTGATAAGATTATAATGATAAGAAAATTTTAATGTAAGTTATGTCCGAACCAAGAGTCGTTTTCGAAAAGAACAACTTATTATTCTCCACAGAAATAAATGGCGTTTTAAATAGCGTCTAAGGTGGTGATAGAGTTTTTAACGGTTTATAAGTAGGTACACTAATGGAATTTTACTCGCAAATAAAAAATCTAATTGTCAAGTCCAGCTACGAAGCGTTGTGTACCTCCTGGAATAACACGCTCAAGCCACAAACAGCCCTGTGCCCCTACATTAGGGGATATAAGGAAAAGCCCCTAACTGCCGTTTCACGAGTCATTTGCAGCGGGTTTATTAAAAACTCCGCTGAATAATTCCCCAGTTACACTGCCGAGTGACGTCATTACACCCGGCTCGGCCCGTATGGATCAATTAGGTGATAATCTAAAAATAGGTCCTGGGAAGTAAAGCGGTGTAGCTTTGTCGGTATTAAATCCGACTTGGATGTAAGGGGTACGGGTTCGTACCCCGGGCGCGTGTCTCCAGGATTTGAGTAGTCTTGTATACATTGCTTATTTGGAACAATATGACAAGTTTAATCTTTAAAAAAACGTAAAATATCATAACAGTAAAATTTAACTGTAATAGCCCCTACTGGCGTTCAACACTGCTGGAGTCAAATAACGTTAGTGTGATTTTTCCGTGTCATACATTTCAAACTTTAAGGAAGTATTCTTCATTATAATTTAACCTTCGACCATGGATTATGGATTATGGATCATGTTCCTATAGCAGAGCAATAATCTATTGACACATACTTTCCTTACGCAGTGTGAGTGACATAATAGCGGGTATTCTCTGTACATAAATGTTAGTTTACAAGGGTTCTGTAAGGGCATTATGTCGGTAAAAGGTCGGTACCCACCGACTACGAGATTAGGATGACTTTGTGTCAGATATAAAAGATACAACGAGTGAAGAATAAAGTTCAGTCGCGGACAAGCGCTGATATAACTTGATTATATTATAGAACACTCAGCTCCACAACTCTATTTACCTTTTTACCAAGTTAAGTACAAAGGATCTGGGATGGCGAAACATACTTAAAGATGAGTAGGTATATCTTATTTCTTCAGTTTATACTATATAAAAAAATCTTCCATAATAGTCATGCACCTCTCGGTTAACAAAGCGGTCCGTCTAACAACTTGGTTAATGACGGTTCTAATAACATAAAAGAGCTTAGATCGAATTCAGATATAACCGTATATTTCTCAATTTTATGTGATTCGCAATACGTAGCAATTGTATTCTTTTAAAAACACTTACAGCGCCGCCTTTACAACCCCGGATTGTATCCTATCCCCGGGAGGTCTGAAGAGCCTCTTATCTGCGGAGCAGACCCTCGAGCCAGGATCAACCTTCGCACAATTTATATATCCCTAGTACATTGAAACTGCTGTACTCAAATTAAAATACGTAAATGTATTGAAAGAAATGCTTTGTATTTTACTGGAAGTGTTCTTGTTACTAGCATTTTATACAGTATTTATATATAATAAAAATAACTTGACTCTTGCATAAGGAAGAGTAATCTCAGTAATAACATTAGTAATGAGTAAAATAAATCCCGAATCCGTCTATAGTTCGAAATAGTTATTATTACTACAAGATCTTAACACGTAAGTATTCCATTCCCACTTTGTTTTTATTATGAACAACCAAATTAGCTTAACAGCATTTCAAAAAAAGTTATTTTTTTGCTTGTTTGTGAGAGTAGTTTATGAAATAGAGCTTTCTATTTGAAACCACTGCCTACTTTATCACCCGCCTTCAGCTCTACCTACCCAAAGCTATCACAGGCAATATTTACAAACGAATCAATGAATATCGGAACGACAATAAAACCGCAAGACGTTCAACCGCGCGGCAATAATGCGGTTATCCGGCCCACCGCGGCCGGCCCCGGCCCGCTCGCGCGCCCATCGGGATGACCTCATATTTTCATATAGCTAACTCATCCTGCTAAGTCAAGTGTATTATTCTTTGCACTATATACCGTGACAGGGGCTGGAGTATGAGTCCACATATAATCGATATTTGGTCCACAAATCGAAATCCCTACGAAAACAGTCAAAAATTGGCGTACGCTGCGAAATTTATTGATGGTACCTACTTACATATTGTTTTCTTATATTTACGCGAATACTATACATTGAAATTAAACTATTTTACGGATTTTATCGCGTTTATTTACTATTTTATTTTCCCGACGTTTCGGCTGCTTTACAGCAACCATGGTCACGGGGGGACTGAGGTGTTAGACGTCCTGGTCATAGTTAATAACTGGGTACCCTCATATTTAGTTGTTGTTTGCGGTCCGATCCACGCAGAAAGTGCTTATGGTGTCTTGAGGTCTTGCAATGGTACACTTGGTTTTGGACAACTAAATATGACAGCAGACGTTTCACCTGATGGTAAGTGATTAACGCCGTCCATGGACACCTGAAACACCAGGGGCATCGCAAGTGCGTTGCCGGCCTTAATAATGACGCTTTTATGTTCAAATTAGTCAATTAAAAGACAAGTACGATGAAACATTTTGACCGAATATCATGATTATGAATCCATATCCAACTAATTACTTTTATAATTATAACTGATTATGTACCTGTAAATTTATCTTTTTTTTTCGAATTGGACCTTTCGTTTAGATGTTACAAGATGTTTATAATGCTAAAAATTTCGAAAACCCGTGGTTCCTCGGGAAGAACATAAACATTAATTGGTTCAGGGTAATCTCACAAACGGCTAAACCAATTTTGACGGGACTTTCACTGCAGTTAGTCGATGTTCCAAGAAGTAACGTGGGCTATTATTTTACTTTAGAAAATCCCTTTAGGGTTCCGTGGAATGAACATAAAACCCATTTCTCCTGGTCCTCCTCCCAAATGGCTAAACCGATTTGAACGGGATTTTCACTGACAAATAGCTGATGTTATAAGAAGTAACTTAGGCTACTTTAATTTCGAAAAAATAATTAGGGTTGTTAATTCTGCGCGTACGGTGTCCTGGTATAGCTAGTTATTAATCAAAATGGCGGATGGTAGTAAATATGGCGGATGATTCGGCGTCTAATTTTGGATGTGTGCGTGACTTTGATGTTCACTTACGACAGATTATCTATGTCTGCGGTGTCAATAAGTTATTTTTAGGGCTCCGTACCCAAAGGGTAAAACGGGAACCCTATTACTAAGACTTCGCTGTCCGTCCATCCATCCGTCCGTCTATCCGTCCGTCCGTCTGTCCGTCCGTCCGTCAGTTCGTCCGTCTGTCACAAGGCTGTATCTCATGAACTGTGATAGTTAGAGAGTTGAAATTTTCACAGATGATTTATTCCTGTTGCCGCTATAACAATAAATAAATACTAAAAAACATAATAAAATAAATATTTAAGGGGGCTTCCATACATTTTTGAATTATCAAAAATGTTGTCACGAGAGTTTTGATGCCAGTGTGTCCGTGGGCTTCAAACAGTAAAAGTGACGTCATCCTCTCGATAATCATACATCATACCTTGACTCATGTAAACTATTGAAAATAACAAGTCATTTTGTCAAACCCCACTGCCTTAATTAGTCTAACCACAATCGGTTCGCACCATACGGAAGGTTATGAAATACCCACAAGAATTACATAAAAGTTATATAATTTACCTTACTCGTATAGTACGAGTATTTACGTAATTTTTATTTATAACGATTATGGAAGATCTCATTCATCCATTCCCCGTGGAAAAGTAAAGAAAACTCCGTTTATGATATCATGGGGTGAACTATTTGACTCAAGCGACACTTTTGGGCGATATTGACTTATATACATATTTGGAATCAGCTAATCGTTCTGCATTGACTGAGTGTGCTCTATACGACTACGGCTCCATGGCCACGGTAAAGTCGGCTGTCCGATAATTACAGTTTTAACGCGTTCACACGACCTGGCAGGTTACAGGACGTCCAACAGCTCCATACCACTCAAATGAGGCTACGTATGTATCCTGATTATATAAATAAATATCGCCAAACAACGCATACTCATCGTATGATTCCAAACTAAGCAAAGCTTGGACTGTCTACCTTGGCTACCAAACAATGGACTGAGGGTGATCCCAGTTACAACCACACCAGAATTCACCCAAAACTCAACCAAATTTCCGAAAACGCCATCTCCAAAATTTGCCGCTGGCGAGAATCGAACCGCCAACCGCCCGGGTCAGTGAGCCGAGCGGCCTACTCTCATTGGACCAGGCTGTCGACGATATTACTAGTAACCCTGCAGGTGTCCAATTCTCGAAAGATCAATATTATCACTAATACGAAATATGTCGAAAAAAACGACGAAACACGAACAATTTTGTTGTTTTATTTCGACATCTAGTACTTCTACTATAGCCCTTTTAACGTCCCACTGCTGGGCACGGGCCTCCCCTCAATGCGAGGGGGGATTTGGGCCATAGTCCACCATGCTGGTCCAGTGCGCGTTGGCAGACTTCACACATCTATCGAAAAGACAAAGAGCCAAGTTCCCTCAGACGTGCAGGTTTCCTCACGATGTTTTCCATCACCGTTTAATAGCACGTGATAATCTCGGATGAAAATGAGATTTGCACATAAATCCCAGAGGTGCGAGCCAGGGTTTGAACCTGCACACTTCGATTGCAAGGCGTGCGTTCGACCACTCGGGTACCACTGCTTCTATCTAATTAGAGATAATGTCAATCATGCGAAAATTGCCCCCTGATAATAAAGGTAGTGAAATACAGATAGTGGATGTTATGTTTTTATTTTAAAACTGAATGCATTCAGCGTGAAACTTGTTTGAATAAAGCATGCGCCATACAAAGGACGGCATAGTTTATTTTGTGTATGGCGTGCAGCGGGGCGCGCGCTCCACACTGCTTGTGTAGACACGGGCAACACACAAACCGATATACAGAATGTTTCAGAAGTCCGAAATAATACTTTGACATTTACATCAGTATCGGATATACAACGGGTTATGGGTCTACCCAAAGGCCAGAACACGATACCTGTGACAAATATTCAAAGGTCTATAACTCAGGAACTATGGTAGTTAGGTATAAACTGTCGTCACTAAGCATCCACATATGAGCTACCTATGTACCCAAAGTATTATTTCGGACTTCTGGTACACCCTGTATATTTCATGAACACATTACTAGTGAAAATAATCGAATGCAAATCTAAATCTATAGTCATAGACGTGTATGTATGTGTGAGCCCTGTGCACACGGGCCGTCAACACGCACACGTTAACATTTTTTCCAATACCAAAACCAACTATATCTGAAAATATCATATAAATCCAAATCAATTTTTTTTTATTCGTGTAGGCCAAAAAGCACTTACAAATAGTCGATTCTACCACCGGTTCGGAATGGTGCTTCCACTAAGAAGAGCCGGCAAGAAACTCAATGGTTACTCTTTTCAGAATGATAATTGCGAGGACATTACATTCTCAGGAGCAGCAATGCCATGAGAGCAGACAGCACCTTTGCCACAATACTAGAGAAGAATTATACTCACGGCAGTCTAATATTAAATACAAATATAGTCTTTACGCTTAGGAAGCTAGTACAGTAAGGTGCGTCTACTCCCATTAACAATGAAGGGATTATTTTTAACCACAGATGGTTATGGAAATAATTGCTTTGGTATGATGCCTTCAACGCAGTATGGGAGAGTAGATGATAAGTCATTATGAGGAAAATGGAAAATGGTTGGACCAGTTCTCGCAAGTAGCACCCGTACACGAGCATGACTTGAGGAGCAGGCATCACTCTCCACACAATATTAAGTTTATTTACTAAATACCACGCAACCCCGCGTCTAAATTCGCTCACGCTGTCCATGCCACTTTGTTGAAGAATGAGCTTTTTCGCTTTGTCAATAAAGTTCATTATGCAAATGAAAAAAAATACGGTTAAGCCCCGTGCACACTAGGGCGTGAAAACTCATGTTTGTCAGTAACAATACAAACTTTAATGACTCAGAGAAAAGGTTAGTTCTTCAACATAATGACATCCAAAACCCTGAGAAATTTTTGACGTGTGGGGGCGTGGCTTGTACCATAGAAATTCAATCTTTATGAATATTGTTACAGAGTTCGTTTTGGTATTGTTATATAACGTATTATTATTGTTTGGCAAACAATTAGACGCGGGCGTATTGACGCCTCAGTGTGGCTACGGTACTACACAATAATAACACGTTTACAGCGAAATGAGTTATTTCTCTCAGTATGATACCAATCAATATGTTTGGGTACGTTTTTCTTGTTTGAGTGCAGTGGTAGCCTCGTGGGCAAGAAGAGGTGCAAGTTCAAATCCCGGTCCCGCACCTCTGAGATACTTTTCATGTGCGAATGTCATTTTCAATAATGATCACCACTTGCTGAAAGGTGAAGGAAAAACATCGTGAGGAAACGTCTATAGAAAGGCGTGTAAAGTTCACCAACCCGCACTGGGCCAGCGTGGTGGACTATGGCCCAAATCTCCCTCGTATTGAGGGGGAATGTGCCCGGTATAATGGCAATAGGCTCGCCCCCTATTACATTGGGACCAAAAAATACATCGGCGGAGTGTGGGCGCACTACAGTGCACCTCTGCCTAGGCCTCCGGGGACTACAGGCGTGATGACGATGATGTATTTATTTTCTTGTTTGAGCCTAAATAACAATAGTATTATTGCGCCAATACAAACATTTTAACGGTGCAATCAGTTGGCACTTGGCACCGGTCTCTGGCAGGCAGCACTTGGCACATCAACTGGCAAGGAGAAGCGAGTCGCGAGCCAAACGAGCTTTTAAAATTCCACCCCACTATGAATACTAGGTTTAAAATTTAATTTACGAATTAGTTTTCTACTTATGTAAAGGTCCCTTGAATATCTATCATGCATGTGGTATATAGTCGGTAGCGGCTTTGTAATTTTTAGGGTAATTTGTCTCTATACAAATCATCGGACAAACAAAAACCTAGTGAACTGACTAGCGGCTCCGAACGAATGTATCCAGTGTCTCCAGATGCACTGTAATTACAGTAGATTTACTGTAATTTCACTCCATCTACTGCACACTGTATTTCTCTTAATACAGTGTTAAAGAAGCACTGTAATTTTTGTTTCTTGGAAATCTTTGTAATATTTTGAAAAAACGCAACGCGTTTATGATTTTACAACGAAACGACACGTTTTATTTTCGTATCATAGATAAAGAATAATAAAAATACTCTGTGACACTTTGTCTACGGTTGGAATAGTGTAGTTACTCTATGATTCGGCAATGGGGAATACCCTTTTAACCAACTTTGATATTTAGAGTTAATAAGTAAGTCGTCATAATTGTTAGACTGTAGTTTCCGTGTGGGTTTTAATTTGAGGCTTTTACATTTAGCATGATAGTTCTATTATTTCGTTGCAGTTTGCACTTAGGTCACTTAGGTTTTGTTTGTGTCAGTTTAATTCTAAATTTTGTGAGATTAATGATATAAAGACAAATAAAAGGAATCGCCTAATTATAAATACAATAAAAGGGGATGTTTTAGCACATGCTAATAATTGTGACAATTTCAAGCCTAACGATAAAAATATGAAGGATTTTAATTTAAAAATTTATAAGACGAGCCTGCCTGTGGACCAAATGAAAGTGACATTGACTAATAAAAATGATATTTTGATTACTGTAATTCTACTGTATTTTATGATAACCAAACACTGTAATTATAGTAAAATTACTGTAATTTTTTCTACTTTTCACGGTAATTTCAATTTATCAATCTGGAAACACTGAATGTATCTCATGCTACCATGATCTGCAGATCAAATATAAGAACTCTAGTTATTATCTAAGATTCCTCAAAAATAAATAAGTGTTCTTATATCAAAAGTTGTATAAGTTAATTACAAAATAACGAATTTAATATCAACTCTATATCTATCTTGAAAATTATAATTTCAGCAATAACAATAATGTTTAAGTTGTGAAGTTTGTTCCCCGGTACATAGTGATAGCCAAAACTCAGAGATTAAGTAACAAGTTTTGTTTTTCATTCCAACAAGTGGTACCCTGATAAGAAAAAGTGCTGAAACTTTTTCAGTGAACGGACCAATCAAAACTTCAATCCCCTGTAGATAACAGTCAGATTAAACCGGCTCGCCTGATTTTTCGTATAGCTCTATCCTTGTTTGTCACACGTCAGTTTGTGCGTAGTGCTATATACAGATACTCTCATAAATAGATGTGTTTAAAAATCCGTTTTAGGAATAAAATAAAAGAATAAAGACTGCCATTGGCGGCTTGGTCTCGTGATTCGAGTGTAGGCTGCTCCACTCACCTCACAGGGGGATTTCGTGTTCGATTCCCGTTAGGGACCATTTTCTGAATTTGCCTGGTTTGGTGTAAATGGGATCGCCACCTGACCATCGCATGGCGCCTACGGTACAAGCCTTGCTTAGTTTGGGATCATATGACGAGTTTGTTGTCTGGAGATATTTATTCATCACGTCACATCACCACACGTCTTAAGCCGTTACATTTGTTTAATCTTAAAGGTCATTGAATCATCTACAATTATGCTATTGTGATGATAATGGACGGTGATGACGATGTACTCACGGAGCGTGTGGAGTGGGGTGGGTGGGGCTGGTGGGACTGGTGGGGCGGGGCGCGGCGCAGGCGGGCCAGGGCGCTCAGCAGCCCGTCCGTGATCACGCCGCCGGGCCCCACATCTGGAACCAACGAGATATACTCTACAAAATCTAGAACCTTTTATAAAATGTCATAATACCGAGGACTCAGTGAGAAGCAGCGTCTTCAGCCAAGACTAATATCTATAAACGTTATATTACACATTATGTGTAGATAAGTAGGTAGATCACGTGATTTACATCATCGCCATAGATGTTGGCTTAAACATATTTGCCGTAAAGATGCCTCGGATTGTGATGGCAAGTATTTTAGAAATGTAGTTATAACAAATCCTAACAAATCGGTTTGCGGCCGAAACTCACAAAGCTATAAAAATAACTTAAACTTAAATTTGTAGAACCCCCCACAACTGCGCACGCGCAAAGCAAATCCATTCGTATTAGAAAAGAGAAGAGAGCGCCGTATTAGTTCTTCAGCTGTCCAATTCGAGCACTTCCTGGAGAATTTAACAATCAAATATCTTATCAATTACTGAAAATGCGTAGAGTTACAATAGTAACCATTAGATTACTTGGGAACAAAATGCAACAAAAAGATGCATCCCATGTAATAATCACTTGTTGTAATAATCAATTGGTTGTATCATACGGTTTGTTTCTTCGATTCGTTGCTATTGTTTCCCGGAAAAATGGTATTATATCATTACATTGAAACAAGTATGTGCACATGTGGTGTGAGCTATGTACATTTCTCAGTAATCACTGTTCATTACCTGTTAACTGTTGCGGTTAATTAATTACGTAATGCAGCTTATCCTGGCATTTATTTCTAATTATGTAAGGGGTTGTGTACGCCGGCATGCTCAGCCATCTGTCCGAGTTAGGTCGCTAAGTAATAACGCATCTTGATATTGTTCATTGAAATACTCGTGAGAGTCGCCTAGATTAGAATAGTGCAAAAATGTTCCCTAAATATTAATAGTTACTGCTTTTAGGGTAAGGGGCTCTATTTCCGCGGGATGACAAAAGTGGGACCTTAAACCGCCTTATCTAGATAAAACGTTATTTCTACGAAGTAAAAGCTTTGTTTTAATTTATATAGGTGTAATTAAGTAGTAAATACGTTTGGTCATAACATAATAATGTAATCAAATTTTTTGATGTATTTAATTATTTCTCAAAATCTTTTTGGTATCGTGGTTTTTGGAACTTTACCTTAAGTTTTTGGAATATTTAACACATTGTTATTGTAAAATAATTAAAGTATTTGGAAAGTATATTAAATAATGAACCGCGAACATTAAAATCGTACATAACAACTCCCCGTATTTATTGAAATCACAATGAATCTAGGTAATGTTAAAATACGGCGGCTACGGGGTTCCTTAGTTTACTCTTACGAGCTAATAGGTACAGTTAATTTTGGTATTGGCAACGAATTAGTTGGCATATAGACGTAGGGTCAAGTCCATATGGTACAGTGAGCATGCGGCCTAACGTGCGCCATGGTACACCAAAACCGCACAAATTAACCGCAATAACATTAACCAATAATCACATAAAATAGCTTTAAACAATATTGTCAGCTCAATATACCCTTTGATGGGAAAAACCCTGGCGTACGTGCGCATACGCTGGTACATGTATTGCTTAATTACAGGTCAAATAGTTTGGGTTATAGATTCAAATATAATTTGATTGTTTGTGGACGACTTTGTCCAGTGGTTTGAGTGCATGCCGCTCGCGTCTAGTCACGGGTCCAACCGCAAACCCGTCAGCTGCAAATTTAAAAACCGGCCAAGTGCGAGTTGGACTCGCGCACGATGGATTCCGCACCATTATCGATGAAAACGGCAAAAAAATCACGTTTGTTGTATGGGAGCCCCTTAAAATATTTTATTTTATACTGTTTTTAGTATTTGTTGTTATAGCGGCAACAGAAATACATTATCTGTGAATAAATGTTGAATTTCAACTATCTAACTATCACGGTTCATGAGATATAGCCTGGTGACAGATGTACGGAAGGGTTCCCGTTTTACCCTTTGGGTACGGAACCCCAAAAAAGCCCTTTTACTGTCACTCCTTTCATCACGCCATCAATGTATAGGAATGACATAAGTAGTAATGTGATCTACATTTATTCAGCTGATGTTATTTCCATCCATACATAATGTTTTGCAAATTGTCATTGCCATGGCTAGTACAGCTATTCCAGGTAAATAAGGATCGCTCCCATTCCATTGTATGGTTTCCATAGTAAAAATATTGCCTAGTTTGGAACCATACTACGATTCTGGTTGGTGCAGTAATAAATTTAGCAGACCGATTCTTCATCCACATGAGACCTTTCCGACAAAAGCACGTATTAGCACCCCTCGATAGCTGCACGTAAATATTTACTTATTTATTTATTAAACTTAACACTATCTTTACCCTAATACGATGGTGTAGCCACGGCTTTAACCTAGGTAGTCGGTTATATAAATTAACATGTGTAAATTCACTCAGAGTGCAGGAGAATAGGTGTGAGTCCCTAGCTGTTTTATTCAGGGCGCAGAGGCCGCGCGTGTTTTGAAATGTATAATATAGAGGTTATGTTAGGATCTAATCACGCTGCTCACCCTGATACGAAACAAGCGTGAATGTAGGTACTTCACTTGTTATTCGTTTAGGTTGCCGTTATTAAGTAAAAATAGAACTCAAGATATTAAAGTTGGAAACTCCGTCCGGTTTTCACATTCAAAGTAACGTGCAGTTAAGATGTAGGCTGATACTAAACCCGCCGTCTAGAGATTGGGTCGATGGGGCTAGTTGCCTCCGGGGTTTTCCACCTCATACATAAATACACCATGGATTTAAATTGCAGTATCAACATGTTATTCTTGCGTTACTACTATGGATAGTTTTGGTAAAGACAGCTATGTAAAACTGCTTGTTTTTGAGTAGAGACACGCATTAGGAATTATTCCATCGTACACAACAACAATTACTGCATCTTCTCACAATAGCTCATGGTAGAGAGGTCGTTGACATCGTAAATTATATTAGGAACGTTAAAGTCAGCTGTCCGACGCCTAATATATAAAATTGGGTTTATTGCTTCTTTGAAACTGGTAAAATAACGGACCGTCCCTATTTTCAATTACCTACGGAAGTAAATAACATAACTTAATTATATAGTCACTTGTAATATGAACGTAATGATAATTTGATCTAATTGTGAAAGTGTGCGCCGCTTTAATCTGGTGAATAACTAACATTAACACAATTATATACAGGATGTAACAGAATTCTGAAATTATATTTTGGTACACATACCGTAGCTGATATATAGATGCTTATGAATGCTTAGTGAAGGCAAAATGTCCCTATCACAGTTTCTGAGTTACAGACCTTTGAATATTTGTCACTAGTGCCCTGTAGGGCATACCCCTTACTCTATTTAACGTGTGTAAAATTCATCTACGAGAGGGGACTACTAATATTCACAAAACAAAACGTGAAAATGTTGCATAGGACTTGAGATATTAGAAGACTTTATAATGGACGGCTAAGAAAAAATCATGTTTGAATTTCAATGAAATTTTCATACCATTCAGTTGTAGCCTCGTGGGCAAGAACCCTTGAACGTTCAAATCCCGGGCCCGCACCTCTGAGATAATTTTTATGTGCGAAAGTCATTTTCAACAATGATTACCACTTGCTGAACGGTGAAGAAAAACATCGTGAGGAAACCTGCACGTCTATAGAAAGACCAAGTATGGAGTTCACCAACCCGCACTGGGCCAGGGTGGTGGACTATAGCCCAAAGCCCCCTCTTATTGACGGGGAATGTGCCTGATATAATGGCAATAGGCTCGCCCCCTATTACATTGAGACCTGCCTACCCCTTCGGGGAATACGGGCGTGGTGATGTATTTATTCAGTTGTATACCGGATACTTATGCAAATGGTAAAGTATTATTTCGGACTTTTGATACTGTAGAGTTAGGTACACAAAGAAAACTTACAATGTACTGTATCAATGAGTGGCTCTCCTACTTGGTTAGGGGACTTTACTTAGAATTTCATGTTTGAACCAATGGTACAGAAACTATTGAAATGGCATTGCCCTTTACAATGGTGGGGGAGGGGTGTTACTTGCAGCATCTGCCGTTTTCTGTAGCTCTACTATGGCTCGCTGTTCGACGCGTAAAACACATGGTAGAGCTGCTATAACAAGGATTTTATTCGACACCTAAACTGCATTGTAAAATACCAGAGTCTGACGTTTTCCAAAAAACCTTCCGTTATGGGTGAGAGATTGTATGAATGTGTGTGTGTGCATAATGGAATGCGGTCCAAGGTCATGAGAATTAACTCAAACACGATTGAGGGTCCGATGTCGTCAGCGCGCCATTAAACAAGTCTGTATACAACAGTATGTTTTAATTATATCGGATTTCCCGTTTGCTTTAAGAACGATACTACAGTCTACACACATATTGCTATTGATTATGTCGGCGTACTAAACTAAACGTATTACCATCCTCCTTACGGCCGTAATGCAATATGCAAGATGGCAATTTTTTTTATGGTTTATGTACAATAGAACATACTTTTTTTTAAGATAATTGATATTTAGTGAAGAATATAAAAGGACTTAGTAGGTAAATATCATACAGTAATTTTGAAAAAAATAATTTTAGTGAGCTATTATTTATTTCCTTCTTCGATTAATCACAGGGAACTCCGACACAGAGTTCGAAATTACCATTTTGTATTTTTTTGTCTATTGACCTACCCAACTATGCGGAAATTATTAAGTTTATTTTTTAAACTAATAAATCATAATACTGACCTGCGTCATAGTTTTGTGATTTTTTATTCAGAGTCAATGTAAGGGGTTATTGAGATAGCCGCTGTAATATCAGTGGTGCCAACATCGCGATGACCCATGCACTTGTGAATGAGTCGTTTCGTAACTTTGTTATTGAGTCATTAATTTCACGGACACTTTAATGAATGGAACCACACAATAGATTGGGTCATACATTCATAAAAACTATACTAAACAATAAAAACGTTCTGCACTTATCTATTTACGAGTTTACTTTTGATATTTATGGAAATTGACTAACAACATTGCACGTATGTTTTTATCTGAAAGGCAGTCGTGGATGCAATATAATAATTACTTCGAATTCACCATCTTTATCACCTTCGTTACACATTTTGATTTAAAATATAGGTATGTTTATTTAATTTAGTCTTGTTATTATTTTCCTGACATTGTGACATAAATACCCGCTAATCGCAGGTGTAGCCACTCCCCATATTATGACATTGAAATTCATTATTTCATTAAATTCGTAAACAAGAAGATGAAGAAGGCAGAAGTAGCCAGGTGGTCCCTCGCACTCATAGTGTGTAGGTTCAAACCTCAGGCTCTCATCTCACTTCTAGGATATTTGCATTCCATATTTTCAAACGATAAAGGCAAATATCTTGAGGGATCCTGCATGCCTGGAAGAACTTAATCAGTTCGCGATAGATGTGTAAAGTCCACCGACCCGCACTGGGCCAGGGTGGTGGGCTATGACCTGACTCTCCCCTAGCATTGGAAGAGGTTCTTATTCAATATATGGTTAGTAAGAGGGCTTATTATCCAGGTGTCTCATACAGTTGATGCAGAGATGAGTGTCTAACAATGTAACGTTATGATGTATTGCTTGACATAAGATATATCTGCAATTCCCGGCTGATGTCATGTTGAACATAGTTGATATTCCTTCCTCAATAGTCACGTATTGGAATTTCCACATTTTCCGTAAGATACCCGTGTTAAAATGAGACACTACCACCTACTAGTCGCGTATGGTGGGCGCTATGTGTAATTATTACCGTTTGGATATTCCAGCACGTGTCACACTAAAAAAACAATGGCCACGCCTGTGTTCCCCAAAGCGGGTGACATATACGTCGCTTGTTTACTGTCAGTCCTACGATCATTGAAATAAGTACGAATACAACTATCTATAATTTATCGCGGTTAGCCACGTGTTCTGCGTGTAATAGCTATCTCAAGAACAGCCTACTTGTCAAAACTCCAATGAAATCATACAATGAAAGCGACAATAATAATTGTCAGTCATACTATGACGACAATTGATAAATTGGTTAACTTATATTTATAGAAGCTAACCTCTTCTAACTTGAAATAGTAATACAACCTCATAACTGGGAGTCAGAATAAGACTGACATAACATTACTATTGTGGTTTTATACACACGACACACATGGTAGGTAAAGATTTATCATTAAATTTGTTTTTATACACGTTTTTCGAGGTCGTTACTCCAAAAACGTTGATATAAACAAAATGTAAAGAAACTCCATTGACGCCGACTTGAACATATTATTATGTATAACTTGAAACCGCGCGTGTTCTCTGTTGAGATAAAATCCTAATATCATTTGTTAATATTTTTACTCCCTACGTCCTATACCTTTTGAAATCTTTAAAATCCCCAATTCTTAGTAACTGACAAACTTTCATATTCATAACAGAATTACTAACAAGTTGAAAAGTTACGTAACAGATTGCAGTGTACTCTGGGTATCTACCTATCTGCAGAACGGCAACCGGACTTGAGTTTTTTGCCACACCAATCATCAGCCTAGACTCGTGTAATGATTGAACAAACGCATTCTTATCAGTGCTTACATACATCACGGACGTAATCCCCAGGGGGCTGGGTAGAGACATTCAAAATGGCTCAACAGATTTTAAACCTACATGCCAGATGGTTGTGTAGTCTTCACTATATGACCTGGTCGTGGTCCTATGAGTATTTGATAGGGAAGAAATTCGCAGGAATCTTGTAACCTTCTGTAGCACAAAGACTGGAACATAGTATGAAATAACATGGGCGTCACCGTTTAAGAATATATTGTTGCAATGGCGTCATGGGGTCAACAGAACAACAGGTATAGTTAATGAAACAATAGTTAGGAAAACAATTATAAATAGCAAATCATCTACCTACTTTACAAAGAATTCCCATGACATGATGCCATCAATGAGGTGTATTGTATATTATGTGAGCATTACATACAATATAAGCAAAATGATTAATAATAATACTCATAGAGGGCATCAAAGTGCTCTACGTTGATTGTGGTGTTCAAAAAGGAAGAATAAATTAAATTGAAACACAAACTATACTATGGAAAAAATATTTATAAATTATAAATACATGTATATACAACTTTAATAAGCGTACGTAATAACTGATACAGTTTACAGTTTGTCACTTTCGGAAATATCTCTTCCTGTCTCTGCATGCCTGGTACTAAAACAATCAAGCTTTTTGTTTCCTCAGTTAGATCCCCCTTAATCCGTTTCCCTATTATTTCCTTGTAAGCAACTCAATCAACCATAAAAGGCCAGGCTCTGTAGAAGACCCAATGCAGGCCTATTTCCAACAGGACTGGCTTATTCAAGCGAATTTTTCACGGGTCCACGTCTGCACACGAGTTATTTATCTTGGCCTGTCCTGCAGGACACTCGTCACCAGTAAGCGCGGCTCTGTTATCAAGATTACTCTCTACAGTCGTGGTTTCTCCACTGCTCCAAATATAAGCGTCGCTGTCGACCTTTCCATCACTTTTTGGAGTCACTACATTATCTTTATTCTTGTCTACATCGACATTGTTAGTATAATTATATTTACTATCATTTATCCTTGTTTTATTTATATTTGATTGTTGATAAGTTTTATTTCTATTATTCATATTTATAGGTAGTGTTTTTTGAATTGTTTCCGTTGGCGTTGTACTTACATTATGTTGACTCGTTGTAATATTCTGGTCTAGTTTATCGTCAAGCCATGAGTCAATGCGTGAACTATTATTTATCTTAGTTGCAAAAATCGTTTCATTGGCATCTCGAGTGAAGTTCGTAGATCTGTTATTATTGCCGACAACATCAAATCTGCTCAAAAGGTTATTTTTTTCAGTAGTAATTTTGTTTATCATTGCAAATTCATCTGGAAATACGATGTTCGGTAGTATATTATCCCATTGATTGGCTTCTTTCTTAAGGCCTTGGCTATTCACGGCGTAGGCACGTCCTCCGTACGTTGCGATGGAGCGACGTCCATTGGTGTTCGTGTACGCACGCGTCACATTCACGATACGTATCACCGGGCGATGGTCGCGGTCTTTATTCAAATCACTGTCTGCCGTGGCACCGATCACAGTTATGTAAGTTAATAATATGAGATTGGAATACATTATCACTATTTTTTATGTGGTTTGTCCATTGTTTATTTAACGGGGTGGAGTGATGTGATGCGACGACGTGCAATCTGGACGCCTTCTCGCGTGAGACTAAGATACTGACTAACTCTTCCGTTAAATTGCAAGTAATACGATTGAGTCACAGTTGCTTTAGTTTTTATTTATCTGTAGTTGCGCAAGGTATCAGAGTCCAAATTGTTGTTGTGAGGTAAACACACGCTGTCGGCTCGCGAACTTGTCATTAACATTACACAGGGTTGAGAAATGAGAAAGAATAATATAATTTTGCTCTTTTATAATATGAGGGAGAGGTAAAGCAGATCTAGTGACGAATAAGTACTTATCTAATTGGTCTATTTTTAATATCTGCAGCCAATAGTGTTCATAAGATGTAATAATAATTCACAGCATAACCTACAGCTGTTCTGTTATTTTTCCCTTTTTGATATGTCAGGGTAATATTACGCAATATTTTGCGGAAAGAATTCGATACGCTACGTGTCCCGAGTGGTGAGTGAGTGATACATCTTTGAGTTGGTGGTATTTGTGAAATGCGGTGGTATGAATCATTTGTGTGATTGTGGCCTATTTTATGAAACCGCAAATCAAAATAAACCGCACTGACTACGAACGGTAACGTGTTGGTCTCATAGTTGATGCGTGGGCCGCTAGAGTCACCGCATTGGGTGCTCACGTGTAAAGATAATAGAGTCTTGGTCTATGTTTCGTTCGATCGAAGATGTTTCGTGGTATTTTTAACATAAGTAGTGGTGGCCCAGTCGGTAGAACGCCCGTCTTGAACGTACGGGGTGCAAGTTCAAATCGCGGGCCACCTCTAAGATTTTAATGTCATTTTCAATTATGATTACCACTCACTGAACAGCGACTGGGCCAGCGTGGTGGACTATGGCTCAAATCTCCCTCGTATTGAGGCGGAATATGCCCGGTATAATGGCAATAGGCTCGCCCCTTATTACATTGGGACCAAAATACATCGGTTAAGTGTGGATGAACTGAACCTGTGCCTTCCCCTTCAGGGAATACAGGCGTGATGATGTTGACGTGTCATCAGAAGGTAAGGGTACCTATATATTAAATACATATTGTTTTCTTATATTTACGCGAATACTATACATTGAAATTAAACTATTTTACGGATTTTATCGCGTTTATTTACTATTTTATTTTCCCGACGTTAGGGTAGGTGAGGGTACCCAGTTATTAACTATGACATCAGGACGTCTAACACCTCAGTCCCCCCGTGACCATGGTTGCTGTAAAGCAGCCGAAACGTCGGGAAAATAAAATAGTAAATAAACGCGATAAAATCCGTAAAATAGTTTAATTTCAATATTAAATACATGTCAAAATGCCCGTCCCGCACCTACCTGCCAGCTGCCGAGTAGCTGAACCGGACTTGGAGTGTTTTTGTAACGTCACTCATTACCCGTACAGTTACATATTAGGTACCATATATATGCGATTGCACACTGTTTAGTGTCGCTTTATCAGAGTGGGTATAGACATCCCCAAATTCATAAAAATCATGGCGGTATCTTTCAAAACAAAGTCTTCTTAAATTAAATTAAATTTCTATAAAACATAAAAATCCATCAGACACGTATCATAACAACTACATTCCCAGAAAAGATAAACAGAGATGTACTGCAGTGCAACTAACTTTCAGCAAAGTATTCTTTATCCCAAAGTAATTCATTCGGCGAGGGAATGCAGCCAGCGTCTTGGATACGCTACCGGCGCAAGGGCAATTTTTTTTACATATATCTTATTTGTTCCTTTTAGTGTTAAGTAGTAGCCATGGTGGTTATAGTAGTATATAAGAAAAAAATGTAAACTTGACAATTTGTAAGTGCCCCCATAGGCCTATACAAAATAAATGATTTGACTTTGACTTGACTTTGAGTCTGATATTGTAAACAATGTGTACCTAGGTGAATATAGTTGCATTAATACAATTTGGTCAAATTTAAACCTAAATCGCACATTCTTCACAGTACTATACAGGGTGTTTCAGATGTCCGAAATAATACTTTGACGTTTGCATCAGTATCAGGTATACAACTGAATGGTATAAAAAATTGATTGAAATTCAACCATGTTTTTCCAACTTTTTTTTCGCCGCCGATGTCTATAACTTGTAATATCTCAAGTTCTATGTTAAATTTTCATGTTCTGTTTTGTGAATATTGATAGTGGCCCCTCATAAATGTAGTCTACACTGTTGAATAGGATCATGGATGTACCCAAAGGCCAGTACACGATACCTGTGATAAATATTCGAAGGTCTATGACTCTGAAACTATGATAGTTAGATATAAACTGTCTTCACTAAGCATCCACATATGAGCTACCGTATATGTACCCAAAGTATTATTTCGGACTTCTGATACACCCTGTATAGGTACATACAGTTATATCATATACCAACAGCTGCCCATAACTCTTTTAGTTTTTCCTTTTCACTTTCACACTGGTTGTCTGGAAGAAATTGGTTTTAGCGATAAGACCGCCCAATTGTACATATTTATTTAAATTTACACTACTATTTTAGACCTAAGAATGTTATATTTTTGTTAGTTTGTTATTTTTTTTCTATATCGGTTTGGGGAACAATAAACAGTCCTCTATCTACTTACCTCGGCTTACCACTTAAAACGAACAGGTTTCTTGTAACTTAATGTAGGTACATATTGCGGTAAAAAGTACTTGTACAAAATCAACCTAGTAACGGTCACCATCAAGTTATTAAGTAGGTATGTTAATGGGTACCTACCTACTCCTATGTAGGTTGTACGTACTGACTGTGTTGAATCGAGCTACATACTACAACAGAGCGCTTTGATAGAAGATGAAAAGTAAGGAGAAAGTATACTCAAATTACGACGTAGTTGTCCTGCATAATTAGCGTGGCCCATCTAAACTGAGCAGCTTTCAAACTTGTGTTATGTTTGAGTACCTACCTAGCAGGTTTCACATCGTATCGGTGGTGTGCAAGCTTTCTTATCATATCTCCTACGAGTTTCCAAGTGGAAACTATCAACTATATAAACATAGTATCGCATTAATAATGGCCAGGATATTGATTTAAACATGTTATATTCTGTATCATTATTTATTCACAACTTGATCTTTACATGTCTAGCTGTTGATAACTGGTATGTAATACGTCATATGAATAATGTTTATCCATTGTGTATAATAAAGATATGAAAAGTTAACACTGTTTACAAATCATCTCCTCAAACTACTGTAAGTAGTTAACCTTAACGCACCTTAAAAGCATACAATTTCCTCATTAGAATTAATTAACATGTAAGTATCTATCAGCTATCTAACTTCATTCGAGTCTGCCTCGTGTTTTCTACGTCTCGTTCAACAGATCGTCGTTCAAAACGATAATTACTTATCTTGTATCCTTCTGAGACGTTTCACAAGGACCGTGAGTTTATTAGTTCACACCCTTATATAAAATAAATAATGTCACACTACTCGTATCAACTATTCCGTATGAAACTAAGCAAAGGTCGCATGGACTATGAGCGATTCCAATATCTTAACTTCAATATTTCTAAAGGTGTTTACATCGCAGTACATCCCAAACCTATTTAAAATCGCATAGAGAGGTATAGGTGGTTCTCGTGTACACTCGATACGCCTCGTCCAGCAGGACTTGCTCAGTATTCGTTATCAGTCCACTTCTGCGCACTTGTCGTTTAATTTCTTCTTCCCATCCGGACACTGGTCCCCAGTAATGGCTGTTCTATCGTCGAGATGATTCTTCGTATTCTTGGTATTAACATTGTTTAAGCCGTGGACATTGTTTACAATCTTCTCTCCATCTTGCAGGGTCTCCATCTCGGTGTCTAACATATTTGTAACATCTCCCTTTACACTGGTCTTTTTCACGTCTGTTTGCTCATCGCCAGTGGTTATAGGTTTAGTTTCATGGCTTATCATCGTCGAACTTTGAGTAGGTTTCTGTTTTACTTCGATGACTTTGGGTGTGGTATTTAATTCATATGAAGCTTTAATATCATCTTTTTTGTTGATACCTTCGAATCTGTTCAACAGCCCGCCGCTTTCGGCTGCAAGTTTTTCTTTATTGAGCATCTGATCGGGAAATATAATAAGTGGCAGCGTGTTTTCCCACTTATTGGCTTTTTGCTCGCGACCTTGATTGTCGACGACGTTGGCGGTTTTGTCATGCGTTTGGATGGAGCGACGTCCGTTGGTTTTCATATGCGTATGATTAGCACCCTCTTTAATATCCACGGTGCGATGCCCGCGGTGTTGAATAACACCACCGTCTGTAGAAGCACAGATCACTCCGACGAGAGTTAATATTACAAGTTCGGAATACATTATCGTAACTTGTCGAGAGAGTTGTAGCTAAGGATGCGCGTAGACGTGCTGTCGGAGCGGCTACTACCGAGAGACTGTTTCAAACGCTGAATTAAGCTTCCGTTATATTGTAAGAAACTTGACAAGTTACTATTACGTAACGTGTTTTTTTTATAGTTTTGTAGTCAAGACCGAGCTCCGGCCGGGCCGCCCACTGCGCTCGCCGTCAGACACCGACGACGCTGAAAAATCCACTACGAATTGTGACGTATGCTAAAATAAATGTATGTCTGCCAAACCAATAGTGCATCAATCTATGACGCAATTTTGACAATTGACCCTAAAAACGACGACTTAATTAAGAAGGCCAGTCGCCTGAAAATAATTATCGTCTTCAGAACGTAATTCTTGCAATAGACAGTGGTCAAGGTCTCCGTCTGCGTACTACACGTATCTGTCTTCCGCTACTTCCCCCAAATAAAGACATAGGGAATGTGTTATCATAATTTGACGACGTCTTGGTGTAGTGGTTCGAGCGCAGCCCGCTCGGCTCACTGTACCGGGTGCTTGCGGGTTCGATTACCGTCAGTGGCAATATTTTAAAATGATCTTTTCGGAATTTGCCCTAAACAGGGTATAACTAAGTTCAAGTCGTTTGTATAGTACCCATAGTACGAGCTTTGCTTAGTTTGGGAGCACACGATGAGTAAATTTCTGGCGATAATAAAAAAATAATATCTAAAAGGCTGAAAAAAAGAAGTAGGTCCTAGTTGAATTCAGAATTTTTTTCCTAGTTGATTCCATTAAAAATGGCTATACTCCTAGTTTGCCGGTAATCCATTGTCTTGTTCCGGAGAGCGCAGGGCAATCGCTCTATGAGGTATCCGTTATGACTGGACAGATAGCCGATCATTATACTCTAAGGAACGGTAAGGAAATGTGAACATATCCTTTTCTATTATCCTTTTCTAGTATATATAGCACACAAGATCCAAACATAGCATATAAACATTTTATTAATGACTTTAAACTCTTCTATGATCTATGTTTTCCTAAAAAAGTTTTGATCAAAGTAAACAATAAACCTAAATGGTTATCAAATGGCGTTAGGGTTTGTAGTAGAAAAAAAGAGATTTACTTTGGAAATTTAGACTAAGCCCCACTAAAGAAAATAAACTTAAGTATAAAAATTATTGTAAACTTTTTAAGAAAATTATAACTTTGACAAAACGAGCGCAAAATAACTATAAAATCAAAACCTCATCCAATAAAGGTAAAACGGCATGGCAAATAATAAACAGATCGAGACTAAATTTGCCTAACCAATCGATTACCAACATAGAAACTGTTAACGGAAACGTTATAAATGATCCTATAGCTATAGCTAACGCATTTAATAATTATTTTATAGACAAAATAAGCCCTGTTCCAGGTGCTGGAAAAAAAGTGACTAATTTAATTAATAAACCATCAAACTCAATGTTTTTGGCACCAAGCACGTCATCTCAAATAAATAAAATCATTAAAAATCTAAATAACACTAACAGTGTAGGATATGATGGCATCAACTGCAAAATTTTAAAAGCGGTCAGTGATGACATCTGTCACCACTTAACCTATGAGCCACATCCTTAACCTATGTATTATAACAGAAACATTCCCAACTGATCTTAAAATAACTATTATAAAACCTTTATTCAAAAAAGAAAATAGGTAATTAATGAAAAATTATAGGCCAATTGCATTGCTGTCAAACATATCGAAATTTTTTGAAAAATACCTTTACGGTGAAGTTAATTCCTACCTTGAAAAGACTAAGCTATTATGTAAAGAGCAAAAGGGTTTTCGGCAAAATAAGACAATAAATATGGCTATTTACGAATTTATTGAAAATGTTTTGAACCATGTTGACAAAAAATCTCCGATTTGCTCAATCTACTACGATATGACGCAGGCATTTGACTATGTAGACCACAACATATTACTTAATAAACTAGACGCATACGGAATTAGAGGCAATATCCTTAATTTACTAAAATCATATTTAACTGATAGGCAGCAAATGACACAAGTAACTAGAGTCAATATTTTAACGAAAAATGAAGCAAAATATACCTCTGAAATGCGTTACGTTTCTTATGGTGTCCCCCAGGGAAGTGTACTACGCCCACTTTTGTTTATCGTCTACATTAATGACATGCCAAATGCTATTACTCAACCGATGACCTTATTTGCCGATGATAGTACCATAACTATTGCATGCAAGGATGCTAATCAATATGATTTTGACATAAATAATACGTTGACATCTATAATTTCACGGCTTGACAATAACAATTTAAAAATAAATTTAAATAAAACTAATATAATGCACTTTGACCAACGAAAAGAAAACCCATTAAATATAAATCTGGTTTATGACAATTATACAATAAATGAGGTCACTACTGCCAGATTCCTTGGATTAATTATAGACAGTAGACTAAATTGGAAACAACACATTGACTCATTATGCAAAAGAGTAAGTAGTCTATCATATGCATTATATAAACTCGCTTCAACTATAAACACTGATGCATTACTATCGGCGTATTATGGTTTTGTAGAATCTCTTTTAAGATATGGCATAATTTTTTGGGCAAACTCCACTAACAAAGAAATTATATTTAAAATGCAAAAGCGTTGCTTGCGTGCAATGTTTGGTATTCCAAGTACAGAAAGCTGTAAGCCATTATTTATTCGGCATAAAATTCTGTCATTACCGTCACTGTATATAATGGAAATCGCCTTATTTGTTAGAAACAACCTCCACTTATTTCCCCGATTATCAGACAACGGTAGAAAAAATCGACGTGACAAAGATAGACTGTGCGTACATCCCTCTAAAACAGCATTGCTGCATAAAAGTGTTGTGTGTAGAGCTCCACTAATATATAATAAGATACCAAAGGACATTAAAATGTTGAATCTAGAGTCATTTAAAAAATCACTAAAAAAGCTGCTGACTAACAAATGCTATTACAATGTCGATGAATTTCTTAATGATGACATTTTTTGTTTTTTTCATTTATTTAATTTTTAAACATGATATTAATTTTTTTTACCAATTATAACATGTAACATTGTACTTATTTTATTTTGATTATGAATGTTGTATCCTTATTTATATTAATTTGATTTAATGTTTTATAAATTGCTTACCTTTGACATAAAATATTATTTGATTACATTTAATAAGTTAATTATAATATTGATATTTGTACACCACTTGGTCAAACATGTTGAGACAAACTTTTATTTTTACCATGTATTGTTATATGAACACATGTTTTACAAATAAACGTATCTTTATCTTTATCGTTATTTTTTTAACTTTACAGGAGAGCATACTCATTCGACACAGAAATTTCTGATTCCAAATATGTATTTAGCTCAATATCTCTTAAAAGTGATGATTAATGCTAATAGCCCCTCGATATTATTCTGTTAATAGAATTCAAGCCCACTTGCTTCTAGATAATATGACTAAAATGTCCTTAAGATCCGAAAGCTTGAGGTAAAGCAATGATTAATGAACACGTACTTGATGGAAATGAAAGGAGTGTTATTCTGTACCTTGTTTTACGAGCTGAGCTGGATCGTCGCCATCGCTACGATTAATTTTGGTTCGCCATATTCAAATTAAAATTAGAAAAGCAACCCGCAGTATTAGAAACTCGACCTAGTATCTGGGTCTCTGTCTCGCGAAACACGTTTTTTTGCATGTGCGGTCATTTTTTACCGTCGGTAAACAAGCTACTAATGTTACATGAAAGTACCTACTTATAATCCCTCTTGAGTGAGATGCCTTGTAGCTATGTATTTTTTAATTATACTTCATTGTAAAATAGGTGAATATTGCGTTTGTTGTCCATTCTTCTCTACTACATTTTAAATCGGTGGTGGAGTTTTATATCTTGGTAACTAGTCTGACAATTGAAAGGTACTGATTTATATGAATACAAAAATCTGAATCTAGTTTTTATTCTCCAATACAACTGTATAAGCAAATATATGTGCCATGTCGGCTCGCACTATGTTGGATAGAGTATTATGCAACCTACAGAGTCTCGGTATTAGTGAATTGTGTCCGAGGTTAGTTCTGAAACATAGCGGAACGAACAGATTAAATGATTTGTTTCTAGGCAATCGTGAGGGAGCATTTAACTTAATAGCAGCAAGCAAATCGCAGCAATCGAGGCAGCCATTTGCTAATTTATGAAGAAACGCTAAGTCAAGCAGCTTGCGTCGACTAGCTAGGGGACGAATGCTAAAGCGTGCGAGACGATCATTGTAGCTTGGAAGTTTTTTTGTTTCGTGATGCTGGTATGACAAGTGGTACAGAAAACGTTTTTGAACACTTTCTATACGGGTACAATACACCGCATAAAAAGGATTCCATATCACATTATTGTATTCCAAGCTTGACCGTACCAGTGAATTAAATAGCATGATTTTTGTGGACGGTTTCTTGAAGTCTTTCGAGTTTCTCAAGACAAACCCTAGCATTTTAAAAGCCTTTGCTACTATCGTATTTATATGTTTATCAAACCTTAGCTTTTGATCCAGGATTATTCCAAGATCACGTATTTCCGTTACGTGCTCAAATTTCTACCAAGAAAGTAATAGGTGTTCGTTGATGAGTTCTTGTTACGAGTAAATTGGATGTAAAAACATTTTTGTACATTTATGGACATCTTGTTATCGTCACACCAAGCGACCAACCTATCAAGATCTTCTTGAAGGTGGATTTTATCATGATAGGAGTTGATTTGCCTGGCAATTTTGAGATCGTCGGCAAAAAGATAGAATTCAGAGTTTTGAAAACACGCTGAAATGTCATTAATAAAAACATTGAATAAGATCGGGCCCAAATGAGATCCCTGTGGTCATATGTTATAGGTAGTTACACATATGTATATGTGTAGTAGGACATATTTATAATTTAAAATTGTTTAAGTGGTCATCGGCAGCAGTATTGGAGTTTCGCTCTGTAAAAGTTGTGCTTGTGAAAATAAATATTTGTAAACTCGTATTTCCTATAGACATGCGTTCGATATATCAAAACGTAACTCATATCGGATATGTGTTAGTTATCATAACATATCGATATGCCATCCCACATAACCGATATGACAAAAACGTTATTGTATCGATTTATTCAAAAAACCTATCCATTCGGTTATAGTTATATCAAAACTTAAAACTGCAACGCATCGATGCGAACTTCACAAACGGTCATAACGGTAACTTATTCGCTACCACTCTTTCTAACAACATATTCTTTCACTGGTGTAAAAGGGATGAAGCGAATAAGAGATAACTTTAGTTATGAACGTGTTCGCGTAGCTACCGGCGTGGACCTTATCTGACTAGCAATAAAGTTTAGTTTCTATTGTCTAGTTATGATAACGTTTTTCGAGTCCATCGTTTGGCGGCTAGCGGCTACGGCTACTGGATATTAGTGAGACACCTACTCTACAAAATAGAACTACACGAGGAAGTAATAAAGTTGAATTTGATTACAATTCAGATACATATTATTAAAGGGCTGTAATATTTTTTTTGTTGTTTTGTGCGTTTGACTTTATTTTGATTAGTGTTTTTATGATAGTTGCAACGTTGCAATTACGTAAAAGGAATTCCTTTCGTATTTCTATATTTTAATGTGTGTATTTAGTTATTAGAGTATAATATTTAGTTTCTGAATAAAAATATATTAAAGATAAATTTGAATTTTTCATAGAAAATGTCGCGCAAAGCTAGTGAGATATATGGACTCATTTTGATAAAAAGGACAATGCCGTCGGTCTGGCTGTGTGTAAATATTGCAATCAAAAGTTTTCGTACAAATTTAAATTCCACCGGGAATTTCAAATTCTCATTTAAAAAGAGCGCTTAAGTCTAATAAATGCGTCTAATAAAAAGTAATGTATATGTATTGATATATTAATAAATAAATAACTTTAAAGAAGAACATAGCTGTACAGTGTACGTTTGCGTTCGTTGTTTGTTTTCGCATCTAAATATCATGTTTACGTTTGCAAACCGTTCTGCTGATATCGATATATGAAAACTGTATATCGGTTAGATAACCGTTTGCGGAAAAAACTGAAAACGCCCATGTCTAATTTCCTACAAATTTATATTTATATTTCCGTACGAACTTAATAATATGAAGTCCTATACTGGGCACGGGCCTCACCATAATGCGAGAGAAATTGAGGGCCTAGTCAACCTCGCGGGCCCAGTGGGGATTGGCAGTCTTCACGCGTCTATCGACAAATTGTTAGGTTCCTTCGGACGCGCAGGTTTCCTCGCGATGTTTTCCTTGACTGTGCAATAGTCCATGAAAGCCTCACAACACATAGGTAAATGTTAGAAAATAACAATGCTTCCAAAATATTATAAATGTCCACTGAAATGCAATTAAAATTGACACAGTAAGTACTTTTGTACGTAAATTATAATTAACAAGTATTTAGGTATATACAGTTATGCTCAATTATCCTTCCCTAAAATGTTTAATTGTATGTAACAATATAATGATATAAATACTTATATGAACTGTGTACCTACCACGAGATGTACCCATGTTAGGTACTCATAAATTATCCTTCATATTCCATAATTAAGTACTACACAAAATATTTCTGTCTTGCATTGATGTTTATCCGTTAAGTAAGGCGTACAAATATTAATTTTGTTTGTAGATATAAAATCAGAAAGCTTCATGCATCAACGTTACATAACTATGTCAAATAAAATGTATATTACAATTGTCTAGGAAAGAGGTATACATTTATAAGTAAGAATAAGAATATTAGAAAAGATATGTCAAAAAGAGAGTAAAATAATGTAATTGTTTATGTATTAATGTTGTCCATAAAACAATCTCTTATATTGTAATAAGCTTTAATTTCTAAATTTGTTTATCAGTTTGGTTTTGAGTTATTGGGGATTTTAATACATATATTAGGAGCCATACAAACATACTTTTATGCATAAGCCTGGTGTTTGATGGATGTATGCATAGTTCAGTGTTGCGCTTGGCTATGTCACATAACCCTGGAATCAGATTTGGGTTTGATTTTACAAATATAACCACATCAAAGATAAATAGTGAATATAAGGTCATTAAGTTATATTTTATAACATAAGGCTTGCAGCTTAGTGTCGAGTCAATCTTCAATATGGTCCTGATGCAGCTATTTTGTGTCTTCAAAGCTATATCTATCGAGTTCCCCCAAAAGATGATACCGCACCGTAAGTGTGAGGAGACCAAACCATGATATGTAGTGAACAGCGCATCGACATTGAGTACTGAAACTAGTTTATGTAATAAAAATGATACTTTACTAAGTTTTTTAGTCATCGCTTCAATGTGAGATATCCAGTTTTACAGTTGTAACTCAGAAACTATGATAGTTAGGTATAACCTATCTTAAGTGTGTAGCTACATATTAGCTACCGTATATGCACTTAAAACATTATTTCAGACTTCTGATACACCGTGTATATAACCATCCCCAGTTTCACAATGCTTTCTTAACTTGAGTCTAGGGTCGAAAGCTAAATTGTCTTGTAGCCGCACGCAAAAAAGACGTAGGATCATTTGGAGGAAATATGTATCCACAGCGCGAGCGCAGGATAGTATTGGACATTAATGAGAACAATTAATAAGATTTCTTTGTATTTACAGGCTCAACACGAAATATATGAAACTGAGAAACCACTAAACCGCAATTACGAATGAACAAATTAACTGTTAATGGTGGTGAATTGCCATACCCTCACGCCTATGACACCAGTGGGATACGTAGAAACGCAATCCCACTGTTGGTCTCATGTCATCCACCTTTCGCGCCTCCAGACTCGCAGCCAGCCGCCCAAGTTCGAATACTAATGTCTTTTGGAATACTTTTCTTATTAGTACGACACAGTAGCCACGGCAGTATACCGTCTAGTAGCATAGATCACGGAAACGAGCGTTTTATTAGACCATTTCGAGGACGCCTTGGAGCGTTGACTGAAACTGAAAGTTGGTCAAACGTTACAAAAAGGAAAATGCAACATTTTCGCAGTAATACAAATGACTAAACCACTTTGAGGATAGTCCTATTATATAACTCGAACATTCCAAACAAAGATTCATGTAAAACAATTAGTATTCATTTTCGATATAGGGACGATAAGGTTTATGCGGTAAAACATTGCAGTATATAAACATAGGAGAGCGGTGATGGAGACATTTGGAGCAGCGAGCCGACCGCGCGAGCGCAACCAACACCTCGTTACTGTGACCCAATAATCAGTTCTCCTGATACTAAAAGTCCTTTAACAATGGAGATGGCTGCTATATTGACATTCTTGACTCTACTCGTCGCCGCCAGCGCGAGGTACATCCGCGAGCAGGACATAGCGCCGATGGCGCAACTTCCACTCGACGGTAACGATGACGAGATCACCATCCATCGCGCGGCCCGCACCGACACCGCCCGACAACTACTGAAGACACCGTACAATACTGAACAAAAATATGAAGATTTCGCCATACCGGTTTTGGAAAACGAAGACGACGTACTAAAGCCGAACACTAATCAAAATACGATTGAAAAAAGAATTGATTCTCCTCCTGTCTGCTCTAAAAGGGAAGAAATATGCGGCCAGAAATGTTGCAGTATATCTGAAATAGGGCAAAAATAAAACTGTGTAAAGAAAGTGTATCTCACCGCTCTGAGGGATCCTGTTACGAAAAGTAAAACGGGTTTAAAAATACACTTAACTTTGCAGTTGAAAAATATGTTTTACCGAAAGACCGTCGACTGACGCGCTAAGCTTATTCATATTCATTTATTTTGGTAAATATTAATTTACATGTCAATTATATTAAATAGGAATACAGTTAAAATTCAGTTTCTGGTTACATAATGAGTACAAGAAAATTAATGATGTCAAACTAGAATAATAGAAGAATAATAAAAGTCAGTTATTGTCAAAACGCCACTTGTGTGATTTTATTCTTTTGTGATACGTATTACTACCACCATGGTTATAGATAACTCAAAAAAATTAACACACAGATCATGTGATAAACGTGGCTACACTATTGTATTAGGGATACCTGCAGGGTGATTTTAAAATACTCGGAATCGGAATCGAAAACTTCGAGTTGTCGATTCCGTTTCCGACGGTATGTCAAAACGCGATTTTGAATAGCGGACGGAAGGGCCAATTGGAAAGTTCCGATGTCGGAAAGATTGTGTGCGTTTACAAAGAACGTTTAAAAATTGTAGAAATGGTAGAAATAAAATTCGATTACAAAACAGTTATTAATACGATTTTTTTTGGCCAAAAAGTCTTATATAAACACACTTCTCATAATTATAAAATTGGAAATTGATTACTTATTTAAATTATCGATTTAAAACTTACTCTCCTTCATTATTTTTGGTTATAACGAACCACGAAAATTTTTACTGATACGTCAAAGTGAAAGTGAAGGGTAACATCACGCCTTTGCAACCACGAAGTTTCAGAGCTACGTCATAGATGGCGCATGGCGCTGTATTTCGGTAAATAAAAACACAACCACGAAGTGAATAATGCAGCACGATTGTTTTCCGGCGCTGCACAGCAGCCGCCCTATGTTGTCTCCTATAAGATAATATTCCATCCTATCGAAGGTTGAAGGGAATAATTTTCACAATAATGTAAAGGGCCATAAAACAACGTTAATGGGTTTATTTTAAACACTCTTTAGTACTGACTTACCTTAAATATTATGCAAGTATTTAGATAACACTTAAAGGAGACGGATACGCTTTCATACATTCTTGGGCCCAGTTGTAAAAATATGAGAGTGGTGTCAATTAAGAGCTTTTATATTATCAAACCATCTCCGAAAATGTTGCTGATCTTGGCAATCTGAGAGCAGAATTATTAGAGATTTAGTAAAAGTGTGGTTATTCTACAAAGTGACAGCAACCTAGATACTAAACAGCTGATTTTTTAACTGTGATTGTTATTTTGTTTGAATATACAGTTTTGTTGTTAATTCAACCACTTTAGTGTATTTTAATATATTAAAATGAATACAATTATGTACTTAATCATTAATAACAATTTGTTTTTGTGCTACCGAACGTGCTCACTCTGTCTGGGGCGCGCGGGCGTTCGGAAACTCGTCCGTGGACATTTTGTGGAGCGTTCGGAAACGCGGACGCCACACAGTTATTTACTATATTAATTGTAGTTTTTTTTTTATTGTTAATTATTACAATGTATGTATTCATTTTGATTGAATCAATCAAGTATTTTATGTTCAATTGTTTAAATCGTTCACAGTAATCGATTACTGTAATCGATACTCTATTTCTTCAGTGAAATAAACTAATTTTTATGATTTCTCGTCTCCCGGATAGTGAATTGAGCTGATTATTTTATATTTTGAATCAGAAAAAAATACCGCTTTTTTTAAACCATATCTCAACTTATTACAATTGGGCCCAGAGATCCCCGTCTCCTTTGGTATTTTATTTATGTTTTTGTTCAATTTCGGAAGCTTTCCGCGAGGAAAAAGGTGTCGGAAACTTTCCGTCGATTCGGATGGGTTTATCCGACGAGAAATGTCAAAAATCGTCGGGTACGGAAATCAAAATAGCGATGGCTGGAATCCGTGACGGAAAGATCCGATTCCGTTTCCGAATTCGATTCCGAGTGTTTTAAAATCACCCTGCTGTAAAGATAGTGTTAAGTTTATTAAATAAATAAATAAATTATTCTACAATCATTTATCATATGATCTGTGTGTTAATTTTTTTGAGTTTTTGAGTTTTTAGACGCCCGCTGTTACCGGTGAGTAGTAACTAAATGTAAAGCCGAAGACATAACGATGGCAACGCTTTCAATCGATTGACGCTGCTAATGTGAGTCAAGACGCGCGCGTCAATTTTTTTGCTAATACCTAAACAAACCGTAAACTGAAAGAAAAAGTTATTCCTTTTTTTACGAAATTAATGAAATGATGAAATTTAATAAATTTTCAGCCAGTGTCACGTACTTAATAGCAAAAGTATATTCAATACATACACATTGTAAATAAAAATGGGTGATCAGCTTGATAAAGATGACGGATGAATTAAAAAAAAAAAAATTCTTCAACGAAATGACGGTGACAGCACGAGTGAATATTATCACAGAAATTTAATCTTTATGTATATTGGGCAAGAGTTCGTTTTGGTATAGCCAAAAGTTTTGACGCGCGAGTTTTAACCCCAAAATTATGTCAAGTTTCAGTTTCGAGAACAAGCTGCTGTGGGCCACAGCCTGTGGCTTGTACACGTACACTATAGACAGCGTGACAAACGATTCATAAACGATAATATTCTACCATACACGTGAAATGCAATCCCTATGAATGCACACAAAATCTATGATCGTGGACCTCATACAAATACAGTTTATATTACAGTTTTTCAGTAAAATATTTTTATTTGTATTAGTTGTGTTTATTAATATGAGAGAACCGAGGTCATAGGGTGTCCCCACCGTTAGCCTTCTCTGATCCCCGTCCTCCGGCGCTCGCCGCCCATCCATTTAAAACCAGTTTGAGAACAGTTTACTTATAACTTTAACTAAAACTTTATATAAATTAAATAAAGGTGTTTGGGTATAACTTTAAAGAGCTTTTTTTCCCGCGGATCAAAAAACTAGAACCAAAAACCGCCTTATTATCGTCATCTCCTCAAAGTTAAAGCTTTATTTTAACTTAAATAGGTGCAATTTACTAACGTCATCATATTTGTCATCGTATTTCTGTTCTATTTAAATATTTCTTGAAATATTTTCTATCGTGGTTTTTAGAACTTTACTCGTTGAATTAGGATTTTGCGACAAATTAATTATTTTGAATATAAAACGCATTGTATTTGTAAAATAAAAAACGTGTTTGGGAAGTATATTAAATTATGTTTCGTATACATTCAAAACGTTATATAGAAAGTCCCCGTATTTACCTAAATCAGAATTATGGATCTAGTTAATGTGTCAATACAACGGATACGGATCTCCTCTATCCTAGAAAGCACGGTTGTTTTTAAAATACTAGCGCCGTAGTCTCACGCTCGTGTCAATCGTGACAGTGTAGCTATCTGCGAAATAAAATACTTGAATACAAAGTTGTCAGATATTATTATTGAAAGTTACGATCCTTTGACAGTAACATTTAACACACTTGTACGGAAAAAAAGTCATTGGACGTGGTTTGCAGATCAGATGGATTTATTCAGCCAATAGTAGAATGTAGAGTCTAGTTTGTGTGTAGCCGTATTACACCAATATAAATGGTGTTAACTCATACAAGAACCTATTTTTTTAACGAAATATTAAAGATGACGTGGAGATATTTATTGCGTGGTTATGGGTACAGATATTAAACAGAATACATTTATCACTTGCTGAACGGTGAAGGAAAACATCGCGAAGAAACCTGGACGTCTATACAGGCTATATCAGAAGTCCGAAATAATACTTTGGGTACTACAATAACTCATATGTGGATGCTTATTGCAGACAGATTATACGTAACAGCTATCATAGTTACTGAGTTATAGACCTTTGAATATTTGTCACATGTATCGTGTCTTTGGGTACATCCATAACATAAGCGCAGAGCAATGCACCTCTGAATACCCCTTTGGGGAATACAGGCGTGATGATGTATTATTACATTTTCAAAAATAGTACCTACAGTTAACTCACTTGCACCAGTTGGTGCACGGTAAAGTACAAATCGCATGCACTCGAGTATCAGAACACAACAACGGTTTCCGTCCGCTTAGAGAAAAAATGCGCAGCCTTTTTTTGAAAACATAAAGACTTTGATTAGAGAAAGGAAAATATGGATAGGGCAAAGACTAGAGGCCTTCAAAGCATTTGTTTTCCAACTGTGCTACAGCCAGCCGTGAAGGTTATAATTATTATATAGATAACCCACTGCTCCCAGCTTAGTGTAGGCTTCTACAACGTCGACTTCGGTCTGAGGCAATTGAGAATGTTTACATTAATTAATGAGCACTTTAAGGACAATTATTATAAGCAACACCATGAATTATATGAGATTGAAAAACCAAACCGCAATTGCTATACGATGAATAACAACTATAGTTTTAGACGACCAGTAACAAAATAATTCCTCCATAATAGTGGTGAATTGGAATACCGAGGAGCTACATCCTCACGCCTGTGGTGCTCGGGGTAGGCAGAGACGTAGTATACCCACTTTTTGCTCCATGACACTGAGATTGGAATATTATATTAAATTATATTTAGAATTCATTTCTTATCGACACAGTAGCCATGATCTTGTACCATGTAGCTCACGGAGACTGACTGAAACTCTTTGACTGAAACTGAAACAGATTAAACATTTAATAGGAAAATGAAACTTTTTCGCTGGAATACATATGACTGGACCACTTTGAGGATAGTCCTATTACATAATTCCAACATTTCAAACAAAGATTGACGTAAATTGATCAATATTCCTCTTCAATGTAGGTAACATCAGGTTGATGCGGTAAAACATTGTTGTATATAACCAAAGGTGAACGGTGATGGAGACATTCGGAGCAGCGAGCCAGCGCGAGCGCAACCAGCACCTCGTTACTGTGACCCAATAATCAGTTCTCCTGATACTAAAAGTCCTTTAACAATGGAGATGGCTGCTATATTGACATTCCTGAGTCTACTCGTCGCCGCCAGCGCGAGGTACATCCGCGAGCAGGACATAGCGCCGATGGCGCAACTTCTACTCGACGGTAAAGACAACGAGATCACCATCTATCGCACGGCCCGCACCGACACCGTCCGACAACTACTGAAGACATCATACAGACAAAAATATGAAGATTTCGTCATCCCGATATATTTTTTGGAAAACGAATATACATCGGATGCTGGACGTTTTGAAAACAAAAATACAGAACTAAAACACAGTAGCTCCAACGAGTTAGACAGTATGCTGGGGCGTAGTTCCACTCAAACTCCTACGATTGAAGGTAGAGATGGTTATCAGGTTTCTACCTGCACTGGTGATTTAGTACCGTGCGGCAAGAAATGTTGTCATGTATTGAAGGGCTAATAATATGAGTACCCGTTCTACCGTGGCATCAATCAACGATTCAAGGGCTCAGACCTTCGACTCTACATCCAGTCGCTGCCAACCGTAAATACCCTCCCAATAATACCAATCTCAACAATTATATTCTCGGTAGAGAGGTCGTGGTCATCGAGCCAGAGTTGGTAGCACGCCCGATATCTCGCCACCAAAATCCTCTCACTCCCACCATTTCGGTATAAGGCTACCTACAGTGGTTGTAATTCTCATTAGTTTCGGGCATAGCAAGTTTTGTGTTGCCACAAGCATAGATCGCAAATGAAATACATAAAAAATTGATGAAGCGTAACCCTAAGCTTGAGTCGAGCTTCAGTTATGGTCAGCCGGCTGCCGTCTACCGGCTGCGCACTGACACCATCAACAGTATCATGACAACGGACCTACGAGTATTATTATCAGACAAGACTCGACCATCTTCGTGAAATTAAAGATGAAGAATGGGCAAGAAAATTCAGGCTCGAGGAACTATTAAAAGGACAGTATTATATTACAGATATTCACAAAATAATTATTATTTATTCTATATATACGAGTATTACAGATCTTCACAAAATAATGATTATTTATTTATATTACTGCTGTTTTATTTCGATAAAAACAGGCCAGACAGGCCCAGAAAACTTCCTCTGACCCGTCCTCCGGCACCCGCCTCCACTGGCTTCCTGCGGCGCACGTGGACCACCCAGCCCCAATCGCTACTCAACAGTATTTTAGTACAAAATCAGAAATGATAAAGGGGCTTAAGAATGTAGCACTAATTCGGTCAACGGTTCTCTTAACTACCGCTGCTTACAACCATTTTTATAGCCAGGCTATGTCGACTTCCATCCACTAAAAACACAATCTTAAATTGATTGAATATTTTACATACATCATTACAACTAACAATTTTAGCTATCCGCACTTATATCACGTTTGCTGCGTTGTAAGGTCATATTGGCTCATGGCGAACTTTCATCCAATGCGTAGCGCTCACATAGTTAGTACCTCTATGAGTCAATATAACCTCATGACGTACCAGCTGAAAGTACACTAAAAATCCTTACGCGACGAACGTGTTAATTAAAATATAAAAAAAGAAAAAACTCTGTAAACATTTTTTTTAATAACTGTAATATTATAGTATAAGTTATACTATTATACTAGTTACACTGTAACTCTAATATCCTCCGTACAGTGAGTATAAAATATTCTGTACCTTTCCAACATCGTGTGCAACACAAAAACGGAAAACCACAAACGGTTTATGTCCTACACGACCTTATCTTTAATAGGGGGAATAATAACAAACAAATCGAGAATAATGGCGAGGATGGCCTATTAATATCCTCTCATTAAATGGATCGGACAACTCGTGCTATATAAGAGGATATAGAGAGTGGTGCGGGCATTCGGGAAACAGTACCGACCGCGAACGTGACTCTCGCACCTAAAACATCTATTCGCGAGATATACTTGCTTAAGTACTAACAATCTTTTAATGGAGATGGCTGCCAAATTGACAATCCTGACTCTGCTCGTCGCCGGCGGCGCGGTGGGGATCCGCCAAGAGAACATAGCTTCGACGGCAGGAGTTCCACTCCACAGTGATAATGCGGAAGCCACGACCCATCACGAGGCCCACATCCACACCATCAAGCAACTTTTGAACACAACGCACAGTGAAAAAGTAGAAAATCTAATACCAAGAGCACACGGCGACCAATCAAATGGTAAATCGCTGCAAATCGCGGAAGATTTTATGACTTTATTGGGACATGTAACACTTTATACTACTATGATAGGGATGACAAAATCAGCTAGCCCCACATGTCCAGACGGTAAGGAACCATGTGGTAATCTTTGCTGTACACAACAGCAGATGTTCAAAAGCACACTTGCACCGACGACGCCTCACAGATATTGAATCTACTGAAAGATCTACACAGATAATGAACAACTTTCACGTTTGGTTGGTACTGTACGGTTCTTATTAAATTTACAATGCATTTGGTAACCGCTGTATATATTTGTATATGAGTGAAAACAACATACTGATCTCGTAAATGTTAGCAGAACAGAAGACCAAACGAAAAGTGACAATTGAAGTGACAATTTAGTGATCTTTGTTGTGTGACTCAAAATTACTTAGGTATACTTACATTAGTTTAAGAACTTAGTTATTAAGGTTAAATAAAATAAGGTTTATTATTTTTAGCTTTTCAGTTTTTTCGGCGGTTGAATTTTTTTGTTAAAACGTTTTATCGAGGTACGACATTTCTGCATTCTGGCGTCAATACTTTCTCTGACGATGCATAATTAGTTAACAAAATACGTGAGTTTTGTCACTTTACGCCTGATAGGCACCTATTTATCAACGGGCACGAGATATAAACTGCAATAAGAATGACCTATTAAGGGCCGCAGCCGCCACCGGAAGCGCTAAATCTGATATTCATTTTTTTTCTAGTTTACAGACAAAATATAGTATTTGTAATATATCATCTTCCCTGTTTTTATTGCATTGTTGCTTTATTTACCCCATTTAATCCGCAAAGGTGCGATCCGCTCTGTCTTAAATCCATTCTATTTTATCGCGGCCACAAGTCTACTGTCGATGTGTAATTAATGGCTTCATTTTTACAGTTCCGTACCCAAAGGGTAAAACGGGAACCCTATTGATGAGACTTCGCTGTCCATCCGTCTGTCTGTCCGTCTGTCACCAGGCTGTATCTCATGAACCGTGATAGTTAGAGAGCTGAAACTTTCACAGATGATGTATTTCTGTTGCCGCTATAACAACAGAATAAAATAATTATTGAAGGGGGCTCCCATACAACAAACGTGATTTTTTTGTCGTTTTTATAGATAATGGTACGGAACCCTGCGTGCGCGAGTCCGACTCGCACTCGGCCGGTTTTATAGTATGACAAACTATATTTTATCAACGGTAGCTGTATGAGTAGTGGAAAGGCTTCAAGGTGACAGTGTTTGATGCACACTGCTCATATTCTAGCTATCACTGACTTAAATTCTAATAATAAATGATTTTTTGATTGTGCATATTTCGCCCTTTTTTAGTGCATATTTGCATGCATATTTTGGCATTTTTAATAATATAATCCATATAATCCAATGTCTACTGATAAACATTGATTTTGGTTTTTGTATCTCAAAAGGAAAAATGGAATCAGGTTGTTCATATGTTTGTCAAGACTCTTTCTCTCAAGGACTCGTAAAGGTATTGAGTTGTAATTAATATCATTGTAACTGCAATCCTTTGAAGATATAAAAAATCATAAATTCTAAGTAAACGCAATCAAAATACAGGGCCTCTACCCTTACTTTGACTCGCAAGGATATTAAAACCTATAGAATACCTCCAGTTGACCTAGAATAATGAAATTTGGTAGGAAGCAATTTATCATAGCACAAGTTAAGGGAAAAACCGAAAACCCTCAATTTGTAGTTACATCAACAAAAAAAAAACATGTTTTATTTTTCGTTAAAAAATCTTCTAAACTCGATTCCCGTGATGGACGAACTATTTTGCACACCTACAAGTTTGTATGGAACCCTTGGTGTACAGGTTCCAATCGCACTTGGCTGGTTTTCTTACGCATTATAAAGTGAAGACATTCTCATAATGCAACAATAGTTTCAATAGATTTGACGCCCTGAGAATGCCAGACGTATATTAGCAACTACAATGATTCAGTTAAGTAATGAAATATAAAGAATACATCATCACACCTGTATTCCGTGAAGGAGTAGGCAGAGGTGCACTGCAGGTGCACCGATACATCCGCATTGTATTTTGGCCACAAAGTAATAGAGGGTGAGCATATTGCCATTACACCGGGTGCATTCCCCCTTAATAGGAGTATGGTCGCACCACGCTGGCCCATTGCAGGTTGGTGAACTTCACGCGCCTTTTAATTGACGTGCAGGTTTCCTCACTATGTTTGCCTTCACCGTTCAATGTGTGGGAATTGCTAACAAAAATATCCCATAGGTGCGAGCCCGGGAGTTGAATTCCAAGGAGGTCCCGTCACCGCTCCATGTATTTATTTGTATTTTATAAAACACCCAGTACAGGCCAAAGGGGATTTCTTGTGGGCAGTAAACATGGAGGCTAATTAGCAATAGAGTGTCAACCCTTAAAATAAAAAATAACATACAGTACATAATCCAACACAGTCTTACACGATATTATGCAATGTTTGTAGTAATAACCGGCCAAGTGCGAGCTGGACTCGCGCACCGAGGGTTCCATACCTGAACTACTTCCACAAGAAAATAGTATCTATTCATAATAAGACAGCGTTTTTCTTACAAATAACAAATAATATACTCTCAAAAACATTAAGACTATGAATTGACTAAAATTTTCATATTTACAGACTGTTAACGCAAACGCAACGCAATTTATTCAAGAGTGATGAATATTTTCTTTACTCCCCGATAGATGTCGCTGTACGGTGAAAGCCATTTCCTGACTCGCGGTGTCACGACTGGTTCTTATTGAATGACCTCCTTAATGAGTTCACCACCAGACGTGGGTCGTTACTCCAGCTTTATGAAACATCACGAAACCAGTTACTTGGGCGGCGTCAACTGTTACAAAACAGGTGATTATTGTAACTAACTAGTTATTTTAATGTACATCCAGTGATTGCTTGCCTATATAACTCCACTATCTATACAGTTACACTTACACACGAAACGAAAATAAATTAAATCACTATCTAATCTAAGTGTTTTTAGCTATACAGTTAAATCAATCAATTAACTTCCCTGCATACTTTATTCAGGCTTAGGACTGACTGCATTAAATGTATTTATGATTGATTAGTGTTTTCTATGAAACTATGACTTTAAAAAAATTATTAATGCAGGCTTATTTAAAAGTAAATTTGATCGTATATACAATGATGATTGTTTACATTATTATATTTACATTATTTAAATAACAACCATATTTCAACAACATTATTTTTGATTTAGGTCTCTATACTTTTAAAGGTGCGAAATATGTTAACAAATTCAAAGTGACGCTCACTCGCTTCCCGCCTCGCAAGCCGTTGAAATTATCTACAAACAAACAGAGATCACTCTATTTTATTATCTATGTCTATAGACTTACGTATGAAAATTAAACTTATTGACTGTTACGCTGTTTCGTTTTTTGTTGTATACCAGTACCACGGCACATGTGCGTTCGGATTACTTCGGTTTTATTCGTGTCACCCGTTCTCGCTTACTCAGCCGGCTGGTAGGCGCGATGCCAAAGAAATGTAACGCGCCCCACCGAACCGAACCAAGACACCGACCGACTGACGAGTGGCGACGTGACGTTTCTCGCCCACAGTTAACAGAAATAACGCGTTACAAAATTCACTACTTGTGATTTGACTTGAAACAAGTGACTCGGTTACATGCCGCGAAGCTAGTTAATGTAACCAGTGACGTGAAATAACACCCACGTCTAATGCTAACTACACACATCAACACTGTCTAGGGATATTTCGTATTTGTTCAATTTACTCAAAATGTATTAAAAGTAACATACAACATGCATATATTTTTATAAAGCCCATTTATCAGTCTACACTCCAGAATAAAAGAAAACTATTTTTTTTGCGTAAACAAATTTTTATTCAAATAAAGAAAAAAACGTGAAATAATGGTAAAACTAACAATGAATGTGTTCCTCAAGAAAAAATGAAAAATAAGGAAAAATTAATCTGTTTTTAACAGTTATCTGAAAAATCAGTAGTCATTAAAACCACCCATGACGTTAATAACGGTCCTGCAACGGTTTTTCATGGTTTGGATTAAGTTATCCCAGTCTTGCTGCGGTATATTGTCCCAGGTCCGGCTAAGATGCAAAAAAATGCTCTTCCGTCGCAATGTTTGCAGGGAAATTCCTCAAAGCCCTTCTTTGGAGCATGTCCCACGCGTGTTCTATGGGGTTTAGGTCAGGCGATTGAGCGGGCCAGCCTAAGACCAATACGTCGTGCTCCTGCAACCAGCTCGTCACTACTCTCGCTGTGTGCGGGCGGGCGTTATCGTGCATGAGCGTAAATTCTTGGCCCATTTGTAGTCGATGGGGGTAGGTTATTGGTACTAGCACCACGTTACAGTATTTTTTTAGCCATCATGGTGTTTCTGGTCCAAACGAGGTCTGTTCTTCCACCAACAGGAATTCCCGCCCAAACCATAATTGTCCCGCCGTGGTATGAATGGACTTCCTGAGGATATTGCAGACGGCTCTCACGACCAGGAACTCGCCAAACACGTACTCTTCGTGTATCGGGATGGAAACCGAACCGGGACTCATCGGTAAACAGCACTACAGACCACTGGTTATCTTCCCAGAGCAAATGTTCACGAGCCCACTCTAGTCGTCGTCCACAATTTCCTCGGCGTAGTGCTGCAGTACTAAGCGGTCTGCGAGCATGCAGGTTAGCTTCAAGCAGCCTTCTCCTTACAGTTTGGTCTTCTACTTAAAGCAACTGGTGCTCTAACTGGAGCCTCTGAACCAACTGCATGGCCGTAACATTTGGTTGTCTTCTCGCGGCAACTTGCAAAAATCGGTCTTGTCGTTGAGTGGTTATGCGCTTCCCGCCTGGGTGTCTTTCAGGCATTTCACCAGTAGCACGATAACGTGACCATAACCTTGATATCACGTTTTGTCTTTTTCCAATTTCCTCAGCAATACTCCGCCGAGTAGCCCCCGCTTGGAGCATGCCTACCGCTCTTAACATTTCCTCTCTCGTTAAATGGCGCCGCTGCATAATGCACACAATAACATTAATTCGAAATTAACCGATAACTTGTTATAAAACTTAAATTTGACACAAAAATTAGGCAAAAACTACTGTAGGTAAATGAAACCTTAAGACTTCGCTATCATTAGGCGGCGTAAATCTTTTGTTTTTAATTTATTTTTTTCAAATTAAAATTCAGAATCGTTCAAAAAGGTTTACAAAATAAGCTTTCTTCAAAAGAATTTAAATCTGGCAAGTATTTTTTGAGTTTAAGAACTTTATACAAAATATCCCTAGACGATGAAATAAAACTATTTTATGGATTTTATCGCGTGTATTTACTATTTTATTTTCCCCACGTTTGTGACCATGGCTGCTTTACAGCAACCATGGTCACGGGGGGACTGAGGTATTAGACGTCCTGATGTCATAGTTAATAACTGGGTACCCTCATATTTAGTTGTTGTTTGCGGTCCGATCCACGCAGAAAGTGCTTACGGTGTCTTGAGGTCTTGCAATGGTACACTTGGTTTTGGATTTAATCATATTAATTACTGGATCCCAAGTTGGTGGTAGCACCCAGCCATCTTCCCTATTGAAATTAGGATGTTTTTTAATTTCAATGGCCTCACGTATCATCCTTGGTCGGAGTCGGTGTTCTTTTGCGAGGATATGCGGTTTATCAAATCTGATATAATGGCGGGTGCGGTCCTGTACATGTTCACAGATTGCAGACTTCGTGGAGCGTCGGTGTTTCACGTCAGCTATGTGTTCTTTTACGCGGGTTTTTATTGATCTTTTAGTTTGTCCTATGTAAGAGAGCCCACATTCACAATCGAGTTTGTATACCCCTGCATCTTGTAGAGGAATGTGACACTTGACAGGTGGTAAAAACTGACTAATCTTCTTCGGTGGCTTGAAGTAAGTTTTGATTGAAGCCCGTTTCAAGATGTAGCCAATCTTGTCTGTGACACCTCTTATGTATGGTAGTACAGCAGGTAGATGCTCAACTGTGGCTGGTTTCACTCGGTCACTGTGATGGCGGCGTGGGACCCGAAGCTTGTTGTCATGCAATACTTGCTTGACGTGGTGGATCTCGGCAGCCAGGTGTTGCTCATCACAGATCCCTTGTGCTCTCTGAAACAAAGATTTACCCACGGTAGCTAACTGTGTTGGATGGTGGTGAGATTCACCGTTTAAGTACCTATCGGTATGGGTCTTTTTCCTATACACGGTGTGGCCTAAGGTGTTATCAGGATTACGGATCACTAAAACATCTAAGAAAGCTAGAGTATTACGTATACACGCGATAAAATCCGTAAAATAGTTTTATTTCAATGTATAGTATTCGCGTAAATATAAGAAAACAATATCCCTAGACGGTGTTGATGTGTTTATTACATAGCTATTCTAGTCTGCGTCTAGGGGTTGCGACCTGGATCTGAGCTATATAGGGATGTGATGTGATGTGACTCACATCACATAACATCCCTATATAGCTCAGGTCGATGTTTTAGAGGTAATAATCGATTTTTACCTCTTTAAATAAATCAATATATAAAAAATCGTTTTTTCCATCTTTAAAATAAATCGATTTTTGACAAAAAAAATAAACGATTTTTTTTTCAAACTACTCGAAAAGTTTTTAGTACATTATAAGAAAAATCAACAGAATCAGAATCAGAATATTTTTTATTCATATAAACCAACACAGGCACTTATGAATCGTCAATAAATAGTAAATATAGTAGCTCTACCACCCATTCGGAATGCATTTCCTATTGAGAAGAATGGGCAAGAAACTCCATGGTTGCTTTTTTCAAATAAGGATTTACATTTTTGTGTTTTTCTTAATTAACAATTATACCATATAAAGTTAATGAGGCTATACATTCTCAAAACACAATTAAATCACTAAACAAACTACGTGTTGGACAAGATTTAAAGGTAGGAAGGAGGAGGAAAACGGGACAAAATGCTAAAATCCCTTAAATGAGTTCCTGTGGAGCCGGACCAGCGCCTGACCAAGCGTGTTTATCCTCTAAATAATCACCTATTGTGTAGTATGCGCGCCTGCATAGTGTATGTCTAATGCAAGTTTTAAATTTAGTTTCATTTAGGTTAATGACGTTAGGGGGAATTTTATTATAAAATTTGACACAGTACCCCATAAAAGATGTGTGAATTTTCGCCAGTCGAAAGTGTGGTTGGTCTAATTTATCTTTATTTCAACGATTTATTAAAACGATGGCCATCACCTACTTTTTTAAACAGATGTAAATTTTTCCTTACGTACATGATATTCTCGTAGATATATTGGCATGGGACCGTCATTATGTTGATATAACTCGATAATAACTTGGTTTTAAAACTGAAAAACAAACCAAGTCTGTTTGCAAAATTCGAATACAGATGGCGCTGTTTGCAAAATTGCGTAACGGATGTGACTAAGACGGGATAAAATCTATTACTAAATAATCGACTTCGATCGGAAAAATCGATTATTAAATAATCGATTATTAGAAAAAAAACGATTTTTTTAAAAATCTATTATTTTTTCACATCCCACCCAGCTATATTTTTTTGGATTAGAGGACTTCCCAACGCTCTCGTCCCAAGCGGGAAAGAGTTGTGTGTTGTTGCGCCTATTGTTTAATTTGTACCCATATAATACGAAATACCTAATAATCGGTGTTACTGGACCAACTGGTATTATTACGACGTACCATCACAGATCACTCACCTCCTCGTCACAACCCTACAAGACTTATTTTATTGTTTTAACATTATAGGTCATACAACAACACCTACTTATCATTCTAATTATGTTTATTTTTCCTAAGGAGTACATTTTAAACCTTTTTTAAATAGATTAATTGATGACCCTTTACAGAATGAACTAATTTTAAGTTTTAACCGACGAAAGAAAAAACGGAGGAGATTCTCAATTCGACGCGTATTTTATGACCACGCATATCTCCGGCGTCAGTGGACCGATTTTGAAATTTTTTGTGACGTTTTCAAAATATTAACAGAAATAAACCCCCATGGGTAGGGAGACGAAAAAAGTATCTATACTTTGTGGTATCGAGGAGCCACGAAGCTGCTCGAAGTTTTCGCATCACGGCATCGCGGCATCAACAGTTGCTCTCACTCGCCAAGCGCGCCATTAGTTGTTTTACATCAAAAACGCAAGAACATTTCAATACCTATTAAAATTCGCGCTAGCGACATCTATTGCAGACATGGGGACTTACTTATTTAACACGGTTCCTTAACACCAGTCCTCCGGCGCCCGATCCTACTGGCTTCCTGCAGCGCACGTGGGCCACCCAGCCCCAATCACTACTCCACAGATTTTTAGTACAAAATCAGAAAATATAAAGGTGCTTAAGAATGTAGTACCCAATCGGTCATCGGTTCTGTTAACTACCGCTGCTTACTACCGATTCTTATAGGTAGGCTTTCAGCCACTATAAAACACAACCTCAAATTGATGGAATATCTTTAAAAATCTTACAACTAACATTAGCATCCGGACTTATAAACACGTTTGCTGCGTTGTAAGGTCATATTGGCTCATGGTGAACTTTCATCTAATGCGCAGCGCTCACATAGTTAGTACCTCTATGAGTCAATATAACCTCATGACGCACCAGCTGAAAGTACATAGGTACTTACGCAGCGAACGTGTTAATGAAATTATAAAACAAAGAAAAACTCGATTAACATTTTTTTTGTCAACTTGAATATCCTCCGTACTGTGACTATAAAATATTATGTACCTTTGAAACATCGAGTGCACCACAAAAACGGAAAACCACAAGGTTTATGTCACGCACTTATCTTTAATATTGGGAATATTAACAAACAAATTGAGAATAATTATAGCTCCATGATCTAACCCGATGATGGCATATTAAAATCCTCTTATTAAATGGATCGGACAACTCGTGCTATATAAGAGGATATAGAGAGTGGTGGGGCATTCGGGAACAAGTACCGACCGCGAACGTGACTCTCGCACCGAAAACATCAATTCCCGAGATATAGCTGGTTATCTACTAACAATATTTCAATGGAGATGACTGCCTTATTGACAATCCTGACTCTACTCGTCGCCGGCGGCGCGGTGGGGATCCGCCAAGAGAACATGGCTCTGACGGCAGGAGTTCCACTCCACAGTAATAATACGGAAGCCCCGACCCCGACCCATCACGAGGCCCACACCCACACCATCCAACAACTTTTGAAGACAGTGCACAGTGAAAAAGAAAAATATCAAGATCAAATATCAAGAACACACAGCGTGAAATCAAACGGTATTTCATCGCTGCAAATCGCGGATTTTTTGATGGATGCATTGGGAAAAACAATACTTCTTAATAACTTGGTGGTGATGTTCACTGCCATCGATAACCCCACTTGTGTCCCCCCTTCGGTTAGATGTGGTCCTAGGTGCTGCGACGTGAAGAATGGCACTTTAGTTCCCACAACAGCCGATGATGTTCAAAAGCAGACCACACTTGCACCGACGACATCCCTTCTACACAAAATAATGAACAACTTTCACTAGTGGCTGGTACTGTATGCTTTTTAAATTTACAATGCGTTTGGTAACCGTTGTACATATTTTAATATGCGTGAAAACAACATTATTTATGTTTGTTATTATTATATTGCTTTTTTTGTTATTTTTGTTTCTCCCTGTTGAAGGAGTAAAGAATATTTATATTGTTAGATTAATTAGCATTTTACCTTCAATATCGCCTTGGAATAATCTGTAATTGTGAATGACTTTTAAATAAATAAATAAACACAAGTATATCGTACCTAAATGTTATCAGAATAGTTTTTTCGACATATGTCCCGTGTAAACGTGGCTAACCACCTTAGATGTCATAAAAATAAATGAAATGAAATAAAAATAGCCTTTATTTACTTACTACAAAAGTTACATTTTTTTCTGACTATATTATTAAGTACATGGCTATATATCTTCACAAACTATTTTAGATCTATATTTCACTATTTAAGTGTACGCACACAAAGTAATAATTATTGTAATATGCTAGTAGTAGTCGCCTCTGTGGCGGACACTGGTCGGTTTTTTTTTAAAGTGGGCATAGGATTTTTTTTCACGAAATTCTGGGTTTCTTGAATGTCATTATATTGGTCTTGTGATTTCCAACAACATTAATTAAGATTATTTTTTTGATAAAATCTATAGTTTATAAAATATGGTTCATTATGTGTTTTTCTTGTATAGAACGAAAACAACTTTAGCGATTTAGAAAAACCGGCCTAGAGCGAGTCGGGCTCGCGCACGAAGGGTTCCGTATCATTATCTATAAAAACGAGCAAACAAATCACTCATACAGAGAGCCCCCTTAAATATTTATTTTATTATATTTTTTAGTATTTGTTGTTATAACGGCAACAGAAATACATCATCTGTGAAAATTTCAACTCACAACAAACAACAACATCTATCTATCACGGTTCTTAGTAATCTAAGTCTTAGTAATAGTGTTCCCGTTTTACCCTTTGGGTACGGAACCCTAAAAATGAGATCATTTGGGACGGGAGTTAATCATAGTTCCTTATAGATTAACTATTTAGGAATCTACCACCATTCGTATCTTATCCCACCTCGTCCCCCTATAGAAGTTATTATGAGGTCGCAAACATACTACCAAAATGACTCAATTTTGTACTAAGATTTTTTTCAAAAGTTCCCTTTTTTGCGGTTTATCATAAAGAAAATTATCAAATACATTACAACTTATTTATATATATATTATTATTAACTCGCGCTTCGGTGGGCAGCAGCGCCGTGAGCCCAACACCATCCTTAAACTGCGATCGCCAACCCGCATGCCAAGCGTGGCGATTATGGCAAAACCCCCCATGACAGACACAAATACGAATCGGCCCCCAGTCTCCGGTAGCGCCGCCGCTCCTGGCTTTGGTAGTGGTCAGGTCAGTGGCGGAGCAGGGGGTGCTAAGAATCCCCGGAGGAAAGCCAGCTACCATCGACGACAACTGGCCCTGGCAACTTATAACGCACGCACTTTAAGGACCGACGAGAAGATACACGAACTAGAAGACGCCATAGAGAGAGTTCGCTGGGACGTATTGGGTTTATCCGAAGTCCGAAGAGAGGGTGAGGACACGATAATCCTGAAGTCAGGCAACCTCTTCTATTATCGAGAGGGCGACCAACTGTCCCAAGGTGGTGTCGGGTTTATCGTCCACAAGAACCTCGTTAACAACGTGATCTGCGTTGGGAGTGTGTCGACGAGGGTGGCGTACCTCATACTCAGAATCACCAGGCGATATTCGCTGAAGGTGATACAGGTTTACGCGCCAACGTCGACACACCCCGACACGGAAGTGGAGACTATGTATGAGGACATATCCAGAGCCATACATACGTCCGAGACCCACTACACGGTGTTGATGGGGGACTTTAATGCGAAGCTAGGCAAACAAAGCGGCAACGAGATGAGAGTGGGGCAATTTGGTATCGGGCAGCGAAACCCACGGGGTCAACAGCTGGTTGACTTCTTGGAAAGAGAGGGACTCTATGTCATGAACTCTTTTTTCAAGAAGAAACCCCACAGAAAGTGGACCTGGATGAGCCCCGATGGTTCCATTAAAAATGAGATCGACTTCATCATTTCCAGCAAAAAGCAGATATTCAGCGATGTCTCTGTGATCAATAGGGTTAAAACCGGCAGTGATCACCGCATGGTTAGAGGCACGTTGAATCTGAGTCCTGCACTTGAGCGATCGAAATTGATGAAGTCGACGCTCCGTCCAACCCCTGCCGATATCCAAAACCCCGAGCACTTTCAGCTCGAACTTCAAAACCGCTTCGAATGCCTAGCAGACTGCACATCTGTGGACGAGACCAACAGCGGGCTAGTGGAAACCGTCCGTGCCGTCGGAGCTAAGTTTTGCAGACCACGACGCACCGATAGAACCAAGAAGATCTCGACTGGAACTCTCAAACTTTTGGACGAAAGACGCGAAATGATACTGCAGTCTTCGGCTGACATATCGGTTTACAGGCGCCTCAATAGACAAATATCTAAATCCCTCAGGCGCGACATTCGGCAATTTAATACAAACTGTATTAAAGATGCCATCGAGCGTAACAAAGGCTCAAAAGTATTTGCGAGGCATTTGTCTATTGGGCAAAGCCAAATGACGAAGCTGAAGACCGACACTGGCAGTGTCGTTTCGTCCAAACCCGAGATTATGAGAGAAGTCGAGAAGTTCTATGGACGGTTATACACGTCAGCACAAAGGCCCGCCATTAGCCCAGATGCAGACCCAAGAGCTAGATTAACCCGACACCACACCGAAGATATCCCGGACGTTAGCTTATACGAAATCAGAATGGCTCTGAAACAGCTTAAAAACAACAAGGCACCGGGCGATGACGGAATCACTACTGAACTTCTGAGAGCGGGTGGAAAACCGGTACTTAAGGTCCTCCAGAAATTGTTCAATTCCGTCATTCTCGAGGGTACAACGCCTGAAGCATGGAACAGAAGCGTGGTGGTACTGTTCTTCAAGAAAGGTGATAAAACCCTGTTGAAGAACTACCGACCCATCTCGCTTCTGAGCCATGTTTATAAGCTGTTCTCCAGAGTCATTACGAATCGTCTCGCACGTAGGTTCGACGAATTTCAGCCACCCGAGCAAGCCGGGTTTCGGAAGACTTTTAGCACCATAGACCACATACATACGCTGCGGCAGGTTATACAGAAGACGGAGGAGTATAACCGGCCACTATGCTTGGCGTTTGTGGACTATGAAAAAGCCTTCGATTCCATAGAGACGTGGGCTGTGGTTCAGTCCCTCCAGCGATGTCGCATCGACCACCGATACATCGAAGCGCTGAAGTGTTTGTATAGGAACGCCACCATGTCAGTCCGAATCCAGGACCAGAGCTCAGAGCCTATCCCATTGCAGCGAGGAGTAAGACAAGGGGACGTTATCTCTCCGAAATTGTTTACCGCTGCATTGGAAGATTGCTTCAAGCTGCTGAACTGGGATGGACTTGGCATCAATATCAACGGCGAGCACCTTACTAACCTTCGGTTTGCAGATGACGTCGTGGTCATAGCGGAGTCGCTGGAGGAACTGAACTCTATGCTCGGTGATCTCAACAGAGTTTCTCAACAGGTAGGTCTTAAAATGAACATGGATAAGACGAAAATCATGTCGAATGTCCATGTCGCACCTCACCCAATAGTCGTTGGGAACTCTACTCTCGAAGTTGTCGACGAGTACGTATACCTGGGACACACGGTCCGATTAGGTAGATCCAACTTCGAGAAGGAGGTCACTCGACGAATCCAACTCGGCTGGGCAGCGTTCGGGAAACTGCGTCACATCTTCTCGTCCGATATTCCTCAGTGCCTGAAGACAAAAGTCTTCGAACAGTGTGTGTTGCCAGTGATGACGTACGGATCCGAGACGTGGTCGCTCACAATGGGACTCCTAAGACGGCTCAGAGTCACTCAACGTGCAATGGAGCGAGCTATGCTGGGAGTTTCACTGCGCGATAGAATCAGAAATGAGGACATCCGCAGAAGAACCAAGGTTACAGACATAGCTCGAAGGGTTGCACGTTTGAAGTGGCAATGGGCCGGACACATTGCCCGGAGAACGGATGGCCGTTGGGGCATCAAAGTCCTAGAGTGGCGGCCACGAACAGGCAAGCGGAATGTGGGACGACCCCCGACCAGATGGACAGACGACCTCACCAGGGTCGCCGGGAGTCGATGGGCGCATAAAGCCCAAGAACGTAATTTGTGGCGATCTATGGGGGAGGCCTATGTTCAGCAGTGGACGTCTCTGGCTGATAGATAGATAGATAGAATATAAATGTTTTAAATAATTTAATATTAAGTTGAGTACGAGTATTTATACTGGATCTACTTATGTCTGATGCACGCTGCTGATATTCTAGCTATCACTGATAAAATTGATTTTGGGTTTTCGTATCTCAAAAGGAAAAATGGAACAGTTGGAGGATCACTTCGTAATACGTCTGGTTGTGAAGACCCTTTTTCTGAGGAATAGGGTACCTCCAGTTGACCTAGAATAATGAAATTTGTTAGGTTGTATAGAAGTTTACTCTTGGAGTTACATCACAAAAAAATAATTTTTTTATTTTTCGTAAAAAAATCTTCGAAATTCGATTCCTGTGATGGACGAACCATTTTGCAAACCTACAAGTTTGTATGGAACCCTCGGTGTACAAGTCCCAATCGCACTTGGCCGGTTTTCTTACGCATTATAGAGTGAAGACATTGTTATACTGCAACAATAGTTTGAATAGATTTGACGCCCTGTACGACTACAGAATGCCGGACTTATATCAGCAAGTACAATGATAATTAACTATAAATAAATACATCATCACACCTGGATTCCCCGAAGGGGTAGGCAGAGGTGCACTGCAGGTGCACCGATACCTCGGCATTGTATTTTGGCCACAAAGTAATAGGGGTGAACATATTGCCATTATGCCGGGTGCATATTCGCACCACGCTGGCCCGGTGCGGGTTGGTGAACTTCACACGCCTTTTTATTTACGTGCAGGTTTCCTCACTATGTTTGCCTTCACCGTTAAATGAGTGGGACATGCACCGCGACGATAGTATAGATACCTACCCTCTCTACCGCAGGGGTACTTGCAGTTGCTCACTAACCCCAACTGCATTCGTCGAGGTGGGCACACCGTACTAAAAGTTTTCTCTCTTTCAACTGTCAGATTTATCGACTAAAAGACGTCAATTCGAACTTTTTGTACTGGACATGGCTCAGTGTGACGTCATTTTCTCGACAAATCTGACAGTTGTAAGAGATAAACTTATATGGTCATGCTAAGGGTGCTGCCTGGTATAAGGGCGAGCCGCGATACATTAAAACTGTTTCTTTGTCGGAAATAAAAACGCTTTATCCAAAAGCTACATGTTAGGTAGTATACACTTCTAACATTATCTATGGATAACACATGCCTTTCCTTGGTGCGCAGGGTGCGGACCAGCTCCGACAGCGTTTTAAATATGATAGACTGTATCATCGTAAGTCGCTGCTGTGCTATCGCACACGGAATGGACCCCTAGGGGTTATTTAGAATAGGTAATACTAACGTTAGTCTTAACTCTACTAACCCATATATGAGTCCTAGTTACTTGAATAAAAAGTTTATATTCTATAGGTACAGGTACCCCAGCTGACCATACGTGATTACCGGCTACAAACAATGTAACCTTGCCACTGTGTTGACCTAACTATACTAATGAATTGAATTATATAGGAACCTGTGTAATATTCCTACAATATTCCGATGACGACGTCTTATGTCACTGCAGGACCCAATTCTCGCATGACTGACATCATCTCTATTCGAAAGATGTCAAAAAAAAAGTAAATATGAGACCAACTTGAAGTTTTGTTTCGACATAATGTCGAATTAGAAATGATATCGATCTTGTCAGAATTGCCACGCTCGTTACTTGCGGGTTTGTTTCCCGTCGGCAGTAATATTCGGTAATGGCAGTCAATTTAATGTTATACATAATACGTGCACTACTTACTTTTGGATCATACGATGAACTTAGTAAGCCCACAATGCTTGTGCAGTGCAGGTTAGCGAAATTCCCTCACCCTTCAATGACTAGTTACGTGTCCTTGGCCGTGCTGGGATTGGTTTGGCATCTAATATAATCTTCTTTGCAATGTGGGTACTAAAACAATCTTAAAAATCGGTAGTTGGTAGAGTCTGTGTTCATTTATAGAATCGGTAATTTAAGAACTTAAACTGCTGAATTACGTTTTAGTTTTTAAGTAAACTATAACTTATCATTTTTAACTCCACACTGAGCAATATATTACAACTTAATGTACCAAAATAATTGACTATTCATAATAACCAAAAATAATAAGGTGCCGGAAGAGGTGCGGCGTGCGAAACCCGCACGATTCAAAGGCTCTACGGACCCGTCGGCCAGTCCAGTACAGAGCCACGTCACAGAATATTGTCTACGTAATGCCTAACATCACAAATGTTACACGCATGTATCTGTAGACATGTCCGCCGATTTAGAAACCTCCATTAATAGAGAAACATGACTTGTCATGGGGAAATATTAGGGATATTTCCACACAATGAGCAACAGGCTCAGTCGAAAATGTGTGACGTAATTCTGCCAATAATCCTTATATCAGGGAGTGCATCACCGGGTTATCATTAGGTAAGTCTGGGGTAAATTATCATAATATATAAACGCGCAGGAACGGTGAGAGAGACATTCGAAAAGCGACACCCACCGCGGGAGTGTGACCCTCGCCTTGTTAACTCGACCCAATAATCAGTATTCCTGGTACCAAAAGCCCTATAACAATGCGGACGGCTGCTATATTCATGTTCCTGATCCTACTCGTCGCCGCCAGCGCGAGGTACATCCGCGAGCAGGACATAGCGCAGGTGGCGCTACTTCCACTCGACGGTAACGACAACGAGATCACCATCCATCGCGCGGCCCGCACCGACACCGTCCGACAACTACTGAAGACACCGTACAATGGAGATGAAACATATCAAGACCTCACCATCCTGACACATGTTTTTGGAATTGACAATCAACCCAATCCGATACGTGTTGAAAGCAAAATAGACGAAACTCAACAGAACGATTCCGACTTATTGGAAGATAATTCAAGCGCTACTGCTGCTGTTTTTGAATTTAGAACTGGTGCTGGTGGTGGTGTTACCTGCTCTGATCGTGAATACGTGTGCGCTAAATTATGTTGTAATAAGGCGAAATTATAAAATCAACAACTACACGCCGCAGCATGATCTGTCGTACAATATATTAAAACATACCTGTACCTTACTTATTATATTGAGATGATATGTAGAGTACCTACAACTTGTAGATTGTTTAAGTAAGTGTCTATGTTATTCTCCAAAATAAACAATAATAGTCTTTGAACGTTGTTGTTAAACTTATTATTTATTGTAAGAATATATCAAAAGAATAGTTGTACAGTCGGATGAAAGACAATAATATCAACCCCGCCCAACAATAAGCACGAACAAATTAGACGAACGATGGCCGTCTTTTGTTTAAAGCTTAAAGCTTTCAATATTGAGCTGGCCATTGTTCTTCGATGTTATAGTAAGTGTTGTGAATCAATATAAATCTCATCACCAGTTCCTATGGACAACACTAATAGAGTTGTATTGTCTTTTTAACCGACTTCAAAAAGGAGGAGGTTCTCAATTCGACCCGTATGGTTTTTTTTTTTTTTTTATGTATGTTACCGCATATCTCCGGCGTCTGTAGGGAATTCTTCAAGGTTGGTCCCATTTACAAAATATTATCAGAAATCTAACCCCTTGGGGTGAAATGGGGGTTGAAGGTCACATAATTTCAAAAATATTTTTTGAACGACTTGAAACTTTGTATATGTATTTAACATACAAAATAAAAAAACACGTCTTTCAGGAATTTTGAAAGAAAAAATATGTAGGGGGTGAAATGGGGGTCCAATCCGGACTACAGCATATCTCCGGCGTTAGTGAACCGATTTCGAAAAATCTTTTTTTGTTTAATACGGATTGTTAACAAAGATCGAAACCCACCCCCAAAGGGGTGGAAAGGGGGGGTGAGGGGGGTGATTTTTTTTTTGGCTGTACATTTTTACTTTTTTTGGGCTGTTATAAGGTGATAACATTTGCAAATTTTCAACGATTATTGACACTAAACATCGTGAAAAAAAATTATTTTTAACAAAAAACAAAAACCGACTTCAAAAACCTAGGTGCACTAAAAAGCTACAAATAACCTTACAATTCATTACATTTGGAGTCGGTGCCAATTCATGTGTGTATTTGCCTTGTCCGACGTTGATTGGCACCTACTCCAAATGTAATGAATTGTAAGGTTATTTGTAGCTTTTTAGTGCACCTAGGTTTTTGAAGTCGGTTTTTGTTTTTTGTTAAAAATAATTTTATCAACTCTACTCCGTCTCTGATTGCCGATGGTTTTACGTGTGTGTGATGTGTTGAAAACTATATTAATTAAAACTGATTCTGACTGATTCTGAGACTCCGACCAAGGATTATACGTGAGGCCATTGAAATTAAAAAACATCAATAGGGAAGATGGCTAGGTGCTACCACCAACTTGGGATCCAGTAATTAATATGATTAAATCCAAAACCAAGCGTACCTTTGCAAGACCTCAAGACACTGTGAGCACTTTCTGCGTGGATCGGACCGCAAACAACAACTAAATATGAGGGTACCCAGTTATTAACTATGACATCAGGACGTATAACACCTCAGTCCCCACATGACCATGGTTGCTGTAAAGCAGCCGAAACGTCGGGAAAATTAAATATTAAATAAACGCGATAAAATCCGTAAAATAATTTTATTTCAATGTATAGTATTCGCGTAAACATAAGAAAACAATACACGAAGGCATTTTTTAAATTTTATATATTTGTCAACAAACCGTGTTGCTCGTCGCCATGCGTGACATAGACTAAAGACAATACGTCTTATTGGGTTGTATTCGAGTCTTCACTAGTGCGCGCTCATAACATATCTGTTTTACTTAGAATATCATTGGTTCCATAGGTACCTAAAAAGGAAAAACCGGCCAAGTGCGAACTGGACTCGCGCACCGAGGCTTCCGTACCTAAACTATGAAAACACCGAGCATTATTATCTTTCATCCGAGTGTACAACGATTCTATAGATATATATAATAATATCCGTTTTAATGTCCCACTGCTGGGCACGGGGCTCCCCTCAATGCGAGGAGGATTCAGGACATAGTTCACCACGCTAGCCCAGTGTGGGTTGGCAGACATCACACATCTATCGGGAACTAGTCAATCCCTTCACACGGGGCGACTAGTGGCCTTACGGACAAACAAGATTCGAAAATTATTATTACAAACCATATGACTAGACTCAACCAACATAATACATGAAGAAGTATAACCACTTAACGTCTAAATCAGCCGCGCCTTCTCTTGTCTTTTTTTTGAAGGACTTACCGCCGTTGGCCGTGAGGTGGCCTTTACAGCTTTACCGGAGGAGATTTTGATTTCTCTTGTCTTATCTACCAATAGTCAACACTCGATATCGATCACTGAAAACACGAGCACACGTGCGCACGCGCCGCCATCGAATATACTTATTAGGCTTTGTTCTGGTCTGGGTGTAATTGGGCGATCCTACAGTCTATTGTAGTATTGTATTCGCACTGCTTAGTTTGGTATCATACAATGAGTATGCGGTGTCTGGAGATATCAATTATTTATTTATACATTATCTCCATAGCATGTATACCTCTATAGGAACTACCAACATTATCTACTAAAGTTTTAATATTAAACTAGCTTTTTTATATTTATCTTACCGCTCCCAACCTACTCTCGAAATTCCGTTTTATACAAAGTACCTACTTATCCACACACATTTTAATACTGCATACCTACTTACATACGACGAGTAGATATATTCCCTGCAGAGGTAAGCAAAGGTGCCCTGCAGGGTGCACTACTGTATTGGATATTTGCTCTGTAAAAGTTGTGCTTGTGCAAATAAATAGAAAAAATGTAAAAGATTGCGACCACGATTCCATAGTTCGAAGTGATAGTTGACCATGCTCGTCCAGTGCGAGGTGGTCAAACTCACTCACCCTCTGACTGGTCCGGTGTTCCAGGACTTGCCGGGATCTTAGCTATCGTCACGAAGTACCTACTTATTGGTACCTACCGACGACTGTCATCGTCTTTGTAATGTAAGTACCTACTAACAAATGTGAAAAAATGGGTTGTTTCTAGAATGTGTTCATTTATAAAATCAGTAATTTAAAAACCTTAAACTGCTGCTTTACAACTATGCCTTAATTAAATACGTTCTACTTTTTAGTATGTTATTATTCATGTTTAACTCCAGACTGAGCAATCTATTATGTCCAACATAATGTACCAAACAATTGACAACTAATACAATAATAATCAGGTGCCGGCGGAGGTGGGGCGTGTGGAACCCGCACAAGTCAAAGGGTCTACGGACCTGTCAGCCAGTCCAGCGCAGAGCCACGTCACAGAATATTGGCTACATAATACTCAACATCACAAGTGTTACACGCATGTATCGATAGGCAAGTTTGCCGATTTAGAAACCTGCATTAATAGAGAAACATGACTTGTCATGGGGAAATATTAGGGATATTTCCACACAATGAGCAACAGGCTCAGTCGAAAATGTCATTACTTGTGTGACGTAATTCTGCCAATAATCATTAAATCAGGGAGTGCATCACCAGGTTATCATTAGGTAGGTATGCGGTAAATTATCATAATATATAAACGCGCAGGAACGGTGAGAGAGACATTCGAAAAGCGACACCCACCGCGGGAGTGTGACCCTCGCCTTGTTAACTCGACCCAATAATCAGTTCTCCTGATACTAAAAGTCCTATAACAATGCGGACGGCTGCTTTATTCATGTTCCTGACTCTACTCGTCGCCGCCAGCGCGAGGTACATCCGCGAGCAGGACATAGCGCCGATGGTGCAACTTCCACTCGACGGTAACGACCACGAGACCACCATCCATCGCGCGGCCCGCACCGACACCATCCGACAACTACTGAAGACACCGTACAATGGAGATGAAACATATCAAGACCTCGCCATAACGACACATGTTTTTGGAATTGAAAATCAACTTAACCCTATACGTGTTCAAAGCAAAATAGACGGAATTCAACATAACGATTCCAACTTATTGGAAGATAATTCAAGCGCTACTGCGGCTGTTTTTGAATTTAGAAATGGTACTGGTGGTGGTGGCTGCCCTGAGAAACAAGAACCGTGCAGGGAGAAATGTTGTAATCCAGCAAATTAAAAATCATGATGATCTGTCGTTGAATATATAAAAAAATACCTAGTTTTTATATTACGATGATCTGCAGAGTACCTACTACCTGTATATTGTACCTATAAGTGTCTATGTTATTCTCCAAAATAAACAATAATAGTCTTTGATTGAACGTTGTTGTTGAACTTATTATTTACTGTAAGAATGTATAGAATCGTTGTACCTACACTCGGATGAAAGACAATAATATCAACCCCGCCCAACAAAAAGCACGAAAAACTTAGACAAACAGTTTGTGTCATCTTATTTCAAGTTACAGCCTCATCAAGGGAACATAAAACACTTCACAGATCCAAATCACTACAGTTACAATGATGTGTCTCGACAACTGGTTCTGTTAGTTAGCCGCTCTAGAATCATAGACCAACAAGCAACTGGTAGAAACACGATCATAATGTTGAAATAGGATCATCTTATAACAACACTCTTTTTTATGGATACACTAAGAAGAGAACAAAATTCGCATTTTCATTCGATGGTAATTGTCTCTACGATCAGTGCTTACATCTATAATTAGAACGACTGCCCCAGATATCCCCATAACCGAGTCATCTAATACACAGGACAAGGGATCGTAGTGAGCCGGGAGCGGGCGGGACAGGGGTTTGTTGCCCGACTTTTAATACGCAGCTTATTATGGAATAATTTTATGTAAATGTCAAGTAAAGTAAAACAATTAAGGTTGTCGTCATAGGACTGTGCCCGAGGATCATTTATTTTTAAGGATGAATCGGTTAGTTTGTGTTGTGGTAAGTGAGCTACATGTAAATGTTAGGGTACTTCGGTGGGTACACTCCCCTTGAGAATTTAATTTCTTGAAAATTCTGCAGCCTCCATAACGAGGCGTTTTATAAACAAACAAGGGTTTTCCTTTAATAGAAAATTGGGTTTCAAATTGAAATTTACAATCCATTTTCAGGATCATTACAAACTATTTACATTGTTCTAGAAATTCTTTATTATGCTTAAATTTCAGGAAACGTTCTCAACTTCTTGACTGTGGTTTTTTTCCTAAACCAGTACTCTATGTGCTTGTACTATGCTGGAAGGTGTAATATTTAGATGTGAAGAGCATATTCCAAATATAGAGAGTAAGTACAGTTAATTGAGTAATCGCCTGGACAACCCTATACATTATGATTATTGGACTATTATTACAAGCATTTTGACGCTAAGGAATAATATGGACTAGGTACATAAGCATCGTAGGTACAATGTTAATGCATGACAACACTATGAATATGGAAATCGAAAAGCTTTTGTTACGTAAATCACGTGCAAATAGCCGCGGATAGCGGCGTGGTGGAGGCACGCACCGCCACGCGTCGCCTCCCTCCACACGTGGCGACTATGGCGACACTTGCAAAACAGATGCGGAATTTATTTTTATTTCGCCAACTGCGTCCTTCGCTTTCGATATAACCACCGGACTGAACCAACATATGAAGAAGTAAAACAACTTACCGTTGAAATCACAGCCGCGCCTTCTCTGGTCTTATGCACAAATGTTTTTAATAACAATATTGTACTAATCTACCGAGAGTCAACACTTCGCGAAGTCGATCACTGAACTCCGGAGCGCGCGTGTTCCCGCGCCGGCGGTCGCCGAACGACTTGACACGACTGTGTTTACGCCGCGACGCGCATGCGTAACTACCCTCATTTTTTGACAGCAGCGGTAATCCACTTTTTCTTGAAATTTGGCCTCTATTGCATTAACATAAGGTGTAGTAATGTGTATTGATAAGTGTCGGTGGTTCGGTGGCGTAAGTGTCTCGTTCACTTGGTCACGCGGTTCGGTTCTGTGTGCGGCGCGGCGCGGTGTGTGGTGCCTCGCCATGCCTCGCTTCAGCTTCAGGTTTAGTTATCGCAGTCTAGACCGTTGTATATTCAGCTATGTTTAGCGAAAATTGCGTTTTTACTAACGCTCCGTTAAACTTGAAACCGTGTAGTTTTGTTACGAATCATATGTCTTTAGAGCACATTCTTTATACACCATCCTAAGGCAGACGGACATCTGCCTACTTACCATACCTTAATGACAAATTCCATCGTTTTCTTCTTTTACACGATTTTTGTTAATAATAATAATTTATTACCATATCAAGTTACATTTTGGTACTTAAATTAACTTAGTATTTAGTAGGTTTTGTAACAAATGGTTGCCTGTGGCATCCACACTAGGTCAGACCTGTCTCGTGAATGCCTATTACATAATGTTGGCCTGTTTTTTAACTGTGACCGAGATCGAAAAAAAAAAAAGTGAGTAAAATTAAACAAGTAATTACCAAAAAATAAAAAATAATTCTAAATTAATGTAAAATGAAATTAAATTTCAAAATTAAATGTCATAAATTGAAAAGAGAAACAAATTAATAACAAAAATAAAGAGTATTAAATGTATGAAGTAGAAAAAATATAATGACAACAATATAAGCTAAGCTATCTTATATTAATGAGATCATGGAATGTGTGTGTGTGTGTGTGTGTATTTGTGTGTGTGTGTGTGTGTGTGTGTGTGTGTGTGTGTGCGTGTGTGTGAGTGTGTGTGTGTGTGTGAGTGAGTGTATGTGTGAGTTTGTGAGTATGTTTGCGTGTTTGTGTGAGACTGTGTTGGTTGTGTGTGCTATATTCATTCAACTATTCTAATTAGACTTTCAGTTTCACAGTACGACTGAGTGAGTAACCAAGAACGCACAGTTTTTTTGGCATGCTGTAATCTACTGGATTTGATATCACACATTGTTACAATTTTGTTGTATACGTGAGTGAGCATAAAATCTTGCATGTGTTGTGCAAAAGAAGAGTTTACAACTTTCGGAATACATTTAAATAAACGACGTTTTAGGAGCTCTGGATATTCTGTGGACTGAAGGACGGCTTTATGTTGTTTAAGTACTATTTTTAATATATAAAGTTGACGAACGTTGAGTACTAATGCATCGGTGTATAGTTGTGCAGTAGAGTATAAGTAAGGTTTTCTAAGCATTACTTTTAGAACTGAGCGCTGCGATCGATGTTAAGGAAATACCTATAAGTATAGGTAACCTTGAAGACCTTGAAAGGTATTTTGCGCTATTTCGGTATACTACCCATGTGTGACGATAGGAAATATTTCAGTTAAGTACAATAAATCAGTTATACTTGTTTCGAGCAAGTTATGGGAGTTTATAAATAAAACGCACTTCCAGATATCCTTTTATTTACAATGACATTTAAGGATTACAAGGCTGTATTTAAATACAAGCTGGATGTTCCCCTAAAACTTTTCAAATTTCAATTCTAATCCGGAATGTATCTGTAACTAGCTCTTGGTGTGACCTCGCGCTACGTTACGTGACGTAGGTTACAAAGGTAGTATGTTACTAACAGAAATATATCTAAAGAAGATAACAGAGATGTGACTTATTTAAGATACAAGTATCTGAAATACAGATACAAGTTACAAAATACGTATTTATATCTTGTATCTAAATAACTGTGTTTGTCTGTATTTTGTATCTTGTATTTAAAATACCTTTTGTTTAGTATCTTAGTATTTCGTAGATACTTTGTTAGCTAAATACTTTTAGTAATAGATTACTGATTCTAAAAAATAAAACAATCGAATTGAGAATTTTTTATTTTAGGATAAACATTTACTTTTTAATCGACTTCCAAAAGGAGGAGGTCCTTTTGGAAGTCGATTAAAAAGTAAATGTTTATCCTAAAATAAAAAAATAAGCGACTCTTCTCATTTGGGAGCATGATCATGAGACCTCATCGAAGAAAAATGAGTGATAAACTGGTTCTAGGTACTTAAGTCTGAATTAAAAACTATAAAATGTAATATTATCTTGTGTCAAGTTTGCGCGATCAACGCGATTTACATATAGAAAAATAATCCTTCAAAAAAAATGTTTTTTTACAAAAGTATTTTATCTATAAAAAGTATTTGAAAGATACGTATTTTGTATCTTGTATTTCAGATACCATTCCAAAAAGGTATTTGCATCTGATATCTGAAATACTTAAGTTAAACGTATTTTGTATTCCAGATACTTATTTAAGGTATCTTGTACATCACTGGAAGATAACTACCTATAACTCCATATACCTACCATATACATATTTATTTTACTCTGTAGTGGAATAATTACATATTATGAAATGTAGAAGTAAACACTATATTAAGGAGGGTAGAGTTAATATATTAACAATGCAGAGATACCTGCAACCTAATAATACGTAACTATCAATTTAAACAAAGTAAATTTTAAAAATGATTAGCCCACTGACTTTCTTGCTGGATCTTTTCAGTTGGGGTCGATCCATATTTCCGGGTAATCTCCCTGAAGTCCACGCGGGCGGAGTCGCGGGCACAGCTAGTAAGAAATAAAATTGAAGCTGACAATTTGTAAGTACCCCATAGGCCTATACAAAGCATCATGGTACGTTTAAAAAATATTAAAACCAGCTGAGCTAGTGCGGCATAGGGACGTGTGGTATGAGACCAGCCGCGCGACACGGAAACACCACCATTTGATGGCGGCGCGGGCCGGCTACACCATTTTACAGGACTACACAATGAAGTACTGCATTAATTTTAGTACATATCAAGGACGGCTGCCATCTTCATCCTTTTGTAATAATATGGGGTGGTAGGTCAATGGCATCGCCCAGGCATGTATTGCCCATGTACATACCTACCTAGGTACCTCCTAATGTATTCCAATCACCAGACAAATGTCAATCATAATATACCATCCCATTCGACTTATTAGGTTATATCGAAATAAAACTATTTTACGGATTTTATCGCGTTTATTTACTATTTTATTTTCCCGACGTTTCGGCTGCTTTACAGCAACCATGGTCACGGGGGGACTGAGGTGTTAGACGTCCTGATGTCATAGTTAATAACTGGGTACCCTCATATTTAGTTGTTGTTTGCGGTCCGATCCACGCAGAAAGTGCTCACAGTGTCTTGAGGTCTTGCAAAGGTACGCTTGGTTTTGGATTTAATTATATTAATTACTGGATCCCAAGTTGGTGGTAGCACCTAGCCATCTTCCCTATTGATGTTTTTTAATTTCAATGGCCTCACGTATCATCCTTGGGCGAAGTCGGTGTTCTTTTGCGAGGATATGCGGTTTATCAAATCTGATATAATGGCGGGTGCGGTCCTGTACATGTTCACAGATTGCAGACTTTGTGGAGCGCCGGTGTTTGTCCAGTGTTTGTCGGTGTTTGCAGGTGTGTGGGGGGTCCAAAAATAAAAGACAAAATTGCTTTTTCGACTTCATACTCGCTGTACGTCTTTATTTAATTTTTTTTTGTTTTTTATTAATTTATTTTTAAAACTTCTTTTTTAAATCAAATTTTATATTAATATTAAATATATAATATAATATATCTCGGATGTATTTACAGTCTATATACACGTGTGGTATGTACAGTGTGTCGGCTCTCGCCAATATATACAACTTCAGCGCTACAAACTTGTCTATTGCGGTGGTGGGTACTTATTGTCGTTTTAGAACTGCCAAAAGCAATAACGTTCCCGTAAAGACGTCAGTTCTAGTTCCGGGTACGAAAACATAAGTTTGTATCGCTGTACGTGACTATCATTACGCTAACGTACGTTACACAGATATACAAAGAACCGCTAGTTACACTCGGCGCCGCAGAGAATGGCCCACTCTTCTGAAACCCTATTTTAAATGCATGTATATTGTAATTCGCGAATATCAACTGAAAAATGCATTTCCTCAAATGCCGCTTGACGCATCGAATACAATTACTATACTTCTCGTGTTAACTTTTTATTACAATATTCTTATACATTTTCTATTGCTATACGGCAATAACAGATATCCTATAACATTTAAAGTTTATCAGTTACCTTTAAACATAATAGTAGAAAATGTAGGGTTAGCGTCTGTGTGCTCAGTCGCTAACTAATCACAACCGGCTGTAGAGCTCAATGTCATACGATACACAAGTTTTCAAAGGTTTGCTTATAAACAACAGTATTTTTTTTACTTAATACCTATGTATGAGTCGTGATTCAGTTAAAGAAACAAGCTACTTACTGTAAAAGCATCGTAACTAATTGAAGACGTTAATTATAAAAAATAATATTTAAGCACATCTAGAAAGGCTTATCAGCATTCGAGGCGGCGGCCCTACTAGTATAGCTAATTACGCTATCTAAGAAAGGGAAAACCTTCATTTATGAATTTTTCTCCGTGTAACGCGGCCTCCCGTATTTCTAGCCGAGCTTGAATACTGTGGGCTAGTTACAGTGGCGCCGAGTGTATGAACTACCTTACTAACTAAATTCGTACATTAATATTTAGTTGCACTCATTACCTTAATATCATTTTTTTATGTTTAATTTATTATTTTATTTTTAACATTTTTTTTTAGAAAAACACTGGCATATTCAGTTACTTAATATATATATGTAAACAAGATGGCTGCATTTTTTCAAAACTAATTATATAAGAGATTACATAAAAATGTATCAAATTTATTTAAATATTGAGTAAAGAATGATTAACTCCGTGCCGCGTCAGCGTTCGGCAAGAAACACTATACTTCTGCAGTTCCGTAGGAAACTTAAGTATTTTTATAATTTTTAACATGCTCATGGCTTCACTTCGTGTGCCCGTGAGTCTGATGATGTATTCCAGTAAGTAACTTCTTCTAAGGATCCATTTTTGAGTCCCGGGTCCGTCCCTATTAGCTAAAACGACATAATATGTACTTAGCCTTAATATATTGTATTACATGGAAATAATTGTATTAGTTACAATACAGGGTGTATCCGAAGTCCGAAATAAAACTTTGTACACATATACGGTAGCTCATATGTGGATTCTTATTGAAGACAGTTTATACCTACCTAACTATCAGTTTCTGAGTTATAGACCTTTGAATATATGTCACAGGTATCGTGTTCTGGCCTTTGGGTACATCCATAACCCTATTCAGCAGTGTAAACTACACTTCTGAGGGGTGACTACGAATATTCACAAAACAGAACATGAAAATTTTACCTAGCCCTCGAGATATTACAAGTTATAGAAATCGGTGTCGAAAAAAAAGTCCGAAAAACATGGTCGGATTTCGATCAAATTTTTGAACCATTATTCAGTTGTATATCCGATACTGATACAAACGTCAAAGTATTATATCGGACTTCTGCAACACCCTGTATAGGGCCTCGTTAGACCCCCATTAGGGCTTAAAGTACGCGACTTGCTCACTATTAGTGTTAAGTACTCCATCTTATAATGGTAATGAACCGGCTTGAAACCATGCACACGAGGTGGTCCAAGCTATCATAGTAACATTATACATTTATTACTATCGTTTATTTACTACTTAACGGCTAGCGTGTCCCACTATCCCAGTCAGAAACATTGACATCGCGACACTCACGGCACTACCTGGCTATCGCTTTAGATACATACAGCCAACTCTCGGCGCGAGGCGGAATATTTCCACTTAGGTTGCATCTAACGAAATGCCTACATATTTTAATATTGTATACAATGACAAGTACAACATTGCATTCTTACGAAGACATGAGTATGTTTCAGGTGGCGTAGCGTGTACTGACCGACGGAACGGAAACACCTCCTAGCCAATATGACAATCTCCAAGCTTTTTCACAAAACTGTAAACTGAAATGAATGGGGATGACAGTAGCTGACGATAAGTAGATCACGTGACAAAAATCTACAGCGAAACAATTTATTGTAACGCTTGTAGAGACCTGTATTATGTCAGCTTACAGTTTGGATCGAGGGATAAACTGTAAATTTATGAAAACTGGTTTAAACTATTTAAGGCGGAGTGTTCCGCACGCGTCACATTAAGAAAAGGCATCAGAATGGTGCTCGCTCAGTCAGTACACCGCTATCAAAGCATCGTTCCGCCCGCGTAGAGGTTGTGGATACCATTAATCATGGCACCATTCGAGGAGCGCGGCGCGCGGTGCCACCAGCTGTATTTTTAGAAATCTTTTCAAAAGGGTGCGAATGTTTTGTAAGGGATGACAAATCGTAAATTATACTATACAGACTGGCAACCAGACCGTTGTTCCCGATGTGCTATGTGGGCAGGACAATATTGGAAAACCTATTTAATTTTGAAATTTCCCATAATCAGTGAAAATAAGGCATAAATTCGTTTGCAACCAATTGTCAATTTATTCCATGTCATGTCAAGCGAATTTATGTTTTATTTCTACTAGATAAGTGAGTCATCGTAAATTTGCAAATCATTGAAGGTAATGCGGCCAACCCCAAGTGTATCCGTTTTGTACCCACTCGTGTCATTAATAGCTATCACGGTTGGTTTATACGTGTATGTAACCAAAATGGTCAAATGCCTAGTTACATTTTCCTGCGAAATGTAGTAATAATTGAAGAGTCATTTACGACTGGAAATGGTTACGTCAGCTGTTGCTCGGGCTACGGTGACCTGTTACATCACGCGAACACTCACCGGGAAAATGCACCTTGCACTGTGACCCGTTCCCCAAACCACACGGGCCGCTCTGTCACCACTACACATCTACATCAACGTTTACACCCCATACTGGGACATTCTTAATAAGTACTTTTTATAGGACTAGAACCCGCTAGACACTTCCACCACTGTCGGCCCAATAAGCCGGGATTTAGACAAAGATGTTTGACTTTCGACGAGTTCCGTGGAAATTCGTAATAATTTTGAAATCCGCAAGAAAATCAATGTAAGGAACTAAAATATGCCCGACTGCCACGAAACGAAAAAGCAACACGGTTATAGGACCCCAAGTCCCTTAACACTATATTAGTGGAGTTGCTATAACTTCATTTTTTAAGCCATGAAAAACAACATCTTTCATCAATGATAGCTAGAATATGACCAGCAGCGTAGACATTATTGTCACCGTGTTGTTTTCATGCCTTTAAAAACGAAGACTCCACAACGGTAGTGCTGTGTACGGGGGCCCAGTAAGTACTCAGGTATATAGGATTGTTTTTTCTTGGTGTGCGTGTAAATGACTAGATATACAGATCGTATCAGAAGTCCGAAATAATACTTGGGGGCCATATAGGACAGATGATAAGCAATCAACACGTTCAAGCAAAATATACGTAACTAATTTAGTTTCTGAGCAATTTGTGTCCAAAGTTGGTGTCAAAACTTACGCACCGCGACCCTAAAAATCAGCTGATGAGGCGAATGAACTCGCTTTAAAATGATGAGGGAGTGATAGATATGACACAAGGTTTTTACCTACGAGCATAGTTCAATACAGAAATAAAAATCGGTCACTGTAGTTACCTAACTATGACAACAAATCATACTTCTTTTAAATCGATGTAAAGTAAAACTTCTACACAAGCAAATAATCCATTTTCGTTTTAGTTTTCGTAAACAGATTTATTTTTAAACTGAAACATAGTGAGAGTTGATTAAAAGAAAAAAAAAATTATTTTATTATTATTATTTGTCTTTATCATAATCACTACAATTCTCAGAATACAAGTAGGTACCTAATGATGTAGACAATTATTAGAATTGGTCTGGCATATCTGAAAGACTTTAATCTTTGATTACTCTAATAATCATGGCCGCGAATATGTCAATGTAGTGAACATTAGCGGGCGGAGATATCACACAGAAGGACAATTTTCGTCCAATGACAAATCATCGGCCATATTGCATCAGCGGTGATTGGCCCAGCGTTGCAGCGCGGTAAGACACTGTGCCTTCGTGCAATGTCGGAGCGGTCCTTTGATATTTTTATTTAATAAAAATAACGTAAATCAAAATATTTATTTAGTTCCTTGCAATCCGTCAAGGCGGTTACTTGTGTTCCGAAAAATGTCTCGTTCTCCGCGTAATAGTGAAGTGTTTTCAAACTCGGAAAACTATGAGATGATTTTGTGCATTGGTGCGACTAAAGGGAATACCGGTAACAGTTTTGTGATTTCTTTTATGTCCTCTAAAAACGTGAAAGTAATATTTACTCAAGTGTGCAGGTGGGTAGGTACCTACCTAGCTCTTTGTGATATGTGAGAAGTGAATAAATTCCAATTAAACCCACGGATTGATACACTGCACACATGGCCACGGGTAAATACTTACCTACTATTATTATCTTTATAGCAGTTTTTACTCGGACGATTGGGTCCTTTAATTAAGTAAGTGGTTACCCAGATACCTACTTACTATTACAATTAGTGAAGAAAATCTGTTAAACGAAAACTTACGTACCTACCTACCAACTAAAAACTTCGTTATGGTCGCTAGTCGCTACCCAGATACCTACTTACTTTTACTGTTAGTGAAGAAAATCTGTTAAATGAAAACTTACGTAGGTACCTTCTAATTTACAATATTAATAACCTTACCAACCAACCTACTTCTTAAGAACGTAGTTATGTAATTAGGTAGATACCTAGACACCTGTTGTAAAAAGAAGTCATACATCTTATTCATTAGTACCTAAATAGTGTTTGTAAGGTAGGTAGGCCGTCTGGGATCCTAGATAGATACCTACACACTAACCCAAGTTTCAATAGCACAAACCCCCTACGGTAAAGCTGCCGCTCACGGCCAACAGCGTAGTCATTATCAAAAATAAAACAGCTACCAGGTTCATTTTGATAGAAAGCTACCTACCAAACCACAAAAGATTTAATAATGTTTGCTATTTAGCAACAAAAAATAAAATGTATGAATGCGTTTTACAAAAGGTGTCTCGATACCTACCTAATTACATAATTACCTTCATTAAAGGAAGCTTGGTTCTCGGCGGTTAAATTTTACAGTAATTTCATTACCAATGTTTTGGTCATTCTCATACCTACCTAGGAATATCAAAATTACTGTCAATTACAATGACCGACGAGTGCGAAAGAGAGGCGCGAGTGCGAAAGAGACCGCTGTGGGCGAGTTGGCAACGGGCGACCGACACAATCAAAGCCGCTCAAAGACACCGCGCCGCCGCGCGCCGGCCGGCCGCGTGCCGCCGCCGCTTCACCCCTGTACCCCACCCCCGCGCGGCTCGTGTGTTAAGAGTACTAGTACCCGCTGTGGGCGGGGTTTGTCACAATGGGTGTGGAGCATTGACCTTTAAATAAACAGCTGGTTCACGTTTTGCGAAGGGCCGACCGAAAATTGTTTAAAAAATGAATTTCCTAGATTTGTATGAAAGAATAAAGTTAAGAATTTTAACTTAATGTCTGGGCCATATAGCTCCACTCCTTATAGCGATATACAGGTTCAATTATTATTTCGGACTTCTGATACACCCTGTATATTAATTTTAGTAAGTGCTCTATAAGTATATTTTATGTCATCAAATCTGAATAACAAACACGCTGTTGCGATGAAGATACTCGGATTCGGTAGCCAGACATCTACCATCATCCTTTCGTAAGCAGGCCCAGTATGGGTGTTAGCGGGGTAGCCCTAGGTCCATTGCACGCTACCCATTCAACTAGCGGCACTTAGTCAGAGATTATACGGATAGTGTTTATAGCGACATTGAACTAATGACGTTATGGGTCCGATAGTTCTGCAGGAAAACATAAGCTGGCCTAGTGAGTGCGCACAATGCAGGCCATGCACTAATATGTTACTATAACAATTAAACCACATCGTTACGACAATTATCGAACACGCACAAATACATATTCGTGTGATTATTTAATTTTAAATGACAAACAATGTGCACCAATTAATATTTCCATTTTCCTCTTACGATACCATAATTTAAATATTAAAAACATTATGCATTTTGAATGTATCGAGTCATGTATTAAATATAAACGTTATTTGTTTGGATCGTTACCTATATCTTCTCATAGCAGTTTATATAGGTTTTTTTTAAACTTTGTCAGACTTTTGTAGATAGAAATTTCAATCCTTCTACAGTCTACCAAGATTGTTTGTGTTAAAAAAGTGTTTTCCAATGCTCACACAAATCGGTGATAAATTTCTATTAATTTGGGGGATTATGTGTTCAACGTGGACACAGCACGGTCAGGTGGGCGGCGCGGGTAGGCAGAGATACCAGTATTGTTACTAATACCTAACTATAGTTAACCGCTTGCAGTCGATATGAACGGTGATATTTAGAAGCGATTGGGCAACGTCACTCTTACAACAACCTTACAACGATCATTTACATTATCCCTACATCGTAGCGCAACCATTTCTAGACACTTTATAGCGTTTCTCAATATAAACATTTTGTACTTGAATAAGGGTGCTTGAGGGGATAGTTATATTTTCTCAATATATAAGTACAACTTACAAACACCGTTTAATACCGTATTTTATATGATAACATGGGCGTCAACATGTTGTGTACATCACGAATGATGTGTATTAAGTGAACGCCACTTTTGGCAGTATATAGCTGATAAAAAAAGTTATTTGCACACCGCGATAAAACATATCTACTACAAGTATATTATAATGGAGTTATCATATAATATGAAATTTATTTTGTGTAAAGACTTATTTTTGGAAATGGCCTTCCCATAGTTTGGTCTGGTCTTGGTGTTACTGGGACCACCCCAGTCCATTCTATGGTACCCATGCCATAGTACAAGCTTAGATGGGGACCATACAATAAGCGCGGTGTTTTGCGTTATGTTTTATTCCGGCGACTTGATACCTTAATGAATAGTTTATTTCCATTTATCGTATTTAATAGATTTTTAAATATAAACATAAAAAATCCCCACCGGCATCTGAAACAGGGTCCTAGTTACCAGTGGTAAGGGCTCCTGAGAGAGGAACTTCCTCACAATGTGCGCCGTCTCCACAAGTACCGCCTTCTGAATCTGTTCCTTGATCCAGCTGCCTAATGCGAGCCTCTTTAGGTGTTTGTCGAGGCTCTTGGCTAATAAGCCATGGGCGGAAATAGTAGTGATCTGTAGGCGGAAACGACTATCAGTAAAATGATTGCCGCGTTAATGTCCCCCATGTCGTCAACCTCGCGCTTAAGTTATTATTGGTAGTTATTTCCTTACTTAAACTCAACAAACAATATTATATCTGTTACTCGCAGCATGTTATTTTAATACGAGATCATATGTACCTACAACATTTACACGAGATGAATATGCAGTTAGTTTTATAGTTGGGCATTTAATTACGATTTTATTTGTAAGCGAACAGAGGGGGAAAGACTATAGGAAGTTAATTCGTATATCTGTTCCGTATAGCTGTCCACGTATGTAAGACACGCTAACACTTCATATATAGACATGTCAATTCATTCACAATGAGGTTAAAAAGCACTATTTTTAGAAATATTGTTTGGGGGGTTTATTATAGTCTAATAATAGATATTATCATAAGTCAATTTAATAACGCAGATTCAATATTGTATTGAAAAGGTTTGTCCATATATGAGAACTGATGGTCGCAGGGTGGGCTGCTCCCTTCCAAGTAACTTACGAAAATAACCTTCTCGTTGTTAGCCCTGGGTACTTTACCACCACCTATAATAGTGAAATTTAATATTACTATGAATGATTGATATCTTTCATAACCCAGATAATGTTAATAATTCAAAGTAATATTTAACCAATACTGCTAACGAGGGGTCTATATTGCTTAGTTTTGAAGCATTAGTCTGAAGACTTGGACATAATATTTCTAGTTTAATTATATTTAAGGACGTTTTTATTAATTTTTATCGTCACACGTAAGAAGGATAACCGCAAACGTTCAACCTGACTTATTTATACTTCCATAATGTGTTCGTAGGTATAACATAATTAGCATATTATTGAGGAGACCCGAGCACGCTTAAGAGTGCATAGCGCGTGGTTATCAGTATGATATGTCACGTTGTTACTGCGGGCGGTGCGGTCATGGCGCGGAGTGCGGGGATTAGCCGCGAGTACACAACACAAGTTACTTAAACTCTGCTCATTATATTATTAAAACACATGTTTTATTAATGCCGTATTCTACTCCACGTCGAAATTTTTCAAGTGTTGATGTCGATCAACATTCGCCAATTAAACTACTTATAATTAATATCCGTAGTTGCCGAAGTATTAACTATCCGTATTAGACTAGTCAACGCCTGAGCCTTGTGTCTTGAAACCATGACAGGTTATTATGAACGAGACTCAGAGACCGCGTACTGCAAGACTCTGTAGGTCTTCATTGAGCCGCGCCCCACTATCAGTAGTAGCACAAGTGTAACGTATCACGGCAATAATGAGAAAACTGTATGATGAGGTGGTGCGGCCACTATAACTAAAACTCACGTCAGTACTTAAATGACGGAGTCTTTAATCCTAAATTGATTGAAGCGTTTCTTCAGAGTCGGGAGTGACGTCATGTCGCAGGCAATTGATAAGATAATAATTTTATCTAAATGATCTAATTCAAATTATGGAGTCTTAAAACAGCGCTCGTGATTATGCTCGACGTTACTTAGTGAAGATAGATGGCACTTAACTGTTCCTAAGCACCTCATGAGGTGCAAATATGTCTGAGCTCGCAGTTTCTCGCCGATTTTCGTAAAGAAATGCTTTCCGAATGAGTTCTAAAGTAAAGTCTCGACTTACCGTTACACGTTTAACAAGTACTGCTATGGTTACAATATTTAAGATTTCGACCGTAACGATACGGGAAAGCGCTCATAGCCAGCGCGACTATGGGGGTCAGGCGTCATACTCGAGTTTCGTAGATGACATGCAGACAAGCGGTTCGATAGAGCCAAGTATCCCGGTGACGGGCTCGCACGTCGACCGTCCACCGACAAGATGCGGGCGGTCATTCCGAGCGGCGCGTCACTTAAACAATGCGATATCGTTACACGAGGGGAGAGTGGAGCCGTGTGCCGGGTGGAGTGTGCGGCGCGGCGGTGGGGGTGGTGGGGGTGGTGGTGGCGGTATCATCGCGCGGCGGGCTGGTGGTTGGAGTAGAAGCGGCGCTTGCGGGGCCGGCCGCCTCCCCCGTAGCCGCCGCCGCCCCCCCCGCCGCCGCCGCCGCCCCCGCTGGAGGGGGGCGACGCGAACCGCCGCTGCTTGGAGAAGGAGCGCGGTCCGCGTCCCTTGGGGTTGTTGTTGTTCGCGCCGTACCGCTGAATCACTCCTGCGGGCAAACAATGAAAATTTTAAAATGTAAAAAGGTCGCGCGCTCATCGGGACATTGAAAGATTTCATTAATAAAAATATCCATCCCGTGTAAAGTCGTAGACATCATATCATATCATATCAAGCCTTGACTGTCCCACTGCAGGGCAAAGGCCTCTCCAGGCGAATCTCAATCACTGCGCAGGGGCTCAAGATTTATTCCTGCAGTCCATTGCAGAGTGGCAGATTGATGTTGCCGTTGCTGCGGAGCCGTACTTTGTCCCTAATAGGCCTTATTGGGCTGGGGACCTAATTGGCTCTGTGGCAATAGTCAGCAGGCCAGAAACGGGTCCTCTGGTAGTTAAGGAACGAGGTTTAGGATATATGGCTGTCAAGTACCGGGAGTATGCCATCATAGGCACGTACTTCTCCCCAAATAAACCTCTGGTGGACCTAGAGGAGTTTCTTGATACCTTGGGTCTGGCAGTGAGAAGGATGGCACCACTCCCAGTAATAGTCATGGGCGATCTCAACGCTAAATCGCGGGCGTGGGGGGGGGCTCCGAACCAACCCGCGTGGAGCAGCTGTGGAAGAATGGGCAGTCGAGTCCGGACTATCCCTCCTCAACATCGGGACGGCACACACGTGTGTAAGACAGCACGGCGGGTCTGTGGTCGACGTATCGTTTGCCACTACTGCTGTCGCCCAACGTGTTTGCGACTGGCGAGTGCTGGGGGACGTGGAGACTCTCTCAGATCATGTCTACATTAGATTTGAGATCTCTACTTCTCAGATTGCCCCACAGCTGCAACCCCGAGGCGATGGAAGGTTTCCTCGTTGGGCACTTGGTTGCCTTGACAGGGAGTTAGCTGAGGAAGCGGCCATTATACAAAGCTGGTGCTCAATGGTCAACGAGCATGAGGGAGTGGATGAAACTGCGGTCCGCATCCGAGCCACTCTCACGGTGGTGTGTGACGCGGCGATGCCAAGAGCGAAACGCAATCCTCCAAAAAGGAGGGTATATTGGTGGTCGCAGGGGATTCCCAATCTCCGTGTGGCCTGCTCTGCGGCAAGGCGATTATACGGGCACAGCCGTAGACGTATAGTAAGAGACCTCGTGGAGGAGGGTCAACTGTATGAGGCCTATAAGGAAGCTAAGGGGGTTCTTCAATTAACGATTGTACGGGTAAAGGAGGGAGGTTGGAAGGAGATGCTGTCTACACTTGATGCAGACCCTTGGGGGCGCCCGTATCATTGTGCCCGGAACAAGTTCCGAAGCCAAGGACCCCCCTTAACTGAAACCTTGCAGCCGGAACTTCTGGAAAGGGTAGTTTCGACTCTTTTCCCTGACTGTCCTGAGCATCCACTGCCGCCAATGCGCCTCCCGCCGGAGGTGTCAGGTGAAGACGTAGTCCCTCTAGTTACTGACGGGGAGATGGAAGCAGTGATGGAGCGCATCCGCACAAAACGAAGGGCGCCGGGCCCTGACGGAGTGCCTGGGCGAGTGCTGGCCATTACTCTCAAGCATATGAAGGAGGAGTTCCGGGAATTGTTCAATCGATGCTTGACGGTGAGGCAATTCCCTAAACCTTGGAAAGAGGGACGTCTCTGCCTGCTGCAAAAGGTGGGTCTCCCACCGGACTGCCCCTCAGCCTACAGGCCAATAGTGCTGCTGGACGACACGGGTAAGGCATTTGAGAGAATCGTGGCTGCTCGTGTCGTACAGCACATCACGCAGACTGGACCTTACCTGTCAGAGTGCCAGTTCGGTTTTAGGGCCGGGAGATCCACAGTGGACGCCCTCACTGCCCTGAAAGTGTGGTCGATGGAAGTGACTAACAAAGGCGAGAAGGTTCTAGCGATATCACTAGACATCGCTAACGCTTTCAACAGCCTGCCGTTTAGTGTAATAAAGGCGGCGCTCCAATTTCACCGGGTGCCCCTGTACCTGCGGCGGCTGCTGGAAGAGTACCTTCAAGATAGGCAGGTCTCCTTCATTAATGGACGAGGAGCCTTGGTGCGAAGACGGGTAACGTGTGGGGTTCCACAAGGGTCCGTTTTGGGACCGGTCTTGTGGAACCTAGGGTATGACTGGGTGCTCCGCGGTGCGCTACTTCCGAAGATGCGCATCTTTTGCTACGCGGACGACACCCTAGTCCTGGCCAGAGGAAAAACGTGGAAGGAAGTGGAGAGACTGGCAATGGTGGGTACCACCTTGGTTGTCAGTCGCATTAGGGCTTTAGGCCTCCGAGTAGCGCTGGAGAAAACTGAGGCCCTACTATTCCATGGGCCTCGGTGTGGACCCCCGCCTGGGGCAACAATAGCAGTAGCCGGCGTCAGAGTCAGTGTGTTTCTATATTTGGGAGGTGAATCCCTTGGCTGACCCGCTTCGGCGCAGACGAATGGGAAGAAGAAGAGGACGCTACGCGCGTAATCTTCCCCCATAATTGAAGCCAGGATGATGGGTCGGGGGGCTCATCATCCATTGCACGGCTTCATCGGTCTGGGAGACGGTCGGGGTTGTACCAAGCCGTCTCTTCTCAGCGCCGGAGACTCAACCATTGTTGAGTTATCCGCTGGTGCGTCGCGGTGCATGCGAAAGCGATCCCGTGGCGCCCCGATATAAGCGGAAGATGGTACACCGTCGGTTTTTAGTGGGTACACGGCCTTCTGCCGGGACTCCCACATAACCCTGTTACTTCCCCCGAGGTGGCAGGGTATCCATAAAGGATTTTCCGACGTTAAAAAAAAAAAAAAAAAAAAAAAGGGCAAAGGCCTCCCCTCCCTTTTTCCACTTGTTGCGGTCCATAGCCAACCAGGGCCACTCCGGTAAGTAAGAGTCTAGCTCATCCTGCCATCTCTTTTTGGGTCTGCCGCGTTGCCGTTTCCCGTGGTTGGGGAGCCATTGCGTGGTTGATTTTGCCCAAAGCGTATCCGGCATGCGGCAGATGTGACCTGCCCAGTTCCACTTAAGTTTGGCAGCTGAGTGGCCTACGTCAGCAATTCTTGTTTTGGAGCGCAGGATCGAGTTTCTAACACGGTCTGTAAGCTTTACTCCAAGAATGCTGCGCTCCATTGCCCTCTGGCAGACCCCGAGTGCGAACTTTTGACGGCCAGTCAATGACCATGTTTGCGCTCCGTAAGTTAGGGTGGGTAGAATGCACATGTCCATAAGTTTCCTCTTCATTGAAAGTGGGAGTACGCTTCAAAAATATTGTAAACGTGACAATTCGTAAGTACTCTTGGTCGCTTTTAACAAAATCAATTACTCGACTCGTTCATTAAAAACGTGAAGCAGTTTACGAGTCATTAATTAGTGAAATTTTCCGACGTTGACCGAGCGGTCGGTAAGGTACAATATAGAAAGTGATCGGCACGCACCGGAGGGGATGTTGTTGAAGTCCGAGTTGCTGGTGATGTGGTGGATGATGAGGCTCTGGTGCGCGGAGACGCGGCGCGGCGTGGGCGACGAGCACTGCAGCGCCGACAGCGGCGGCCCGCCCGCCGCGCGCGACTCGCTCCACTCCTGCGACACACGGCGCCGGTCAGCCTCCGCGCGCCCGCCCGGCTCACCACGCCAGGGGCGCGCGCTCACCTGCTCGCTGTCCGACGGCGAGGCGGAGGCGGAGCCGGACGGGCTGGGGGAGGCGGACGGGCTGGGGGAGGGGGAGGGGGAGGCGGAGGCGGAGGCGGAGGCGGAGGGCGGCGGCTCGGGCGGCGAGAGCTCGGGCGACGGGTCGCGGCTGCGGCGCGGCGCGCGGCGGCGGTGCGGGAAGAAGAAGGGCTCGAAGGTGTCGCGCACCCAGCGGCGGTACTGCAGCACGTGGTCGGTGACGCGCAGCACGCGGCCCAGCACGCTGTGGCGCGCCAGCAGCGGCACGGGCGCGCCCACCGCCTGCTGCAGGATTATGTACCCGTAGTCGAACGCCTGCGGACACCCACCACCACCACAACAATATTATACTTCTACCATTATATTACTCTAATCTCTGGGTTCGCTCAATGACGAGTAAATTGTCTGGTTTGCGTTACAAAATTGTGTGAACTTAGCAAACTGTCAGTTTAGTATTCCATGAAAACTTCTAACTTGTATAAAAATTAATGGTTTCGGCCGTAATGCACAAGCGACACGGTGTGGTGTCAGAAATAGTTTAGTCGTAGTGTGTGTGTGTGTGTGTGCGGGGACCTGCTTGACTTGTATGGCGCCGTAGCTGGAGCGGCCGATGTCGTTGCCGGGCGTGAGCGGGTCCTCGATGCACAGCAGCGACGGCCGGTGACCGTCGTTCATCTCCTGGGAAATAAACCATACCAAGTTATCGACCAAATGTGTTTCAATCCGGATTAACTGTCGAAAGAACCAATCATTACAGTAATATTAAATGTAGCACAGTTACATAACGGACGTATTCGTCAATTATTTTTATGAATACAAAAAATTTAAAAGTACCACATCGCTATTAGTCCCATTCGCGACTCCACTCGTTGTGCTACTGGGTAGTAACCTCACATGAAAAGTTTAACGAGCTGCATCATCGGTATCGCAGCCAGTTAGGACGACACAAGATGTGAATTAGTAAATTGGATGACCTAATCTGCGCGACATATTACACGGATTACTTGTGCATCACACCGGTACAAACGAACCTTCTGTATATCATCCTTGGAGACGTAGGAGCCGCCGTTTTTGACCCTGATGGCGGTCTTGACGTAGTTGAACTTCCTGCCGTAGAGCTCGAAGAACTCGATGAGCAGCACGCCAAGGTTGTGGGGCTGGCGCAGGCGCTCGGGCCGCGGGTGGAGCTGCAGGAAGCTGATGCACATCAGGATCAGGGAGTAGGAGGAGATGCCGCCGGTGAACACCTCGTTCAGGTCGCGCTGCAGCAGGAACTGCTTCAGCACCATCACCAGCCGGGTCAGGACCGGGTATTTCTCCTGCAACCATACGCATTATTATTAACATATTATTACATTGAGATAAAAGGTAGCCGAGTGGTCGAACATACGCTTTGCAATCAAAGTGCGCAGGTTCAAACCCCGGCTCGCACCTATGGGATTCATGTGCGATTCTCATTTTCATTCGAGATTATCACTTGCCAAGAAACCGTGAAGGAAAACATCGTGAGGTAACCTGCAGGTCTATAGAAAGGCGTGTGAAGTTCACCAACCCGCACTGGGCCAGCGTGGTGGACTATGGTCCAAAATCTCCCTCGTATTGAGGGAGAATGTTCACGGTATAATGGCAATAGGCTCGCCCCCTATTACATTGGGACCACAATGCATCGGCGGGGCGCACTGCAGTGCACCTCTGCCTAGACCTTCGGGGAATACAGGCGTGATGATGTATTTAATTATATAAAGGTGTCGCCTACTTTTGTTGTATTGCAATGTAATCTAACGTGTGAGTTCTAACTATTCGCAAATGCTTTGTCAACCTACATGAATAAAAAATCATGTTTTGAATTTTATGACAATGACAGTTATTATTTGTAAGAGTACGTACGTCCGAGCGACCACCAAACTGTTAGAGGAACAATATAAATAGTTGTCTCGTATATAATTATATTTTTTTATAAAATAATGAAACTGATATTTGTTTATTATGGTCCCATATCAGTGTCATCTCCACATCAACTCGGCTCCACTCAAAGAATTGAAATGTGAACTTCATTGTGTCACATTCAGTATTTTATTGTCTAAATTATATACATGAAACCGACATAGTGCTCAGGAGACTGGAACCCCTTTTAAAATAGGTAATTTAACTGTATCATAATATAAAGCTCACATTTCAATGGCTTATTATAAGTCGAGTGTCGAGTCATATGGGTATGCGAACTGTTTCGCCTAGCATTAAAGTACCCCGCCGAGAACTGTATTACACAGTTCCAAGATTATTATATAACGTGATATAAAAAAAATATATCTAAATAAACATCATATTCATTGTAATAAATCATTGTACGGTAGTATAGCTGCGGTACCGCGGGCCGGCACCTGAACACACATGCCCACCACACCGCGAGTAAACGGGTTACAACTCTTCTAAATTATCGAAATAGTCGCTTCTTAGTATTTCATGTATTGGTGGTAGGTATCGAGCGCAGTAAATTATTTATGTTTACAATGAATGTATATATTTATTTATTTACAACTTCTATTAACAATATATTTACAATTAAAAATAAAATTAAACTATATTACTAGTTTAATTATAAAAAATATGTAAAAATTTTGTCCCATGCGGAAGGGTACCCAAGTCGCTGGCTGCATTCCCTCGCTGAATGGCTAGAGCCACTCGTTTATCGAGGAAATGGCCTGCTCTTGGGTCGCCGGTTGTATCGACCAATTTTTTAGTATGAATAAGTTAGTTAAACTTACCTTAAATTGTTTAATAAGCTCCGCACTCTTAACGCCGCTGCTCATGTTGAATGATATATCCACCTGTGGGGACAAGGTCATATTGTTATTAGTCCGTTACTGCGACGTATACACTTTCAACTTTATGTCCTTAGCTACAAGTATTGTTTTGCTCAAACCACTCGCATCAGACGGCGAGGTCGTCGGTGGCATGAATCACCCCTCACGTTATAAGCTGCGCCCTTTGAACGTCCAACAATGGAGTTGGTAGGAACTAGTATTAGTCCTATGTATGAGGAATGCCTGTTCAAAGGGAGATATTTCAACTATAACGAACATTTGGATAAATGTAACGTCTAATAAAATCTTAAGTGTAATGTAAGTTTTTAGGGCTGTTATAAGGTGATAATATTTGCAAATTTTCAACGATTATTGACACTAAAAATTACACTAAAAAAACATTTTTTTCTAACAACACTTAAACTAAAAAGCTACATATAACCTTACATACAATTCATTACATTATCTTTTTAGTGCACCTAGGTCCTAAGCTTTTGAAGTCGGTTTTTGTTTTTTTTTTTCAGTTCAATATTGACGAAACGTTATTCACTCGAATCTTCTTGATTGATATATTTTGAATGTAGTGTAAATACATATCTTTAAACAAAACAATCATTTATAAAATCTTTATTTCAAATAACGATTTCTGTCGCAGTCTGAAGAGCGCAGATTATGTAAACCAACGTAGACTACAGATTAAAGACAAAAAAGCTATGGAATGTGGAAATATCGGTCTTTGAACAGACACCTTCCACCAATTCCTTAATTTCTAATCCATATTGGTATATTTCAATAAATCTCTTTAAAAACCTAAAATAAAGACCAAATGATTAAGAGGTCAAAATGAGCGTCGCACCTTAACATCAGAGTACTTGTCGGTCATCTTGACGATGGGCACGGTGGCCTTCTCCAGCACCTTGATGCTCTCCTTCTCCGCGATGTCCTGCACCACCAGCTCGCGCTCCAGCGTCCACAGCGGCAGCTTCTCCCATTGACCTGACGCAACATACACACACACACTTACACTTTATACATATTTACAAAGCAAGTATACATATACCAACATTAACTCTCATTAATCATATCATCATCAATAACTATCATTAAATTATTGAGCTGCTTATTTGATAATGTATCCTTATTTATGAGCCTGTTGTGTGCCAATGCTGGGCAATAGTGTTCCTCCCAGTTCATCAACCGAACGTGAGCCGGTAGTATCGGTGCGCGAAAACCCTTCCGAATCGTCATTTTACCCTTGAGTTTATTTTTTCATACAAAAACTATTTTCTTCGTTCGACGCTTTGTCGAAATCTATTTTAATGTGTTTGCGTTAATCTTGAACAAAATGAGTAGAATACATACTTTTATGATTTTAAAAGTGGGTAAAATGTACCCACTTGCTTGGTTCTTAATATACAAGACATAGGGATGATTATGTACTTGATTTTTACGTAAACGGTCCCATTATTGGTAAATATTTTGTTGAAGTCAACACCATGCCATTTCACTTGTATCTGACTTGCGTACCTGCAAGTTGGCCGAGCAAGGTACAGTCGTGCCAACACTGTTGCACAACCTGCACACCACCGTCGTACGCGATTGTACCAGTCAATGGGCCGGCTGCTCCATTCATAAGTTGGATGGTGTTACAATGCGCGTGCGCAGCCGACCCCCGCTGCATCCATTAACGTGACCGTCGAAAATACCTCGTTTTAATGTAGCACGAGGATTTCCTCGTCTCAACTTCTAGAAGTACCAACTCCAATTGTACAGAGGCGCATCCTCCTGAGGTCATGGATTGCTAAGCATGCTGAGAACACCTCAATGAGTGGATTCCAAAATCATGTTCGACGGAAACCTCACATACCTATTTATAAGGCAGCGGTGTTATTAGCTTATGGATGCTAATAAACATCAGCTTTGTTATATCATCGGATGAAGTCACGCCAGTGTTCGCCGTATCTCCATACGAGGGTGTTCGCCGTATCTCCATACGAGGAGCTCCGTACTCGCGCACCCGTTATGTCATATCTAAAGATGAGAGTGTCGACAGCTCTCCGCGGCTGAGTCACGCACGCGTCACGACGACGCTACGACGTGTGGAGGATTGCGTTGCACAATATGAGCATGTGCCTTCATTAGCATATATTTTGAACATGTAGCAAGGATGAGAACCTATAGCTCCCGTCCATTTAGTTTAAATAGCCATTCGAGTTCTTAAAATAATGAGAGCAGTCGTTTAGTCCGCGCCTAAACTGGAAACCGCTCCAAAACTATAACCAACGATCACAAAATATTTATCGCATTTTTATGATCGAAGCGACACAATAAAAATACTTCAACACGTCCCTGAGTCGCGCCAACTACATTCATAAAAACGTGCGAATATCACCGCTCTAATTTATTTAAATGTTTCGAGACGGAAAAAAAACTGTGGCAGGTTTTTGCGTGAGGAAAAAGAGGCGACGCGTGTTGTTTGTGTAAACAGCGCGAGCACGTGGGTGCGTGCGGCGCGACGCCGTGCGCGCGCGCATCCAGCGCGGTGTCACCCGCACCAAGTCGTGTCATTGGTACCGGGCTGGCGCGCCGCCAGCGGCGATCGCCTTGTCGTGTACGCATTATATAGCTTGAAAACTAAAGATAGCCATTCCAAGTGGCGAATGAAATGCACAATGTAGACTAGATTCTGGGTATCGATGTATTGCTCCCAGGAAAGAGGCGGTGTCAGCACTGCCTCGATGCACTTTGTGTCAGATTTTTGAGCACATAAATATCTGCATATTTATCCTCATTCTATCAAGGATGTATTGACCGATATATTGTGCTGGCTGATTGTAATCGCGGGAAATAGATAATCAGGAGTAGGGTTTCTTAACTTCAGTATAAGTGTCAATTCTGTGTTATTCCTTAGGGTCACTGAGTGTCAGGCGACCGACACACGGAGACACTGACCTCTGCCGCTGTAGTCTGGTTATGAGCAAATTGCTCGCGAACTGGCTCGCTGCTATTATTTACTTTATCTTTTAGAATTAGCTTTTAGATTATTTACCAAATGGCATAACATTGAAGAAAGAACCAGGGACCCGATTTTCGCTTGATAGACATCAATCTCTATTTGAGATATGTCGAAACAAAACGTCAAATTTTTCGTATTTTTCGACATATCTCGAATAGAGATGATGTCTATCAAACGAAAATCGGCCCCCTGGCAATTGCAAACGTTAATATCTCCACTGTGATGTGCAATTATCGCGTTATCTTCACCATTTTAGCGTCGCAAGGCAACTCGCCGAAAATAAATCGTGCCAACATAGATTATGTCACCCAAATAATAAATCGGTCGAAGCCCACTAAACTAATTTGCGATAAAGATACCATACACGGCCGAGCTGATACGCCGCTACGTATAATAGGGCAACAAAACATCTGCATTCTGCAGGAATGGCCGTGTTAGATGAGTTCTCAATCTGGTTTACTGTTACAAGATCAAAATACATCCTGTGTATGTTTTTTCTTTTGGGTATAGGCCTCACATAAATGCCATTTCTGGCTGGCCCGTGCTAATCTAGCCCAGTGTGTATGTACCAAACTATTTTCTTGTCTACAACTATGAGACTTACATTACATGGTATGTTTTCCGAGGTCTAAGAAGGCTACAGTATAATTGTTAGAAGGCTAAAACTGAGACTTAATCACATACATATTCGAAATGACTGAATGGAATTATTCCAACAGTTCGTACGAGATATGCTAGCGAAAGCAAAATTGGTAGATGATAGCTTATTATGTCACGTATACGACGACACAGTGTCACAGGGAATATAACATGCAAAAATAACGGGTTGACATTGGTGGGTAGTACAGTCTGTGTGACAGAAGAAAAAGTGAGATATGACAATTTGTCGCTTTCTAAGATATGAATTACGGAAGTGTGGGAGCGACTCGTTGAGACATAATTCAAGTTTCGACGCACTCGTCTTGTAGCTATGAATAATAATATTTTCTAGACTCTTCTATTCGTAAGGTATGCTTAGAAGTAAGGCTGCAATAAATCAGCATTAATGAACGCAGTGCGCCGGGACATTCGACTCGCGCGATAAGATTAGATTATGAGGATTGGTGACGCGCACTGATTACTACACGCCCGAGCCTGCTGCAGCGGCGACGGAGATATTACCATCCAGAGGATCATTTATCTGTGAATTGTAATAAGTGTGGAGTGCAACACTCGCTTATCGTTCGCACTTCGCGCGCACCGTCATTGAATGGAATATTTGTTACCAAGGGAGTGAGCCGCCTGGCCGCTCAGTTCAGTGCCGGCTGTCAATATGTCTACTCAGTAGACCTCTCATAAACTTAACACATATACCTAATGTAATTTAAGTATGAGCTTTTAAGTGGCCTCGTAAACTTATGCTGTCTTTGACTGACTTTTTAGTGTCCGAATTCCAAGCTTGTCTGTATTCCAATTTGCATTAAGGTAGGTTTCCAAATTAACTCTGATTCACTACATGTTGCTAAATGAATATCTAAAACAAATTTAGCTATACGCGATATAAAATTAGAGCACAGAGTGGTTTGAAGTATATTTATTGGATTATCAAGTATCACATTGTCACCGCTTTTGCCCGAGGATCACCTTATTTTAAGTATTCAGAGTAACTAATGGCCTGTTATATAGCAAGTTGTGTACTGACCTATAACAACGAGGTCGATGTCGCTGGTGGGCAGGTAGAGGCCGGTGCGGAAGGAGCCGAACACCTCGACGCGCGCTTGCGGCCACAGCGCGAGGATGGCGCCGCGGATCCTGGTCACCACGGTCGAGCGAACCAGGTGCTCCGTCTCCGACGGCGCCATGTACATGTAGAAGTGCTCGATCTCCTCGTGGAGTCTGCAAACAATCGGACGGCACCATTCAATATCGACCTTAACTAGAAAGTCATACAATTCAATTCGCAGTCATCGAATACATCCAAGACACTTGGAAGGAACTTTAATATGACCTTGGTTGTCTGCTTAATAATAGGTTCAAGTTTGTAAGGATCTTTCTTGAGAACTCGGTAGAACTCGATATAAAGGTCAAAGGCATAACAGAAACCATATAAGTATGATGTATGTAGCGGAAATCGATGATACGAAATGAAATAATACCAGACATTTTGTTTATCGGTAAACTATATATATCCCACAACCTACAGGAACATTAAAATGACGTCAGTATTATAAATAGAGTTGTTACACGCGTATCAAGGATAATTAAAATTAACACCGATTATCACATGAACGTGCATAACAGATACATCGAGATTGTAAAACCAGCAATGAATGTACCACGGCCAAAAATAGCCCGCACTGAACGCATCCCGTGTTAGCGGTTGCTGGGAACACATTCACCAATGTTTTATGCCACACTTCAGCCTAGTGTTTTGACGCTACTCCAACCTTACACCCATCATATTTGACAGAATCTAGCACTACATTAAAAGGTACGAAACTATAGATTAATAAACCTTTACATAAATACGTCCCGCTGTGCACCGGGGATAATAGTCACCACATGGATTTGACAGATCCTGTCATCTTCCTAGCCTTCAACAAGTCAGACGACAACTTAAAATGTCATCTGATTTGGGATTTTATCTTTATCACATTGAGATGCCCTTGTCTTAGGTTAGGTTCCACATCATGGATCACCATTTACGCTTCCTCATTGATGACGGATCGCGTCTAGGACCGTTACAACACGAGCGACATGTATCAATGACTAGTTTATATCGACGGGTATCGACGGGTAAATTCGCCTTTTAACCGTCGCTATACATCATTCTAGATAGAAACATGTGATATGCGACCCGTGGTAATTGGTCGCGTGTTTCACCTTCGCGACCGACCCGCAAGCCCGCCGGCCGGCCTCAGACCGTGCCTTTCACAACACTACTGGTTTTCAATAGATGGCGGAGTTTGATCATTAATTGTATCTGCATATCCTAGATATACGTTTTGGTCACGTATATTTATAGCCAGACACGTTTCCTTGTCATCTCGACAAACATGCGTACCCAAATTGACGAAGGATGGAGGCGTTAGAATTTAGATGGAGGCTGCTTTATAATCCAAGTTTTCAGACTGCACTTGTCACGTGGTATCTTATTGAATTGAACATACCGTCCGCAACTCTAGTACAGTTAGGCATAAATATATATTTTCGACCTATACACACCCTCTAATTTTACTTACATAAGTGATAATTATTTATTTTCAATATTGTGAGCTAATTCAGGCTCAATAGTTCAAGTTGCAAAGGAAATGCATTCCTTCAACAGTCGGTGATCTCGCCGATTGCTGGTTATTTATGGAACTTTGATTGCCTTAATCGAACCTATAACGTGAATTTATTATGTTTTAATTGGATGGTACTCAAAGTGCGTAGATAATCTATTTGTTTAGCTGATACTTATTTTCTAGATTGTTTGTCTCGTGGTATTTAAACAATCTTAAGATATTAGACGGTGATGTTTTACGTATAGATTTTACCTACATAATATTACCTCACGCATGTTTTACGGCGCACAGCAATGGTGGAAGCTAACAGGACGTCACTCGGCACGCATTTGGTCAGGCGGGTGCTACCCGTCTAGACTATGCTTTTGCTGCGGTCGAACTATTACTTAGGCATTCCTGACGCTTGCGACACCAGATAACCACAACTCGCCGATTTCCTACTCCACATTGAGTCATACCGCCGACCGCGCAACTATCTACTATTATTTAAAGACAAACTATGGTTCCAACATCAAATATAGACCGCGTATATTTCCCGGCACCAAAGAAAAACAATTCATGAGATATTTTTCTAAGGACCGACATCTTATTTTATTGATCCCGGCGAGACAAGCCAAATAAAATGTCTCCCTCCAACTCCCCAGAGCTTATTAGGTGACCTTGAAACTAGTTACGCCAACTTCATCAAGGCAGTCTGAATAAATACTACTATCTATCATATCGACTAATAAATGTCGTGTAGCGCAACTTTGAATTGAATGGAGATAGTTTGCAAAAGCTATATGCCCTAATCGAGACAGTGGACGACGTATCGTCAATTGAGTGGAAGCTAACAAAAAGAAGTTAATTTAGGAGAAGAATAATATCTCAATAACAAACTATATACATTTTTTTATTTTCCAAACGATTTCGTTGAAAGGAATACCAAGGTTAGCGCCGCGCCTAGTATTTTTAACTGACGCTCCGCCACGCCGCTGCAGTGCATCCTCGCAACACTCTGGACACGAACTCGAGCAGCGAGAAGGGGCCACAAATGAAACATGATACATTAACTGGACAGGTTAGTTAAAAGCCTACAAATAAACACCGAATACGAAGTAGGTTATTACTTCAGTAGCTTCACAACGAGTTTTGAGCGGTGGCTACCATCTATGACAAATTGTAAGCGACAGAATGCCAGATACATAGTCCTGTTAGAGTTACCAATGAGTGCCGGTGACAACATCACTACTATATTAGCGAACCCATCAGTGAAAATAACAATAACAACGTTACTTCTAGTTTTAACAACCGGTAAACACGTTCGTAAGTATGAGTCATTGGGTAGTTTGAATCCAGCCGGGGCCGAGTCGCTCATCTAGTTATACGCATGATGAAACTATTACATTACTGATTACACCGTCCATAACTACGGGCGTCACACGAGCGCTGCTCGAGATTCATAAGCACCAAGGTCGCCGAAGGCCGTACAATATTTCCGATGGTACTTCACCTTTGAACTACTTCATTTGATCATTTGAATCAATGTATAAAACCATTTTTTGTATCCATTACATTATGTCTCGTGATATTGTAGGGGCCTCTCACCTACGATATCATAGAGCAATCTAAGAAACGACAAAACAAAGTACACACTATAAAGTCAAGACCCTTTGAAACTAATTCCGTTTAGTCGGAATATATTCTTCATAAGCCTGGCAATGAAAGGCTGGTCAATGTCATGAAACAGCCGCCGCGGACTTTCCCAACGCAACGTCGAAAGTGCTCACTGAAAACCGGTAACCATGTGAATTCGGTTACTCCGGGCGTGCGCGGGTGAACGTAAGCCCAGCAGTGTCGTGCACGGGGCACTGACTGCCATTGACAAGGCCGACAACACCCAATGCTCTCACCTATAACATATCACCTCGTTCAGACACAACCGTATACAGAATCGTGTGGATTTACACCGTCATGCAATACTTGAGGGGCTTTTTAAATATTGAAAAGGGAAGCGTTGTGATACACGAGGCCTGAGGGACTGAAATGTTACGGTTGCACGGAACTATTTTTGCGACCATAATAAAAAATACAACATTCAAAAGCAACAATAGCAGCCCATCCACTGTCGTTTTTCTGCACTGCATAATGGTATTAGAATCCCCTGTAAGTCTCGCTTATAATGTCAGCATTAAAAATGTGTGTAAACAATAACACGCATCGGTGTGACACGAGAATCGGAGACGCGTGCGCGCGCTGACTACTCGGGGCATCGCTATGCAAACACAGCTATCTAGGTTAGTTAGTACGCTCGAATGATGACGCATGTTACGAGACGGTGTGAGAGACATTCCGTCAGTCTGGGATAGAGAGTATAGACTATACTTGCACCCTTAGCATGACTGCGTAGACATAAGTTTTATCTCTTTCAACTGTAAGATTTGTCAAGAAATGACGTCACTTCGAGCTTTTAGTACTGGACATGGCTCTTAGTGACGTCATTTTCTCGACGAATCTAACAGTTGAAAGACATAAAACTTATGTCTACACAGCCATGCTAAGCCTATTGATTGCTTCGGCACTTGGTGTTTGAAATCTCCGACATTACCACCACACTGGCCACCAGGGCCACTGAACATCGCACAGGGTTAGTGCGGTCAGATAGCTGTTGTATTCGCATTGCGCAACCTGCGTCCGCGCATACTGATATATTTCGCGTGTGACGACAATGCAGCCGACGTCATTTGGTCATTGTACTATTTTACGTATTATGTCATGTTGGGAATACTGCTAATAAGCACGCACGGTTTGGAATTTGGAAGATACGCTGGCAACTGCGACAGCCTTATGTCCCAGTACAGCTCCGTTTGTAAAGCTCGAGTTGTCTGTAAGGGTTTTACTTGAACTAGATCATTATTGGTGATTCCCCTCATACAACCGGCAGACATGCGGCATAGCGGAACTAGTTGCCGTAGTGTAATCTGTAAACAACCTCTCCAGAGTAGTATCGGCAATCTGTCGCAAGATAAACAAAATATTGCTGGCCGTGTCACCTTGACGTCATGCTGCCGACCCGCTCACGGGCTACGCACACGATTACTACATTACACTTTACTCTCGCTACACTTAGAGCACATAATAGCATGACATTGTTAGGTGCAGTTGCACAAAACATGGTTATATACACGCGTTCTATTCTAGAAAAGCGAATGACACTGGCGGGCGGCCAGATGCCAGCATCACGCACACCGTGCCTACAATGCAGCAAATTATACTCTTCTAATGTGGACTACAAAGTTTGTAAATTTTAACCAAAATTAAATTTAACCAATATTCATTTAGTTATTACAGGCTCTACTCAACTGAGGCCACCATCCTTCACAGTGGCAATTACATTCCCAGTTTGAGTAACTGAATCCATATCAATTGTGAAAGGAGACGGGGATCTCTGGGCCCAATTGTAATAAGTTGAGATATGGTTTAGAAAAAGCGGTATTTTTTACTGATTCAAAATATTAAAAAATCAGCTCAATTCACTATCCGGGAGACGAGAAATCATAAAAATAAGTTTATTTCACTGAAGAAATAGAGTATCGATTACAATAATCGATTACTGTGAACGATTTAAACAACACAAGCTCTTAATTGACACCACTCTCATATTTTTACAACTGGGCCCAAGAATGTATGAAAGCGTATCCGTCTCCTTTAAGATGATTCATTCACTTTGTTTGAAATTACCAAGTCCCTGAGAGCAGGCCGGCTAAAAAGGCTATTGCATTATATGATGCCTTGTTGACTGCCACCAGCTGATATTATCTCATCAAAAGGGGACACGGATAATTTTATCAATAATTAATTGTGCCTGCAATGCAATTACATTATATTTAAGTGGATACATGTTTAAATAACAATGTAGTGTGTGTGACATTAATAAAAAAGTTGAAAGTCACAATTACAAACTTAATTGGGATTATAACTTACATAATTGAGATAAAGGAGATATAAGTAGTGTCATTACACTAACCAAAAGTTAGTAGTTGAAATTTTTATCACACTTCAGTTTTACCTTCACTACAACTGCATCTATATATATAAAACATAAACAATTGTTGCTACCTAGGTCTGCTATAGCCTTTGAAACCAACCAAAGACAATAATGCAAAGATGGTTTTAGACTAGTAAATAAACAAAATGTATTTCTTTTTGTAAAGTAGTAGCACACGCAAAGTATGCACTAGTACACTATAAAAATTATAAATATCTACTGCAAAACATATTTTAATTTGAACTTTCATTGTAAGTAAACAAGTCACACAATAACCACATGTGACATACAATAAGAATTTAGTTTGCATATTAACATAGTGAATATGTGTTCATATAACAAAAATACTTATTGGAGAGTTAGTACAATGTATGTACCACATGAAAGGGTCTCAGTGTCAAGGACACCACCAGTAGCAAACATCAATGTATTCAGAGATGACAACTGCTTGTGTTATGTTACTTGTTATGGCTTAAATATGCAAGTATCAATCAATATTTAACCACTCTTGTGTGGTTAGCATGCATGGCAATACTAGACCTTTCCCATGGGTTTGCTGGCTCGCTCTCTATCTTATTTCATACAACAGAAAGAGGTAATATCAACATATTCCATGATAATTGAAACAATTCAGCTTTTGTTTGTTTGCAATTGCTATGGGACCCACGGTTCAGATAAGGATGATGTGAATAGTTAAAATGAATATCTCAGTTCCATAATAACTTATACAATTTTATTAATAGGTATAATAATATAGTCCTCTTATCAAAGTATTTAGCCTTTTCCCCACCCTGATATACCCACATCCCTTTAGAGCTCAAATTTGTGTGTATTTTTATGTTTTTTTGGATATCCTATTTCCTTCGGCTTTTCCAAGGATACACACTGTCCAAAATACACAAGCCTCTAAACAAAAGAAGCAAAATCAATATGTATCAACTAAACAGGATGTTTGGTGGGTAAATTACCTGGAGATATAAAAAATCTGCAATATCAATAAGACTAGTACTGTGGGCAGGTATATTATTTTTCACATTAAAGATAGCAATTAGAATATAGTGAGGGTAACAGGGGCGCAGACGGGGGCCGCCGCGCTCGGTGCTGCTCGCGCGCCGGCAGCGGCACCCCCGGCGGCGGCCCCCGGCCCCTGCTCATAACCAACACGTCAAACACGTTATCAACACAGCTTCACCCAAATAATAAATCGAACATCACTCACCCTAGAATTCCTGGCTTATAAATATGATTTGGTATCCGCCACGGGCAGCCCCCGTATTCGCCTATGAGAGCATCGTGGTTTTTGTTCAGGTTAAACGTCGATGCGCGGTTATCGTTCATTTTCCTCCGCGCGGGGTTGAAATAATTGTTATTCCTACTTTCACCATTCACATCATTTATTGGTATAAAGTCTTGCGCTTTATTCACATTGGGGTTAGCGTTCTCTAAGTTTTTCAAGTTCATTTTGTCTATATCACTTTGGGTTTCCCAGATACGAAGCCACAGGCGCTTCGCGGGTCCTTCCTGCTCGGGCTGATACCACGCGACGGCGGGATCCATTCAGCCGGAGCAAGGTTCCACTATATGGAATGACACATGCTGTTGCATTTCACATTTATAGTATTATATTGAAAATTAACACAAAACAAAAATAAGTCACACCACATTCGGAACATGGACGAACGACACGCGTTTATTTGACATTTCACTACTAGAGGGCGCCATCTTAGCAAAATAAGTTCTAGATTGTTAATCAATTGAGATTCCTATTAATATTTCAGTTTAATCATTACTAATTCATAAGAAATGAATAGTTGCAGTAATAATATTAATATTTTTTACATCGTTATCACAAAGTTTTAGTGAATATTGCAGCTAATCTATTTAAATGATAAGATTTTGACGCAATTAACTGTCCTAAGAAAACCATATTTAGACTTCGGATACATGTATGGAAATTTATTTGATAAATGGTTGTTTTAACTTGTAATACAATATACAAAAAAGTAAATAACAAACTGTAACCCGACACGGAAAATATCGGGGTTTACCGGGTAAAATCAATTCCACTTAATCATAAAATCGATTAAAATGTGGCGTATATTACCCGGGCCATAAAAACGAATCGATTGACACTTTCTCAATACGGATGAATAGTATAAGCTAGGGACTCCCAAAGTGGTCGATATTGGTTTCCCAGGGATTGATTTAAATTAAAACTGATTTTGGAGATTGACTTGGTCTAAAAATCAACCCCTATTAATTAAGACAAGTTCTTATTTGAAACTTTCAAGAAACTGTTTAAGTTGTGTCACGTGTATCAACTTAGTAGATATAAAAATAACAAAAGTGCGAGTCGGACTCACGCACGAAGGATTCCGTACCATTATCTATAAAAACGGCAAAAAAATATTTGTTGTTATAGCGGCAACAGAAATACATCATCTGTGAAAATTTCAACTCTCTAGCTATCACGGTTCATGAGATACAGCCATAACTTCATGGATACAGCCTGGTGACAGACGGACGGACGGACGGACAGCGAAGTCTCAGTAATAGGGTTCCCGTTTTACCCTTTGGGTACGGAACCCTAAATAACGACTTTAAAAACCTAGGTGCACTAAAAAGCTAGACATAACCTTATCATTCATTACATTTGGAGTAGGTGCCCCCTCTTTCCACCTCTCTGGGGGTGGGTTTCAATTTATGATAACAATCAGTGTTAAACAAAAAAGTTTTCTCGAAATCGGTTCACTAACGGCGGAGATAGAATTTTATGCTGTAGTTCGGATTACACCCCCATTTCCCCCCAATTTTTTTTTTCAAAATTCCTTAAATACGTGTTTCTTTATTTTGTATGTAAAATACAAAATAAAGAACTTTAATTACGGAAGCAATTTTGGACTTTAATTACGGCAGCCCAAAATATTTCTGGCTGAAACAATCACAATCAGAACTAGACGTGGGCGTTATTTCACGTCACTGTTTACATTAACCATCTTCACGGCATGTAACAGAGTCGCTAATTTCAAGTCAAATCACAAGTAGTGATTTTGGTAACGCGTTATTTCTGTTAACTGTAAGCGAGAAACGTCACGTCGTCACTCGTCAGTCGGTCGGTGTCTCGGTTCGGTTCGGTGGGGCCCGTTACATTTCTTTCGCATCGCGCCTACCGGCCGGCTGAGTAAGCGAGAACGGGTGACACGAATAAAACCGAAGTAATCCGAACGCACATGTGCCATGGTATTGGTATACAACAAAAAACGAAACAGCGTAACAGTCAATAAGTTTAATTTTCATACGTAACTCTATAGACATAGAGAATAAAATAGAGTGATCTCTGTTTGTTTGTATATAATTTCATCGGCTTGCGAGGCGGGAAGAGAGCGAGCGTCACTTTGAATTTGTTTACATATTTCGCACCTTTAAAAGTATAGAGACCTAACTCAAAAATAATGTTGTTGAAAAATGGTCGTTATGTAAATAATGTAAATATCAATCATCATTGTATATACGACAAATTGACTTTTAAATAAGCCTGCATTAATAATTTTATTAAAATCATAGTTTCATAAAAAACACTAATCAATCATAAATACATTTAATGCAGTCAGTCCTAAGCCTGAATAAAGTATGCAGGGAAGTTAATTTATTGATTTAACTGTATAGCTAAAAACACTTAGATAGTGATTTAATTTATTTTCGTTTCGTGTGTAACTGTATAGTTGGTGGAATTATTTATGCAAACAATCACTGGATCTAAATAAAAATAACTAGTTACAAAAATCACCTGTTTTAAAAGAGTTGACGACGACCAAGTAACTCGTTTCGTGACTATTCGTGAAAATGACGTAACGAAACACGTCTAATCAGAACAAAGAGAACAACCATAGAGTTTGGGTACAGGAGCAACACGAGCATCACTGACTGATTGTATTCCTCTATGTCTAGTCTATGATTGATTCGCATTTTCGCGCCACCACACGTTTTTTCTTAAATTCTTATTTATAATACTCTGTAAATTGTACATAGTGAAGTAGTGATTGTGCTATCTTGTGAATTCAATTTGTGTTGTTAGTATACTTCGAATGTAATTTATCGATAAATATATGTAATAACATTGTATACGATTGTACTGAATCATTCTTCCTCTTTTAACTAAATGTCCATTTATGTTCAACTTTAGATCATGTTTATTACATAGAATAATAAAACAGGTGTTTAAAACCGTGCAGCACAACAACCGGATAGTTTCAATACCATTGGTTGTTGAGATTAGTAATGGTGATATCAATATGGCACAGAGGAGCATAACGTCTTTCTTCAAAGCTTCCCCGCCCAAGACACCGGTGAAGGTTGAGCAAAAGGAAATAGAAGTAAAAGTTGAAGAGGCTGCGTCAAATGGACATGCAAAGGTAATACTTTACCCTAATTGTATATGTGACTGGGACTATGAGTTATAGAGTATATAAACATATGCTTTTGTTATATTCAGAGTGTACAAGTTTGAATATGTTTGAGAAATGTAATTATAGATTTAGTTAAATATGATGAAGAATGGAATCATAAGATAAAACAATGGCATGTGTGCATTGTCATCAGACTTCCTCCAAACGGCAGAGACTGGACAGCAGTGGCAGTGAACCAGGATCACCTAAGAAATCCCCAGCCCAGTCAGACAATGTGAGATCACAAATAAACTGGAACATCTTACTCATCACACTTATTCACAAAAATAACCTAATCCATCTGTCAGGTTTTTAAATATGTTCTTAGCTAGACACTCTTTCAGAGTGGTTATGCTTATGTAATTAAAATTTTCTGATGTGGCTGCTGTTTTGTAATACTTCTCCAAGCATATTTGTCCACGGTGCTGCGGGATCCTTGTGCTATGGGGCATTTTATGAGGGTTTTTAATAATAGGTAACATCTAGAGTTGTGGATATTACAAACCATCTCAATGTGCAATGGAAAACTTTTGTACAATACTATTTTAAAGAATCAAACTCTTATAACTTAGGGATTACTTTATGGCTTTTTTTAAGAGCATATAATATAATATTTTTTACATTACTAATATTTGGATGTTGAAACCAGAATTTCATCTTATTTCTTTGATGTTCCATGAATGTATGTCCCTGATTAATAACATCAAATGTACAATATTAATCACCCCATCAGAAAAAGAAGTCAAAACGCCAGCGGATAGAAAGCTCAGGTAGTGAGTCTGAGGTGGCCGTGCCCAAAGAGAATGTTAGTCACATTGTGAAGACTAACTCCCCTAAAACGTATGCATCACCCAAGTCTAAGAAACAAAACACTAAAGTTATCCCTAACAATACAGTAGATAGTAAAAAACGAGGCAAGAAGGCTACTAAAAGTGAAGAAAAAACGAATATTACTTCACCTAAAATTAAAAAGGAGAATCTTAACAAATCAAATGAAGAGCATTGTGAGAGCTCTGAAGGCAGCAAGAGTCCAGCTGTTAAAAAAGAGAGTTCTGTGGAGAGTCCTAAGAAGAATGTTTTGATTGTCAAACAAGAGAATGATGAAAAAGATGTCACAATTAAAGTTGCCGGTGAGTCCTGATCATTCATCACCCTGCCACAGTCGCTGGGCACACATTATATAATTAATCAATTGAAGTGGCCTTATATCTTTATTCAAAGTAAATAGACTCCATTTACTATTTAATTATGCTTATGTGGATAGAAACCCAAAAACAATTTTAATATAATGGTGCTGCGGTCTCAGTACGCCTGCCAAGATAAGACATTTTCTCACGGATCGTGACGTCATTTTTGTGGCAAAATCGTTACGTCTTATTTGCTAGCATGGCGTAAATATAAAATGGGTTTGACAGTTAAATACAACGTGTTTGACGTATGGATAAGATGTTATATCTTAAGTGCTAGCATGGGTTACCAAAATGTACCATAGAGACACGAATTTGACAGGTCAACGTAAAGAAATTTCTCACGGTCAAAGGCCGGTGATGAGAAAATAATTAGGCTGTAAGAAGTACATAAATATAGCATTTTATACACTATATTAACAAATAATACTTATTTTACTCCATCCTTCGCCAATATCAAGCGGACTACATGCAAAATTCTTCCGAAAACGAACACGTAAATTTATTTTCGTGTTCGACAAACAACAACAAAAAAGTGTAGAGACATTTCTATCTGTTTTATTTTCTTCCGAAAATCCCCATAATCCCATTCCACGTGATTTAAAATCCATATTTTACAAAAAATCTGTAGGTTTGAGGTTAGATTTTGTTTGGCATCATACTTTGCGTGCTTTTTGCCGTTTTACAATGTAAAGTTATTTAAATTGGCAAATAAAAATAGTATAGTGCCCAAGAAATAAATTTTAAGCATAATACCACCGACCAAATGATAATACGTAAAGCTTCCGGCATAATAAAAAAGAAGCTATGCCCAAAGATATTTTTAATCTGTGCATAAATAATCTAATATATTCTATGATGTGTATGCAGCATCTTTTTTCTTTGTAAAGCTCCGTCTCGCTCTATTTGTCATTTCAATGAACGAATGAACGAAAGATCGTAAACTGTGAGAAAATTTTAGCAGGCTGTCTGATTTTAAACATCTTGGAAGCCATATTAGCAAATAAGATACGGGAACGCAAGTTGACAAGATGTTTTAGGGACTTGTGAGAAAACATCTTGGCAGGCGTACTGAGGCCGCTGATTTAATTGTTACTGAAGTAAACTGCACTAAATTAAATGCATTGTACTGCAAAATTTTGTTTGTTCATTATTTGGGTACAACATAATTGGTGTCAAATGTATGCATATATCAAATGTAATCACATGATTGTTGAGCAGGTGTGGACTACAACCCGGCCAAGGCCAAGTATCACCCGATCAACGACGCGTGCTGGGCTCGAGGCGAGGAGGTGCCCTACCTTGCTCTCGCCAAGACTCTCGAAGCCATAGAGGCTACATCCGCCCGTCTCAAGATCATCGAGATACTGAGCAACTACTTCCGCTCCGTGATAGCGCTGACGCCGGAGGACCTGCTGCCCAGCGTCTACATGTGCCTGAACCAGCTGGCGCCCGCCTACCACAGCCTGGAGCTGGGTGAGTCGATTTTTTTAAACATAATACGTGCCAGAGGTCGCGAATACCTTCATCGTCGCCAAATTCTAATAGAACTTAGTCAAAGGTACATCCTTCATGAAATGTCGCGTCGCGATCTGGAGTGCGAGTCGATTGTAATCGGTGAGAGTGGTCCGCAGGCATAGCGGAGACGTACCTGATGAAGGCGATCGGGCAGTGCACGGGGCGGTCGCTGGCGCAGGTGAAGAGCGCGGCGGCGCGCGCGGGCGACCTGGGGCTGGTGGGCGAGCAGGCGCGCGCCGCGCAGCGCACGCTCTGCGCGCCGCCGCCGCTCTCCGCGCGCAAGGTCTTCGCCGCGCTGCAGGAGATCGCGCGCATCTCCGGTATTCGTACCAACTCAATGTGCACCGACGTGTGTTTTGGTTGTTGGTGACCCTCGATACTGAGACTATGTTTGCTTGCAGGTCAAGCGTCGGTCAATAAAAAAATCAACAAAATCCAGTCGCTGTATGTCGCCTGCAGACATTCCGAAGCGCGATTTTTAATAAGGTAGTAACCCGATCACGGTCTCGACTTCTGAACGTACTATACGTTTTACATACAATTTGACCCGGTTCCTTGGGCGACGAGTTAGAATCGACGAATGTAAGGTATAGAAAAAAAGGTCTCAAGACAAAATAGTCCAATGACGTCGCGTTAATATGTCTGTGTAACGGTTCGGTTGAAGGTCGCTGGAGGGCAAGCTGCGCATCGGGCTGGCGGAGCAGTCGGTGCTGCAGGCGCTGGCGCTGGCCGCCGCCGCCACGCCGCCCCGCCCCGCCGGCGTCACCGTGCTCGACGCCGCCAAGGGACTCTCCGCGGACGAGTTTAAGGTAGAGTCCGACACGTCTCGTGGGCGATTCAAACCCTAGAATACGAGGCGTCGATTTGTCAATATTGTCATTATCGTGACCGTATGGGATGCAGGCGATCGTCGACGAGCACGCGCTGACCATAAAGACGACGTACTGCGAGTGCCCGGACTACGGGCAGGTGGTGCCGGCGCTGCTGCAGCACGGCGTGGGCGGCCTGCGCGAGCGCTGCCGCCTGACGCCCGGCGTGCCGCTCAAGCCCATGCTCGCGCATCCCACCAAGGGCATCGGACAGGTCTTCGACAGGTACCATCCTTTGATGAATAGCTAATTGTGAATTTCATTACTGCGAACGCACCTTGCGACGCGAAAGAAATTACTCACGAGTTTGAAGTACTTGCGGTTGAATGACATCGGAAATAAAGATTTGACTAAGAGGAAGGTCCTCCAAGAAGTGTGACCAGTATATGTGGTGGGAGGGCGTGCCATCCATCTGAGCGGTTTCCGTGTGTGTAATGGCGCAGGTTCGAGAAGGAGCAGTTCACGTGCGAGTGGAAGTACGACGGCGAGCGCGCGCAGATCCACGTGCCCGGCGACGCCGCGCCCGAGCTGGCGCGCGCCGCCGTCTTCAGCCGCAACCAGGAGGACAACACCAGGTCTGTACCGCGGGACCCCTTGTCCGCACGACCGCCAGAATATTATTTTGTTCACCGACGATTCTAAATAATTTTGCATCGCGGGGAGTGGACCCGAGACGTTTGTCAGTATACTCCATCTATCTCCGTCTATGCGTATTGCTCCCAATGCAATCGATGGCGGCAACATCACACGCCTGAATGGAGGTGCAGGTTTCTGAATGAGGTTATCTGTGGGCGCGCAGCAAGTACCCGGACGTGGTGCGGCGGCTGGCGGCGCTGCTCAAGCCGAGCGTGACGAGCTGCGTGCTGGACTGCGAGGCCGTGGCCTACGACACCGCCACCAAGCAGATCCTGCCCTTCCAAGTACATTGCATTATCTACTCTACATTCAGGGGTCGCAACTGGTCAGTAAACTCAGTCGCCTTATAGTGAATGTAACGATGCCGTGTAGCGATCATCGCGACGCCTTATGGTGGGCGGGTAACCACACCTTATAGTGAGCGTCGTTACGCCGCACTATGGGGTGTCTGTATGGGCAAACCTGCGAAAAAGTCAATTATAGAAACCTTAAACAGAGGCCATATTTCCTATTTTTCCGGAGCCCAGAGAGCTCTTCTACTTGTATCAGCACTCGAAACCGAGCACCTAGCAAAGATTGTTCAGTTATTGTTAGTCTAACCAAGGCATTGCGCGCGACACACGAAACGGTACATGACAGCTAAGAATTACGTATCCCGTGAACATAAAAGTTTTGCTTGTGTTAGTATATTAATACTAAAATCAAGTTATGGAGCACATATTATTGTAAAAATATTCAACTATGTCGAATAAAATATAAGATAAATATATGCTTTATTTAGATTACAGATTTACAGATATAACTTTAAATAAATACTCTTATATTGATTTAATTCCTTCTAGTTACATTTCATATTTTACATGCGTCATCAAACTTAATTTAGTGTAAAATAATTATTTAAACACGACATTATGAGCTAAATATGATTATATTTATCATTTATCAGGTAAATACTAAATCAAAAACTTTTGCGCACCAAATGACCTTAAATGCCCCATAGTGCGCCGTATAATAAGCACTGTGACGCCTTATAATGAGCGTCGCGTCGCCTTATCGTGAGCGTTAGCGCTTATAGTGAGCGTTGCCGCGAAGTCAGTTCACAGTCAGTAAAATCAGTATTTTTGTCCATACAATCTGTTTCGACCACTGTATATTCCAAAAAAATCATTCCTTCCATTATCGATAGATACTCTGAAAATATAAGGCTTTTTTTTTTAATTTACGAGTATGTGTGGTCTTGGTCACCGGTATTAATTAATAACTCTACAGGCTCGAAACAGGTGAAAATGCAGATGTAAGCCCCTTCTACACATGCTCCACAATGTCTGCTTATTAAAATAGACAGAGGTCCAGCATCCTTTACTCCTCTTTTCAGAAGACTCTTTCGCGAACAGATAGTTAGACGAACATGAAAGATTGTACTGAACATGGATTGGCTTTAGAACAGCTATTCCATAATCGGGATCGCTCTCTTGGCACGTCACGACCGTGGGTCACCCAATATGAAAGAAGATTCGAATCGGTTGACATATGTACGTGATCACATTTTGGTAGTAATTTAGGATGGTCAGCATCGGACAGATGTCGAGTAGAGTATAGCATGGAGTATAGTGGAGTTATTTGTCAGGTGCTGTCGACGCGCAAGCGCAAGGACGCGGCGGAGGCGGACATCAAGGTGCAGGTGTGCGTGTTCCTGTTCGACCTGCTCTACCTCAACGGGCGGCCGCTCGTGCGGCGCCCGCTGGCCGAGCGGCGCGCCCTTCTGCACCAACACTTCAACACCGTCGACGGTACGATCACCACACATATCTACACACCGCACATACTTTGCCCATTCATACATTTCAAACCGAATTAAGTCAAAGGGGTTCTTACATAATTTAAATTTTAGCTTTAACTTAATTTTTAGTTTAGTTTCAACTTTATTTGTTTCTTTTTTAAATGTTTAAGTCTCACGTCGGTGAAAGTTGTACACACCTGTCATTGGTGTACCTATCAGACCAGTTTTATTTAATATTTTATTTACCCAATTGTTAATAGGTATACTGTTGGTGTGTCGTTCTTAAATAAATAAATAATCTATGACTATTGGATAATAAATCGGCTTGGGATCAAAAATCATAATATTATGTCCTGTCATGTCGAAGTGTAGCGTGTGAAGCTTTATAATAACGTATTACTATTTTACTAAAAGCAGCTCTAAAAAAGACTACACTGGAGCTATATCTACGTGCTTGAAGTAAGTTTTGGCGATAAAAAAAAAAGAGAATTTCAATCTTCTCAGTAGAAGTTGAGCTTCGATTCGGTAGTAGCATAAAAAGAGAAAATTGGTGCTCCCGTAGGCCTATACATGTCGACTGTTTTTTTTTACTATCGCGGTGTTATGCACTTGACAGATATTTAATAATATAAGTGTTGACATGAGAAGTATTTTGTATGAATAATTGTTATAAATAATGTAGGGTACTTGTAATTTCCTGTTGTCTGAACGACAATCAAACAAAGGAAATTACAAGTACCCTACATTATTTATAACAATTATTCATACAAAATACTTCTCATGTCAACACTTATATTATTAAATATCTGTCACACTCGGAATTCTTGCCGGAAGGTCAAACGGTAAATAAATAATATTATTTGAGCGTTATGCGGCGTTTAAGAGAGCTAATTAGACGAAAAAGGCCAGATTTGTGGAAAGATAATTCTTGGATTTCGCACCACGATAATGCGCCTTCGCACAAGGACATTGTGAACGATTTTTGACCAAAATCTCAACAAATACCAAACTACCTTATTTACCAGTGGTGTTAGCACGCATGTCAAGACAAGACCTCTGTCACGGATTGGCTCGGTCGCTATCTGTCTTATTTCATACGAGAGAAAGAGATATAATCAACATATTCTGTGACATAAGTCTAGTCTTGGCGCTCATGCTACAACTACAGATATGGCTCCGGCCGACTTCTTTCTTTTTCCTAAACTTAAATTACCACTTCTTGGCACCCGATTTCATTCGGTAGAAGATATAAAGGAGAATTCGCGGCGAGAACCGAACTCGATTCCGGAAGAAGCGTTTAAATAATCTTTTGATGATTGGATTATTTGTTGGTGTAAGTGTATCGTTTCTGAAGAAGCATACATTGTGATAAAATAAATTAGGATGAATAAATAACATTTTGTGTATTATTGATCTTCTTCCGGTACTTTCTTGACAGAGTAGTAAATGCTTTGAATTTACTCGTATGGTCCTAAAATAAAGAAAGCTTTGTAGGGATACATAAGTTTTGTATAAATTAACCTATGTCAACGAAATAATTGCCTAAGCGCCCGACTGGCCAGTCTGTTACGCCAGTCGTCGCCCGCCATCTGCGTTGTACAGTCCAAATACACACAGTAACACAATGGGCAAAAATGTATGGGCTCCGTCCCCACCCACCAACACACATGGAACTGATGCCAATGTGTTCCTAAAGTAACATTAAGTTTAATGTACCTCGCAGGTTGCCTATTCGGTCAACTCATGCAATTAGCCTTTTACATAAAGTACGAACCTAAAACAGTACTTCCTATTATCAAGACTGTCAACTACCTTCAACTCAATCGGCCATGAAGTGGATTTGTTTAATGATACACTCTACAAATTTCGCAAACTGATCTTGTCATCGTTGGTGCGTCAATGATAGCCTTCTAGTCACTCATCACATTTAATTTAATTTAATTTTTAGTATCGCATTCATATTTTTCATTTATTACCAATGTTCCTTTTATGTTATTCCTCTTACTTATGCATGTTGTGGCACCTTTGTTAACTGTGCATTTAGTTTTCCCTTATTTTTATTTTATATTAATGTGTTATTAATGCTACAGTTTTTGGATGTCCTGTTAAATAAATAAATAAAAGTATCCAGTATTTGATTAAAATCCTTTTTTTACATAAATCAGTGGGAATATATTATAAAAAAAAACAATTTGTACTGATTAATTAACGTATATTTTCATTTGACTCTTGTAACTTAGTTTAACATTAGGGTTATATTACAGTACCAACGATTTCGTAATAAAAAACGTGAAATAAACACATAAAATTCAACCCCGCACTTCACCCTTTACGAAATTTTATCCCTTAATTTCGAAAAACCATTTCTTAGTGGACACATACTCTTCACACGCCGTCGCTGTGCACTAATGAATTTAATAATGAGTAGGTATTTTACAATTACTCTTCAACAAAACGTAAACGAAATATTTGTCGTTAAATACCATGAGAACCATTTGGGCAACGTCGCCATAGTAAAAATATATCATCTGACCAAGATATGTCAATCAAGCTTATACCGTGGGTATCGGCAACGGTACCCGATTTCACCTAGCATCGATGAAACTGCGGTAAAATCGATACAAAATACCTAACGATAATCGTCGCCGACGGGTAACGGACCCGTGTCGCGGCGGAGCGTAACTCGCGGGGTGTTTGTGTGCAGGAGAGTGGCAGTTCGCGACGTCCCGCGACTGCAGCAGCGCGGAGGAGGTGCAGCTGTTCCTGGACGAGGCCGTGCGCGGCTCCTGCGAGGGGCTCATGGTGAAGACGCTCACGGGAGACCACGCCCACTACGACATCGCGCGCCGCTCGCGCAACTGGCTCAAGGTACCTTACTACTGCAGAGTGTATGTCCACTGATGTACACCACTGCACCGACTCGAAAGACGACTTAGTTCATACGAATTGTAACCTTTTGCAGATTATATAAAATGGCATTTGTTAGAATTAAAGTTATTCAGAGCTGTAGTTTGTGGATGGATTGGATGGTTGTAGTGTGATATATATATATATATATATATGAATAAAAAAATATCGGATTCTGTAATTCTTAACATATACCGGATGTTACAGAAGTCCGAAAGAATACTTTGATGTTTGTATCACGATCGAGTCGAATTTCGACCATGTTTTTCCAACATTTTTTTCGTCGTAAATTTCTTTAACTCGTAATATCGAGACCTATGTAAAATTTTCTGTTCCGTTTTGTGAATACTGGTAGTCTCCCCTCATGAGTGTAGTTTACACTGCTGAATAGGGTAATGGATGTACCCAAAGGCCAAAACACCATACCTGTGACAAATATTCGAAGGGCTATAACTCTGAAACTATGATAGTTACGTATAAATTCAAGTATCCACATATGAGCTATCGTATTTATGTACCCATTATTTTGGCCTTCTGCTACACCTGTATAAGTAGTAACGGGTAACAACAACCCATCTTCCATAAAGCATTCGAACGTATAAAATCGTTCACATGACGTTTTAGAGAGATTTTATTTCATTTGTTTACTTCTGAAAATTACTATAAAAAATATGGAATTGGAAATAAACGGCACGGTACTGTTAATGGAGAGACTGACGATGGTGCGACGCGACCTCCGCAGCTAAAGAAGGACTACCTGGAGGGCGCCGGCGACTCCATCGACGCGGTGGTGCTGGGCGCGTACCGCGGGCGGGGCAAGCGGGCCGGCGTCTACGGCGGCTTCCTGCTGGCCTGCCGGGACGACCAGCACGACGAGTTCCAGTCGCTCTGCAAGATCGGCACCGGCTTCTCCGACGACGACCTCGCCGCGCTCACCGAAACGCTCAACGCGCACGTCATCGACGCGCCCAGGAGTTATTATAGGTATAGGGGACGATACCGGTGCAATGGGCGATGCTTACGAGTGTAGGACACTGATAACAGTATGCGTGTCTGTGTGTGTGTGTGCAGGTACGACAGTGCGCACGCGCCGGACGTGTGGGTGAGCGCGGCGTGCGTGTGGGAGATAAAATGCGCGGACCTCTCGCTCTCGCCCGCGCACCGCGCCGCGCTCGGCGTGGTGGACCCCGAGCGCGGCGTGTCGCTGCGCTTCCCCAGGTATGTAGTGCGATGGGGAGTACGGTAGAGTGCAGTAGAGTGCAGTAGAGCGGCAGTACAGTGAGCGTGCGGTGCGCAGGTTCATCCGCGAGCGGCCGGACAAGGCCCCGGAGCAGGCCACGAGCGCGCGGCAGCTGGCCGACATGTACCTGGCGCAGGACCAGGTGCGGAACACCGCCCACACGCCCGCCGCCCGCCGCAATGATCACGACGACTTCTACTGAGCCGTGAGGTACTAACACCACGCACCGACCACATTATTAAAATATACGCAGCGTGTATCGGTTGCATGTGATACCTTGTATTTGACTGAATGGTATAAAAATGCGTTCGAAATTCGAACATTGTTTTTTTTTTCTTCATCAACAATTTTTAAAGCTTGTCTCGAGTCCTATTCGATTTTTCCCAGTTTTTGTTTTGTAGTCGCCCCTCGTAGATGTTGTATTATATAGATTTACAGTAAGTGTTATTTTTCGGAGAAGGTTGAAAATAAAATTGAATTTTGATAATAAATATTTTAAATGTAGATAAGTATCTATAAGTATGTACCCAATATTGAGATCGCAAATATCATCCTTCCTCATTTGAAAAAAATAAATATACAAATAATTTGAATGCTTTGTTTTATTTTTAAAATATCCTTAAATATAATTATAATTACATTAAAATATAATTTGCTGCCATTATTGAAGAAATCTCGTCATCTGTAGACCTCTACGTAATAATAAAAGGTATAATTTAATATCAAAATAACATATAGACAATTGTACTAAATGATAATCTCATTGATATGTTTAAAGTATAATTTACAATGATTTGTAAGTGAAAAATTAAAAAATATAAGTACAATTATTTTTTTTTACTTGGAATTGAGCAATGATAGAGAGGAAGGCCTTGTTAGACCCTATGTATAAACTGGCCGTTGTATTAAAAAAAAAATCTGAGCATTAATAATTAAGTCGAAACTACTCCGAGCCAACGTGGTTGTGACGTACGCCATCCGTTCATAAACATTAATAACCCTCGACACAAACATAGGTGTTATAAGTTTAACGTATCTACCTGTAACGTCGTAGCTCCCAAACAGTTGAACCGATTTTGATTGAGTTTATTTGATAAACATGTTACCTAGAACATTGAATTAGGATGACCCTATTTAAACTAAAGTAAACTGGACTCTATTTTACTTTTGAAGTTGTACCGAAAATCGTGTAATAGTCTCGGCGTACCTACGCAACATACGTGGGCCCGGTGTAGACCACGGTTTGCTCGACATTAAAAGCGCATAATCCAATTTGAGCTTAAAGAAGTTTTTAAATCACAATTATTTGGCACAACATTTCTCAAAACAATATACAAATCATCTTACAACCGTAGGTATTTTTAAATAGGTACTTGCAACAACAAATGGGCGAGTACTATAGAAACATGTCATGAACTTCAGCGAGCAAAAGTAATTGGAGACAAGTGAATGTATATCCACGTCTTTCGCTTCGAGGCGGATATAAACGATCCTTCCATTGGCGTCCGTTCGTCGACATATTCAAATTCACAACGCGGTAAATTAATTAAATAAAGAAATTAAAGTTAATAAAGATCACAATTGCAACACAACGCATCGAGGAAAATATATCATCACCCTTGTATTCCCTGAACGGGTGGGCGGAAGGAGACTAATGCCAACATTTAGCTGCAGGTGGTATTACTTATAAACTAAACTGGCCGTTACAACAGTGTTACACAACAGTTTAGCGCGGCGGTGTGCCGCGCGCCATCGCCTTCCATTATAAGTAAAGGAACATTGTTAGGTACCATTCACAACACATCCAAATTACTAATAATACATTTAGCTAAATAAATGAAATAATTTTCTAAACGAGACGAATATGGCACGAGTTACGTGAAGCGCCGGGTGAAGTATCTCTTATTTGCTTAGAACGAGTAGAAGTCTTGACTTATAGTGTACGCACTCAACCAACAGAGGATGGTTAAATTTCAATATTAACTCTAGGCAAGAATATCTCGATTATTTACATAGCGCTGTATCGCATCACAATTATTCAAGATCCATAATTCCTTAACTACGGCGCGGACGCGCGTTGCAGGCTGAAGTAGCGGACTACGACACTATTCTGTCTTATTTAATGTATTTCTTAGAAAATATCGTTAATTTCTGCTTTATCTATACATTTTTAAATAATATTTCGGCCCGCAAGGCGTGTCCGCTGTTCATAAAACGTTACGTCATTAACAGATATTAACCTATGATTGCACCCTCCTGCTGACTCGTATAAAACGACGTAATAGATTAATTTAAATCAATTTCGGTCGCAATACACTTTCATAGGATTCAATTTGTATGAATTCTTAGGTACATGTTTATAAATATAGGTAATCTAAATGTTGATTCTTACAAATCAGATTTGAGATTCTATACTAGACAGTCCGAGTGAGATTCTAAAGTTAACTTTAACTGATCGCGGAGTCTTCTACGACCAACGAGAGCTGCAGTTTGGTATACAGGGACATAAACATCATGTAGTATTAATAGTTTTGGTCAAAATTTATATAATCATAAAAATAATATAATATTCAAAATGGTAGGGCACTTCGAAATATGTTTTAAGTCAAATTACAAGTAATGTTGTCACGACGTTATCTGATAAATAGCGTCATATTTTACCTATTCCAAATATTAACGCGCGTCTAAGAAAACCTGTGTGTACACAATATATCTAATAAAGAAATTTGATAGTCACAAAATGGAATATTATTTACTAACTTTTGCGTTTGTCTGTACAAAACAAGTGGTTAAGACTTGATGAATGGTGAAGAATATACGTGTGGCAATGGTGTTGGGTGTGCAGTGAAGCGTGGTGTTCTCAGAGCAGCGCGGCGCACTCGGCGGGCGGAGAGCCGTCCCCGCCCGCCTCGGCCAGCAGGTTGGCGTGCTCCTGGAATAAACATTACTACATCAAGTCACGTCCTTTTAACCCCACACGTCTTCACTACAGAGGGAATCGGTTCAGATACTTATTACTTATGTATACTAATACAATATTTCTGAAGTCCTAGAAATGCAACTATGCATTCGCTGCGATTTTGTTTCACGTACAACTGTCAGCATAGGCGAGTGCGCGGCTCGCTCCTCACGCTTTGAAAGTGACATTAAAGTTTTTTGTGTGAAGCAAAAAAGGAACCGGCGACCTTCCCACACACCGTGCCGCCCGCGCGTTACCATACCTACATCACTTTTATTATTTTGCTTGTCTATAAATTATAAAACCACGTTTTGCACGACTCGTGACTTCAATTATCTAGGATTTTAAAATAATATTAGACGGACGGGCATACAATACTCGTCAGAGCTTACGTTAGATAAGTCGCCCTCGTAACAGATAGGTTTCGGATAGTCCAACGCGACCATTCTACTACTAAAACAAGTTTAGCTAGAGGAGCTACCGATGTCTAGACTCACATTGCCAGTTAATAACTCATTTAATTTTTAGCCTGAATGGTCCTATTGCAGGGCAAAGCCTCCCGTCTCTTTTCCACTCGCTCTGGTCTATGGCAACTCACGACCATTCAGGTAAGTAAGTGGGAATCCTGCTCATCACTTATTTGTAATTTGCCCACTGGCTGGGATCACTTTCATTTGATTGTGTCGTCCTTAAAATATTCCAAATGTCTAAATTATTTAGCTATAGTGAATTTCACCAATCATGGGTACGGTGAAACATGTCAAATAAACTCTATAGTGAGGTGACCATGCAGAATTTATGTGATTCGATTATCGAATACAATTGCGGTTAACCTTTAATCGATTATAAAAAAATAAATATATTCAATTATTGATACATTTATTCTCTATCTGTCTGAACAGGAAGACTCATTCGATTCCGATCCTACATGTAAAGCTTCTTGACACTATATTACGCCCAATATCAAGTGCCTGTGCAACTCGATCCACTAACAGGCAGATAATAATTGACAGATAACTGGACCGCCATTTTCTCGCTCCCGCTCAAAGTATTCCCGCAAGCGGACAACCAACTCCCGGCCTAGACTGTTTAAAACGGTCTTCTTTGTTCTTCTCGGCATTTATTTTTGCCGCTTATTACACGATTATTTGTTTTTGCCGATTACTACGTGTCAATCCCTATCATTAAACGTTTCGTTTCATGCCTCTAATTTTAGGATAATATATTTTCTGTACCTTTTTTAATTTGTTTAAAATGTAAAGCGCATATTTAAATACAATTTCAATCTTAACAAGCATTATTGTTTGCTTTGGAAATTAATTGGTTATTTAAAAAAATATATATTTATCAGATTTTTTAAAAATAGTGAGAGTGTATTGGAACGTATCAAATGTCACGGTACCCATCCTAGATGAAATTCACTATAATAGTACTGTATGTTTATGTAATAGTAGATATTGTCTCACCCTCACCTCTGGCGGGTTGTTCTGCTGCGGCTCGTACATGCTCTCGTAGACAGGGTTGGCGAAGTGGTTCCCGCCGTTCTGTCACAACACATTACAAGTTAATCAATATTGAACAAGAAACTAGTATACTCCTTCACTGGCACTGGCAAAGATCGTGTCGATTGCATCTAATATCAAGTATTTTATTTATGAGGACCTTTGACAAAATTATTAGTCTTAAGGCATAAATAGAGATTCAGACTTCGTCAATGTGTTGGCAAGGCCGCTCGGTAATATCGGGACCTCACAGGCGCCAAGATGTGTGATGAGCGTGTAAAGTAAGCACATTGGTAAATGTATGTCATAGTGGTACTGACGGCCTGGGCGTGGTGGTGTTGGTGGTGCTGGTGGTGGCGCGGCTCCAGCTCGTCCTCGCCCGCCAGGTACATCGGGTTGTTGATCTCCACGTTGTCGGAGAGCCGCGCGTGGCTCCACGTGCCGCTGCACACGCAACATACTCATTATTGTAACCAAACAAGATCAAACTCTTCACCAAAATATTTATCACTAATTCATTGTAATGTCCTTCACATTAGAAGACTCAGCAGACAGCTAATACAAAAACATTTATAATTAATGCTTAAAGCGCTCGAAGAAAACATATTTTCATTGTTGAAAACTGGACACTAATTAGAGCCTATTCTTAGTCACTCAAAGCACATTTACAACACGGTTATTCTGCCGCATGATGGATTTAAGTGTCGAGGGAATTGTTGTATGCATATGGTCTGTAGTGTGTACTGACCGCCGCCTCCGGTGCAGCAAGTACAGCGCGGCCAGCACGGCGGCCAGCAGCGCCGCCAGCGCCACGCCCGCGCCCGCCCACGCCCCGCCGCTGCCGCCCGGCCCAGGCGCGCGCTCCAGCGCCGTGCAGAACACCGAACCTTCCTGTTTTTCACTCACTAAACAGAAGCAAACTTGTTGAGTTAATGGCAATAGTAGGTACCTACTTAGTCCAAAAGTTTTCCTTATGTCTCATGGACAATGTGAATGAGGATCGACAGTATCTATATAAAAACATGTCGTATTCTGGTTACATTTCACACGTACCATACGGAGATGAACGGGCATAAAAGATATGGCAAGTTCAAACTATATGAGCACGCGTTCGTACGATGAGAGGGGGACAAAAGACTGGACAATACTGACCGTCAGGGCCCCAGACGCATATGGTGGAGGGCGGGCAGGCGCGCGTGTCGCACGCGTGGTCGTGCCCGAGGTAGATGGAGCAGCGCGCGCCGCCCCACGGGCCCGCGCACGCGCACACGCCGCCCGCCGCCGCGCGCACGCAGCGCCCGCCCCGCGCGCACTCGCCCGCCACGCACGACACCACCGCCGGCTCTGAACAACGACACGCTACAATTAGGGAACGTATCGGATCACTGACGGTCGCGTAACGTATGCGTGATGCTCACCCAACAATGAAAGTGGCAACATGCTTTCGCGAAGAGGAGCGGACTCGTTGTAAAAATATGTATGAAGGGCAAATTTGGTTGTGCAAAATCATCGTGATGTAACTTTAAAATGCTTAATATCTGTGCGCACTTTTATAGGTTTTAGGTTTATTTGCGCGTAAATTAATCTGCCGCGGCTGACACGACGCCGTAGGTAAGTACGAAAAAATTATGGCATCTAATTATTACATTGCAACTAGGTACCTGAGTATAATCGATTCAGAGATTCTGATACGTACCTATGATATAATCTCTGCTAGACGTTTTTGAAATAAGGAAACTTGTAGATACACTTGAGCTGCGACCTTCTAAAATAATTGCTGCTTGTTTACTTTGTACGTTATTGTAGGCAGCTAGTATTGTTCTTACAAAAAATCTCACGTCTTTGGCACTATGATTGTGTGCTCGTCAAAGACGTAGCTAGCATTATAACATTTCTGTACTATAGGTACCTACACCTAACAAGATTGGTGAGATGAGATTTTACGATTACCGATTCCCAAACAATTGATGTCGCAATTTCTACAGAATCGCTTATATTTTATTGTCTATGATAATAAATTATAGCAAGCCACTATGCGCTACATTAGGTAAGTACCTATATTATCATCGCATTGCAAGGTAACATTATTGTTTGACGGTCAGGCATAATGTTTTAACAAAAAAAACCTACCGGTTTTACGAGTTCGGTTCTATTCGAGTTTTGCAAAGACTTCATAAATAAATTACGTAACTCTATATCACATTTATCAATCAATAAATTATGTACTAGACCCATTGTTGGATATCTGCATAATAATAATGGTAGCGGGGTATTGTGTAGCCCGTCGCATTATGCCGCCTCTACTAATGCGTTGCGTTTTAATTATCAGCCGCCGTAATTAGCGGCGCGTTTGTGTGGCGCCGAAGCGGACGATTAGCTCACACTCGATACCTATGTATACTAGTGGGGTCGTTACATTGCCAACTATGAACACAATCTTAAATCTGAGAGCACCCTTTGAAAAGTCACTTTAAAACAAAATGACATTCCAAAATGTTGCTATATATAGCAGTAGATCGGTATATATACCGATCTACTCCTATCTGAGTACTTCTTACTTGTGTTGGATGTATCTAATTGTACAGTATGACTCTCCAGCCATATAAGCCATGAGACTAGGAAGTATAAAGTAATATACGCTAACGATGGCGCGCGGCAAAGGAGCATCCTTACCGCAACGCTCATCTGCGGACGTATTTGTTTTTAACAGGACTACGCTGTTGGTCGTGAGGTGGCCTTTACAGCTTTACCGGAGGAGTGGCGAGCGCAGGGTGCACTCCAACCAAAGCCGGAAAAGGGGCTAGTTGCCAACTAGCTCAAGGGAGTGATTACTTACTTACATACCTATATGTAGCCAGCCAGATACATATTACGTATGCATAGAAATTCCGCGCTGGTATCGTAATTTAAAATAATTAATAAACCACAGATTAAGTTTAATAAATATTTATGCAAATTGAATTCGGAGGATTTCGAAATATTTACATAAATACCTACGACGAATGTTGTGCAGTAATACAGAACTAGTCAGTGGGTCACACACCGACAGTACATCATTAACTAGACATGACGACCTGAAGAGGTCCACTCGGAGGGACGGATAGAAGAGACCAATAGGAAATAATCATAATGACCTCATTCTTCCTGAATTACAATAACTTATCTACCTATAATAAATCTGAGAACTAACTTGGATGTGTAGGTCCCTAACTAGGTCATTTTAATACAAAATGAGTTCACTTAAAGCGGTCGTTCTTATATAAGTGTTCGGAATAGACAACATTTTTGATATTTTCACGATGGTGGTGGATTAGTATTTTTTTTTTAATAATCTACCCCCCGATTTGTTGATATTTTTGAACGGCTGACCCGTGCGCCGCGGATCACGAGTCGAGGTTGAACGTTGGTCCGCGTCGCACTGTTTTGTTTAATTAAGTAGTGATGCATTTTTGGTGTTTTCGGCTAATTGCGCCCGCGATTTTTGATAAGATTTTGGACTTAATTAGCGTGACGACTGCGCGTAGCCCACGAGAGTTGTGTATCGGACCTCTGTGGATTGGAGACGTGATACGGTGGTGATTGTCGGCTGCCACGCGGTGGATGGTGACACAGGCATCATCAGACCAGGATATTGTTCGTGGCTCGCTCCCCGTAGATTACCCGCAATGGGACAGAATTGTTTTCAGAATGACAGCGAGTGTACTGTGTGCATTTTGAATTACCCCTTGTGCCATTGAAATAATTAATACTCTTACATTCGTTCGTCGGTTCTGTTAATATTGATCAATGTGCTAGTCCCGATGTCTTCGATTCTGACTTTGCCAACTTAATTTGTAAGGTAGATACGTCAGGTCAAAAGCTTGCAACTACAATAAAACACGAAGCTATTAACGTGAATGTTGCGCAACAGTCGTGTGATGCCCGGTCAGTGCGCGCGCGCACCATAATCTTACATCACACCTTTAACTAGCGTAATTGAAAGAGCGACTTAACATTATGACAATTTAAAATGCCTGAAGAATATCGTTTGAAACTAATATTATGGTCTACTTAAAGGAGTAAAGATAAGGATTTGTTTATTTGTTTTTCGACGTTTGCCATCCTTATAATATTATAAATGTGAAAGTTTGTGAGGATGGATGGATGTTTGTTACTATTTCACTCGAAAACTTCTGAACGGAGTATTATTGTTTATACCTCAGAATAACATATTGGCTATAATTTATGACGATATTGAATAATCGAAGTGTGCGCGGATTAAGTCGCGGGTAGAAGCTAGTAGTTATAAACCCCTGCTCTGCTTTCACACATTTGTAAAGTAAACAGATACAAAATACAATTTAAGACATCAAATAAGCATATTCCAAAAGCAGAACCAAAGTTTTTCATTAATAGGAAGATTCATAGCCAAAGAACATAGGATGACAACTGTTGCGCCACCTTGTACTAACCTACACCGGTCAGCATGTTTACTGGTTTAGTTTAGAGTAAGTACCTGCTCATAAACTTAATTAGGTTTATGTCTATGCCACATGTAGCTAGTAAGAACATTTGTTATAGCTACCTACTCGAATTAAGTTTGCATTATGACTACTACTAGACTACTATTTGTTTTTTTTTTACTATCCCGCTTTCATAATGTGCGCGAGAGCGGCGCGCGGCGCGGGCGCAGGCGGCCGGCCGGCTGGCGTGCGTGGAGCGGTGAAGGTCGAGATGACCGGTCGCGTCGCCCGCCGACGCGGTGACGCGACCAAATTCCCAACACACCTATTCATCTACTGGAAGCCGTTTATACAAACATACCCAAATATCCTAATAGCTGGTAAGTAATAAGCACAAGAATTTGAAACAATCGGATATTGATTTATTTTTAATATTTTTTTATTAATTTATAATTAACGTATTGAAATCGTTAAAATAACGCTATTATTAGCGCCTCTTTAAAGCTATAATCATAATATTTAGAGCAAAAGAAAAACATCCCCAACCCTTTTGGGGTCGATTTAAAGATATTTTTAGCAATCACTGTCGACCAAAAAATGTATTTTGTGATCGGTTTACTAATTCTGGTGATATGAAGTAGCCGCAAGTGAAAATTTGACCACTTCACCAATATACATTTCTTTCAGGTATCCTAAAACACGGGCTTCTTTATTTTGTCTGTAATACTAAGTTTTGAACTCAATAACAAATGGGCAAAACCATGAAGAATTCCCTAGCAAACAAAAAATATTTTCCAAATAACAAACATTAAACAAAATAAAAACATACGGGTTAAATTGAGAAACTCCTCCTTTTTTGAAATCTGTTATTAAGTGCACCTTTCTTCGTAATAAATCAGCAACGCAAATGGTCATTTTTACAAACAAAAATTAAGAAAATTCGTCTTGATCCGTCAAACAAAATAAACGATTTGTCTGTGACTCAGCTCACACGAAAAGTACCGACTAAGGATAGTGGAGGCACTTACGATAACTTGCTCGTTTTCTTCTTCTGTTACCCATTTCAAATGTCCCCTAAGTACTTTAGTCTTATCAATAATATATTTAAAGTAGATTTATACGCCACAAATATGTGCACTATGCTATTTTAAAGCTTTCAACACTTCACGAACTCACAAAAGATCACCTTCAAACAAGATCTAGATAGGAAACGTTTACCATTCGACGCTAAAATAAATAAACCGAAATAAAAGTAATTGTTAGTAACTGGTAGGTGTGCGCGCGGTGTGTAGAGCGAGCGGCGCGGGCGCACGCCGCACTCACCATTCTTGCACTAAATATTTTATTACTCATTCTTCGGCTACAGATAAGATGAAGCAACACCTTCACCTCACACATCGATGCTCTCCTCACTACAAGCACTATCTATCTACCGCGGTATAGCCTCCTCGGAATTACCACAAAATTACAAAGTCAGGCAACTATTACTTACAGAACTGGCAGCTTTTATTGACCTTATATTCAGCTTTATTGATATGACGTCATATTAATGTGTTCATTGATGTCTTTTATACCGATTTATTAACTTCCACAGCACAGGGCGTTACCTAGAAAACTCTCGTGTACAATATCTATGCAAATATGAGAACGGCGATATCGATACGGTTTACAGTACAATACATAATCTGTACTTGTACTTAGTTTAGTGTTTAATGTACGTCAATATGTTAGACCCGCAGACAGTCAGGACGGTCAGCCGGTATTTACCTATGAGCACGTCACTACTTGTATATTGAGCCACATCTTAAACGCGAGTCTCGCGAAGCTCTTGGCGGCCTGTGACGTACTTATTCCTCAGGTGCGGAACCATCGACGTCATATCCGCTATTCTATTTTGTGTTTTACATTAAAATGATAGGTAATTTACCTACTCCTACCTACTCTGGAATATCTGTCTGTAGACACACTGTTAGCACAATGCAAATTGATTGTAGATCCAGCAGTTATCACATCCTAGAGTTAATATTGACAACATCACAAACAAATACATAGTTACCTAGTATTTACTGTACTGTGTAAATGTGAAGTCCCTCTTCTGTCTAGTTAATATTTAAAAGAGCCGTTTGGCCAAGACAGGAGAACTGGGAGACTTTGTAAGTACGCGCCTATTACCTATTAGCACGCCGAAAGCTTCTTTTCAAATAAGCAGTAGGTGGCAGACTTTTGTCTCGCTCAACTCTTTTGAGTTTTATATTTCCACGAAACATTCATTTTTCCTTCCGTCGCCGCAACCTTCAACTGAGCGGTCGAATCCATGATGCAACTATATCCACTTGGCAAGTGATTTATTAATCCAAAACTGAGTACCTATTGATGAGGAAACCCCACATTAAAAATAACCAACGGTTCCTTTAAACATGATTTTTATTTCAAATATAAATGGCGCGCATTATACCTACTCATAACGTTTTATTGTTTGAATCATAATTGAAGCCGGGTTAGTGGTGGTGGTGGTGGTACCAACTTATCTGATCAAGAAAATCTTTAAGAAAAATGTAGATCACTGTATTTCTCTATACTAACGTGGCGTGGGCCAGACGCGACGCACACTAACTCGGTCACACGGATTAAATGGCTTTGGTATTGTCCGCGCAGGAGCAGCTGCGGTTTACTGATATCCAATGTCTCTGCACCACTTTTGACAGCTGGTTTACTTTCTTCAGTAGCTAATCATTACGTAGATAATATGTTTTTAGCAAATAGTTCCAGTTACGATATTCAGCCGATAGGGGCCCGTACTTCTCGCCACCAGTACAAGGAGTAGGTAGGTACTAGTATCTAGCTAAGCAGTGATTTAGACTCGTAATTATATCTAGGTATAATTAGACGCGAGTGTAAATCACTGCTTAAAAACTCAATGTACGAGTTTAAAGTATCTGGTCTAACTAGGTAGGCTCACTAAGCTCAACTACTATATACTTAATATACTTACGTATACCATATAGATCACAACTAATTAGAGATTCTCGCAAGCGGTATTTATTTGCACCTTCTACTTGTAAAATGAACGCGGGTGAGCGCGCACCTTTAAATAGAATAATGAAACAATACAACAATTTTATTAATATTGAATTCTTTGCGGTCGCAAAGAATTCAATATTAATTCAATATTAGTCACGCCCGCCTCGTTTAGACAAAACATTATAAAAGCACTTAATAGTACCGCATGCGATATTGATTTACTTGTACTGATATAGAATAACTTGGCATCAATCCACCAACTGCTTGATATTTAATTTAATTTTGTATAACTTGCCTTGAATTAGGTACACTTTATAACCTTTTAGTTAAACTTCGATCCGCCCCAATATGTCTTCAAATTAAGATGTGTACAGCGGGGTTGGCTGCATTTGTAGTTTTGAGGTAAAGGGAGGATCCTCCGACCAGACGGGTGTTGTGTCTGGTGGGCTACTGCCCGACGGTTGTTGTCGGGTTCTTGTATATATGTGCAATCGCTCGGATCGCTTTAATATCGCGATGCAGGATTTAGTTCGTATGTGGCGAGATAGATGTCGCCACAGTAGCATTATGTTCTTACGATACCTTGTTATTTATAACTATGTAAATGTAGCTGTTTGTTGTACCTTGTAATAAACAAAAAAAAAAACTAGGGATGTAGAGTCGCAGAAATTTTGATATTACAGTCAATATTCTCCTAAAATTGTTATATCATGAAGATATTAAAAGTGTCGATGCCGAAGAATAAAAGGATAACACGAGATTTTGAAACTACTTTGTCCACTAATATATTCATGACGTTAGTTTTCATATAGCGGGTAAACCCCGGCGCGCTCGGCTGTCGTCGCCGCGCCCTGCTCTTGCGCGCGCGCAGCCAGTATTCCCCGCCCTACGTCCGCACACCACGTGCATGACTCAACACGCGAGTATTACGGGCGTACACTATCATATATTACAGTCGTAAAGATCACTGTGGACCAACACATCACATCACATAGCAACAAATACAAGTGCCTACTCAATAATATTTTCATTGAAGGGATTTTTCGATGTTAGATATTTTATTAATCGATTTTGTGACCAACATGGCTCTGACCGATTTCACTGAGACACGGCGGATCTCCGAGGAATACGATCACTTATGATGTCACTTTTAGTACTATCTACTTTAAGTACGCCGCAAAGCTGTGACTATGTAGGCTATTTAGGCCATTATAAAACATTGGTTTGTCATAAATTTGGCCTGTATTTGAGAGCTTTTTTACCGCTTTCAGATCAAGCTGTGACCACATCAGGCCCTTACGAATATCTATACGAGGATTCTGTAAGAACACTGAATTACAAACACATTTAACGTTTATTTACAAATTATGAAGTAAATATATTATCCTTAGAACTTTTATATAAGATGACCTATGTTCTGACTCTATAATACATATTATACTAGTTCAGTTGAAGGTGAAGAGCGGACGAGCGCTGCGCGGGCGCACGAAGGTCGTCGGCCCGCGCCGAGGGCAACATTACAATTATTACTATTCACATTTTATAATAGCTGTGTAATCGCTTCTAATTAACATAATCAATGCGAACTAATTAATCACTAGTTGAAAATATTTTTATTTAAATTTGATCAAGTGTTAAGGTTAAGACTATTAAGACAGCAGCTCAACTGGCGCTGACACAAGACTTATGTCACGGATTATGTCACACTTAATGATCGTTTCACTTTTATGCTTCATACCAGAGATAAATACATAACTGATGTACCTATAACTGATATACAGTTCCGTTAGGCGTGAACGCCAGTAGATTACCCGCACGTATTTAGGTAGCTACTTCTATAGAAATAAGGAAATATTTTGTAAGACCGAAAACTGCTTATTCAAATTCAAACACGTTTCCAGCTACGCTTCGCAGACTTAGCTGACGTGTTTTTTGAGTTTTTTATGTAGGTAATGTTTTTTGTAGCTTATCTGACACACACGGAAAATATATGCAATCAATAAGGTATACTGAAACATTGAAGGTGTGGGTTCCTACTTGCAGCTTTGTAATGCGTTATATCCAGCTAGACACTCATAGGTAGGCATGTAGGATGGTTACTATGTGCGTTAACAGAGGAATTATATCACGGATTATGTCGTACCCTAGCACTATCTCACTTTAAAAATTGATGCTCGTATATCTTTTGTACTCGTTTATATTTTGTCTTGTTACAGTCGGCTTTTCTACGAAAGCTGGTGAGATCATTTAGGAGCGAGGCTAATCTCCATACGGGATTTCACAGCCGCGCGGATTTTCCTGTTATCAGAATCTGTTCAATTCAATATCTATACTAATATTATAAAGAGGAAAGATTTGTATTTTTGTATGTTACGAATAAACTCAAAAATTCTTTTACCGTTAGAAAACCACATTATCACTGAGTAACATAGGCTATATTTATTACTAGAAAAAATTAGAGATCCTTGGAAATCTTTAGTAAAACCAACCCAAGGTGTAAAAAATTAAGCCGTAAAATGTCTTTCATCGGAAAGTATTGATGATAGAATAAAAAAAAAATCTACAATATTATAGAACACATCAATATCTACAAAAAAGTCCGCGAGACCATATGACCAACTTTTGTAGTCTTGTCACTATAACTACTTTTTTACATTTTAAAAGTTGACAGAAATGCCGTTCAAAATCAGACCGTGTACATTATCCTTACCTTTGTATTAATTCTTATCTAAATAAATTATTTCGTACTCAAGACTGTTTCAATACCTGTCGATTACTTTTTTGAATTATTGAAATCGGTCATTCCATCCAAAAGATATTACGAAATTAAAAATGTCAATATAAACAAAAAATACACGCCGCCGCGGACGACGCGCCAGAAAGTCCACGAAGCCCAGCGAGCAACGCGGCGACAGAGCGGGCACCGAAGTGTGGGAGAGGGTTTTGCGTAAGGAAAGAGTGCTATTCTCATGGGCAATTGTATGTTGCTCTTTCTCGAGTAGGATCTCCTGAAAATCAATATGGTTTTGCTGCCACCTACAAATACAACTGCCAACATAATGTAAAATGAAGCTTTAAGGTAAAAATATGACAAAATAAAAATGTCCACCCGTGCGAAGCCGGGACGGGCTGCTAGTATATAATAATTAGGTAAGCGTATTTGAATAGCGTATCAAATCGATTCATAGTCTCGCGAATAGTACGTACCGAGTTCATAATACGAATTTAAGAACTAAGTACATAATTTGATTTCCGAGTTATTTATTATTTTTCCACGTGTAGGGATACGCTTGAGCACGTAGCTACGTAGCTTTTTTAAGTACATTATAGTACCTTACTTGCAGTGCGATCTCTTTCTTACATACTAATGGTGGCGTCAAATCCTCAGTGCTGTCGTTCCATCTACTGTATCATTCTCCAATGTGGCCTGGAAATCCTGACATAGAGACCGACCTTTCCTTTTTCATGGCATATGGCGAATAAAGTCCGCGCTAGGATTGAGGTGATTACGACGAGTTTTATCCGGGAATTGAACAGGGTTAAAGGTTATGTCAGCACTCAGCGGTTTGGTGGTGCGGGTTGCAGGCGATCGACGGAAAAGGAAACGTCGCACGAAAGAACCCGCAGTGGCGCCGAAAATGTGTCTCGAACCTTTAAAGAGCTCCGTAAGGGCGACGACCTACTATAACTATACTAGCCAATGGTGTGTGTCACTGACCTGCGTGCGGATGCGGGTTATACGTGGTGACGCGTATCGTGGAGTGCGGCGACGTGGGCGCAACGGTGTGGTCGCTGAGGTCGGTATGGTCGCTGTGGTCGGTATGGTCGCCGTGGTCGCCACGGTCGGTATGGTCGCTGTGGTCGGTATGGTCGCCGTGGTCGCCACGGTCGGTATGGTCGCTGTGGTCGGTATGGTCGCCGTGGTCGCCACGGTCGGTGTGGTCGCTGCGGTCGGCGGTGTCGAGATGCGCGGCGCAGGCGGCGTCCACGCAGGCGGGCCGCTGGCAGCGCTCGCCGCTCCAGGCCGGCGGGCACGCGCACGACACCGCGCCCATCGCCGACACGCTGCACGCGCCCTGGACACGACCGATCGCGGTTCACTCATCCGAGCCGATTCAACTTCAGAATATTTGTGTACTCAAATAGTGTTACGAGTGGTTCGCAGATGGATCAAAATTTGGAAAGAGTACCCGGTTGAGGCAGAACAGCCGGCAGATGTCGTCCCGGCAGCGCGAGCCGGCCTCGTCGCGCACGCACACGCCGCCCTGCGCACACGCCGGCTCGCCCGCGCACCGCTCGCATCTCACGCCTGCGCACACACCACACGTTACACAGTGAACGAATGTTTTGCAATCGAGTAAAAGCATGCCAAACGTGTAAGCGAGTAACGGTGCGCTCACCCGTGTAGCCGGGCGTGCAGTCGCAGCGCGGGCCGGCGGCGGCGGCGCGGCACCGCCCGCCGTTCTCGCAGCGCACGCGCGCGCACGCCGCGCTCGCCGCGCCCGACTCAGCGGCCGCGTGCTCGCAGCGCGCGCCGACGTACCCCGCGTTGCAGATACACTGCACAGAACATACTACCTTATCGACCGATTCCGGAGTGTAACGTCCAGCTCCGAGGTGGAGCCACCACACCGTAACGAATACGGATAGCGTTGGAAGGTCGGTAGCGTTAAGTATATTGTTAGCCGTCTATCACCTTGAGCGGTGGTAGGTCGCTATCGGTCGGCAGATGTGAGGCGGCGGTGTCGAGCTCGCAGCGGCCGCGGCGGTGGCAGTGGTGCGCGCAGCGGTAGTGCTGGCAGCGCTCGCCCGCGAACAGCGGCGGGCAGCGGCAGCGCGCCGCGCCCTCCACCAGCACGCACGCGCCCGCGCCGCACGCCAGCGAGCACGCACCGCCGCCGACACTCTCGCCGCTGCCATCACCGCCGCCGGGTGACAACTCGCTGCGAGAGATCACGCACTTCCGTCGTTCCTGAGAAGACACAAGTGATCAAATTGGTATAAATTTTCTAAGATGGGCGGATTGGCTATTTTGAGGGGTGAAAAACATGAAGCGACGAGTGCGGGAACTGACCCTGAGTAGTGAGTCATCCTCGGGCACGAGTCCGTCGGGACAGAGGCAGGCGAACCCCTCCTCGCCCGCGCTGCGCACGCACAGCGCGCTCGCGTCGCACGCGGCGCCGCCGCCCGCCGTGCACGGGTCCAACACTGCTCGGAATAATATTACATTGACATATCAAGATGTAATCCCAAAGTGGCATTCAATTGTCATAATGATCGAATTCGTTTGCTCGCATAAACGCAACATCAGGTTTATTCGAAGTTGCAGCAAAAGATCGAAAGAAAGAAAGAATCAAATTGGTCATCTCCTTGCCACGTACGAGTAGAACAAGGAAGGGTATGACAATAAGACCATAATTGAGGTCGCAAGATGTAAGTGTCACCGACCTTCCTCGCCGGCTCCGAACATGACGGGGTGCAGCAGCGTGATGGCGGTGAGCGGCGCGCGCGAGCGGTGCAGGCGCGGGGCCGCCGCGGGGGGGGAGGGGAAGGAGGAGGAGGAGGAGGTGGGGGAGCCGGGGGAGGGGGAGGCGGGGGGAGCGCGCGGGCGCCGCGGCACGCGCAGCAGCCCGCGCGTGGTGCCGCACCACACCCACTCCTCCCACGCGAACGCGCGCACGCACGCGCCGCCGAACACCACGCTCGCGTCCGCCAGCGCCGCCGCCGACCCGTTGTCCGCGCTGCGCAGCTCTGCACCACACCCAATCACCATTCGTAACACTGACTTACGATGTACGACTTACTGACCAAAAATATGTTTAGTAAATAGTGTCCGCCGACTTTAATCTACTTCGGGCTTCAGTTAATTTTAGGCCAACATTCTGAAAGGGTTTCCCAATCGACACAATGCGTACACGAAGCTTGACTTATAAGCATCGATGTAGGGGAGCCACGAGCGATAGTAAATTAGGAAAATAAGGGACCGACCTCCGTCGACGTAGACGTGTGGCGCGTGCGGCGCGCCGGCCGGCCGCTGCGTGAACTGCGCGACCAGCGCGCGCCCGCCACCGTCCAGCCCCACGGACTCGAGCGTGTCGTAGTACGCGTCCAGGAAGTACAGACGGCGCGCGGGCGCGTCCAACGCCAGCGCCGTCACGCGCCGCGCGCGCCGCCGCACGAGCCAGTGCGCGCCCGCGCCGTCCAGCCCCGCCGCCAGCACGCCCGCCTCCGCGCCGCGCTCCGACCAGAACATCCGTCTGATGGACAAAGGTCCTTCAAGTCTCCGCATACGTTTTTTTATTGAAGTCATCGTACGTTCGAGCGGGGAGCGGGTACCTGGTCTCGTTGTGGATGACGATGTCGTCGGGCTCGGCGGCGTCGCGCGCGTACAGCGTGACTCGTTTGCGGCCGTCCAGCGCGGCGCAGAACACGCCCCCCCCGCCGCCGCCGGGCTCGGGCGCCACCGTCCAGTACACGCGCCCCGACACCCAGTCTATCGCGATGCCGCGCACCGACCCGCCGTCGCGGATCTACCGCACCACACATTCCATTAACTAGCACCGCACATTACATCAACGACCAAATTAACCAGTGATGTTGAGCTACGTACCATGACCTGTGCGCTGGTGTCGTTGAGGTCCGCCGAGGGCTGGGCGGGCTGGGCGGGCTGGGCGGGCTGGGCGCGCGCGTCGTGCACGAGCGCGGTGACGTCCCGGCGCGCGAGGCGGCCGCGCGCGTCCCCCCACCACACCCACCACGTGCCGTTCACCAGCGCGCCCGCCACGCACGTGATCTCCACCCTGACCGCCGCGCACATCACACAATATACAATATTACTATGCGATTCAAATAAGAATAGGAATGCCAAAAACCTCTATCTGTCAAAGTCAAAGTCAAAGTCATTTTTGGCGCAAAAACCCAGAAGCCATGCCAAAATTATTAAAGATAAGAAAATAAGGTCGCCAGTCGCCATTTTGTCGTTGTTAGTGTGCTTCGTCGTGCGACTGAGTGCATTTTTCACTCAACCTTTGCAAATAAAATTTATTTAAAAATAGCTTGTTTTGCTCACCCTACTGGTTAGAATTGACAGCTATGACGTCACAATATGACGCAAAGTCGACCCTATTCTCATTTGAATCGCAAGGCACTACTATTTTGTGGTTCGAAGGAAGATGAAATTTGCTCTTGTCGTGCGAGTGACAAGGAGTAACGCTTCCCTGTACTGACAGAATCTCTTGTCTTCTATCTTCCTCTAATAAAGTGTCTTCGGAGCTACAAGAAAGAGCAGGGGGAAAACAGTATGTGCGGAATGATAGGGGGGTATCTGTGTTGTGGTTACCTGTCGACGCGCGGCTCGTCGGGCTCGCGGTCCCGGTCGTGCTTGAGCCGCCACACGCGCAGCGCGCCGCCCTCCGCCACTATCACCTGCGCCTTGTCGCCTGCGCCACGCAACCCGTCACACGCAACGTATACAGCGCACGGAGAACATACCGTTTGCCACACGCTACGAACCTGACATACCTCTGGCCGAAGGGGAAGAGGTATGTCAGGATAGTAGCACGTGGCAACGGTAGTCTCCGCCTACCCCCGTGAGATACGGGCGTGAGCGTATGTAGTAGGTACTCACCCACTGCTTCGCACGTGAAGGTGCCGTCCGGGAGTTGGCGCTGCTTATACCCGGACACGCATCTGTTGCGAGGACACGTATGATTATGAATACCCATTGACAACTTTACGGAACAGTCTGAATACTTGAATCCATCAACATTATTTTTTGTGCTTACGTCCGAAGCCGCCTCGAGTATGCTAGCCAGGTTTGGAACCCTCGATATGAAATATATAAAGTAAAGATTGAGCGGATCCAAAGAAAATTTACACGATTTCTCACTTACAAATTTAAAATTCCCAAAATTGAATAAGAACAACGTTGTACTAAATTTCACCTCCCCTCGCTCTCCCTTCGTCGAAATATTGCAGATATAATACTATTATTAAAACTAATCAGGGGCATGGTCGATTGCCCTAATCTGCTAAGAAAAGTTGATCTAAAAGTACCTTTACGTTTACCACGGAATAATACCTATAAACCATTTAGCGTACCCAGTGTCCACACCAACTTCAGACAGAATAGTTTCCTCATTAGAGCAACTACAGCCTTTAATAGTGCCAATATTGCTAACCTGGATATATTTCATGAAAGTATCAATAGTGTTAAAAAATGTTACTGAGTAAGGGCTCATTGAATGCATGTTTAGAAACAACCTAACAGCCAATATAATATTAAGTAGGTACTTACTTAATCACAACGAATAACCATGTACTCGTATACTAATTGTTTAAAATAGCTTTCTATAAGCGGTAGCTTGTTACTGGCTAGTAATGTCTCATATTGTTATTACTTAGTGTTAATGCTGTAAGCTATCCAAATAAAATAAAATAAAATAAAGTGACAACCGCTCGTTCGATGGAGGAGTAAACTCACTTGCAGGTGTGGTTGTTGTGTTTCGGCAGACACAGCTGCGAGCACGTGTTCCACTTGCACGCGCCGTCGACGCCTGCGGGCACACGGCAATGTTATATCTGGATTTCCCGACTCATATAGCAGTTCGATATGTCCGAAAAGGGGCACGTCAGTAATACAAAGCGTAGTGACCGTCGTCGCAGGCGGCGGCGGCGGGCTCGCAGCGGCCGTCCCCGCACACGGTCTCGCCGGGCTCGCACGCCGCGCGCTCGCCCGCCCGGCGCCGCCGCTGGCACAGCGCCGGGCTCTCGTCGCCCGCGCAGTCCGCGAACCCGTCGCACACCAGCCGCGCCGGCAGGCACGCGCCGCCCGAGCATCTGTCGGACGCGCACGTATTGCAACTAAACCTTATAGTGGACGTCGAGGAGGCCGTCGCCGGTGTGACGTCTCACCGGAACGCGGTGGACGGGCAGGCCCGCCTCTCGCAGACGGCGGCGTCCTCGTCCCGCCCGTCGGCGCAGTCGCGGCGGCCGTCGCAGCGCCAGGCGGGCGGCGCGCAGCCCCCGCGCAGCCCCGCGCACGCCAGCCGCGCGCCGCACGCGCCGTCCTCGACGCTCGCGCCCGCGCACGCGACCTCGTCCGAGCCGTCCGCGCAGTCCGCCGACCCGTCGCACCACCAGCGCGCCGCCACGCAGCGCCGCCCGTCCGCGCAGGCGCGCGCGCCGCCCGAGCAGCGCGCCGCGCAGCCCGCCTCGTCCGAGCCGTCCGCGCACTCCGCCTCGCCCGAGCAGCGCAGCGCGGAGCGCACGCACTCGCCCGAGCCGCAGCGGAACTCGGACTCGGAGCAGGCGCGCGGCCGGCAGCCCATCTCGTCGGCGCCGTCGCCGCAGTCGTCCTCCAGGTCGCAGCGCCAGCGGCCCGGGATGCAGCGGCCGTCCGGGCAGCGGAAGTACGTCGGCTCGCACGCCGGGGGCGCCGGCCCGGAGTCTCCGCAGTCGGCCTCGTCCTCGCGGTCCGCGCAGTCCGCCTGCCGCGCATGGAACGACGCGAGAGTCAGAGCGGGCCGAGCGGCGGGCGAGCCGAGCGGCCGTTGGGCGCGGGCGGTACCTCGGCGTCGCAGAGCCAGGCGCGCGGGATGCAGCGGCCGCCGCCGCAGCGGAACTGGTCGCGCGCGCAGCTGCGGGCCAGGCACTGCGCGCCCTCGTCCGAGCCGTCGCCGCAGTCCGAGTCCGCGTCGCACACCCACACCAGCGGCACGCACGCGCCGTTCGCGCACTCGAACTGGACACACGCGAGGGAGTTTAGTATCGCGGATGACGTCGCAGGGTCGGAGACGCGGCGGCCGGGGGTACTGACGTGGTGCGGCGGGCAGGTGCGCGGCGGGCAGTCGGCCTCGTCGCCGCCGTCGGGGCAGTCGCGCCGCCCGTCGCAGCGCAGCGCGGCCGGCACGCAGCGCGCCGACACGCCCGTCGTCGCGTTGCCGGCGCACTTCCATTGCGACGAGAGGCACGTGAACTGACGACGAAACGGAATTGTCGATAGCGACTTTATCCTTATATTTGTCTCAATCCATTGCACAACGAGTCACCGGATCTTCACTTTTCTCGGGCGCTTCGGCCGGTGATGGGAAGGGACGAACCGTTCTGTTATATCCCTGAATAGTACCGAATACCGATGAGTAGGCGCCTCATCAGCACCTTTTTATTCTAGACTATAAACCTGAGGCAATGTAAGTCAGTTCGGATCGGGCCGCGAACCAACAAACACTTGCTGGATTTCTTGTTGATAATTGCTATTTCCTAGTGCACATTAAATAACCTTTTTTAAAAAGACGGGAGTTTTTCTCAGTATAACATTTGGTGGCAGCGGTGGGATCCTGAAAAAATTCCATAGTGCCTAACAAATCAGGATCCTAACAACTATAAGTGCATAAGTGTGATTGAGTGTACAAATATCCAGAAGCTCCAGATCCAGAAGTTCCCGATCCGGATTCATCAAGGTCATTTAAATTGACCAATTCCAAACGGGAAATACCCCGGTATCCGTCACCGAAGAGTCCACTGTGCCGTAAGTGGTATCCAGCTGTTGGGGCATCGACGCCGAAGCAGCCGGTATCCAGCACCGACTAAACGGTGACAGTATCCTGACGCCAGACGCCAGGTCTACATCGAGTCCAGGTCCAGGTTCCAGAATGAGGTGTGGTGAACTATTCCTGTGAGTCAACCTATTCCATTATTTATCCAGAAGTCGTCGTGAAAATCAGACATTTATACGTATACCTAGTTATGTAATATTACTAAGATATCTTAATTTAATTTGTGAATCATTGTAACATCCATACTTGATCGTAACTGAGCCGTTCTTATCAGTTATAATTAGCCTAAACATTCTCCGGACAATAGAGCGCCCACGCGTTCTCGATAACGCATCCGTAGCGTCTCAGTGTCAGTCGTAATCTAATACTTTAGAATACTATACTATTCCCGTTTCCAGGTTCTGTTCAGTTTTAATTATATTATTTCTATTAACGTGTACCTTATTAATTTAGGAATACACATTTTATTTTAATCCACCTAAAATGTCGAAATCAGATTCAAAAAAGGATTTGAGGGAGACAAAAGGTGACGAAGAAGTTCCATTAAATACAATATTAAAATTCATAAAACCTTTCAATGGCGATAGGGATAAACTTACAGCCTTTTTGAGAAATTGCGACAGCGCAATTTCATTAGCAACCTCGCAACAAGAGGATTTAATTCTAAAGTATACTCTCAGCCAACTAGAAGGCAAGGCCGAAACAGCTTGCTCGATAAAAGATTTCGAATCCTGGACGTCCTTAAAGGAATTCCTAAAGACACAATTCGGGGAGCGTAAACATTACGCCCACCTTCTCACAGAACTACAGGACTGTAAGCAAGGAAACCAAGAAGCTATTAGCCAATTTTCCCTTAGAGTGGAAACCTGCTTACAGAAACTATTAATCGAGGTCACAGTTTCCAACACAAAGAAAACTGAGTTGACAGGTAGGTTAGCCGCTATGGAGGACCTTGCTCTCCATACTTTTACCCTGGGTTTACATCCCAGAATTTCCAACTTAGTAAGATGTAGGGACCCAAGGAACCTCAATGACGCTATAAACTATGCTATGTCGGAAGAGAAAATCCAACAATTCTCTTTCCGTAATAATTTCAAACCAAAATCGACTGAACCAATGCCCAAAAGAAACGATTTTAACAATAAAACTCAACCAAGGTCAAATTATAATAATGCCAACCAACAGGCATCTTCCTCTTCTTCTAGGGAACCACCATTTTGCAGATACTGTAAGAAAATCGGTCATGTCCTAGAAAATTGTAGACTCCGCGATTACAATAATAAGAAATATTCAAATGGACCCCAAGCATTTACCCCTTATCAATCAACCTCTAGGTCTAATGATTATAAATCAACTCCCCGCGTAAACTATGCGGAAAATGACGAAGAGGAAGTAGAGGACGAAGTAAATGATACTACCGAAGGTTTAAACTAATCTCTGCCCTGTATAAGTATCGCACGGGTCAGAACCCTCATATTCAAGCCGATGCTCATCATAAATTCAAGACTGACGGACAGGGTAGCCAGCCCCAAACTCAAGGTCTCCTTCCTAAAAAGACTAATGGACAGGGTAGCCAGCCCCAAACTCAAGGTCTCATTCCTAAAAAGACTAATGGACAGGGTAGCCAGCCCCAAACTCAAGGTCTCCTTCCTAAAAAGACTAATGGACAGGGTAGCCAGCCCCAAACTCAAGGTCTCATTCCTAAAAAGACTAATGGACAGGGTAGCCAGCCCCAAACTCAAGGTCTCCTTCCTAAAAAGACTAATGGACAGGGTAGCCAGCCCCAAACTCAAAGCTTTCCTTATAACCAAACCAACGGACAGGGTAATCAGCCCCAAACTCAAGGTTTTCCTAATATTCAGACCAACGAACAGGGTAATCAGCCCCAAAATCACGGTCCTTATCTCACATCAATTCCTAAACAACCTAAAACATGGCAAATTTATGAAATCAATACCCAAAAAAGGTACTTACCTTATGTCACACTCCAAACACCTGTAAATAAAAAACCACTTACCTTCCTCATCGATTCCGGAGCATCCCTCTGTGTCCTAAAAAATATTTGCATAATTAATCCTTTACAGCTACGTGATACAGATATCAAAGTTAAAGGCATAGACTCCAAAGACGATAACCCTATAAAAAGTTTAGGCTGTCTTAACCTACAATTACAATTTAACCAACATCTAAAATTATCACACACCTTCCATGTTTTCGATAACATTAACTTACCTTATGATGGTATAATAGGCAATGACCTTTTTATACAACACGGCTGTCTTATTAATTATGATTCCGAGTCCTTGGAAATAAAAGATAATAATATTAAATTATCCTTCGATGAACCTTCCTACATTATTACCCCTCGAACGGAAACGGTAATCGAATGTTCAGTCAAAAATCCTGAAATAAAAGAGGGAATTATATTCGATCAACACATTTCTGATTCTCTTCTTGTTTCTAATTGTATAGTAAAAGTAAAAGATAATAATAGAATAAACTTAACAGTGCTTAACGTATCAGATAAACCTATACAGGTAAATTCTAATTTATCATTCTCCTTATTTCCAATTGATTACAGTGAATTAAACAGTAAAAATCGTAATCACGCTATAAATAATAGTATTAAAAGAAGTCTTCAGTTATTCCAACTTTTACCAACGTCTCACTTAAACTCTGAGGAAATAGATAACCTCAAAGAAATCTGTAATCAATACGCTGATATATTTCATTTACCAGATGACAAGTTAACCTGTACAGACGTAGTTGAACACGAGATTCAAACAACCGTCTCACAACCTATTAGTGTCAAATCGTATAGATTCCCTGAAATACATCAAGAAGAAGTAAAAACCCAAATAACGAAAATGTTAAAACAAAATATTATCCAACCATCAAAATCACCCTGGTCATCACCTATATGGATTGTACCAAAGAAATCAGACTCATCAGGACATAAAAAGTGGAGAATTGTAATAGATTATCGAAAATTAAATGACGTAACTATTGGAGAAAGTTATCCAATTCCGCAAATCAATGAAATATTGGACCAATTAGGGCAAAGTAAGTACTTTTCAACATTAGATTTAGCGTCCGGATTCCATCAAATTAAAATGAGTTCCGCCGACGCACCCAAAACGGGCTTTAGTGTACCACAAGGGCACTTTGAATTTAACCGAATGCCTTTTGGCCTTAAAAATGCTCCAGCGACATTCCAAAGAACAATGAACACGGTTCTATCTGGGTTACAAGGAATACATTGTTTTGTGTACCTAGACGACATTGTAATCTATTCTCACGACCTGTCATCCCATATGGATAAACTCTATCTTGTATTCGAAAGATTGAGAAACTTTAATCTCAAATTACAACCAGAAAAATGCGAATTCCTTCGTAAGGAAGTAGCTTATTTAGGTCACGTAATAAGTGATGAAGGAGTAAAACCCAATCCAGAAAGGATAAAAGCTGAAATGCAATTTCCTATACCTAAGTGTCCCAAAGATATCAAATTATTTCTAGGCTTAGCTTCGTATTACCGTCTCTTTATCCCTGAATTCTCAAAATACGCAAAATTACTAACAAACCTACTTAAAAAGGATGTCCCTTTTAATTGGACTAATAGTCAACAACTAGCTTTCGAACAATTAAAGGAAAAACTGGTAACAGCACCAGTTCTTATATATCCTGATTTTACAAAATACTTTGTTTTAACTTGTGACGCATCTAATTATGCCATCTCAGCAATCTTATCGCAAGGCGACGTTGGTAACGATAGACCAATCGCTTACGCCTCTCGGACACTGAACAAAGCGGAATGTAACTACAGTGTTACCGAAAAAGAATGCCTAGCAATAATTTATGGGACAAAAACTTTCCGTCCATACCTATTTGGTCGCCAATTTAAAATAATCACAGACCATAAACCCCTGAATTGGCTTTTCAATTGCAAAGACCCCGGATCACGACTTATCCGTTGGCGTCTAAAATTAGAAGAATACGACTACGAAATTCAATATAAAAAGGGTAAAATGAATTCAAACGCAGATGCGCTTTCTAGATATCCAGTAAACCCTGTACAACAACAAAATCCTATACCGCAGTCGAATTCTGAAACATCACAAAATATTCCTATTAATCCTGATCAAATACTTACCGAGGAAACTACTACAACTAGTCCGTCGTCCTTGTCCAATCCTAATATAACTGAAAACTTACCCGAAATTCCTGACTTACCTGAATTGTTAGATTTACCAGATGATTTTATACTCCCTGAGGATTTAGAATTACCCGACGATTTCAATATTCCGACTCCACAATCCGTCGATATTACCAGTAATGATGACTCATATTCTAAATGCCTGAAAACAATAAACAGTAGATCAATAACATTCACTACCAGAATTGAAGAACACAACGAAAACCTACTAAAAACAAAAATCAAACATATAGTCATCCCCACATCCGTTGACCTCGACGAATCAAATCATTATGTTGCCGAAACTGTTGGCAACTTATTAGAATCTACTGAATTTCTTTCAAAGAAAAACGACACTAATTATTACTTTTTATTTGTTAAAGTGTATCATTACGAAAAGAATTCCTATGAAGATATCTTCAAAAGCTTAAATACGCTAAAACCCGAATTATTAAAGAATAACGTAACCGAATTTAGTATAACAGATTTCCGCAATCCCTTCGATGTATATACATTCATAAAGATATATAACATAATTATGTACCTATTTCACGATACAAACATAACCATTCACATTTATAAAAATTCTATTATATACCCAGCTATGACTGAAATCAATAAAATCTTAAAGGAAAACCACGATATTCCTATTTCAGGTCATTTGGGTGGTAACAGAATGTTAAGTAGGATCCAAGAAAAGTATTACTGGAGAAATATGCGCAACGATGTCGAAAACTATGTCCGCAAATGTGACCTATGCCAATCTAATAAGGCTCTTAGAAAAATCAATCGTGCTCCTATGCAAATCACAAGTACATCGACACAACCATTTGAGCGTCTTGCACTAGACCTCGTTGGCCCTCTCCCAGAAGCCAGCCTATCGAAATACAAGTTCATACTGACACTACAAGATGACCTCACAAAATATTCAGCGGCTTATCCCTTACCAAACGCCACAGCTGAGGAATCGTCTGAGTGCCTCATCCATTTCATCTGCCAGTTTGGCATTCCAAAATCTGTCCTTACAGATCAAGGTACAAATTTCACTGCAGAATTATTTAAACAAACATGTACTTTCCTCAAAATTAAACAGCTTTGGTCTACTCCATACCACCCGCAAACACAGGGCGCCCTTGAACGAAGTCACTCGACACTGAAAGAGTATCTTAAGTCTTTCGTGAACGAGCACCAAAATAACTGGCCAAAATTTGTTTTTACGGCAATGCTAACATATAACACCACAGTTCACTCAACTACAAATTTTACACCTTATGAATTAGTTTTCGGCCATAAGCCTTTTATTCCATCCTCTATTTACGACAACGCCTTAGAACCTACATATAATAGCTATGTGCGCGTCCTACAACAACGTTTACAACTCTCTAAGGAAAAGGCCTTAGAAAACATACTTAAATCAAAAATGACTTCTAAGTCATATTACGATAAACGAACAAAACCCATGAAATACAAAGTAGGCGACATGGTGTATGTTAAAAACCACTTGCGGCTTCGTAAAGCCTTATCGCCTATTTGGAAAGGTCCTTTTAAAGTTGTCCGAATAAACGGAAACAACACATTGACATTACTATTAAACCGACGACACGTAAAGTATCATTACGATGAAGTCAAACTAGCGGAAACTCATTCCGACTAAACATTTATTAAAATAAGTAGGTACATAAGATAATAATAGTATATAGTATGTTTACTTTACTTTTTCACCTTTTAAATGTTTCATTTTGTATCATTTTTTAACCGTAGATTTATTTAGGAGTAAGTAGTATTAATAATATAACTAGACTGTCATATTTCAGAATTGTCACGGCGAGTACCTACATTTACGCATCCAATATTATAGAACAGATAACCGAAAGCCCCGGCATCTATTTCGACTCAGCGGGTTCTGTTAAAATCACTAACGACCACCTTCATGTATTGATTCCTATTGATATTGGATACATAAAACCCCATATTGACAATATAAAAAATGTGTTAGGAACTGCTAGATTCTTTTGTCAACAAAGTGAATATAACAATTCAAAATGTCATAACTACCTCCAACCTTTAGTACCGCGTCTTGACAATATTCTAAGAGATTATAGTGCTATATCACATTTGATTTCGGACAGAGATAAAAGATCTGCATGGTTTGCAGGAATCGGATCTGTCTTTAAACAAATAATAGGGACAATGGATGAAAACGACGCTATCAGATACAATAATGCCATTCAATTTATAGATAACAATAATAAAAAGCTCGCTTCTGTACTTAAAGATAACATACTCATGACTAATGTAGCTATAAATAACTACAACGAAACTTTAAAAACAATTAATGTCAACGAAGCTCGTTTGAATAGCGCTATTGAATCTCTAAACGCTGATGTCAATAATTTGTCCGATGCATCAGCAATATTATTTATAGAATCTAAGATGAACGAAATTTATAATGAATTATCTTCTAGTTTATTTACGCTATCATTTAAAATTGAGAATGTTGTCAATTCTTTTATGTTTACAAAAAGTCACTCGATTCACCCATCTGTTTTAACGCCAAAACAACTTTTTGAAGAGTTATCTCGCAATGTCAGAAGTTTAGTTAAGCATTCAGAACTACCTTTAAGTTTAAGTTTAGATAATATACACTCTTTGATTGATTTAGCACAACTATCATGTTATTATATAAATACCCAAATTGTTTTTGTAATCAAGATACCATTAGTCACTAGAGTAGAGTACAGTTTATACAAAACTATACCTGTATTGATTCCACACGACAGACATCACCCTAATTCTTACGCAACAATAATTCCCAATTGTAATTATATAGCTATAAGTAGAGATAAGACAACCTATATAAATCTTAGTGATTTAAAAGATTGTATTAAAAGTATTAATCAAATTTACATTTGTAACAGACTCGATGTACACTCAGTGCAAAACGTCCCTACTTGCGAAACAGAAATTCTAAGTAAAGTATTAGACAAGTTACCCCAACAATGTGAAACTAAATTAATTCATGGAAAACTAAATATTTGGCAAGAATTATCCGGTAATAGATGGATATTTGTCGTAACTGAACCTATAAAACTCACTGTCGAATGTCAAACACAAATATCGGAATTTAAATTACTAGGTACCGGCATATTGAACTTACCGCCAAATTGTAAAGCCTTCTGTAAGAATAAAGAATTTTTACCCAGAAATAATTTAAATATAACAATAAAACCTGTAACATCTGATTTTAACCTTATCAGTGACCCTTGCTGTGATAAAATAAAATTTAAAACCCTTAAATCCAAATTGAAACCAATAAACTTAATTGATGTTAAATTAGAAAAACTTGCAAGTTGTCGCGGATTTCATCGCGATTTATTATCTGTTATTGTCATGTGTCAAGGTGAGTGTCAATGTCATTAGTTTTTGACAGTGCGCGAGCGCGTTTAGATAGAAAAAGGGGCGTAGGCGTGGGAACGCTACGATATGTGGGTGGTTGTATTAAGAGCAAAGCGTGGTAAAATGGTTCCACATCTACCTACAGTGGTTAACAAGAAAAGTGAGTGTAGTCTTCATGGAGTGAAGACCGACAAATGGTTGTAAGTTATGCATTGCTAGGATGGAGGTAGTAATGCAGTAGGTACAGAGAGCGTGTAAGTACAAAGTAAATAATTGCGTGCAAGGCGTGGAGTCACGATGCACGAGGCAATGCTACCTAGAGTATCGGGGTGAGTCCCATTACTATTATTACGACAAAGATTATTCGAGATTATTAATTAGTAATACGAGCACGGACTCGTCATTACGGTAAATGTACGATTGAGTTTGTACTCGAGCTATAGTCTTTTCTAGAGGGGCTATGGTTAGAGATTTGAGTAGGCCGCCTTGCGTAGCGAGTATGCGCAAGGGGCAGCCGCCTTCGTAGCTAGTATACGAACGGGGCACAGTACCTATGGGCATGAACACCCAAGTAGTACCTGGTGGCAGGGTAGAGCTGTAGGGGAGTGTGTGGAGGCTCAGCTGCGGGTCCGGATGGGCCGCAGTGGTGTTCAGGTCATGTTATGGAGGGCCAAAACAGTGGAAGACCAGAGGGTTGGAAACTGTACCCATTAACTTGGGCTCCATAACATATGAGTGGAGTAGCAAAACAGTGAACGACCGTAGGGTTGGGATCTGTACCCATTAACTTGGGCTCCTTTTAGTGGTACACGAGATTGAACAAGTAAAATCAGTAAAGAGAGTCAGTCGCACAGTTTCCATGGTGATGAATTGGTGACGTTATATTATTATGCTGATTGTAGAACCACAGGCGCCGCGACATTATGGTGGAGGTGCTCGGTCTAATCAGATAATGAGTTTTGAGCAGTATAAGATGAGATTACTTATTTTAAATTTTTTAATATGTGCCCGTCCGGGTACAACTTTTTTTCTTTTTTTTTTCTTTAAGTTCGGGAGGTCTGCTATCTCAGGGTCCCTTCATAGACAGAGCTTACTGGTAAGTCTGTCTGATAGACAAACTTGTTGTAGAGCAGTAAACAGTCTGGCCCCGATCCGTTCAGGGAGGCTGTAGTCAAGTTATATAGATTGGCAGAGTGGCAATAGAGAGGTACAGAGGTACAGAAACTGGTGACTCTGTCTGTGGGACAGAGTGCTATATAGAGTTGTGGACAGTCTGGCCCCGATTCGTTCAGGGAGGCTGGTTCCTAAGTGCAGACAAGCAAAGAGTGCCACTATTAGAGACTATAAAGGAGGTTGGTCCCAATCCGTTGGGAGAACCTGTTGTAAGTTGTTTTACTAGTAAGGGATGACCTGGGGTGGCTATGACCTATGCTTTCTTAAATAGACAAGTTGGTTAGAACTATTTATTCTAATCATACATCTTTTAGAGGATGTGATTCAACATCATGAGTATTCATGGGACAATGATTGGTCCTACATCGAAAACCTCTTGTATATAGGTTTTCGGCAAAATAAACGTATTTACAACATTTGTGGTTTTATTTATAAACTTATGATTAAATAAATTGTTTGTTTTATTTTACCTTCATATTTTTACATTTGTTTGTACTATAACTAAACGTGTATAATCTATGGTTTTTATTTGGTAAACTTCTCTTTGTGTTTTAGGTACCGTGAATGGGTGCCTTATGTTTTATGCATCTATTTAATTTAATCCAGAGGTATCCGAATATTTATTTAGTAATGGTAATATCTATGGTTTCCCTGGAAAGAGAAACCCATGTGATGTATTTTCAATGTCTATGTTCGTCTTAAAGTGTGTTACTCCTTACTCGTTACCATCACTGCCTGTCATTTGTTGTGTTGGCTGCAATGGTATTAGGCTGCCATGTTAAAGAGTACTGCGACAAGTGTGAAATGCTAAGATTATTGTTTACGTTTTGAAATGGTGTCATTCTGTAATGTTTACTATTTTGAAGTTTTCAAAAGCGTCTTACTTTGCGTAATTATATTATAAGGTGCTATGAAGGCATATTATTATCAAACAGCATGGTCTGTGTTGAAAGTGGTGTAAAGTGTATTGTTTAAAAGTATACATGTACAAACGTATTCACAGAATGTTGAAGGAAATTATGTTCTAGTGTATTGAGTATGGAACATGGAACAAGTAAATTTATCCATGTCATTAAGAAATAAGTCGGTCAGTGCTACATGCTAGTAGCTCATAATGTAAGAGCTCATTGTTAATGATACCTTATAATAATTCCAGGATGACGATGAGCAAGGCACCTTTTGACAAGACTTAATGATGCGGTTAATTGCAGAATTATTTGAGCGAGTTGTACAGATATAACTGTGCTAAGCCATGCCAGAGCATGGCTTCAGAGGATTTAATGCGAACAATGGGCAATTAAACATTTGTACGAAGAGCTTGCAAGAAGGAATATATATGTATACATGGCCCTGGCCAACAAGGCCCTGAGTGGTCTCAAGATATAGTGAAGGAGAGTACGAACTTCCAGTTTGAGGTGGAAGTCGTAATTATCAACCTTGACAGTAAATTATTGCTAATTCTGGTTGTGACAATATCCATACAAAGTTGCCTTAGCTGTCCTTCCCACATTTAATGGGAACATATTATAGTGGCAGTTAGAAGCAAGTGTGAGCAAGCAAGCCCTACCAAGAGATGATAGGCTTGCATATCTTATATTATCCTTGCCAGATACTGCGCTAGAGGTTGTCCGTGGCTTGGGTACTATTGCACAGAATTGCAAAATTGTTGTGGACGGAAGGTTGATTTAGAAATAACAATATATTGATTCAGTTGGGGCTATTATAGAATAAACTGATCATAGCAGCTATGAATAGAGTTGTCGCAGAATGTGTTTATTTTAGAGGGTTTATTCACTAAAATAGTTTAATGAAGTATCTACTTCTGATGTTATGTGTAAATGAAAACATCGGTTAGGCCAAGAAATTAAAGTATGCAAGAAGTTTAAAGCTTGATTATAAAACACTTGAAAGAGGTTGTAAACACTGAAGAAAGTACCTATCTAGTTGCCTGTTTTGTGAAGGACTATGTATAATTATAAAGATCATATAAAATATCTGACTAAATACGAGAAATAATTAACTGGGAGCAAGATGACATCTATGCAGTATTTTAGAAATCTCTAGCTAAAGAGGAATGATATCATTGCAAGGGCAATCATAATAGTGTTGTGTCCCAAGGAATTTGCAGATAAAGACAACTGTGTTTTCATTGATATTAAAGTAAAGGACAATGAGGAAATTTAGACTCTTGCTTTATAGTGGTTGCCAACCCAGCTATACTATGTTAATAGTTACCTACCTAGTGGTTTATGTTTTAAAAAGGCTAAAGTACATGAGTTAGTAGGTACCTAAATAATACATCATCATCATCACGCCTGTATTCCCCGAAGGGGTAGGCAGAGGTGCACTGTAGTGTGCCCACACTTCGCCGATGTAATGATATGATCTATATAATGAAGAGTTATAATATTTTCCTTTGGTCCAGAGGGAGCTACAAGGAAACTCGAATCCCTGTTCTTTTTTAGATGTCTTATGGGATATTCATGCTAATGTTGTGTGTACCACACCGGTGCCCAGTATAAAGTGATTCCATGGCAGAAAGGAATTAATGACTGGTCTAAATAAGTATTGATCATTTTTAAATTGCTTATATGAGAATTTTTCAGGTACAAAATATTTTTTTTATTAATAGCAGTTGAAATTTAATGGACAAGAATTGATAAGTCCAGAAGCTGAAGTTACAAATGCGATTTTCTGACTGCAGAAGTACTAGAGATGCCGCAGCATGGGCAATATTGTCTGGGGGAGTATGTATTGGATTATTTTGTTGATGCTGCGGAAAAATGCATATGGCGCTGAAGTATACCTTCGGGTGACAGACCCGAGACAACAGTAAACGCTACCGGCTGGACATGTCAGGGGGGTATGTATTGCATTATTTTGTTGATGCTGTGGAAAAATGCATATGACGATTGAAGTATACCTTCGGGTGACAGACCCGAGACAACAGTAGGTACATGCTCGGGCAGGACATGACAGTGGGATCCACATCTTTGATTTGATAGCCCAATTTTATTTTGATTTTAATTAGAAAAAAAATTTGCCCGCTTAGATAGATATGCGAAGCAAGACTTTCTGTTTGATTGAGGAGGGTCAGGATGTCATGACGGACAGTCCAGACTTAATAGAGCATGATCACCTAGCAGAATTAAAATTTAAACAGAAAAGTTCTTAAAAAGCTGGTAAAGTGTATGTATATGTAGTAGGTAAGTATACCTAATGAATTATTTTTAAATAATGTTTATTATTTTGATGTGTAAAGTTTCAGAGTTACAGTTATAGGCTTTGCCATATGAGGATTGCCAAATGTTGGTGATGTGAGTAATATAAAGAAAGTGTGACACTAAGAGCAGAAATAAGTGAAAACTTGCTAAGATTGGTGAATGGAGCTGATGGTGCATATCGTGTATCATTATTGAAAGCAGATGAGACAGAATTAAATGTTCGGTAAGATATCTTTATTGTTTAGAGATGGAGAGAGCCGACATAAAGAGGTTATTCCTCAGAGTGATAGCAGGTCTGATTGGTCCAGACAGTAACTATCTAACTTTAGGTGAAAGTCTGAAAGATTCAGTTGAAGTAGAAGCAGATGTAAGTCCATGTGAAATGGTGCATAAAGAATGTTTAAGAGATGGCCTGCTCCGTAGCCAGACAGAAATGGCTGAGTAGACACCTGCTGATGCTTCTGTGACTTCTCCTGTGGTTGGGGAATGTCGCGGATTTCATCGCGATTTATTATCTGTTATTGTCATGTGTCAAGGTGAGTGTCAATGTCATTAGTTTTTGACAGTGCGCGAGCGCGTTTAGATAGAAAAAGGGGCGTAGGCGTGGGAACGCTACGATATGTGGGTGGTTGTATTAAGAGCAAAGCGTGGTAAAATGGTTCCACATCTACCTACAGTGGTTAACAAGAAAAGTGAGTGTAGTCTTCATGGAGTGAAGACCGACAAATGGTTGTAAGTTATGCATTGCTAGGATGGAGGTAGTAATGCAGTAGGTACAGAGAGCGTGTAAGTACAAAGTAAATAATTGCGTGCAAGGCGTGGAGTCACGATGCACGAGGCAATGCTACCTAGAGTATCGGGGTGAGTCCCATTACTATTATTACGACAAAGATTATTCGAGATTATTAATTAGTAATACGAGCACGGACTCGTCATTACGGTAAATGTACGATTGAGTTTGTACTCGAGCTATAGTCTTTTCTAGAGGGGCTATGGTTAGAGATTTGAGTAGGCCGCCTTGCGTAGCGAGTATGCGCAAGGGGCAGCCGCCTTCGTAGCTAGTATACGAACGGGGCACAGTACCTATGGGCATGAACACCCAAGTAGTACCTGGTGGCAGGGTAGAGCTGTAGGGGAGTGTGTGGAGGCTCAGCTGCGGGTCCGGATGGGCCGCAGTGGTGTTCAGGTCATGTTATGGAGGGCCAAAACAGTGGAAGACCAGAGGGTTGGAAACTGTACCCATTAACTTGGGCTCCATAACATATGAGTGGAGTAGCAAAACAGTGAACGACCGTAGGGTTGGGATCTGTACCCATTAACTTGGGCTCCTTTTAGTGGTACACGAGATTGAACAAGTAAAATCAGTAAAGAGAGTCAGTCGCACAGTTTCCATGGTGATGAATTGGTGACGTTATATTATTATGCTGATTGTAGAACCACAGGCGCCGCGACATTATGGTGGAGGTGCTCGGTCTAATCAGATAATGAGTTTTGAGCAGTATAAGATGAGATTACTTATTTTAAATTTTTTAATATGTGCCCGTCCGGGTACAACTTTTTTTCTTTTTTTTTTCTTTAAGTTCGGGAGGTCTGCTATCTCAGGGTCCCTTCATAGACAGAGCTTACTGGTAAGTCTGTCTGATAGACAAACTTGTTGTAGAGCAGTAAACAGTCTGGCCCCGATCCGTTCAGGGAGGCTGTAGTCAAGTTATATAGATTGGCAGAGTGGCAATAGAGAGGTACAGAGGTACAGAAACTGGTGACTCTGTCTGTGGGACAGAGTGCTATATAGAGTTGTGGACAGTCTGGCCCCGATTCGTTCAGGGAGGCTGGTTCCTAAGTGCAGACAAGCAAAGAGTGCCACTATTAGAGACTATAAAGGAGGTTGGTCCCAATCCGTTGGGAGAACCTGTTGTAAGTTGTTTTACTAGTAAGGGATGACCTGGGGTGGCTATGACCTATGCTTTCTTAAATAGACAAGTTGGTTAGAACTATTTATTCTAATCATACATCTTTTAGAGGATGTGATTCAACATCATGAGTATTCATGGGACAATGATTGGTCCTACATCGAAAACCTCTTGTATATAGGTTTTCGGCAAAATAAACGTATTTACAACATTTGTGGTTTTATTTATAAACTTATGATTAAATAAATTGTTTGTTTTATTTTACCTTCATATTTTTACATTTGTTTGTACTATAACTAAACGTGTATAATCTATGGTTTTTATTTGGTAAACTTCTCTTTGTGTTTTAGGTACCGTGAATGGGTGCCTTATGTTTTATGCATCTATTTAATTTAATCCAGAGGTATCCGAATATTTATTTAGTAATGGTAATATCTATGGTTTCCCTGGAAAGAGAAACCCATGTGATGTATTTTCAATGTCTATGTTCGTCTTAAAGTGTGTTACTCCTTACTCGTTACCATCACTGCCTGTCATTTGTTGTGTTGGCTGCAATGGTATTAGGCTGCCATGTTAAAGAGTACTGCGACAAGTGTGAAATGCTAAGATTATTGTTTACGTTTTGAAATGGTGTCATTCTGTAATGTTTACTATTTTGAAGTTTTCAAAAGCGTCTTACTTTGCGTAATTATATTATAAGGTGCTATGAAGGCATATTATTATCAAACAGCATGGTCTGTGTTGAAAGTGGTGTAAAGTGTATTGTTTAAAAGTATACATGTACAAACGTATTCACAGAATGTTGAAGGAAATTATGTTCTAGTGTATTGAGTATGGAACATGGAACAAGTAAATTTATCCATGTCATTAAGAAATAAGTCGGTCAGTGCTACATGCTAGTAGCTCATAATGTAAGAGCTCATTGTTAATGATACCTTATAATAATTCCAGGATGACGATGAGCAAGGCACCTTTTGACAAGACTTAATGATGCGGTTAATTGCAGAATTATTTGAGCGAGTTGTACAGATATAACTGTGCTAAGCCATGCCAGAGCATGGCTTCAGAGGATTTAATGCGAACAATGGGCAATTAAACATTTGTACGAAGAGCTTGCAAGAAGGAATATATATGTATACATGGCCCTGGCCAACAAGGCCCTGAGTGGTCTCAAGATATAGTGAAGGAGAGTACGAACTTCCAGTTTGAGGTGGAAGTCGTAATTATCAACCTTGACAGTAAATTATTGCTAATTCTGGTTGTGACAATATCCATACAAAGTTGCCTTAGCTGTCCTTCCCACATTTAATGGGAACATATTATAGTGGCAGTTAGAAGCAAGTGTGAGCAAGCAAGCCCTACCAAGAGATGATAGGCTTGCATATCTTATATTATCCTTGCCAGATACTGCGCTAGAGGTTGTCCGTGGCTTGGGTACTATTGCACAGAATTGCAAAATTGTTGTGGACGGAAGGTTGATTTAGAAATAACAATATATTGATTCAGTTGGGGCTATTATAGAATAAACTGATCATAGCAGCTATGAATAGAGTTGTCGCAGAATGTGTTTATTTTAGAGGGTTTATTCACTAAAATAGTTTAATGAAGTATCTACTTCTGATGTTATGTGTAAATGAAAACATCGGTTAGGCCAAGAAATTAAAGTATGCAAGAAGTTTAAAGCTTGATTATAAAACACTTGAAAGAGGTTGTAAACACTGAAGAAAGTACCTATCTAGTTGCCTGTTTTGTGAAGGACTATGTATAATTATAAAGATCATATAAAATATCTGACTAAATACGAGAAATAATTAACTGGGAGCAAGATGACATCTATGCAGTATTTTAGAAATCTCTAGCTAAAGAGGAATGATATCATTGCAAGGGCAATCATAATAGTGTTGTGTCCCAAGGAATTTGCAGATAAAGACAACTGTGTTTTCATTGATATTAAAGTAAAGGACAATGAGGAAATTTAGACTCTTGCTTTATAGTGGTTGCCAACCCAGCTATACTATGTTAATAGTTACCTACCTAGTGGTTTATGTTTTAAAAAGGCTAAAGTACATGAGTTAGTAGGTACCTAAATAATACATCATCATCATCACGCCTGTATTCCCCGAAGGGGTAGGCAGAGGTGCACTGTAGTGTGCCCACACTTCGCCGATGTAATGATATGATCTATATAATGAAGAGTTATAATATTTTCCTTTGGTCCAGAGGGAGCTACAAGGAAACTCGAATCCCTGTTCTTTTTTAGATGTCTTATGGGATATTCATGCTAATGTTGTGTGTACCACACCGGTGCCCAGTATAAAGTGATTCCATGGCAGAAAGGAATTAATGACTGGTCTAAATAAGTATTGATCATTTTTAAATTGCTTATATGAGAATTTTTCAGGTACAAAATATTTTTTTTATTAATAGCAGTTGAAATTTAATGGACAAGAATTGATAAGTCCAGAAGCTGAAGTTACAAATGCGATTTTCTGACTGCAGAAGTACTAGAGATGCCGCAGCATGGGCAATATTGTCTGGGGGAGTATGTATTGGATTATTTTGTTGATGCTGCGGAAAAATGCATATGGCGCTGAAGTATACCTTCGGGTGACAGACCCGAGACAACAGTAAACGCTACCGGCTGGACATGTCAGGGGGGTATGTATTGCATTATTTTGTTGATGCTGTGGAAAAATGCATATGACGATTGAAGTATACCTTCGGGTGACAGACCCGAGACAACAGTAGGTACATGCTCGGGCAGGACATGACAGTGGGATCCACATCTTTGATTTGATAGCCCAATTTTATTTTGATTTTAATTAGAAAAAAAATTTGCCCGCTTAGATAGATATGCGAAGCAAGACTTTCTGTTTGATTGAGGAGGGTCAGGATGTCATGACGGACAGTCCAGACTTAATAGAGCATGATCACCTAGCAGAATTAAAATTTAAACAGAAAAGTTCTTAAAAAGCTGGTAAAGTGTATGTATATGTAGTAGGTAAGTATACCTAATGAATTATTTTTAAATAATGTTTATTATTTTGATGTGTAAAGTTTCAGAGTTACAGTTATAGGCTTTGCCATATGAGGATTGCCAAATGTTGGTGATGTGAGTAATATAAAGAAAGTGTGACACTAAGAGCAGAAATAAGTGAAAACTTGCTAAGATTGGTGAATGGAGCTGATGGTGCATATCGTGTATCATTATTGAAAGCAGATGAGACAGAATTAAATGTTCGGTAAGATATCTTTATTGTTTAGAGATGGAGAGAGCCGACATAAAGAGGTTATTCCTCAGAGTGATAGCAGGTCTGATTGGTCCAGACAGTAACTATCTAACTTTAGGTGAAAGTCTGAAAGATTCAGTTGAAGTAGAAGCAGATGTAAGTCCATGTGAAATGGTGCATAAAGAATGTTTAAGAGATGGCCTGCTCCGTAGCCAGACAGAAATGGCTGAGTAGACACCTGCTGATGCTTCTGTGACTTCTCCTGTGGTTGGGGAATGTCGCGGATTTCATCGCGATTTATTATCTGTTATTGTCATGTGTCAAGGTGAGTGTCAATGTCATTAGTTTTTGACAGTGCGCGAGCGCGTTTAGATAGAAAAAGGGGCGTAGGCGTGGGAACGCTACGATATGTGGGTGGTTGTATTAAGAGCAAAGCGTGGTAAAATGGTTCCACATCTACCTACAGTGGTTAACAAGAAAAGTGAGTGTAGTCTTCATGGAGTGAAGACCGACAAATGGTTGTAAGTTATGCATTGCTAGGATGGAGGTAGTAATGCAGTAGGTACAGAGAGCGTGTAAGTACAAAGTAAATAATTGCGTGCAAGGCGTGGAGTCACGATGCACGAGGCAATGCTACCTAGAGTATCGGGGTGAGTCCCATTACTATTATTACGACAAAGATTATTCGAGATTATTAATTAGTAATACGAGCACGGACTCGTCATTACGGTAAATGTACGATTGAGTTTGTACTCGAGCTATAGTCTTTTCTAGAGGGGCTATGGTTAGAGATTTGAGTAGGCCGCCTTGCGTAGCGAGTATGCGCAAGGGGCAGCCGCCTTCGTAGCTAGTATACGAACGGGGCACAGTACCTATGGGCATGAACACCCAAGTAGTACCTGGTGGCAGGGTAGAGCTGTAGGGGAGTGTGTGGAGGCTCAGCTGCGGGTCCGGATGGGCCGCAGTGGTGTTCAGGTCATGTTATGGAGGGCCAAAACAGTGGAAGACCAGAGGGTTGGAAACTGTACCCATTAACTTGGGCTCCATAACATATGAGTGGAGTAGCAAAACAGTGAACGACCGTAGGGTTGGGATCTGTACCCATTAACTTGGGCTCCTTTTAGTGGTACACGAGATTGAACAAGTAAAATCAGTAAAGAGAGTCAGTCGCACAGTTTCCATGGTGATGAATTGGTGACGTTATATTATTATGCTGATTGTAGAACCACAGGCGCCGCGACACAAGTGTTGCTGACGATAAGTTAATGACAGATATTGATAAGATAATGAATGAGTCTAACCCACTTTTGAAATATGATTCTCATTATCCAATATTGACTTATTGTATAATTATTTTAATTTTAATTTTTGTATCTTTTAAACTATACAAGAAATTCGGCAACTGTTCAAATTTTAAACCTAGAAAAATTACTACAAATCTTGATCCATCAACCGATCCTAGCCAAGAATTAGACGAAATACCAAGTCCAAGACTAAGGATATCCACCTGAAACTTAGAATAAAATTTAAGTTTCCTCTTGTTAGGGGGGTTGTTATATCCCTGAATAGTACCGAATACCGATGAGTAGGCGCCTCATCAGCACCTTTTTATTCTAGACTATAAACCTGAGGCAATGTAAGTCAGTTTGGATCGGGCCGCGAACCAACAAACACCTGCTGGATTTCTTGTTGATAATTGCTATTTCCTAGTGCACATTAAATAACCTTTTTTAAAAAGACGGGAGTTTTTCTCAGTATAACAGTTCGATAGATTTTTCGCGTGTACCTTATCGCAATCGATCTCGTCGCTGCCGTCGTGGCAGTGCTCGGTGCCGTCGCAGATGTGCGAGGGGTGCACGCAGCGGCCGTCGTCGCACTGGAACTGTCCCGGCGAGCAGCGGAAGGGGCGGCAGGAGGCCGGCTCGTCCGACCCGTCGCCGCAGTCGTCCTGGACAGGAGCGACCGGCCACGTCGTTCAACATGCTCCGAATACCGTTTCCAATGTGGTGAAATCGAAGTAGATCGCAGAGCGCACCGACCTGTGTGTCGCATCGCCACCAGAAGGGAATGCACTTGAGCGCGGTGGCGCAGACGAAGTGCGCGGAGCTGCAGTTGGGCAGGCAGCCGCGCCCGTCCGCCGCCAGCGCCCAGTGCTCGGGGCAGGCGCAGCGCGCGCCGGCGTCGCCCGCGCCGCCAGCACTCGCCGGCGTCAGCAGGCACAGCCCCGAGCAGTTCAGCGCCGCGCACAGCGCAGACAGCTCTGCCGACGACACCGCCCTCGGTTACATTCTCATCACACAAAAACTCCCGCTTCGCTATCGAGATCTGCATTTATGATGTTGACCCCAAAATGGACGAAAGATCCGAAATATGATGAAGACTTGAAACCGGTGCGGGCCCGCTATCGGCTTACAAGAAGGAATGTCTTTTTTAGGACAACAGTAATTTGAGCATCTGTGTGCGTTCCTAGGGGTCGGTGTTCACCTGGGGCGGGCGGCTGGCGGGCGGGGTGGAACACGTGCAGGTCCATGGGCTTGTGCACGGTCTGCAGCACGGTGCGGCACTCGTGCGCGCCGCCCGCGCTCAGCTCGCGCGTCTCGTTGCTCTCCTGCTGACACACCGCATTTACGATACCAATCCAACGAGTGACGGAGTCCGCACCGCGGGCGGCACTGCGAGGTACCCACCTTGTAGTGCATGTTGGGTCTCCGGCGGCAGCTCTCGATGGCGCGCGTCTCCCAGTCGCTCCAGTACACGCGCGAGTCCCACACGGCCAGCGCGAACACGTGGTGCAGTCGCAGCCACGGCATGCGCTCTGTCCGACACCACGCGTTACGGTTACGTTGAATATAAAGAGAACAACCGCGTCATGAACGTGAACGACCTTAAGTGTTCCGGTACGAACCTCTAGAGAACAGCACTCGCACGTTCTTCCCGTCGAGGTCTGCGACGGCGATGTAGTCCTCCCTCGCGTCGGCGAAGTAGAGCTCGTCCGTGGCGTAGGAGACGGTGAGCGCGTTGGGCCAGCCCAGCCCCACGGCCAGCAGCACGCGCCGCGCCGAGCCGTCCATGCCGGCGCGCCCGATGTGCGCCGCCGAGCCCCAGTCCGACCAGTAGATCCAACTGCACCCACGCACACGCATCTTGTACCCTACACTACCACTACATGCGTACTGCACGCCGCGCCAGGGAGCTACATACGTCATACGGACACCACGTCAAAGTTAAACAATACAATCTGGCAGTTCAAACATGACCGTGGTTGTCGACATCCTATGAGGTTGTAAAGTCACACTAAGTGTATTACGGTTGAGTGTACAATGTTTGGCGAGGAAGTTATCGTTACCCGTTGGGCGGATGCAGCGCGAGCGCGCGCGGCTCGCTGAGCCCGTAGCGCAGCAGCACGCGGCGGTGCTTGCCGTCCAGCCGCGACACCTCCAGCGTGTCCGTGCCCTTGTCGCACCAGTACAGGTTGCCGCCCACCCAGTCCACCGCCAGCCCGTCCGGGTTCTGCAGCGTCGCGCCCTGCACCAGCTGCATCCGGGGGCAGCGGACACACACACACATCACTTACGTGAACACAAGTCTGGTACTCAATCGAAGATAGAATATGACACTCCGATCTATCGTTTTATTGAGGTTTCTGAGAATCTTTATTTTGGTTCCCACTGCACGGTCGTCACCTGATATTCTTCCGGCGCGATGGCGGGCAGCGAGGTGGGGGCGGGGTCGGGAGTGGTGCTGGACGTGGAGGGCGGGGCGGCGCGGCACACGCGCTTGATGGAGCTGCCCAGCTTGGTGACGTCGCTCCAGTAGAGGCAGCCGCTCGCCCACTCCATGTCCAGCGCCACGGCGTTGGTGAGGTTGTGCACGAGCAGCGAGCCCGCGCCGCCGCGCGCCCGCACGCGGCGGATGTAGTAGCGGTTCGTGAAGATCAAGCTCGCCTCCACGTCTGAGCGGATCAAAATACTTATTTGTGCAAAAAGAGAGCAAAGTCGTTTTTTGTTGCGAGCGCTGATTTTGATTCAAAGGCACGAGATGCAAAAAACTTTGCTATCGTGTAACACACATAACTTTTCACTTCAGCAGCGAAAACACTTTAGGAGATAATAATATATTACGTAACATTATTGAAACTAAAAAAAAATATTTACAGGTTAAATATCAGTTTTGTTCGCAGGAAATACTAAGTTTCGTTGAAATACAACAATATGTTAAAAATTCAATATATTACATTAGAAGACATAATTATCTTTTTGCAAAATTTCTTTAGTACGAAATTCCGAACGTGTTTGTATTTGAGGTCGAATTCAAAATCGGAACTTCGAAAGGGCTGGGCTTTGTCTCTCTCTCTTTCTAATGGCGGGAAAGAGATAGAGTGTGAATGTTTAGAACTGTATTATTGGTTAATCAGATATAAAGTAACTTTTTAATTTTTATTTTCAGAAAGCTGGGAATATCTTATTCAGCCTAGGGTTCTATATTAAAAAATAAAAAATAAAGTTACTTTGTCTCACTCAGTGAGCAAAATCGCATTTTGCTCACTGATTTCAGGCAGCAAAACCTACATGTTTGAGCTACTGAAGTAAAAATAATAGTTAGCGTCGAAACCGGTGGCGTTACGGCACTCCGCGAATTTCAGTTATTTCGCTTTTTAAAACGGCCAGTACTGTGACGGTTCTCTCACCGGAGTCGGGCGAGCAGGAGACGCCGTCCGGCATCAGCCTGTATCCCTCCGCGCAGGAGCACACGAAGCTGCCCACGGTGTTCCTGCACACACGGACACACGGTCACAGCGAGGGAGTCGGGGCGAGGCCGAGCGGTGCGGGCGGGCGGTGCTTTACCTGCAGCGGTGGTCGCAGGGGTCGTCCTCCCGGCACTCGTCCACGTCCTCGCAGGCGCGCGCGTCCGCCGCGCGCCGCCAGCCCGCGCGGCACCAGCACGCCCAGCCCACCGCCAGGTCCGTGCAGTTCTGCGCGCAGCCGCCGTTCAGGATCGAACACTCGTCGATACCTGCATCGCATAAACGCCTCGTGAGGGATTCGCTCGCGCCTCATCTCAGCGTCGATTACTTTTTCTTCGACATACGAGATGCATTCGATTCCATATTTAACTGACCGCAGCGTCGTTCGTCGGAGTAGTCCCCGCAGTCGTCGCCGCCGTCGCAGAGCGCGGCGCCCGGCACGCACGCGCCGTTCGCGCACTGCCACTCGCCGCGCGCGCACGCGCCCGCCGCGCCCGCGCCGCTCGAACCGAACGCGCGCGCGTACGAAGCTGCAACGAGTGCGCCAAGATTTAAACAAAAACTCAAATTCGGTCATCGAGTGGAACAGGTCTCTCTCTATCTGCAATCTACCGAACCCTCTATCTGCAATTTTTACTCGGCCAGTTTAGCTAGGTACGTCGATCCACCGCACCTCTGCGACTGCGACGTTTCATGAATTATCGTTTTTGTAAAGAGGGTCGCTCACCGCACATCTCGGGGTCCTCGTCCGAGCCGGCCCCGCCGCCGCCGCCGTCCGCGCAGTGGTCGCGCCCGTCGCAGATGCGGGCCCGCGGCACGCAGCGCCCGGCGCACGCCAGCGCGTCGCCCGCGCCGCCGCACAGCGTCGCGCTGGCCCGGCCCGCGCCGCCCGCGCCGCCCGCGCCGCCCGCGCCGCCCGCCACGCAGCCCGCCGGCTCGTCCGACCCGTCCGCGCACTCCGCGCTGCCGTCGCAGTACAGCATCTGGACGGGACCATCGGGTCACCGACGTGTACTTCCTCGCTTAAGCTGGGTTTACATTACGAAACTAGTGGCGTGAAAGTAGTTTCGAGAAACTAATTTCATCATGCATGAAACTCGTTTCGTTATGTAAATTGAGCTCTAAACGTCGACGTGCAGACCTCGGAGATGCACAGTCCGGAGTCCCTGCAGCGGAAGGAGTAGGGCTCGCACACGCAGCCCAGCTCGTCCTCGGCCGCCGGGCAGTCGGGCGCGCCGTCGCAGCGCGCGTCGGCCGGCACGCACGCGCCGCCGCCGCACGAGAACTGTTCCGCGGAGCACGCCGCGGCGTGCGCGTGACCTGCGCGCCCTCACACATTAGGGGCCGTCCAATAATCACGTGATGTTTTTTAGAATGTTTAAACCCAAGGGGGGCTCCCTTGGTGATGCGTAGTAAGGTTTTAGAATAAAAAAATCACGTGTATTTTTAGTACCTGCAAAGATGCTTAATTTTTGGAACATTATCTTCAAATACAGGTATAAAGTATACTAATCTAATTTTAGTCTGAAATTAAGGACCGGGAAACGGCGAGTCAAGGTCACACTACACGCCGCTTTTCGGTTTAGAAATCGCGCGTTTGACGCAAAAATAAATACACGTGATGTCTTACTACACCCCCCCTTGCGATATTTCGTGATTTTTGCCCCCTCCCCCCTTTCGAGCCTCACGTGACTAATTGACGGCCCCTTAGCGCACCGACTCTATGCGGAACCGGCGTTATGTGCACGTGTGTGTGTGATGTGCGCGTGCCTACCCCCGCATCGGAGCGTCTCGTCGGAGCCGTCGGGGCAGTCGGCGCGGCCGTCGCAGCGCCACGCCAGCGGCACGCAGGTGCCGTCGCCGCACGCGAACTGCGAGCCGTCGCACGCCGCCGGCGGCCGCGAGCTCCACTCCGGGTCTGGGGAACGATCACTCACGGTTCATGTTTGTTGTGTTGCGACCGATTCTGGCATTCGACACAATTTGGCTTCGTTCCACGCGGTCGGACGTGAGACGCCTATAAGAGTGACTCTCTAGTTTTAGTATTTAGTTAAACGTTACTGATGCTATAGGTACCGGTGGAGGTGGTGGAGGTGGTCGAGGTGGTCGAGGTGGTGGAGGTGGTCGAGGTGGTGGAAGTGGTGTCCGGCGGGGCGGCGGGGCAGGAGCGCTCGTCGGAGCCGTCGGGACACTGCACCGCGCCGTCGCAGCGCGCCCACAGGCCCACGCACGTGCCGTCGTCGCATCTGACAACAAACAATCGAAGGTGTACCAAAATATATGTACAGTATTACGATGACGTTATTACGAATGACGGAGCATAACGATCGAGCTAGCTCGGGCGTTCGACGGAACGGTACTGACTTGTACTGCGTCGGCGGGCAGGCGCAGTCGGCCTCGTCGGCGCCGTCGTCGCAGTCGGGGCGGCCGTCGCACACGGCGCCGGGCGGCACGCAGCGCCCGCCCGCGCCGCACCGCAGCGTGTGCGCCGGACATACGCGCGACGCTACACACAGACGCATACACTGGAGCCTTCGCAATAAAATTGAACGCATTCGCTCCCGAGAATCGTCAGCATTATAAATGGAAGACAAGTCGGGTCCGGGCACTGACTGCAGTAGTAGAGGTCCTCGTCGCTGGCGTCGGGCCCGTCGCTGCAGTGCGGCACGCCGTCGCACACCAGCTCGTCGGGGATGCAGAGCCCCTCCGCGCACGCGAAGCGGGCCGGCGCGCACGCCGCGTCCGCCCGCCGGCACGCGCGCCCGTCCGCGGCCGGCCGCCGGCCCGCGCCGCACGAGCACGCGGCCGCGCCCGCCTCGTCCGTCTTGCAGATCTCGGCGCACCCGCCGTTCAGGGTCGCGCACGGGTCCAAGGAACCTAGCCACGACCGTTCAAAATGCACCTTTCCTATTTTACCTTGCAATATAAATTACGCTACAAATTCCTACTTGAGACGCTCTTGTAGGTATTATAGCAATGAGCTCCAAAATTTATTTATTTATTATTCCAAACTCATTTTCAATATCCTTACAGGTTAAGCCAATGCGAAATGATAATTAATGTAACAATATACATATTATTTACCCCTTAAACAGGGAGAAACAAAAGCAACAAAAGAGAAAAAAAAACAATAATAACAAAATTGTTCTCAGTTTAGTGGAGTGTTTAAGTAACGGAACAATTTTGGTTTATTTAATTATAATAAGAATAGTGATGGTCGTGCACTGACAGGTCTGCTGGTCGGGCGTGACGGCCAGCACGGCCATGGGGCGCGGCACGGCGCGGCGCAGCGGCACGGCCCCGCCGGCGCGCGCGTCCGCGCGGAACACGCCGTGCGCCAGCCAGTCCGACCAGAACACCCAGCCGCCCGCCACCGCCACGTCGAACGGGTGCTCCGTCGACGACCGCGTCACCACCTGCACCGCACCGCGATCAGCGTCACGCCGCCATCCGACCGGACGCTTCGGAGACCTCGCTCCATACGTACGCGTCTATGGGATCCGTCGTAGTTCATCCTCTCAATTTTGTCGAGCCTGGCGTCGGCCCAGTAGATCTTCTTGGCGCGGTGGTCGAGCGCGAGCCCGTTGGGCATCAGGATGTCGGTGGACACGATGCTCTGCAGCCCGCGCCCGCTCGTGTACGCGCGCTGGATGGACGGCGCCGTCTCGTTCCAGTTGGTCCAGTACAGCCGGCTGCGGGGAAGGCGGCGTCATCGAGTGCGGGCTCCGGCGACTCGCAACGCGACTCGCAACGGGGAGTACCTCTCGCAGGGCTCGAAGTCGATGCCGCGGGGCCGGTGGTCGCGCGGCAGCCGCAGCAGCGTGGACACGAGACGCGCGCGGCGCGGCGGCGGCGCGGCCAGCAGCGCGGCGACGCGCGCGGCGCGCACGGCGGCCGCCGAGCTGCACGTCCAGTACAGCGTGCCCGTGGCCGCGCCGAACACCATGCCCTCCACGGCGCCCACCTCTGCCGTCGCGACACCAAGATCGTCACATTCTACACGTGTTTAAGCGAACGTCGAGGAGTCGATCTCGAGCGAAACTCACGTTCGAGCAGCAGCTCGTGCCCGCTCCCGTTGAAGTGCACCATGTTGATGGAGCCGCGCTGGATGTCCGAGTAGAAGAGCCGAGAGCTGGAGTACTCGTACGCCAGGCTGATCGCGTTGCGCATCAGCTCCCTGCGGCGCCGGGACCGCACGGTATTACACGACAAATTAGCCATAAATGAACGATCACCGAGGCGTGTGTCAGTAATTCACTCACTTGTCCTTGATGGGCGGATAGGGCGAGTTGAGGTCGTTCTCGTCCTCCAGGTGGATGCTGTCGATCTCCGTCACGCTCGAGTACATCAGGAAGGAGTCGTACGCTGCGCACAATCGCTCAAATTAATGCTCACGTCCAAGAGAGGCCTTTATATGTCTCCACACAGAGAGACACGACAATATACTCATCAAACCGTCAGCTAACAGATTTTGCTTTATGTCTTAAACTTGAAGGGATACTTTGCGGTCGGGATATCTAGCACGGTACTGACGCGTGCAGGAGACGTTGTCCGCGGCGAGGCGGCCGTGCGGGCACACGCAGCGCGCGCGCTCGCCGTCGAACAGGCACAGGCCGGCGCAGCGCTCCGAGCCGCAAGGGTTGTTGGGCGCCGCCGCCTGCGCCGCGCGCGACCAGATCTGGTACCGAGCCGACGCACATTAGTCCAACGAACATACTATGCGATTCAAATGATAATAGGATCGACTTTGCGCCATATTGGGACATCATAGCTGTCAATTCTAATCAGTTAGGTGAACAAAACAAGATATTTTTTTAATAAAATTTATTTGCTACGGTTGAGTGAAAAATGCACCCAGTCGCTCGACGAAACACACTAACAACGACAAAATGGCGACTGGCGACCTTATTTTATTTTCTCTATATATATAAAAATCAATTGCTGTTCGTTAGTCTCGCTAAAACTCGAGAACGGCTGGGCCGATTTGGCTGATTTTGGTTTTTAAATGTTTGTCGTAGTCCAGGGAAGGTTTAAACGGCGAGAAGAAGGATGACAATCTCCTTTGGGAAAATATGGAAAAATTGCGAGGAAGATTAAAAAAAGGCTTTATTGTGCTATTTCAAACACACAATATATGTTTTGCTGGAATTAAAAAATATATAAAATTCAGACTGTCAATTAATTGGTTGTAGAATGTTTATATTTGAGTCGTCTGTCAACGTTTGTCAGTACTTGAGAACTATATTTACTGTTATTGTTTTAAAATGCCAAGGAGAAGACGAGCTGACGTAGCTCGTCGAAGTCAATCTAATGTACGACGAGCTACCTCACGTTCAAACCGCACTGATGACCAGCGAGAGACAGATAACGAAAACTTTCGTATTCGTATGGCAATGAAAAATGTTTGTGTTGTTGAAAATGGCAATGTCTGACATTACAGATAAAAAAAAATACAGCCATTTTAGACGGTAGAGCTTAAATGTCGTTAGAATAGGTGATGTAAATTTTGGCATGGCTTCTGGGCCTTTGCGCCAAAAATGAAAAAAAAAAGGTTATGGTATGGTTTTAAAAAACGTATTATGACTTGAAATATCTAAATATTATATTAAGACAATTTACTACTAATTTAACCTTTTTATTTAAATTTGATGTAAGACTATTATTATTGATATGCAAATAAGTTTTTTTGCAAACCATACTTTTCAAGTGACATTTAACAGATAGAGGTTATTGACATTCCTATTCTCTTTTGGATCGCATAGTACACATTAGGAGTGATCCGGTCCCGACGGAGCGCAACGCTTCGAGTATCGTTACCAGTATGTCCTTGAGGCTGTCGCCGACGTTATCGCGCAGCACGCGGTAGTCGGTGACGTTGTCGAGCGGCGCCGCCAGCACGCTGCCGCGGTTCGCGGTCCTGCACGCACACATAGCACGGTACATCACGGGCTCGCGTCGTACGCGCCGTACGCGTCGGACGCGGAGCGGGCACTCACGTGTCGAGCCAGTAGAGCGAGCTGCCGTGTGCCGCCAGCGCGACCGGGTGGTGACGGTGCGGCGGGAAGGCGGCCAGCCGCGTCTGCGCGCCGCCGTCGTACTCCATGCGCCAGATCGCCGCGGTGCGCGACTCCACCCAGTACACGTGCCGCTTCTGAGGACAATGGAGACGGCACCCAATATCCGACCGTATCTGTGATGCGGCACGTGTCCAGTGCGCGCGCACTCACGGCGGTGTCGAGCGCGAGGTCGGCGACGCGCGCGGCGGCGGCGGTGCCGTTGTAGAGCAGGTCCCGCTGCGAGCCGTCGGGGCGCGCGCGCTGCACCCAGCCGCCGCCGCCCAGGAACAGCCAGCCCGCCGCCGGGTCCAGCGCCAGGCCTGCGCCCCACCAACATCACAACTACACGTGCGACCTCGTACTGTCCCCACTGGAGACTCGATTCTCACACACGCGGGCACTTGTACGTTTAAATTAAAATTATTCGACTAATGTTCAAAAGAACTCGGTGATCAATGGTATTAGTTCGACGCCAATATGCAATAAGTTATCAACCAAAAAAACCCAAAATGATGGGATACAGAACAGACACAGAACCGGAAATGTATTTAAATAATAATTGAATCGATTAACTTTTACAAAAAAAAACGTGTCAACGTGCTATAGGGCTAATTATGTTTCAATACATGTGTTAAGTAACTGGACATGTTGAATAGCTTGACTTATAATTCAAAATTGTGACAACATAAGACATAACACATTTTTTTTTAATGAAAAGTATTTTTTTGTAATCCAGTATAGTATAGTGCTATTCCATTTTCAAACAGCATTTTCTTGACATTAGTGACTTTCTATGACATTAGTGTGTGTTGACACGTTATTGCATATTGGCGTCCACGCCGAGCGACGCGGTCCCGTCGATACGTACAGGTGACGGCGAGCGGGTCGGTGTCGAGCAGCACGTAGCGGCGGCCGCCGTCCAGCCGCGCCACCTCCACCAGCCCGCGCCCAGGGTCCGACCAGTACACGTTGCGCGCCACCCAGTCCACCGCCAGGCCCGCGGGCCAGTCGGCCAGCTGCGCGTCCGCCGGCGCCGGCCGCGCCGCCACCGCCTCGCGCGCCGTGCCGTCGCGCCGCACGCGCCACACGCGCCCGCCCTCCGAGTCCACCCAGTACAGCCACTCGCCCTCTGCGCAGCGGACACGCGCACAGTCAGCGTCCATCGGACGACCGAGTTGTGAGGGTGCAGGTGGCGAGGTGCATACCGGCGTCGTAGTCGATGGCGGAGGCCATGGAGAGCTGCGGCACGGGCGGCAGCAGGCGCTCCCGCGAGCCCGCGCTCGCGTTCAGCGCCGCGCCGCGCACCTCCCAGCTCACCGAGTACACCACCACCTCGTCCACGGCTGGCGCGAGCGGGACATTCCAACGATTAAACACAATAATTACAATATAATGTGCCCGTGGGGGCACTTACAAGTTGTCAAGTTTACATTTTTTTTTCTTATATACCTACTACTATACTGGGTACTACCGCATCGAAATGCAGGTCGCATTTGAGAAGATCCGGCAAGAAACTCAGTGGGCTGATTTGTAATTTTTTTTTAATCGCCAAAACTTATTACATTTACACATGTAGCCTTAAGAGCTGCTTTTAATAATAATGATAAGATAATAATACGTTAGAAAGGCAAACACGCTACACTTTGACATGACGGGCAATACTATTTAGATTTTTGTTTTGAACCTGAGCTGTACAATGCCAAGCTGATTCATCTCCAAAAAATATGACATTTATAACACAATCTAGTGATGATAGACAGGTAAGTGAACAATAATGATGTAGTTAGATGTAGATATATGGGCGCGGGGAGTACCGGTGCAGGCGGCGCCGTGCGCGGTGTAGCCGGCGGCGCAGCGGCACTCGCTGGCCGCGGCGGACACGGGCAGGCACAGCTGCGCGCACGCCTCGCGCCGCAGCGAGCACGCGCCGCGCAGCGCGCGCTGCGGGCCCGCGTCGTACACGCGCAGCGACATCACGCCCTCTGACACACGCGACCGCCACCATTACGATATCATACAGTAACAAAAGGACGAACGCTACGACCGAGAGTCGAGACGGAGAAGCGGAGTCACCGGTGTTGTTCCTGAGCAGGCGCGCGGTGTCCGGCGCGCAGTGCAGCTTGTCGCAGGCGCGCACGGCGTGCTCGGCGCCGTCCGCCCACAGCAGCTCGCCGCCGTGCACGTCCAGCGCCAGCGGCCGCGCGCCCGCCGCGATCGTCAGCTGCCGACCGACATACCACTGTACTGCGTGCAGCACACGCCGCGCGCCGCGCGGGATGTTGTTCATTGCAAAACTTAGTCATATTTTTTTATTGCTTCTCTAAACTGATCGTTACACCTGTATAACGCCTATGGTAGTCAAAACTCGAGCGCAAACCCTTCTCGAAGCTAACACTGCGTGCAAAATTAAAAATTTAAGTAAATTATAAAAACTCTTGACATGCTTAAATTAGTTAAAAAGGTTAGGTTAACAAATAAAAGTTAAAAAAGCATCTTTCACTTAAAGAAAGTGTTACCGTGTTACCTCTATCGTCGACTTACCGTGGTGACCGTCCCGGTGGCGACGTCCAGATGCTGCATGGTGCCGGAGCCCAAGTTGACCCAGTACAGCCGGCCCGTGTCGATGTCCACGCACATGCCTGCGAACAACCGCTCGATGAACAAGTGTCCGGACGGCCGGGCTGGCGGCCGATGGCGGCCGATGGCGGGGATAGTCACTGGCGGCGTTGCTGAGCAGCGGGTCGGCGCGCGAGTCGAGCAGCTGGCGCCGCCCGCCGCCGGCGCCGTCCGCGGTCTCGATGCGCTCCACGCCCTCCGGCGATACCGCCCAGTACAGCTTGCCGCTGCAATCACACAATTACGAACAAATTATAAAAATAGGGGTTTTAACAAGTTTTTTTTTTTATAACGTTTTGAAATCGTTGAAACCTATTGATTAAAAACCGGCTAAGTGCGAGTCGAAGCACACGAAGGGATCCGTACCATTATCTATAAAAACCGCGAAAAAATCACGTTTGTTGTATGGGAGCCCCCTTAAATATTTAATTTATTCTGTTTTTTAGTATTTGTTGTTATAGGGGCAACAGAAATACATCATCTGTGAAAATTTCAACTCCCTAACTATCACGGTTCATGAGATACAGCCTGGTGACAGACGGACGGACGGACGGACAGCGAAGTGTTAGTAATAGGGTTCCCGTTTTACCCTTTGGGTTCGGAACCCTAAAAAGAAGATAGCAAAACATGTAGACACGCGGCAGAGTGTCAAGTCAAGTTCAAGCTGGCGAGCAGCACCGTGTGTAATATTACACGAACCATTTGGAGCCACTTTTGACACCCTCATAACTATTTACATTAACTATTTTACTTAAACATGTTACATTTGACTCATATATTGAGACTTGCGAGATACATATGTGCTCTAAATTTCATAATCACACCTCAAACGGTTCTTTAAATATTAACGTCCAAAAATCGTCATTTATATCACTTACTGACGTAAAGATCAAAACTGTAACCCACTTCCAGATGACCTAGAAAGTTCAAATTTAGATTTTAAATCCAGATAGGTAATTGGATAAATACAAAGGAAAAATCAGAAACTAGTACAATTATTCAATTAATTGATTTTATGTGTTCCTACACACTTATAGCGCCTGTAATGTAAGAATAGCAATCAATATTGATGACAGCCGCTTTTAAGTGGAATTTAAGGTCTTCACGTGAATATATAACGAGTGGAATACCACCCTTTCGTATTAATTTTATTATGAAACATATCTGTACAAGAAGTAATGAAATCCCATCTAAAACATAAAATGTGAAATGAGAGCCAAGTTTCTTTTCGAGCAAAATTTCATGACATCTCACCAAGGGGGGAAACGTCGGAGATATGCGGTAACGGTAACATACATAAAAAATATGCAAGACAAATTGAGTCCCTCCTTATATTTTTAAGTCGGTTATTATCAGGGGTCGAATTACAGTACCGAGTACTTTATTTTTTGAAGTCGGTTATAAAAGTATATAAAAGTAGTCACGTAAATCGAAAAGGAGCGAGAGGAAGAGAGGGAGAGTGAGACGTAGTAGTTACCGCTTAGGATCGACGGCGAGCGTGGTGAGGTTGTGCAACGAGTCGGGGTAGACGAGCGCGGTGTACTCGCCCGCCAGGTTGCACACGGCCAGCGCGCTGCCCGTGGAGTAGTAGAGCAGGCCGGCGGCCCAGTCCAGCGCGAAGCCGCGCGGCAGCTCCACGCCGCTGTCCGCCACCACGCGCACGCCGCCGCCCGTCAGGCCCGTGCTCTTGATCTCGTTCGTCTGCCGCACACGCGCACACGCGCACCCTTACTATACCCGCGTGGCGGGCGACCGCGGCGTCGTCGGACGGGTCGCCGGCCAGCGCTCACCTCGGTGTCGGCCCAGTAGATGGCGGCCGCGGCGGCGGCGAAGTGGATGGAGTGCGGCGCGGTCAGGTGCGGGCCCGACACCGTGGGGATCATGTGCACCAGCGGCGCCTCCAGGTCCACGCCGCGGATCTCGCCCGCGCGCCCGATCAGCAGCACCTTCTCGTGAGCTAGCGGAGCGCCGAGAGATTAGTCGGGGGCGTCGACGTCGACGCGAGCGAGCGCGGCGGGCGGGCTTACGTTCGCAGGTGAGGTCGTCGGCGGCGAGCCGCATGACGTGCGGGCAGGCGCAGGCGCGCTCGGTGGCCGAGTCGAGGAGGCAGAGGTGCGAGCAGCCGCCGTTGTGGTCGCCGCACGGGTTGCTCGCGCCCGCCGGCTGCCGGCTCGGGTGGATCACCTGGCGCGAGCGGGTCACGGTTACGATCGGTACCATTGAAATGTAACATTCGGATGGCGACGCGGGCGCGGGTACCTTGACGTCGAACGGCTGCGTGAGCGTCCTCTGGACCACGGTGACGTCGCTCCCGTTCCACTTGTTGGCGCGGACGACGCTGTTGCTGCGCCAGTCGGTCCAGTACACGTGCGACTCGAACACGGTGATGGCGAAGGGGTGGGAGAGCGCGGGGTGGTCGCGCAGCACCTCGCGGTGGTCGTCGCCGTCGTAGGTCGTGGTGTGGATCGAGTCCGACCTGCGGAGAGACGCCGAGTTATCCCGGAGCCGCCCGGCGCTGAGCGGAGTGCGGCTCGGGGATAACTCGGCGCGGCGCTCGCCTGGCGTCGATCCAGTAGAGGCGGCGCGCGCGGTAGTCCAGCGAGATGCCGTTGGGCCAGGCGCCGTCGTACAGCGCGTCCACGCGCACCACGGCGCGCCGCCGCCGCCCCGCCAGCGAGCAGCGCTCCACGCGCGGCGCCGCCGCCTCCCAGTCGCTCCAGAACAGGTACCCTGCGCGCACGCCCACGCCGCACGGTATAGTAACGGTAAATAGTAACAGTATTATTGGAAACGCATCACGAGAGGTGGGCGCGTACCGAGGCGTGGGTCCGCGGCGATGGCGCGCGGGCTGTCCATGTCGCCGGCGATCAGGGTCCGCCTGTACTCGCCGTCCAGCCGCGCCACCTGCCGGCGACGCATCCGAGTGATATCGAACGTCCTCTCACGAGGGTCGAGCTAGATCAGCGACTCCGGCGGAGACCGGGTGCGGCTCGATCGTACCTCTATTTGATGCAGACTGCTCTCGACCCAGTACAGGTTGCCGGCGATCCAGTCCACGGCCAGCCCTTCGGCCGTCGACAGGCCCTGGCGCACCACGGCTTCGATGCCGCTCAACGCTGGGAACGAGAGAAGAGCGGCTACGTTTGTGCGAGAGCCGGACGGAGAGCGAGGCGAGAAGCGGAGGGGAGGGGGGGGCGGTCTCACCGTTGCCGACGATGACCCCGCGGTAGATGTTGTCGTCCACGACGTCGGTCCAGTAGAGGTGCGTGGCGTCGGTGGCGGGGTCGCGCCGCCAGTCCAGCGCGATGGTGTTCTTCAGCGAGGAGATGAGCGCGCGCGCCGCCAGCGCGGGCAGCTCCACGCCGCGCACCTCGTGCCGGTTGCTGAACACCAGCAGCGGCGCCGCACCCTCTGCACGCACAGACCGTAACGTCGTACTGCTCGCCCGCCGAGCGCGCTCACACCGCCGGTAGGTACTCACCGGTGCTCTTGCAGGTGAAGCCGTCGTCCGCCAGCCTGTAGCCCTCGTCGCAGGTGCACTTGTAGCGATTCTTTTGCGGCTGACACGACTGCGAATTATGTTTATTGTTAACCAACTTTCAAAAAAGGAGGAGGTTGTTCTTCGATATTTTCGCCAATTGTGAATTGCCCGATTTAAAAATAAAAAAAAATATTCGAAAGGGAACAAGGTTGGTCCCATTTTCAAAATATTATCAGATATCAACCGCCTTGGGTCACCCCCAATGGGTGGTTGAAGGTTAAAAATATTTTTTGATCGACCTGAAACTTTGTCGTTTTGATCGACTTGAAATCTATTAAACATTCAAAATAAAGAAAGAAACAAATATAAATAGGGGTGTAATCACAAAAAAACAAAAACCGACTTCAAAAACCTAGGTGCACTAAAAAGCTATAAATAACCTTACTATTCATTACATTTGAAGTCGGTGCCAATTCATGTGTGTATTTGCCTAGTCTGACGTAGTTTGGCACCTACTCCAAATGTAATGAATTATAAGGTTATTATAAGGAAGTATTGATCGCGCGCTCGGTGGATACAGTGAGGGGTCGCACCTGGCTGCAGACGCCCCAGTCGGTGCAGGGGTGGCGCAGCGCGCAGGAGGTGCGGTCGCGCTGCAGGTGCAGCGGCGCCGGGCACGAGCACGCCGCGCCGCCCGGCGTCGGGTGGCACGCATGCGTGCACGCCGCCGCCTCGCACATCGGCTCGCCTGGAACGGAAGCCACGCAACGATGGACGCGAGCCCGACGAAGGCCCGAGGCGCAACGGGCAACACTCACCGCATCGGTCGGCCTCGTCGGCGCCGTCCGCGCAGTCGACGCTCCCGTCGCAGAGCTGCAGCAGCGGCACGCAGCGGCTGCCGTTGTCGCAGCGCACCGCCGGCGCCGCGCACTCCGCCGCGGGGGCTGCGGGGGCTGCGGGGGCCGCGGGGGCCGCGCCCGCGCCGCCGCCCGCCGCGCACGCCGCCTCGTCCGACCCGTCCAGGCAGTCCACGCGCCCGTCGCACCGGAACTCCTGCGCATCACCGGCAACACCGTGGGTGGAGAGACGCGGTCGCGGACGTCGTCGGCGGGAAGGACGGTGCGCGCCGCTTACCTTTCTGATGCATTCCGTGTTGTTGCATTGGAACTCGTGGACTTCACATATTCCACTATCGTGGTGGGGACGCCTGAAGAAACGACAGAATCGCTTAGCACTAGTCATAGAACGGTGTCAGTGAGGAAACACAGCGTGCGGTGCGCGTGGCTCACAGATGGTTGGTCGCGGGCGTGGTGCGCGGCGGCGCGCGGCAGGCGCGCTCGTCGCTGGCGTCGGCGCAGTCGGCGCGCCCGTCGCAGTAGTACTCCCACGGCACGCACGCGCCGTTGTCGCACCGGAACATCAGCCCGCTGCACTCCACGCTCTCTGCGAGACGACCGAGACGACGATCAACTGTCGATTCCCATCTCGACCGAGTGGCGAACTCGATTTTGCACCCGGTGAACTTCGAAACCGGCAAAGGTTTCCGCGATATATCGGCGCAGGTGCGCGACGAAGTCTCACCGCAGTCGAGCTCGTCGCTGAGGTCGTCGCGGCCGCAGTCGGCGGCGCCGTCGCAGCGCCAGGCGGCGGGCACGCAGCGCCGCGAGCCCGCGCACGCGAACTGCCCCGCGCCGCACGCCGTGCGCGCGCACGCCGCCGCCGTCTCGTCGCCGCCGTCGTAGCAGTCTGCGGTCGCACGCGGTGACACATTAGCTCGGCGCGCGGCCCGGCTCCCGGCGGAGGCGTCGCGACGTTACCTTTCAGTCCGTCGCAGACCCAGCCGTTGGGGATGCAGCGGTTGGTGTCGCACTGCAGGAACTGGTCCCCGCCGCAGGTCACGTTCGCTGCGAACACAGGGAGGTTAGAGCTTATCCCCGCTCGGAGCGCCGAAGCGGTGACGGTGAGGTTCCGCAGCGGCGGCGCTCACCGCAGGGGCCGGCCGGCGACGAGTCCTCGTCGGAGCCGTCGGGGCAGTCCGCGTCCCCGTCGCACACGTACGGCGCCTCGATGCAGCGCCTGCGGAAGATTCAAACGGACCGGGGAGTCAGACCCGATCGGCCTCACCTCTTTGGCCAATTTATCCGACGCGCTCTCACCCGCGGCCGCAGTGGAAGCCTCCGTCGGGGCAGCGCGCGGGGGTGGGCACGCGCTCGGCCTGCCCGGCGGGCGCGCAGACGCGCTCGTCGTGCGCGGCGGGCGCGCGGCCCTCCCCGCACGCGCACGTGCGCGCCGAGCCCGCCGCCAGGCACAGCTCCGCGCACCCGCCGTTCTCGAACGAGCACGCGTTACCGCCTGCGCCCGACGCACCGCGTTACAATCATAGTAGTGATAATGTCGACGGTCGGTCCCGAGTGCGGAGGGTGTACCCACCTCTGCGCAGAGTGTTGGAGATGAGCTTGAGCTCGTAGAGCGGCGGCGGCAGCCGGTAGAGCAGCGTGACGTTGCCGGCATCCAGCCGCCGCACCGCGCCCGAGCCGTGCTCGCTCCATATCACCGCTCCTGGGGACACCGAGGCTGCTCATCTCGAACGCGACACGCGACCCTCGCTGGGAGAGCTGCGAGCGACCTCGCTCGCCGAACCTACCTTCGTAGAGTGCGAGCCCGTAAGGTTTGAGCAGCGGCGTGGCGGGCGAGTCCGCGGCGACGAGCTCGCGCGCGCCCGTCGCCAGCACCATGCGTTCGATCTTGTTCAGATACGTGTCGCACCTGAATTCGCATACAAGACAATCTAAAGTCTAGCAACACGCAACATTAGATGAGTACGAAACCTCAATTCGAAATCGACCTCGAGAGTGGGTGCTCTATGATTACCAGTACAGGTAGTCTCCGTCGGCGGAGACGGCGAGTCCGTTGGGCCAGTGCAGGTCCGCGTCGAGCAGCGTGCGCCGCCGCGTGCCGTCCATGAGCGCGGTCTCGATGCGGCCCTGCGCGCGCGCCGCGCTCGCCCACACCGACCAGAACATGGTCCTGCGCGCGACATTCACTTTTGTAACAGCACAACACGAGCGCACCGCACCGCACCGCACGCGAGTCGCTACGTACCCGTTGGCGGGATGCAGCGCGAGCGCGCGCGGGCTGTGGTCGGGCAGCCGCAGCAGCACGCGGCGCGCGCGCGGCTCGTCCAGCCGCGCCGCGCTCACCTGCCCCAGCGCGTCGTCCGTCCAGAACACGTTGCGACCTGCGCGCGCACACCCCACACGTCATAACTCTCGAGTAGCACAGCGGCGCACCGGCCTCGCGTCCTCGTCGGGAACACTCACCCATCCAATCGATCGCGAGTCCCTCGCAGTTGTCCACGTCCCGACCTATGAAAACCTCGCGTCCGCCGCCGTCCAACTTCTGTCGGACTATTTCATACCTGGAGCGCAAAACTCGGAATGTAAAACACCAATCTGTGCAAGGGCACGCAGACGTGCAGTGGCAGTGCAGCGGTACCTGTGCACGTCGCAGTAGTAGAGGTAGGCGGCGTCGAGGTCGACGTCGGCGGCGGTGGGGCGCGCGGCGTCTGTGGCGGGCGCGGCCGCCTCCCAGCCGCCGTGCGCCGAGCCCGCGCCGCCCAGCGCCAGCGCCGCCACCATGGGCGGCGAGCCGCGCGACACCACCAGGTAGCTGTCCAGCTCCACGCCTGCGCGGGCGTCGCGACACGACGCGCTCATTATTGATTGGTACTCTATGACGCTGCCTACGCCCGCACTCGGCCCCGTACTCGCCCAAAAAGATTCCGAACTATATTTCGACTGAAGCCCCTCATAACTTTCCGAAACTGGCACGTTCCCCAATCTATGATGTCATTCGAATTTTCATCTCGATTTAAAAACGGTGGAATATTGAACGATGGGTCGAAGAGCGCATCGAGTAGATACTCACGCACGCAGCCGCCGCGGCCGCGCAGGCGGTACCCGTGCCGGCACACGCAGTGCGCGTGCCCGGCGCCGCCGCGGTACGCCGTGATGCAGATGTGCGCGCACCCGCCGTTCCGGTGCGCGCACGGGTGCTCAACTGGAAACATATAGGTAACCAAATCAAACCACTGAGCGTCACACTCCATTTTAACGAAACGGTTCTAAGTCTAGGAACTGCTTGATCATATTTAATGTGTAATCGATCAACAGTATAGGTATGTAAAAGCTGACGGCTAAGTTTCGGCTCGAGGACTCACTCTCGGGCTGCCTCTGGCGGTGGAAGACGAGCGCGGCGGTGGGCCGCTCGTCCAGCGGGATGTCGGCGTGCGCGCGCCCGCGGCTGTAGCGAGACACCGCCGCCACGCTGCGGTTGGCCCACACCGGCAGGAACAGCGTCGTCTCCAGCACGGAGATGTGCAGCAGCTTCTGGGTCTGGGGAGGAGCGAGCCGGTTCAGGTCGGGGTCGGTCGGGGGTCAGTCGGGGTCGGTCGGGGTCGGTCGGGGTCGGCGCGCCCGAAGCCTCACCGAGTACCCGCGGCGCACGGTGCGGCGGTTCTGTCCGCCGTAGTCGGCGCGCTCGACGCACTCGAGGTAGGCGTCGGCCCAGTAGACGGCGCGCGCGGCGGGGTCCAGCGCCAGCGCGCTCGGGTACACCAGCTTGTGCGCGGCCAGCGCGGCGCGCGCCGAACCGCCCAGCGTGGCGCGCTCCACGGCCGGCGGCGACGCGCCCCACACGCACCAGAACATCAACCTGCGGGTCACCGTCGACCGCCGCTATTTTTAACCGACTTCAAAAAGGAGGAGGTTCGCAATTCGACCCCTAGGTATGTTTTTTTTATGTATGTTAGTGCATATCTCCAGCGTCAAACGGCCGAGATCGATTAAGTTTGTGAGGATGGATGTTTGTTACAATTGTTACTGTTCCACGCAAAAAATACTGAACGGATTCTGATGAAACTTTACAGTATAATTATATATACATCAGAATAAAATATAGGCTCACCCCTGCGCGGGGTCGATGGCGAAGCCGTGCAGCTTGTCGAGCCCGGAGTCGAGCAGCAGCCGGCAGTGGCGCAGCGAACGCTCGCACACGTACAGCGCCACGCCCGACGACTCCACCAGGTACCAGTTGCCGGCCACCCAGTCGATGGCCAGGTGGCTCACGCCTGCGCCGACCGTACTATTAGTGCTACTCGCGTCGGGGCGGCGGCGGCGCCCTCCGCTCGTGTGTCCGCCGCTACTCACCGGAGACGTCCGGGAAGAGCGTGGGCGTGGGCATGTCGGTGCGCCGGCTGAAGTCGTCCGCCGACACGCACACGATGCCCGACTTGCTGATGTTGTGGTGCACGTAGCATATCGTCCTGCACACACACACACGTACCTACACGTTCTTAGCTCCATCACCACATTAGTGTCACCAATAAGATGAGCCGCCTAATAATGGTACACGCCAGTGTTAACGACGATGAGTTTACTAGGTACCTGTTAGTGTAGTGGAAGTCGACGGCGTGCACGTTGAGCGCGGTCAGCGAGTGGTTGCCGACGCGCGCGATCCCGTCCGGCCACGCGCGCCGCACGCCGCCCTGCGTCACCACCACCAGCGACGCCGGCTCCGACACCGGATCTTAACGACGATCAGATAATCGTTCACTAACGCTTACTCATTTCTCATCCTCTGTAAAACATTACGGAGACTATGGGTGGTCCCGGTTACCGTTGATGGCCTCGCAGGCCCGGCGGTCGGCGTGCAGGCGATACCCGGCCGCGCACGCGCAGGTGTAGGATCCGACAGTGTTGCGACACTGCTGCGCGCACGACTCCTCCAGCCGGCACTCGTCGCTGTCTGTCGCACAACATTAGGTATTCGTTCAAATGGAGTCCCGGCGCTATATGAGGCGGTATGAGGAGATGTAACCGTACTGACCGACGCAGGTCCCGTTGGGCGCGGGCTCGTACCCATCGCGGCAGTAGCACGCGAGCCCGTCGTGCGTCGGCCGGCACCCCACCTCGCACGTCAGCGGCGCACACGCCGCCGTCGTGACTGCGGACACAATTGAAACTTGACTCAACCCTGGGCTAAGAGATCTCGACAAATGACATACACCTACAGTCATAGCGCTTTGAACTATGCTTTTTTGCGTAGTTCTCAAGAAGCAGGCTGGAGGTTATGTGGGTATACGCACAGTTGTCGCAGATGTCCCACTCGTCGCTGGCGTCGATGCAGTGGCGCGCGCCGTCACAAAAGTTGTGAACGGGCACGCACGAGAACTGGCCCTGAGTGGGCGTCGCGCAGCGAGCCCGGTTGCCGGGGCACTTGAAGTCCTTCTCACCTGATATCACCATATAAACAGATACAAACTGATATAGAATCACCGAGTGGCGACTGCTCGCCCTAATGCCGTGTTGCGCCGATGTTGCGAGTTCGATTCCCGTCACTTATAATTTTGGAAATGGCATTTTCGAAACTTAACTCTTTCATTCACTAACCGGGCTCGCCCCTAGTCTACGATGGGTATATACGTTCCGGTGCCACAGTTAGTTGTGAATCCCTATTTAAACCGATACTAGAGCCTCTGCAACGCTGAGCGACGGCCGGGGGCGGGGACGTGTGGTGTGCGATCGTAAGTGTATGGGGTATCGTACACAGATATGGGTCCTCATCAGAGTTGTCTTGGGGCCCACAGTCGGGATCGCCGTCGCAGCGCCAGCTGGCCGCCACGCACAGTCCGCTGCGCACGCACCGGAACTGGCCCGCGCCGCACGTCGTGTTCCACGCTGACAAACATCACAAACCGTTTATTCCCGTCCCAGTGGCGAGCGACGGGATTTATTTGCCCACTCGTTGCCATCGGTAACGACAGGAATACACAAATTACTCCACACGTGGAGAGAGTGTGTATCACAAATTGGGCAAAATGTTTTATAAATTTTGTCTAAACTACAGAATTATACGACGTGACTCGTAATGCTCAACGAAATCTCTCTCGTTGTCTCGGCAAGTAGATATAGGGCTAATGACTCGGACTCCTAATATAGTATTAGTGGTATCTCACTGCAGTTGATCTCGTCGGAGCCGTCGGCGCAGTGCGCGCGCCCGTCGCAGCGCCAGGCGGCGGGCACGCAGCGCTGTCCGTCCGCGCACGCGAACTGCGCGCCCGCGCCCTCCTCCCCGCCGCCGCACGACACCTCACTCCCCTCGGCCTCTGCACGCACGACACCAACCATAAGGTGGAGGAAACATCTAAATACTTAGGTACTAATATGTACCGACCTACATATAAGAAGTACTTAGGTAAGTATTTAGATGTTTCCTCCGACCACACACCAAAAAACGTCATAGCTAGAAATAATTTCATTGCATAATAACTCTATAATTGAAATACTAAAAAAATATGTTGTTCGTTAGATTAACGTTTGGCGGTAAAGGGAGGATCCTCCGACCAGACGGGTGTTGTGTCTGGTGTGCTACTGCCGGGTTGTTGTCGGGTTCTTGTTTATTTGTGCAATCGCTCGGATCGCTTTAATATCGCGATGCAGGATTTAGTTCGTATGTGGCGAGATAGATATCGCTACAAACGCATGATTAATCTGTGTAAATAATACTCCAATAATGCTGTTCATTACTATTTGGCAGTCAGCCGAGTTAAAGTTAACGTAACATGACGAATAAATGAGTATTGCCGCAAAACATAAGAAGCGCATGACTCGAATAGTGATCCACTCATATGATGTATGGAATGTAACCCAACGCGGATCATGCGCGATATATGCACCAGCGCCTGCCCCGAGATGCGAGCATTTCTCGTTACATATCTAGACATCAGGTCCCGGACATAACTACATAGTTATCAAGTTTTACTTTCAGTTTAGCTAAGTACCTACGCATCTAATAGAAAGCATTCATCCCAAACCTCGAATAGGTACACAAGCATTACCAAACTGGAGGTTTACAATGCTGCATGCATACATTCTTGCGGAAGTAGGCAACTTTTAATGTTATTAAGTTCATCAATCATGCAGCATAGCCACAAATCTTTAGGCCATATGTAGATAATGCAGGGCACTAACACATCGTCCGGGTCGCTAGCTCACACGTGGGGTATTATTACGTGTTCATGTGAACCTCTAAACTCGACGACGTACTTCGACTGTAAGTACTTAAGCAGATGTGAGTCTCCACTCTCCACGGCTGCAGGGCTGACCGTTCGCGGGGAGCCATCGCACCCTGCCAGGTCCGGTGAGACACCGTCGGGTACTCTATCGTGCAGACATAAGGCCCGCTGTTATTGAGTTCGGTATGGTTGATAAGTAATTAGAACTTATCAACCACAGGTTGCTGCAGTAGGGGGATATGCTATACCTGTTATCATGATTACCACTTGCTGAACGGTTAAGTTTACTTATGCCTTATTTATTAAAAATGTTTTGACTCGCCATGTTTGGTACCTTAAGTAGGTTATTTAGGTACTAATTGTACTACAATATTGAATCATTCTTTATTATGCGATTATGGATTCTACAGATTGATTTTCCTCCATCTGAGGACCGCGCTCCTCCAGCACAAGTTCAAGATTGTTTCAAAGTGAACTAATGACAACCGTTTTAACCTCCGAACCCGTTGATTGACGCGAAGTAAATAGGTACCTACATGGTAGATAGTAACTCATAGCTGATACTGATAGTTGGGAGGGTAATCAACTTTCATGCGCCGCGCCGTAAGAAACGGTTGAATAATACGATCGACCATACCTACATTATTTATCAATGGTAACTGTTTCTGACTTCTAACTATGACCCGCTCTAAGATCACACACAAGAAGGACCCTGTTTCTCTTTTAAAAGAGGACGCAGTTTTGGAGGATCTGGAGGTCAAAGTTGCTGATGATAAATACAACTGTCACCAATTCTGTTCACATTGCATACCTATTACCTATACTTACACATGTAATTATTAGTTGTTGTACCTACACATCATTATATTTATGATGTGTAGGTACAACAAAATGTAGTTTTACATCGCTTGTTATGTGAATGGGTCGGGGGTGCTGCACCCGGCGGGACGGGGCGGCGCCGGTTCAAGACGCGCAGATAAACCCACTATCCGGGGTCACCACCGCCCGCGCCCGCTGCCCTCCCCTCCAAAACATACACTCATGCCCACCCATAATGCTCTCCGCGACAACAAATAGATTTATCTTGTCTATAAGCGGCCATTCATGCGCCGACGATCAATTATGTTTATAGTCCGTTAAGTTACTTATCATCAGAGACATTTGCAATCATGGCACCGCCGCGCGCCGCCGCGTCGGTCGGTTTGTTTGGCCAAAGGTAAAATACCTGTTCACGAGCCGCCTCACCGCTAAAAATATGCATATCTTGTTTTATTAACCGACTTCAAAAAGGAGGAGGTTCTCAATTCGACCCGTCTGTTTTTTTTTTTATGTATGTTACCGCATATCTTCGGCGTCTGTCGACCGATTTCGAAAAAACTTTTTGAGGTTTGCTAGAGAATTCTTCAAGGTTGGTCCCATTTCGAAAATATTATCAGAAATCAAACCCCTTGGGGGTGAAATGGGGAGTTGAAGGTTGAAGGTACATAATTTCAAAAAAATATTTTGATCGACTTGAAACTTTTTATATGTATTTTACATATAAAATAAAGAAACACGTCTTTCAGGAATTTTAAAAGAAAAAATATATAGGGGGTGAAATGGGGGTCCAATCCGGACTACAGCATATCTCCGGCGTTAGTGAACCGGTTTCGAAAAATCTTTTTTTGTTTAATACGGATTGTTAACAAAAATTGAAACCCACCCCCAAAGGGGTGGAAAGGCGAGGGGGATGATTTTTTTTGGCTGTAAATTTTGACTTTTTTAGGGCTGTTATAAGGTGATATTTGCAAATTTTCAACGATTTTTTTTTTTTAACGAAATGGGCGAAATGATGATACTTAATGGAATAAGATGAGGAATGGCATCACCTGCGACTAGCGCGAGTATTTCGCCAATGTCATGTCCTGTAATTAATAGCAAGGACAAATTCAATAAATACACATTATAAATAAAAATGGATAGTGACAGTGATAAAGATGGCGGATGACTAGACGATCAACGTCAGACAAGGCAAATACACACATGAATTGGCACAGACTCCAAATGTAATGAATTGTAAGGTTCGAAACAAAAACCGACTTCAAAATCCTAGGTGCACTAAAAAGCTAGAAATAACCTTATAATTTGAAGAAGAAAGAGGGGGAGTCCCCTTTCCACTCCTTTGGGGGTAAGTTTCGATGTTTGTAAACAATCTGTATTAAACACAAACTAATAATCAACCTAAATGAAAACTCCTTAAAAAGCCGTATACATACAGCTACATCATCCACGTAAATAATGATCATAATAAACATAAAAATGTTCATAAAATGAAAACTGCCTGGCCGTACAATTTTACATTTTTATGGGACCAAATGGCATCTATTCCGCATCAAACTAAAAAAGAATCACGTAAATCGGATCATAACTCGCAGCGTAATAGGTGTACATACATAAAAAAAAACCTACCGGCCGAACTGAGAACCTCCTCCTTTTTGGAAGTCGGTTAAAAATAATTTTGCCCTCTTCATGCGGCTTGCCCCGCCCCCGTACCTACGTATCTACATATTCTTATGGTATAAGTAGGGTACGTGAAAACCTATAATTGGCACCTGATAGCGCGCGGTGAACCGACCCGCTGCAGGTAAGTAGGTGCCGCCAGCCGGAGCCCGTTCTCAGTATAGACGTTGGCTGATAAATCTAGCTTTAGTGTTGACATGTAGCCTCAATAGTAGTAGACACAGATACCTAACTGACTACCGGTGGTGGAATGTTAGCGTTAAGTGTAGGTATCTAAACTGCTGTAGATATATTTATCCAGCACGCTGTACCGCCGCGCGGCGCCGCCCGTGGCGAGGGTCTTGTTGGGCAGTGTTCCAAACGGTGGCAGAATGCCGGCTACATTGCAAACATCAAATTGACCTGATTAGGGCTCTGTCTCGCTACCATGGGCTAGCTAGATGGCGCGGTTCCTATAACATTATCTATATGTTGCATTGTCCCCACAACGTATGTCGTTGTAACTAGGTACTTATGATGTATGTTGTGGTAGTTAGTTCCTTTTATAAAAGTCATTCACAAATTAATTATGTTGGTTGGTTCGGATGCCACGGTACGATTTACGAGTGTATGTACATTATAGGGATAGTTGTAAGCAAGTAGGCAGGCAGACAGGCGCGGGCGCAGGCAAACTAACACCGCCGCGTCACACAGGAAGTGTCCTCAAGTGGCGTGCGCACGCAATCCTCGCAGCCGCCCGCGCCGCTGCACGGTCAATGATGTGGTAGTATGGTGTACACTGTACGATGCGACGCGGGCTCTACGCGGGCTGCGGGCACGCATGTATTGACGATTGACTTATTGCGCCCAGCGCCCCATAATTGATGGAGTTAGAAGATCATTCCTATTAGAATAATAATATTGCGGACGCCTCGTATATTTGTATGTATTAGTTAGGCAAACAATTTTTGCCATTATACCTACTTATTATGTTTATGCTAGGTATATTATATGCCCATTTTACTAACACTAAGATACGCCTTAATGTGACACCTAAATATTCAGGAGTTGCCAGTGCAACTATTAATATTTAGGCGTCTTCTAGTGTTAGTGAAAACAGACACAAATCTAGATACCTACGCTACCACCCAACAGTACAAACACACAATATTGCAAGTACTTAGTTGTGCCAAAAAAAAGGTGACCACAAAAATGCTCGAGAGTTTTAGTTACGTACAGAGATTACTGGTAAGTAGGTATATCTTGCTACATTATTGTTCCGCTTTTCTCTATCTATGGTCATGCTCATGTGTGACCTAGGACGCCGAATACATTCAATGTAAAATTACAATAGATATAAAAATGGCTTCTGAAGGGCGATTGGCTTCGCTCACCATTGATTTCTAGAATTGCATTGCCATTATCATCTTGATGCGACCGAACTGGTCAGATTCACGCATCAATTTGATATGATGCTATTTTCGTTACACGCCAATAATAACATAGTCTTTATCATTGTGCGTTGTTAGTTACTTGACTTGAGGACTTGGCACGTCAATCCTTTCCATCTTAATTCACGTCAATTGACGTGATGCGGATGAGGAGCGAAAGACAGCTCACTCGCATGCATCGTCCCTCCGCTCTACCGTTAATTGGATAACTGTGTTATGCTCGCCCTCCATGATTTATATCGGATGCAGGTCTGATTCGTGTGGTACTCAGTCCGACAGACCGATCAGAAAAATACAAGTTCCCATTTTGGCGACAAGTAGGTTGTATAACCTATAATTTCTATTATTCCATATTTGCAAATTTGCCCAAACCGCAGTAAACCCAAACAAACGCAGTTCTTAGAGTAATTATAGTATTTATGCCATTAGCTGACGCATAGATAACGAAATACTTATTTATTTTGAGGTTACTGCGATGCTGAAAGAATGGCTTAACGTCAAAAAGCGTTAGTCAGCGAAATACGGCATATCGTTAGTAATAGGTAGTAGATGATTTTTTTTTTTTATTAAAGAGGCTTTGTCGCTTTGATCGCCTCATAGGAATAGAACACAAACTATCTTACTTTTATAACTTATATAATTGTTTAGCTTCGTGTGAAGATGGTTTAGCTAACGTGGTGTTACAGAAACCTATATCCAAAATGCTCTAGATTGCAACTTGCAAACACAGGTATGGTGGACTTTTTCCAATTACCTGTATATGTGTACGTTTATATTCTTACACTAATTAGCTAGGTGGAGATAACATTGTAAGAGAATAGTATGCAAGCAATCAATACATGATAAGGGCACCGAAACTGGTTGTTCTCGGTTTCATAAAACCGAGAACCCATGGTTCTGGAGGTTATAAAATACGTTGTTCCGGTTGTTCACAAAAAAAGCCAGAAGTAAGGAGCCGCTCTTCTATTACTTGCTGTAATTTTGCTTTAGTCTTTGTAAATTCAAATTGTTTATTTTCGAACAACATAGGTCCATTGGTTTATAGCACTTCTCATAAAACTACGGTTAGTAATGTACCTGAGAGGCACACCATGCGGATGACAGCCGCAGGAATAACTTACATTATTCACTTCTACCATCGTCCGTACAAAGCACCTACCCAGGGGACCATCCATACTTTCTGCTAACGTACTCAGGATGATGTTGCTACTCCCCCGCACCCTTCTCAACAGTGACGCAACTTTTTTTCGAACGACAACGGCGTGGAAGCCGTCGGTTCGGTTCTGTGAAAACATACTGGAGACACTACAAAAACGGGGAAGGTTCAAAATCATCCTGAATATGTTGTTATATTGGACTCGTAGTGAGCCGAGCGATTTCCCGGCGTATCGGAACCACAGACCACCCCCGCCCCCGTATAGACCCTGACAATACGCCATAAAGAGCTTAATTTTGACCTGTAGGGTGATTTTAAAACACTCGGAATCGAATTCGGAAACGGAATCGAAAACTTCGAGTTGTCGATTCCGTTTCCGACGGTGTGTCAAAACGCGATTTTGAATAGCGGACGGAAGGGCCAATTGGAAAATTCCGACGTCGGAAAGATTGTGTGCGTTTACAAAGAACGTTTAAAAATGGTAGAAATGGTAGAAATAAAATTCGATTACAAAACAGTTATTAATACGATTTTTTTTGGCCAAAAAGTCTTATATAAACACACTTATCATAATTATAAAATTGGAAATTGATTACTTATTTAAATTATCGATTTAAAACTTACTCTTCTTCATTATTTTTGGTTATAATGAACCTCGAAAATTTTCAATGATACGTCAAAGTGAAAGTGAAGGGTAACATCAAGCCTTTGCAACCACGAAGTTTCAGAGCTACGTCATAGATGGCGCATGGCGCTGTATTTCGGTAAATAAAAACACAACCACGAAGTGAATAATGCAGCACGATTGTTTGCCGGCGCTGCACAGCAGCCTCCCTATGTTGTCTCCTATAAGATAATATTCCATCCTATCGAAGGTTGAAGGGAATAATTTTCACAATAATGTAAAGGGCCATAAAACAACGTTAATGGGTTTATTTTAAACACTCTTTAGTACAGACTTACCTTAAATATTATACAAGTATTTAGATAACACTTAAATTTGGTATTTTATTTATGTTTTTGTTCAATTTCGGAAGCTTTCCGCGAGGAAAAAGGTGTCGGAAACTTTCCGTCGATTCGGATGGGTTTATCCGACGAGAAATGTCAAAAATCGTCGGGTACGGAAATCAAAATAGCGATGGCTGGAATCCGTGACGGAAAGATCCGATTCCGTTTCCGAATTCGATTCCGAGTGTTTTAAAATCACCCTGCTGGTCTGAACAGCGGGCGAACCTGCGGGCCAAGATATTACCGCGGACCGCCATGCGCCAGCGCCCTACGTTTCCTCTCAATATCAACATCATCTTTAAGATCTGCGGTAAGAAAATGTCCAAGATATTAATTAATAAGGATAGCAAACCAAAACTAATTTTACTTAAAATAACTAATTTCTGTTAATTTTAAATTAAAAAAATTACAATGCGTTTTAATTCCGAAATAACCGTTTAATTTTGATCCTATCCTATTCGAACCTCTAATATTTCATTTTAAAGTTTGACTACAGCAATTTAAATAATATGCGCTGCTGCGTCAGAATGGGAACCGAAAGAACCGATTCGTACAAAAGTGTATGTTTTCTATACCCTAACACGATCTATGAGAGACTGTATCGCTAATGTGAGTGCGGCGGCCGGCGCGCGGCGCGGCGGCACCGGGGCGGGCCCGACCGGTTCGCGAGCTTCTTTTTGCTCATGGCTGTAGGGAACAGTGCGCGCCGGCACACGTCGCGCACAAATACACCACACGACCGCTCTCTAAGCAAAGTGGACTTCAGCTTTGCCATGAGAATAACTTCAATAAATCTTGAATTAAAATTACCAATAGAACGGATAATGACTAGCCTTAACATAGTTGTTTTATATCTACTTACTACTTATGCATTAATTTCGTGCGCTCATTCGTTTATCGGATAAACATTGTCACAATCACTCTCAGTGCGCCAATCGAGCTCCGGATATTTAAAACTATCGACTTATAATTGTTATTGGACGTACACGTCCCGCGAGGGGCTCAAAGTATTAAGTACAACATTTTGGTGACTCTAGAAGAAGTATACAAGGCGTACGACGAGTGTGGCTAACTAACCCACCCATCGGATATTATTAACATGCATCGCAGTGTCTGCACACATCAATGCAATGGTGGTAGTTTTTCGACGTTAAACGGTTAACTACATAGTTCAAGAGCTTGCACTCGGCTATTGCGCCGGCGCATCAGGTCCCCGAGTCAACTAACAAATTGTTCATTTTATAAGGCATAAAAACACCACTTCACTTCACTTTATCTTTTATCAATCGTATTTAGTCTATGACTAGTCAATGTCAAAATTTGTCATATTTTAGCGATCATTGACAAAAAATAATTATTATTTTACGCATCATAAAGTAAATCCTATTACAATGGATATTACAACGACAACATTACCTATTAGAATTGGGCCCCTGAGTACTCGCTACTACTATTCGCAAGCATCATCCAGCTCTCAGCATTGCAATTGTTAAATTAACTGAGTAACGTTTAGTGGCCATGTGTATTAGTTGTGTCATGTAGAAACAATTTAAAGATATATGTTATTTACAAGTCGACAAGTTCCCAACCAACCAACTACCAGATACTAGCTAGATACGTAGTTAGGTACCTACTACCTATATACCCACAAGCCCTGACCGCACTACCATAAATAGGAGATAATAGTACTTAAAGCAAGCTCTAGATCACTGACACCAACAACCTAGGTACGAGTGGCAGATAAGGACGCGTGCATTTTAAGACGCATGTCCCACTCTGCGCTATCGACGATATTTCGCGTGCTTATTAGGCACTGTACCTATGTTAAACTACGTTAGTCATACAAATTATTACAATTCTAATTAAATAACTTTGTTATGTCGTGTGCTTTCTGCTCAGGCCTGCTGCATGGCAGACTTGCAGAGAAGAGTTGGTCGTGGTTGTGGCTCAAAAGGTATAAGACATGCAGAAAGAATGACGTACTCTGTTCTCCCCGCCCACTACGCACTCAACCCACTCATTTGAGGTAGACGACTTTTTAGCAGCACAAAAAATATGTCAAGGAGAGCGGACAGCTTTTTTTTTTTTTTGAAGGACATACACTGTTGGCCGTGAGGTGGCCTTTACAGCTTTACCGGAGGAGTGGCGAGCGCAGAGTGCACTCCAACCAAGGCCTTAAGGGCGGAAAGGGGTGGCAACTAGCTCAAGGGCGCCACAGACTCGGCTTGGGCAGTTACCGTGAGGGGAGAGGTAGTGACTGCGCTCCTAGGTGCAAAGATGCACCTACAAGCGGAAGAGGGGGTTCCTCGACCTCGCCGGCGAGATCGGTGTCTGTTTGATGCTGGTGTAGGTGTGTTGGTGGCTCTCTCAACGCCCGGGTAAGCGGACAGCTATTCTTTACGTGATGTATAGGTACGAGTCGCGAACTAATAAAGTGCGTGACCTTTAAGAAAGCTCCTTCCATAGCTCGTTCAGTGAAAAAAAAGCGAACTCAAATTCACTGTCAACATTAGTAAAACTGCTGCTTTGGAGTTGATATTTGATACGAAATTGTAAGTGTTTATGGGTTTTTTATCTCACAGTAAGAACATATAGCTTGCTTATGTATCCACCAATTTATACAGCTCTGATATCAAACCAACGGCTATGATTGGTTGGTACATTCAAAGAGCTGCTTAGAAAAGTAACAAGAATTCTATTCACGATTCTTGTTAAGTACATACCTAAGTATAGATCCCGAAAAAATCAAGTAGGATCGTTGGGTAGTAGGATGGTTAGGTATTTAAGCTGGTACCTACTTACTTGCAGAAGTTTACCAAGCATAGGCCTATCATACGGAATGTATTGGGAGTGAGTAATTCTAGTTAGGAACATAGGTAGATAAAATAAAAATGTGAATCGAGCAAGGGTTGCGTTCATCTGTGTAAGTGTAAACGGGTTTGTAGAAGGTGGAACATGCATGCTCTATTGTCGTGCAATGGCGTGCAGGGCATGCGTTATTATACCCGTGGGAAAGTGCGGGGCGGCGGTGGTGAGCGCGCCGGCCTCGCCGCGAGCCGCCCCCGCCGCCGCCGCGCACAGCGCCGCCAGCACCAGCGCCGCCGCCGCAGGCATCCCGCTGGCCGACATTGTTTACGCTGATGCTCCGCTTGAGCTCAATGCTCTCACAGACATTGCACTGCCACCGGATACTATTTTCAAAATTTACAGGAACAGAGAAAAACTATTTCTACACTGGTTCTATTTATGTTTATATTCGACGCTATGGAACAATTCTCTCATTTAGGTGAAAGGAAATCTCCAAAACGATGTGGTTACGAATCTTACGATTGGTTGGCGTATCCTTTCCTCTAAACTATTAAATTAATGAAACACTGTTAACTATTTATTCATATTTATTAATTTTGCCGCAAGATAACAAAGACATACGCTTTTCGTACGACCACGACAGAACTCCGCGCCACAGATCACTACTCCGCGCCGCGACTAAAAACATTGTTTAACTTTTTTCACCAATGCTGCCAATCAAAAAAATCTAGAATCTTCCATACCGGTACATCGTTTTGGTGTATAGAAAAGAATTTTTAATAAAATAGTGGTTTTCTTCTTTTAAGTATCTCTTGAATAAATTTCCAGGGACTTCCTACCCAAATTATTCTCAGAACCGTAAAAATAATATTGAGTCCAATTAAAATAGTTTATTGTTGCCCCGTATGTTGTTTTCTACCAAGGCACAGTTTGAACTGGTAGAAAATCGTGTTTATCTGTCAGTGTCATTTAACTAGCCGTAGACTAGTGTTGTACAGCAATATTTATATGAGCAATGTAATAGCACATAACGTTAATCAATTTAATATGAATGCAAATACAATCCATCTGCCATCTTTATCACTGTCATCATCCATTTTTAGTTATAATGTGTACTTATTGAATTTGCCCTTGCTATTAATTGTATGTAATAGTACCTACAAAAATAGCTGCATTATTTCTAGTCTTAAACTTTTCTAATGAATCTAGAGGTTTATTTTATTTGATTCGAATTGCTGTCATTTTATGTAAAATAAGTGCTATATTTTTTTTACATAAGATTATAAAACAAATGCCTTTTCATTCTTATTTCAAATAATTATTTCCAAATTTTCATTTTTAGCAATACACACAATGAATGACTTACATTACAGTTAACCATTCCAACAGAAACAATAAACTAGATCTGCTTTAAGTCATAAAACAGCTTTAAGATAATCTACGTTACTGCAATTAAATAAGACACCTTTCTGTTTATGATAATATCATTATTTACGTTTAGGTTAAAAATGTGAAAGATTGAGGATGGATGTACTCTTTCCCGCAAAAACTAATGAACAGATTTTGATGCAACTACAATATTATTGTTTATACATCAGAATAACACGGCTATAATTTATAACGATATTCGTGTACGAAGTCGCGGGTACAAGCTATTCATGCATCGATACATGAAGAACTCGATGATTTTTAAAAATGGTTGCCATTAAAGACATATACCGAAATCGATTCTTTCTATCTCATCACTAGGGTTGTCAAAAATAAATTTTGTATTATTATTCTAATTCCGTGAATTTATTTACTCGCCGTTTGGAGCTGAATTGCTCTACTGTCTTTATTTTGTGTTATAGAAATTATTAAGTTTATTAATAATCTGAATTGCCGTACGTATAAATTCAATTGTTGCGAGCATATCGATTGAAAATTATGTAACCGCATAGGTTATGCTGTTATGTTGCAAATTTTGTTGTAGATGGGCGGGCACGGGCACGGGCACGCGCCGCCCTACGTGGTGCCGGACTACAAACAGTTCTCGCCCAAGGGCATCCCGCAGCTCGAGGAACTAGAGAAGGCGCTGAAGATCAAGGGCCTGTCCGACCCCTGGATAAGGTCACCGACGCACATCTTAACTGCGTATACTTTGCTATTTCATAGTGAGCCAGCCATTTTGAAATAACGGATATCGTTTTCAGGAATGAAGCATGGAGGTACCATCCGGGTTTTGGCACCCGCTGGGCGCGCGCTCGCAAGGCGCTCTTCCGTGGCTTCCCGCTGGGGCTAGGCCTCACCGTGCTCACCGTGGGGCTGACCAAGGCGTTTGATGGTGACGATGGTCACGGCCATGGACATGGGGATCACTGATGGTGCTCTCGAGTACATGCGATTTAGCCTCGGGCTCCTTTGCTAGCTACACATAGACTATTACTATTATACAATGTAAATGAATTATCTATTTATTTTATAATATTACCACTATTATGCCATGTTTCATATTTCATGACCGCCCCTGCGAGTTTAAGTGATTGAGCACAACAAAACAAGGCTAATATTGTGAATTACACCAGTCTCAAATGGACTACTTATTGTGCTATATAGTTATTTTACTTTACTGAGTTGAACTTGTGAGGTAATCTGTCCATTATCTGAAAGTGGGATGTGAAGAACAAGTCAGAGATTACATTTTATTAACACATCAGTCTCTAATCTCTTGAACTAATAAACTCATTTATTTAAACACTAAGCACAATGGAAATCGTACACCACACAGACCAGATCTTCATTCGTTAGGCATGGAAAATCACCAAAATCAATTTTTACATTAGTGCATGTTTTCTGACATTAAAATACCACATTATGTGAGAGCGTAAGAAAGATTACCAATTAAATGTGATAAGCTAATACTACAATACAATAATTGTCAATAATTGACAAGTAAATGTGTAGTAGAAATATGTACAAGTGTGTGGCCGCTGGCATCACGTGGAGCGCGGCTTGAGGTCCTCGTAACACGCGCGCAGATAGATAAAGTTCTTCTTCCCCGGGTTGAAGTGCTCGTGCCCCTGCAACACCACCAACACTACTTTATTGTTACTCGCCATTACAGCGCTGAGTCATAGGTAAACAATGATTGCGAACTGACCTTGGACCAGTCGTACCCGACGGCGTACGCGAAGATCTGTCCATTGTGGTTGAATGCGCACTTGGTGAGCTGCTGATCGAGCATCTCGGAGGACTTGAGCCGCGTGCGCGCGTCCTTGTCCCAGAAGGAGAAGGAACCGTCCGAACCCACAGTCGCCAGCGTGCCGTGCGTCGGGTGGAATGCGATGTCGTTCACCGCATATATGTCCTGAGTTATACGATGATTTTAGTATTGAGTCAACCTGTCTGTGGCTACGTGCCGTATGCCCACGTGCCGTATGCCCGTATCCACCTGTTTGATAGCCAGACATTTCACATTGGTGTTATAGTGTACCTGGTATCCGCCAGTGGTGGAGGGTGGGCGGTGACATTTAAAGGTGAAGTTGTCCTTGGGGTTGGTGGGGTTCACGTACTGGATGGCGACGCGGCCCTCCACCGAGCCGAGCGCGAACCCGGTGGGCTGCTTGGTCTTCTTGTCGCGGAAGACGGCGATGCAGCGGTGCTGATGCTTGAGCGGCGACTCGACGCGCTTGTACTCGGTAGGTTTGCCCTCCAGCGTATAGAGACAGATGCCGCGGTCCGCCGTGCCCACCACCGCCATCGGGTAGTCCTGCCACACATTGCACCACATACAGACACTGCTCATACTACACGCTGGTGCCTGCTGCACATCTTAACAATTATTATTCTATTGGACCGCTGGAGTATTGAGTTGTGCAATATTGTGCATGACTCACACTGCATTACCATTGTAGGGTTTTACAGAAACCTTTGACCCAGCATTTCAAAATGGAGATTGATGCTCAATTGGGTACTTATTTTTAGAAAGGCGCCATCCTCCCATTACTTCATTGAAAGCCACTCACCACGTCGGCGCAGTAGCATCTCTCCGACAAGTTCATGTTCATAATAGGAGCCGAGCTGCGGGTGTCCCAGAACTGGAAACAAAACCTTTTAGTGAATATAAAAGTGACTCGACATGCAAGCAAAGCATGTGACACCGAGTTGCCAGCGCACACAAATGCACCAGATCGCAGAAATGTTAGGAGTATAAAGAGTACCTTGAGCGTCTTGTCCCAGGAGGCAGTCATGAGGCAGGTGTAGTTGGGCGCCTTCACCCAGTGGCAGGTCTTGACGGGCGCGTCGTGCGCCGCCACCTGCCCTCGCAGACACCACACATCATCAACAATCACATATAACAGTTTGTGTAAATTGAACTACTTGAGTATAATCTTTTCTCTAGTATTGTGAGCCTGGCATTGGTAAAAGGGTAATAAGGACATGCATTCTGCAAGTGCTACATTACATTCTAATTTCATTGGTGCTTTGTTACAGATGTAATCCTCTGTATACTTTACTACTACTACTACAGCCCTTTTTAACATCCCACTGCTGGGCCTCTGCTTAATACATAAAGAATAAAATTAAAAATAAACTGTTGTAATCTACATTAATAAATAAAATAATAGTGTCTGTTTGTAAGTTCTTATTATCAGCTTTTTACTAAATGCAGCATGTATAGATGATTCTGATCCCAAACGGCTGAACCCATTTTAACGGGACTTTCACTGGCAGATTGCTGATGTTACAAGGAGTAATATATGCTACTTAAATATTGGGAAAATAAATAGGAGTCCTAAAGTCCTAGTCCATGCATACATAAATTCTCTGCTAGTATTAAAAATACATTTTGGACTGTCCATCTTTAGAATTATATTGGCAATGGGACATTGCATTCCACCATTGGGGCACTCATAAATGATGATGGTGTCTCCATATTGGGGCCGCTACTTTTAGCAGCACTACACATATTCGTGAATAGATGCACATGTCACCTCACCTGCATGGTCTGGTTGGATGCCAAATCCCAGCACTTGACGGTTTTGTCTGTAGATGCCATGAACACCTTGCTACCATCCTACAATACAAATTAAAATTTCAGTTACACATGTGACCTGCAAAGTAGTGCCCACCACAATACAAGTTGCATGAATACCAACGTCATGCCATGCCACATCCAGTATGGGCCCCTCCATGCCTTGGACGGCTTTCGGCACCGTCTTCCCTGACGTCTCCACCTCCCAGCATCTCACCTGCAAATACATTAATGTAGACTGTGCCAAAAGTAAGTAACATCATTATGGATAAGAAAAATGCAAATTATACTGACAAACATTTAACTATGTATACAGGATGTCCAATACCGTACAGGATGCCGTATACTCAAATGAAATGTTTTTATTTAGGTTTGGTGCACACAATTTTTGGTGCCTGAGCCACATTAGGTTGCCCTGTGTCCTGGGAGTCACGCTCAATTGTCATGGCTTATAGAACAAAAACGAATGCAATAGGTATCCTTAAGGTTTTAGAGGTTGTATGAGAGTAAGATATGTGTATGAGAGTATAGTATGAGGTATTTGAATGTAAGTGTGGGTAAGTGTACGTGTGTCGCACGGGTGGTCATTTTTATTTTGTCATATTTTTACCTTAAAGCTTCACTTTACACTATGTTGGCAGTTGTAGATGGCAGCAAAACCATATTGATTTTCAGGAGATCCTACTCGAGAAAGAGCAACAAATAATTGCCCATGAGAATAGTACTCTTTCCTTACGCAAAACGTGGACCTTATGGCGCGCCGTCCGCGGCGGCGTGTATTTTTTGTTTATTTTTGACGTTTTTAATTTCGTAATATCTTTTGAATGGATACCGATTTCAATAATTCAAAAAGTAATTGACAGGTATTGAAACAGTATTGTATACGAAATAATTAATTTGGATAAGAATTAATACAAAGGTATGGATAACACGGTCTGATTTTGATCGGCATTTCTGTCAACTTTTAAAATGTAAAAAAGTAGTTATAGTGACAAGACTACAAAAGTTGGACATATGGTCTCATGGACTTTTTGTAGATATTGATGTGTTCCATAATATTGTAGAACATTTTTTTGTTCTATCATCAATGCTTTCCGCAGTGTATGCGAGTAAAGACATTTTACGGCTAACTTTTTTACACCTTGGGTTGGTTTTAGTAAAGATTTCTAAGGATCTCTATTTTTGTCTATTAATAAATATAGCCTATGTTACTCAGTGATAATGTAGCTTTCTAACGGTAGAAGAATTTTTGAAATTGGTCCAGTAGTTTACAAGGTTATTCATAACATACAAAAATACAAATCTTTCCTCTTTATAATATTAGTATAGAATAGTAAATAGTCGAATAGTAAAAGTCCGAATTTTGTGCATACAAAGAATACTTGATATATATTTTATGATACTTTGGTGTAGGCTTTGGGTTTGTTACAGGCGACTCACCCGACAGTCCCAGCTGCCGGCGACAAGGAAGGTCTGCGGCAGCGAGGGCGGCGAGAACTCCAGCGCCGAGACTGTGTCGTCCGGCGGCGACGCCACCTCCAGGTCCTTGTTGGGATTGCTGGCGCCCGCACCCAGTTGGTTGAACATCCTGCCCACTCAGCACCGCGCTCCACAATCTGTGACTCCGACCCAACTGTATAAATGGATAGTGTTCCAACTGTTTCGCGAGACTTGCTGCTTAATTTGTAAATAGCGAAGCATGAAATTCTTCACTTGTCTGCCGGTAGTTTCCTTATAGTGAATAGTCTTCCTCACTGACTATATAAAAATAGCGTGATTCTTCCTAATTTGGCTGAACGACATAAAACAATTTTTGAGACAGAAAAAGCAAAAAGAAAACTCAACTCGGATTAATTACGTTTCGTTTAGATTTTTGGTATTTTATAGGTTGTCTTTGATTTGTTTACTCCTATCTCCATGCTTTGATAGATTTTTTTTTTTTGCTCATAAGTGAGCAGGCTAAAGTCATTGAGACCATACCGGCTCGTCTTACGTTTTTCTTCTCTTAGTTGGGATAAAATAAAGTTTAATTTCATTCGTTTAACGTCATTTAGATGCTTTGATAGACTGCACAGATTACCAGAAAGCATTACTTTACTTATTAAACTCTTTGCCAGAAATTATATGCCATAGATAAATATTAAACACCATCATTAAAATGATAACATTTTAATGATGGTGTTTAACATTTCTCGAGAGATAACTCTATCTCGATTAATCTTAAAACCTCTATGCTATACGGTGCTACCAACTCCCAAATATAATTATTCCTAAAGCTAATCCCCCTAAAAAAATGTTTTATTTTAGATAACAAAAAATGCTATGAAATTACTGAGTGACAACGTTGAGTAATTAATAGCAAAGACAGGTTTATTAAATACACAATAAAAATGGGTGATGATAATGATAAAGACAGCGGATAAAAGTCCTAGTTTCCTATGCTTAACAAAAAAAGCTTTGTCCAAGTCAATGATTTTCTAGTAAAACGTAGTATATAGAATTTGGTCAAAGGTCAAAGTCAAACTGTGGTCAAAATACAATTTTATTTGTTTATGGACACCTAGCTTTGCACCATCGAGTTCTTCTTCTTTTTTTTACGTAATGAGTGAAATGATGATATTTTAATGGAATGAGGAATGGCTCCACCTGCGTTGAGCGGGTATTTCAACCAGTGTCAAGTAATTAATAGTAAGGGCAAATTACAATAATTAAAAATACTTGACACTGGCTGAAATACCCGCTAAACACTGGTGAAGCCATGCCATTCCTCCCACATCTTACTCCATTATATATCATCATTTCTAGACGTGGGTCGTCACGTCATTTTCAATAAACGTAAAGTAACCTGTTACTTGGAAAGCGTCAACTGTTTTAAAACAATGATTTTTGTAACTATTTATTTATTATTCTTATTTAGTTACTGTGATTGTTTGCATAAATATCTCCACCAACTATACAGTTACACACGAAACGAATGAAATCACTTAGTGACGTCTCTCGCTCACAGTTACTGATAACAGAAATATAGCAGTTACAAAAATCACTACTTGTAATTTGACTTGATACGAGTGAAGTTATGCGGTTATATGCCGCGTAGATAGTTATTGTAACTTTGACGTGAAATTCATTTCATTCATTCAATACGTACAAAAAGAAGAAGAAGAATCACCTATTAAAATTAAATGATTAAACCAGTGTTTGTTTATGGAATTAATATAAAAGAGTAAAATTGCTATTTCCAAAGAAATCACTCAAGTTTAGGTGTTTGATATTTCCGTGGAGGATATTTCTGGTAATTTTGACAGTTTGCAATTTGCATCTGAGAAATGGTGTTATTAGTGTGCAGGCAGTGCCCACTTGAGTTGGCTCAGGCCCGATTGCTTTTATTCACGATAATTTAACACTTAACGTTTGTACCTGCCTAAAAGATTTAAGCACACACCACATTATATATACTGGGCTATAGATAACGCGAAACGATGACCGGCATACAGTTCGTGCAGATCAAAGATTTGAAGGCTGGCATGAAGAACATCAACGCCGAATTCATTGTGTTGGAGGTGGGTCCGCCGACCCTGACCAAGGAGGCGCGCGAGGTGCGCACGCTGCGCGTGGCCGACGCTAGCGCCACCGTCAACCTGTCGGTGTGGGACGAGCCCGGCGCGCTGCTGCAGCCCGGCGACATCGTGCGCCTCACGCGCGGCTACGCCTCGCTGTGGCGCGCGGCCCTCACGCTCTATTCGGGCAAGTCGGGCGACATACAGAAAGTGGGGGAGTTCTGTATGCTCTTCAACGAGCAGGTGAACATGAGCGAGCCGCAGGCGACCGCAGCCGGCGGCGGTGGGGGCCCGGGGGCCGGTGCGGGTGCCGGCGGTGGTGGCGGGGGCGGTCCCAACGAGCGCTCCAACGGCGCGCACGCTCCGCTGCGCGCGCTCCAGACGCCGTCCACCACTGCGCCGACGCACGCCGCCAAGGCGGATAGGTTCGCGCCCTCGGCGCCGGACGCCGCCAAGCACGCACACAAGACGTACGTGCGCGGCCGCGGACACCAGCGAGGCGGCGCGCGCAGGTAGCCGCACGCGCGCACGCCTTGCGACTACCCCCCGGCACCCTCGCTGCACTGGAAGTCCGGATGAGAGAATTATCAATTGAGAACTATAAATTTGTTGAATTGCAGACTGACTTGTTACAACAGTGAGACACATGACTTAGTGATGTTATGTATGTGTGCTTGTGAAGTGGGTATATCATAAGGGTAATTAGGTTTAATGTTTATCGGATGAATTTACATAAGCCGCATCATTATTTATGATATTTAAAAGTTTTATAGATATCTGGTATTCTGTAGTTTATTGGTTCTGACTCTGATGAGACATAATACACCCTAACTTGATATTGTGGTATAATTGCAAAATCAATGAAACGCTGCATACTTATGCCAGTGCGGAGTTGCTTCATGCATCACAGGGAGCAAATGGGTGGCAATTATCCCAAAGTATCTTGTTGTCTAAATTAAATTTTGTATTATAAACTTATCATTCTTGTAATAAAATTATGTTTCTATTAAAAAAATCAACTATTTCTTACCAATGCCATAATGATTCTACTATACAGTAATTGGGTAGGTAGTAGACTCAAGGTAATTGTTTAATATACTTGATCTTGTGAAGTTTGTGCAACACCAATATAAGTCAAGTTTCCTTCCAACTTGTTTTTATATAATAACTATCCCATAATAACTATCCCATCAAAAACATAAATGTGAAATGAGAGCCAAGTGCAATATTATAACATTATATGCCTTGGTTGTTGACTTCTACGACAAAAGAAGTGAAATCTAAATGGGTATCGAGTTCAGTAGTCAGTCCTGAAGAAGAAGAGGGTCGAAATTGGCTAGTTGTAATCAGTCAGTGATAAAAATGACGATTTTTGGACGTTAATAATTAAAGAACCAGTAAACTGGTCAGTAAAGTCAGTTTTTTGAAGGTCAGTAACAGTCAGATTTTTGCTGATAAAAGTCAGTAGTGTCAGTATTTTAGACTCGGAAAACCTAATTTTCGTGTAAAATGTCTTGTGTTTTCAAAGAGTTACATACACACGCTCCTTTAGCTGCGGTAATTATTTCTTCATGCCTGACGGTAGGACTCAATATTACAAAGCCACTATGGGAGTGGCAGACTTGGAAATATTCGTAAATTTTTGGTACATATTCGAATATTCATTTTTAACGTTCCGTACCTCAAAAGGAAAATAGAAACCTTCACGTTGACCGTCTATCTATTTGTCAAGCGACGCTTACTATACGGCGTCGCGACACTCACTATAAAGCGTCGCGACACTCACTATAAAGCGTCGCGACGCTCACTGTACACTGTACGGGCAGTGTCGTGACACTTTATAGTGAGCGTCGCGACACTGCCCGTACAAATTAGGAATCAGAAATCAGATTCATCAGAAACCAGAAATATTGGATATCGGATACCGGAAATTATCTTATATTTCAGATATCAGTCTGCCAACCCGCATTGGGCCAGCGTGGTGGACTATGGCCCGAATCCTCCTCGCATTGAGGGGAGGCCCGTGCCCAGCAGTGGGACGTTAAAAGGGATGTAGTAGTAGTATATCAGATTATTATATATCAGAAATCAGAGCGAGCGAGGGGACGTGTATAACGAGTGCTTACAAGAAATTATTTTTAAAATATTAAATGAAGCGTAAACAAATTTGAACCTAATTACACTACGAAGACAACTAAGTTTTGTGCACCCAGAAAGTGATCTTGCCTGGAGTAAAAGAGACGGACTGCAACGCTGCATGCAGTGGCGGTGGCATCATAAAGGTGCGCACATTACATAAGTGGAGCGATAAGCGGGGCGGTTAGTGGTACCACACTTTACTACTCTGAATTAAAGTAACATGGACCTTGCACGTTCACCTACTAAGAGATCTACTAGGCATAAAACAATACCTAAGGATGAAAGTAGCAGCTCTCAGCCTGACCTACCAAAAACTGACCTGTCTTTGGATTATGTAGCCCCGAGAAGAAGAAAACCAGCGGAAAACGACCTAGCAAACTTATTTAATGAGTTTAAAAATGATTTCAAAAATGAAATTGTGGGAATATTGCTGGAAAATAATAAACAACAATCTGAAAACTTAAAAATAATAAGTGACAACATTTTTTCCATAAATGAAAAACTACAAAATATGAAGACTACAACAGATAAACTAACAGCAGCAAATGAATTCTTTAAAACACAAATTGTCACACTAACAGACACAAGAAAAGAAAAAGAAAATAAGATAGGACATCTACAAAATGAATTCTACCAGTTCAAATCTGAAACTGTAACCGGCCCAAAAACTCAGGCAACGTCTAAAACGACCTATGGCGATTTTTTCGCGGAATTCCAGGATCGTGCAAATCTGAGCAAAAATATAGTTATAGTTATTATAGTTATGTCGGGTCTTATAATAATAACTAACATTGTAAGGTAGATCGTAAACTATTCAATAAAGACAGTCTGCTTTGGATCTCTGTGTTTCGTTGACGCGTACATATCACTGGCGACGACGGAAAAATAAAAAAACTTTTGAATCCAGTACACTAGTGCTTGCGTATTACAAAATGCCTATCGGGAAAGTGGAGAACTTTAATCTGGGCACAAAAAATTGGGATGCCTATATTCGCCGAGTTAAGCAATTTATGACATTAAATGACATCAAAAAGGATTTAAGAGTAGCTACATTAGTTACTTTAGTTGGTGCAGAATGTTACGATTTATGTGCCCCGGATCAACCTGAAGATAAACAGTTTGAGGCTTTAGTGAAGCTAGTCAAGGATCATTTGGAGAGGTCAGAAATTGCAGAAAGGCACGTATTTCGGCAAAGGAAGCAGCAGCAGGGTGAAAGCATTCGATCCTATTTACAAAGCTGAAGCATTTGGCTAAAACCTGTAATTTCGGCTCAACACTTGAAGTGAATTTGCGCGACCAATTTGTGTCAGGTTTACATAGTGAAGAGATGCGATCAAGGCTGTTTGCCGAAAAGAACGTTGATTATAAACGTGGGGTGGAGCTCGCGCTTGCCTTGGAAGCGGCACGCAAACATGGCGGGCGCCCCGGCCGCTGCGACGGGGGAGCGCAGCAACGACATCCACCAGGGGCGACGACGGCTTGCACCGGGTTGGCGGTGGCGGCGGCGGCGGCCCGCGTCCGCCGCGCAGCGGACGAGCGTGCGCGCGGTGCGGCAAGCAAGGGCACCCGGAGGGCAGCGGTCGTTTTAAAAATTATTCATGTGACAAGTGTGGTGACAAAGGTCACTTAAAGGTTGTTTGAGTGCGAAATGAAGAGCCTTTCGGCGGCGGATCGTCGCGAAGGAAATCGAGAGGTCAGTTCTATTTAGAGGACTCTGATACCGATACGGAAATATCGGAAAATGATTGTAACTTCTATAACATGAAAGATAATTGTAATACAAGTAAATACGATGACGCCCCTTATTATGTAAGATTGTATGTGGGAAATGTATTAACAAAGTACGAAGTCGATACGGGTAGTAAAATTTCTGCTATATCAGAGGAATTTAACAATAAAACTTTTGCTAACATGAGCATAAATAACAAAATATTAACTATTAGATCTTACACTGGGGGCGTAATCCAAACACGTGGTTATATAATGGTTAATGTGGCTTATAAAGATCAAATATTTTCTTTGAAGCTGTATGTTATAAAAAATGTTGGTCCGCCGTTACTGGGTAGAACCTGGATTAGGAAATTAAATCTATCGTTTGTTAATACCTATACCAGTCACCATTATGTAGCCGAAAATAACTCATTGGCAGAGTTATAATAAAAACTTTTTAACAAAAAATTAAACCGCCGAAAATTTTAAAAAGCAAAAACTAATATACCTTTTTTATTTTACCTTAATAACAAAGTTCTTAAACTAATGTAAGTATACCTAAGTCATTTTGAGTCGGCGCCAAACAAGCAAATTAATTAATTTAGTAAAGTGTGATGTACGGCAGCGGCGGCGCGTCGCGACACGCCCCTTCGCCGGAAAATGCCGAGCGTTCACGAAGTTAAGTTAAGTTAAGTTAATGTCAGCGAGACAGCAATACACAGCGAGATAGCGAAACACAATGTGTGCACTCACGTATGTGCCCATACGTGAGTGCACACATTGTGCGAGTGGTCGTACGGAGAGCAAATTTTTTGGAATGTTAATGTTTGTCGCTGAAGATTTCACGTTGCATTGTTAATTTCATTTGGTTATTTCTTTAAATTTATTGTTCATTAATTGTTTGGCGCCGACTCAAAATGACTTAGGTATACTTACATTAGTTTAAGAACTTTGTTATTAAGGTAAAATAAAAAAGGTATATTAGTTTTTGCTTTTTAAAATTTTCGGCGGTTTAATTTTTTGTTAAAAAGTTTTTATTTTATAATTTTTTGTGGCTCAAATCTACTACTTAATCTGAATCTACTGCTTATTTTTTTTGTAATACACAACTCAGCATTAAAATTTGGGAATGAACAATAAATCTCCCTATTTTCCCACCTTTCGGGTAGGATTTTTGTTCCTAATTTATATAGGACCAACTTCAAAGTTATACCCTAACCAATACGTGTCGAATAGTGAACCTCTTCTGTTTTCTTCGTTGGTTAAAAATGGGTATAATTCCAAGTAAAGTCAATGCGGGCGTATGTATATCATGGTGTAGGTGCCAATCTACATCAGACTAGGCAAATACACAAATGAATTGGCACCGACTACAAATGTAATGAATTATAAGCTTATTTGTAACTTTTTAGTGTACCTAGGTTTTTGAAGGCGAATTTAGTATCTATTTTGTGAAAAGATGCAAGTATTAGCACCTCATAACAGCCCAAAAAAGGAATTCACCCCTCACCACCCTTTCCATCCCATCGTTTCGATATTTGTTAACTATCCGTATTAAACAAAAAAAGATTTTTCCAAATCGGCTCACTAACGCCAAAGATATGCTATAGTCAAGAATGCAAACTTTATCACCCCATTTCACCCCCTACATATTTTTTTTTTTCAAATTTCCTAAAACACGTGTTTCTTTATTTTGGATGTAAATTACATATACAAAGTTTCAGGTTGATCAAAAAATATTTTTTAAATTGTACCCTTCAACCCCCCATTTCACCCCTAAGGGGGTTGATTTCTGATAATGTTTTGAAAATGGGACCACCCTCGAAAAATTCCCTAGCAAACGTCATCAAAAAAAAATTTGAAATCGGTTTAGTGACGCCGGAGATATGCGTGATCATACATAAAAAAGAATGCAAACTTTATCACCCCATTTCACACCCTGTACATTTTATTTTTCAAAATTCCTAAAACACGTATTTCTTTATTTTATATGTTAAATACATATACAAAGTTTCAAGTCGATCAAAAAATAATTTTTAAATTGTGTGACCTTCAACCCCTCATTTCACCTACAAGGGGGTTGATTTCTGATAATATTTTGAAAATGGGACCACTTTCGAAGAATTCCTTAGCAAACGTCATAAAAAAATTCGAAATCGGTTTAGTGACGCCGGAGATATGCGTGATCATACATAAAAAAAAAAATAAAAAAAAAAAAAATATACGCGTCGAATTGAGAACCTCCTCCTTTTTTTTTTTTTCGTCGGTTAAAAAAGCGAATATCCTGAAGTTTTCGCTCAAGGGTTAGGTACGTTCAAATCTCAAATACGACTTCATCTTAAGAATGAGACCCCTGTGTTTGTTAAAGCGCGGACGTTGCCACTGGCGTTGCGCGGGTGCGTCGAACAAGAACTCGATCGTTTACAGAAGGAGGAGGTAATTTATAAAGTTAATAGGTCATATTATGGCATGCCTATTGTAGCGGTGGTTAAATCTAATGGCGATATCCGTGTATGTGGGGATTACAAAGTAACAATTAATCCCCTGTTAAAAGACTTTCATTACCCTTTGCCGAGAATCGAAGACTTGTTCGCGATTGTGATTGTGGATGGATGGATGGATGGATGGATGGATGGATGGATGGATGGATGGATGGATGGATGGATGGATGGATGGATGGATGGATGGATGGATGGATGGATGGATGGATGGATGGATGGATGGATGGATGGATGGATGGATGGATGGATGGATGGATGGATGGATGGATGGATGGATGGATGGATGGATGGATGGATGGATGGATGGATGGATGGATGGATGGATGGATGGATGGATGGATGGATGGATGGATGGATGGATGGATGGATGGATGGATGGATGGATGGATGGATGGATGGATGGATGGATGGATGGATGGATGGATGGATGGATGGATGGATGGATGGATGGATGGATGGATGGATGGATGGATGGATGGATGGATGGATGGATGGATGGATGGATGGATGGATGGATGGATGGATGGATGGATGGATGGATGGATGGATGGATGGATGGATGGATGGATGGATGGATGGATGGATGGATGGATGGATGGATGGATGGATGGATGGATGGATGGATGGATGGATGGATGGATGGATGGATGGATGGATGGATGGATGGATGGATGGATGGATGGATGGATGGATGGATGGATGGATGGATGGATGGATGGATGGATGGATGGATGGATGGATGGATGGATGGATGGATGGATGGATGGATGGATGGATGGATGGATGGATGGATGGATGGATGGATGGATGGATGGATGGATGGATGGATGGATGGATGGATGGATGGATGGATGGATGGATGGATGGATGGATGGATGGATGGATGGATGGATGGATGGATGGATGGATGGATGGATGGATGGATGGATGGATGGATGGATGGATGGATGGATGGATGGATGGATGGATGGATGGATGGATGGATGGATGGATGGATGGATGGATGGATGGATGGATGGATGGATGGTTAGGTTAGGTTAGGTTAGGTTAGGTTAGGTTAGGTTAGGTTAGGTTAGGTTAGGTTAGGTTAGGTTAGGTTAGGTTAGGTTAGGTTAGGTTAGGTTAGGTTAGGTTAGGTTAGGTTAGGTTAGGTTAGGTTAGGTTAGGTTAGGTTAGGTTAGGTTAGGTTAGGTTAGGTTAGGTTAGGTTAGGTTAGGTTAGGTTAGGTTGTGGTACTTGCTTCGGCAGTACATATACTAAAATTGGAACGATACAGAGAAGATTAGCATGGCCCCTGCGCAAGGATGACACGCAAAATCGTGAAGCGTTCCACATTTTTTGTCGGGGGGCGTGGATAGTAACCTTCTCGCGGTGTCCCCTGTTAGTAGTGGTGTAGGTCTAACGAACCGTAACGGAGTTCCAGACCTACCCACGAACTAATACTATCCTGAGGCGGTTATTAATTGAGGGGTTGTTGTTTGTGGTTGGCAAATAGGGAGGGTTTTGTTAAGTTTTTGTTGTTGATGGTTTATGTTACTGGTTGTTAAGTTTTGTGGTTAGTGTTTTCGCGCTTTGTGGTGCCTGGGTCAGATTCAGCGATGGACTCTGACTCCAGTGTCATCGTTAGTGGGGGAAAGAGGAGGCATCGGGTCACGAGGGTGGAGGCCGAAACCTCTGGCTCGGATGCGGAGGAGGAAGTGGCGTCGGCCAAAGTTACCACGGCACAGCGGGGAGGGTATAGCCTGCGGTTTAACCTGCGGAGGGGCACGGGTGGCCGAGATGGGACCCGCATAGTGGAGGAGGAGAAGCAGGATTTGGTCAAGGGGCGGGAAACGAAGGCCTCCCCTAAGAGGGCGGCTAGTCTGGTGTTGGATCGCGAGCAGGAGGAAGCTGTTTCGAGTGTGTCGTCGGAGCATATGAGGGCTACGGCGGGGGAGTGCACGGTGGACATCCTGAGGATGATTAAGGAGTCGGAGCATCTCGAGCGGTCAACTAAAAGGAGGATGAAGGACCTCGTGATCAAGGTCCAGACCGTATTGGATTTGCTGTGTTTGAGGTGTGGGGATGGTGAGGTGGAGCGCCTCCGAGGGGCAAATGACCTCCTCCGCGAGGAAGTCGAGTCCCTGAGGGGGGAGTTGGGAGAGAGGAGGCGGGAGCTTGACACCGTGAAGGCGGCGATGGCAGATGCTGGTGCGGTGGCTGTACCTCCTCTTCTGATGGAAGGGGAGGCTCTGGATGGTCTCAGGCGCTCTATCATCTCCTCGTTAGGGGAGATGATGGACGCCCGTTTTGCGGGCATAGAGGAGCGTTTGCTGCCTGCCGTCTCAAATCGGCCGCCGCTGGCGGCTGACATGAGACGGGAGGCGGCCGCCCCCGTGTCGGAGGTGGAGGGGCCGGTGAGGGCTCGGCCTGGGCCTTCTGCGGTTAAGTCGGGGAGGTTGAAGTCGGGGTCGGGGGGGACGGTGGCAGCTGTCAGTAACTCTGTACCCCCTCAGAACGTTGCGGGGGGTGATGACGAGGGGTTCACCCTTGTTGGGAGGCCCAAGAAGGGAAAAAAGAAGGTGGCGCCGGCAGTGGTCAGGCCGGTAATTGTGCCACCACGCACTTCTGTGGTGGTGGTGACAATGGGCGAGGAGGCGGCTTCCGCCGGGATGACGTACGGCCAGATTATGGCCAGAGCGAGGGAGAGGGTTAACCTGGCGGACCTCGGGATAGAATCCCTTAAGTTCCGCCAGGCTGCCACGGGGGCAAGAGTCCTTGAGCTGCCTCAAGGACAGAAGGAGGGTAAGGCGGATGAGCTGGCTGAGAAGCTTAGCGTCGCCTTGGAGGGGGTGGCAAGAGTCGTTCGGCCCACGAAATGCGTAGAGATACGCGTCTCTGGGCTGGACGACTCCGCCACCAAGGACAGTGTGGTGGCGGCGGTTGCGCGAGAGGGAAAGTGTGCCGTGGAGCTGGTAAGCACGAGGGAGATCCGACGTGTCCAGGGCAGCATGGGGGCTGTTGTGGTAAACTGTCCGGCGGAGGTGGCTAAGGATCTGGTGAAGGCCGGCGAACTCCAGATAGGATGGAGTGCGGCCAGGGTGGAGGCACTGCAGCGGCGCCCCATGCGCTGCTTCAAGTGCATGGGAGTAGGCCACACGAGGGCGAAATGCCCCTCGGGTGTTGACCGCGGTGCCCTGTGTTTTAACTGCGGATTGGCGGGTCATAGGGCAGCGGGCTGCGAGGCGGTGATGAGGTGCGCGATTTGCGCGGATGTGGGACGACCCTCGGGGCACCAAATGGGGGGGCCACTTTGTAACCCCCCGGCCTCGAAGGGGAAGTAAGGTGTTGTAACACCGGCCGAAACCAGGGTGACAGGTCGGGGGACCTGTTATCCATTGCACGGTTTCGGCAGTTAGGGGGATGGTTTGCCGTCCCTTCTCTGTGAAGGGGTCCAGCGAACAGCTGGGCCGAACCCGGCAACACAGCCGGGCCAGCCGCTGGGGTGTCGCGGTTGCATGCCTGGGGCGATCCCGTAACACCCCTCCAAAGCGGCGGATGGTTCTCCGTGGTTTTTAGTGGGTATACCGGCAATATGCCGGGGAGTCCCACATACCCTCGTCGACTCCCCCGAGTCGGCGGGGGATGCGTAATGCATTTTACCACGTTAAAAAAAAAAAAAAAAAAAAAGGTTAGGTTAGGTTAGGTTAGGTTAGGTTAGGTTAGGTTAGGTTAGGTTAGGTTAGGTTAGGTTAGGTTAGGTTAGGTTAGGTTAGGTTAGGTTAGGTTAGGTTAGGTTAGGTTAGGTTAGGTTAGGTTAGGTTAGGTTAGGTTAGGTTAGGTTAGGTTAGGTTAGGTTAGGTTAGGTTAGGTTAGGTTAGGTTAGGTTAGGTTAGGTTAGGTTAGGTTAGGTTAGGTTAGGTTAGGTTAGGTTAGGTTAGGTTAGGTTAGGTTAGGTTAGGTTAGGTTAGGTTAGGTTAGGTTAGGTTAGGTTAGGTTAGGTTAGGTTAGGTTAGGTTAGGTTAGGTTAGGTTAGGTTAGGTTAGGTTAGGTTAGGTTAGGTTAGGTTAGGTTAGGTTAGGTTAGGTTAGGTTAGGTTAGGTTAGGTTAGGTTAGGTTAGGTTAGGTTAGGTTAGGTTAGGTTAGGTTAGGTTAGGTTAGGTTAGGTTAGGTTAGGTTAGGTTAGGTTAGGTTAGGTTAGGTTAGGTTAGGTTAGGTTAGGTTAGGTTAGGTTAGGTTAGGTTAGGTTAGGTTAGGTTAGGTTAGGTTAGGTTAGGTTAGGTTAGGTTAGGTTAGGTTAGGTTAGGTTAGGTTAGGTTAGGTTAGGTTAGGTTAGGTTAGGTTAGGTTAGGTTAGGTTAGGTTAGGTTAGGTTAGGTTAGGTTAGGTTAGGTTAGGTTAGGTTAGGTTAGGTTAGGTTAGGTTAGGTTAGGTTAGGTTAGGTTAGGTTAGGTTAGGTTAGGTTAGGTTAGGTTAGGTTAGGTTAGGTTAGGTTAGGTTAGGTTAGGTTAGGTTAGGTTAGGTTAGGTTAGGTTAGGTTAGGTTAGGTTAGGTTAGGTTAGGTTAGGTTAGGTTAGGTTAGGTTAGGTTAGGTTAGGTTAGGTTAGGTTAGGTTAGGTTAGGTTAGGTTAGGTTAGGTTAGGTTAGGTTAGGTTAGGTTAGGTTAGGTTAGGTTAGGTTAGGTTAGGTTAGGTTAGGTTAGGTTAGGTTAGGTTAGGTTAGGTTAGGTTAGGTTAGGTTAGGTTAGGTTAGGTTAGGTTAGGTTAGGTTAGGTTAGGTTAGGTTAGGTTAGGTTAGGTTAGGTTAGGTTAGGTTAGGTTAGGTTAGGTTAGGTTAGGTTAGGTTAGGTTAGGTTAGGTTAGGTTAGGTTAGGTTAGGTTAGGTTAGGTTAGGTTAGGTTAGGTTAGGTTAGGTTAGGTTAGGTTAGGTTAGGTTAGGTTAGGTTAGGTTAGGTTAGGTTAGGTTAGGTTAGGTTAGGTTAGGTTAGGTTAGGTTAGGTTAGGTTAGGTTAGGTTAGGTTAGGTTAGGTTAGGTTAGGTTAGGTTAGGTTAGGTTAGGTTAGGTTAGGTTAGGTTAGGTTAGGTTAGGTTAGGTTAGGTTAGGTTAGGTTAGGTTAGGTTAGGTTAGGTTAGGTTAGGTTAGGTTAGGTTAGGTTAGGTTAGGTTAGGTTAGGTTAGGTTAGGTTAGGTTAGGTTAGGTTAGGTTAGGTTAGGTTAGGTTAGGTTAGGTTAGGTTAGGTTAGGTTAGGTTAGGTTAGGTTAGGTTAGGTTAGGTTAGGTTAGGTTAGGTTAGGTTAGGTTAGGTTAGGTTAGGTTAGGTTAGGTTAGGTTA